>OX344798.1:11050533-12316033 GCA_947034925.1 Eudemis profundana
CCGCATCCGACCGTCTCTCTCGATCGCATAACGCGTGCTCTTTTTTCCGCTTCCAAGCGGCAAGATTCACCGCGCAACCGAATCGCGGAGTGAGACAGTCCTGGCTAGGCGGCATTCACATCGACCGCACCATCTGCCAGCACGGTAAGGCTGCGAGTCGGTCGGTTTTCTATACAAACATAAAGAGGGTTATTGTTTGCTTCCACGGCATCAATTATGTTTGAAATGTATTTTATTTTGTAGCTTGATACACTTTATTTGCGCGAAATGACATGAGAACTCCCAAAAAACCAAAAAAAAAATTGCAAAAAAACGTTTCATTTCAAATTATGCTAATAGATGGCGCTAACCTTAAAAGCTCAATTGCACATGAGTTCTGGTTTTATGAGACTTCTCATGTCATTGATGCGGTGGAACAAAACGATGACCCTCTTTATGTATGTATGGAAAATCGACCGACTCGAATCACCTTAAGAGTCTGAAATTACTTTGTGAACAAAATTACCAATAGAGGTCAAGAACGAGCATACCTAAGTATAAACATTCATTTCAAAAAATCTATACAAGGAGTTCTCAATTGACAACATTTCATTTTAAGAACACTTCAAAATGTATATACGATTCGAAAGCATTTTGCCTCCTGAGCAGTACACTATTTTTATAATTTTTATATATTGCTTAATATAAAAAATACAAAAGAATAAAAAATATATTCTCATCTTACCAGTTCTACGGCACAATAGATGAAATGCCAGTGCCTTTTGCCACAGAAAAAGTAAGCTGTCATAATTTTGAATTTGACATTGTCAATGTATACTATCGATGTTTTTCGATCGTGATAAGACTAAAGTAATGGTCTATTCTGCCGTAGAACTGTAGTTACGCCCTTTCAGAATAAGTAAAAATTAATATATATTAATTATAAATTAAATACAAACACTCGTGAAACAAATAAACTATCAGCGTATTCGTCTTTTCAAACCAAACACAGAGAACCAATAAAATTAAAGGCTCAAAAAATGAAAGGTTGTCAATTCGGCTGTATATTATTTTTTTATGTTTGTTATGCGATTACTCGGCTAATCATGTGTTGTTTTGATGATAGTTTTTTGACATATTACAATTAGGTACTTTACTCGCATACAAAGGCAGAACTAGTGTTTGTAATGCCATGTGAAGTGTTCTGCTTACAAAATGTTTCAATATCCTCCCAAACCCCCATTTTTTTTCTCTCTCTCCTTTCTTTCTCTTTCATTCTCTGTGTGTTTCTGTTCTGACAGACACTAGTTTGTCGCGCTGATACTCGTATGTGGAGCACTAAACTGTGTACGTGTTAACTGGATTAGTAACTTATGCGGTAGGTATAGCAAACATATTTGCATGTAATACTCGCATGCATTAATGCTGTATAAATAATAACCAGTATGATATTGCTTGCGTGCAAATTTGCATGGTAATCCATTAAACAGTTAGATACGTTGTTGGTAAAGCTGAGTTAATATAGGTAGTTTCACGAGAGTTGAGGCCACGCACACAACAACATGTCATGTAATGACAGCGCGATTTTGAAATTACTGATCTTTTTTCGTACCGATAGCAGGTTCAACAGTGAATTGCAAGGTAGACCAAAAAGTTTGTTTAAACTATAGTCTTGTGTTTATTTACTCACTCATTCATTTCAATCATTCACTTTTTTTGCAATGAGTACTTCATGTAGCTGTGTGTGTAATCATCCACCTTAACTCTCGTGAAACTACCTATATACGTGTAGCTAATATAGAAAGCATGTAGCTAGGTGATATGCCGAACGACTTGTGGGCCTGTGAAACTGTCATCACAGAGGAAGCTCCAAAATTCAAAGCGGAGGCGTGGCAAACCACGTTGGGAATGGCGAGATGATTTGGATTATTTTCTAATAGACAGACCTACATGTCCCAACATGTAAGGGTAAGATTGGACAACTATGCAATCGGTACCGTCAATTGGGGGAATTTAGGACGCGCGGGGCAGTTAGACAAGAAAAATAGTGCGCAATTTCAGAAATGCTTCAACATCGTATTGCGTATTGGACTACCACTCCCATGGTTATTCCTTCATGTAATAAAATGTAGGCATACATTAGATCTTTGTAAGAACAGTGGTCTACAGTTACCTACCCTACGTGTCCCAAGTTCCCCCATTTGACGATAGTTAAATTTGCTAATCCGCTAGGGCTTCCTAAACTTAAATAAAAACACCTGACGCCTGAACGCCTGATTCAATCGATTACTTCCTAAACTAGTCGAAAAAGCACCCGATTTTACTCCAAAATACCTGAATATAAGTAGAAAAACAGGAAATAAAGTTCCCAGAATGGGAAGTGAACGAGTGCTCAAATTAGTCAAGAGAATCTCTTGGAACGAGCGACGTTGAAGAATCGGATTTCATTTAAGAAAAAGAAATCTGATCGGAGTCTTGAAGACAAAAGGTTTCTTACGTAAAGGCTTAAGGGGGCTATAAATTACCGGTGCAGGTTATTTGAAATCCTATAAGCGCAGTGAATATAATTCATTCTCATTTCAACAAAGATTTCTTATACAGAGATAAGTTCGCCTTTGTGTCTGTGACATGGATTTTGGTATAGTTTATGTTTGATCGTGTGCCATAAAGTGTTTGCATAAAAACATAATTGCTATACGCGGAAGTGTTGTAACTGTAACTCAAATAAACTCACGGACAATGAATTCGGGTCATTTTCTGTATAATTGTTCCAAGAAAATGACCCCAATTCATTGTCGGTGAGTGTATAATTATATGCATGTGGATTAAGTGTATAGGCAATCCTATGTTTTTTTTTCTATTTTTTCTTTAGACATTTCATTTACAAACAAATTTGTATAAAATTGTATTTATTGCCGACTGTAGTACTTGATTTGTACAATCGCAAACTGCTTGTCAAAACCAATCAAACACGGTCGGTGTTTACGTATCATACGTAATTTAGATCATCCCAGAACCATCTTCCGGGTCCATTGCAATATGTCATCCAATTTACATAATTATACGTGCTCAAAATTTTAGCTCAATCAATTAAGGATAACTGCTTTAAAATCATTAAGCTTTAACATGAACAAACATATATTACACGTTAAATAAAGCTTGTAAAATTGTGATATAAATAAATAAATATTGTGAGGATAATATGTATATCACTGAATGAAGATGTTTATGATATGATATTCTAAATAAAAACAAAAATATTGCTTTGCTAATCCGCGATATGATAACGTGTTAGATAATTAGTGCTAGCCGTGCTAGATAAATACTTGCACAACACTGATGAATGTTCATTTTAAATCATTTAGTCAGTGGTGGTCGCCGGACGGTCAACATCTCCAGCAGCTCCTGAGGATGCATCGTAGAGAGGCGAAACACGTGTCGAGTTTTGTATTTTTGGTGGCGGTTTGTTATATTTATTTGCATGTTTTTTCGTTTTGCATGTAAGTGTATGAAGAAATACACAAGTATTTATAACTAGGAAAGTAACGCCTGATTCAATCGATTATATGATATTCTATCACAGAACATAGATAGGGTCACTTCCTTCCACGGCATTACTTATTTAATTTTCATAAGGCATGTCATTTCGTGCAATTAAAATGTATGGAAACAAACAATGATCCTCTTTATGTTTGTATGGAAAACCGATCGACTCGCATCAGCTTAAGGTAGAATCAATATCACTACTTCTCAATACAGGCCTTGCCCAAAGAGCGCCTTTATGAACGGTTGTGCACCGCGCCTAACCCGTTTTCTTAGGCAGTAAGTAACCTGAACATTGTTGCCGTAATTCAACGGCTTTGTAAACCGATTCTAGTTGTCATACACATCCCCGCCACGCCTCTACCCTTGCATGACTGGACTGCATTTTAATTACTGCGATTAAATTAACCCAAGGTCGTTTGGCCGCAGTTGTTCCAAGTTTGTAGCAGATCGGTATAAAGTTTTAGTCGAATTGAACTGTCTTCAACAGAAAGTGTTTTAGCTGTAGAATTTACTTGAACATTTTAACTTTACTCTTTCATATTTTAAGCGATTGTTTTTTTGTAAAATTGCTCTCGGCTTGCGACTGACGATAATAAAATTGAGATAAGTTGTTAACTCGTCGATGACTTGCAAAATTGTTGGGATTGGGACTAAGTTTTATTTTATTCGTCTAACTGAGTTAATAACGATAATTGTACAAAATACATCATTGTATTTTGCGTGTTGAGTAATTCGAGTTTCAATAATTTAAACTAATGGCTGTAGACCTCGCGAGTCAGTCAACCAACCCCTATGGCTCCGTCATTAAAAAAAATAATCAAAGATTGAGTCGACAAAATATTCAATTATTAACTATCGACTTCTCGCCATTTTCCAAATTTTGATTGGCTGATTGGGCGATGCGCCAAGAGTGCGATGCCATAAAAAACAAAAAAATAACTATCGACCCTGCCCTCAAAATTTCACGTGAATAGGTTGAAAAATGCGTCGTGTAAGGAGAACAGACAGATCGCCGTCGGATATACGAAAGCATTTTTACCTAAGCTGAATCGGAGACGCTTCGTTCACTTCGCTCACTCGGTCAATAAATATGTATACCATACAATAAGTGATTTGATTATTCGACTTACATAGCTTGGTTAACAACCTATGCTATATCTATGAGATATCGGTAGTTTACAAGTCTGTACGTTATTTTCAATTTTAGATCTGAACAATAAGCAGCCATTGAAAGAAGCCGTGTACTATCGATAGATTAGATTAGATTAGATTAGATTATTTATTTCTCGTTTTAAAATTACATTATAAGTTGCATTGCATGTCAACTCAATGTCATATTGGAGTGTCCGCAAAATTAAGCATTACTCGGTGGAGCTGTGCAGCCTCAATATTGACGCGTGGAAATTCGACTCCCCTAATGCGGAGAGATTTGGAGGTCCGAGTACATTCACTTCAATAAAGACTGAAAAGGTTTAGCCGGCGCTGCTGGCTTCGGGTACACCAGATACGGGGGCAAAAGCTGGATTTCCCTGAAAGGAATCTTCTTTGTTAGATACTCTTTCAATTTGGCTGATTTTAACGCTAAAAGAATTCAACAAAATAACGGTTTCGGAAAAGTATACTCTTAAAATTTTATTTTATAGAGGCTACTTTATACACTCACAGACAATGAATTCGGGTCATTTTCCATAAAACTGTTCATAGAAAATCACCCGAATTCATTGTCCGTTAGTGTAATTTAGTATGCTATCAAGGTGGGTGTGTAATGATCGGTATAAAAATATTTAATATATTTTCTATCGATATATCAACATTTGATATAATTTCAAAGGGTATAATCACTCATTGTGTATAATAAACGTTTGGTATAATTTTAAAATATATACATTTATTTCGTATATTTTACGTTCGGTATAACGCTTATTTCTTATAACGATTATATGGTATAACGCTCATTTTATATACAAATCATAATATATAACAATCAAGAGGTATAATAGGTATATAAATAAATTAACCTTACCTAACCTAACCTACTTTTTGATAGCCATTCGTTTTGGTAGGGGGACGCAGTTCAAACCTAACCTAACCTACTTTTTGATAGCAGTTCGTTATTGTTGGGGGACGCAGTTCAAACCTAACCTAACCTAATTTTCTACCTAAATGAATTTGCTTTATGTTTTTTAATGCGGGGGGCTTCGCCTCCCGAGCCCCCCTTGTGGGGGGCTCCGCACCCCCGTCCCCCCTTTTTCTTCTGTGCCCTTATAATTTACTAACCTAACCTACTTTTTGATAGCAGTTAGTTTTTGTTGGGGGACGCAGTTCAAACCTAACCTAACCTACTTTTTGATAGCCATTCGTTTTGGTAGGGGGACGCAGTTCTAACCTAACCTACTTTTTGATAGCAGTTCGTTTTTGTTGGGAGACGCAGAAGCACTAACCTAACCTAACCTAACCTAACCTACTTTTTGATACATTATATCAATAATGGTTATGCCAATTGTATTTTATATGAAAATAACGTTATACCATAAGTTCATTATAGGAAATAAGCATTATACTTAAAGAATGCTATATTAAATGTTATTCTATCAAATGATCATTATAAGAAATAATAATTATGTCATATGTAAATATATTAAGTGTTGTTATATGATTTAATAATTATATCAAATGAGCGTTATTGCGACTAATATTATACCATAAATTTTTATAGCCATCGTTACGCACCCTATCAAGGTAACTTGATTGAATATGCAGAAATATTCTATACTTAGAACAAAACCACACAAAACGCTTAAAGTATCTAGCACAACTTTAATCCTTGTGAAAAGTAAAACAATAGTCTTTTATGCCACACCTCTGTTTTATAGTAGAACAATGTACTAATAACGATTGAAAACTAAATCGGCCATACGGGACATTTTATGTTAGGTACTCGATATGGTCCGCAGTGGGCTAGCGTGAGGACTAAAGCCCATTTACTCTCATCTATGATAATAGGCCTGTGCACAGCAGTGGGACGTATATAAAGTTGGTTGATGATGATGATGATGTAATATTGATGTTATTGTAGGTCACTGTGCCAGTCTAGTATGACCGGATAAAAACTATATATAGAGTAAGACCACATCAATATAAAGAGATAGGACGAAATAGATCGTCCATTTGTATGGAGACCGAGCGTGTAACGTTTTTCGGTTGGAGTTGTATATTTGATATTGTATGTTGTTGTGTAAAGTATAATTTAGTGATGGAAAACACACATTTTTCATTTAATTTATTAGAACAATTAATTATACCATAATAATATTGACGGCGGCTGAAATTGAAGGTGTGCGAAGTAAGTCGCCAACACTTCTTTTTTCCTTCTACCTTGATACATTTCTGTGAGTAAGACAAAGTAATAATTTATCCATTAAAATGAATAGTATTTTATGCAACAGTTGTATAAGAAGGTTCAAAAAAATGCGAATTGCGTGAGTTGCGATACGAGCCGCGAATGCGGCGAGTATCGCAAATAGAGACGCAATGAGCGTTTTTTGACTTAATTATACAACGTTGCATACAATACTTTTTCTACGAAAAGGTTTTAAAATATAAAATACAAACAAGCCATAACCTGCAAACAAGGCAAATATGACGTATGACTGACAGTATGTGTCTATGGTAATCTTTTTTTAATTTTAAATTGACACGCCGCAGTGAATATATTAAAAATACTTTTTTTTATGTTGGCATCAATGAATTTAGTTCGGAAAGTTTTGTTTTTCTTAAAAACCGCAGGAATTTAATTGTTTGTTAAGTTGGTAGTTGTGCATTTTTACCGTAAAGTTAAAATTGAGCGCTTAATCCTTGACCTAAGTTTAACCTAGATTTAGAAGTCTGTGGCTGCTAGCAATAACGTAAAGTGACTATAACGACACTAGTGCTGTTATGGGGAATAGAGTATAGACTTCTCTGAACTCATATTATGTATGTTCTTATATTAGTGTTCGTGACCAAGTAAAAGACAGATAACAATATAGGAGTAGAAAATAGTATTTTATGCAACAGTTTTATAAGAAGGTTCAAAAAATGCGAATTGCGTGAGTTGCGATACGAGCCGCGAATGCGGCGAGTATCGCAAATAGAGACGCAATGAGCGTTTTTTGACTTAATTATACAACTTTGCATACAATACTTTTTCTACGACTAGGTTTTTTAAAATATAAAATACAAACAAGGCATAACCTGCAAACAAGGCAAATATGACGTATGACTGACAGTATGTGTCTATGGTAAACTTTTTTTTTATTTTAAATTGACACGCAGTGAATATAATAAAAATACTTTTTTTTATGTTGGCATCAATGAATTTAGTTCGGAAAGTTTTGTTTTTCTTAAAAGCCGTAGGAATTTAATTGTTTGTTAAGTTGGTAGTTGTGCATTTTTATCGTAAAGTTAGAATTGAGCGCTTAATCCTTGACCTAAGTTTAACCTAGATTTAGAAGTCTGTAGCTGCTAGCAATAACGTAAAATGACTATAACGACACTAGTGCTGTTATGGGGAATAGAGTATAGACTTCTCTGAACTCATATTATGTATGTTCTTATATTAGTGTTCGTGACCAAGTAAAACACAGATAAAAGTACAGGAGTAGAAAAATAAATTATTGTTCTTTGACATTAAAACTTCGTATCCAACGTCATATTTAAGGTCACTCAAAATGTACTATCGTTTGTTTTTTATCGTTTATTCTTCAAGTTAAATTGCGTAAGTTCGTCTCCAAATCTGTATAAGAGGGACAGTGCGGGCGGCGACCGCACAAGTTTTGAATGGTTTCATTCAAACTTGCCGTTATGCCGGACGGCTATGAATGGCGGACGGCAGTTCGTTTCACCAACTTCACCGATTTAACTCCACTGACCGTCTCTCTGCTGACGCTCTAGTTTGAAAGAATTTAGCTTCTTTCAATTTGCCTTAATTCGCGTCCTTTGAAAAAGTTTGGAACTAAAATGGGATCTTATTCTTATGCTTATCTACTACTCTGTCATTGCAAGATTTAAGTAGAAGAAGAATTTAGGTAGTCTGTAAGATTACTCCATGTTATTTATTAATCGCGTCTGTAACTGCCATAAGCACTTTTTTAAATTTAATAACTTTTAGGACTACATACGTTACCTTATTCTTATCCGTGACATATTTGAGAATAAAATAATAATAATTTTGGCGTTGGAATTAAATTGACTAAAAACTTTGAACAGATATACCAATTAATAAATAACGCGAGCACTTTCGTTTGGTACATTACCTTGTACTAATAAAATAAAAAAAATACAAATTTCACTTCATGTTTCACATTATCCTGCGAGCGATATACGTAATACACTCACGGACAATGAGTTCGGGTCATTTTCTATATAATTGTTCATAGAAAATGACCCGAACTCATTGTCCGTGAGTGTGTAGGTACGTAGATTTTGCTAATGCGCACAGGTGACAAAAGCACACTTATTATACTCCTCGCGCCGAATCATGATCCCTATGACTGTTCACTCTTTCCACTTGTATTTGCGCACCTGATTCCGAAAATGACAAACAAAACTTATTTGTTTCATACTTTACATGAAAGAAACATTTTCTGTCTCTTCATTGGTTTTTTAATGCGGGTAAATTACACCACATTTTATGTTACATATTATTATATAGATACAAGAAATCAAAGTACATAGAAAAATTAAATGGCGCTCACCTGTGTCCTGACCGGGAATCGAACCCGGTACCTTTGGATTTCCGGCCCAGCGACTCAACCACTCGTCACAGGTGAGTGCCATTTAATTTTTCTATGTACTTTGATTTCTTGTATCTATATATCGATACCTTTAGACTCAAAGGGCGTAAACGCCGCAGGTTCTAATGGCGTTTACGCCCTTTGAGTCTAAAGGTATCGATATCGATACCTTTAGACTCAAAGGGCGTAAACGCCATTAGAACCTGCGGCGTTTAAGCCCTTTGAGTCTAAAGGTATCGATATGTTATTTGTTTCATATTATAATTACTGAAATTTGATTCTACATGAAAATGTACGTGCTGTACTTCCGAATAATGTCTACAAATCGTTTAAAAATGACAGCGACGCCATTTCAAAAGTATGGAGAAAGAACTGTCGTAGGGATCATAATTCGGCGCGAGGAGTATAGTGACAGAGAGGTGTGGCCTTCAATATGGCCCACATGAATTGGTTGTCCGATATGAGTGCGTACTCATTTTTAGGCAAAAGGGTTTTAGTCAAAGAGCTTCGCCTGGTGAACGTACGTTCCATTTAAAAATAAATAGCCTTTAAATAGTTTTTTTACTCGTAAACCATTAATTAGGACGCTTTTAAGATTATATGTCGAATGAAGTGAATTCCTTTTACTGGTCCTATTTAGATTAACCGATAACACGTAAAGTTACTTTGGTAAGGTATTGATTAGCACTATCTGTAAGTAGGTACAATTAGTGTAGGAATATATTTCAAAATCTGATACAGTTTTTAAAATATATTTAGTACCTAAGATGTATACACCGAAGGACACTAGCCTAATGTAAACATGTAATTTTTGCAATAACTATAATCATAATCAAATTCAATCCGGTTCTAAATTAAGCAAAAATCACAAAGCCTGCTACACAGCGAAAGCAAAGTCACGATGTAAATATTCTGAATTCCTACAACCATAAACGCAAATAACAAACTCGTTTCATTCAATATTACATTTTCCATTCGCGTGCGAAATTTGCCGAGTCTATTGAAAGTTCGTGAGCGCCGAAAGGGTATGAAAATACACGTAAGAATAATAATAAGGCAAATACAAAATCGTCAATACCATAAGAAACATAAATGTATACAACAATAGATACTCGCATGGATAACCGAAAACATCATTAATGAACGTACAGGATAGAAGAGAATTGTGTTCCTTTGTGTCGAAAATAATGTTTGATTTTCGTATCGATTGCGTCACTCGTTCTTTTTATGTGTTAATGCATTACGTTATTTATGGGTTTTGTAATTTACTACATTAAATCGGCGTCACCATGGTAATATTTATTATGTGTTATCACGATTCATGTGTGTCTGTCAGACGAAATAAGCTATTGTACTCGAGGACGCATATTAGTATAATATAATATTGGGAAACAATCATTCATTAATCCAAATATTTCCAAATTAAGCAATCCTTGTAGGTACTATATAAATAAATAATTGTTACCTTTATAGATGAATCAATACTTAAATAATAAAAACAATTAAAGACTCAGGTAGAGTGGCGATTACTCCACCGATAAGAGCGTAGCTCTTAAGAGGAAACAGGAGGGCAGTTTTTCCATACAAACGTAGTCCCCTGTTTCCTCCCTGGATAATGCCAGGAGAGCTATAATTTTTTATCCAAAAAATCTATGGCTACTATTGATATGTTCCTATGTTTTCCTTTTTACGATAAATTGATTATCAAAAGAGATATTAACCTTCTAAAACCTAAAAAAATGCCAGATTTTCCGCTGTGTTCACACATCCAGAAAACAAATTTGACTAGATTATTAAAAAAAAGGAAAACATAGGAACACGGCCAAAGCCTTTCTTTAATGTTTAATGAAAAAATTAGTTAAACAGGTTAAGTTTTGGGGAAGAAATCAGGGGACTACGAAACGTTGTTTTCATGAAATTTTAAAAGGTATTTTCGGTCCAAGCTGCAGTTGTCTCAATCGCGCTCTGCGCGGGAGAGGCGGGCAGTGCGGGACAGCGACACATTTTACAAATACCTAATTTTCAATTCTCTCCACCTTACTGTTTCCTCTTAAGTTTAATGAATGAATGAAAGACTCTGGAACAATTACTTGAGCTAATCACACAAATATTGACCCACACAATTAAGAATTTGAACCCGAGACCGCTAGTTTCCTAAACGTGGTAATGGTCAGTAGTCACCCAACGATGAAGCGAGCCTTTAAATGAATTAGGTGTATGTCAAAGTATTGAAAAAAGTGTTTGAAAATTTAGCATAGCATCTAAAATCCATTATTTTTTCACATCCCTTTTTTCTTCGGAGTACCACGATAATGCGAAACCTTTTAGCAGTGACACTTTGCCCACATTTTACATTACCACCTCACGTATCCGAACGTCCAACCCAAGTTGCTGTTAAATAGTTAAAAGCTAGAACCAGTTAAATATCCATTTGGAGCTGTGCCGTCAGTTAGTAGGATTGTTTACGCAACTTTGCAATGTCGTATGTAATGAATTAATGACATTGGCGTAAATGAAAAATAATATACAATAAACGAAATATTAAAAATGTGCATAAGTACCTCAGTATCCTCACTTTTTAAATTTTTTATTTACTTGCGGTTTCAGTTATCTATTCCTCCAATTATGTCTGAAAACCCGGTGTATCTACCGTATAATATCAGTACCTACCAGTGACGCAGCTTTTACAGATCCGAATCCCACCGGCCTGTCGATTTTAGTCATAATATTATAGCCAACTTTACTAGCATTTACTCGCGACTTCGCCCGCGTTAATCCCGTTAATGTCCCAAGGAAACTCTTTACCGGAATATAAAGTATCCTATGTTTCAATCCTGGACCAGGTATACTTGCTTGCAAATTTCATCTCAACCCATCCAGTTACTACTCCGTTATTTAGTAACAAACATCCTAACATCTAAAACCTCCAAACATTTAGACATCCAAAGATTTTCGCAAACTTTCACATTTATAATGTTAGTAGGATAGTAAGGATTAGGATAGCATAGGATGGGACTTCTATTCTTCTACTCTCGAAAAAAAAGTAACCGGCTTACCAACATTTTTTTACACCTCGTTAATGGTGTCTTACTTGCGTTTTAATAATACGAGACAGTAAGAAAGTTTACTTATCCATTATAAAGCAGTAGTCTCGCATTTTTTTGCGTCGTTAAGTATTTAATATTGTACTGAAACTAGTGCTCAATACGGACTCATTTCCCGTTCCGTAAAATGAAAATTAAGTTTGATATGAGTGATTAATTGTATGTGCGTGTCGCAGGTTGATAAAATATTATGTGAGGAATAAAATTAGTAACGTAATTTATTCCGTTTCTGTTCAAAATTATATCTTTAATTAAATCTTAATTTTTGGTAACTCAACCAGGTCACTGAGACTGAACGAAAATGGCCAATTTGAAACCAAATAATCATGATAAACTTATTCGAACGATTTGTAAATTTATATAAAATTCTATTTCTACACCAACATAACGCACTGAGCTTCATAATTGGCCACTTTATTGTAGCCGAAATTTATAAAAATTATATATGATCCTGTTAAAAATGTTAAAATAAGCAAAATAACGAAATATTATGTTAAAGTTTTGAGTTTGGTACCAAACGTGTAACTTTTTTTATAAATATATTAATACCATTTGTTACGAAACGGTTACGATAAACACAAGTTTTTACATAGTTGCAGAACAAAATTCTTGATTTCCCCAAACAATGTATGCATTGTGACGTCACGTAACAGGCACGGCTTTAGCATGAAGCGTTTTTGGCACGTTTATGGGAAAGTCTAAAAATGTGATTTTAATAATTTAAGTAATTTTTTTCAGTAATATTTCTATTATTGAGAGATCTTTTTAGAACATATCACAGAAAAAAGTTGTCAAACATCCAATTATAAGTCAAATACGATACTAACACTAAACAGTCTGAAGCTACGTACGGGTAAGTTGAATCACGAGCGCTGATAGCTATAGTAGCTACTAGAGATAGATAGACGTCACTGGCAGTACAATGTACTGTCTGCTCCATATCGATAAGCGACGGAACTGGCGCACTCCTGATACGGAGTCGCTCAACATGCTCGTAAGAGTTCAATTTCGAGAGGAAATCGTTTACGAACTCGACTCGGATTTACAGCGGCTTCCATTATCCGGTTAAGTACCAATTACAATGGAAATGAAAAAAGAAATGACAAATGATAATATTTAAATAGATAGGTTCGGTAGAGCAAGTCCGCACAGTGTGTTTAAGCTAAAACAACGAATATGTGAACGGTTATGCTTTAGACCTCCAGAGTATATGGGTGTTGCCTGTACTAGGACTACTAGGAGCAAATAATTAAAACACAGATTGTAAGTACTCCTCAAACTGAACAACATTTGATCAGCGACATTTAAAAAATAACTTATGTTTTAATTTTTAGTACACTTTAAAGTTTATTTGAAACCGCAATGTATTGCGATTTTTCTTATGTTTGTAGCGCGATTTTTGTTGTAACGTCAATAAGACTGATGTTAACGTACATTGAAAATACTATTTTATTTGTATGAAAAAGATAAAATCTAAAGATTACATTATTTTTAAAAGTTGTTGAACGAAAGTTTTATGAGTTGAATCTATGTTTTAATTATTTGCTCTTATCTTGTTACAGGCAACACCCGTATTATTATATGTATAGTTTCTAGATATCTCCTACGGGCATCACCAAAACGAAGGGTTTTAAAAATCTATTTTATTTCTGGATTGCTGTAATACGATACGATTTAAGATAAAACGATAATGATACCACACCGTTGACTAATGTTTTGTCCACAGGAAATACTCTTATTTTTTTGAAACGTGTATCACCCAGGTACCACCGTCTCAAGTATTTTTAATTTAAAACAACAATACCTACTTTTTATGCCACACTTGGCCAGAAAGTGGCTTTTACCGCACGCCTCGCGTACGGAAAACCGCTTTCTGGCCAAGTGTAGACATAAAATGATGTACACAAAACGGGAGGTAATAAGAAAAACCCTCGATCGCATATTTACGTCCCTCGCCTGCCGCTCGGGCCGCAAACATCTACGATCTCGGCCTTTCTTTGTTTTACCACCCTAGTTGTGTAATGTACTGTTTTGTTGTGGCCATAGTACATATTAAATTTAATTTTAAGGTTGCATGTGTTTTATGGCTGCGGTTCTGCATTCCCATAGGCAGGTTACATGCATATTTATCATTTAATAAAAAAACACACAAAAAAAACATACAGACGAATTGAGAACCGTCCTTATTTTGGAAGTCGGTCAAAAAATACTAACAGCCAACAATTTTTTCATGCATATACTTCAAGCTCGCCCGATTACCTGTCTCATACTAGTAGTATCGATATTTTAGCGTCAAAGTATTTGACCTCTTGAAACCCAATGCAACAAGCAAAATTAATGCTTGTTTTATAAGACCCGTATTTGCGAAATATTAGTATAACCTATTCAAAATACTGAACTTGCCTGAAGCAGATAAAACTGTTCCAAGGTCGGGCAATTTTTACGGGTACTTTATTAGAAACCATTAAGTCCACAAAAGTAATGTAAAAATTAGTCCAGGAGAGCAGGCGGCGTAATAAATCCTAATGTAACTTGTTCCGAGCGAGTATTGTGAAATTATATTTCTTACTACCAATTTTAAAAGTATCGAAATTAAATAACCCAGTGACATAGTTAAAATAAATCACGGGATGGCTTTTCGGTCCCCGGGCGAGAATAAAAATGGAAAAAATGTGTCTGAAAGGGAACATAACGGTGTTTGTTTATGATATACCCTCCACATTAAATATATCATTAAATAATATACTTATAGGTATGTACATGTCGCAGTGTCAGAGTTCTGCCCACGAAGGAATGTCATGTTTGTTTGTCTTTGGTTGCGATACAATGACGTTTATTCAAATTAACTTGGTTCTGTTATGGATTTGTCAATCTTTTGCATGACAGAAAGACGGTGAATTGTGCTGGACGAGGAATTGGAGTCAGTGATGGTTGAGTTGAGCCTTTTAGGCGATCGTCTAGTATCGCATCCAACCTTCATTCCCTCGTTTGTTATAACTACATAGTTACAATTGCTATTATCGTGCACCAACCGGTGGAGACCTACGCTCGACCACGTGTTACCAGTTATCTTGTCTGATATCCTGGCTGCCTCCTTCCTCACTTCGACACTTGTATTTATAAAAAACCGGTCAAGTGCGAGTCGGTCTCGCGTACCGAGGGTTCCGTACGAACTCTTAAGTAGATAGGTACGTGAAGAGTTCAAGAAAAACTGTATGGTGATTAGCTTAGTAGGAGCAAATAAGTATGTGTTATGATTTTTGCAAAGTCCTAAAAAGCGGTGCCAGTTAGGAAAACCGTTTTATTTTTTCTGTAATGTTTAGGATGATATTAATAATTGGTCATTATTACACATTTTTCTGTTCAGTAACTTCGGAGATAATAGGGGGAATGGTATTTTTTTGATCTTTTTTCGTACATAATAAAAAAAAAATGGTCTTTTTTTACCATTTTGATACGGAACCCTAAAAACAGGCCTTGTGCTTTTTTTAACGTTTGGCACGTTCTAAAGACGAGAGATACTTTAACCAATTTCAAATGATGCTAGGTATGTACATTTTAATTCATGCTATCTTTTTAAACGATATGAGTTTCTTTGTTTATAGTGTTTTCGGAAGATAAAGTAAGCCGTTTCCTTGCTATTTCCACACAGGATACAAAAATAATTCCACAACGCACGCAAACTCTATAGAAAAAAAAATGACTTATTAAAAAACTTAGGCTCTCAAAAGTAACGTCTGCCGCGGACGCATTTTCCAAGTTATGAAAAATTTAGTTGCTCAACTAGAAATACTGTTCTACGGCTTTGAAGTATTTTTCATGATTACTTAAAATTTAATTTCCGCGAGAACGAACAGTAAAAAGACTGAGACTACGACATTTCCAGCGCTACTAAAGCTTGCAGCACTTAAAAGATGGCGCCTTTGCAGCTTCATTTTTCGTAGCGATATGCGATAAAACCGAACTATTGCGACACGTAAAATAGAGTCTGTGCGGAAAGAGAATAGGCGTTGCGAAAAACGGAACTAACCTAACCAGTATGGCAAATACGGTAGAAAAGCATTACAGCGGCCTCAAATCTAAATCCCATTCTCTTTCCGCACAAACTCTATCGTTGTAAGAGAGAGTTGTGCAAAGACTAGTATGTACGCTATTCCACATTATTCAAGTGATGCCAATTTTAAACATTTTCGGTGATATCACTTATCAAGTCAAACCGTCAACCAATCGGAGTGCGCATGCGTTCGTGACCTCATTCGTTGAAATATTTGAACCGGTGGGTTGTCAGATGTGGGTGATGTCAGATCTGAACCATATACTGCTGATGTAAATTCCTACCTATAATGTACTTTATATATTCTAGGTATAACATTCTATATTCTATAACTATTGTATAGACCGTCTAAGATAAGTCTGTAACTTGCATATATGTAGATATAATACTTACTGCAATCCTAATCTAATGTCTCTTACCTCTAACCTAAGACTTACAGTAAGTACTAGCCCTAATTTATACCACGTCGAACATACTCCGGTATAACCATTCAAAAGGCACACAATTGCATTTCTTGCTGATCTATATTTATGTAAAAAGAGTACTAAGTACTAACACAATATCAATTAGATCAGACATTAGCTGATTGTTTAACGACAAGATTAAACAGCACTTGAGTGTTACCGTAAACGCCGCGCCAAGAAAACAAGCTATTAAGGTACACGACGATGCTTGCTACGAGTAGTTACTATGTCGTAAGTAAGTGGTATCAGCAGTATCTTAAGATGAATCGAGTCGCTTTGTTCTCCATACGAAAGAGGGTTAAGATGTTATTAACAATCAATTTCGGTTGAAATGTGTTTTATTTCATAGCTTGATACATTTTGTCTCCACGAAATAACATGAGACGTCTAAAAAGTCACAAGTATTTTTGTAATAAAAGATTTTAGTTTCGAAGAATGCCAATAGATAGTGCTAAGCTAACCATAAACAGTCAACTTCTTATTTAATGTTGTTAAAGTCAACCTTAACACCGTTTTCTCGACTCGAATCAGCTTAATGATAGATTTTGAATAATGCATGTCCATACATGAAGACAAGTTAAAAGGCTATCAAGGCGTTGAGTATGACATACACACACACAACAATAACTACACTACACACTACATTACAATAAAATCGTAGCCTAATGTATGTTTGTTATCACGATAACTAGGCTATTTTGGTACTGTTAATAAGCGATCGTAACAGCTTTGGCGAAAATTATAAGTTAAGTACCTACATCAGTATGTATCACAGTTACACTTTGTGCGAGCTGAGCCAGATCTTCTATAATGAAACACGATATGACCGTAATAATCATTATCGGTTGTCGTAAAGAGCAACTAACATCTAAATATATAAAAGAAGAAACTGACTGATTGACTGACTGACTGACTGACTGACTGACATATCAACGCACAGCCCAAACCGCTGGTCCTAGGAATTCCAAATTTAGCACGTAGGTTCCTTATAAGGTCTAGGGGTGCACTAAGAAAGGATTTTTCAAAATTCATCCCCTAAGGGGTTCAAATAGGGGTTCAAAGTTTGTATGGAGAGTCTACGATTTTAGAAGTAAGAGGTTTGAAACTTTATGTTTAGACTATTTATTAGATTACAAGAAAAGTAATTTCACCGTTTTTAGAAATTCATCCCCTAAGGGGTTAAAATGGGGGTTGAAAGTTTGTTTATCAACGCACAGCCCAAACCACTGGTCCTAAGAATTCCAAATTTAGCATGTAGGTTCCTTATAAGGTCTAGGGATGCACTAAGAAAGGATTTTTCAAAATTCATCCCCTAAGGGGTTCAAATAGGGGTTCAAAGTTTGTATGGAGAGTACGATTTTAGAAGTAAGAGGTTTGAAATCTGTTTAGATTTTTATTAGATTACAAGAAAAGTAATTTTACCGTTTTTCGAAATTCATTCTCTGAGGGGTTTAAATGGGGGTTGAAAGTTGGTATATCAACGCACCGCCCAAACCGCTGGTCCTAGGAATTCCGAATTCAGCACGTAGGTTTCTTATAAGGTCTAGGGGTGCACTAAGAAAGGATTTTTCGAAATTCATCCCCTAAGGGGTTTAAATGGGGGTTGAAAGTTTGTATATCAACGCACAGGCCAAACCGCTGCTCCTAGGAATTCCAAATTTAGCACGTAGGATCCTTATAAGGTCTAAATGTGCACTAAGAAAGGATTTTTCAAAATTCATCCCCTAAGGGGTTCAAATAGGGGTTCGAAATTTGTATGGAGAGTCTAAGATTTTAGAAGTAAGAGGTTTGAAACGTCATGTTTAGACTCTTTATTAGATTACAAGAAAAGTAAT
Organism: Eudemis profundana; assembly: GCA_947034925.1. Classification (NCBI taxonomy): domain Eukaryota; kingdom Metazoa; phylum Arthropoda; class Insecta; order Lepidoptera; family Tortricidae; genus Eudemis; species Eudemis profundana. Next base: position 11,069,290 of record OX344798.1, read on the forward strand.
TTCACCGTTTTTCGAAATTCATCCTCTAAGGGGTTTAAATAGGGGTTGAAAGTTTATATAGAGAGATCCGAATAGGTAGAGTATATTTACCTAAACTTCGAAGAACAAAGTCGAAAAGTGGAGACTCCCTTACAACTAATTTTTTTTCCGGGACTTAAGTCCCGGAATCTTACTAAAAAAATATATTATTGGTATTCTTTCGCACATTTCTCGAGCATTCTCAGTATAGCTGTCTGTTTCTAATAGTGCTGTCTCTTTCACTCCTTCGAAAATTTCGCCATAACTATACTGAATTGTAGTTCAAAGGCACATAAGGGGTCCTGAAAACGCCTGAAAACGGGTTTTCAGGTTATTACGCCATCTTATAGAGGGTGTTCTGAAACGGACTGAAAACATGTTTCAGGCGCCTGAAAACAACGGCAACTTAGGTGAATTTTCGATCTTCTACTATGTGAAAGAGACACCGGCGCAAAAGTAATGTGTGTATGTGTGTTGCGCCGATGGTATAGGTTAAAACTTCAAACGTGATTTTCCGTGCTTTAGAAGCGTTTTCAGCAGGCTGAAAGGTGATTTCAGGCCGTTTCAGAGGTGGCTCTTTCACATAGTAGAAGATTGAAAATTCACCCAAGTTGCCGTTGTATTCAGGCGCCTGAAACATGTTTTCAGTCTGTTCCAGGACACCCTCTATCATATGGCGCAATAACCTGAAAATCCGTTTTCAGGACCCCTTATGGGCCTTTGAACTACACTTCAGTATATGGCGAAATTTCTCGAAGGAGTGAAAGAGACAGCACTATTAGAAAGAGACAGCTATACTGAGAATGTTCGAGAAATGTGCTAAAGAATACCAGTAATATATTTTTTTAGTAAGATTCCGAGACTAAGTCCTGGATAAAAATTTTGTTGTAAGGGACTCTCCACTTTTCGACTATGTTCTTCGAAGTTTAGGTAAATATACTCTACCTATTCCGATCTCTGGTTATATTAAATTGTATATTTAAACTTTTAACATTCGAAAATCTTCACACTAATATTATAGTTAAATGTGAAAGTTTGTGAAGATGTTTGTTACTAAATAACGGGGTAACAACTGGATGGATCAAGCAGAAATTTGGCATGTAAGTAGACCAAGTCCTGGATTGAAACAAAGGATACTTTATATCCAGGTAAAGAGTTTCTTTGGGACAATAACGGGAACAACGCGGGCGAAGCCGCGGGAAATAGCTAGTCATGGGATAAACTGAAAATGAGGCAGCGGCAGCAGCCACCGCAGCGTGTACTACACTATCGATTGCCATTGCCAACTCGCCTGCCAAACGTAGCGATTACGTATATCGCCACAACGATAATGATCTCTGGAACAGGCCTATAACCAGCAGTGCACGTCTTTTGGTTTTAAAATGTCGTGTTATTCCTGTGACAGCATTCGTACGAGTAGATAAATATGCATTATGCGCATTTGATTGTGGGTAATTCCATGAAAATGTAACAGAAGTTACCCTTTCTTCGCGTGTTTATTTATTTATGGCGTAAATTTAAGTATTAGTCTAGATAAGTATAACTTTAATCCCTAGATATATTGACACCTGAATTTGCACCATCAATTATAAAACACCCGAAGAATTGGTAACTTACGTTACACTCGGTCGTGGAATTCCTTGTGGCTATGAAACAAAGTTAATGTTCTGTACTCAATACTTTTGCTGTGTTGTTTCTACTATAATATAACTGTAGCAGCAGTTCACTCTAACACTCAACTGGTTGTTATATATTGCATTGTGGTAAAGATAGTGAAGTTTAAGTAGTTTAGTGAAGTAAATAGTTGGCCATTCTTTGTCATAATGCGAGACGATGGAGTTAGTGGCAAAGGTCTTTATTTAGAGCTAAAAATGTCTTTTTAGTTAGTGGTTGCAGGTGTTCTGTTAGTGCACGCATCACGCAAAAATAAACTGGATCGATTTGCATGAAATTTGTTATACTTACCGTTCGATAATGACCCCGATTAAAACACAGAATATTTTTTTACCAGACTACGACGAAGCAAAAAAGAAATATTTAACTTATTTTACCTCCGTGGACGAAGTTGACGACGAGTTCTCTGTCACCATCATTTTCGTAACGTAGTTACAAATAAACGGTGGAGTTCATGAGACCATAGTGATACTACCTACATTTTATAGTTAAGTCTCGCAACGTTTTATTCAGGTCTTAAGTTTGATTATTCAGTATATCTGTAGGTACAACATATACTTCTGTTGTTAGTGACAGCAAATACCCAGCAGCGATGCTCGTATCCTGACAAATTGCTCTGTTTTACGTTAACAGTTTGTAATTAAACTACGTACGGAGCGAGTAACCTTGTTTCGAATGGATCATAGTAATCCTGGGGGGTTACCTATCTGAAACACTAAAAACGTTAGTCCGAATTTCGTTTCGGCAAAAACTATTCGACAAATATCGTTTCAATTTTTTTTCGTTTGTCCGAATTTTCATTTCGAATTATTACGATTCGGCATTTATTGGTTCGGTTTTTTAATCATTCGACAAATTACGGTTTGCCTTAAATCTCGTTTCACCATAATATCAGTTACCCGAAGTAACGTTTCGATTTATTCACCATTCGACTTTTTTCGATTGACTTTGATTTCATTTGTCCGATGTAACGATTCGATTTTTAACTATTCGACATCTGTACAGCTGGCATTACAATTTACAATTATTTATTTTTATACCTGGCAAACTAGTCTGCAAGAATCTACCCGCTTTGTACTTTGATAAAGATAACCCTACCCGCCACATAAAACTTGTTATAGTGTATTATTAAAGCTAATACTGAGTAGTACAGTGCGATAGTGAAAACTTATTTAAATATGTCTGACCTAACCTACTTTTTTCCTAGCAGTTCGTTTTCGTTGGGGGACGCAGTTCAAACCTAACCTAACCTATTTTTCTGGTAGCAGTTCGTTTTTGTTGAGGGACGCAGTTCAAACCTAACCTAACCTATTTTTCTGGTAGCAGTTCGTTTTTGTTGGGGGACGCAGTTCAAACCTAACCTAACCTACTTTTTATACCTAATTGAACCTTTGTTTTAAGTTTTTTTTCATGCGGGGGGCTTCGCCCCCCGAGCCCCCCTTGTGGGGGGCTCGGCCCCCCCGTCCCCCCTTTGTCCTTCTGCCTATATAAGTTTTATGTGAAAGTCACTTCCCCAAACGGCCACTTTTTTATGAACCAACCTAACCTACTGACCTTTCTCTAAAAAACTAATAATAACTAATTTTCTTTACTAAAATAACATTTATTTTAGATGTAGGGAAACATACCTCTGCCGATAAATAACTTGGGATATCGTTAAAAGGTAAACTGAAAATATGTCTAAACGTATCCAGTGCGAAAAGTATCATTGGGTAAATGAAAAATGGGCAACGAAACAAAATACGTAACAATTCATAGGGCAAGCGAATGAGATGGGAAACGTTTTTCGGACAAACGAAACTTTTACTAAACGTGAAATGGTGAACAGAAAAAAATACGAAACCTGTCATCGGACAAACGATAATAATTCGAATAGTTTTTGGCCAAATGAAATTCGGTGAATGGTTTTTAGTGTTTGCGATAGGTTACCATCCTGGTTAGTTCATTATCGTGGGCGCGCTTCTGCCATCCTTTATACTAGCACTTGTACACATGTAGTATGATCCCGTTAATGATATCGAGAGATCAGAATTTTTGGTGCAATGTCAAAGGGCAGTGTGTTGGTATTGATATCGTTATCGATGCTTGTCACCTAGTGATTACTCCTAGTTTTGTCCGTTAACAATAGATTGCAATAAATCAAACAGAACTGTTCTTGTTACTTGCAATTTAGATCACGATTGTATTGCTATTCAGTTGACGTCCTAGCCTCTTCTGACGTGCAATCGAAAGTACCAAACTGGACTTAGCAGTCTAATCACCCCATGTACCTGTTGCATACGGCATTTGTGAGTAAAGGACGATTCGATACAATTCAATGCGATTTAGTTGTTCGAATTTGAAAATCGTAACATGGAGTGTTTTGCTTTACATTAGCATTATTTATCGTTGTCAATTAAAGCAGCTGGCTTATTCATGGTGAAACAATGATAATTTGAGGGCGATGTCCATTTCGATGGCATGCAAGACATACAGTACCTCCCATTAAGGAAAGTTTGCACCTCGTTCGCATGCTCCGCCATAGATACCACGTGCATACCTAGCTTAACCATACAATATAAACATCCTTCAAATTCATCACTCTTTAATGAAACGCGAGCCAATCCAGAGTGTTTAATTATGCAGAAAGTATGAGGCGAAGTGTCAAGTGACTTGAGGACTTTCAGAAGTGTATGTATCTATAATGAAGCCATCTCGGCTTGGTTTCGTAATCCTGGAAGTGCGTTGGCTTAAGGATAAAGTTTTTGCATAATTAAATTAGAAAAGCGCCAGTGTACGTACGGCCCTCGGCACCAACGGATAATTGTTTGCGTGTGTTAGAAAGTTTTTTAGTCGGGCGTGCAAGTTGATAGCAGAAAAAAAAGCGGCTAGAGCGGTCTAGAAAGGCTAGAGGTACGACTTCAAATGTCGCGACGCAACACATCATCGTCTCTGACTTTACTCGATGAAAATTTATAGTTAATGTTTGCATCACGGTACAATAAGACAAGGCTCATTCCACATTTATTTGTGACACAGCATCAATGCATTCAGCCATTAAAAAAACAATAAACGATGTTTGCTATATTTTGCAGTTTTATTTATATAAAATCGATATGAACATAACAAATTTAAGATGTTTTATCTAAATATTCGCGGTAAAAATGTGTACTGAAACAGTTTTTGGAAAGGAAATAGAACATTTTTCATTAAGTAATTCTATTTTTTGTCTACTACTTTGCTTTAAATGCCTCTAGAAAATGCAGTTTGATTTTTCGGAGTGTTTTTCATTTATTTCATTGCATATTTGAGAAAAGCACTATACATACCTCGGTTTGAAAAGGGGTTGCCAGCCTCGTAACTATCTGGCCTCGCTGTCGCTCGGCCGTCTATATGTACCTACTCGGCCGGCAACCCCTTGCTTCCCGGCCTCTGCAGTAATGTAAATTATTAACATAGTTTTTTTTTAACTTCTTTCGAAAGAGTGATTACCTCCATAACACGAGTTCTAAACATTAAAGGAGGATTCGTCGCCTTTTGTAAAAAATAGTGTAACAAAACAAGGATTTTGAAATTCGAATATGTTTTTCTACTATTTTTTTTATTGAATAACTGAGCCGCGATTTACCTAAGTAGAGTAAAATAAATGCACCATTAACACTAAAGCCATGGGTGGGCTCTTTATTTGCTTGAATGTTGGGTTCGCCAAGGCTTGTGGTTCGTGATATTAAAACGGGGTATATGTTTGTATTGCACATGCGGGCTTCTCTTGTTCAATTTACGGATTATCCCTCAGTAATGGATGTCTCTTGTTGACTTTAGTAATCTTTTCTGTGATCAAAATACGGAGGAACGTGAATTAATTAATACTTTGTTTATATTGGATAGCTTGTAATTGATACCTAATTACCTACACTTGTTGTTAAATTATTTTTTCTCGAAATAAGTTTAATGTGGATTTTTTTTCAATACTGATACAAAACAACAAATACGTTATTCTGGAACGAAAAAATATCAATGATTAAAGATTTTTCCTTGAGTAGGGCGGCCAATCTTGTATGAAGTCAAAGAACATCACTTTGTGCTCTGCGGTACCCCTTGTGTTCATTATTCTAATTGTATATTTGCAACCTATTACACGCAGAATAATCCGGGATATATTTAATCAATATTCAAATGCTAGCCAGAAGCATGATACCCGAACTGTCCCTTAGAATCCGGGACAGTTGGATTTTGAATCATTATCATCTGAAAGACGTTTGCTGCTAGACGTAAGCCTTGCCCAAAGAACCCCACCATGACTGATACTGTGGCGCCCGCAATAAGGAAACTCATACAACCTTCACGGGTGGATTTTCGTCCACGACATTTGTATGGCATACAAATGTCGCGGATGAAAATCCACCCCCAGTCATCAGCCTTATCAGGCTTTCTATATCACCCAGCTATGTGTACTAAACCAACCAACTGTCATCGCCAAACAGCCTGGCAAAGGTGGTGATAATGGCAATTTCCCTCAAAATCTCTGGATCAATTAACAAGAAAATATATTTTTTGAAAGGTGTTCATGCGAACTACATTAAAGAAGGATAATGCACTTGGATACATTCAAAGTTAAATAGTGTTTTTTCGGACCTGCATAAGTAGGTAGCAGCTTTTTTAAGCAAATATGTTAAAAGACAGGACAACCTTATAAACTCGACTGCGTCTAATAATAAAAACTGTGCCTTAAAAATACTTACGGAATTAGACAAAGAAAATAAAATGTGTTTATTGTCTTATATAAAATATATTATACATTTCTTTTTAAATTTTGTTGTTGAGTGTGAGACCTACACAAACCATCTTAACATTTTATATGATAAACTTATGTATGACTTTCTTTATATGCTTGGTTATCCGCCGTTAAACTTTACTTCAGCAAGCATGGACTTAACTATGCAAATTTACTGCACGTAAGTTTAGTTCTGAAGTCCGTAAGTATTCTAGGCGGCGTAACTAACCGTGGGGACAGGAATTTTAATTTTAAATAGAAAACTGCAGTAAAACTCAAACATATTGATGTGTTCGGTGAAACTAACATCGACTACCCTAAGAACTTGCGCTAATTATATTTACCTTTACCACCTAGTCACCTTAAAAATAAAATAAAATAATTTATTTCTGTAAGTAGGCCCTCAAGGGCTCTTTTACATGTCTTACAAAGGCTAGGCATAGGCCAATGGTGGGCAAACTTTTATTATGTATGTTCTTATATTAGTGTTCGTGACCAAGTAAACGACAGATAAAAGTACTGGAGTAGTACAAATAAACATCGGCTTTACATTACCACACTAATTTTGTTTTGCAGTCATGCGGAACGTTAAAAAGAATGATAATTGTTAATAATGAGAACTATAAAACTCGTGTTCACCTACAATAAATATAACCCATTTACCTAAAATACTTTATATCTTCTCTAATAAATTTAATATTTTACCCGTACACCGGTTCCCGCGGGTATTGCTAGACTTCATTATTGTAAGTGAATATTACGATGGCGCTTTATATTATTACTTTTACTTCAGTTGGTTTACTAATATGTGGCCGACAATTATAAGGCAAAGTTTCGCATATATATTAACATATCGCAAATTATTTTTTAGAATATTATTAGTTAGCAAAATATTTAGTTGCTCATGTTTCAAAATGTCTTTAATTGTTTTGTCGAATGTATTGAATGGCATAAGTTATTTTACTCATAATATTATAACGCATAATACTAATATACGCTGTTATAAGGCTGTTCATTCCATCTTGGACAAATTATTTTCAGGTAAAAATTAAAAACACAGCTAAACTTGTACGGGTACACTACGTATACTTTACCCAGTTTGAAACTTTGAAGTGAGCTCATCCACTTACTCGTACCTGTACTTACAATAGCATTGTATCTATACAATGCTATTATATACTTTTGTTCTCGAATCGCCAACCAAATACTTACAAAAATAAAGGTTAGAAGTACACTGTATGTATATCGAATTTTCAACCTTATTTCTTGTCGAGTTGGTTTGAAATGGAAATGAAATACAACAAATGTTATGATCGCCATTATTCTGTTAGTGTATTTTGTAGTCTACTGTCCAAAAAAATAAAGTAGAAAAATTATATTAACCTTCCAAGGCGTTTATTATCTTCTTTAACTACAAGCTCATTATCATAATTTGTGGTTAACCACTCAATGGTATTGTAGTCTCAAGTAGAAGAGCTCACTTCAAACTGGGTAAGGTATACCCATTTTTTTCTATGGAGGGTCGCTGTTCTACCCTAACCTATGTTTCTGGTGACAAGTCGTGTCTGTGTCTTACTGATTTCATCCTTAATTTTTTTTGTCACTTCCCGGCCTCTGTAGTAATGGACTATGTATAAAGGCAAGAAAATATGTAAATCTAAATTTGTTTGGGACAAGTTTTGATAATTAACGTGAATATTTTTTTTATTACAGGGCAGTGCGCCACACGCATAGGTAAGCGCAGCGTGGGACGGCCCCGGACTCGGTGGAAATATGCCCTCGTGAAAGTAGCGGCGAGCCGGTGGATGCGCGGCGCGGCCCTAGTCTGATCCACACAGGGTGGGCCGGCTAGCGACCTGGTTCGACCCCAGGGAACGCCACGGCCGACCACCCGGTCAAACAATCGCTATGCCCAATAAGGGTCGCGAGTTAGTCAACTTAAAAAAAAAACAGCGCGGCGCGGCGATTAAGTATAGTTCTCAGTTGGTAATTTTTCTCTTTATTAGGTACCTATTATAAAAAGCACTTTATTCCAACAAAAAATCAAATAATTGAGCAATGCCTAGTTTTTATATTAAAATGATAACAATGTAAGAATTATCACAGATTCTTTATATTGTTATCGAATTTCTATTCCGATACGTTCACACAAGGGTATAAAAACGTATTAGCACAAGAATAGGAAAAATTAGACTTTTAATCATTTTTTTGTGGTTTCGGTTCAGGAGGTCAAAGTTGTATTTTGCCATGGTATGCAAAAAGTCTTAGTTTTATAAAGACTTATTTAGCAAAACGCCTAGGTCGTAAAATGCACAAGTAGGCAGAACGACTTAATTGCATAATATCTTAATTGTATAAGGATTTTCTTAGCAAAAGGACTTGCTCGTGAAATTATCTTGGTTACCAATTGCCCAAATAGGTAAAACGTCTTAGTTGCAAAACAGCTAGGTTGTACGAATATTGAGTTATGTATTCAATCCCGAATAGATGCATTTAAAAAGATGAATTATGTAATTTGACAAATGATGTATCGTTGGAAGCATAAAGTAAGGATAAGGGTTTTGGCGTATAGATAAATTGCCGAGAGCACGGAATTGCAAATGTAGTGGTATTGTGTGTTTACAGGCAATCTATATTTGAATTTTCTATTTTCCCGTACTATCAGCCTAAAAAGAGGGTTGTTATATACCTATTGAAGAAGTAAACACCAAAATAATGTCAGTGTCAAATTCTAAATACTATTTAGTATTTAAATTAAAAGAAATACTTAAATTGTTCTTTTTTTTCATGCGAACGGTACAATCACTACAAATCCCTTCGGCCGCCGCCGCAACCATGTTTCGCAACCAGTTGCAAAGGAATAATTTCTTTGTTGGCAACTAGACGTTAATGAAGAACATTTTACATTAATATACAACCAGTTGCCAACTATGAATATTTTTAACAGTATAGTTGCGACAATTTTTTTTTCTTTATTAATACGCAACCAGACTGAATAAAATATTGGAGCGGTAAAAAATAATGCAAGGAACATCTCTCTTGCACATTAGAACATTGTCAGAAACTTACGTAACCTTTTTGACCGTCACGATCCAGCGATTTGGTTTGTCCTAATAGTGACACAATAAAAAGTAATATGTCAAACTAGAAATGTCAAACTAGTTGCGATAAGCTTTCTAAAACGAAACATGGATTTCCCAAGGTTGAAAAAGTTTTTATACCTTATCTACTTTATCTTTCATATAACTTCTTCGTTGCGTAACCAGAAAAGAAAAATATGTTTGGCAATTGGTTGTGAAACTTAGTTGCCATGATGGAAAATCGATAACATCTTCGCAACTGGTTGCGTATTAAGACAAAATATTCGGCTAACGCAACTATTTGCCAACAAAGTAGGAAGATTCTTCCTTTGCAACTGGTTGCGAAACATGGTTGCGATGGCGGCCGAAGGGCTACAAATACTCTCGAATCTCTCGATACTTACCTAATCTATACTGGTGAGGTAATAATAGAATTATGTATGTATTGTCGTTATACAACTTAGATGTTCTACCGCATTAGTCGTAAAGTTAATGTGGCCCACTTGCCTAAAGGAACTTTAGAACATTAAGACAGTTTACAACAAATCCTTTTGTCTACTATGGAATATTGCAATGAGGACATTTTACACACTGAGACATCTTTCTAAGTTTGCATAGGTCAAAAAAAATATTTTAATGCCTACATACCAACTGAAATAAATATTCAGAACTGTCTTGCACAAATCGATCTAGTCCCAACCAAACTAAGCAATGCTTCTATATGTGTACATATTTAAATATAATACTTAAATACATAGAAATTATCCAAGAACCTGGAACAAATGACATAGTTTTGTTGGAACTAGATCGATGTGTGCAAGACTGACCTAGATATTATTTATTTCGTAGGTATGTAGACACATTTTGTAATAAAGGAAATAATTATTGCCAAGTACCAAGATTAAAAATTCCTCTTCCTATAGTTTCCCCATGATGCAATATATATATATATATATATATACTTTTAATAAAACCTTTTGTCGACTTCTGCAAACTTAGCGTACTTTGTCCGACTATAGACTTTTCACTTACTATATCAAAATACAAGTTGAACCTCCTAAACCGAACCCTTTTTTGTGAGTAGAACCTCTTTGGATTTTGGAGTGAGAAAACAATATTCGGATTCTGTCTTATTAATTTTATGCAGTCATTTCTAGTAGCTAGAAAGTTACAAAATTACTGTAATAATTATATTACAGATCATTTGAAGGTACAATTTATATTTTAATAAACGCCGAGAATAACAGATGGCCAGTAACATTAGGCCGGGAGCTCCGATGTCAAACATTATGTCGTTTTAATTTATACCCGAGCTCCCTATCCGGAGGACCCTCGCTGTCACAGCCACGTGACTACTGTCCAGGTATTAAGCAGAAAATTCCAATGTAAAAAACCAATCTGCCTCTCATTTTCTCTTACTTATGTACGCTGGGTGCGTCGAGTTACAAAAATAATGCTTTTTATAATTGGAAATTACCTGTTTTCGCCGCTTCCTTCTTTAAATAAGGACAACATTGCTTTTAACAAATTTACGATGTGGATGTTAATATTAGTTTCATTCCAAACTTTTTGTGATCATAAGTGACCGAGTGAGCGCGAAGTGCGAGCAAAGCGTCTCAATTTCAGCTTTGGCCAAAATGCTTTTGTATGTCTGTCTGTTCGTCTGTTCTTCTCTATACGTCGCGTTTCTCAACCGATTCTCGTGAAATTCTGTGAGTAGAATATCGCTTTTAGAACCGGTTACCGTTTACTAATTAATCACAAAGAAATTAATTTAAAAATTATAGGAAGCGCTAATTCGCAGATGATTTCACATTCACGAACTTGAACTATAAACGGAGGCAAATTAATGGCTACATTGAAACGAAACAGCTAATAAAAACAGGCCACAAAGCCGTTAACTGAAACTTAGAACGCAATTTGGAAACGCTGCGAAAAGTTTCAATGTTCAAAACTTACTTTTCGCGCGTAAATAGCCTGTTAACTTGTGTGACAAATGAAACGATCATCTAAAAGCAAGAACCTGTTTCCCTTTTGCGAGTATTCAAGAAACGGCGGAATTAATTTTGTTTACGTTCGGCGGCCCACATTATTTCGGGGCAAAATATTATTGCACGGCGTGATTATAATTTAAGTGTTAGGCACGTGAATAAGGCATTGTTTGCGTTTGTGTATGATTGGTGTATAGGCAAGCGTTGAAAAGCCAGCTGTACTGAACGCGGTTGGCAAACAAAATACACGTGGTATAACCGCCGTGAACATTAAAACGGCGATATTTGGCACTACTGTGCCGGTAATGTTACCTGTTTTGAGAACATGTTACACACTCAATAATTCCTCGACAATATATTTATTAACACACGATTTTTGGTAACGCTCTTGTAAGCATCTATATTTTTGATGAAATATTTTTTTTTGTGTATTATGTACACTTAGTTGTCCAATAGCATTCAAAATTTTTAATAACCGTTAATAAACTAGCCTATTCGACAACAAAAAATGTATTTATATTGTTGAAACATACACAACACAACAACTAACAAAACAAATAGTTATTAAAATTGTGTCACGATTCAAGAATATATCGCGTACAACACACGAAAATACAATCAAATTGATATTGAGATCACCCTTTCTGAAGTCGTTTCAAAACAAAACCAAATACAACGATAGCATACTATACTCCCTTATTACATCTTTCACAAGCACGTAAAGATTGAGCCCGCAAGTACACTGCCTAAAGAACAACCGAATTGATAGAAGCAATTGCCAAACAATGTGTAAGTACTTGCTCAACACGCACTCTCAGAACAAACAAATAAAAGTTCTTCGCTTGGCAAGCGACGCACGTCCTCCTTCTGTTTTTTCTCAGCCATATAAATCTTAATGAAATATACTGTTTAAAGTCGCTTCCTCTTGTAAACATCTTTCATATGAATCGTATCACCCATCCATATCATCGCGCCCGTAACGTGTCTTGTGTTTCTTTGAGATATATCTTCTTTACGTTTGCTCGCTTTGAGGCACGCAATATTTACCTAAGTACCTAATCTGTATTTGTATCCGGGGGCACGGCAGTGCCCCCGCCAAGTCGAGCAAAACAAAGGCACGGCCGTACCATCCTTTTCTCGAAGGCATTCAGGCGATTTTCAGCCTCCCATAATTTTGTACTGGCTAAAGCTAGAACCCTGAAATTATATAGGGCAGGGATATATAGGGATCAATAAGACCTATGTATGTTCTCAATATCATTCAATTTGAACTTGTAGTTTAAGAACTATTGCATGTCAAAGTTCCTTAGTTTTGTCACTGACTCACTCACTGATTCATTCACTGACTCACTGATCATCATAATTCTAAGATACTTCTAGCAGGCCTACAAGCTCCAAATTTTAAACATAGTTAGTTTTTAGCCTATTAAGTCCTTAAAAACCTAAATATGTTGTAATTTCAGTCACAACTGCACACATAAGAGTTTGTAATCCTATACAAATACATGGGATTACAAAGTTAGTTTTGCGGTTTAAATTGAAAAGAATGGATTGGAATGTAATAATTAAAGGCAGACCACTTACAAAAAGAAATGAGATCCCATCAAAAACATTACATGTAAAAAGATGCAAGTCTCGCAACGCAGTTCTCCTACAACAAAAAAGTTTTGAGATGTAAAGTTAAACCAAGTCAGTACCGGGGGGATATCAACAGAACTCGATTTCCACCGACTTGTCTATTATTAGATCTGTTGATACCCCCCCGGTACTGACTTGGTTTAACTTTACATCTCAAAACTTTTTTGTTGTAGGAGAACTGCGTTGCGAGACTTGCATCTTTTTACATGTAATGTTTTTGATGGGATTACAGTTGTACCGTAAAATATCACCCGTCCTATCTTTGAATGAATGATTCTTTGTATCTAAGAATATTACTCGTATTCTCAATATACCATTCATGAATCAGTTGATTGAGCTCTATTGTTCCGCATAAGTAGGTACATTTCAGAAGTTTCATAATAGGTATTAGAATTACCGAAGCATTTTTTTCCAATAACAGTTATTGATCTCTGTAATATTTTTAGCTTGATAATCTTGTAGAGATTTACTGGTAAACAATATTTGCTGATTATGAAAGGTGTCGATTGAAGTTCAGTTATCTTATAAATAAACCTTCGAACTACAGATTATAACGGGAAACGAATACTATTAGCGATCCAAAAATTCACCATCATTATAATATCTGGGATGCGTAGCCATGAGGCACAAGAATAAATATTCTACTATAAAAATATGTGAATGTGTATAAATATATACATTCACATATTTTTATAGTATCCGTATTAGTATAGGTATTTCTATGAAAACTACTTAATTCACTAAACTATAAGTTCTTATGCGTAATTTATCTAAATCGATGAATATTTCTTAAAAATAATTAAACTTGTATTTAATTCGATCTACTATATGTAAAAGTATTTTGCAAGTTCAAATTGCTTGTAAAGTGTTACAAACTATATCCAGCACAGAATAGTTACACCCAATCCAACGAACGCTCGTCTGAGTACGCATCGTAATCTAGATCGGTAAACGTCTCGCGCTAATTGACTCGTGTTTGCTAATAGACCAATTTGGCGAACGTTATGTACCCGCCATTTATAATGCAAATTCCGCTCAGCTGTTGCCGGCGTGTGGTCGTAGCGAAAACTGCCATTGATCGAATAAATAATATAACGCTATCGGTTAGGTCGGGTCTGTTTGCCTTCTTGAATTATGCGGTGAACTCAGTTCGTTGTGATAGCCCTCAGAGCCACACTGAAGCTATAGTCGATCGAACGTTGAAATTAGGTTACCTATGTGATGCTTTTATTGAGCGGTTAATGTTTACGTATTAAATTACTTTGAAGGAATACGATCTAACAAAAAACAGTTTAAGGTGGAAGGGAAATGTTTATTATGCCTAAACTTCTTAATAAAACATCATATTAGGTCTTAAAACGACTTTGATATAACCTAACCAACCCTAGCAGAACTTATATAAAAAAATATTTAGAGGTAGAGGAACATGTTTTTACATGATATTTTATTATTACTACGGAGTTTACGATGATCAGCAGGTCACGCAAGAATGTAATGAAAGTACTAAATCTATATTTCATACCTTCGCTGGATCCTGATGGTTGCCGGTGACGTAGACCGACGCGCGCCGCCCCAGCAGCGTGCGACTCACGATGGAACTGCTGCGACGCCCCGACATACGATCTTGTGGGACTGGTAACATTTTGCCGATACTTCACTTTCACAATTCACTACAGCATTTGTTTATATAATTTTACTTAATCTTAATCACTTAAAACTCGCGAAAGCCTGCTTATTCTAATCTAATTAAGTATATTTATAGGCACATTAATTTTATTCTACCAACAGCTGCCTGATTTTGTTTACTAGCAGATAATCTAAAGAATTCTGATTTGTGAAAGCTGCATTATCTGTAACAAAAAGAAAATTATTTTGCAACAATTTTATCTGGGTAATTGGAAAAAATACCTAGTGTAGCATTATGAAGTAACGAACGATCAAGTGTTTTGAAAAATATATAAATATACCCATTACCGGCGCATCACCGTTTTGCTTTTCGAGCTTGGCTGATGTCTAGACTGACTGCGCTGTGCGTCTAGGTTGAAACAACCTCGTGGACTTTGTAAAAATATAGGATATGAGCCCAATAATCAGATAACTCGTGAGACAAACAAATTCTTGAGATCGAGAACAATATTTACTTAATAAGCTATAACGTCTAGTGTAAAGTTGATGTCATGAAATTTAGCTAACTCCAAGAGTTAACCAAGCCAGCGCTACATTTTAATTCACATAGTAGCTGTCGTTGTCGCCCGCTGTGTACACATACCTTTGTACCGGGTAACCTTTAACACTACATATTTTATGAGTGAGAAAAAAGTTGGTGCATTTTATTAGCACGTTCCCCGTTTCCGAGACAAATTGACCTCGCGGCCGCCCTGGCGTTTGAGACGGGCAAAATGGCTCCTATATTACCTCCTGTTGGCACCTATAAGTTTTGTATTGAATGTACGTGTACAAAATAAATTATCTACGAAAAGAGGGAAGAATGAGTATCTAGAGCATTCTGTGTAATAGTCCGAGAATCTGTGTTTCGAAGCTAAAAGCGGCGTGTGTAATGGGTATGAAAGTACTAAGTATTATCGTTTATGATACGTGTTTGTTGAATGAAGTTTGTATATTCGGCACACGAGGGGTTAAAATTAAATGAGAAGTGAAAACTTATGTTAAACCGGCGAAACATAATCACGAATTAATACTTACTGTGCTTTTGGCAACAGCTAAACATTTAAAAGACTATTATCATTCGTATATAACCTTGGGTTAAAAATGGGTACTTAAGTAGTAGTAATTACTGAAATGGAACATTTAATCTAACAAATGAACGACAATAGTTAACCGACCAATTAAAAGTTTTCTCATATCAATGTACCTAACAGTGGGAATGGCAACATCTCACTAATTCCATTAGTGGGAATATAAATCCACGCTACGAAACCCTTAATTAGACGGTGCAAATCTAATCACCGCGGAGATGTGCCGCTGACTATTGATATTGACTTTATGCAAATTATTAGTTGAAGATATGTAAGCCACCTATCCACACGTAGGTATGTTTGTTGTATAATACTTAGATATGTGCATGTTTGCATGTTATATACAACAACAACAACACACGCTCGAGTCATAACCGAGAAGCCGCGTGGTGGTTTAATCATGAAAACCTTTGCATAAATTTCGCTGCATGTATTAGGTAAATAGACCTGGAATCCTTATAGATAGATCTGAATTATGAAAGAGCATCTGCTTAAGGATTATAAGTTTACGTTCATTTCATACTTCAATACCTAAAGTTACTTAAGAAGTTATCTACGTAGGGTCAGAGAAAGGTCAGCCGGCATTTTAATTCAAATATCTGTTTACTGTTTCTCTTTCTCTTGACCTTGAATGTACATGAATATTGTCCTAATTCAAAGGTCGTTGTAAAAATGTTTCTCGCTGACTAACAGGGCTATAAATATTATTATCTCATGCAAGTACCTATTCCCTGTCATAAACAGCCACGTTTCGTTTTAAGTGTCATAAATAAAGTAAAGCGTGCACTTAGCTCACAAAGCGGAGGCTCGTCGCGAGCGGGGTTATGTTTTTTCTCTAGGATTTGCGGGCCCGCAAATGGGCCTGAAAGCTTCCGCACAGCTCATTTGGTGCGGATTTTTCCGCGCAGATAGGTACGGGTTAAGTACCGGTGCCTGCAATGCAATGCTGGTATTTGCGAAACTTGTAGCGTGTTTATTAAAAGCTTAATTTGCACTTTAGCTGCAAAAGTTCTTAATGGCCAATGAATATTGTTTCAAGACGAACACTGGAATAGACACCTCTTATAAACACCCGTAGTAGAAGTGGAGAAGCGGACAAACCAAGGGAAGACACGGAGATAGTTTTATAATAAAAACTATCTGAAAACCTGCGTCAAAAGCTTCAGAGAGAGTAGCACTTTTTGATACGTGTAAATATATAAATGATCTACCAGTCACTATCATTCCAACCAACCGAAGAGTCTGAAGAATTGGAAATTGAAATATTTTACTCTACATAAAAGCTCACAAAATCTCAAATTAATATGTAGTTATGGGCGATTTAACGCGAAAATAGGAAAAGAAACTCCGAAGTAGAAGTAGAGAGAAGTTTGATATCGAATGACGAGATCTGCTAATAAAAGCTATAGGTGGCTATAGACAGAGAATATTAATTTGGAGCATATAGCGAATATACTCCGCGCAAATTAACTGTGTCCTAATGACTTGAGTATGCCAGCATCCCTCACGTTTGCACTAACGTGGGCCGCAGTCATACATAGAAATAAATACATGTATAAACATACTAATAAATATAATTTATATCGAGATATTTGCGCAGCATGCGCTTGAGGGAACATTTGCTCTGAGCTTCTCTTATACAGAGCGGGAGAGCGTTCTAGAGCAGAATCGCCTGTATGGTGTTTTTTTAAGCCTGACTGCAAGTTTGCAATCCTTATTGGATGTAGCAAAAATCGGACCCGGTGGGGGCCTTGGCATTCCCTGAGGTCGAACCAAGTCGCTGGCCGGACCACCGTGAGTGGATCGGACTAGATGGGGCCGGGGGCGCCTGGGGTCGAACCAAGTCGCTAGTCCCAATCCCCTTGAGAGGGGCCGAACCAGGACGCTATAGGCCAGGGCCACCTTGAAGTTACGCTGATTGCTCAAAGTGAGCAGCGGACCAGCGGGAAGGTTGAAGCGGATCAACCTGTCCTTATGTGTGAATCGAACAAAGCCTGTATGGTGAATGAATTACCTACTTTTCTCAATAAATATAGGCCTACAACTTAATTGAGAGCTGAGTTATGCGTGAGGTGTGGGGAAATATTATAAAACCGCGATTAGAATACGATTCCGAAGTAGTAGGTACATACAATTAATAAATATAATTAGGTCAATCTATGATATCTTCATATTTTAAGTGCAGACAGTTATAGATAATAGATTTACAACGTATGCTTCATCATTATTCACTACATATTAAAACTCTACCTATTCTTGGCAAATGCTGTGTCATTTGTTTTATAGAAAAATATTTAAGTCGTCAGTATTTGACAAATCTGTTATTATTTTACACATAATGTAATTTAAGTAGGTAATATAATGTATGTTTTCCCAAAGGTTTAGTTCGTAATGAAATAAGTACCTATTTTCATGTATCTGCAGCTGCACACTCTACCATTGACAATATGTAATTTCATGTATTCATTCAAAAACGACATATGTGCTCAATCCTATTCTAATCTCGGTTGAATAATGCGTTGAAGCTCGACTATTCGCCTCACGAACTAATTTGGTGTTATTTTTTCTGTGCAAATAGGTATAGGTCTAGCTTAGGGCGTACCTAAATTAGATTCTGTGTTTATCATTACGCACGCGGCTTTACTCCGCATACCTACGTGATATTTCAAAAACGGCTCGTCCGAATTTATTATACCTACTACACATACATATATTTAGCGTTTTTAAATGACTCTGATTTTGTTAAGTAACTGGAATGTATTCACGGCTCTATATTAAAATTAAAACCATATTAAAACGCATACAGCAAATCTCCCTATTTTGACAACGAATACCGTTGTTAAGCATAATTCTATACATTTTCGCATAATGTTAAAAAGTATATTTTAAATCGCATATTTTAATTCGCATACCATTAATAGGACGCATAAAAATTATTAAGTAAAGGGTGTTTTTTTAGAGCTTTAGTTTTTAAATTAGCGACACTGTTTCTAGTCTAGTGATTATCAATTTGACAACTAGCGGTATTAGTACTTTTTGTCATTTTACAATGAATTGCCTTACTTCAGAACAACGCTCGCAAATTATGCCAATTGACAATATTTCAAATTTTCTACTCCTTCATTTTATGAGCTGGATAGAAAATAGGTGGAATTTTAAGCTACCCGTATTTTTTCTTTTTCGTTTTAACTCAATTTTTCAATTAAAAATAGCAGTTTGAAAAGTAGCTCATTCTAAAAGGGCGTATGTAGAAAATGACGTCACTTTCCCAACTAGAATCCAGAGCGACAATTACGATTTAAAAAAACTAGAATCCAGAGCGACAATTACGATTAAAAAAATAACTGTCAGGCGTTACAGCGTTGTCAACATAGGAAGTTCGGGAAGACAACGATGCTTTTGCTCCTCTTATTTGGGCTGGATTATATTTATCACTTGCCGATGTGTACTCCATCATCATAATTTCAACACGCGGCAGATTCGTGCTATCAGCCTGAGAAAAACCTTCTGATGTCTTCATTATATGAAAAAAATCGGTGTCCGGTAAAAGAATGCCAAGTTAATAATATTTGAATGCGTTATCGGAGTCCAGTGGGAAAGTGCCAAGTCTTTTAAGGTCTTCGAAAACGTGCAAATGAACCAACGGTAAGAAAATTAAACTTCTAAAGCCGCTAAGCAGTTGTAACAATTTTCAAAACAAATAAACGTCAGACGGCAAGTATGTCAGAAAATGACAACCGGATACCATACACTTTTTAATCGTTTCAGCACTAAGGTCTCTCTCGATAATGCAGGGAAAATGACGTCACACTTCCGGTTCACACTAATTGACGATTTTTTCCAAAATGAATGGGGAAAAAAATCCAAAAATATTTTTTTTGAGCATAAAATACAGTTTTACCCAAATGGTTTTCGAATTAAGATCTTTTGAAAATATGAAATGTTGTCAATTTATTTTGAAAATCATAATTCAGTTCGCCAAACTTACGCTGTTTAGTATTCTGGAAGCAATTGTTTCTGTAAAGGTCACAGTTCTATTCTAACCAAGACTAGACTATTATGCGTTTTCATAATAGGAATTTTAAATTATGCCTAATAAGGGACTCCAATAAAACACCCATGTTAAGATTCGCAATGAATGCAGATTTATAGTAAGTTTAAAAAAACTGACTATTTGTAATGTTTTTAAATACTTGAGATGCGTATACACCTATAGCTATGCAATGGATAAAGGACATTGCCGACGCGTCTATGGGGCCTCGTACCAAATCAAAAGTCATTGTGTCAACACGAAACCGTATGTATCTTAAAGAACAAGAAACTGCCTTTCCTAATCACTAAATCCCATTAAAATCGTATTCGGGGATCCATAGGAAATTGAGATTGAATTAAAGATTTCGTCTAAATATTTGTCAACCGGCCAAATACAAAATCACCTAATAACTTTAATTCCTGACGTTGTCGAGACTTCACTTAACTTAGTCGTATGACATGTCATTTCGGATACCTGTGTGAGGTTTTTTATTGTGCCTATTCAGATTGTTAAAATGTTATTATAAAAAAAGTTCTTTGAAACTATTTTGATACATCGTGAGATAAAAAAATATTGTAACATTACATTTACGCTCAATGTCTCGTATAGTGAAGTATCAGCGAAATATCACGAGTTATTTTTACCAAATACAGAATTTAAAATGATTTACGTTCTTTGACACAAAATTGTGAAAAGTCGTGTCTTATAAAGTACCCTATATTTAAACTTAGAATAAGACAGCATGTCAAGCTGTCAACTTTCTTGTTAAGATCAAGAAAACTACATAGATAATGGATTGTATTAAGACATATCTAAGACGTTAGCTTTGTCTTTTACACTCATGTGAGAAGTAGTCTTAAGAAAGAACAAGACAAACATGTTACTTTCATGGATACATGACAGCTGGATTTAATTTATCTGAGCTACCTACAATGCAGTTCGTATAAGAAAGAACCGCGGAGTTTTATGGAATTAATATTTTTGTATACATTCGCGTAGACGGTGGTGCCACTGTCATAGGCCTTTTAGATTTTGACCGATTTTGTTCTGTCAAATACAGTGTTAAGGAAATCATACATTTTTCATGGTGGCGGCGGAAATCGTACAACACAATTCTTTTTTAATTGCTCTCAGATTTCCCATTTTAAATTCAGTAATAAAAAAATCCCTCTAGTTAAAAAAATAAAACTAAGTTTTTGGTATCGTTTTGGTTGTGACACAATTTAATGACGATATTGGTACCAAAAGTCGGCAATCTCCTTTCATTAGTTAGTAATAAAATTTAAGAAAACTATTAAAGCGATTTGTTCTTAAAACAAGTGTCCAGCTAGTAGGTACCTTTGTATTGAACAGTATAGCCGTCTATATCCCTCAAACCTATCGCCTTGCAAATTAGCTACCGGTCTTAAAAATAATAAACATCCTTAACCCTGCTGCAAAAAACGGCGCCCTTCATCCATCCAACACCAATTACTTCCAGCGCTAAACATCAAACACCAGTGTCACAGGCAGCGGCCTCGTTAACCCCGGCCTCCGGACAGCCGGACCGGTCCGGCCGGCCGGACCGTCCGGCGCCGCCCGAAGGCGCAGAATTAAACACGTGCAAATAAACGAGCCCCTTTACACTACGCCCTCTTCGTTGACTTCGAAATAAAGGGATACGGCTCTTCACGCGAGATTGCGGCCGGTGTTTGTATTTTATTTTTTACTTGATAGCTTCTACTGGTATACAGGATATCGTAAATAGGGATTTATAGGGTTCTTTTTTCCATTTGCGTAGTAAATAAATTAGTGATGTTAATGTATGTCACTAATTAATTTTGACTACTCAAACAATTCTAACTACTCAAAACATATTTTTACATTTACCCATGGTTTCGCTTACTGGAATATAAAGTGTCCTATGTTTCAATCCAGGACATGGTCTACTTTCAAAAAAATGGTCTGCATTCAATTGTAACCGCTTTATTTAGTAACAAACATCTAAACATCCAAACCTCCGAATATCCAAACATCTTCACAAACTTTCACATCTATTATATTTATGTACATAAAACAAAGTCAGGTTAGGGCCTTATCACACTTGCGATTTGCGTGGTGGTGAACCGATTTTCATGATCTTTGATTTTTTGGGTTTTTCTTTGCCCCGAATAACAAAATAACCATTAAAAAATCTAAAAAAAATAAAATGCCAAGGCGGAACGGAGTTCGCCGGGACAGCTAGTAAGATATAAAATAAAAGCTAAAGATTATGGTAATTTGGTCGTTTAATATTATTTTAATTCTATCTCTATACCTGGTATCCTGGTTCCTGGTATCTTTATACCTGGATTTATTTAAGTCATGAGATGTAGAAAATCTAAACTTATACAAAAAATCAGGTAATCAATTTATTACGTTTAAGGAAACTTTATTCTCAAAAGAAATTTAACATTTCACTTAATGAGACATAACAGTGGGTAGTATTATATTGAAACAGTGAGCATCAAGAATATTAAAAAAAAAACTATTAATATTAAGTTGAAACTACAACGAAATACTAAAACTCATGGAAATTATAATTTCCATGTTTTCGAGAGAGAATTAAACAACAGATTTATAAATAAACTTTATTCGGTATAATATGACCCAATTTTTAATCGATTGACTATTTAATATTTGATTTTGACTCATTCGATCATTCGCTCCCAACCGATTTGTACCGACATATCGACTAAAGGACCGAAGACCGATTAAAAGCGCTGAAGAGGAACTAGTTCTTATCGGTCGGAGGTAGGATTTCATTCCTTTTAGTTCTTCGGTCCTGACCGACACAAGCCTAGTTAGCGGGGCAGTGGCGGCGGCATCCTTTTTATTGCGCAATTTTGGTGGCGCAACTATTCCGAGCGCCCCGAACGTCCCACTTCATTCTGTGTTTATTCTAATTCCACAAACGGGGAACATCTGTTATACTTACCATATTGTTTTTCCAGTGTTTCGTCAATGCTTGTTACTACGTGTAAGTATACAGGATGGAATGGAACCAGGAATTTTCCTGTTTAACATTAATACATTATTTTCTGCTCCATGCTCCATTCTTTCCTTCAGATCTCGAAATTTGCTCCTGAACTAAAGGAACTAAAAGACCGAACTAGTTCCTTTGACCGATTGACCAAGATCGGAGCGCTCTTTTCAAAGAACGAGTGGGCACAACTCCACCGCTAACTAATTACTAGTGAGCATGAGCCACGCATGAGCCCTTTAGTACTCACCAAAATAGGGAACAATCAGCGAGGTGCATGGTGGCACTATATGGATTCTAAGTTGATTATGAAACCTTATGAGGGGTTTTCGAAGGAAATGTTTTCATAAAGGGAGAATATTTGCGAGGTAGCACGAACGCTTGTATCCTTGTTTCGACAAATGCTTATTTCGTTAAATGCTAGTTTTGTCTAATCCTCTGTACGTCAATCCCTTGTATTGTACAGTCCTTGAATCGTAATGAATTTGTTCTGTCACATACATGTTTTGTCTAATTCTAGTTACGTCCAATCTTTCTTTAGTCGGATCCTTGTTTCGTCAAATCATTGTCTCGTCTAATGCTCTAACGTCTAACTCTTTATTGCACATAAAACTTATACGTATCTAACCCTTACCCGTTTCTTATCTTATATTTTGTGCTAAAAGAGGGTCATTGTTTGCTTCCACGACATCGATTACGTTGAAATGTGTTTTATTTTATAGCTTTTATGCCACACCTGGCCATAAAGTGACTTTAGATTGATTGAGTTCTCAACAAAAAAGTATAAAATTTTACCTAAAAACCTTCAGGTTCAAATGATGCTAATAGATGACGCTGACGTTAACGGTCAAATAACACGCTAATTCTGTTACATATACATTGGTACATAGAACACAGTACAGTAGTAGCGGTGTAGTGGTAGTGTTACATATATGTGGTAATGTGGTATAATTTATCCGCATTTAAAATTAATAAAGAAACATCATGTTTCTTTCATATGACGTTAATTCTGTTTTTTCTCAAGTCATTTTGCGCAGATAAAATGTATCTACACCGTGTTTTTATTGATTTCCGCTAACTTCGAGGGCACATTCTCCAAATCTAATTAAGTTAATTTCTCTAGAAACTAATGTTGTAACTCATACCGTTTTTAAAATATTCATAATCTTAATTTAATCACCAACCAGTATAAATTTTTTGACTAACTCAGAGGTGTCTTTTAAAATAGTTATCAGCTCAATATTAATTTATTTTGTATGAAAAGTAAAAAAAAAATCAATTCAACAAAAAGCGATATACCAGGTAGCTTCTGTTGACGTACGAAGCAACCTGTCGAATTTAACGGAAATAAAAAAACATGGTGTATAAAATAAACCGCATTTTAAACATAATTGATATCATGGAAGCAAAATATATGTATGGAAATTCGACAGACTCGAATCACCTTAAATAACATGTTGCGAAGTAAAAAAAACTGACTGACCGATTTGTCTGCCACTTAATATTCGTTGTTTAGTAAAGGAATCGGATTATGCCACAGTCAACCGAACGGAAAATTGATAGAACCGAAAGGCACAAATTCGATTTCGGGTTTTTAAAAGCTTTTATCAGCGGTAAAATAAAATAGACCAGTCGGTTGGAACAAAGCTTTTGACGAGAGCCAGTGCCGACACGAAACTCAATGAATTGGGATAAATTATGAATTTGCGTTTACTGAACTGTGAGTTGCATTTTAGAAAGTCACTTTTACAGATTTATTTCGTACTAGCATTTACCCGCGGCTTCGCCCGCGTTATACCCGTTATTGTCCCAAGGGAACTCTTCACCGAGATATATAGTCCTATTTTTCAATCCAGGACTTGGTCCACTTGCGTGCCAAATTCCATCTCAATCCATCCAGTTGCTACCCCGTCATTTAATAACAAACATCTAAACATCGAAATATCTTCCCAAACTTTCATATTTATAATATTAGTAGGATATGTTCGTCGTCCGTAGGTTCAATGCGGGTGAGGGACAAGTAATGTCTTTTCTCCCAATTGATGATTATTTTTCATCACAATAAACCCTGCGATAATATAATTATAATGACTGAATGATTTAAATGATGCCATATTTAATAGTGAAATAAGATCTTTCGTCAAAGAAACGTGTGTTCTGTGAGGGATAAGCGTACATCAAACGAAAATCTGCTCTTCACCACCATGTCACAGTATAAATAACTCTAGCAGTAAAAATCCATACAAAGGTCAGAAAACTACCTACTCACACAGACGCTCGTTCCGATGCGAAATTCAGAGGAATCTCGCTGGACCTTTCGACCTCGCCCACATGTCCCAATGAAGCATGCGCATTATAATCTTCTCATCATTATTCTCTTCCGAAAAAAAAATGCAAAAAGCTTAGTTGAGATCCTTCGAGATCTCCCCTCAAACTATGATATAGCTGACCTGGCAGAGCAAAAATGCTTGGTGAGCTGCTTGCCCGGGAATGGATTTTCCATCAAAGTCTCAAAGGAGCTGGGACGACACAATGGGCAAACTTTCTTTCGATAACCTCCTGAGCGCAGGTTCCAAACGTGCCAGAATACTAGCCTAGCGTCAGGTGCCAGGGAATCCGGCGACTGGCTCCGCGCCTATCCGTTGCCACACACCGGGACTTTCCTGGAGCCTGACACCCTCCGCCTGGCAACATGTCTACGGCTCAGAGTCCGCATCTGCGCTCCACACCGTCCCTGCGGCAGTGAAGTCGACCAGCTGGGACACCACGGGCTCTCATGCCAGAAAAGTGCCGGCCGCTTTTCTAGACACGCCGCACTGAATGACATAATCCGCATGTCTCTTGCCATGGTCAACGTGCCCGCTGTTCTTGAGCCGACTGGCATTGCCAAAGACGATGGCAAGAGACCTGATAGAATGTCCCTAATTCCGTGGAGGTTGGGCAGAGTGCTAGTTTGGGAGCTACTTGCGTCGACACATTGGCTCCCTCCCACCTCAACGGAGCCAGTGCCCAACGAGGTGCGGCGGCCAAAGCGGCGACTTATCTAAAAGGCTAGTCGACTGCACCGGTGACCGAAATGCTGGCAGCTTCCTCGCGCAGCGAATAAAATATTATATTGCCTTACAGCGAGGAAACGCTGCCAGCATATTCGGCACCATGCCAAGGGGGCCCAATTTTTCAGATAATTTTTAGTTTTAATTTAGGTTTATTTTCTTAGAATTAGTTTAATTTCTTAGTTAAGTATAGATTAGTAAGTAGTTATATTTTATTTGTAATTTCAATTATTGGCATTTAGAAGGTGTATGTTTTGCTAGTAAAACAACGTTGAGATATTATCTATACAAATGCTTGTCGTATTTCATACGATCATATATTTTAAGAGAGCATAATCGGTATATTTTGTTGAAAAATTATATTTTTAGGGTTCCGTACCTCAAAAGGAAAAACGAAACCCTTATAAGATCACTTTGTTGTCAGTCTCCCTGTCTGTCCGTCTGTCTGTCAAGATTGATTTTTATCTCGGAAACGCGTGTAGGTATCGAGATGAAATTTAAACCACATACTCAGTACGTCTAGCATAACTGGCCGCGACTTCTTATCTCGCGCGACAGAGCATCACCTGTCACTGTCAGACTATATTGAGTGGAAAGAGATAACTAGCATTTGTCGCGCGACAAAGAGTCGCGTGTCACAGTTGTGCTAGAGGTACAGGTCTACGGTCCCTTGAAGCTGGAAAAAAATCGAACTTCTAAGTGAACGTAAACAAAGAGCCTTTATGCCGAAAAACCTAAATTTCGACACTCTCAAGGAAACCAAAATACTACAAGTATAGGGAAAAATCTGAAAACTATAAATTTTTATTTAAATCATTAAAAAAATTACTTTAAGGGGAATCAAAATTTATAGGTTACTTTAATATATGTACCTACAAATTTGTACAGAACCTTCGGTGGGCGAGTCCGACTCGCGCTTGACCGGTTTTTTACTTTCTTTTTATATAAACTGTTAGTTCCATCATAAGTAAAATATATCTCCGTATTATGTACACACACTGTATTTTTTAGTTACTGTGACCGGGTCGCTAGTGGGTGCGATTGGAAAGTACAAGCAAAAGCTTTTTTGAGTAAGGGTAAAGAATACAGGATAAATCCCAATTGCCTTGACCTTCACAAGAAAGACCGTGAAATAGTGAAATAAATTTCTATTTAAAGGCACAAAAAATACCGAATCTAAAATTAGAGCAAGAAATAAACTGAATTCATATTTTAAGGTCACTTTTGTGTGCATTAAGTTTAATTGCTTTTAGGTTATTAGTATTTTTACGTGATTCATTATTTCTCTTTCGAATAAAATTGCAATAATTTTGGCCAGTACAACTAAAGTAATAGACAAAGATTTCGTGAAAACGGACATTACCTAAGGAAAGTACCTAATTACTGGAGATTGGATCTAGAGCAGCTTCCCAACCTGGGAAGCTAAGTTATCCTAGGGGGTCCACGGGCAAAATAAAATATTAATTTAGAAATGATCACTGGGACGGGGCCCGGTGATCTTGGCAAGGTGGCACTAAGGGGTCCGCCCTCTAAAAGTTTGGGAAAAGCTGATTTAGAGTAAAGCATAAGAAAGACGAGGTATTGAGCTTAATGCCTAGTCTTAACAATGGAACAATAAAAAATAAATCAAAGTTGTTGACCAAAAAATCGGAAGAGGTGTCGGACTGACAAATACTCGAAACTTAAACATTTCGTTTGAAATCCAAATGAATTTTATGTTAAGCTGATATTCCGGTGAGAAGTAGGTCAAACAACAGCGGAGATGCTGTCGAGAATCGCTGCACGATGGCGTCACGATTTCCTTCTTAATCGACCGAATTATGGGTACCCCCGCTTTGTGAAATAACGTTGTAATATTTAATGGTGGCACAAATGGAATGCAACACAATGCTGCCAATGAAGATATTAAAATTAAAGTATATTGGACAAACAGAGAAAAAAATTACAAAGATATCGGAATCCCTCGCTGTCTAGTCGGCTCCAGTCGCCGTCGACATTATTAACAGATTTATAAAATCTGATAATTGTGAAAAAAATTATAATCGAAGTATGTATGTCAAGTGGTACAATGATAATTGGATAGGAGTGAAAATAATTATTAGGTCTCTTTTATTATGTTTAATGTTGAATGACCATTCAGGACTATGACGATTTGAAGTTGGTTAGCAACCTATATTTTTACACAGTTGAGTTTTTTTTATAAAGGACATTATTCAGTATCACTTTCCACCACGTCCTTAGATGATCGGGGGACGGCCCTCCTTAAAGAGCTTACAGCGCTAATGAACCTGATGCTATCCTGGCGCGTGAACAGTGAGATTGTCTCGATCCTGTATGGGGCAAACTTGGTGGCATTAGCCAAAAAGGATGGCGGCATCCGCCCGATCGCTGTTGGTTGTACTTTCAGGCGTTTGGCGTCGAAGCTTTGCTGCCGTAAATTTCACCAGAAACTGACCAACGTCTTCAAGCCCCGGCAGCTGGGCTTCGGTGTGAAGGGCGGCTGTGAGGCAGCGGTGCACGCTGCGCGCACCTTCCTGAGTCGCCCGGACTACGAAGTGTTTTTAAAAATCGATGTCAAAAATGCCTTCAATTCGGCCGATCGTGGTGCTCTGCTAGCGGAAGCCAAAAAAGAGCTACCAGAGCTCTACCCCTACCTATGGCAATGCTACGGAGCACCGTCAAAATTACTTTTTAGGGACAAAATTATTTCATCGAGCGTGGGTTGTCAACAGGGAGACCCGCTTGGACCCGCTATCTTTAGTTTAGCCATCCATCCGATCATTTCAAACCTAAATTCTAAATTTAACCTTTGGTACCTCGATGACGGTTCTCTTGGGGGGGGGGGACGCTGAATCTGTTATGCAAGATTTACTGTCAATATTGGAAAATTTTTCGGAAATAGGCCTTACACTAAATTATACCAAGTGCGAAATTTTTATACCGAACCACGTCAACTCGGACCAAAAAATCGAAATTTTGACGAATTTTAATGACCTTCTACCAAATATTTCTGTCCATTCTCACTCTTCACTCACACTTCTAGGCTCCCCAATTTTCGATGAAGCTATCCCTCCTATCATAAACTGCAAACTAAACCTTTTCAATGACACATCTAACCTGCTTCTCGAAATTAATCCACATATGGCCCTTTTTATTATTCGGTTCTGTTTATTCACTCCTAAATTCATGTTTCTCCTCCGCAAAGATTCAGATTTGGAAATTTCCCGCCATCCTATTATCTATAGATAACTCCCTACAGGCAACCCTATCAAAAACTCTCAACATCCACTTCGAAGCCCGACCTTGGTCCCAAGCGGTTCTCCCCATTAGATTCGGCGGCCTGGGCATTCGCACTACAACCAGCGTGGCACTACCGGCCTTCTTGTCCTCCTCATACAGCTCACTATCTCTAGTCGGTTTCATTCTAAACCAACCTAGGTTACTCGACGACGAGATAGTGGGCCTGAAGGAGGTCCGGGAATCCTGGTGTGTTTCATGCCCCGGTGTGGATATACCGGTAACAACAATCAGACATGTACAAAAAGCATGGGACGTCCCGCGTCTCAAAGCAACCCACGCCTCGATGTTACTCAACAGTCCGGACGACTCAGACCGAGCCCGTATCCTAGCCGTTTCCACGCCCGAGTCGGGCCACTGGCTTTGCGCTCTCCCTTCGAGGCAGATAGGCACAGTTCTGGACCCGAGCTGCTTAAGGATAGCAATATGCTTGAGACTCGGATCCAGAATCTGTGTCCCCCACACGTGTGCCTGCGGCAAGAACGTCGATCAGTTGGGTCGACATGGCCTCTCCTGCATAAGAAGCGCCGGCCGTTTATACCGCCACGGTGCCATCAACGACTTGGTTCGTCACTCGCTTGCCACCGCCTCTGTACCTGCCATCCTGGAACTATCGGGTATGGCAAGGGACGATGGCAAGCGCCCTGACGGAGCCACGCTGGTGCCGTGGAAACTGGGCAGGGCATTGGTTTGGGACGCAACGTGTGTCGACACGTTTGCGCAGTCCCATATCCAAGCAATCCGCGCACAGGCCGGCGCTGCAGCTGACCAGGCTCAAGTAATCAAGCGCCGCAAATACTCGTCGTTGCTTAACGACTATGAGTTTGCGGCGCTTGCAGTAGAGACACTGGGCCCCTGGTCAGCTGACATGAAAACCTTTATGAGGGCCCTGTCGAAACGACTGATCGACGCCTCGGGGGACCCCAGGGCTGGCGCTTACCTCTCTCAAAAAATCGCTCTCGCGATACAGAGAGGTAACGCCGCCAGCGTAATGGGGACTATGCCGCAGGCAGACCTGCTGGACGGGGTATTCTTTTTATAATTGTTTTTTTTTATGTTTATATAGTTTTAGGTTCTGATTACATTTTTACTTTCTATATTAAAAAAAAAAAAAAAAAAGAATTATTCTTTCAACAACTAAGTATAAATAAAAATATTTAAACTTAAAAAAAAAAAAAAATTATTCAGTTACATTAAATAAAATCTACTTTGGCAAATCGTAACTAACACTATCATTAGAATATTTATTTAGCTTATAAATACAGTGTGTTACTAGTGTACTTACGGGTGAATTCGTAAATCTTCGCCACGAATGAGAATGACGAAATATGCAGATGTGTGGTTAAGTCGCGTCGTAAATAGCCAAGTAAACACACGTAATCTACAAGAGGTGTGAGCCGCTAAGTTCAAGGCGGCAGCAGGCCACTATTATTCCCCAAGCGAGCTCCTTAGCATATTTAACCCATTATGAGGTTAATGGGCAATGACGGTGAAGCTCACGGGTCGGTGTGGCCCTTAATTTTCCGCCGTTCTTAGTTAAAGAAACGAGACGAGGCACCAGGGCTGCGCTCACACGCCTTTCATCGTAGAATTGATGGCTGGCGAAAATAAATGCTTGTAATGTAATATTAAAGCTAGAGAATTCGTGTCTGTATTTATACTTTGGCGTTACCGTTAAATATCTATGATGTCATTTATCTTCTATCGGTTAATATTTTTTGTGCATGTATTGATAAGTCTTACGGTTTACGTGTAAAATGCTATAATAGGTATACCTACCTATATTCGGAGAGACCAGCAGGCGGAGAGCCGGACGTGACAAAATTATAAGGGATCCAATTTTAAATTATACCCGACGAACTCCGAAAATAACCAAGCTTGTCACTGTGATAATAACATGTATAATTTTGATGATATGAATATTCGTAAATGCTCTAAATTGGAACTGCAGTTGAAATGGATGAACTTCTGAACCAATATCTTGGAATTTGCTTTTGCTTTTCCGCAAAGGCAGTGACCAAAAGGAGGCGTAAGTATCCACTCGAAGTTCAATTTCTTCGTATGCGGTCAGTTCCTCTTTGCCGAGCGCGGCTTAAAAACTTAGCCGGGAAAAGCGGGCTACTAAAATGTTCACAAAGTGTTCTTTATACGTGCTTCCCAAGTGTTTTCACTCCCTGTATAGGTACATACACTACAAAATAAGTAATGCAAATTTTAAACTAACTGACTTCAAACGAAAGCATTCAATAAGAAATGCATGAGTTACTAAAAAGAATACCCAAATCGCAATAATGTGTGTTCTCTCAATTTCTGACCTGGTAACAGTGAGACGACGTAATCTAAAGAGACAAACCCTTTCAAACAAACATGGCATGAAATGTTGACATTACGTGCCTAAAAATAGGCCGCAAAGTACCTCGTTTCCGGTGCGGCTTGACACTTGGCACGGAATGGAATTTCATACTTACACTAGGCCGGCAATGTATTTTTTTTTAATTTCCATTCCACATTTATTTGGGTCACAGCATCACGGCATTCAGCCATTAAAAAAACAAAAAACGATTTTTGCTATATTTTGCAGTTTTATTTATTTAAAATTGACATGAACATAACAAATAACACATTATAAACAATTTCCAATTATTATAAATTGCAAACTAAACCACAGAAATACACATTTAAAATATTTCATCTAAATATTCGCGGTAAAAATGTAAACTGAAACAGCTTTTGGTTGTATATGGTTTCCGAACGTGACTTGATATTTGCATTATCTATGGATATAATGTCACTAACGTCACTTTCTGATAGAAAGTTTCAGTTATAAAATAATATTTAGGGTAAGTAAGGATATTAGTACGTTTATTTATTTCATTGCATATTTGAGAAAAGCACTATACATAACATACCTCGGCGGGAAATGGGGTTGCCGGCCTCGTAACTATCTGGCCTCGCTTCGCTCGGCCAGCTATATGTACTCGGCCGGCAACCCTTCCCTTCCCGGCCTCTGCAGTAATGTACTATTTCCAACTCTCGATTTTTGGGTTACTAGTGAACATACATTACAGCTTTCGGCTGTGGCAGCAATCTGACAAAAACGCGATCTGACCTATTAGGAATCTGTAAAATCGGAATCAGACATATAGCAGCTGACGATATCGGAATCTGACCTACACTGCCGAATGCACATAACGCCAACGTATTCCATAAATAACTGAGAACCTTCTCCTATACTGAAGTCGACACAACAACATGTATTTGCTTACAATAATAATGATAATTATGATTCTCTATGTTTACTAAATTGCCTGTATCGGTGTAATTTTCAATATGATCCTTGCCCAGCAACATGTTTCAATAGTACTGCTATCATATATCCAGCTTTCTAAATTTAGTCCCATTTGCGTACGAACCTACGCTGGGAAATTAATTTGGGGCTAAAATATTTTCCTCGTCGTAATGGCGTACGTGACAATTGTATCGTTAATCAAGGCTCGAGAATGAATTCGTCTTAAAAAGGATTTGTTATTCCAGGCTCATCCAGGGCGCAGTTAATATATTTGATGAAGCAGTATCTCAACTAAGCCTTTTGACGCTATCTTAACTTTATCCTCGCCCATAGTCTCGACTTTCAACGCGCCGTTAATTCTCATTTGTCATCAAACCAAGCTAGATTCCTAGTACCTACGTCGTTTTTGGACGTTTGTGTGGATTTCTTTTACTGTTTTAGAGTTATATATACTGTACCCTCGAGGCGTCGCGGCACTCACCGACCAAGTTTCTCATCCTCACATTAGTGGATTACCGCCTATCCTAAAGTTTAGCTTTGATTAAAACCACGAGGTGCCGTGACGTGAGTTATAAGCGGTGTAATTGTATCGATAGAATTGAATCTGCTACGCCTAAATCCTGGAAATTTATTTAGTACACGCATTTTGCTCTGGCTATCGTACATTCTGACATGAAAAGAGCAAACTTTCATTTCAATGCCAGTATCAGATATCCTTTCTCGTACGTTACCTTTTTTCTTATCAATGTCAAAGAGTCCCAGACTTGCTTTAACCGTCTTTATCGCGCGATGTGTTCGTACTTGGGAGCCGTAATGCCAGTAGTCTAAGATACGGCCTAACATAGTCCTTCACTCGTCCGTTTTCCTAATGAAACAATTTGAAGGGATGTTTACAATAACAACGTAACTGACTAGACTGGTTGATACGTATAGAGTAACATTTTTAAGAATGACATTTTTGGGTAATGACAGTAGATTTCAACCAGTTTAATCAGTTATGATGTTTTTGTAAACATCTCTTCAATGTTACTACACCCCAGGACGTATGTAATTGGTTTCACTTCCTCCAAAATTCCCCTTTCTGGCCAGGGGAAGACGTAAAATTGTGTACACACCACGGGCGGTTAATATACGGTGGTATACAATAAGAGATAGAAATATGTACAACCCGTAACGTTAGGGATGCCATCGTATCCTAACAAGGCTATATTGAAAATTATTTCGTTTATATCTTTCAAGGTTGCCCATCGTGATTTTAGGCAAAAATATAATATCAATTCATAGTAAAATACATAAATAAAACCACAAGGTATGGTTTAGTGTATCTTCCTGATCGGAATAACGAAAATCAGATTAAAATGTAATCGCGGCGACCCTAAATTTGCCAACATCTGCCATCGTGTTTCCTATAAAAATACCTGATTTTCCATACAAGTTAGGAATAAAAAAAATTGAAAAACTACTTTTTTATGGGGTCCATTCACCCCTTACGCTAGCAAGGAGGGGTGGGGCAGCCTTGTGTTTATATTCACCACATATTGCACATACAATTTGTTTCATCAAAAAAGGATGAGGAAAGGTGTCGTTAGACAGTCGCTTCGACTACAAGGGTCATATTGAATGCACGAATAGCTAATAGGATGGGATTAGGGTCGGACAAGAGTTGGCTTGGGCTTAGCCTAGCCAGCCTATCGATCGACGGCGCACTTCGCTTTATCCGTTGTTTATTCTGTCTGTACCTACTGAATGTCCAATCAAAATGTGCCCCTCATGTTTGTGACAGATCTTTCAACCCAGACACGTGGCGGGTTTATATTAATAAAACTCCACAGTTCACGTGCTGTTCTATAAATAACTAGGGTTAGCATAAGAACAGCGGTAGGAAATAGTGGTAGTGATTCTTAGAGAATTTGCGACATGTATTGATTAGACGGCACTTTATAGATAATTAGTAGGTTTTTAAATACAAAATCTAAGAGAGCCGACTTCAGACTTCTTTTCAATTAACAAATGCAAGACTCACTATTGTCAAGAACGGCGAGCTTGAATAAAACCCACAAGTCACTTTACAACGTTTATTTCCACTTTTCCACCTTACAATATTTATTACCACTTTTCCATTTAACCACTTTTATTTCCGTGTCAACAACGAGTAATTTTCAACAACGTCAGTTCTCGACAACGCATGCTGTTTCATTGGCGCGAGAGCCCCACCTGTCAACGTTGGCGGTAGACCGTCTGTCGCTCTCGCGCCACTTTTGACAGTATGTGTTGGCGGTTACTTCAATCTTAAAGCTTCTTAATTAATCATTGCTAAACAATATAATATTTTATAATTCATGATAAATCATAGTTTAATTAAACATTATTTGTTATTCTAACACTATAAATAATACCGAAATCTCTACGGATGTTGTGTCTGTGATATTTGAAGATTACCCTCGATTTCATCCCATCATCATGAGCTGACAAAAGAAACAAAAAAATAATCAAAATCAGCTCATCTTTTTTGACTTTTTGACTTCCCAATTGAAGTTGATTAAAAACGAAATAAATAAGAAAATAGTAACGGAATTTAGGGGTTCTAAACATAAAAAAATAATTGAAAATGCCAGGTCTAACTACGAATCATTTTAAGTAAATCTAACACGGATTAAGTAGGTGTACCAATAAGTCATAACGTTGTCATTACCAACAAGTAATTCATCCATCGCTATTGGTGGCATAACGCGTCGTTGTAAACGTTGCGTTTCATCCCGACAGCATCTTCATCTTCATCTGATGAGCACGAAAGTAGACTCAAACTACGGAATTATAGCTTGGCAACTTCGTTGGTTACACTCACCAACATGAACGGCGACCGACAGAGGCAGCCTCCGTTCATGTTGGTGGTAACTTGTGTAAGTAGTTACGACCGCACATAACAAAAAGCACACAGGTGAGTGTCACCAACGAAGTTGCCAAGCTATAAAATAGATGTCGTTGGAGCTGCGGCATATTTATATCTCTGCAATGAATGTATGTTGTTTGGGGATAACTTTCTAACCGTTAATTCGATGTCAAGAAACCATCTTGGGTCTAGACCTATCTAACTGGCATCGCACGAGGCCATCCAAAAGCAATAAGGCCTGTAAGCGTGTTTAAACTTTTGGCTTCTAACTGGTATTGAGCTAACATATATTGTGTGTTTCAATTGCACATGGTGTCATACACAAAATTAAAAGTCTAATTTTCTTACTGGACCGTTGTAGGCATGTACATACTATGTAGTCTGTTCCATATAGGATTTGGGATTGGGAGTTCTTTAATAGTGCCAGTTTTAGGTTGACATTCAATAAATTACATTTCTAAAGTAGTTGCTCAAAAATAAAATATTGATGATGTCGATACTTTTTGGTTGGCTAAAAATAAAAAAGTGTTCTCATAAAATGCCAGTGCCAGTGATAAGCAACACTCAAGATATGCTCGATGATCAGAGCTGTCAGGTGAATAGGCGTTTGCTCTAGCGAGCGTTGTCACTCGACCATCGCGAAAAAGAAGAAGTGAACGTTTATTCTATGATTTACAAACTGTCTTACAATTTTACATCAAATAAATATTATTACAAATATTAGTACAATTACAACTTTACAGAAAATGTTTGGAATCCCTGCTTCTGTGTCACTCTCTAGAGTCTATTCTCTCTATTGTTATCGTCTATTGCTATCCGGTACTAGAATTTTAAGATAAAAACATTATCATATACGTACCCACCGTTAAATATTGTATTGTTCACAGGAGAGTGAAGTCTTCCATGTAACTTGACACACAAAAAGAAAACCATCTTAAAAAATATATTTCCAACAATTGTACTAAATAATTAAATGAATTACTGCTTCGGCTGTCTGTGTGGATCGCAAACACACTTTAAATTTAACAAAAAGACGTCCATTTTCTCTAATCTATATGATCCATGAGTAAGCTTATATTGATGTGTGCACTTTGTGCACTGTGCACTTGTGCAGAGCGGTTGCGCGTGGCAGCTGACCGCAAAGCAGAAGCACGTACCAGTTTGGCGACGATTCAAGCGAAACAGATCTTGCTATTGAATTGAAACAAATTGAACCGGCTGCTGTAGTGTAGTTCAGGAATTTACAAGGTTCCTAGGAAGATTCCAATTACACTTATCAGCGTATTCCTGACTATGTTTAGAAAACAAAAAATCGTATAAAGTAGGCTGGATTTGGCTTTATTTTTAAATTTTTGATTAATTTTTGCTTTGTAAAACCTTCTGTGTAAGACAACTTTCCGTTGAGAAAGACCAGCACATTATCAAACATAATTTGTTAATTTTGAACTGTAGGAGATTTTACAAAACAAAAATAAATCAATAATCGAAAACTAAGCCAGATCCTGTATCCTGTATAATGACTAACCTAACCTATCAACTAGTCATAACAACGAAGGTCAAAAAATGTCTAGTCACACATTCCTTCAACATCCTCGAACTACAGCAACGTGATATTAGGAACTGGCATTACTAAATAGTTCACGAAAAATATATTAAGGACCAGAATTATGGTAAATTACTGAATTACACAACTCTACAAGCTGCTTGAGCGGTTCTGAATATCCCATTACCCGAGCAGTATTGAATGTAAAACCTTATATTTACGTATAGTCGTACATGTTTACCCTAGTGCAAATGACTTTGCCTAAAAGTTAGATGTCCCAGGTTCGGATCCTTATATGGGTAAGTATTTGTATGACGATCACGAAAATTTGTTTCTGAGTCTTGGATGTTTTCTATCTAAGTATTTACCACAATGTAGTATCATTCATCATAGTGCCAGCACTAAGCAACGTATAGAAATAGATCGACTAGGTAAGATAAGAATAAAATGTTTAGAGCAAATCTTGCAAGCTGAATTAGGACCACTTCTTGACGTTCAATTGGGCTCTGATATACTTGTTATTTACGTACAACAATGCAATAATATGGTACTATCGAGGCCATCTAATGATGGAGCCGGAACGCGGAATTTTGATTGAAACTTATTTATCCTAGATTTCATAAGCATTCTACTGTATTCTTTATTAACACCTTTGTTGAAATTTTTGAATTTCCATTCGTTTTTGGCAACGTAATTAAATTGTTTAGTTACAACGAAGCATGAAAATTAAAAGAGCCAAGTAATTAATTGATGGGGCCTGTTTCTAGCTCAGTAGGTAGATACAATGAAACTTTTTTATTAAGAGAAATCACGTTAATTTTGACAAAGTGCGCACAAAACACTCAAGTTACGAGAGTCAAAAACAAGTCAAAAACCTTTACATGTACGGATGTCCTATTCCAGTCTGTTTGGAAAACAGTCTTAAAACTAAGCGTAAATAGAAGTCTTGAGCTTAATACGGATGATTCTTTAAGGGCAATCTATAACATACATTGAAATTTCACGGATACCTATTGAGAAATCTTTTGTCACGTGACTGTAGTCGCCACACATTGTTTAATTAAGCTAATCATAAAATACAGTTTTTTACAAATTCTCAAAAAACTAAGCCTCAAGCCTTTTAAGTGACTGAAAACTAAAAATAAGGAGACCATTTGATCGCTTTTGACATTTCAATAAGAGGAAACAGGAGGGCAGTTTTTCCATACTAACGTAGTCCCCTGTTTCCTCCCTGGATAATGCCAGTAGAGCAATAATTTTTTTTCCAAAAATCTATGGCTACTATTGATATGTTCCTATGTTTTCCTTTTTACGATAAATTGATTCTCAAAAGAGATATTAACCTTCAAAAACCTAAAAAAAATGTGTTCACACACCCAGAAAACAAATTTGACTAAATTATTAAAAAAAAGGAAAACATAGGAACACGGTCAAAGCCTTTATTTAATGTTTAATGAAAAAATTAGTTAAATAGGTTAAGTATTGGGGAAGAAATCAGGGGACTACGAAACGTTGTTTTCATGAAATTTTAAAAGGTATTTTCGGTCCAAGCTGCAGTTGTCTCTATCGCGCTCTGCAGGTGAGAGGCGGGCAGTGCGGGATAGCGACACATTTTACAAATACCTAATTTTCAATTCTCTCGACCTTACTGTTTCCTCCTTATGTTTTAGTTCCAGATTCCAGAAACTTGTTATTTTCGAAGGCTATTTTTTACCCAAACCAGATTCAATTAAATGCTTATTTTTCACCGTGAAAGTTGTAAAAAAATCGAATCTGCCTGAAAAGCACTATTTATGATGTCGCTGAATCGTAGCGCGCACGTGAAAGAGTTATAGTATTTTATGCAACAGTTGTATAAGAAGGTTCAAAAAATGCGAATTGCGTGAGTTGCGATACGAGCCGCGAATGCGGCGAGTATCGCAAATAGAGACGCAATGAGCGTTTTTTGACTTAATTATACAACGTTGCATACAATACTTTTTCTACGACAGGTTTTAAAATTATAAAATACAAACAAGGCATAACCTGCAAAGAAGGCAAATATGACGTATGACTGTCAGTATGTGTCTATGGTAAACTTTTTATTTTTTAAATGAAGTTGACACGCAGTGAATATATTAAAAATACTTTTGTTTTTATGTTGGCATCAATGAATTTAGTTCAGAAAGTTTTGTTTTTCTTAAAAGCCGTAGGATTTTAATTGTTTGTTAAGTTGGTAGTTGTGCATTTTTACCGTAAAGTTAAAATTGAGCGCTTAATCCTTGACCTCAGTTTAACCTAGATTTAGAAGTCTGTGGTTGCTAGCAATAACGTAAAGTGGCTATAACGACACTAGTGCTGTTATGGGGAATAGAGTATAGACTTCTCTGAACTCATATTATATATGTTCTTATATTAGTGTTCGTGACCAAGTAAAAGACAGATAACAGTACAGGAGTAGAAAAAGTAATTAATTGATGGGTTGGATTCTCGCGCCGTACAATCAAAGTCCATTACGTGATGAGGAATCACGCCTCCTGCGCAAAAGTGGACAAAGGGCATTAATCGAGTTTATAACTTAATTACACCCCTTTAAACGGATCGGTCGCGTTAATAACTAGGGTGTGAGTGTATCTTTTTTATTAATGTATTTAAATGTTCCGTGTAAATAATACCACAGATTAGATAATTAAACCAAATGTCTTACTCTCAAAGTGATTTCACCAAAAAAATAACAGAGATCTACGCGTTTGCAAAAGGCTGTTTGATCATTCTTATTTATAAAGGACATTAATCGAGTTTATAACTTAATTACACCCCTTTAAATGGATCGGTCACTTTAATAACTAGGGTGTGAAAGTATATTTTCTATTAATGTATTTAAACATTCTGTGTCAATACCACAGATTAGATAATGTAACCAAATGTCTCACTCTCAAAGTAATTTCACAAAAAAAATAGAAATTTACGCGTTTGCAAAAGGCTGTTTGATCGTTCTTTGATAAAGGACATTAATCGGTTTATAACTTAATTACACCCCTTTAAACGGATCGGTTACGTTAATAACTAGGGTGTGAATGTATTTAAACATCCCGTGTAATACCACGGATTAGGTACCTAATGCAACCAAATGTCTCAATCTAATAAATTGTCTTTCTTGAAACGCTTAATCGTTAGTTGTTCTGATCCGCTATGTTTCTATTTTACTATTACAAAATTTAATTGAAATCAGAAATATAAATTATATTTCAACCTACTTGGGTATATTAGATAAAGATTGGTGGTTGTAAGGTATATGAAATAAGTAAAATGAATTTGAATTGACAACGAGATTGGATTATATTGCATATCCCTATCGAAGAGAAATAAACTCGTAATAAATCAAACGAAGCATAAAACTAGCCAGTTCACTGAATCCGAGTAACTGGGAATAGGTTAAAGGTCGTCTAGAAAATATTATTTAATGTTATGAAAATACTTGTTCAAATCCTATTGTAGCAGGTGCCAAGAATATACAATGGTTCACGTCTAACGCTGATATAAGCGATTTCGGTGCCTGTAGATTTTATTGAAGAATAGCCGGACGGAAAAATGGCTAGAAGCGCCGGAGTAATTGTAAGATTTCGTCCGAATTTCTAATTCGCATATTTTTTCTCTAGCTTACAGGAAAAACATTTCGGAAAAATCTTTTACGTAAGTCAATTAGAATAGTTTAGGTTAGGTTATTTATAAATAATAATAATTATTTTGAAAAGTCAATGGTACCTTTCTGTAACCTAACTATTATGCGGAAAGAGTGTCCCACTAATATTATAAATGTGAAAGTTTGTGATGTTTGGATGGTTATATGTTTGGATGTTTAGATGTTTGGATGTCTGTTACCTAATAACGGGGTAACAAACTGGATGGATCAAGCTGAAATTTGGCGTGTAAGTAGACCAAGTCCCGGATTGAAACAGGATCTTTTTATATCCCGGTAAAGAGTTCCTTTGGGACAATAACGGGAACAACGCGGGCGAAGCCGCGAAAAAATGCTAGTTCTATATAAGGTGCTAATAAATTAGGTACCAATATTTTTAAGGCTTATAGTACTCAGTTTTCTGAGTTTATTTATGTATAAAACAATAAGCAAATTATGAATGTTTTTTGGAGAAAATTAGGGAAGTAAGTTTGCTAC
This sequence comes from Eudemis profundana, assembly GCA_947034925.1. NCBI lineage: Eukaryota > Metazoa > Arthropoda > Insecta > Lepidoptera > Tortricidae > Eudemis > Eudemis profundana. The sequence goes on from OX344798.1 coordinate 11,110,462, forward strand.
GCGGACTGATGACCGAGTCCGCTGGATTCGGGCGTCACAGGACCAGTTCTGATGGAGTTATTTGCAGGAGGTCCATATCTAAACGTCTTTCGGCTCATAATGATAAAAAAGTCTTTTATTCAATATTAGGTACTCCTATATTACACTCACGGACAATGAATTCGGGTCATTTTCTATGAACAATTATATAGAAAATTACCCGAATTCATTGTCCGTGAGTCTATCTATAACTTTTAAAGTATGGTTAGTCTGTTTATTTTTATAACCAAACCAAAGAGCGATTTCCCCAATGAGAAAATTGCTGTAATAAACGTTTTTGAGGATTAGTGCATAAAATGCAATTCTTTAAGTTACACAATCTTAGAAATTAAACTGATCATGTGTATTTTGTCTTTAAATTTACAATACTCTCAATAGTCAACCATAATATAACGCAGTTGCTAGCTTTTGGTATAAAGACATCGACTTTTGACAGAGTATTTTCCATTAACTAGAAATCATAGATTGTCAACTAGGGAACACGTTATAAAACGAGAAAATGGCACACTGAGACAGGTGATTAGAGAAATAGGTTTTCAAGGGAAATAAGATCTTTTATTCCGTTTTATCTTATATTCCATTGTGATGCTGAGTAAAGAATAGCGTGCGCGGCACTCGTTACGCCGAGTGCCCTTCTACTCGATGGCTGTGGCTAAGTTTGGACTAGGAGTCATGGAGATGACTCCAGTCCGAATAAACTAAAAGATTATACTTATTGTACCTACTACGTTTTTTTTCTTCTTTCCTGGTCTAATTTGAAACGCAAAATATAGTCTTCGGTTTTCGCGATTATCGCTTATTCGCTTATTGTAATGGACGTAAAAATTAAGTAATATACACACAATTTATTCTGTAAAAGTTGTTTTTTGAACGTATAGTTTATTGTCTTATTTAATTAATGTTAGCTGCTCGGTTAGCATAAGAAGGCCGGGCCATATCTCGCGTGCGACGCGAAATTTATCAGCCAATGGGAATGCGCATCCATTCCGCTGATGCGTGTTCCTATTGGCCGTTCGTTACAATACAAGTCAAATGGCACGTCAGACATGTCGCGGCCATCATCATTCTAGTCACGCTGGAGATCCCTTACAGCACAAGTTCGACTTTGAACATAAACATTATACGGGAGCAGGGATGCAGTTTTTCTTTTCCCTAAAATCGATGACATAGTTCCTAAGAACAGATCTTCGTATCTCTTATAGTTTCAGACTTTCCCATACTGACCGATCAAAATGGGCCACTCTCACACAACTAGGGTGGTAAGACAAAGAAAGGTGGAGATCGCAGATGTTTGCGGTCCGAGCTGCAAGCGAGGGACGTAAATATACGATCGAGGGCTTTCTTTATTACCTCCTGTGTTGTGTACATCATTTTATGTCTACGCTTGGCCTGAAAGCGACTTTTTCCGTACGCGTAGCGTGCGTTAAAAGCCACTTTATAGCCAGGTGTGGCATAAATTATGCTTCTATTGGCGAATATAACGCTTTTTGAAACGGCTTCAATAGATATGAGTTAGGACGGACCGTTATAACATAGTCAGTAGATTCAACCGCCTAACTGAATTTCAACGGGCTCAAATAAGAGTAACCAGACCATAATAAGTCAAGACTACTCTCCCACACTCATCCTCTGTTAGCTTTAGCAGTCCGGCCTTGGCGTCGTAGACTTCAGGTCAGCGGTTCCGCAGTTCTTCGGCAAATATAGCCAGCCCACTGCCATGTTTTCTAACTCTTAGGCTATGTCTATCGCTTTGGTTCTGTCACTGATCACCACATTTATGATACGATCCCTAAAAGAAACATCAAACACAGATAGCCGTCTCCATAGCTCGCTGAAGCAACATTGAATTTGTGGACCGTCGTACTTTAAGTGACCACTTTATTTATTTATTGACTTTTTAACAGTTTATGTGTAATAAAGTATTTTCAGACATACATATGTACGTGTAAACATATATATAAAGTCTATAACATTGGTCATTTTGTTTTCTTACAAAATTTGCATTTGACAAAAATATGTACTCTTTTGATAATCTAATTTGGAAAACTGAACTACGAACGCAGACTGCTCGTAAAACATCCATTTTTAAGACTAGTTGTAAAAGCAGACGTAACTACAATATATAAACTAGAAATGCAATATGACAACTAATAAAAACGTCGTGGACGAACAGTCATCATAAAATAGTATTAGCTTGGCCAGGATCCAGTATGACTGAGATAAATGTGTCTTTAAAGCATATAAAATCCAATTTCCGATGCGACGGGGCCTCAATCTCACGTGTAAAACCGACGGTTAGCAGCCAGTTTGCTGAATAAACCCATATTTATGTAACTAGCGCTTTGCGCCATTCAATTTCCAGTTTTGAATGTAGTCATTTGAAATTCTAATTGAAATTAACGACACCCTCTTACTTCTGTTGCAATGATTTCGGGAACAAATTCTTGTATTTGGCAAACTTGCTTACAGGTGCTTAATGATGTCTTTGTAGAAATTTTCTAAGTTGCTGTAGGTAGCCCAACTTTGCTTTATATTATATTATGTTGTATAAGAAACCACTTTGGACGTACGACATAAAAACAATAATAAATTCACTTAAATAACATTTACGTCAACTCGGTATCTTCGTTGGTAGTTGATTATTTGAATTGGACGAAACGTTCTCAATAGGCAATTAAACTATTAAAATCTTGACAAAAATCAATATGCAATTATTTAATTTTGGCAAATGTTAAGGTAAGCGGCTTCTTGGACGATCCCCAACAAAATTACTCTACTTTGTGAAATCTGGAAACTGCTAACAGAGCAAAAAAGAGAGAAACATCGCTAAAGCAGTGACTACGACCGGACCAGACAACTCATAATCATAACCAGGAGCACTCTGAAAATTATACCGACTGTGGAGAAGAATTTAGTACACCTATGACAAAAAACTTCTGTTTCGGAGAAATCTCAGTCCCGAGAAGACTGTTGGATGCCTGTCTATAAGAAAATATTAGATCTAAAAAAATACTAGCTAAATGTTATTTTGCTAATCCGCTAAGACGGTCTTGGTTAGTAATGATTTGCGTATATTTTTATGCAGTATACATAAAATAAACGTTCCTAGACGTGTGTCCTAGGCCTGAATTAATTAATGTTAAACCTGATGTGATTGTTGTAGTTTTAACTAACTGCTGCATTTCCCATAAGTTTCTCAACAATGTTCAAAATAGGTATCCTTGAAAGCATAGTATATTTTATGTAGGTCACAAGCAGAGCCCATGTGATCAACCGACGTAATGCCGCTAAAGGGCAGCGTTGATTAAAGCTCCGTCGTCCGTGCAAGAGACTAACAGAACGACTCATTTGGTCTAATAAGGAAAATGTAGTTATATTGATTTGAACTTTCACAGTTTCACACATGATTAAAGTTCGTTTTGGCCCATCAAAACGTCATTATTATTTGTAAGAAGGTCAAAATTGAATACGTAAATTCTGTAAATAGGCCACAGAGACCTTTAAAAATCTGAATCTGCTAGTACTTTAGAAAATTGATATTTAAAGAAAAGAAACACTGCAAGAAACTCGAATCCACAAGCGCCGCAAATACTTCGTCTTATTACAGGAGTACGAGTTCGAGGCGCTTGCGGTAGAGACTTTGGGACTCTACTCAGCCGACATGAACAACTTCATGAGGATCGCCGCGGCTGGTCTGTGCCTCAGGAGATCCCAGAGCTGGTGCAAAGGTAACCGCCAGTGTTATCGGGACCATGCCTCAGGATGAGCTGCTAGAGCGGGTATTTTTTACCCGACTGCGGCGAAGCCCAAAGGAAGGTAATGTGTTTGACCTGTATGTATGTATGTATGTCCATTCCTGTGTCCGCTCGTAACTACTCAACGGCACAACCGATTTTGATAAATGATACATCATTGGATTCGTCTTGATGGCGCGAGTGTCACTGGGTATGAAGCTCGTTAAAATGAACAAAATGGCGGATTTTATGCACTTTTAAAGTGCACCGCTGTCGGGTTTTTTTTAGTAAAAATATTTAGTTTATAATATTTGTTCTAATGTAATTTAGTTTAGTTTTTAGATTGACTTGTAATTGAGTTTATGGAAATTTATCTCATTATTTTAATTTAAAAGTAAGTTACATTTTCTTTGTCCTATCCGAATAAAGACACTATCAATCTCATTTTTAGGGTTCGGTACCTAAAAGGAAGAAACGAAATCCTTAAAGGATCACTTTGTTACACACTTTGTCACTATCAGGTCTACAGTCCCTTAGAGCTGTGAAAAAATCAAACTTCTTAGTTAACTTAAAGAAAAAGATACGGCCGTTTATGCCGCAAAATACGTATACCTAAGTATTTCGACACTCTCAAGGGAATGAAAATGTATAGGGTACTTTCCGTGGACCTAGAACTATGAAATTTGGCAAGTAATACCGTCTTATACTACAAGTATAGGGGAAAATCTGAAAGCTATAGATTTGTAATGAAATCATAAAAAATATAGTTTTTACTAAGAGAATCAACATTTATAGGGTACTTTACCAACAAATTTGTACGAAACCCTCGGTGGGCGAGTCCGACTCACACTTGTCCAGTTTTTTTTATTGAAGAACATTGTGTACCTACATGGAGTGTTTTTGGCATAATATGTGATGATCTGATAATGATTAATCATATTGACACCGTAGCCACCTGAACCGATCTTAGTCATATTAATAATATATTTGATCTCAGTATACGTAACGGTTCGTAATTAATGGTTATTTGATTCCCTGAGCCGAGGCAGTGGCGTGTGAGGCGTAAAACGGCGTGTTACGTTGCTAATGTTGATATCTTGCCATATTCGAGCGTATTCGCTGACATAACACAAATATATCGCCACGTGTCATCTAGTGACATACAAACATTGTATTCTTATGGCTTCTATTACTTAATTCATCCGTTTAATAAAAAGTACATTTTTCGAAGGTTACAGTCATAGTTATTTATTACAGTATGTAGCGTACAGAGCATATATTTAAAACTAAAAGTAGGTAATTATAATAAGCTCCACCATAGATTCTGCACTGAAGGAGAAGCGCAGCTCAAAGTTTTTATGAATACAAAATTAAAATAACCGATTTCAAACTTGCATTCAATTAACAAATGCAAGAATTACTGTAAATACCCAAATCGCTATATGTATGGCTTCGATTTCTCCACGACAAGACCATTCAATCCTGATCTGGTGACAATGGGTGATCCAATATAATTCCACTTATTTTATTAATAACTGGACGATTTTTAAATAATCCAATGCGTTACAAAACCGCCGAGAAAAAACAATTGACAACTCAGACTACGCCAATAGTGAATATGCATGAATTTTTTAAACTCATTTCTTAACAAAATATGAAAATACCGTAAAAAGGATGACATAAAGTCAAAATAAAATTAAAATCGACCGAGAAATACGGAAGATATAAACATTTTAAAGCACTAATCCGACAGCGATTAGACAGAGAGATCCTATATGGACTATGACGTCATAGTACACGGCCGCCATACAATCTCCATACTATATTCTGTTTTGCTAGAAAGAGATAGAGATAAATCTTTCTTGTGTTATATCTTGGCTATTTTTATAGTTATTCGAAAAAAAAAAATTCCTACTGTTTCTTATATGAATGAGAGAGAATATTTTATTAGAGTAAATAAAAAATATAATGTATATTCCCCATTGCAGCCACCATCACTGGGTCGCGCGAATGTTGTGATACGTGGAAATGAAATGAAATGAAACACATTCACAATAATGCGGCAGGAGGAGGGTTGAGATGAACTTTGGAATACAGGTAGACTAAGTTCTAGATTGTAACATTGATTAATAGTACATTACACAACAAGGGTGGTAAAACAAAAAAAGGCCGAGGATTTTATAGTGTCTCTAACAGCTCGCATTTACCTGGAGATGCAAACATTGATAGACCACTAGCACTAACGTCCGCACCGACCGCCTAAATCGCCGTCCACATTACACTATATTTCCGATTTAATGGAACCCACAACGGGAAGTATAAGGCACGGATCTATGGGGAGGGGGGAGCAAGCACGTTCACCTGCCCCGGGCAGCAGTTTCATAGGTCGCCAAATTCAATGGAACCCACAACGGGAAGTATAGGGCACGGATCTATGGGGAGGGGGGAGCAAGCACGTTCACCTGTCCCGGGCAGCTGTTTCCGAGGTCATCAAATTCAATGGAACCCACAACTGGAAGTATAAGGCACGGATCTATGGGGAGGGGGAAGCAAGCACGTTCACCTGCCCCGGGCAGCAATTTCAGAGGTCGCCAAATTCAATGGAACCCACAACGGGAAGTATAGGGCACGGATCTATGGGGAGGGGGGAGCAAGCACGTTCACCTGCCCCGGGCAGCAGTTTCAGAGGTCGCCAAATTCGCAGATGTTTGCGGCCCGAGCTGCAAGCGAGGGGCGATCGAGGGCTTTCTTTATTACCACCCGTGTTGTGTACATCATTTTATGTCTACACTTGGCCAGAAAGCGGCTTTTTCCGTACGCGTAGCGTGCGGGAAAATCCACTTTATGGCCTGGTGTGGCATAAAAGCTAGTTTACCAAAGCTAGTAGATAAATCATAATAAAGATTAGCACTATTCTACCGTCATAACCCGTATTCTATCTATGAGATTCGTATTATGATAGGTCTTTTTGGCTCAGCAGGGTGGTTACAAAATTAAAATATTTTCGTAAATTTTATCATCATCATCATCAACCCCTCACTGCTGGACATAGGCCTTCCCCAGTTCCCGCCACCATGCCCGGTCCTCAGCTTTCCCCATCCATCCGCTTCCCGCCACTCTCATCTCGTAAATTTTAAAGGGCATTTTATACAATTATACGTATAAAAGTCCACTTACAAATCCCTAACGATACTAGAAAATAACTAGTTCCTTCGATATACTTATTCCAAACCAGTGAACTGATTGGCATTTTCCTTACATCGCGACGACTTGTGCCATGTCTACAGGTGTGCAAACAATTTACTTTTCTACTACAGCCCTGAAAATAAAGTAATTATATTTGCTCATGGATGCAGAAGTATACTTCAATAGCAACTAATAGACGATATGCATACAGCTATGCCGTTTTGAATCGGTCAAAAATCGCTCCGATCCGAATCATAAGAAACGAAGGTTACAAACTTCGGAATACATTTTTCCAGGTTGAAAAGCAAATGTTCCGGTCCATATTCTATCTCTATGCTAAAAACATCTCATTTAATTGCTACACTCTGACTTTAGATGGACAAACCAACAACCCGACTTTTGCATGTGTACCTATCCATAATGATCATAATTATTTATTAAACATATCTAAACTCTGGGTGCGCATCTGAGGGTTAATTTTATTGGGTCAAATTTATGATAATTATCATAAACAATTACGATTTTACAGGTTAATGTTCTCATTAGCTCCTTAAATGTTGTACACGAGCGTTTTCCAAAAAAAATACCGGGGCAGCTACTTTCTCAAAATATGGACTTGTGAGTTTTTTTTGGCTCAGAATCGTTAGTACTTTCGAACCTTATACGTAAAAAAAAGTGTCCCAATTTTTTTTCCATTACGTCACCATTTTGCATAGTGTTTGTATGAACGTGACGTAGTGGAAAAACAAAAATCCCATACAAATTCTGGGACACTTTTTTTACGTATAAGGTTCGAAAGTACTAACGATTCTGAGCCAGAAAAACCTCAAAAGTCCATATTTTGAGAAAGTAGCTACCCCGGTATTTTTTTTGAAAAACGCTCACACAACGAACTCGGAGCCATCACATTTGGCACTGCTACTGTTAATATAATTCTTAGTGAGTAATTTTGGCAATGGACCTAACTTGAATAAAGTGGCGTTCTTAAAACGAAGTAAGTACTACTTTCGTTATAAGTGGAGCACCGTTTGGCAAATTTATTATTTTCATAAGCAAATTTCACCTGCATTAATTCAATTTGCCTCTAACATAATTTGAATTTCCAACTGAAACACTTTTTAATAAACATTCTCGTAAACGAAAAGAGGCCACAAAATAAAGTACCTAAGTAAAATTTATGAAAAATTCCTTTTCAACTCAAGTCTTAAATTTATAACTAAATAGTAAATTGTTAAGCTCATTGAGAAAGGACATAACTATTGGGAACCTACGTAACCCAAATACATAGGTAACAATGAAACATTAATTTGGAGTGAATAAAGTAATCATTTTTTCCCATAAAATAGCATTTGCCATGTTGCCAGTCACCCGTTTGAGTTATAAATGCATGTGTAAAACAAATGATAGATATTTTATGTAAAGTGAAAATATAAATATCAAAATGTCGAATTTGATCTACGTAAGTATCGTTTTATATGCCCGCAAGGGTGCCTTACAACTACGAGGATAATTTCCAACTTCGACGTCCAGATCGACCGCAATATAATTTGACCGGTGTTCTAGTAACATCAATTCGTAATCGGGGGTCAATTATGTCAGTTCGCTCATCGCTTCAATTTTGAAGGACCACAGCAGCGTGACCACCGATTACGAACCGTTATTATTGGTTAACGGTTCAAATTATGTTAGAGACGATATTGACGGCAAAATTGTGAATAGTCTACAGTAGCGCAGTTAAAGATTCACAAAGTAAACTCGACCGTCGACGGCAGCGACACATTCAAAGATTGAATTTTCAATGCAGCAAAAACTACGCGTACAGTCAGCATCAAATAGTATGTATACTATCCAAAGCGCCATAATGTATACAAAGTCATTGGTTATTGACTTTAAGGAAAAAAAATAAAATTATTAATTTTAACCTCACCATGCGGGTGATGAGATGGCAATGCAAACATCAATCTTAATCATCCCCAGTTTACCTCAAGGCTTACTAAGGGTCTCCATTTTAGAAACTAAAAACTATTCAGCTTAAATGATAAAAATAAGCTTTATGAGCCCTAGTTAGTCATAAAAATCAAAACCCAAGGAACTGCTCAAGCTCATTAACCAGTTGACAGAGTCGCAAATATTTTTCGTCCGGAGGTTTCACGAGTACAAAGCGGTGTCACAGAACCCTGTCCCATTCCATTAGAATGGAATGAAACGAGATTGTGGATCTTCACAGAGCAACACCAACAAAGATCTAAGCGAGAAATTAACCTTAAACGGTTTCTTCCATTAACCGGAAATTAGGAGAAAACTTTTTGCAATCTGTATTATATTCCCCACGCGTTCGTAATAAACGGAAGGCGATTTATCATAGACGAGCGAAATAGATGAACACGCAATTCAGAACAAGACTGATGCTTCGTTGTACTTGGGTACGTATTAATACTAGGGCTCGCGGTCGTGTCCGTGTTTCGTGTACCCGTAGCCGGATCTCCGTTGCCGTGTAACACGGAAACGGAGATCCGAGCCGTTCGGCACGTTTAATTCGGCTACGTGTAATTAAGATACGTAGATACGTAGCTCCGTGTTACACGGAGATACGTTTCTTAATTACACGTAACTCCGATCCGTCCGCGACGTTTAGTGAAGATTCTATGTGTGTCTTTAAGACCCCCGATTGTAATGCGAGAGTCGTGTTTTTAATTTCAGTTTCTTTGCTTTTGTATTTTAAATTAAGTTTCAAGAGTGACCATATAAATATTTTGTCGGGGAGCTAAAATAATGAAAAACAATACAACCGTAAAAGGTGTATATTAAAATATTTTTTTCATGAAATCAACATATAATAACTAAAAATTTTTACTAAAAAAAACCCGACCGCGGTGCACTTTAAAAGTGCATAAATTCCGCCATTTTGTTTATTATAACGAACTTCATACCCAGTGACACTCGCGCCATCAAGACGAATCCAATGATGTATCATTTATCAAAATCGGTTGTGCCGTTGAGTAGTTACGAGCGTACACAGGAACGGACATACATACATACAAACAGGTCAAACACATTACCCTCCTTTGGGCTTCGCCGCAGTTGGGTAAAAATAGGTAATTTCTTAATCTTACAAAATACAATAATCAACTTTTTTTAATAAATCAACATATAAAAAATAGGTAATTTCTTAAACTCATAAAATACAATAATCAACTTTTTTTTAATATCTCAACATATAAAAATAGGTAATTTCTTAATCTCACAAAGGTGTACTTACTCATTGGATGCCGCAACTGGAGATTTTAGGTGAACTACTTTCAAATACTATCCTATAGATCCTGTAGTACCACCACGACACGGAAACTCATTATTCACCCGATCATTGCACAAGTTACAAAATGCTTTATCACCAATTCTGGTGGCATATAGCCACACCTAGCTTCAAAACACTAACATGAACAGTATAACAAAACAACAACAAAAATAACAACTAACAGTTTAACAAGTTTTTAAATTACCAGCACAAGAACGTAGTTATGCAATAATGTTCCATTCCACATGCAATTTTTTTTGGATTATGGACTTTGTTTTTAAAGACAGTAGGTTGATACTTTGTTTTGTGGGTTGGAACGTTATTGCAAAACTACGCACAATTTATTTAGGTATGTCTTGCAATGTTGACTGACTGTTTCTTAATAGTGACCAATGAGTAGTACCTATAAATTCAAGTTCTAAACAAAAGAGCCCCCTCCAAATTAGCAAAAGAAATACCTGCGTATCTTTATTAAAACAAACAAAACAACGCGGCCACTTCTTCCTTTCACTTAACTTCACGAACAATAGGTGCATATGGTACTTAACAGGTAAAACCCAAAGCTACTTATAAACATTATCTATACAATTGACATGGTTATTTTTTATTTACTCGCAAACTATTGTCATCTTCATCTGCTCGTGCAACTACCTCTTTGTATTCTCACCAACAAAAGGATTGTACAGGCAGTAATGATAATGAATAACAGAGTAAATTATTATTTCATTTAACAAACTTTTAAAATGTTGCATTGGTCGGGCTGCTTTGTTTCTTACTAGGGAGTAAATAATAGAGAATATATATATATATATATTTAGGTACATTTTTATATTCGTGCAATGCATTGGCAAGTCCCTGGTTTTGTCTAAAATCATAATGTCTGGTTATATGTATAGAAAACTGAATAATGCTAAAAATGGCATTAATTACTTAAATAGAAACATCTGGAATCAATTCAAAAACATAACTCCACTTTGATTCAAATAAAATAAACTAGAAAACATACAATAAAATTAGGGTCGGTTCGACAAGCTTTCATACAATACCGGAGCGGAGCCGAGATCCGCAGATACGTAGCCGTGCCAGATACGTAGCCGAGTCAGATACGTATCCGAACGCAGACACGGCTACGTATCTCGGCGTGACTGTGTAGTACGGGACCTTAGTACCGCCGGTGCTAAGGATACGGAGCTACGTTTCCGCGTGTAACACGGATACCAGAAGCCCTAATTAATACAGTATCAAAATGGAAGGAACAAACCAATGCCATACCTACTTGGAATAAGTCGCATATGCAGATAAGCCAGTTAAACAAGAAAACAATGATACTTATGGCATATGCATACTATGGCTTCATTTATGGATTGTTGTATTCACTTCAGGTTGGTAAAAAGTACAATGTCAATAGTATGTAAAATTATATCAGTATTATGTATAAGAGTATTATATATGATTTGTGTTAACAAATTTGCAGTTTTAGACTACATGCTCATGCACCAGCTTAAGAGGAAATAGTAAGGCCGAGAGAATTGAAAATTAGGTATTTGTAAAATGTGTTGCTGTCGCGCAATGCCCAACAAGCGAGCTATCATAGTGTGAGTGCGACTGTCTACGTATGCGTGGCGCGCCGCCCCCACCGCCGCGACCGCCGCGCTCGCAGGCCAGGCCTCGCACCTTCAGACGGCAAGTTGTTATACCTACCGACATTGCAGAGTGATTGTTTCGTGTTATTACATACCCGCTGTTTGTTTGACGCTGGTTATTGTTTACTGGACTTGTTTACTGGACGTCCCGAGTTGCAAGCGATTGCAACTCGAGCCGCAAATTTCTGCGATCTCGGCCTTTCTTTGCAATACCACCCCCCTAACATTAATTATATTATATTTTATAATAAACTGCCAAGGAATATACCTAACTGAATTATCTATTAACAAATTGAAGAATTGTGTAAAGCGTAAACTCATTTCTAAAGCTTACAGCACACAAGTTTACATGAATGATGAAACACCGTGGGATTAACTGCGACTGGAAATAGATAGATATTGTTACGTCCGTGGGGTAGGTAACGTGATAGAAAATACACTAAATAACGACTAATTAAAAATGCAAACTTTATTACAAAATTACTAATTAACAAGGCTTACTTACTTAAGAAATCACTGTACTAAATCACTTCACTATAACGCACTTATTAACTTTTCGCTTAGGTTCGCTTCGAGACTCGCACTGTATCGCCGTTAGTTCAAAACTGACTGGGGCGTCGGTGACGCGCGGCTTATATATCCGGAGACCCTTGCTCTCGAATGTTCCGGAGAAATCCTATCTGGAATCTTCGGTCCAAAGTCCAAGGGCGGTCGGTGACCCCTCGGTCAATGACGCACCGCGAGTGTTCTAGACAATCTAGATGGTTCGATCCTCGACCGGAACATTCCCGACTATTGCTGTCCCTTTCTAGTTCTGTCTCTTTCACATACTTCTGGAACCTTCTCAATATAGCTGTCTCTCTCTAATAGTGCTATCTCTTTCACTCCTTCGAGAAATTTCGCCATATACTGAAGTGTACTTCAAAGGCCCATAAGGGGTCCTGAAAACGCCTGAAAACGGGTTTTCAGGTTATTGCGCCATCTGATAGAGGGTGCCCTGAAACGGACTGAAAACATGTTTCAGGCGCCTGAAAACAACAGCAACTAGGGTGAATTTTCAATCTTCTAGTATGTGAAAGAGCCACCTCTGAAACGGCCTGAAATCACTTTTCAGCCTGCTGAAAACGCTTCTAAAGCGCAGAAAATCACCTTTGAAGATTTTACCTATACCATCGGCGCAACAATATATTTTAAAACAATGTCTAATTAGTTGTGATTTTTTTCTGTTTTTGTACTTGCCAATTGTTTTGACACTTGGAGACCATTTACATCTCTAAGGAAAATGTTTTGACGTGATAACGTCTTATAATTCGATGAAGCCGGCTGCACGCACGAAAAAGTGTGACGTCATTTGCCGTTACCTTGCGGGGCCGTTACCTTGCAGGGCCGTTACCTGTCAAATAGGTACTTTATATTATTCCAGCACTAAAGTCGTTAAGACGATAGTTTCTTACAAATTGTTAATAAATTAGCCCTTATTCCCTAAGATACGGCTGTCAAAATCTCTATTGAATGACAAGAGACACTGCTGAGTTTGGCAAAAATCTTTAAATTTAAATAGTGGATGCTGCTTTGGCAGTTCCGTTTTACGCCTGCTTTAATCGTAGTTTAAAAATTATTAAAACAAATCTTTGACATTATATTCGTGGAACGGCAGATATTTACACTGGCCACTTAGCCATCATTTTAGCGTGTCAATGTCATTGTAGCAGCTTATTGGGAAAAAAGTCGAAGTCCAAGTCCAAGTCCAAGTCAAAGTCAAAGTCACAGTCAAAGTCAAAGACAAAGTCAAAGTCAAAATCAAAGTCAGTCAAAGTCAATGTCAATTTCAGTCAAAGTCAGGGTCAACGTTATCACGTTCGACTATCGTCAGTAAACCGACTTTACAGACAACCGATTTTTAATTTAAATTTAGTTTTTAAGTTATATCGTGAGTTATAGAGTATTTTTTGTATTTCTGTAAGATATTTTGTTAATATTCTCAGTTTGTATTACGACGTTTTGAAATCCTTTACACCTCCAAAACATAATATTTTGACAACGGAGCCTCTTTACATCTTCATTAATTTTACTATCAATTTATTTTCTATAATTTTATTTGTCTTGTTTGGACGCATAGAGAGACCCTTTACATCTCTATAAATGTAGTTTTAAGTTTAATGTAATGTATTAATAAAATCTTGAAGGCAAGTTTTATATTGTGTAATAAAATACCGTTTTTAATTTAAACATGGTTTCATTTTCTTTATTTCAAGAATATTTACTTAAAAACTTTAATATCAGAATCACTCGATTAATTTAGCTTCACTACCTGATAAAAAATATATCAATGACAGATTTATAGGTAAATGAGGGAAACCCTGTCTCGTACATTTTATCTTTATCAAGTAGGTTTTTATTGAAAAATTAACATATAGTGCCTGTTTATAGTTTGTGACAGACGGACAGTCAGACAGAGTCGCACCATAAGCGTTCCTTTTTTACCATTTTGGTACGGAACCCTAAAAATCAACATATAGTGCAGGTTTGTAGTTCCGTACCTGAGGGGCATGACACTGTAAGTCCACTTTTTATAATTTTCGTTTCATTACGGTATCTCATATAATTGTTTGAGCTCTATCGAACTATGAACTATAACACTAACTGTTGAATTCATCTCGGATCGCACTTTTTTTTAATAGTACATTACATAACTAGTACTAAAAACCCTAGATGTCCATTTTTTTACTAAAAATGGCTCTCCTGTAAAATTTAGAAAATAGCACTTAGTGTCATGTCATGGCACTAGTGTCATGCCTCTCAGGTACGGAGTTTACTCCCTGGCCCTACCTGGTTGTAGGCCCTACCTGGTTGTAAGCCCTACTTCCAACAATCGAACAGCAAAAAAGACTGCTAAATGCACTTCGCGCTAAATTTTTACTAGAAATATCGATATCGATGAACAACACTAGGATATCGATAAAATTATCGACTACGTGTCACATCACAGAGAGTGTATACGTATTAGTCCGCGCCTCCCCAACCCAGCCTCTCCCCCGCAGAGTGCGATAGGGACAACTGCAGCTTGGATCGAAAATACCTTTTAAAAGTTTATGAAATCAACGTTTCGTAGTCCCCTGATTTCTTCCCCAAAACTTAACCTATTTAACTATTTTTTTCATTAAACATTAAAGAAAGGCTTTGGCCGTGTTCCTATGTTTTCCTTTTTTTTAATAATCTAGTCAAATTTGTTTTCTGGATGTGTGAACACAGCGGAAAAATCTGGCATTTTTTTTAGGTTTTTGAAGGTCAATATCTCTTTTAAAAATCAATTTATGGTAAAAAGCAAAACATAGGAACATATCAATAGTAGCCATAGATTTTTGGACAAAAAATTATGGCTCTATTGGCATTATCCAGGGAGGAAACAGGGGACTACGTTTGTATGGAAAAAATGCCCTTCTCTTTCCTCTTAATATTTCTGTTTGGCTCAGCGGTTAGCTGGTAGAGAATGCCTTATGGCATTAAGTTCACCGTGTGTACTTTATTGTAATGTGCAATAAAGTCTAAATATACAAATGTCACTCTCATAGGATCTAAACTATAGTTTAACGTCGTAAATGCTATGCACATTTTTGACATTACCTTGCAATTATTGTATATTGTTATTTTATAATAACATAATAAAATTAAATGGCTTTTAATTATTATGCTCCATAACCGAATCATTATATACAAGCTGTATAAGTACCTACATATTTTATACATATATAATTTTTAGTTAAAATTTAAACTTATGGCTGTAAATTATACTACTCGTATATCTAACCCAAACATGTAAAGTAAGTGTATGTCTAATATTGGAAGTCGCTGGCCATAGATGTGGAAGTTAGGTTGGTCATAACACTTGTAAAGTTGGCTAACTAAACTACAGCGATTACGCTCGCTGATCATGATCAGAAAAAGTTCGATCGCAAAGCATTTCCTAATATGTTTTTGGCCTGTGAACAGGCCATATAATCATGAATGTACCGAAAAAAATACCTACACTAAATTGCATATTACGTTCGGAATAATGCATTTCATAGTTACACATGAAACGAAAAATAAGAAAAACAATGTTACCTAGACATTTATTGTAAGATTCACAAAATCACTAGAATCTAATGAATGATAATATTAATAAATTAACTTATATTAACCAGATTTATCAATTATTTGCATCCTCCAGTAATGAAAAAAAAACTTGACCGAATTAGTCTTATTTGTCAAAGTATAAACACAAACTTTATAGGTATATATGTATAATACAGATAATGCGGAAGCCAGAAAAATGAGTGATTCGAATTTAAGTTCATACTGCGGCAACCTTCTGCAGTGCAATATCATTTTTTGCATATTTCACGTTATTCAATTCGGTCGAGTAGGTACGTATTCGTAGAGTCTGTGCGGAAAGAGAATAGGCGTGGCGAAAAACGGAACTAACCTAACCAGTATGGCATTTTTTTGCAAATACGGTAGAAAAGCATTACAGCGCCCCCAAATCTAAATCCTATTCTCTTTCCGCACAGACCCTAATCGCGAGCGACTCGGCGCAGCGCTTCGAGTCGGCGCGCGACAACCACCGACTTGCCTACTGCATTAGGCAAGATTAATAATAATTACCGCGCAACAGAATCGCGCACTGACGTACCCCTGGAAGTCCAGTTCAGGCTAAAATGATTTTCAATTATGTGTAATTTTTGTATGAATCCAATCTTTCTAAAACATCACGTCATTATTTTAGTAAATAAATAAAGCACGCTATTTCACAGGTATAAATAACAATTAAAGCCTATATAAACATTTCTATACGCATCACCTAAATTATATAAAACGTAATGAAATTTACGGTAATCTGGGATCATGTTCAACAACAACACAATTCGACACAATTGACACAGCCTAACTTACAGTGTTGTATCAATTTAGAAATTGAAATCGTGATCTATATTCTGATTAATCCGGGTTTGCGATAGTAATGCCGGATGAGCTGCCCACGTAAATCAAAACACGACTACAGTATCACATCATGTTATCCACGTATTGTACATAAGCGTAGTCTAACGACTCCAAACAAAGGATTTATTAACGCTTTAATGTGCATTTTATTCAATGGGCTAGTTGTCAATACAAGTCCATCAACCAAAAGATCGGAAGTGAAAACCAGTTGAGTATCTAAACAGCCATAATAATTCTGAAAAGAGTGCATGACTAAGAAGAAAAAATCCTATCTGATGAACCGACCTAAAAGCTAATTCGCAACAGTCGCAAATATTGAAAGTCAATTAACCAAAAACGAAGACCACACGTACACGTACCAAAAAACCATTAGCCACGACAACTCAGACAAGAACACACGATTAAGATAAGAAAAATATGTCGTCCTGTAAACCTTTTACATGATACATACCAGCCCCTCTTGAATCGTAAATAAGAAAAAAGGAACACAGGAATTTTATTAGCTTTCCTATTACAATTCAAATCAAATTTCACGGAAATCAATTTATTGTGAAATTTCTCAATTGAGTAGCATTTAAGACAGGCCGAATTTGAATATATTCAGAGGGAGAGCCTATTTACCATTTTTACGCAGCTACGTTTTCACGAATTTATGAATTATTTCATAACAGATTTCTGATTTCAGATTGACAAGCAACAAAACCGTGAGTGTTTATGTAAATTTTGGAGAAAATATCATTCGGAAATGCCACAAAGAGAAAAAGGAAGATTTTTTATGTTCTATACATTAAAATAGTAGTTAAAACGTCTTGAACATAAGAAATATGAATTTGTTTGACTATCAGTTTTTACTTCCCTATGCAACGTACGTGTCAAAATGAAGTAAGCGAGAAAAAACTATGTTTTTTCTACATACACAAGAATTTAGATTAAAATAAAAAGTTGGTAGCTATGCTTAGTAAAACCCACAAAAGCAGAGAACCAATTTGAAATGTCATTCCGTACAGCAGAGTTTTAAATCGTTATTTGCTAAACTAAGCCCGCTGCTGAATACTTGACCAGGTTTTAAGCTCCTTTATCCGTCTCGGAGCGGGGCACTAGCTCGAAATAAAAAACTACAAAACTGAGTCAGTGGATACAATTAAAATACGACGGAAAGAAACTTTCATTTCGTATTATTAAGCAAACGAGTTGGAACCGTGTCTCTAGAGAATTAACCTCTTCTTGCGCACTAGGTACCTACCATAAGATGGCAAGTTTCTCACATATTTAGTTAAATATGTTGGGCATATGCGGTTACTAAATAATAATATGTGATCCACAAATGAATTTGTCTAGCTTTTTAAGACGGCTTCACCCGCGGCGTAGCATAGGTACGTATTTTGTCTCGGAAACCATGCATTTCGACGACAAGTTAGTTATTGCCTAGTGAGAGCAGTGGCGTAGCGCTCGACTGCGCCCTTTTGTTTCTTAGTAACACCCGGGGCGGATAATCCATGTGAAATTGCGAGGGGGGGTTGCATTAAAGACTTATTTTACCATGTTTATGAAATTGATGGTATTTTTGTATAGGTAGTTAGTAAATTTCGGTTTGCGCCCCCCTCCTTGCTGGCGCCCAGGGCACGTGCCCTGCCTGCACCACCCTCGCTACGCCACTGAGTGAGAGAGATCGAAGCAAACAGCTTCATGGTTCAAATTCTTACCACGAGTATTTTCTTCCTCATTATTGGAAGTTTTCTATCCATTCAAGGTTATATTATATGTAATACTAGCTTATGTCCGCGGCTTCGTCCAAATTATGATTAGGCAATTAGTCGTCAATGTCGTCATAAATAGTTTCTGATATTTGTTTCTAACCAAATATCAGAAACAAAACCCTAAAGGCCCAGAAACTAATCATTTACCGCGAGAATTTATTTACGTGTTTAAATTAGTTAGGTAGGTTCATGGTTTATCTATCAGTATGGTCTATATGGGGTTTTTAACCCCCATTTAAACCCTTTTGGGTATAAATTATATACGGTGAAATTACTTTTCTCAACTTTTATTGAAAAGTCTTTATACGAAGCTTCAAGCCTTCAAAAATAGTGTGGTCCCTATATAAACCTTCAGCCCCCATTTAAGCCTTTTTGGGGATGAATTTCAAAAAAATCCCTTCTTATCCCTTACTGAAGTTATACAACCACCCTGAAAATTTTAAATTCCTAGCTTGAGTAGTTTCGGCTGTGCGGTTATGGCCCAGTAAGTTAGTCAGTCACCCAGGACTTTTTCTTTTATATATATAGAAGATAGATAGCATGTTAAACGTTCTTTCGTACATATAATAAGCATTGCTTGGTTTGCGATTAGGCTGATATACTTATTTAAAATTGATCCCGATATAAAAACCATCTTAAAAAGTTGCACAATGCTACTTTCTGCTCCAGTTCATCTTATTGCAAAAATCACGTCGATCTGTTATAGAATGACAGATCAATCTACCAATACTCATACTTTTTTTTCCAAAATATGGGCCAAGATCAGGATTGCCGTGTAACAAAAATACCCTATACTTTCCTACATGCTTGCGTAAATTTTGAGAGCACTTGTATTGTTACATCGTATTTTACGACGATGTTATCTCCACATGATTTAAACGTCGCGGAGACGATGACAGTAAAACGTTCCCGTAAGAATTCCGGCAGGTATTTTAACGACGTTCGGCGTAGTTGTTAGTGACACTGCCAAGAGGGGGCGGAGCATTGACTTATATATGTCACCGTAAAATTGTGAACACCGTCAGTTTATAATCTAACTCGTCAATATTATAAACTGACGGTTGGGTTAGGTTAGGTTAGCTTATAATCTCGCGTGTTAGATTATAAACTAACAGTCGTTTTCAATCTTACGGTGACACATACTAGTATTTAATCGCTTCGCGTGCGTTGTTCTCGTTTATGTTCTAGGTATAAAATGAGCGTTTTAGAAAAATTATTCCAAGTTTTTACCCGTTGTTCACAAAATCTCAACCATTTGGGTTTTTCTTATTACTAGGTAGTAAATGCTGGCTAAACCAAACTGCTATCAGAAAAGTAGGTTAGGTTAGAACTGCGACCCTTACAGAAACGAATCGCTTCCAAAAAAGTAGGTTAGGTTAGGTTTGAACTGTGACCCCAACAAGCACCACAAATATAGTTTATGTTACGTTTGAACTGCAACCCCAACAGAAAAGGAAATTCCAACGTCCGATTAGGCGTATTAGAATTATATTTTTTAATATTTTTGAAAAATAATGTTATACCTACTTAGTGATACTTATGTGTATTAATGGTATGCGAATTAAAATATGCGTTTTAAAATATACATTTTAATACTATGCGAATATACAATTATGCGTAACAACTGTATGCGTTGCCAAAATAGCAAGATTTACTGTATGCATTCTAATATAGACCCATATTTAGTTGTATTGGAACTAAAACTGATCTTTAGGGCCAGCGCGCGGTACCTTCAGCCGTGTCCGTTAGCCCGGTCCCTATATATAAATCAATGGGGACTCCGCCCTCCGGACTCTTTTTAACGATGCACACTACAATATCATGCAAACGTTATTTTTAGTGCCCTTAAAATAGTTTCCGAAGTCTAATTTTGTGCTAAATGTTGTAAACATAAACTGCATTGAAGATAAGTCAGTATTTGAAAAGACATATACGTATTATGTTGACGGGCTCCCAAATGGGAATTTAATGCATTTATCGATAGGTACTTGCAGTAGTTAGTATGAGTTACAATGCCATTATCGTGTAAGGTAAAAGTGCTGACGATATTTACATAAAACGCTTGTTTTCAGCATCCACCGACAATCTTCATAATATTATACAAATCGATTTTGTAACAAATTTCTAGGCGACCATATACCTACATACGTATATGTATACACAAATACATTCTCATATAGACAAAACATCTAAGATTGAGAAATAAATATTCGTCCCTTAAATATTTTTACCGGTATTTAAATCTGGTTAGCTTCGTAGGCAGAGTTTTATACAGACTGCATCTTCAATTAATACTTGTGTATTATCAGAACGCATATAGGGTCTGTATCTCTACGTGTACCTATCTTCTTATAAACTTCACTTTGTGATAGCCTAGACTCTAGACAATAAGCCGCTTACGAATCTACAAGTGCACGTTTGAAAGTAAAAGCACAATTAAAAAACATACAGTTGACACAGACGTACAATCAGGTGGTGAGGTGGTTTTGAAATCGATAAAGCAAGAAAATAAGTGACGCGTGATTAATTTGGGCGTTTTGGAAACTGAATTTGATAATTATCGTTGAATAATTTATTCGTATTATAGGAATTTTGTAATAGGCACTGTAATACCATCAAATTCCGCCTCAGAAATTTTAATTTGTTACATGTTTTTAATAGTCATTCGGGGCAGAGACAACCCCAAAAAATCAAAAAACATAAAAATCTGTACACCCGGTTCTCGAGTTATAAATAGTGCAACTAACCAGACTTTGTTTTATCTATATAGATGTCATATATCGAAATGACAGAGTAATTAATAAAATTAAATTATGTCCATGGTTGTGACGAGGTGAGTATTTCATTGAGATATAACTGTTATTTTATTTATTTTCGATGTAATGCCGATTATATTTTTGATGGCAATAAAATAATTGCACCAGATGACAACATGAAAGTTGCCTTTACCTTTACAAATGGCAATAATTAAGTACCACAGATCGTTGCAACATCTGAAGTGAGCCATTGCTAATAACGGCGATTGTCTTTGGGCTCGCCTCGTTCCGCCCGCGTTTCCTCCGTGGACCCCGCACGATTACTCTAACTATACTATAGTGTGTACTTTTAGATAGGTATTTAAAAAAGGTAAACAAAAAAACCACAAGACTCGGGTCGTTTAGCCAATGGTATTGTGCCACAGATACAAAACCTTGCTTTGATTGGCTGAACGACACGAGTGACGTGGTTTTTTGTTTATCTTTTTTTAAATACCTCCGAATACAGAGTATAAACAGCTCCATCGGCCTACTGTAAGTCCTTTAGACTGTGGTGAAAGTATCTTTCGGTCGACATCACAGCAAGGCCGAGTTGGCAAACCACCAGACAGATGTCACCGGTAAAATTCGGTCCTGCAGCAAATGCATAACTGCATATTCAAACAAAATATCCTAGCTAGACATCACATTTGCTCTCTACTTCGTTTGCATTTCTGTGAATTTTATGATTAGCTCCAGTAATTTTGCTGAATAGTGAATGCGTGCTCACTCAATGCTACGTATTTTGAAAAGGTATTAAAAAAAATTACATGCATTTTCTAAATATTGTGTTTGTTTTGTTCTAATAAACCTGTATAATATGTAAATAAGTGCTGAAGAATTATATTCGTAATACAGTTTGTCATATTTTTTGTATACCGACATTGTAAGAACCTTTTAATTGTTTGAAAATAAGTAAAAATTCTATAAAATGTAATTTATTAATAAATATCGTTTATGCCATACCTGGCCATAAGTAAAGTGGTTTTTACCACACGCTACGCGTACGGAAAAAGCCGCTTTCTGGCCAAGTGTCAACATAAAATGATGTACCCAACACGGTAGGTAGGTAATAAAGAAAGCCGCCCATCGCATATTTACGTCCCTCGCTTGCAGCTCGGGCCGCAAACATCTGCGATCTCGGCCTTTCTTTATTTTACCACCCTAGTTGTGTGATGTGCCTACTAAAAAAGTATTCCCAACCTTCGTATAATCTTTTATGCCGATTTAAAGGTTATCCTTTTCTTTTTATT
This sequence comes from Eudemis profundana, assembly GCA_947034925.1. Taxonomy (NCBI): domain Eukaryota; kingdom Metazoa; phylum Arthropoda; class Insecta; order Lepidoptera; family Tortricidae; genus Eudemis; species Eudemis profundana. Next base: position 11,133,144 of record OX344798.1, read on the forward strand.
AACAACCATGTTAACAAACCCGGCACGTGACGTGGCCTATATTTGATTGAAGGAAAACGTGCCACGGGAAATGGCATTCACAAACCTCGAAACAAAAAATATAATCAAATCACAAAGTCGGCGAGTGTGTTGAAAATATTCTCGGTACCGGCAGGTAAAACTACCTGCATTATTTAATTGTAATATTTTTTTGTTGCCAAATTAATAGTATTTATTCAAACGTAAAGCAAAGAAATGTACCACGCAATTGTTAGATCGTAAATATGACAACGGTACCTGATTTATTGAAATGCATACCGTTGGCAAAAAAAATCAATATCAAATAATTTTGTGTAACCTCCTTTATTTAGTAAGTACACGCATTTATGCTTTAACGAAAACAGAAATTAACGACATCATAGTTGAAATGCGATAATCTGATCTGAAGTACGTTGCGATGATATGTTTGTTATGTTTAGTTGGTTTACGATAAGACAATGACGTTTAGATTGTTTACATCCACAGGCTGTTTCAAAATCATCTGCAAATAACAGGTACTTAACTTTTTTTTATTCAATCTAAAAAAAATTGCTGCAACAGTGCATAGAAACTATGCGATTACACTATACTTCATATTGTTGGCCAGCTTACAGCTTTGTTTTAGGATCAGATACATAGGTACTGTATAACTATATACTATCTGTCCCGGGGAACCTCGTTCCGCCTCAGAACTTTTAATGTTTTAGATGTTTTAATAGTTATTCTGTTATTCGGAGCAGAGAGAAATCCAAAAAATCATAAAGATCGGTCTACCCGATCTCGAGTTATAAATGGTGTAACTAACCCGGCTTTGATTTATGTGTAGGTATAGTTTATATCTTCTAGAAAACATGGATAAAAGGAGCATTCCATGAAAACATCAACTTTTTGTCCCTTACGAAACGCTATGGCAGCTACCCTAATAAAACGTATTAGCTGCTAAGAAACACTACGAATCTTAAAGCCGAGTTATGATATTACAACGCTGATAATTAACTTCCTGAATTTATTTCTCGGAAGTATTAAAACGGTGGAGTCCCTTACGAAATATTTTCATGGAATGCTCCAAAACCGTTCTCTTGGTCTTTCTTGCCTGTTGAACTTTATTCCAAATCCACGTGCACTTGTTTCAGTGCTGCGATGCGCCAAAGACTCAAAGACAGACACACACAGTCTTTAAGCTTAAAACACCCGTCTTTTCCGTTGGACAATAACAGGCTTGTGAAACTTGCGCTAGAACAGAATACTTTTTTACGGATAAGGCAACATTATCTAAGTAAGTACAAAATTTCATCAAAAACTTTAGAGAAACCAATTACATATAATAGGTGTATCTATACCAGAACGGCGCTTAAAGTAATTAGGATTATATGGAAACTAACTTTTGCCTAGAGATCTCATCCGGCCATTTTCTTTGTATATGTCATAAAGGATCGAAACTTCCAAAGTCTAGCTTTCTAAGTCCAAAGGATTGAACCGGTTGTTGAATCTATCAGTATCGAATCAGCACTACTCTTTAGGTATATCTACTTAATATACTAGTAGTTCGCCATGAAGAAAAACCCTTCTACTACATTTCAGGAGGATAGCAAATAAACATGCAAACAAAATCATTCATTTCGTTCGCTTGATCATAAAAGTAAGAGAGTCGATCATAAAAGTATGACGCACAATGTAAACCGTAGGGTAATCACAAAACTGGAGCGGGCTATAAAGATTCGTTTAAAACACTTTTCAAAAAGTTACACATCTTACCTCTATCCCACTTATACAAAAAATAAATCTGTGTTTTTGTTACACAACATCCTGGTTTTTTTTCAAACTAGATCCGGCTCATCATTCTAGATGGTGTGGGAAGAACGAGTTGTCGCTTCCAAGACCATATCTCACAGTTTTTAGGGAATTATATGCCTATCAACTTTTTTAATACATTACCGAATATTCTCAAAGATAAGGAGGACAAATCGTTCAAAAGACAGATTAGCAAATATTTAGAGGAGCACTGTTTGTACTCCGTTAATAGATTCATAAATTTGTAACTTTGTTTAGGATTAATTCATGTAAAGTATAAGTTGGTTATTACGTAATGTTAAAATTATTAATCACGTTGACATTCATGTATGTCTTTCTCGTACACGAGACAATAGTGTCCCGGCCCTTTGGGAGGCGTGCGCGGAGCCGAAGCCAACGCGTAGAGGCCCTTTCGACAATTTAATGAAAGGCAACGTGTACACCCAGCGGATTCTGTCCCTGCCCGTGTCACGAGACGCACGCAGAGACAGCCCCCGCCAGATGCAAGGACTATTGTTGATTGATGGAATCTAACTTTACTGGGTTATGGTGGTGGAATTATGGACTAGCTACTGGGCTAACATGTATTATTATTATTGTTTTCCTAAATGCTTAAAATTTGTACGTTGCTTGCGCAACCGAATATGATTGGACATCTGAATCTAGTCACCATTATTATGTTGTATTATGTACCATATTCTTTACAAATAAATATATTATCGTTATCACTATTATCATTATCAAATTTGCAGTCAATCTCGCCCCTATATAATTTGAACCGTGAACAACAGGTCGTAAACGGAAGTCATGTTGTGAATTATTCTACTGGGCGCATTAGTATGATTTTATACAGGAGTTATTTACCTACTGGCGTAGGAGAACATTAAATAATTATATAACAGGATAAATATATAACATTCTTACACGAATCAGATTATGTAGTCGCAAACTAAGCAATGCTCGTACACTCAGTACATAGTAGTAAAGACGTGTTGCGATATATACGGCGCGTTGGATGCATCAGACTATTTGATGCTGACTGTACTGTAGATACCTACAGAGCGACGATATTTAGGAACAAACGTATGCTTTTATCACAATTACCTAAAAAACGGTTTTTTGAGCATTCATCCACAAAAGGGTGAGAGGACGAAAGTTTCTATGCAAAATCCCGTCGGGCCTGTGCCCGGTTTATTGCTAAATCCTTGTAAAAACCCTATAACAGATGATATGTCAAGTTACCCTTCAGCTTAAAATCCAGCTGTTTATCTTTTTTGCTAGTGTGAAGAAAAACACGCGACAACCGCATCTGTCCGCGAGCCTCGGACTCGTACCCAATATTTACGTCGCCCGCTCACGTAACAATGATTCTTTGCACTCCCGACCCTAAGCTATTTCACACGAGCTCTCTTTACTATTTTTCGGAACTGTTTTTGGTATAAAATAGGTTACTTGTCAGGAGTTCAATACTAACTTTACAATAAAAATGCACAACTATCAACTTAACAGACAAATAAATTCCGGCGGTTATTAAGAAAAATAAAACTTTCCGAACTAAATTCTTTGATGCCAACATAAAAAAATAATAATAACGTCACTGCGTGTTAGTAGCGAGTATACGTCAAATTAAAAACAAAGTTTACCATAGACACATACTTATTATATTGTTTGCCCGCTATGTTTAATTTTGTATTTTATATTTTAAAACCTAGTCGTAGAAAAAGTATTGTATGCAACGTTGTTTTTAAGTCAAAAAACGCTCATGGCTCTATTTGCGATACTCGCCGCCGCGTCGGTTCGTATATGGCTATGACTATGTCTGGTGATAACAGTGCAATACAGTACTATAAAAGCTTCTTTCAAAAAATATTGTATACGTTTCATCGACATAGATTTTCACTTATATGTGCTTCATAACCGCAGCAAGATCTAGTTGCCGTCACTTTTGGTAATGTATCTTTTTTGCTCTAGAGTCTAGGTCTCGATAACGCTCAATCATTTTCAGCTGTACAATGTAGTCGCTGGTAGTTCTCTGCGACTAAAAAGTCGCACCAATCGCATCATTACCATCGCCACATTATAGATGAGCTCCGTATAAACTATGGAGTCGTTTTTGGTTATCTTGTAGAAGTCGCGTGCCTCTGCTATTTTTATCATAATGATCCTGATTGCTTTTATAAAACCGCCAATAATAGTGGCGATGGTAATGACAAAAAAATGGCGGTATAAAATCGCAGAGAACTACCCAGTGATCGATGAATATTTTATACGGAAAAAAATATGTACATGGCTGTTATACAAAAACTATACAGCCTTTGGACATACCCTGAAATCCCCTTAGAATTACTCCTTAGGAATGCTCTAATAAGCATATTTTCTAAATTAGGAGCTCAAATAAATATATAAATTTTTTAATAAAATTTAAGAATTAAAAAATCAACAAAAAAGTAATATACTGACATCTCCTGTTTTCTCCGTATCTCTCTTTCTGTAAGTCCTTAACGCAAGGTTGGCATACTGGTGATACTCTCCGTAAATTAAAATCATGTTTACGTAATATGAACAAATTCTTTTTTCGGAATATTTATCATAGATCATGTCAAGCCAAATAAGTGTCAATATTTTAAAAGAAAATCATACAATAGAAAAAGTTATCATGCAATTCTATGAGTGCTGCTTAAGTGGGGGTGCTTAAGTGTAATTTTAAATTCTAGATATTTTAAAAGGAATAAGTGACTTGCTCTCTCATATTGCTATATTACATTAATACGCTGGCGTTCATAATATTTTGAAGTATTTTCTTTTAAATTATTTTTTTCTCTTTCATTTATACGAAATGTATTGTCAAAAAAGTATGTGGAACGCGATGTCTGGTCGACTAATTCTACCTCAAATATATGCTAACAAGTGCAGACCAAATTATTATACAAAAATAAACAAAGTTTATATTACACATTAGCACCAACAGCCTCACGCCCAAGTTTAAATTACTGCCACGCGTAACTAACTTCAACTTTTAAAACTAATTCATACTCACATATATGTTATAACACGGGATAATTAAAAGTTCATTCAACGCACTGGAACTTTTTAATTGTGCATATTTAGTTACATTCAGGTCTTTGTTTTCATTCACTTGTGAGTCGTTCATTCGTGAGTGGGAATGAAGTTGCACGGAAGACGGGGAGCGCGCGTGCGGCCGGCTGCTACGGACCGCGCTCGCTGACTGTCTACGTGCTACGGGCTACGCGCTACGAAACCTACGGTAAGGTTACGTCTTGGAAGGCGGAGAGAGGAAGGCATTGAGCTGCTGTTGAGTAGCGTTCCTAAGAATATCTATTTAATTATCTAGTCATATGAGCAATTTTCCTGAGTCGCGAATAAACTTGCTATTAATAACGTCTGAATATTCCCGGCAAAAGCATTTTAGTAGCTAATAGCTATTGATGACACGCGCTTTGAAACTCAGTATTTCTTGAAATAATTCTCGATACCTACCAAGTAACTTTTAGGTACACAAAATACAAAAGATTACAAAGGAAATTAATTACAATGAACATCTTAATAGGTATTCGGTAATCTTGTAGATTGGTGATCGAATAAATCAAAAATCCGGTATTGATTTTTTAGGACGCTAAGGGGTCATCCACAAAGTACGTCGCACGATTTTTCAGACTTTAGACTAGGGATGTAACGATACCGATACCGATACCGATATATCGGTATCGCCGATAATATACAACCGATATTTGAAGAACGCGAAAAGAATTTGCTGTATGAAAAAAAATCTGCAAAAAGTAATTTCAATTACTGACTTATTTTATGTATTGGTCTATTACCTTGTGCAATGACAATTACTATGTTAATTAAATCTTTGGTTCTTTTAAAAAATAAATTTGAATTTTGAGTTGACAATCTATATTTTTCTAATATTTTTACTTTACACTGTCAAATTTGACTCTCTGTTAAATGTAGGATTAGTTTCCAGAAGTGAAAATGCGGTATAACTTTGTGTTCTAAAACTTTAATTCCGTTTACACTTAAATCTAATTCCACGTCCGTTCTATCGAACTGCCAAGCAAGTAATGCCCATCATACTGAGCTCCCCTCCCAACTATCACTCGGTTGCCGAACTGATGGCGCGCTATGGTTTCAAGCCAGTTTAAGTCAAAACAACAGTTGTACTCATGACTTCCGAGAGATAGTTGAAAGGTATACATATTCTACTAGTTTAACATTTATTTATTAACTCCTATATAATATATAATTATTTTATAATTAATTACCTTATAACATTGTATAAATAATCAATAAGCTAACAGCTCGGCCATCCTGTTTTAGCGAGTCCCATCGCTACACACGAGAGAGTAAAAGTGTATAGTTAGTTTTAAGCTTTATCTATTACACAAAAGAAAACTTGTATGACAATAATTCAGTGGTATATATTACTAATATAATCATAATTGTATCGCAATCAATTAACAAGGAATAAAATATAACAAAAACAAAAATAGCACTTAGCAGTTTCTAGTAATAGAAATCAATATTTCATTGACTTATAATTGATTATAATTACAGACAGATGTCTAAGATATACTCCTATGTAATCCTGAATTTGACCCAATGATTAATCAAACTACTCTTCCTGATCACTACTAGAGCTTTCGTTATCAATATCACTGTTGAGGTCTCTGTCAAAGCTAAGCCAGGGTTGAATTTTATCAAGGGCTACTACATTTTCGTAGCGCCGACCCTGTTTTCGAGTTAAGGGAGTGTCTTCTATGATATACCGATCGTTAGGCAGTACCTTTTTTACGCGATAAGGGCCTTGGTATTTGTTTACTAGTTTTTGTGACTTACCGTCGTGGGCAACTTGTCTCTCTACGCGTACCAGATCACCTTCTGTGTATACTTTACCTGGTTTGCGAGTTTTGTTGTACCGTAACGCATCTTTCTCCTGTTGCTCCTTTATTTTATTCTTCGCCTGCTCCCTGACGTCGTTGAGCTCATCCGGACTTACTACATTCAAGGTATCACTTATGATAGAGTGCAGTATGCCTTGCGAATTGCATGTAATGTTAAAACCAAACAAAAGTTCCGAAGGAGTCTTTTGAGTGGTTTTATGGGTTGTTGTGTTGAGACCTACCTGAATCTCCGTTACATACCCGTCCCAATTCCTCTCGTCATCTCCGTGAGAAGAGGTAGACAACGCGTTGAGAATTGTTCTATTAAATCTCTCCACCTGGCCATTTGCTCGCGGGGTTGCGACTGCATTTTCAACGTGCTTAATGCCAGATGAAGAGACAAACTCTTTAAATGTCTTACTTGTGAAACTGGTTCCCTTGTCTGTGATTAGGCGTGCGGGGACCCCGAAATAGCTGATGTGTTCCTTAATTACTCTAATAGAGGTCACAGATTTCGTGTTCTTCACCGGGGTTATGTTTGCATATTTTGTGAAGCTATCTATTATTACTAGTAAATAACAGTTACCTCTCTTGCTTTTTACGAACGGTCCCAGATGGTCTGCGTGGATAGTGTGAAAGGGAATACTGACCTTTTCTATGGGATGGAGTTCACCTTCACGTTTGCCTCCTGGAGCTTTGTGGTGTGCACACTCTAGACAGGATGTGACGTATTTTTTTACAAAACGTCGCATTTTGGCGAACCAATAATGTTTTTGGATTCGCTGCAGTGTCTTGTCAAAACCACAATGCCCAACATCATCATGGTTTTTCTGCACTATTTGCCAACGAACGCTCTTTGGTACTAACCATTTAAGTTCATCGTTAACAATACGATACACTTTCCCGTTTTTAAGTTTGTAATTTTTAACGGTATCCAGGACTTGTTCAGAGTTTGGGTCACTGAGAACTTCTTTAATCATTTTAATCTCGGCATCTGCACATTGGACGGTAATAATCCAGTCTTGGTCAATTTCCTCTGAGGTAAGTACGTCAAGGACGTGGCTTTCTGGTACATCTTCGTCCACGGGATTGCGGCTCAGTGCATCCGCATGTAACATGCGTGTACCAGGGCGATATTCGATGGCGCAATCATATTCTTGTATTTGTACCCACCATCGGGCGACTCTTGGGATCACATCGCGTTTAGTCAGAGTATACCTAAGGGCATTACAATCTGTAAAGATTTTAAACGATATCCCAATTAGGTATACTCTGAAACGATTCAGAGACGCAATAACTGCAAGAGTCTCCTGTTCATAAGAGTGGAGTTTGCGTTCTTCGGGAGTGGTCTTTCGACTAAAATAGGAGACTGGCTGAAACACCCCTGCTGCGTTAGCTTGGAGTAGGATCCCTGCAACACCCTCTTTGCTCGCATCTGTATGAAGCTGGGTGTCAGACTCCGGATTATATAACGCTAAAAGCGGTCTCTGGGTGAGTCGAGCTTTGATGTTATCGAAAGCATTCTGTTGAGCCTCCCCCCAAACCCAATTAGTGTTTTTTTGTAATAAGTCTGTCAGCGGGGACGTTATAAGGGCGTAGCCTTTGATAAAACGCCGAAAAAACCCTGACAGACCAAGAAACTGTCTAACTTCGTGCTGATTGCTTGGGACGCGGAATTTAGATACCGCGTCAGTTTTCCTAGATCCGGGGCGAATACCTTCAGCGCTCACTTCGAACCCAAGGAAATCAACTCTATTTTGAAAGAATTTGCACTTACTCAATTTCAATGTCAGACCTCCTTCTTTGAGCAATCGCAAAACATCTTCCAGCCTTTGCAACCCCTCAGTAACATCTTTAGCCGGGATCAAAATATCGTCCATATAGACGATAGCGTACTTTATTTTAGCTTCTGACAAAATTTTATTGATCGTCCGTTGAAACACTGATGGTGCGTTTGCTAATCCAAACGGCATTCTATTGTATTCATATTGACCATCTGGGGTCACAAAGGCTGTCTTATGTCGCGATTCCTCCGCAATAGGAATCTGGTAGTATCCAGAGGCCAGATCTAGGGACGTAAATAAAGTATTCCCGGAAAGTTGGTCCAATTGGTCTTCGACTCTAGGAAGGGGGTAATGATCCTTTCTGGTTTTACGATTTAGGGCTCTATAGTCAACGCATAGGCGTTTGTCCCCAGTCTTCTTTTGTACCAAGACTATTGGGCTCGCATATGGCGAGGAAGATTCCCTCACAATCCCATTATCGAGCATTTCTTGGACCATGCCTCTTACTAAGATTCTTTCAGGGTAAGACATACGGTAGGGACGGTAGACAACAGGTTGGGCGTCTTCAAGTTCGATAATCATTTCCGTTACCTTCGTAAAGCCGAGATCGTCTAAGCCATTTGCGAAGCAATCACCATATGTCGACAAAAGTTGCTGGAGTTTTAAACGGTCTTCGATGCTCAGGTTTTCTCCGCACTCCACTGTTTCGTCAACTTCATTTTCTTTGAATGTGACGCTACAGCAGTCGTATGTGATGTTGTTACCTTGTTTTAAGACCGCGCGCGTCAGCAAAAACCCACTTGCGAGAGTGATGGTCTCGGGCGATGTATTCAGGATCAAGACAGTACTAATACCGTGACTTATGTCATACTGTCCAGGGAGTAAAAAGTATTCTTTACCTTCTGGGCCCCGAAGTGAACCATTTACTAGGATACTGCCGGTGTCGAGAGATGTTGATTCGACGAGGACTGGTGTCAAGACGTTACATGGTAACGAGACTTCTTTACGAACCTTTAGCTGCACTTTCTCATTGACGATTCGTTGGAAGATGAGCTCTTTTGGAGTCTTTGTTATTACTATGTCGGGCTTTTCTGTGAAAGAGTGACCTAGTAAGACTGGTTGTTTAATCACATAGTCTTCGACTACGTATAAATTAATTACTTCCTGAATACCTTGAACTTCAACACTAGTCGATACTATGCCTACAGGTGTCACTAGGTTTCCCCCTATGCCTCTTAACACTGGTAGATTTGAAGATTCTTCAATGTCAAGATTCAGTAGTTGAGCTGTACTTGCTTTCATAAGCGAGCACTGACTGCCCAGGTCGATATGACACTCTACTGTTGTGTTACTGACCTTGATGTCCATTATATACTTATTGTTGGCGTCATTTACGCGTAGCTCGGCTACCTGCTTTTCTGCCTTCTCTTTACTTTTGTCTTCGTCCCTTACCTGAGAGTTGTTCAACCTCTTGAAACAGTGTTCTGCCAAGTGTCCCCTTTTCTCACAATGAGTACATTTTGCAGCAGGTTTTTCACATTTCGAGCTACGGTGTCCTGATTCGTTACAATTATAGCATTTGATACTTGCATTATTCTCCCTCGATGAGCTGGGACGCGCGGGATTTTGTTTTCGTTCGTTAAACCGAGACCTGTGAGATGGCACATGGTGATCTCGATCCCTGCTGTGGCCTACCTTTACAGTTCTAAAATACTTTAGTACCTGTTCGGGTTCAGAGAACTGAGCTGCTTGAGCGCCTACCTTTACTGCCCGATCATCCACACCATAAAGGATGCAATCGACCGCCTGTCTGCCATATAACTTGCACCTATTTAACAAATTGATCTTTGCATAGTAATATTGTTCAAGTGAGTCACCATACTTTACTCTCTTGGACAACATTTCTGTGAGAAGCTCGGCATAGTCCTCACGGCAGGGGAACGATTCGATCAATTTCCTCTTCCATTCGGGCCACGTTAATAAAACACTAGGTAGACCTTGATACCAGGTCTTAGCAACACCGCAAAGTTTGGGAAGAGCATAATGAATCGTTTCCCTGTCGTCCCACTTATATATAGTTGCGCATTCCTCTACTTTTGTAAGCCAAGTTAATACGGTCTGTTCCTTGGACATAGGGTCAAACTCGGGAATAACATTGGTATTGAATGTAAGTTTCGGTTTATCGGACTTTTTAAACTGCTTTAAAATGTCAAGGAACTTATCTAATATGTCAGATTCGCGTTCTCTGCTCCCTGAATCAGATGGTCTCGAACGTTTACTACCGCTGTGATAACGCTCACCAGAGTCCTCTGAAGAACTGCGTCGTCTTCTGCGGCTGCTGCACCGACGTTCCTCTGAACGCGAGTGTCTGTTAGAGTTCTCCTCGTCATTCCGTTGGGGGCTCATCATTCCTCTTCCCCTTTCTTGATTGGATATCCTTGGGCTGTCGCGATATGCATTTCCAAGATCCCGACCCTGTGACCTGGGTGCTCCTGGATCGTCATAGGTCAAACCCCGGCCCTGTGGCCTGGGCGCTCCTGGGCTAGCATTTTGAAGATCCTGGCCCTGTGACCTGGGCGCTCCTGGGCTAGCATTCTGAAGATCCTGGCCCTGTGGCCTGGGCGCTCCTGGGCTAGCATTCTGAAGATCCTGGCCCTGTGACCTGGGCGCTCCTGGGCTAGCATTCTGAAGATCCTGGCCCTGTGACCTGGGCGCTCTCGAGTCGGTATAATCATCAGCACCCCGGCCCTGTGACCTGGGCTCTCCTGGGTCGTTTGTTTCCATATCTGAAACTCGAACATACAGAGCTTAGAACGCATGTTGAAACTAAACTAGCGCGTGAAAAGAAAGTGGCGCTCATAGGGTAGTCTTAACGCGACGACACTATATCTCCTCGTATGGACTGTACACTACTGCTTTACACTACTTTAGATGTCCACACTACACAGTTCTACGTGTGTGCGTTTCACACATACGCTACACGCCTGCGCTATTCGTCTGCACCGCGTGCTTCAAGTCTATGCTACAAGACCGCGCTAAACGTTCGCACTACACGTCCGCGCTAGATGTCAGCGTCGCACATCAGCGCCACACGTCAGCGCTACACGTCAGCGCTACACGTCAGCGCTACACGTCAGCGCTACACGTCAGCGCTACACGTCAGCGCTACACGTCAGCGCTACACGTCAGCGCTACACGTCAGCGCTACACGTCAGCGCTACACGTCAGCGCTACACGTCAGCGCTACACGTCAGCGCTACACGTCAGCGCTACACGTCAGCGCTACACGTCAGCGCTACACGTCAGCGCTACACGTCAGCGCCACACGTCAGCGCTACAAAATGAATAACAGTGGACTCACTGACGGTGCAACTTCGAGATTGAAAAAGTTGCAAATAACGACTTTTTTGTTATATCGACTAACTTGGTTATTCAACAGGTATTGGTTAGTTCACCCTAGTTATATCTATTGTTTTTAATTTGTGATACCTGTGAATCATGAACATTTAAGAGCTATTTTTTTTCCTTCGAAATACTAGACGCCAAAAAATGTTGATGAATTCCTGTTAACCATACCACGTAATTTTAGAGATCCTCTCTGGTTTTCACCACTTCTTAGTCCATTTAAAAAAAGACCACAGTTAACATGGTTTACATGTTTGTTACGCGATACTCGAAGGCTTATTAGCCATGTCATCCCCCAGACTATTTAATCTGTATGTCAACCAACTCATTGTGGAGCTGAGCAGTACCTACGCTGGATGTCACATCGACGGAGTTGCTGTCAATAATCTTAGTTACGCAGATGACATGGTCCTGCTCGGCCCTTCCGTTGACGCAATGAGGACGTTGACAAAAATATGTGAATCGTACGCTGAGACCCATGGACTCAGGTATAATTCCAAAAAGAGTGAAGTGATTATTTTTAAAGCTGGCAGGAAAACCTATCCGACTGTACCAATTATAACACTCAATGGTACTCCTTTAAAGGTAGTCACAAAATTCAAGTACCTGGGTCACTGGGTCACAGACGATCTAAGTGATGACTTAGATATAGAGAGGGAGCGGAGGTCGCTGGCTGTCCGATGCAACATGCTGGCCCGCAGGTTTGCGCGCTGTACAGTACCAGTTAAAATTACACTCTTTAAAGCGTACTGCCAATCTTTCTACACGTGCAGCCTGTGGACCGGCTTCACGCAAAGGGCATACAACGGCCTTCGTGTTCAATACAACAACGCGTTCCGGGTATTGATGGGGTTACCGCGATTTTGCAGTGCCTCCGGTATGTTCGCGGAGGCGCATGTTGACAGCTTTGCGGCGATAATGCGCAAAAGATGCGCTTCACTTATGCGACGCCTGCGCGGTAGCCCTAACGGTATCCTGAATGTGTTTGCTGAGCGCGATGACTCGCCTGATGTTCACCCGCTGGATGCAACTGCATGCAGCGGCTATCTAATATGGGTGGTTCCGTCAGAGTTGAGGACACGCACACAACAACATGTCATGTAATGGCAGCGGGATTTTTAAACTGTACGCACAGCTGTGTGTGTAATCATTCACCTCGGCCCTCCTCGGCACTACCTATACCTACTGTTTTCGTTTGTTTGTATTTCTCTACTAACACTAGTCATAAGATTACTTGTAACACTAACCATGTATGGACAATTGTCTGAAATAAACGTTCATTCATTCATTCATTCATTCATTCATGGGACCAAATTACATAAGATAAATTCACCGTGTTCGGGCTCATTTGATTAGTTTTGACAAGCAGTTTGCGATTATACAAGAAACTACAGTTGGCAGTAAAAGTTTGTCTCAAAAAACATTTTTTTACAGAAACTTATTTATTGAAAAAGCTCTAGCAATCAAACAATTTCTATTATTTTTGTTGAATGGAATCAAAACTTTGGAAAAAATAAACTTAGACCGCGATAATACAAAATCATGTGACAAAACCTTCATTCCGCCTACTAGGAAATAATATTTATTTTCATGAAAACTTTTCTTCGGACGGACGTACTATAAATATTTTATTAGAAGAGAAAAATTGAAAAATTATGTCTAAAAAAAAATAAAAAATAAGTAAAATAAATTAATAATAAATTGAAAATTGTATGTATGTTGTGTGTATTTTTCAATTTTTCTTTTCTAATAAAATATTTAGAATTCGTTGGCAGTCGTTAATGCTTTAATAAAAAAACATGGAGGTATTATAGTTTAGCGTTCTCTATGACTATGTCATGTCAATTTCCCGCGGCGTTTTTGATTTTTAAAAGGCGTTATTTTTTGTGTAAAATGCAATGATTTCAAAAGTAAGGATAGGGCGATCCGTACAGTTCGGGTGGGTCGATTTACGACATTAATGTATGCCAAACTAAATGTATGGCATACAAATGTCGCAAACGAAAATCCACCCGGGTCTATATTCCCCGTAACAGTAAATGGAGCTTTTTACCACGCAATTAGGCATTTTTATAACGTCCGGCTGCGCTGTGCGCTGCGCGTCCCACTGCTGCGTTGGTCCTAAAACTGATTTTTAGGACCAACGCGTTGGAGCCGTCTGCACGCTCGTTAGCCATGTCCTTTATATACGTCAATGGTAAAATGTACTTTTATTCGTGCCGCATCCTAAGAGATTTTATTAAATAGACACAGGCAGTGACAGACAGCGGAAACTCGATCGCCTATTAACTGGTTTTTCTAGAACATTGTGATATTTTCCCTTGTGGCTCTTGGCTCACGAGGTAAATAGCGACCGCGCCCCCCGCGGCCGGACCGCATGTTCAACAATTTATTGTCGCCGCGTGTTAGTCGGTCAATATGGACAAATTGAGAGAGAGTTTGAAGAGCCACATGTCAGGTATGTTTTCACACCTTGCTCGCGGTTGGAAATGGTTTTATTCTTGGGTTGTTTACGCTTTCCTGATTCACTTAGGGGTCATCCATACAGCCTATATTAAAAAGATGAAATATGTTAGGAAAAAGTGTGACATGGGGGAGGGGGAGAGGGGTCTAAAGTAGGGATGTAACGATACATAGTTTTGCTGATACGATACCGATACCGATATATTGTAGTAAATATCGGCGATACCGATACCGATACCGATATCTTAGCTAAATAATGAAGTATGAACTTCAGATATTTGTATGTCCTTATTATACCTAAAACTTAGCTATATTTATGTTAGCTTATTGATTATTTATACAATGTTATAAGGTAATTAATTATAAAATAATTATATATTATATAGGAGTTAATAAATAAATGTTAAACTAGTAGAATATGTATACCTTTCAACTATCTCTCGGAAGTCATGAGTACAACTGTTGTTTTGACTTAAACTGGCTTGAAACCATAGCGCGCCATCAGTTCGGCAACCGAGTGATAGTTGGGAGGGGAGCTCAGTATGATGGGCATTACTTGCTTGGCAGTTCGATAGAACGGACGTGGAATTAGATTTAAGTGTAAACGGAATTAAAGTTTTAGAACACAAAGTTATACCGCATTTTCACTTCTGGAAACTAATCCTACAGTTTTCAGTAGTGGGATACACAAGAATCGACAGGATTCTTGCCACGCCTCACAAAACGTAAGTATATTTTTTTTTCTCTTCTCTTTGTGTCGTTGAGATAGTATTACACTACATATTTTTATGATTATGGTTAGCTAGCATGAATGATTAAACTGTATTTTCCGTTACGGAGACAGTCCGGAGGATTATACGGTTAATCACGTGTGTTTATCTTGCCATGGGTACTCCCTGGAGATTAACACACGTGACATTATGGTTAGTTAGTTTAAACTGTATTTTCCGTTACGGAGACAGTCCGGAGGATTATACGGTTAATCACGTGTGTTTATCTTGCCATGGGTACTCCCTGGAGATAACCATACGCGACATGATGGTTAGTTAGTTTAAACTGTATTTTCCGTTACGGAGACAGTCCGGAGGATTATACGGTTAATCACGTGTGTTTATCTTGCCATGGGTACTCCCTGGAGATAAACACACGTGACATGGTGGTTAGTTAGTTTAAACTGTATTTTCGGTTACGAAGACGGTACAAATAATAAAACGTTTAATCATGTGTGTTTGCCATGAATATTTCTTGAAGATATCACATATTGACCACAAACTTAAATAAAAAAAAAAATAAAAAAAAAAATGTTTACCATTACTTATCGTTTACGTACTCTTAAAAGCATATCTGACAAACAAGTTATCTGGCTATATTCAGTAGATATTAAACGCTCCACTATATGATAAACTATACTTTAAGGGTACGTAATTATCATAAGTTTGTCGTAGACATGTAGCCCAGGCATGTAGCGCAGACATGTAGCGCATACATGTAGCGCAGACATGAAACGCAGACATGTAGTGCAGACATGTAGCGCAGACACGTAGCGAAGACGTGTAGCGCGGACATGTAGCACGGACATGTAGGCCAGACATGTAGCGCAGACGTGTAGTGCAGGCATGTAGCGCAGGCATGTAGCGCAGGCATGTAGCGTAGGCATGTAGCGCAGGCCTGTAGCACAGGCCTGTAGCGCAAGCATGTAGCGCAGACGTGTAACGCAGACATGTAGTGCAGACATGTAGCGCAGGCACGTAGCGAGGACGTGTAGCGCAGACATGTAGCGCGGACATGTAGGCCAGACATGTAACGCAGACGTGTAGCGCAGGCATGTAGCGTAGGCACGTAGCGCAAGCATGTAGCGCAGACGTGTAGCGCAGACATGTAGCGCAGACGTGTAGCGCAGACATGTAGCGCAGACATGTAGCGCAGACATGTAGCGCAGACATGTAGCGCAGACGCAGACATGTGGCGCTTACGTGTAGCGCTGACGTGTGGCGCTTACGTGTAGCGCTGACGTGTGGCGCTGACGTGTGGCGCTGACGTGTGGCGGTGACGTGTAGCGCTACACGTCAGCGCTACACGTCAGCGCTACACGTCAGCGCTACACGTCAGCGCTACACGTCAGCGCTACACGTCAGCGCCACACGTCAGCGCTACACGTCAGCGCCACACGTCAGCGCTACACGTCAGCGCCACACGTCAGCGCTACACGTCAGCGCTACATGTCAGCGCTACACGTCACCGCCACACGTCAGCGCCACACGTCAGCGCCACACGTCAGCGCTACACGTAAGCGCCACACGTCAGCGCTACACGTAAGCGCCACATGTCTGCGTCTGCGCTACATGTCTGCGCTACATGTCTGCGCTACATGTCTGCGCTACATGTCTGCGCTACACGTCTGCGCTACATGTCTGCGCTACACGTCTGCGCTACATGCTTGCGCTACGTGCCTACGCTACATGCCTGCGCTACACGTCTGCGTTACATGTCTGGCCTACATGTCCGCGCTACATGTCTGCGCTACACGTCCTCGCTACGTGCCTGCGCTACATGTCTGCACTACATGTCTGCGTTACACGTCTGCGCTACATGCTTGCGCTACAGGCCTGTGCTACAGGCCTGCGCTACATGCCTACGCTACATGCCTGCGCTACATGCCTGCGCTACATGCCTGCACTACACGTCTGCGCTACATGTCTGGCCTACATGTCCGTGCTACATGTCCGCGCTACACGTCTTCGCTACGTGTCTGCGCTACATGTCTGCACTACATGTCTGCGTTTCATGTCTGCGCTACATGTATGCGCTACATGTCTGCGCTACATGCCTGGGCTACATGTCTACGACAAACTTATGATAATTACGTACCCTTAAAGTATAGTTTATCATATAGTGGAGCGTTTAATATCTACTGAATATAGCCAGATAACTTGTTTGTCAGATATGCTTTTAAGAGTACGTAAACGATAAGTAATGGTAAACATTTTTTTTTTTATTTTTTTTTTTTATTTAAGTTTGTGGTCAATATGTGATATCTTCAAGAAATATTCATGGCAAACACACATGATTAAACGTTTTATTATTTGTACCGTCTTCGTAACCGAAAATACAGTTTAAACTAACTAACCACCATGTCACGTGTGTTTATCTCCAGGGAGTACCCATGGCAAGATAAACACACGTGATTAACCGTATAATCCTCCGGACTGTCTCCGTAACGGAAAATACAGTTTAAACTAACTAACCATCATGTCGCGTATGGTTATCTCCAGGGAGTACCCATGGCAAGATAAACACACGTGATTAACCGTATAATCCTCCGGACTGTCTCCGTAACGGAAAATACAGTTTAAACTAACTAACCATAATGTCACGTGTGTTAATCTCCAGGGAGTACCCATGGCAAGATAAACACACGTGATTAACCGTATAATCCTCCGGACTGTCTCCGTAACGGAAAATACAGTTTAATCATTCATGCTAGCTAACCATAATCATAAAAATATGTAGTGTAATACTATCTCAACGACACAAAGAGAAGAGAAAAAAAAATATACTTACGTTTTGTGAGGCGTGGCAAGAATCCTGTCGATTCTTGTGTATCCCACTACTGAAAACTGTAGGATTAGTTTCCAGAAGTGAAAATGCGGTATAACTTTGTGTTCTAAAACTTTAATTCCGTTTACACTTAAATCTAATTCCACGTCCGTTCTATCGAACTGCCAAGCAAGTAATGCCCATCATACTGAGCTCCCCTCCCAACTATCACTCGGTTGCCGAACTGATGGCGCGCTATGGTTTCAAGCCAGTTTAAGTCAAAACAACAGTTGTACTCATGACTTCCGAGAGATAGTTGAAAGGTATACATATTCTACTAGTTTAACATTTATTTATTAACTCCTATATAATATATAATTATTTTATAATTAATTACCTTATAACATTGTATAAATAATCAATAAGCTAACATAAATATAGCTAAGTTTTAGGTATAATAAGGACATACAAATATCTGAAGTTCATACTTCATTATTTAGCTAAGATATCGGTATCGGTATCGGTATCGCCGATATTTACTACAATATATCGGTATCGGTATCGTATCAGCAAAACTATGTATCGTTACATCCCTACTTTAGACCCCTCTCCCCCTCCCCCATGTCACACTTTTTCCTAACATATTTCATCTTTTTAATATAGGCTGTATGGATGACCCCTAAGTGAATCAGGAAAGCGTAAACAACCCAAGAATAAAACCATTTCCAACCGCGAGCAAGGTGTGAAAACATACCTGACATGTGGCTCTTCAAACTCTCTCTCAATTTGTCCATATTGACCGACTAACACGCGGCGACAATAAATTGTTGAACATGCGGTCCGGCCGCGGGGGGCGCGGTCGCTATTTACCTCGTGAGCCAAGAGCCACAAGGGAAAATATCACAATGTTCTAGAAAAACCAGTTAATAGGCGATCGAGTTTCCGCTGTCTGTCACTGCCTGTGTCTATTTAATAAAATCTCTTAGGATGCGGCACGAATAAAAGTACATTTTACCATTGACGTATATAAAGGACATGGCTAACGAGCGTGCAGACGGCTCCAACGCGTTGGTCCTAAAAATCAGTTTTAGGACCAACGCAGCAGTGGGACGCGCAGCGCACAGCGCAGCCGGACGTTATAAAAATGCCTAATTGCGTGGTAAAAAGCTCCATTTACTGTTACGGGGAATATAGACCCGGGTGGATTTTCGTTTGCGACATTTGTATGCCATACATTTAGTTTGGCATACATTAATGTCGTAAATCGACCCACCCGAACTGTACGGATCGCCCTATCCTTACTTTTGAAATCATTGCATTTTACACAAAAAATAACGCCTTTTAAAAATCAAAAACGCCGCGGGAAATTGACATGACATAGTCATAGAGAACGCTAAACTATAATACCTCCATGTTTTTTTATTAAAGCATTAACGACTGCCAACGAATTCTAAATATTTTATTAGAAAAGAAAAATTGAAAAATACACACAACATACATACAATTTTCAATTTATTATTAATTTATTTTACTTATTTTTTATTTTTTTTTAGACATAATTTTTCAATTTTTCTCTTCTAATAAAATATTTATAGTACGTCCGTCCGAAGAAAAGTTTTCATGAAAATAAATATTATTTCCTAGTAGGCGGAATGAAGGTTTTGTCACATGATTTTGTATTATCGCGGTCTAAGTTTATTTTTTCCAAAGTTTTGATTCCATTCAACAAAAATAATAGAAATTGTTTGATTGCTAGAGCTTTTTCAATAAATAAGTTTCTGTAAAAAAATGTTTTTTGAGACAAACTTTTACTGCCAACTGTAGTTTCTTGTATAATCGCAAACTGCTTGTCAAAACTAATCAAATGAGCCCGAACACGGTGAATTTATCTTATGTAATTTGGTCCCATGAATGAATGAATGAATGAATGAATGAACGTTTATTTCAGACAATTGTCCATACATGGTTAGTGTTACAAGTAATCTTATGACTAGTGTTAGTAGAGAAATACAAACAAACGAAAACAGTAGGTATAGGTAGTGCCGAGGAGGGCCGAGGTGAATGATTACACACACAGCTGTGCGTACAGTTTAAAAATCCCGCTGCCATTACATGACATGTTGTTGTGTGCGTGTCCTCAACTCTGACGGAACCACCCATATTAGATAGCCGCTGCATGCAGTTGCATCCAGCGGGTGAACATCAGGCGAGTCATCGCGCTCAGCAAACACATTCAGGATACCGTTAGGGCTACCGCGCAGGCGTCGCATAAGTGAAGCGCATCTTTTGCGCATTATCGCCGCAAAGCTGTCAACATGCGCCTCCGCGAACATACCGGAGGCACTGCAAAATCGCGGTAACCCCATCAATACCCGGAACGCGTTGTTGTATTGAACACGAAGGCCGTTGTATGCCCTTTGCGTGAAGCCGGTCCACAGGCTGCACGTGTAGAAAGATTGGCAGTACGCTTTAAAGAGTGTAATTTTAACTGGTACTGTACAGCGCGCAAACCTGCGGGCCAGCATGTTGCATCGGACAGCCAGCGACCTCCGCTCCCTCTCTATATCTAAGTCATCACTTAGATCGTCTGTGACCCAGTGACCCAGGTACTTGAATTTTGTGACTACCTTTAAAGGAGTACCATTGAGTGTTATAATTGGTACAGTCGGATAGGTTTTCCTGCCAGCTTTAAAAATAATCACTTCACTCTTTTTGGAATTATACCTGAGTCCATGGGTCTCAGCGTACGATTCACATATTTTTGTCAACGTCCTCATTGCGTCAACGGAAGGGCCGAGCAGGACCATGTCATCTGCGTAACTAAGATTATTGACAGCAACTCCGTCGATGTGACATCCAGCGTAGGTACTGCTCAGCTCCACAATGAGTTGGTTGACATACAGATTAAATAGTCTGGGGGATGACATGGCTAATAAGCCTTCGAGTATCGCGTAACAAACATGTAAACCATGTTAACTGTGGTCTTTTTTTAAATGGACTAAGAAGTGGTGAAAACCAGAGAGGATCTCTAAAATTACGTGGTATGGTTAACAGGAATTCATCAACATTTTTTGGCGTCTAGTATTTCGAAGGAAAAAAAATAGCTCTTAAATGTTCATGATTCACAGGTATCACAAATTAAAAACAATAGATATAACTAGGGTGAACTAACCAATACCTGTTGAATAACCAAGTTAGTCGATATAACAAAAAAGTCGTTATTTGCAACTTTTTCAATCTCGAAGTTGCACCGTCAGTGAGTCCACTGTTATTCATTTTGCTCAACGGTTATAGCATAAAAAATTCTTAAGGCATCTGCCTCTTCTAGTTACCTATTCTTAGTTGTTTTCTGTTTGTACGACAAAGTCGTTTTTGTTACATTTGGTAAATGGAATAGATTAGTTTCCTGTAGTAAAAATAAATAATTCAAAACGGATCCCAAATAAATTCAGATTCACTATTCTTTAACGATTTAAAAATGATAAAAAACCAAAATAAGGAGATAATTTGACCATAACAACAAATGACATCATTCGTTCTTTTTTCTATCAAGCTGTATACTATGATAGTATAGCATAGAGATAGTATTACTATCTCTGCGTTTTGGCATATTATAAAAAGCTGATTTGATCTGTTAGCAAAATAGCCTATTGCTCAAAACTCCGCTCATACACCTTTTCGTAATCACGGATGAAGTTTACTACACAGTGAGCGCACGAAGATTATGCCTATGCGCTTTGATTTTACATATATTTAACTAATTAATCGGAAACATCAACACCAACAGGGAAGATTATAATTTTATTGATCGGAAACGCATGATAAATGAAGATTGAAGATGCATTACCATTGGTGCGAAAAAAATATTGCTTTACCCTTGCAGTGTGCGTGATAAATTCTATTTTATAAAACCTTTTATTGCAATAAATGATTTTGATTATTACTACTAAATGTGGATCTAAAATCCGACACACACTGTACTGGTAATTCATGTAAAGAAAGAAAATAAATTTATTGTATTTTTTATTAATTGCAATCACGTTAGGTAGGTATTATAAGATTTTATGAGTAAGTTTGACAGTATTACAGGTTATAGATCCTGTTACTATAGGTTAGCTTAACAATTTCAAATGTAATTTATCCTCTTAGCCCTGAAATAAAATGGTACATGGTGATTTAAATACATATAAATTCACTTGATCTAAAACTGAGGAAATGATAAGAAAATATTCAAAGCACAGCCACAGTCACTCTAAATACGTATTAATAAGCCACTCAGTACGAGCATATTCAGTTTAGTGAATGTAATACGTCGCGCATACATTATATCTATCCGTCATCCCGCCATCCCATCCCGTCATATATCCTGGGGCATACCCGAGATATCTTGTACCGTCGCGCGATACCCCGATACCGCCTCGGGCGATGGCTTTATTAAACGACTGCAGACACGCTGCGTATGGTTATCTTTATACGGGTTCTTGATTAATATTGAGATGCCATACAGCCTGGCCAGCCGTATTTGCCAGTATTAATATGTGCAGCGATATGATTTCTAGTAACACTAAACGTTTTATGAGCATCAAATTGAACTTACATATACAGGAATTTCAATTTTAAGCCTGACTCAAGGATTTTAATCTCTTTGGAGTAGATGTATGAATAATATTGTCTTCGGTTTCCGCGATCATCACTCATTGTAATAAAACAACTTAATTAAACGGATTAAATCGCGTATATAATAACTACATTATTAAGTCCCGACGTTTCGTAATCCTTTTCAGTATTCGTGGTCGCGGGTAGACTGAGAAAATCATAAATTTTCCTTGTCAAGATTACCGTTGTGCCGTTGTGCGTGTGCGTTTTTCTAAAAATAGCATACCTAGAGTCTTTTGTTTAAATTATATTTTTTTTGCATAAGGCGCAGCTGATAAGTTTTCTTGGCGTCTTCTTTCTTACCCAGTATACCTTTTGGAAGCGCCGCTAGTTTCTTAGGTTAGGATAGTAAGCCCTTCTGGCATGTGTGTGAACTGTGTCTTTACACATTAGGCCCATCTGGCAACACAATTTTTTAATATGTGTTTTTTAAAGTCGGCAGGTTTGTACAACGGTAACTTTGACAGGGAAAATTTATGATTTTCTCAGTCTACCCGCGACCACGAACGTACAAGAAATTAAAGTACATAGAAAAATTAAATGGCGCTCACCTAAGGTCCAGACCAGGACTCGAACCCGGTAGCTCTGGATTTCCGGCCCAACGTCTTGACGAATTCGAATTACCACTATAATTATTATTTACCATTTCGGATGTCTATGTACTTTAATTTCCCGTATCTATATATGTAGGTAACTAGATTATATTAGCAAAAATAAAGGATATTTTTCACGGAAAGCCATTTGCTAAATAGCAGGTTTCAATATGTTACTAATTATTGGTCAAAAATGCGGTTAATTTAATTGGAAAAATTGCGCAGCATTGTGTTACATTGACAATCATAAAATTCTTGCCAGTTTAAGCAATCAATTTCCATGAAATTGGGAATGGATGAAAATATCCGATTTGTTTGGTTTTTTCTGATGATAGTAATAACCCTCCTCTGTGCCGGATAAAGAATGATTTTTCGGTTGTGCCGTTAAATTTTGAAAACTAAAAACATCTTCCTGTCTCACATTCTGGGCCTATAACGGCTGATTAAGACTTTTCCTTAGTAAATTGCAAATTAAAAACATTTGAGAAGGGTCCGGTTAATGCACGGCCACGTAAAGCCCGATAATCCGCGTCCATATCACGGATTCTGAAGCCTAACTAATTACTTCGAAAATTGTCTCTGGTTTTTGGATTCCAATAATTTGGCTGCACATTGATGAGGGAGCTTTATCACTCTGTACAGATAATGTTCTGCCCGATATTTTGAAGCCAAACATATTTTAGGATCTCTATACCGTTGATATTCGTGGTCCTGGGCATTCATGGTGAAGAACTTTTAATAAAATTAATACGCTGACAAAAAATCAAATAATCCAGTTGGAGTTGCAGTGGTCGTCGTAACAGCTATCAAAATCAAACCCAGGATCGAAAGTGAAAGTACGTAATCGTTCAGATAAGCAATTGTCAAGGTCCTGAGGTAAAAAACAGTTCGTAAAATGATAAAATTGGAGAGGGCAGTTGACGCCAAGCCAAAGTAAACAAGGTTGTGTCAGTGAAGAGAGCTGTCAGTGTTCTTGTTAACCATAGACTTTTTTTTCAGTTAACCAGGGTAAATGCCAATCAACCGTTATAGTCCCAGAAAGTGAGACGGGAAGATATTTTTATTTTTCAAAGTTTAACGACGCTACCAAAAATCTGAAACTTTTATCAGTTACTGAGGAGGGTTATTCCTATCATGAGACAAAAATCAAGTAAATCGGATATTTTCATCCATTCCCAATTCCGCAATGTGGCCGAACATCATATATTGTTGGTCAGTGTAAACCGGAGGACAAAACTGAGATTTGCTAACGTGCACTGAAATAAATGGACACGCTCACCTATGATCAGGAAATAAAAACTCAAAAATGGCGTGAATTGATTCCTCAATTTCTAAATTAAATTGATGCAAGCAACGTTCCTAAATATATCATACAGCTTACTTTCCGGAATGTCGTGGTTAAAGGACCAAGTCTTTATTCAATAGCGACCGTGGCCAGACTTAACTGATTGATAGATGAGCGCGTGTTTAACCTTAGTATCCTAATCGTAAGTGATGAAGGGATCGAATTTACGATCGAGTTGTAATAGATATCAGGAAATGTATAGCAAATATAAGCTCAAGATACGATGGTCGTGTGTAGTTCTAGAATGAATGAAAAACAGTCAGTTTTGAAAAAAGGGAAGTTAATAAGATCTCGAATTCATTATATTAGCGATTAAATAATGAAACTTCATGGCAGCATCATCTTCCATCAAGTTCTGTAGGTTACTATGAATTAGTAGGATTTTGTACGTCGACATTTTTATGCCCAAACTGTCAAGGGTTGCGCCAGCCCATTTATATTGTAAATAAACACT
Source organism: Eudemis profundana (assembly GCA_947034925.1). Taxonomy (NCBI): domain Eukaryota; kingdom Metazoa; phylum Arthropoda; class Insecta; order Lepidoptera; family Tortricidae; genus Eudemis; species Eudemis profundana. The sequence goes on from OX344798.1 coordinate 11,158,094, forward strand.
ATGATAAAACCGATATTTTGCGTGTGCCACGGACGGTAAAGGAATTACAAACTCGTGTTATTAAAGCCTTAGGCTTCGCCTCGGACTTGTAACAAACACTCGTTTGTAATTCCTTACTTACTGCCCTTGATACACAATGTACTATTAAGATTCACAGGAGTAATCTTTGCTTAAGTAGGTTAAGTATATATGCGGGCTGGTGTGATGGGTTGATGGCACTACTCTTGTCTGCCCAACTCTACCAGAAAGGCTACCTGCCTCATTGTTTCAAGGTACATAAGTATAATTATCAATAGAATTCACATGTAAAAGGTCATTGGGCGTTTTTGACCCGCTTTCCGAACTTTCGCATATAGAGACCAAACTAGTTTTAAAATAGAGAATTTAATCTCACTTTTCTAAATATGTATTCTTTTTTTATGTATCAACCGGCAGAAAAAAGTTATTCAACAGTATGTGTACGATTTTTTATCGTGGGCCAGGCATCAAGATGTGATTGACGCGCCATTGATCAAGCAGAATAAAAAATTGGTTTTTAGAACTGGATTTTATTTTTGTTCCTCTTTATATTAAATAACTACAGCAACGCAATATAACAGCAGCTATTCAAAGTATTTTTTTTTCTCAATTCTCCCATGGTTTACAAGAATGCGACTCATACCACTGAGTAACAGATACATTTACCTACATACCTAGCCCTATTTCGTTTGTGTACCCCGTGGGTCATATGTCCGAACAAAATGCCCAATGACCTTTGTGCAATTACCAATATTCAAAAATAAACAATACTAAAAATGAATTCACGTCGAACCAAAAACAATTCCGTTTCCGACGTGGATAAATGAACAGAGAATAATATATTTTTTATTTTCTTTGTGTTTCTCATCGAACCCAGAAAATTAATTAAAAACTACAGTGAACAGTGAGAATCGGAGTTTAAGAGCAACCACTTAAGCGTTGTTTGTAGAAGAAATAAAACAATTTCTCGGATATATTAGATTTAGTACTGATTTTTTGCGTGGTTTACACGTTAGATTAATTTACAATAGTACCTTTAAAGAATTAAATGATCGTATTGAAGTTTAAGATGGTTTACATATACAAAGCCGTTCTAACCTTCGTTTTCCAATACTATCATTCACCTCGTATAAATACAGCCCCAACAGGTGTACGATCTACAATATTCATAGTATTTCATACACGAACGAGTTAAGCTAAGAGCCACCCATTCGAATGCGGAATGATGTGAAATTCACGTTTCATGCATGAACAGAGGAGTCGGGCAGGCGATTATTGCTCCAAGTGACGGAGCGGCGCGCCATGTTTTCAGAGCCGTCATTGGCCGTCATATAATATATACAACATGTTATCTCAAAAAACCCACGCGTGTCAAGCATCAAGATGAGGGTTTCATAAGGCTTTTCCAAATTACCTCAAAAAAAAAAGAGCCCAGCTCTTTTTACGTCGGTTTTTCTAATTCGCATGAAACTTGCTTACGGCAGTGTGAAGTATATAGGTCGGGAAGATGGGAGCTCTGAATGGCACTTAACTCTAGGCTTCTTTTGTGTTCTTAGTTGGCTATTACTGTGCCTATAACCATGTTTTTTGCGAAGATACCTTCAAGAATATTGATAAAAAACGAATCATTATAAAGTATGGGGCTAAAAAATTTGATTGGAAAACAACATAAAATCCATAAAATAATACAAAGAATGTCTGATCTGATCTGATCAAGATATTGAGATGAAAATAATCGCTTAATAGATTTTTAGATGTATGTTTATATGTATTTATGTACATACATATGTAAGTATCCTAGCCACACCACGCCAAAACGGTCAAACCGAATGTATCTATTTTTGGTACAGGAATAGCTGAAATCGGACATTTTCAGATGATTCGAGGATACTTTATATCTGACTACAAAAATCAGTAAAAAACTGGCCAAGAGCATGTCGGACCATGCTCAGTGTAGGGTTCCATAGCCGTAACTATAAGGTAAAAAATACGATGTAAAAAAAGTACAACAACAAAAGAGCGTATCTTCATAGCAATTACGTCCTTTTGTTGAGAAGCGCAGTTTATCGACAATAACTCAAAAACGGTTAATCCGATCTTGTTAAAAATATTTTTTGTTGAAAGTATTAATTAAGCGTCATCTTTGTAATTTTTTTTATATTTTCCGGACACACGGTTTAGAAGATAGGGGGGGGGGGGGGGCACAATTTTCACAACTTTTGGAGCGATTATTTCGAAAGGTATTCACTTAATCAAAAACATTACTTAAGAATCTTAAAATTATTTTGAAAGAGCTGTTTAACTATGTAGGTACCTCACGTTGATATTTTCTGAAAAAAAAAAATTTTTTTTAGCTTTAACATACATATATGGAGTGCGCCACCTAATAGTACATTGTGTATCAAGGGCGGTAAGTAAGGAATTACAAACGAGTGTTTGTTACAAGGCCGAGGCGAAGCCGAGACCTTTATCGCCCGTGGCACACACAATGTTTTTCATCACACTTGTGAGGAAATCTGATTAAAATAACCTTACTTAACCTAAATATAAATACAATTCAATACAATGCGAATGTCAAGTCACGTTCGGAAACCATAGCGGTAAAGACTTAAAATGGTTGATTTTATATTTGCAAAATACTCAAATACACTATTTAAACATTTAATTAATGTTACAGAAATATGTGTTTACATGTATTTGCAATAACAGTTTCTTTAAATAAATATTTCAGTAATAAAAGTTAAAAAAGTAAGTTCGCGTTTTCTTTGCACATGACAAATAAGAGTAAACAGAACCAGCGTTTCAAATTTAAAAAGAAAACCATTACGCCCCTGCCTGCACCACCCTCGCTACACCACTGGCCACGAGAGTGGTTCAATCCGCGATTTCGCCGCGCAACCTTGAGACCCCCGCGATGGGACCTTAGCCAGCAACCACGAAGAGCACGCGTTATGCGATAGAGAGAGACGGTCGGATCCGGTGCGTTCCGTCCGGTGATCAGAACGTCAGTTTTGTTAGAGAGAGAGACTTCTGTACGTGGTAAATGATATTAGGTACCTATTATCTGTCTACACTATCAATTAGGTTACATTAGTGCCAGAATTAGTGTACTGTGAGGTTCTAGCCGGTGGTTTATTGAAGGATAAACCACATTATAATTTTGTATTAGTTTTATTCCGCGATATGTACATAATGTTTCTATGGCGGCGCACAGATGAGAACTATCTCTATATTTTATCTTAAAACATAAAGTTAAACTGACAGATATTTGAAATATTTGAATTATATTCATAGAGACAGCCAGCGTCTCTACAGTACATAAATAATCCGGTCGTTTTGGCATAAAGCGCCATTGCTGAGATGTGGGATGTGGGTTCGAGTTATGCATATGCAAAACTGTTGCACTTAACCAATTATGTTATTTATAGTTGTGCATGCGTGGGCGGCGTGCAGTTTATTTTAAGCTCGATTCCCTGCCATTTATATACTGATTACGCTAATAGCTTACGTGATTATTAAATATAATTTTAGTGCTTGACACTTTATTTTTCATAATACATTTTTAACATAGGTCGTTTTTACAATAGTAGTTTATGCAACTGATATATAATGAGAGGCATTAAAACTCAAGTGTGGTTTCGGCTCGTTTCAAAATAAGATCACGCAGATCAAGCAGCTTTTCATTATAATATCGAATTCGGTGTTATAATGGTTTTTCATGATTATTATAACACTGGCGCAGATAGCGCAATTAAAATCAAGGTCGTTAAATTGGATTTGTTTTTATTAGGGTTCCGTACCCAAAGGGTGCCAGCGGAACCCTATTGCCTCCGCTGTCTGTCCGTTTGTCACAGGGCTCTATATTTTAAACCATAATAGATAGAGACTTGAAATTTTCACAGGGTATGTATTTCTATTTACACAATAAGATCAAATAATGAAAACAAAATTTAAAAAAGTGTTTTTTTGCTTGATTTTTAGTGATGCTTTGATACGTTCACAGAATGTATATTCATTGCCGCTATTACAACAAAAATAAAATAAAGTTAAAAACATAAGGCGGTCCCAATAAAAGAAACGTGTTTTTGACGCCTTTTTGCTCGTCAGTGGTACGGAACCCTTCGTGTGCGAATCCGACTTTTTTGTATGGGTTACTGCGCGACTCACTTAAATATAACAATATATGTACGTAATTACTTGTTTAATGATTAAGTTATGATTACGTATGAAACCAGATAAAAATATGCTACGAGCACCGAACAGTGTATCATAACATTTTATGTGCAGTATGGCAGTGCATGATAAAGAAAGGGATTGAGCCAAAATTTAAAAAAAAAACCGGACATGTACGAGTTGTTTATGATTTAATTACAAATGTATAATTTTCAGATGTTCCCCTGCACTTGTACCTATAGCTTGGCAACTTCGTTGGTGACACTCACCTGTGTGCTTTTTGTTATATGCAGCCGTAACTACTTACACAAGTTACCGCCAACACGAACGGGGGCCTCCGGATGCAGTCTCCGTCGGTCGCCGTTCGTGTTCGCGGTAACTTGTGTAAGTAGTTACGGCTGCACATAACAAAAAGCACACAGGTGAGTGTCACCAACGAAGTTGCCCAGCTATAGTATAAGACGGCATTACTTGTCAAATTTCATAGTTTTAGGTCAACGGAAAGTACCCTATAAATGTTAGTTTCCTCTAGAGGGAAGGTATTAATGACGTTAGTTGCACCGCCCACAAGCTATCTGCTTTGCCCTAAGGTTAACTGGTAGAGAATGCCCTATGGCATTAAGTTCGCCTTTTGTACGATAAGTTTTCTTTTGTGCAATAAAGCTTAAATAAATAAATTAGGCGATGCACTCCTTCATCTCAAAGGGCCACTCACTATAAAAGGGTCCGACAAAATCTACAGACAGAAGCTGGGACTGACTGCTATAACATAGTCAGTAGATTCAACCTCTCATTCGTCTAATTGAGACTCAACGGGCTCAAACCAGAGTAGCCAGGCCATAGCAAGTCTAGGCTACTTTCCCACACTCATCCTCTGTTAGGTTTCCAGGTCCAGCAGAAGAGCAGCCGGTGCAGTCCGGCCTAGGCGTCCTAGACGTCAGGCCAGCGCCCCCACAACCCCGGCTGCGAGCTCCTGAGGAGTTCCGGCCACTTCCGATGTGCAGCTACGGGCCGGTGATGGAGCCTCCGCTGCAGAGGCTCCATCACCGGTGTGGTTTAGTGGGCATGCTTCCTCCTTCTGAGGGGGTGAGCCCCACATAACCTTCCCGAAGGGTCCTTTTAAGGGCCTGGTAATACCTGGGGGTATGCGTAATGCATTTCCACACCGTTAACAAAAAATATTGAGTACATGGTTTTAATTTCAACGCAAAACGTCCACGCGTTCCCGAGATAAAGGACCTTGACCGACAGACGGACGGGCAGACAAACGGACAACAAAGCGATCTTATAAGGGTTCCGTTTTTTCCTTTTGAAGTATGGAACCCTAAAAAGCACACGACGACATAAGCTGGAGTGGATGAAAAACGACAAACTGTCGTTCAACTTTGCATAAAGGTATTATCAAACCGCGTTGAGAAAGGGATTCGAGTGTACCGTTAGCACAAGTGTACTTAATAAATGATTAAATATAATCATAAACCAATCTTTGATATCTTCATAAGTGCAGACCCTTATAGATAATAGAATTAATAGCTAAATATGATTTGCATATTTAAACTCTATTCTCGGTAAATATTGTCATTTGTTTAATAAAAAATAGTATTATCATATTTGACAAATTTGTCACCAGTCACATTATTTCGCTTTATCAAATTGCCGTAGCTTTTCAAAAATACGTTTGTATACAATACGAATCGCGGTAAAGTATTAAACGGTCGATGCCGAGAAATTGTCTACAATGTACTAACATATTTTAATAAAGAAAACGATAAGACGAAGGTTCTTTTGAAAACTTTGATGGCCATCTTAAGCGTAAATGCAATCGTCTCTGAGGTAAGTATTCCAAGAGATACATTGCAGGAAATAATTGGATTACTGAACAATAATACCAAAGTTTTGAATCATGCGGTGGCCGCGACGGGCGTTGGAAAAAACACAGTAACATTAATAAAAAAAGAAGGCAATGTCGCCAGAGCAAATTCTTGTAAATTGAGCACACCTAAAAAAGGAAAACGAGGGCCAAAATTTATTTTGGACAATTTCGACAAATGTGCCTTGCGAAATATTATAACAAATATGTATCGACAAAAGATTGTTTCAACTGTGCAAAAAATTTTAACTCAAGCTCAATTAGATATAAACTTTCTTGGTCAAAGAACCACATTATTAAATATAATGAAAAACCATTTAGGGCTCCGCTTTAAGAGGTGCACACAGAAACGGTTAGAATTGGTCGAACAACCTCAGATTAAAGCTTGGAGAGCCAGGTATCTAACAAGTTTCTTTTAAATTCAAAATGAGACTTGTTTTTACTTTTTCATACAAACTAAATCAGAATCGTGTTGATCACAAGTGTGACCTCTCACTTTCACCTCCTTTAGCGTAAATGTAAAATTGCAATTGTGACAGTTTTGACTTTACATCAATGACAACACTTACCAATTGTACATAAATTACAAAATCATACTTAAAATACTTTAAAAACGGCGTTTAAGAAAGTAACTCTATTTGATCTGAAGAACTATCTCTTAATGATATCGGAAATCAATAAAAACACGCTGTATAATTTGATATTTTTTCCATGCTTTAGAACTTCATTGTACCAAAATAACACTTTAATTTATCTGCATACTCTACCACTGACAATGTCATATCATGCATTAGTTCAAAAATGACATATGAGCTCAATCCCTTTCTAAACGCGGTTTGATAATATAAATTACGTCATTAACTTTTGACACGATTTCAATAAATATGCAAATACGCCGCCCTTGTAAGTTACATGCATTCAACGTCTTATAGCGCAATAGACATTGACAAGTCTTAAGAAGAGTTCAACGCTGTAATAAACGAAGACTGAAGCAATATTCATGATCGTTTTCTATAGGAATGGGTAGATATTATTGAGTTGACATTTTCTTTTATTTCATTATGGGGGTGTAAGTAATACAATACAATGAGTTGTATGGAGAGCTCTCGACACCTACGTATTGTTTATCGTCTAGTTTATTTCCCGTATAATTCTCATGTGCATATACGTAGATTTTAGGTACAGTTACATTGTTCTCTTTAAAGATCACTTAAAGTGCCGTGTTGTAGAATGGTTTTGAATATCTCGTTTATTTTTTATTAGAAAAAAACATGTGTCCAATCACCAATCAATCATCTTGCAACTGAAAAATATGAGTCGATGCTATCTTTAGTCTCACTAATATTATAAATGCGAAAGTTTGTAAAGATGTTTGGAGGTTTAGATGTTTGGATGTTTAGATGTTTGGATGTTTGTTATTAAATAACGGGGTAACGATTGTATAGATTGAGTGCAAGTACTCGTAGACCAAGTCCTGAATTGAAACATAGGGTACTTTATATCCCGGTAAATATCCCTTGGGACAGTAACGGGAACAACACGGGCGAAGCCGCGGGTAAATACTAGTATGTAATAAGGTGTTTTAGAATTTTTAAAGTGGAAACACCACAATCTTTATTACGATTATAGGTACAAAGACAAAATTCATAGAAAAATTAAACATAACGAGGAGTGACTCACGCCGCGCCGCGATCATGCCGCGTTGCCTCGAAGCCACCCGTGCGTGGTATTAGGGCCTTATCACACTGGCGCGAGACAGAAACTTCTCTCTCTAACAAAACTGTCGTTCGGGTCCGACGCCCGGGCAGAGCTTACCGCATCCGACCGTCTCTCTTTATTGCATAACGCGTAGTCGTAGTCGCTGGCTAAGTGCCTAATCATACGAGCGAGTTGCGAGCGTGTTTTCATACAAATTTAGATCTAAATAAGGGAACATAGTATACAATATACCTGATATACTAGGGTAAGGTAGAAACGTGGCCAAAGGTTACCGTTAAAATTCAAATGTAAAGTGAATCGTGGCAAATTTTGGCGTTTGAAAGCATTGATTTAATTTTACAATTACGTATATTATGCACTGTATTGGACTGCATTGCGACTGTCGGTGATTCGGGTATAACAAAATTATTTTGATCCGATCTAACAAAGTGCGAGTAAATAACGAAGAAACTAAAGTCTAATGAAAAAATTAGGGATGTAAGGATACACAGTTTTGCCGATACGATACCGATACCGATATATAGTAGTTAATATCGGCGATACCGATACCGATATCTTAGCTAAATAATGAAGTATGAATTTCAGATATTTTTATGTCCTTATTATAACTAATGGCAATGACTACTGGTTATATTTACCAGAGAGTCAACCTTGAAAGTGTAAAGTAAAAATAATAAATTGTCAACTCAAATTCTTTTTTTTTTATTAAGAACCAAAGATTTAATTAACATAGTAATTATCATTGCACAAGGTAATAGAATAGACCAATACATAAATTAAGTCAGAAATTGAAATTACTTTTTGCAGATTTTTTTTCATACAGCAAATTCTTCAAATATCGGTTGTATAATATCGGCGATACCGATTTATCGGCCGATATATCGGTATCGGTATCGGTATCGTTACATCCCTAGAAAAAATCATACAAACTTGACCTACCTACGGTGTTAATAAATGGTTAAACAACTGATTTTGGCAGTCGTTTAACCATTTACTAACACCACACAAGAAGGAAGTTTTGTAATCGATTTTTTTATATCTTTTTACCGATATGAACTCCGTTTGTTTGGATTGAAAATAATTTCTGATACTTTTGTGGCTTTTCAACTACTATCGTCGTAGATGTCGTTATTATCTCCAAAATGCTTAATTTACCACCAAAACAAAAAACTTAGGGTATCACTTTTAAGTTCTTTAATTTCTGATAAGTCCAATGGCCTCTTAAGCTTCGCCAGCATAAATTTAAGGAATGCCTTCTCTAAATGAGTCCTAATGACATCGGATAACCGTTTCTTATCTGTATACACGTGTACGAGACGGTTCAAAATGGGCGCCGACGTGCTCACTGGCGTTGATAAGGCTCAAAGTTGCTTATCTTTCCTAAAGTCCGAGTTGTGTTTAGACGACAGCACGTACCTGTCCTGGGAGGGCGATTTGGACCAGCAGACACCGCACGTACTTTTAACGATACTTTTAAAAATATCGGGGTACGCGGTGTCGCTAAATGGCCTGGTAACTTATTAACAAGAAGGATTTTCGTGCAACATTGTTTATAACTTTTTCATTTACTCATCAACCTCATCAATAAATCTCAACTAATTGTACGGGCAGCTGTAGAGGACAGTAACCTCATTGCCCTGCTACTCTACTACAAATGTATAATAATAATAATATATATTAGGGGATAACCTTATACAAATCGAGCTAGCCCCATAGGAAGCTCAATAAGGCTTGTGTTATGGATACTAGACGACGATATATTTAATAGATACAAATACTTAAATACATAGAAAACATCCATGACTCAGGAACAAATACTCGTGCTTATCACACAAATAAATGCCCTTACCGGGATTCGAACCCAGGACTTCCTGATTCGTAGGCAGGGTCACTACCAACTAAGCTAAAGCGGGCGTCGTGTATAATAGGGGGTTTCCTTTTCTCTGCAGTTGACTGTACTCTGTAGTCATTTTATTGTATAATATATATTTACTAGCTGCCCCGACGAACTTCGTCCCGCCTCAAAATCGATAAACTGAACTTTTTCATGAAAACACAATCCCATCAAAAACATTACATGTAAAAAGATGCAAGTCTCGCAATGCAGTTCTCCTACAACAAAAAAGTTTTGAGATGTAATTCATGTAATGTTAAAACAAGTCAGTACCGCCGACTCGCCTATTATTACATCTATAAAATGTGTTCCTCCGCGGTTAAATAATAGGCAAGTCGGTGGGAATCGAGTTCTGTGGACACCCCCCCCCCCCCGGTACTGACTTGGTTTAACATTACATCTCAAAACTTTTTTGTTGTACTTAAAAGAACTGCGTTGCGAGACTTGCAACTTTTTACATGTAATGTTTTTGATGGGATCTCATTTCTTTTTGTAAGTGGTCTTCCTTTGATTATTAGCTAAAAACTATGTTTAAAATTTGGAGCTTATAGGTCTGCTAGAAGTACCTTAGAATTATGATGATCATCAGTCAGTCAGTCAGTCAGTCAGTGACAAATCTAAGGAACTTTGACATGCCATAGTTCTTAAACTACACGTTCAAATTGAATGATATTGAGAATATATATAAGTCTTATTGAGCCCTATATATCCCTGAAATTTCAGGGTTCTAGCTTTAGCCAGTACAAAATTACGGGAGGCTGAAAATCGCCTGAATGGCTTCGAGAAAAGGATACGGCCGTGCCGTTGTTTTGCTCGACTTGGCGGGGGCACTGCCGTGCCCCCAGATCACGACGCCATCTACCAGGTCCAATTGTATTTTCAAACCATCCAGGGACCCAATATGCATTCAAAATTTCATCCAAGTCGGTCCAGCCGTTAGAAACACATGTACGGAAGAATTATATATATGTATATATTTATAAAGAGGATAAATTCATGCATAGAAATATTTTACTGCAAATATTCTGAAGCGTTATTAATTCGGTTTTTGTGTGCACAACCAATTTGTTTATTCCAATTAAAATACAAATATGCAAAAACTTGATTTCATATTCAAATGTTTTGCTCGCTTTTTATGTCGCCTGTACGGATTAATAGGAAAACTACGTACAGCAATAGTATAGTAGTAGTATTTTGATTGGCCTTTTTTATTGCAATTCGTTTGATCGAATTTAAACTATACTTACAATTATAAAAATATTAGCCATCCGCCTCAGCTTTTTTTGTTAAAAAAAAATATAATAAATAGTCTTGACAACTAGGCAGATGTTGCAAAAACGAGAAAGTGACTAGCTACGACTATTGTCTCGCTCAAGAAACGTGTAAATAGATATAGATGCAAATGTTAATTCGTTGATCTCAGATTGTTCACACTGCTGCACTGCCGGCGAAAACCTTCGCTCAACTAGGTTGTGGCAGCGTTGTGTCGCTCAGTCAGAACACTCGCCGAGAAACTTCGCTTCCTGCATACGTCATCAGGACTAGGGATGTAATGATACACAATTTTGCCGATACGATACCGATACCGATATTCGTAGTAAATTATCGGCGATACCGATATCTTAGCTAACTAATGAAGTATGAACATCAGATTTATTATTTGTATGTCCTTATTATACCTAAAACTTGGCTATATTTAAAAGAGAGTCAACCTTGAAGGTGTGAAGTAAAAATAAATGAATTGTCAACACATTTTTTTTTATTATGAACCAAATAAGTATATAAATAACATAGTAATTATTATTGCACATGGTAATACACCAACATATAAATTAAGTCAGTAATTGAAATTACTTTTTGCAGATTTTTTTTATACAACAAATTCTTTTCGCGCTCTTCAAATATCGGTTGAATATAATCGGCGATACCGATATATAGGTATCGGTATCGGTATCGTTACATCCCTAATCAGGACCTACCAGGACTAATGCTCGTCGCACTCGAACTCTCGCTTGTAGCAGCGACGAAACTATATCGCTAGCTTCTCGCTGCTCGCCAACTTGTGTCTAATTCCTAGCTCTACTCGCTTATAGCTAAGCGTGGGCGGTAGGATAGATGCCCTGAAGACTTGTGCTCATAGGTAATATGACTGACTCACGCCGCGATTCCGTTGCGCGCCTATTATTATTAAATATTTATAGTCTTGTGTCTAATTTTCACACAGAAATATTGCGTCAGGAATATGTGTATCTTCAATTCAAGGATTACAACAACTATAAATTATTTACTGAAAATCCACGGATAGGTAAAACGTTATAAATTCGAGAGTTATTTAAACGTTTGCACCATAACTATCATCATTTCGTAAAAAATCAACAAAATGAAATTTTACTTACTCTGCAAAAGTCATAATATTACAGTAACATTGGCGCACCCATACCAAAGTATAAAGACGAACAAGTAGTCCAATTTCGGCCGTTTAAGAGCGTGCGACACGTATTCACACAGACGCGCAATAGCACGTCTGTGTGAGTGTGATCCATACTGGAGCATTCTTACGCATTCTGAAAACTTTGTTTGTAGTGCGTTCGAACACAGCGCGCACACATTCAAGCGCGCGATGTGCCTTTTGTAGAAAGAAATATTACTGTACTTATATACTGTGCCCATACTGACACATCGTACTTGTAATTCGGGAGGCGTATCCCGATTTCATTACACACTTTTACTTGCGCGATATCACAGGCATCGTAACGGCGTCGCAATAAGGTGTAAATCGGCACGATTGGCACCTAACCCTTTGGAAACAATTTAGCTAGGGCCATTTGCTATTAAACCTTTTACAAGGAGTCCGGGGCAGAAAGAAAACGTGCTAACATGGCTGTGTACTCCTACAGGACCCTTTGGCCTAACGCACACTCTTTACATGTAATAAAATTGTAGCCAGACTAAGTTGCGCAAGCGCGCGCAATATGCAAAAACCGGACAAGTGCAAGTTAGACTCGTGTGGAGAGGGTTCCGTACGTTCAAAACAATATAACACAATTATACTTTACTGCACAGACTTCTTATAGGTTTTCCTGTAATCTATAGGTGCAGGACTATTTCCCATATTTTTTTTTTAATTCTAGGGCCAATAGTTTCGGAGATAAGGGGGGGGGTCAACTTTTGCCTATTTTCTTAAATAACTTCAAAACTATTCATATAAAAATTATAAAAAATATATATATCTGTGATTCTCATAGTGAGCCCTTTCATTTAATATGTTACACGACCCCCCAAAAGTGCCCCCCATGATTAAAATTCATATATTTCCGTGACACGTCCGTATTTGGGTCGTTAACCTTAATATACTTATGTACCAAATTTCAACTCAATCGGTTCAGTACTTTCGGAACAAATTGGCTGTGACAGACAGACAGACAGACGGACAGACAAACAGACACACGAGTGATCCTATAAGGGTCCCTTTTTTTTCTTTTGAGGTACGGAACCCTAAAAACTACCGGACAAGTGGGTCGACTACTTAAGAATATTCGTTTTTTTGTGTTTGACATGTACAGAAGGCATACCTTGTATACTTACAATGAATTTGAAAATCGTCTCGAGGAATAAACTTCTTAGTACATCAGTAACTTTTGATTCGTAACTATTTCTATTTTAGAAATAATGCAATGTATGTTATCAGTGGCGTGGCGTAAAAGATATCCTTGAGCAAGCCGGTGCAGATTTGGCGTACATTTTCCTTAAGAGCTGTAGAATAAGGTGGTCAAATGCCTGATATTAGGCAAGCCGGTAGGAATCGAGTTCTTTGGACGCCACGCCACTGGTACCTATTGGTGTAAGTCTAGGTAACAACGGAACCAGTACCCAACGAGGTGCGGCGGCCAAAGCGAAAAATTAAATAAAACCGGTCAAGTGCGAGTCGAACTCGCGCACCGAGGGTTCCGTACAAACTCGTAAGTAAATACGTGAATAGTGTATGGCGGTTAGTTTACTAGGAGCAAATAAGTATGTGTTACGATTTTTGCAAATTTCTAAAAAACGGTGCATATTAGGAAAACCGTTATATTTTTATGTGCTTATTACTATTACCTTTAACAGCACCTATAAAAATTTACTCCCGATAAGTACAGTCGAGTTCATAAATATGTGTACACTTGTTTACCTACTCGAATGCGGTCGCTAACAATTAGTATGCAAACGCATTCGACTAGGTAAAAAAGTGTACACATATTTATGAACTCGACTGTAACTGAATGTGTTTCTTATAAAGGCATCGCTATCAGTACGATAGAGTTGCATTCCATCGGCGCATTTATGCAAAACAGAGGATGCGAGGTAGCTTGTATTAGCAGAATATGTCAGAACAAACTCTTATCCCGCCACTCGCCCGTGTAGGTGTACGGAGTTCTATACACGTTTCGGACCTCGTATAGCTGCCCATACATTTTCTTTATAACCACTTCTCTCTCTTGACCCTTTCGTGCAGGGCTCAATAGTGTTTACTGCTCGTTGATTTAAAAGAGAAATTCTGCTAAGGAAATATTCGTTAGAACCATATAAAGAATAATTACTGAACGCCCTATATAATATTTAGTTAATTGGCCAAGTAAGAGTATAAGTATCTCTACCGATAAACAGCAAATGCATTACATTACTCTGCTTCGATTTGAAGTCTGAAACGATGGCACTTTCTATCAGGTGGACTGCATGCTTGTTTATTGCTAGTAGCAAAGAGAAACACCAATTGAACAAGAGTTTACAAATAGACCTAAAGAATAGGCAAGCAAGTCATCAACAACAAAAGGTGAAAGAAATTGCATTCAAACATTTAATGGCTTGTTCACATCCAATAATCGCTCAATCTTCACAAAGCCCTTTAATTTAAAAATAGTGCGAAAATTAAATCATTTTGAAATCCAATTAAATAACCAATTTTCCTATCCTCCTTATTTACATCAACTACGAGTATAGATGCATAAAAAATAACAGCTATTGCTAATAAAACAGAAATTGCAACCGCCGCGCCCACAAATGCGCCCATATCAATTCGTAATTTCACTTGACGGCTGCACAAGGCATAATTTCATATTGTCTGGCGAGTTCAATATGACGATGACGACCTTTATTCCTCGCAGTTTTCCGTCCGAATGGTCTGACGGGTAGGCCCGCTGTTCCATTCGGGAATGGAGCAATATTGGGATGGATATGACAATTTCATATGGATTTGTTGCACTATACGTCGCTTTGATTATGCCTCTGTTATTGTTTGGACGGAATTGGATTTGTGGGAATGTAGGATTTGAACCTACACACTGGAGAGTGATTTCCAGTGAGTTCTTATTGCTTTCTGGAACCTTCTGCGATGGATATTATGATACTACTTTGGATTATGATGATAGGAAGAAATATTGTTCAACGCACTTGTATAACTAATCAGATGGATTCAAGAGTTTAAAGTTCCTTTGGGAAAGACTTAATAGCACTGGGGGTAGGTTTTATCTGATGGACTCTGATACCTTTTTATGCGCTTCAGCTCCCTAGCCAACCACTGGATCCGCCACTAGTAATAATTAAAATAAATAAATAAATATTAGGGGACAATCTTACACAAATCGAACTAGCCCCATAGTAAGCTCAGTAAGGCTTGTATTATGGATACTAGACGACGATATATTTAATAGATACAAATACTTAAATACATAGAAAACATCCATGACTCAGGAACAAATATTCGTGCTCATCGCACAAATAAATGCCCTTACCGGGATTCGAACCCCGGACCTCTTGCTTCGTAGGCAGGGTCATTACCAACTAAGCTAAAGCGGTCGTCAAATAATTGATTATACTTAGCACTTAAATGTATACCTATTGTATTGTCAGCCTGTGTAGATTGTTTACCGACTCTGTGAGTACCAAGATACAGGCTCAGCCTAGTTTGGTCCCTACCGGATACTAATGTGTTTATGTAACTGTGCAATTTGGTATAAATAAATTTATCTTATCTATCTATCTATCTAAGTTCATATTGATAAAGATCATGTCTTTTGGTATACATGTTTTTAGACATGTTATTATGTTAATTTATGTAATTATATGTGACGTTCCACGGGAAAAGGTACCTTATGGTTGGTATTGAGTTAAGCACAGATCCTAAGTCTGTGTTAAATAAGCTATCTAAAACAAAAAGAATCACGACCCTAAGTCCCATACTTTTTTTTAAAAAAAACATCAAATTTGCACATGCTAAAATTGCACTTTTGAGAAATCGTCAAAAGAAGTTTAAAACTAATTTTAAGTATGTTCCCGTTGGAAGTTATGGAGATGATGATTGATTATGTATCTCAAGGTATTTTTCTTTGGAAATCAGTAATGGTTTTTTTAATGTGACTTCCAGGTCGTAAAAAATCAGCCTTTGATTAGAGCAAGTCGCTTATGAGAACGAAATTTAAAAAAAAAAAAATTCGGCCTGTTCTTTAACATATTGTAATATGAACCATTGTATATAGTTAGAGATATTAGACTGCACATTTTGGGATAGAAATAAAATCACATTCTTAACGAAATATTTTTATTTTAATTAAAATGTCATTTTTATTATATGTTTCATCATTCCTATAATATTCACAATTTTCGTATAATGAGTTCTAAATTATATTTAATCAGTCTACACAAGTATCTCAAAAGTGTCATTATTATTCTACAAGTCGTATTTTTTTATTCATAAACGATTGAAGTTACGTAAAAATCACAAATTATTCCCATACATTTGAGAAAAGGTACCTTATGGCGGGCCATAAGCAAAAATTATTGATAATTACAGTATGGCACGATATTTATATTATTTATTGACAAATCTTGTATTAAGACAGAAAACTGAAGAAAAAAGGTTATTAGAAATTTACTTCAAATCTTGACCAATTAAGAGTAATTCTCAAATGTGACGTCTTACGTGAAAAGGTACCTTATGAGTGTTCCTAGTTACGGAGATATTCAATTTTGTGTAAAAATTGTGTTTTTTTTATTATGTATTTCCATTTAGTAAATTATATGTTACGACACGTCTTTGCCTATCTTTATTTTTGTTATAGGCGAATTAAAGGCTGAATAATATTCTTCTACAGTTTAGTACAAAAGGTACTTTATGGCGATGTAATTTAAAATGTTAGAAATACTTGTCGTAACTTGCTCAGTTTTTGTCCTTCATACCGCCGTGCCGTGGTATTATTTTGGCTACACCGCCAGTACCGCCACGCATCTGTCCTACTCTCACCAACACTTTACGTATCGTTCTCTCTCGGTCTTGCTGGCCGCTCGGAGTCTCAGCCGGCCGGCATGAGCAGTATTTGCTTACCTTTTCGTTCGAATAGTTGTGAGAAGTGTTCGTCGTGGATTTTAGCGTGTTTTAAATTAAAAAGATTCTTTTTCTTAAGTGGTCAAAAATTATAGAAACCGTCAAAAAATGTCTTTTTTCGTAAATTTTTCGAAAAAATGAATAAAAACCTTTTTCTAAAATGGTCAAAATGATAGGCATTCGCCAAAAAGTGCTTTTCTATTTTTGTAATTTTTTTGAAAAAAAACAAGGTTTTTTTAAATGGTCAAAAAGTTTCACGATTCGCCAAAAACACGTTTTTATGTTTAAAAAAAATGTTTTTAAAGTTTTTTTGAAAAAAAAATTAAAAAACTTTTTCTACAATGGTCAAAAATGATGGGCATTCGCCAGTGTTTTATTTTATTTTTGTCAATTTTTTAAAAAAAAACAAGGTCTTTCTAAAAATGGTCAAAAAGTTATACGATTCGTCAAAAACACTTTTTATCTGTTTTAAAAAAATGTTTAATAATTAAAAATTAAAAAAAACGACATACAAATGTATTTATTTTTATTTAATTTTTTTTTTCAATTCCGAATCTGTGGCACCCAGTGGCCCTTTCCTTCCAAATTTTCAGCTTTCTAGGATCATTTCGAAAATGTTTGCTTACCATTATGCAGGCCGCATGCTTGTTTGCCACCGTCGTGGTATAAAAAAGAAATAAGCAAAAGTTGCTAGTAAATTTTATTAATGAATTTTATCAACAGCTTTATCATTTTTGTATGTGATCCGCCATAAGGTACCTTTTCTACTAAACTTTGAACCTAATTTTTATACAGAAAAAATTAACGTACAGCAGTGAAACCAAGCTACAAATACACGTCTATTCCTATATTTAACAATTTTGCATAAAAGAAAAAAATGATGATTTTGAAGGATTTCACAAAACCGTTCATATCTCCGTAACTAGAAACCCTCATAAGGTACCTTTTCACGTAGGACGTCACATATTATGTATGTCGTTTGTGAAAACAAACGTAGGGAGGCATAATATTCGACAATAATGGTATTTATTTCTACAGCTTGTGAATATCATATCAGTCGCGGTTATCGCCCATTCCTCATTCCATATACATGTTTTATCACATTTACATAATACATCAATAATTTCGGTTTTGGTTTGTTGTTGTGTGGTCAGATGAATTTCACATTCATTATTTGCTACAAAAATGCACTGTTATTAATTATTAATATTGAGCAACCACCTGATTTGACGCAAAGCACGAAGGAACTACAAAATTAATATAAGTGCTACCATTTTTCCCAAAACTAGTAAACCTCATTTGGAATGGATTTGCAAGAGTCGTAGGTTTATGATGAAAAGTTAACAAACGAATGAACAGAACGGCTTACTAATGTTTCGCATAAAGATTTTCGTCATATTTTTACGTTGCACAATGTTGTTTAGCAAAATTACGTTTAGACATGTTTGCCATAAATACTACAATACTTTTCAGCGCATGTTTGTTTCTATTGAGGATGCAGTTTTAACTTAAGGTGATTCGTATCCGTCGGCTTTCCATACAAACAAAAGGAGGGTCATCATTTACTTTCACGTCGTCAATTATGTTTCAATTCAATTCAATTTTTAGTTTTAATGGCTACTGTCCAGTGGGACAATTCTGCCAGCGTCAAGGTTGGAAGTTACAAGCAGTGCCGTAAATAGCCTTTTCTGCGCCCTCTTTTACCTAGGGTCCTGCCTGGTCTGGCCATCCTTGCCCCCCCCCCCCCCCCCCCCCCCCCCAGAGTGTAGGCCCTATTTACGGCACTGGTTACAAGTGATCGGTAGTGAAACTTGGTCCAACAACGACAACAAAACACATGATTAGTAATTGTACGGGGTGAAATTTTATTGATCGTTCAAATTTTTACAGTGGATTTTAGCCTTTAGCGAAAAATAGAAAATACGTGTTTTTTTCAGTGAGTATTTTTTAGTACTAAAATATTAAGAAATAGCAGTTGAAAGATATCCTAAGAATCATTCGTTTGTGGTAGGGTCGGTACGTTTGTGGTAGCGCACTGCGCGGGAGACGGCAACGATCCCCTCCCCACGACCTCGATCCCGCCTCCGCGTTGAGTCTCCCAGACAAACTTACGCGTCGATACGCGTAATCCTCACGTTACTAATTATTTCTTTCGGATAGCACATTTTATGCAGAATATTTAACCAATTTTTTTTTCAGAAATGGCATCTTTTATTGATACCTAATGCCTAGAAAATATTTGGGCGATCAATAATATTTCACCCTGTATTTTCCTTCAACAAGTTTATAAAATTACCCACATTATGCCATAACGAGTTATAGCATAATGTGGGTACTATTAAAATCGTTAATAAATTTTGCCAGGACAGGGGAGGGAGTATTTACAAAAGTGAGAATGTAATTAAGATTAGCAGGAAGTTGGATAAATTCAGGAAGGAAGTCGCAGAGAGAAGAGGGAATATTAGGACAAATAAGGGTCAATTGCAGAAAAAATGTACCTTTTACTTTTTTGTCTGATCATGGGGTGTCTATACCATTTTACTCAGAATCATGAGAACTTTTCATTTATGAAATAAAAAAAGTGGTCCAAAATGCCCCAACTTTTCCATACAAATTTTGAATTTCTCAGTTTCGTTACTCAAACTAAATATAGAGGAAAAATCGTTACGAAACTGAGATTTTTTTCTCAGGCTCGTTACGATTTTCCCCTTTTTAGCCTAATTTAATCTTACATTAGGTACCTGCATTTCGTTCTCAACTCTCTGGTCTCTCTTCTTACTTTGCTACAAATAGCGTAAAAAATTTAAATCATGAAAATAGTAATGGGTGCTCAATATATTGCCACCCTGATTACGTAACCATAATATTTTTCTGTCGCCATGATATTTTCTAGCTTGATGTGTTCGATAAATTGTATTAGTGACGGGTCGCAGCACTCGTTCCCACCTACTGACGCGCTCTGATTGTTCCAATGCCTATGTGTTTTCATTCAGCCTATTTAAATTAAGTTTTCAGTATTACTTTTTGATCTTTTATAATAGCATTAACGACTGCCAACGAATTCTAAATATTTTTTTAGAAAAGAAAAAAATTAAAATGATATGTCTCGGGCAGGATTCGAACCTGCGTCTCCAACGGCTCTCCGGGCCAACACAAGCGCGCTACCAATTGCACCACCGACGCGATACAATGTCAACCAATTTTCCAACCAGTCTCTGGGCGTCATCGTGGGTTTTATCTCATCTAATAACATACTTGTTAAATAGGGATAAAACCAAGATGATGATAGTAGATAGAGCCAAACAAAACAGAACGGAGATCCAAACTATAGCCAGCTGTGAAGTGGTACAGAGCTACATCTATCTTGGTTCCACTATTTCCAACACTGGTGGCTGTGAACAAGAGATCAGAAGACGCTGTGCCATCACGAGATACGCTGTTGAGAAGCTGGGCAAGATATGGAAAGACAGACGAATAACCAAATCAACTAAGATTCGACTAATGAAATGTCTCGTCTTTCCTATACTTCTATATGGATCTGAGACCTGTTCGCTTAGATTACAGGACCGCCGTAAGATCGACACCCTAGAGATGAGGTGCTGGAGACGACTCTTAAAGATCCCTTGGACAGCTTTCCGGACCAATATTTCTATATTAAAAGAGCTTAAGATCAAAGAACGGCTTTCGTCAACTGTGCAATTACGAATAGAGCGGCTTGTAGTACAAGGTCAGGTAGAAGGGAAAAGATCTAGAGGACGATCTCCTACCCGATGGACAGACCTACTAAAGACACTCACAAATTCATCCGTGGTTGAGTGCTCTCGCAACACTTTCAACCTCCAGAAATGGAGAGACATCGCGAAGGAAAGTTTGAAAGTCCACCTACAAGAAACCGGAAGTCAAGATACAACGTCCGAACAGCCACGACCACTCTGACAAGAGTGTACGACTAAAATAACATATTTAGTATTAATTTAGTTACAAAAATAGAAAACTGATACATTGTTACTACGTTAAAGCCATGCATTTAACATAGCAAAGCATAAAGACATACAAGTAGTTTCTCTTCGGCCGTTTAGGAGTACGCGATACCTATTCATTGTCGAGGCGCATACGGTGCGATGTACATAGATTCTTAAATGCTTGTATTTAGTGCGTTCGTTTATGGCGCGCAAACATACAAGCATTTTGTAGGAATAAAAATTACTGCTATTATACTGTGTAAATAGTATTATAGGTAATAGTATCTAGATACGGAACCTAATCAGGTTACCACTTCATGAACCGTGCTCTAACGAGGTGAGCAATGTGATGTTTCCAGTCGTCTTTAATTTTTCAACTCAATTATCGTCAATCGTTCCTTTTCCAGAATGCCCCGCCTCCGTTCAAAAGAAATAAAAGGGAGCTAATGAAATAATAAAAGTCTGCAGTCGACCGAGACGGCACCTCAATTATTTCAAGGCGGTATTGAAAACATACAACTCGGAATTACAGTTGAAAATTAACTTTTTGCTATAGTGAAACGGATTGAATTCCTTTGGCAAGAATATCGGTCTAACCTGACCTTAACATATGAACAATATACAGTTCATGTTATTGCTGTCAGCCACTGCATGCGACTGAAATGAAAAATAAACCTCTCGGCTCGGACACGCGCGTGAATTCAATATTTTTACAACTTGATCCACGGATTTTGTTGTATCGGGCTTTTAACGGATCAAGGACACTAATAGTAGTAATAAAAAGTGAATATTGAGGTTTTACGTATCATATTATACGTCGATGAGACGGTAATGATACTGAAAAATGCTGAGATGTTTACTTATTCAATTAAATATTTCATCTAAATATTCGCGGTAAAAATGTATACTGAAACAGTTTTTGAAAACGAAATTAAATTGATTTTTTGGAGTGTTTTTAATTTATTTCATTGCATATTTGAGAAAAAGGAAAGGGGTTGCCAGTCTCGTAACTATCTGGCATCGCTTTCACTCGCCCATCTATATGTACTCGGCTGGCAACCCCTTACTTCCTGGCCTCTGTAGTAATGTACTACTTATGTACGCCACGCGGAGAGAAAATTCCACTTCCTGGACGTAAAATTGTGTGTAAATCACAGGCCGTAATAAAAGAGCCCCAGGTCGTATATTTATGGCCCTCGCCTGCGGCTCGGGTGGCCTGCGGTCTGGGTTGTTCCTTTATATTACCGCCCTAGGTGCGTATGATACTACTTCGAGCAACATAAGCTACTGCTAGAGCTAGTTACTACTATTATTGGAAGACTTTGGGATACCAAACCATCACAGTATCGAAACTACTTCAAATTCTACTCCCGTAAGCTACGACCTGTAAAACGATCACAGGTCTTTATGTAAAATCAAATCATATAGCAAAAAACATCATCGAAGGAATTTCCCAAAGGAGGTCAATTTTCATAAATTTTTATTAGGAAAATGTGGGCCCGCAGCCATCCAATTTGATCCCTAGTAGTCCCTAGTCGTCGCATTCACACCGGTTATAATTCCTGGAACACAACACTGGCCAGTCCGGGAGTCCTTTGCAATGCATAATAATGGCTTAGCCGTTTTTTCAGGTCGACTTTTCCAACTAAAACAGAGTAAATTTCAAATATTTAACATACGGCACTTAGATTTAATCAAATAAATTACATTAAATCTAAAATTAAACTAAAATTCTAAACTAATAGTATTTTATGCAACAGTTGTATAAGAAGGTTCAAAAAATGCGAATTGCGTGAGTTGCGATACGAGCCGCGAATGCGGCGAGTATCGCAAATAGAGACGCAATGAGCGTTTTTTGACTTAATTATACAACGTTGCATACAATACTTTTTCTACGACAGGTTTTAAAATTATAAAATACAAACAAGGCATAACCTGCAAAGAAGGCAAATATGACGTATGACGGTCAGTATGTGTCTATGGTAAACTTTTTATTTTTTAAATGAAGTTGACACGCAGTGAATATATTAAAAATACTTTTGTTTTTATGTTGGCATCAATGAATTTAGTTCAGAAAGTTTTGTTTTTCTTAAACGCCGTAGGATTTTAATTGTTTGTTAAGTTGGTAGTTGTGCATTTTTACCGTAAAGTTAAAATTGAGCGCTTAATCCTTGACCTCAGTTTAACCTAGATTTAGAAGTCTGTGGTTGCTAGCAATAACGTAAAGTGGCTATAACGACACTAGTGTTGTTATGGGGAATAGAGTATAGACTTCTCTGAACTCATATTATATATGTTCTTATATTAGTGTTCGTGACCAAGTAAAAGACAGATAACAGTACAGGAGTAGAAAAAACCTTAAAGTAAACAATATAAGTACACCTAAAGTAGAAATAAGACTCTTTAAGTAGATTTAACTAACTATTACAAACGCTTCGCTACGCGGAACATTAAAATAAAATTTTACACCTGATTCAACTATCCTATATACCTTACTATACCTTTTTTTCAGTTCAAAGATGCGTTTAAATTTTATTGATCATGATATTTACACTTATTGCATGTATTTATTCGCAATTTGGAGAATGCCATGCTTATGCACGCTCCGTACATTGATTTTTGTTATTGTGTTATTTATTTAGGATCCTATCTACCTACATCTGAGGCAGATGAAATTGGGTCAAAAATTGCCTAAATGAATAGCTATTTAATTTATAAGGTTCGATACGCAATGCTGTAACTTCGTGTTGTTTTATCAATACACAAAGATTTTGGTAACAATTTACAAAAGTTCTGATTGCTTGCAAAATACCACTTGGAATCTTTCTCGTTGAATTCTAATTATTAGGTATCCATTGACTAAGCGGTGAGCACTCAAATTAAGCCCATTGAAAGCGTTGAATTATTTCAGAGCCACTGTTTACCCGGAACATTCCGGCACGACAGCTGACTTCCGTCGTTTCCCCGAGTTTCGGTCTAAACTGAATAAATTATAATTTATCTGTGACGTTCGCCCAAAACATTATCTTTCGAGCCATGAAACCTTCACTCTGATCTGTCTCTGGGCAAATGAATTTTTAGAATCCTTTGTTTTTATACGCTTTTGAAACCGGTTTAAGATGTTTATCGTGGATTTGCTGTGAGAATGTAATTTATCTATTTACTTTTATTTAACCATAATTTGTCATCCGTTTTTGTTATAATTTGCCGTTGCTTGGTGATTTTTACTGGTTTACTCCCGTAAGAACTATTTATCTTCATATCACTGTGCGGAACGCCTCGCTTAAGGCAAGTTGCTCATTAATCACAAGTGTTCAGCGGTAACTTTCTAACGTTTTTCTTTCAACACTATCTTAATGTTTTTTCCTACACATTGCAACTATAAACATTTAACATTGTTTAGGTTGTCTGGAAGAGATCGCTTATTAGCGATAAGACCGCCTCTTGTTTACTATTTAATATGCTGTTTTAGATTTAAGTTTTATGAACTTTGTTTTGGTGCACAATAAAGAATAGATATACGTGTACTGTATACTGTATTTACGTAATACAGCTGTGATTTAATTCTATAAAATTATCTTAGTTTTTCGTTGAATACCTAATGTAAAAACGTAGCTTAAAACAAATAGTCGTCCATTTAAAGCAGAGCGGGCGGTGCGGTTACACGAAAAAGCCTATTAAGTACACGAAAACACAATATCCCAGCTCAGAGGCAGCAGAGCAGTGGCTAAGCAGATTGTCGGAGTAACAAATGGACCAATCCCATGACCGGTCCTTAAAAAAACTTTCGGGATTTTCGTACGAAACCCCTGGAATTCACCCTTCAAACATGTCGTAATGATCGCAAATTTGAAGTTATGTCACGTAAAATGGATCTGGAGTTCTCCTGCATAATTTATGTTAAGTACCTACCTAATTAATCACGGGTCGTGTCCCTACTAGAAATGTACACGTATATAAATGGGCATAAGTGACGTGCAAACTGCACATTAAGTTATTAGCTTTAAGTTAATGAAATATATTATGTAGGGATATACCTATTGAGTAATAATATGACTAAGATATATTCTCAATAACATTCAATTTGAACTTGTAGTTTAAGAACTATTGCACATCAATGTACCTTAGTTTTGTCACTGACTGACTGACTGATAATTGATCTTTATAATTCTAAGGTACGTCTAGCAAACCTACAAACCTCCAAATTTTAAACATAATTCGTTTTTAGCCGTGTTAGTCATACAAAACCTAAATGACCAAGTTGGTTATTACATCTCAAAACTTTTTTGTTGTTAAAGAACTGCGTTGCGAGATTTGCATCTTTTTACATGTACTTAATAATGTTTCGATGGGATATTTCTTTTTATAAATGATAGGATTGCGTTTGATGTTGGTGTATTATATATCGATACCTCCTACGTATACTGGTACAAGTGCAGAATCATAATTTTACAGGAGAGCCGTTCAAAGGTTGCAACATCTGTAACTTTGTGATTTTTAAATATAATTTTTCAAAATTTTGGATTGGTTCCAAAAAATATATTTAGATTTTATCTGTATTCATGGAATTTAGAAATTACTAATAGTTTTTGAGAAAATTGCAAATACACTAGTATACGCGTATTTTACATGTTGTAGTTGTGTGGTATACTGAGCTAGTTACCACTTGTGACAGTATACGTCGTAGTATGTGGATTGATGATTTAACGATATTTTGATACTGTATCTAAATAGTTCGATCAAATATTGTTTTAGTTTGCAATGAAAAATAAAGTAGATGTTCTTTTACTTCTTATTTACTTTAATATATCGATTTATGAACTTTGTTTGCACTTGCATCAATATACGCTAAAATTAATATTTCACTTGTATCACTATACCGCTAGTAATGTTTTAACAGTACCATATATAAAATAGAAAAAAATATATAAAAAAATGCACGTGTATATCTAATTAAATTTTTTATTATAAAAAAAGATTACAAAGGTAGTTTAATAGTAATTTCAGCCTTTTTGATCACTCGATCAGTCTTGTGTCAAGATTCTTACCTCTATTGTTACTTAAGCAAATAAAAAACATATAGTCATCACATTTTAAGGCGAGCTTTGTAATAACATATTCTTACTATACTATTACAAAAGTATGATCTAGGATCGCAATAAGTTACATTTAACTTTGGCCCCTTATTTGTTTAACTACGTAATTGAACTTAATATTAACATAATACAACTGAGATCACTTGAATCTTTTTTGAAACAATATATAGTAATAAAACATTAAATGTCTCTTTAAAAACACTTCCTCTATTTAAATATTGCTAATATTTCTTATTTAATTAAACAAACATAAAGTTTAGTTTTTTAACTTAAATATGTAGGCAGACAAATCAGTCATTTATTTTAAATAATAACATGGCACAACTAAAATCACTTCGACCGATAATTATAATTAAAGATCTTATATCTCAATCTTATATAAAATCAGCAAAAAAGCAGTAACAAAATAAACTCCTTCTACAAAGAAACATTGATAACATTGCATATTTAATAAAACAAGATTTAACACCGTTTTACTCAATCCCAATAGAAAATACAGTACTTTATCACATTTTTTTTTCATGGGATAGTGTTATAACTTACACTAATTTGTGATAAAATTCGTGGTATTTAGCAGGTATTGTACCAGTCTTACAAAGATCATTAAGATCTTTCAATTTTTGTTTATCAATTGGCAATGGTGCCTGGTAAGCTACAGTAATATTATTCAGCCCAACTTCAAGCTCACTTAATCGGCTCCTTGTCTGTTTAATGGAAGCACATTCAATGGATTCGTATTCCTGTTCAAATGTGTATTTGTAGTTTATCTTGAAAGGCTCCTCGTGTGATATAAATATTTCACACATTTGGCTCCACATAACGGTTTGCTTGTTTGTCCCTTTTTTCCAATTACTGAATAGCTTCAGACAAGCCTTGAAATCAAATATCGAGTCTTGGGACACTTCTATAACTTCGTACGGTTTCTCTGTTTTCGCCATACGCATAGCCATGTACCATTGCTCAGGCGTGTATATATTAATGTTTTTTGTTTTCCTTTCAATCAAAGCATGCATGCTGTCACCTTCATTTTGGGTATGCCCAACTACCATAAAGCGATGTACTATTGAAATATTATATTTCCAGCATGCGTACATGTACATGAGAAAAACAATTCGGTTGCGGTTTTTTACATATATACATATATATTTTACAATGTTATTATTTATCAGCAATTAAATATCATTTAAGTAATGCAAACTTAACATATTTATTAAAATCTAATGTATGTAGACTGCGTATTGGACGTATGGCACGTTATATAATACAGTTTAAACGGTCCGCACGCAGCGACGGCTAGCGTTCATACTGAGGCAACTGCCAGTTACACTCGACTTCCCCCACCTCGTCGCAATATCGGTGCCGCGTAAAGTGACGCAAGTGCCTTACACCTGTATACGTCGTACCATTTAGCAAAGCTGTGTTAGATGCGTTGATATACGTCACTTTATTTCTGAAACTATTAGGAATATCCGTACCAAATTTTTGTAGTGGGTAGATATAGACATATTAATCACAAAACTGTTAAAAACAAAAAATCTCAAAAATGTCACTTGCACCAGTATACTTAGGAGGTATCGATATCATCGTGTTATAAAAGTCTACAACTTTCTTGTGCCCTATTATTGCAAACAATAAGTAAATTATACCTACAACGTATAAAGTTTATGGCAACAACCAACACTGTTTCAATTTTATGTCAGTTCAAGGCCTCACAAAGCGTGCGATTTAAACCGTTGGAGTGACAGAGTCTAGCTGGATTAAGCCCACTCCGAACTTTAATTACCTCCACGAACATTTTATTGAGTCGCACGACGCGAGAAACAGTAGTTTGTTCACGAGAACTTCACTGGAGATTTGTGGGAACTTCGCGGCCTACTCTGCAGAGGCTTTATTTCAATACATTGAATTGCAAAGCAGCCGCTGTGGGGACCTCTTCAGTCGAACATTATATTATGTATATTTTCGGAAGAATCGTGTGACATGTAGATACTTGGCGGAAACAATGCCAACATAAATATTAAAATGTTTCAGTGTTTAAAACTTACATAACTTTGAGTCGCGAAGTACAGTTAGTGCTGAAACGGCGAACATTAAGAGAAAGTTTCAGCAGCAGAGACTAACATCACTGTTAAGGTCCTTTTGTATATTCTACGATTTGTATTGTCACCGTAAGATTGTAAACGACTTTAGTTTATAATCTAACGCGCGTGATTATTGTTATGTATTCGATAGGGGGGTAACTCCGAATATGATATTTGTATATGGGGGTAGGGTTTTTAGCTAGGCACGTCAGTCTGTAAATATACGTACTACGCACAACATCCCGGTCTTTGATTTATCAGTGGCGAACGAGGATTTATTGGAATTAAAATGTCTGTTGGGCGAATTTGCGAGTTTGACGTCCAAAGTGGTAGCTGGAGATCGTATTGTGACAGGCTGGAGAGCTACTTTGTCGTCAATGAGGTGAAAGACGAGCGAAAGTTATCGACGTTAATAGCGGTGGTTGGAGATGCGGCCTACGAGTTAATGGTAAATCTGTGCAGCCCGAAGAAACCGGCCGAGATGACCTATAAGGGACTGGTGGACGCTATGGAAGCGTATCTGCAGCCAAAACCGTCGGTTCTCGCCGAGCGATTTAGATTTAGACAATACCGGCAAAGTAACGGTCAGACGATCGTGCAGTACGTGGCAGAGTTAAAAAAGATGGCGCGGTTTTGTGACTTTGCGGCGACATTAGATGAAAACATGCGTGATCAATTTGTGTGCGGGGTGTTAAGCGACGGAATAAGGCAGCGATTATTTGCAGAAAGTAAGCTTGATTTTCATCGATCGGTGTCATTAGCGTTATCTCTCGAGGCGGCCGAGCGGGATTCAACGGCGGTCGACGCGGGGTGCGGCGCGACGGCGGGGGGCTCGGGAACAGAGCAGGCCGTTACAACAGTGCATAATGTTCATTCGGCGGGCTGCATGGCGTGTGGAGATTTTCGGCATTTACAGTCTCAGTGCAAATTTAGAGATTATGTGTGTAGTCGATGTAATATTAAAGGACATTTACGCCGTATATGCCCAGCGGTAGGGTATGGAAGTGGACAGGTAGCCGCGCGCGGTGGGTACTCGCGTGGCTGGAGTCATCGGGGAGCCAGAGCCCCAAGTATGGGTCGTTACGGACCATCATCGATGACCGCGGCCGCACCAAGGAGCACTGAAACGAGGGGCTCGGGGTCAGGTAGCAGGGGCCGCGGCAGAGGCCGCAGGGGTATCGGGCGTATGCACTGGGTGTCCGAGGGGGGACAAGAGCAATCGGAACAGTATTCAGAGGACGGAGAAGCAGACGAAGAACCCATTTACCAGATGAGCCTCGAGAAATACAAACCGGTAAGCATCCCAGTGTGTGTCAATAACCACACTATAATATTTGAAATCGATACCGGTTCCTCTTTATCGTGTATTAGTGACCAGGTATATAACCAATTATTTAAAGAAATACCATTGGAGCAGTGTAGGTTGTCCTTGAAATTTTACGATGGTAGTGTGATTAAACCGTTGGGGTCAATAGTTGTGGATGTACGGCATGGTGAAATATATAAAAAACTAGATCTGTATGTAATAAGGAGCGGTACTACTAGTTTATTAGGCCGCCAATGGTTATCGGAATTAAATATAACGGTACCGAAATTTACTGCGTGTGAAAATATTCACACTAGTGTAGTCATAACTGAAAATTTAATTTCGAATATGGTTTCCAGGCATAAAGAAGTTTTTAATGGAGGCCTGGGTGCGTTCACCGGCGGTCGGGCCCGGCTGCGCGTGCGCCCGGACTAGGGAATGCAAACCGGTTAACCGGTTAACCGAAAAACCGGTTAACCGTCTGTATTTGGCAACGGTTAATAACCGGTTATCGAGCCCAGAAACCGGTTTTTAACCGAAATGTAAAAAACTGTAGTAAATTGACAAAAATTCTGTAATTTTACCGTATTCCTTTCCGATTACTCATTTGTTTTACTCTGCGAGTTCAGAAACCTTTAAAAATCAATCACATTGGTACTTTTATTATGTTCCTTTAAGTTTTTCTGCAGATTGAAGCGATTTGAACATTACACACTAATTTACACACATTACTTGTATTAATTAAGAAACTCTCATCATCTTACTTTTTCCTTTATGTTTTTTCTTCTTACCTGTTATTTTTTTTTTATTAGTACGTGGAGTTTTCTATAGTCAACAGTCAAGTCAGCCTGATTCAATCAATTATAGTTAATAGTCTACATCTTTTCCTTGTGTCCCTTTTAGGTCTTAACGTCTGATTCGTAACGGGTTCGCCAAATTAAGAGTTTTTTTATATTATTCCAAACATACTTTATTTATAAACACCACCATAGGAAACACCAGAGTCACAAATGATTTATACAAAAACTTGATACTTTGTGGCAAAACCTGCGTAAAACTGATTCCCTACGCAACCTGTTAACCTATATTACTTATACCATTTCTGAAAGAAAATTTCTTCTTTTTGTCTATAATATGATGGGAATGTAGAAGTGTCTGCAAATATATGGTGTAGCAGGTACTTTAGCAAAGTGATGTTCGCAACCGAGTGTTGGTTACCATTCGATAAAGCAATATTACGTCAATAATACCATACCTACCACTAATATTATTGATGTGTGTGACAATATTTGGAGGTTTAGATGTTCGGATGTTTCTTACTTAATAACGCAGTATCAACTGAATGGATTGAGATGAAATTTGGCATGGAAGTAGACTAAGTCCTGGATAAGGATACTTTATATCCTGGTAAGGATTTCCCTTGACATAATAACGGGAATAACGCAGGTGAAGCTACGGGTAAAAGCTAACAAAAAATGGCTCACAGTTTTAGTTAAATAATACGCTTTTCCAGCATTGATTTGACCGTAGTTGGGGTTGAGCCACGATGATAAAGAGCAAGAGAAAATTTAACTTAAAGACTTGATCCAACGAAGTCTAGCAGTATTGACATATTGAACAGTATTGGGTTCTGTGGCCAAGGGAGTCGCCATCTACGAGAACACGTGTTACACATGTACCCACCTCGATGCAAATACTTTACAGCTTTGACGATCGAGCGAGAATAGACGGTGTTAAGTTAAAAAAAAAACCTATTAAACCAGAATGATACAAAAGTCAAACTAGATGGCAAAATTGAAGGCACTTGCTGGGTGCCCTGGTGGTCGAAGACCAGAGGCACTAGGTTAGATTCTTGGTCAGGACCATAGGAGAGCGCCATTTAATTTTTCAATGTATTTTGATTTCTTCGATTTTACGATTATGTAACACAAAAATGTGGTGTAATTTATCCGCATTAAAAAACTAATAAAAAAAACATCATGTTCATTTCATATTGTAAATCTAGGTAGTGAATTCGTTTCAAAACAGGCCTTACTTTTTATTTTCCGTCTCGATATACTGTCAGTAAAGTTCCCATTATTATTGTTTGTTATTTAAGTTGATTTTGTTTAATAATCGACTAAGCAATATTTTAAAGTAGTTCTTATTATCATACACTCACAAAAACGAGAAAAATGGATGAATTTTTTTTTTTTTTTATTCACGATAGGTAAGCATTTGACTTAACCGGTTATTAACCGGTTAACCGGTTTTTTCGGCATCACAACGGTTAGTAACCGGTTAAAAAATTTGGCCGGTTATTGCATTCCCTAGCCCGGACGCGATGCCCGTGTTCTGTCGCGCGCGCCCCTTGCCTTACGCATTACGCGGTCGAGTGGACGCCGAGATCGACGCGATGCTGCGCGCCGACGTCATCGAGCCGGTGGAGCACTCCGACTGGGCCACGCCATTGGTAATAGTAAATAAACCAGACGGATCTTTGCGTTTGTGTGCAGATTACAAAACCACTTTGAATCGCGTTTTGTTAGTAGATAAATTTCCGATTCCTAAGATTGAGGACTTGCTGGCACAATTGAGTGGCAGTAGGTATTTTACAAAGTTAGACTTATCGCAGGCGTACAATCAAGTACTATTAGAGGACGACGGTTCTAGGGAGTTAACCGTTATCAATACGCACCGGGGGTTGTTCCGATACAAACGGTTAGTGTACGGACTTTCTTCGAGCCCGGGTATATTCATGAGGATAATGAGCAATCTTTTGAGGGATATTCCTAATGTCACATTTTTTTTGGATGACATTTTGGTAACCGGGGCGACGTTAGAATCACATTTAAGCAGTGTTCAAAAAGTATTGCAAAGGTTGGATGATCATGGATTGAAAATTAAAAAACAGAAGTGTTCTTTTTTAGCGCCAGAGGTTAAATATTTAGGTTTCGTGATTGATAAAAACGGAGTGAGGGTCGACGAAGACAAGGTCAAGCCGATCCTGGCGATGACGCGACCTAGTAATGTCTCCGAGCTTAAGTCATTTATCGGCATGGTAAACTTTTATGGGAAGTTCATTCACAACCTTAGTGAGTATTTAGCGCCATTGTACGATTTGTTAAAGAAAAATAGGAAGTGGACGTGGTCAATGCAACAGGACAGGGCATTTGATGAAGTTAAAAAAGTGCTTAGCGAGGCGCCGGTGCTGGGGCATTACGACCCGACTCGCGAGTTAGTGCTCACATGTGACGCGGGGCCCCGGGGCGTGGGGGCCGTGCTGGCGCAGCGCGAGCGCGGGGCGCCCGATACCGTCATTGCTTACGCTTCGCGGGCACTTACGCCGCCCGAAGTTCACTATAGCCAGATACATAAAGAAGCGTTAGCGATTGTCTTCGCGGTGAAGAAATTTCATCAATTTTTGTATGGTAGATCGTTTATCCTAAGGAGCGACCATAAACCCCTTGTCAGTATTTTCGGGCCGGGCCATGGCATCCCTAGCATGACGGCTAGCCGATTGCAACGCTGGGCGTTGATATTGTCAGCGTATGACTTTAATATAGAATACGTGAGGTCGGAAAATAATACGGCAGATGCCCTTTCGCGTCTTATAGCGGCACATAAATCCA
The DNA here is from genome assembly GCA_947034925.1 of Eudemis profundana. Taxonomy (NCBI): domain Eukaryota; kingdom Metazoa; phylum Arthropoda; class Insecta; order Lepidoptera; family Tortricidae; genus Eudemis; species Eudemis profundana. The sequence continues at coordinate 11,191,181 of OX344798.1, forward strand.
CGGATCAGATTTCGGAGGATTGCCCGGAACAAACATACTTGCATTTTGCAACAGATGCAATGCTTTTAGATTATAATACGGTTAGTAAGGAAACTCGTAACGACGTGTTATTAGGTAGAATATCAAGCTATATAAGGGACGGGTGGCCTCAAGATCCGGATATTAGGGAAATTAAACCTTATTTCAATCGTAAATCGGAACTTTACACAGAACTAGACTGCGTTATGTGGGGTCATAGGGTGGTGGTGCCGACCGCATGTCGCGAACAAGTACTACGGGAACTGCACGATTCACACATGGGCATCGTGAAAACTAAAGCGCTGGCGCGGAGCTACGTGTGGTGGCCCGGCCTGGACGAGGCGCTGGAGAGCATGTGTCGCGCGTGTCCCGTGTGCTCGGCGGTAGCGGCGGCGCCCCCGCACCATGCACCCTGCCCCTGGCCTTACCCTAGCCACGCATGGGCCAGAGTACATTTAGATTTTCTGGGGCCAATATCGGGAAAAAAGTATTTGGTGCTGGTAGATGCTTATTCTAAGTGGATAGAAATAACGGAGATGTCTAGCACGACAGCTAAACATTTAATTAAAAAACTGCGGGAATATTTTGCAAGGTTCGGTTTAGCGAAGCAGGTGGTAAGTGATAACGGCCCTCCGTTTTCAAGTGAAGAATTTGTAAATTTTTGTAAAAGAAATAAAATAGATCAGATATTTTCAGCACCATACCATCCCGCGTCTAATGGCGCTGCTGAAAATGCTGTGAAATTGTGCAAGAGAGTCATTAAAAAAGCAATAATTCAAAATACCGATATAAACACCGCCTTAGACAGATTCCTATTGATGTATCGCAATACCACACACAGTACCACAGGCGAGAGCCCCGCTAAACTGCTTTTAGGTCGGGCAACGCGCACCAGACTGGATTGTCTCAAGCCCGATCGGGAGCAGAGGGTAAGGAATCTTCAACGCCAGCAAAGGGAGTCTGGGGGAGGTAACCAACGATCGTTTGAAGTAGGGGATTTAGTGTGGTACCGATTGTATAGCGTAGGTAATGGTTTTAGGAAGTGGGAAACAGGTAAGGTATTAGAAAGGATAGGAGAAACGAATTATAGAATAGGAAGTTCGGTAGGAATTATTCATCGGCATGTAGATCAGCTAAGGAAACGCGATTCAAATGGTAATGTGGTGGCACCCTCACAGCGTAACATGGCACTGAGGTATCCGCCGGTTCGTATGCCGGATCCAGTCGGAGAGGCGCCGAGTTCGGGGTCGGCGTGTAGTAGTAGTAGTCAGGAGGTAGCAGACGCGCGCGCGGAACCGGCATCGAACGCGCGATCTTTGCTCGCCCAGCCGGGCCCGGCCGTCGCTGAGCGCATCCGCCCCGATCGCCTGAGACCCATTATAAACCCACCCATACGTTATGGGTTTGAAGACTATTTTTAGCTAAGGTTTAATTAAATGTATAGTAGTAGTATGTAATATGTGTTTATTCATTGTTTATACCAATGCACAATAAGTGGAGGAAATGTAATTATTAATTAACTTAAGTACGTAGTTACATGCAGAGTAAAAAACCGTACCTAAGTGTAAGATATTAGTTGTATCTAAGTGAAGAGAAGGCATTGTTAAGAATATTGTTGTTATCAGAAAGGGTTTCAATTAGAGTAGCATAGAAAAAATTATATAAATGCAACCTAATTTATTTACATTTGATTTAAAGATTACATTAAACTAGACTTGTTCCAATTTAGCATGTTATCGGCTATCAATATTATCATACTTAGGGCGCACAGGTGTGCATCATATGTATGAGTCATTCCCAGCGGAAAGGTACCAACCACCGTTACTAATAAAGTCGATATTGGCTTGCCTTACTATGCGTACCGCGGGAACGGCACATATGTATATACATATTATGTATATAGATGTTAAAGTCGGTTACTAATTATTATAAGTTCTTCCAAACCTGTGACCATGTAAAATAAATAGAAGTAAGTTTAGAATAAGGGTGGAGGTGTTATGTATTCGATAGGGGGGTAACTCCGAATATGATATTTGTATATGGGGGTAGGGTTTTTAGCTAGGCACGTCAGTCTGTAAATATACGTACTACGCACAACATCCCGGTCTTTGATTTATCAATTATAAACTAACCTAACCTAACCCATCCGTTAGTTTATACTCTCACTGGTAAATAAACTAACGGAAGTCAGAATTATACGGTGATATATCGATATTTAACCTCAAATCGAAAAGAGGAATGTTACGAGTTTTAAGACTAAGTGCCTGACTATGGGTTTTCCTAGTTTTCTACTTGGGCAAGGGGTAGCGAACCGGCAATTAAAACACCCAGTAGCTCGATACACACACTTTACATAAGGACAGGTTGAACCGCTTCAACCTCTCCCGCTGGTCCGTTGCTCACTTTGAGCAATTAGCGAAACTTCTTGTTGGTATGGTTCAATAAAAAATAACTGGCCAAGAGCATGTCGGACCATGCTCAGTGTAGGGTTCCATAGCCGTAACTATAAGTAAAAAAAGTACAACAACAAAAGAGCGTATCTTCATAGCAATTACGTCCTTTTGTTGAGAAGCGCAGTTTATCGGCAATAACTCAAAAACGGTTAATCCGATCTTGTTGAAAATAATTTTCGTTGAAAGTATTAATTAAGCGTTACCTTCGTGATTTTTTTCATATTTTTTGGACACACGGTTTAGAAGATAGAGGGGGGGGGACACAATTTACACAACTTTCGGAGCGATTATTTCCAAATATATTCACGTAATCAAAAACATTATTTTAAAACCCTATAGTGGTTTTTAAAGAGCTGTCGAACTATGTACCACACGTTGATATTTGCTGAAAAAAATTTTTTTTAGCTTCTTTAACATGTATGGAGTGCCCCCCCCTAAAAATATTTTTTTAGTTCTTTAATTACCAAACTAAGTAGCGGCCCATACAAGACACCTATATTCCAAATTTCATCAATATCCATCATGTAGTTTCTGAGTAAAATGCCTGTGACATACGGACAGACGGACAGACGGACAGACGGACGGACGGACATGACGAAACTATAAGGGTTCCGTTTTTGCCATTTTGGCTACGGAACCCTAAAAAACTTTTTCATCACACTTGCTCGAAAATGGTGTCATTACACGTAGGTTTTGCGGGCCGTAAATGACCTATTACGCCCTAGGGCGTAATGGTTTTCTTTTTAAATTTGAAACGCTGGTTCTGTTTTACTCTTATTTGTCATGATCAAAGGAAACGCCAACTTACTTTTTTAACTTTTATTACTGAAATATTTATTTAAAGAGAACTGTTATTGCAAATACATGTAAACACATATTTCTGTAACATTAATTAAATGTTTAAATAGTGTATTTCAGTATTTTGCAAATATAAAATCAACCATTTTAAGTCTTTACCGCTATGGTTTCCGAACGTGACTTGTCGTCTTGATATATGTCACTAATGTCACTGTCAGTTTTACAATTTTATTTAGGTTAAGTAAGGTTATTTTAATCAGATTTCCTCACAAGTGTGATGAAAAACATTGTGTGTGCCACGGGCGGTAAAGGAATTACAAACTCGTGTTGTTAAAGCCCTCGGCTTCGCCTCGGCCTTGTAACAAACACTCGTTTGTAATTCCTTACTTACCGCCCTTGATACACAATGTACTATTCCTATTGGTGGCATAGTATATACCTAGCGCTCAAATACACTCATTAAACACCTGGTTTTTGCATCAATGCCTATCTATGTTATACGAAGATCCGTTCGTCAATTCGATGATCTTGGAAGGTTTTAGATTTTGTAATTGAAGTCATAAACTGAAATAAGCCAGGCAAATGAGGATATATGTACTGTTCTTACTAATTTCAATTTCCAAAAAAATTGACCCAAATTAAGTACGGGGTTTACATTTTAATTTACCCGATTTCTCATTACGTAATTTGCTTGGCACACCCTATCGGTCCCGTGTCTGTGTCACGGATACGTTTCTTCGGTCGCAAATTACACCGGGATCGCCTTCCATCTGACCGCACGTCCGATCTGATTTTGAACGGAACCTTTGACCCTGCCACAGAATTTAAATGAGAATTTAAAATCGCTGCTTGCACAATAACATCCTTTTCTCTAGCTGCTATTTTTCTGTCTGAGGGAGTAATCGGATTTATTTTCCTATACGGTAGAAAACATGTGACTTGGTATGATTACATGTACTTTTATGTTGCAAATTTTATGTTGCTCTACTTTCGCAAAAGATCTTTGTCCAACTTTCCTCTTCATTAGCTATGCTTTTCAGCCTTAAGGCTGATTCTTGCATATGTTGTTGTATACTCCCAAAAACATACCCTATCCAAAATGACAGACCATTAGGACTATAAGATAAATTTTGACCCTAATCTTGCAACTTCAGGACAGTCTGGCAGGTATTTAGCAACGCCCTGCTGGTCTGGCAATGTTACCTCGAGATTACCAGCATAAAAACTATAGATTAATCCAAAAACTACCCTTGTGGCGATCAGATATTTTTCCGTGCATCTTTGTAAGTTTATCATCCTCCCCTGGGTGAACGCAACCGGACCGGGTTGCCAGACGTTGATATTTGTGTCTCGGAGTACACGTAAAGAATGGAGAAATAGAGTACTTACAGATAACACGTATAAATCTACCATTTTTCATATGTTTAGTACCTGAGACCTACAACTTTGACCTCGTCTGGGGGCTGAACGCAACGTCCTAATGGTCTGTCATTTTGGATAGGGTATGTTTTTGGGAGTATACAACAACATATGCAAGAATCAGCCTTGAGGCTATAAGATAAATTTTGACCCTAATCTTGCAACTTCAGGACAGTCTGGCAGGTATTTAGCAACGCCCTACTGGTCTGGCAATGTTACCTCGAGATTAACAGCATAAAAAACTATAGATTAAACCAAAAACTACCCTTGTGGCGATCAGATATTTTTCCGTGCATCTTTGCAAGTTTATCATCCTCCCCTGGGTGAACGCAACCAGTCCGGGGTGCCAGACGTTGATATTTGTGTCTCGGAGTACACGTAAAGAATGGAGAAATAGAGTACTTACAGATAACACGTATAAATCTACCATTTTTCATATGTTTAGTACCTGAGACCTACAACTTTGACCTCGTCTGGGGGCTGAACGCAACGTCCTAATGGTCTGTCATTTTGGAAAGGGTATGTTTTTGGGAGTATACAACAACATATGCAAGAATCAGCCTTGAGGATATAAGATACATTTTGACCCTAATCTTGCAACTTCAGGACAGTCTGGCAGGTATTTAGCAACGCCCTACTGGTCTGGCAATGTTACCTCGAGATTACCAGCATAAAAAACTAAAGATTAAACCCAAAACTATCCTTGAGGCGATAAGATATTTTTTCAGATTTTTTTGCAAGTTTACGGGTCTCTCCTGGGCAAACGCAACCGCTCCGAGGTGCCAGACTTTGAGATTTGTTACCGGAAGTAGACCGAAATAAGGGAGAAACAGAGCATTTTCATGAGGAAATAAGTTGGAAATTTCACCCTTGCCTCCCATACTATAAGCGAAAAACGTTACACGCTTAGTTCCCATACAAATCGACGAAATATTTCCTTCTATCTCGACATATTTATTTTATTTTTATATATGTATATATTTATATATATATGTCCATATATAATGTATATAGTTTATTATTTTAACCGACTTCACGTACAATTTGGTTGTAAATTAAATCCGCACCTATAATGTCTCTGTTTACCCTGATGGTCGACTGGTAGAGAATGCCTTACGGCATTAAGTCCGCCATTTGTACTTTCTTGTATTGTGCAATAAAGTTTAAATAAATAAATAAATAAATATTTCTGTGACTAATACACACTTCGTTCAATTATTACTACATAAAAATTTAATGCATTATATGTATTAAAACAACAATGTCTAACTTTTACATTGTTTACTAGCTTATATTCTTCGTTCCGCTTCTTCCCTTTAGTCGAATTTGTGAAAACTGTGTTATAGGTATATAGATGCAGAGGCATATCATGTTCCTTGAAAGTGAATATGGTATTACTCGCTCACGATTCCTACAAAATGGATTATAAAAGATTTCTAATCTGAATACGTTTCTCGGACCAAAGTCGGAAAAATCCCTCTGGTAAAGCGGACACGGCAAAAAGTTTCACTCGTCACGACGCCTGACACAGTATAAGAACGGATTAAATATTTACAAGCATTCTTAGTAACCTCCTCTGTACATTTAGATACCTAATTTAAGGAAGAGCGGTGTTTCTTAGCACAGGTATCTCGCATACTTAAAAAGAAACACCAACCTATGTAAATGTAAACCTTTAAGAAAACGAATAAATAATTTTTCATAATTTTTCATTTTTCATTTTCATTTTTCTTTGACTCTCACCTACTGCTCCGGTAAAGTAAAAATGAAATTATTTATCCAAAGAGCGATGTTGTCTTAGTATAATTAAAGAACCCGGAGAGGCAAAGTTTTTATTTAACAAGCAGAGTATTTTGCGCTGAACTCAGTATGTAAGGAACGCGTTAAACTGTGTTAAATGTTTAGTTTAATCCATGATCAAACTACTTAACTAGGTCAGTACTTATCTGTTTTTTTGATCACTAAATTACACTTTCTAATCATTCAAAAAAATCATAACGCTATCATGAATTTACTCATACATCTGAATAAGATAGATAATTCATGATAGCAGGAAGGTTTTTCATGGAGAGTAATGAAATACAAGGAAGTAATATCTAATATGTATACGTGTACAAAAATGAGCATGGGCCATCAGGTGCTTAACTTAGTTCCTACGGTTAATTACCCAGTTAATTACCTATTATCCATATTATCCAGATATATCCTATTATCCAGAAATCAAGTTACCCAATTACCTACATAAACTCAAATTACGGAAACTATTAACTGGATGATTGTATTGATAACAATTTATCGATAACATACAATACCCGGTCGGAAAGCAAACAAACCCAATGTTATCTGATATTATAGGTAATCAACTTAATCGTTTATCTAGTAGTTCGTTTTATGATGTTATGGGGATTGCCCAAACCAAACGTAAGAACTTAAAGCAACCAGTTTGTATTAGACATTTTACCCACACCAAACGTAAAAACTTAAAGCCACAAGCTAATGCCATATTTTTTCATGGTTCTAAGGTGTAAACGTCAGTTATTTCCCTGCGGCACACTGAACCTTGTGAAAAAACAAACAAAAGATTGCAGTTACTGCAACTTCTAAAGGGATTAATTAATTTTTTGATTAGGTTGCCCGCGCCTAAATATTTCAGCTACCTTTACAATTGTTGTAGCAATAGGTACCTTTTTAGTAAAGACTGCAGTAACAGGAGGTTCAGTCAGACCTAGCCAGATTTCGAGTAGACTATGAAAACAAATTTAGCGATTAAAAGATGCCACCCCTTAACTTAGATGAAACTTTTTGTTACAGAAACAGATTTTAATTCGGATGTTGACTAATGTTGAATTTTACAACATAATATAGTCACATGGATTGGAAAATACTAAATTATCATAACACAAAAGAAATAAACCAAAAATGTATAAAAATATAAAGTTCTGAGACCACAAAGTTTAAAAAAAAAAACATATTTTTTTATCGTCTTAAAGAAAAATTAAAGTCAATTTCGGGATGCTTAAATAACACTGAAAAAATAAATGTATGACAACTTGCTTAAACGCACTTTTTCGTGCTCAAAATGGCAAAATGCTATTTTTTTCATACAACTTAGTACAGCGATAGAACCGATGACGTCATAGGTTCCTCCCGTTTTCTATAGAGCGTTTTCAATGCTCAGTGCGATCTGCTACTTTTAATTACAATTTATGGCTGTTATACTTATACAAATGTATTAGGTGTCATATAGATATTTGTTTAGTTTGCACTTTAACTAAATGTTATTATTAGAAGTTGGAAGCATTGTGATTGCACTATAAACAGGACAATGTAACTAGGTAGGTACTATATAAATTAAGAGTAAATTGCAGCTTCGGACTTTATACAAACAGGCCCCCACGGGATTTTATACAAATGCATTGTGGAACGATTTGACTTGCAAAATCTGGTCCCGGATGCCTGTGCAGCGGTGTTATACGACAAGCGATATTCCGAAATTCAAGCTTTGTCTTGACGTCACCGAAATATTAGAATCTTATGGAGTTGAATTTGGAAGGTATCCAGATAAATTGGACCACAAAGAATATTGGGGCTGGAAAGTAGTAAGGAGATAAATATTTGGTGAAGATTATACTATGACCTCTGCATTCCACGTTTTGAATATCGGAATAAAAGTTTGGTCTGGATAAAAGCATATTGTTGCATTTATAAACCTAATTTTTAAAGACCTACATGTTTACACTTACTAACGTAAACCCGGTTACTTGAGAATCCAAGGGCGACTTTGCAAAAGCAGTTGAACTTTTATATTATAATCGATTTTTCCTTTACTAAACTCAATATCCCACTTAATATTATAAATGTGAAAGTTTGTGAAGATGTTTGGATGTTTGTTACCTAATAACGGTGTAGCAACTGGATGGATCAAGCTGAAATTTGGCATGTAAGTAGACCATTTCCTGGATTGAAACATAGGATACTTTATATCCCGGTAAAGAGTTCCTTTGGGACAATAACGGGAATAACGCGGGCGAAGCCGCGGGAAAATGCTAGTACGAAATACTTTGGTTGATTTTGCAGCTGATTATCAAATCGTAACCGAATTTATATAAATGTAATCGAATTTATATAAATGATCATCTGTCTAGCTATAATAAATATTTACTTAAAGAAGCTAAACGCAGAAAAACTCAAAAGCAGTATAAGTGGTGTTGGGTACAAAATTGCACTGTAATGGTGCGAAAGACTGATAATTCACCCGTTTTGTTCATAACGTCTGAAGACGCTTTAAACAAAATAACATGAGAATGAACCGCACCATTTATTTACACTATCTGAAGATGTTATTGCTTACTTACATTAATAGTGTTATACAACTCCTTCACTACAGAAACAAAATATTTACCTTAAATTTCATTTCATATCCGATACATGTCTATTTTGCAACAATTAATTTATATTTCGATAAGAAATTAAACAAAATACTTATATATAAACATATTACGCTTTTTACGACACACAGTACTTTACATATTAAATATAGTATACATTTAATTGTTGATGTTACTTAGCTTTTATTACCAAAATGCTCGTGGGCTTCGTACGAAGACTATTGAATTTTTACGAAATGTGTTAAAATCAAATTATGATTTCATATGTATCACTGAAACTTGGTTGTTACCCGGCATTTTTGATTCTGAACTGTTCGATTCGAGATATAATGTGTATAGAACCGATCGAGATTGCGAGAGAATGGGGGTTACAAGGGGTGGCGGCTCACTTATTGCCGTGCGCCGTGAGCTTCGGGCGGACGCGAGCGGCACGCAGTCCGTGGTATCCCTACCGGACGCCGATATAACGTATCTCGTTGTTCCCCTTAATCATGGTCCCGTTGCTAGAAAGCTTAGGCTGTTTACTTGCTACTTTCCTCAGGGAAGAGAACAAGCAGACTCCCAGTTGTCATTTTTCGAATATCTTTCTAATTTATATACTGATTTTCCCGATGACGAATTTTTAGTTATCGGTGACTTTAATATCGGTGATGCAGCCTGGGTCCGGCCCGATAATTATTCACAGGCCCTTGAATTAGCTAACCCTAACTTTAATACCCTTACTACGCAATTAGCTGCATTAATGCACTTTTGTAACTGGCAACAGTTCAATCACATACCAAATAAAAATGACAGACAGTTGGATCTAGTTCTTTCCAACCGTAAATGTGAGGTCAGTAGTGTGGACCCATTAGTACCCATTGACACTCATCATCCAGTCTTCTGTGTAACGACTGATATAGGCTCGATTGAGCGTCATTTAAAACCTGCATCACGTATCATTCGTCGTTTTTATGCAGCTGATTATGACAACATTAATTCGAACTTAAGCCAAGTGGATTGGGAATCGCACTTAAATATTAAGGACATTGAAAGCGCTGTAGATTGTTTTTACACAATAATTAATAAGATTATAAATGACTTTGTTCCATCTAAAACAATATCTAACAACAACAATAAATATCCTGCATGGTTTTCTAACTCTCTTATCCGATTAATAAAGAAAAAAAATAAAATACACAAAAAATGGAAAATTTATACGAGATTATCGGACTATGACGCTTTCTCTAGTTTACGCCAAGAAGTGAAATCCCTAGAAATATCGTGTTATAATCTATTTATATCCAGAGCTGAAAATAACATCAAAATTAATTCCAAATCTTTTTGGTCGTTTATAAAGTCAAAAACTGATAGAAACAACAGTGGTTTGCCTGACTCTATGTATCTTAATGGCAGAATAGCAAATAGCGGACACTGCATGGCTAATTTATTTAATGAATTCTTCCAATCAGTTTTTGAACCGATTGGAAATAATTCAAGCTCAATTGACCCCGAATATAATCCTTCTGTGAACGCCATCAATACTGTTGAAATAACTTTGCCTTTAGTTGAAAAATATCTAAATTCATTAAATGCGTCAAAAGGAAGTGGTCCCGATGGTATTCATCCTATATTTCTCAAGCGTTGTAGTAGAACCCTAGCGTTACCAGTATGTATATTGTTTAATTGTTCTTTAAAATTAGGTTTGTTACCCAAGGCTTGGAAACAATCAATTGTTGTCCCTATTTTTAAAAATGGCGACAAACATGACGTAAAAAACTACCGCGGTATATCAAAATTATCAGTTTTACCCAAATTATTCGAGAAGATTATTTATGATACATTATACCCAACAGTAAGACCGTTGTTAATAACTCAACAGCACGGTTTTGTCAATAAGCGATCTACAGAATCAAACCTGTGTGAATTTCAGGATTATATTATGAGTGCCATGGACGAGAACTATCAGGTTGATGCCATTTATACAGATTATTCCAAGGCGTTTGATAAAATTTCCCATTTCATTTTGCTAAAAAAGATAGAACACATTTGGTATTCATGGCGATCTACTTCGGTGGCTCACTTCTTATTTGCGTGATAGGACTCAGGCTGTCACTGTTAAAGGTTATACTTCCACTTTCGTTCCGATTACGTCAGGTGTCCCCCAGGGTTCCCACTTGGGCCCATTATTATTTAATATGTATATTAATGACGTCATCGCCTGTTTTCTTCACTCCAACATTTTACTTTACGCGGATGATACAAAGATTTTTACGGTTATCAGATCAGAAGCTGACTGTTTTAAGTTGCAAGAGGATCTGGACAGATTAAATACTTATTGTCTAAATAATAAACTCTTTATGAATATTGACAAGTGCTCTGTGATCACCTTCACGCGGAAACGTCAACCTATTCTTTTTAACTATCTAATAGGTAATCAAATGCTTAAGAGGGTATATGAGGTCAAGGACTTGGGTGTATATTTTGATAGCGAACTCCAGTTAATATCCCATGTTAATAAAATCACAGGTAAAGCGTATCGGATGCTCGGATTTATATTGCGTCAAAGCAAAGACTTTAAGAACCCCAATACACTACTGCTCCTCTACAATGCATTTGTGAGATCCTATTTAGAATATGCATCCACTGTATGGAGCCCTTTCTATTCAGTCCACGTTAATTCCGTAGAACGTATACAAAAAAAGTTCCTCAATCGCCTTAAATATAAATTCAATTCCTTTGTCTGTAAGAACATTGAAAGTCTTCAAATAAGAAGAGAAAAAAGGGATATTATGTTTTTATTTAAATTCCTTCGTAATATTATCGATTCTGAATATCTCATAAGTAAGGTAACATTTAGATGTCCAAGCTTTCGAACTCGGTCCACGGACTTATTTTCAACGCCGTTTAGTCGTAAAAGATATGTAAATAATAGGTATGTAGTAAGAGCTTGCAAAATTTATAATAAGAAATATTCACATATAGACATGTTTCAATTAGATCAGCGCAAATTTGTTTCTGTATTGAAAGCAATAGATAAACTATAGTCTACTTTACAAATCTATTTTAAATTATTTCAAAACATTAAGATTGCAGTATTGAATTAGTATTAACTTAACTTTTTATGTTTTTTTTTTTTCTCAATGTTGTTTTATGTTCTCGCAACTAGACAGGTATTATATTAATAACCTGTACGTATACCTACATATAACTTAGATACATTTAATGCATGTTGTTTTTAGTTACTCTCAGAGCAAAAATGTACTTACTATTAGTGGAAACTGTTTTGGCTTCTGTATCTAGCTATATTACTTAATTTATTAAGTGTAATTGTATGCTGTTTGTTTCCCATTACAATAAAATAAAATAATAAAAAAAAAAGTAACCAGCTAATGAAGTATTTTGACTAATTCGGACGTTTCAAATTTCCCATGCTGATTACAAAAAATTGGTAACACCGAGAGGTTGAAAAACAATTTTATCATATAACGCAATAAAAATTTCCAAGGTTGCAAATACAATAATTAAATTAAACCATTTAAATAAATTATAAAATTTAAAAAACCGTCCAAAACGTAACGAAAGTCGAAAAATTTTTTCGACCACGAGCACTTTAACCCCTGTTATTTTTATGATACCTCTTCATGATCATGTTTTTGTTTGAAACAAAATTGTATGTTATAACGTTTGACCTACCGATTGCGGAATCATGATTATCAAATAATTGGATTTTTTTATCTTCCCTTCTTTTCATTGACCTGAATTTCACTTTTATGTTACGAATACTTACATGACGCATTATAGAGCTAGTTTTAAAGCCAATTTTGTTATAGGTGTGGTACACTAAAAACTCATATTCTTGTAAAGTAATACCAAAGAGAAAAATAATCTCGTCAGTTTCGTCACAAATGGCAGTCAAAGTTGACTCAGTCATCATTTTGCAAAATAACGTCTAAAGTGCATGTGTGATTGGTCAAAATCCGCGGCCTTGCCCATAGAGACCATGTTATGTTATTAAATCTATCAAATTAGCTCCATGTTTTCCTAAAGTCACCCCGTTTTACGGTACTTTTTGCCAAGTTAAATTTTATTGTAACCTATACTCAATAAACAATGTAATTTAAATAAGTTCCTTACAAAGAAAGGAAGAACTTTATAAGTAAATTATTGTTTGTTTGAACATGACCATTTTCAGGCAGAAACGTCTGTTAATCAAACGACATTAAGGTGATAGGACTTTTATAAAGAAGAACAGGAAATTAGTAATATGTACAGTCGAGTTCATCATTATCTGAGCAAAGATTGGAACAAAAACATCTGAACAAGACCCTATTGTCACAAGCATAAGAACTAGATCAGATATTTTTGATCCGTTTTTTGCTCAGATAATGATGAACCCGACTGTACCTATCAGTCATTGATCCGAGAACCATACATGATGCCTTAATCTATTAAATAAAAGAAGTGGTCACGATACAGATGCCGTTTAATAACAGGTAAGTTAATATTCAATTTACAGCCGTACTGCTTAACTACGTTAGCACTAAGTAAGACGTGTTACTAGAACGAAGGTTCAGAACCAAGTGTCCCTCCGTTCTCAACTATTTAACTTTTCGCCTCCGCTCGGGTAAAGTCGGAAATCTTCGGAGCCACAGCGGTTACGAACCTCCATGCGAAACTTGACTTAACCAATGACTTAACATACCTAATCATTCCTTTTATACTTAATTAACATTAAATCTTAAATATTACATGTTCTAAACTCTAATTCTTTGTTTTATTTATTTATAACCCTAATAATTATTAGTGCGACAACAAATCTGAAAAATACAGATTAATAAAACATCTGTGTTCCTGAAAATTCACATAAACACGAAAACCGGCCAAGTGCGAGTCGGACTCGCGCACCGAGGGTTCCGTACAAACTCATAAGTAGATACATGAATAGTTCAAGAAAAACTATATGGCGATTAGTTTAGTAGGAGCAAATAAGTATGTGTTAAGATTTTTGCAAATTCCTCAAAAACAGTGCAAGTTAGGAAAACCGTTATATTTTTCCTGTAATATATAGGATGACATTAATAATTGGTAATTATTACAGATTTTTCTGTTCAGTAACTTCGAAGATAATAGGGGGGGAACGGTATTTTTTTTAACGTTTTTCGCCATAAATCAAAAACTACTTATTTAAAAAATAATACAAAAATACTGTTTTAATCTACAAATTAAGCCCTTTCATTTGATACCTCACTCAATATAATAGCCCTACTTTCAATTTGCAAAGTCTCATTACGGACCCCTTTAAAAAAAAAGTAAAAAAGTTACAAGATTTTTTTTACATCCTATAAGCTCGGATTAGCGGTTCTTAACACTATTCCAAATTTCAAGTCGATAGCATCAGTAGATCCTGAGATATCTTGCTGTGACAGACGGACAGACAGACAGACAGACAGACAGAGTCGCACCATAAGGGTTCCTTTTTTACCATTTTGGTACGGAACCCTAAAAACTGACTCGAACTACTGAAGCAATGTAATCATATTCGTGCATCGGGTCGAAATAGCAAATACAGAAGTTGACGTGTACGCCGGCCCTGGGGAGAACCGGGAATCAAACTATGGAGGCACACAGCTCAGCTCTCGGCATTATTTACTCAGACGTATGATTTCTATTTCTACGTCTAAAAATATCTACAAAACTGTTTACGTGTGTATTATTTTACCGCCACTGGAGGGGAAAAACTAAGGAACAAATATTGACTACAGCGTGATATCGCTCCATGAAATACGACGCTAGTTCGGTTTATAGTCGGTACACTTGGTGTATAATGTCTATTTTTTTGTTTTGTCACTGAAGAGAATAAGTCGAAGAGAGGAGCAATGAGTTGATGAAATTTAATGAAGGTGATCGAAAATAGGAGAGTAAAGAGGAAATAGGAGAGTAGGTACTAGGATTTGAGGGACCAAGATGAGCCAATGGTCGCGTTTTTCCGTAAGCGTTTCGTAGTATTTTCAATTTCTCATAACCACCAGACCGATCTGGTGGCGGTTTTTGGCCAAGATATAGGGTTTATTTATAGATTTATGTATTATTTTCATCGAAATATCGATACCTTTAGACTCAAAGGGCGTAAACGCCGCAGGTTCTAATGGCGTTTACGCCCTTTGAGTCTAAAGGTATCGATATAATGTACGGAACGATAACGTCTAACAAAACTGACTGTGAAATTTGCCCCACAACGCACACTTATCAAAATCAATACGTCTTATGTATCAAGGGGTATTGATAACCAACTTATGTGTGAGTCTAACATCATTTATGTTATGACAAATATTAGTATTAAGTTTGAGAAGACTTCATTTTTGGATAGATTGCGTGATCATTTCATTTGCCGCTATAGTTTTTTCTTTAGTACTCCGGCCGGTAGTACGTATTCCGTGTGACTGGTTTTGAGCGTCAGTTACCTACGCTTCCATACTTATTATATTTCAGTGATTATATTGATAAACTTTGTAGAGTTGGGCTTGAATCTGCATGATATCTGATACCTTTTTTTACAATGAAAGCATTAAGAGTTTATGAGTCTTGGCAAGCCATTTTAGATGAAAATTATAAATGTTAGATAAAAGAGACAAAATCCTACAAAAACGTACTTCATCATACTATAACGAAATATAAAGCGGAAGATAAGCTAGGTAGGTTTATAATATTGAATAAACTGATATCATTTTGCCGTCAAGAGCTAAGCCTAGCAGTAGCGTCGCGTCCAAAGAACTCGATTCCTACCGGCTTGCCTAATATCTAGCATTTGAGCACCTTATTCTATAGCTCTCAAGGAAAATGTACACCAAATCTGCACCGGCTTGCCCAAGGATATCTTTGACGCCACGCCACTGAAGCCTAGGTAATATGCTATATCTTTGACAGATGCAAGTAAACCTATTGTTATAGTGTTCCTAGGCCTATCATTAATCCGATTTATGGCGAAGATATTGGCTATCTTGGTTACAAATCTGTGGCTTCAATAAAAGGCATTAAATGGTTAAACAAATTGACCTAATAGCAGCTCTGCTGCTCACCAAAGTCTGTGCGGTGAGTAATGGCCAACCGCCCTTACGGACATTTATTTTCGTCCCATTCAAAGAGATTTTTCCGCGGGTATTAAAATTAAATTACTTTGTTCATAGCTTCTTTTCATAAATTACAATCCAAATAGTGATATAGGTGGTAGAAGTTAAAATATTTTAGTTATAATATTTTAAATGTGCGTCTTCAGTGTATTAAAGTGTTGATATTTTCTCTCTTAATAATTTTCCATTGTACTTTGTAATAGTTAGAGCTTAGTTTGGGATTATGTCAATCCAAAGAAAAATGTATGTGTCCTGATATTATCTCATTTAAAAGATTCGCACATGAAAGACTTCCCAGATAGGTAGGCAGATAAAACGGTTTTATCTTATATAAGCTATTGAAGTCAGTAATTACGTCGAGCTTTTCAAGGTTCTCTGCCAAGGTTGTCAAATTTTATTAACTGTCAAATTAGCTTTAATTAATGCGATTTTCAGGCATAATCTCCGCTAATAACCTCAACTTTGAAGTTCCCGTTAAACTCAATTGTAATTAAGTGTAATGTTCAGAGACGTAACCAAATCAAGATTAAGGAAAGTTTTGTAAGGTATCTCTGAGTTCCGCAAAACAGCTATCTCGAAGTAATACTAGCAGAGTAGTCGGGGGACGGCCACGCTGCGGGCCGCTCTTAAGGGGCAGCAAACTTCAAAAAGCCTAAAAATAGTTTCCACAAACGAGAAAAAACAAAATTTCCACCAATTTATCCTTTCCCTCAGAGACCTCCCTAACCTTCTTTAAAAGTCAACGTGACTATTATATTCCACATTGATAAATTACTAAGATAAATGCAACAACAAACAAGTATTACATTTCCATGTTCTACAGACCAATACCGTCACGGTGACACCTATCATTTAAAATGAATAATTATACGTTAACGAGCTTTTGAATTTCAATTGTTGAAATGTAAAAGTATTGGTGGAAATGTTTTCGTTTCTCATTAGTAAGGGATCTGATAGGTAAGGAGTCCAATAACAGCGAGCTTCGCATCAAACGCTCATTAAAAAGTAATCAATCGGCAGGGCTGGCCCAGGCTACGATGAAGGCAGCTTTCGATAATTTACAACAACAATGCAACTCATCACGGTTATTATACTTGTAGCCTGAGATTTGGGCTCGCCTCCTTTCTTCTGCTATTGTTGTAAATCAGCTTTTAATTAAATAATCTGAATCAACAAATACCGGTTCGATATTAAATTTGTTGACCTTAGAAGTAAATAAATGTACCTAATTTTATTTTTCCCTTTTCATAAACCATCTTATGACAAATTTAAATATGACGAGCCATTTTGTCCACCAACAGACACGTAGATAATTATGCAGCTATCAGTTAAAATGAGAAATGAAGACGCTTTGTACTTTTTTAGGGATACCTTTAAACCCAATATTTGCGATGTCTGGATGGCCCTTACACTGACAGATTATTACGAATGAGGCATGGGAGCAAGAATGTCGTTAACTGTCTAATCTACACATAAGTATAAGTACTTAGTGGACTCATCGGAATTTAAAGATTATCGTGTACGAGTAATACACAGAACCTATCTTTTGATCTCCTTTTCCCAGACCCAGCTTTCAGAATTTTCTTGTACCTCAAGTCATAAAAAGAGCCTAAATTATCTTTCATTCTATAACACGCAGCTGGCTCTTTTTCAAAAAATGATGTCCGTATTTATGGATTAATTTAACAAAATGTTAACCTTGTTCCCCTGTGTAACGAAAGTTACCATAATAAGATAACTTTATTGACCCAGCTATTACAAAATTCAAAAGTAATCGGATAATTTTAATTATAATTTTAACCATATATCAGCTACGTTTTCCTACAGCGCCGACAAATATTCTCTAAGCCAGGGGTTCCCAAAGTGTGCGCCGCGGCGCCCTGGTGCGCCGTTGAAAGTAAAGAGGGGCGCCGTGAGTCAATCCTGTATCATTATCTAAAACCACAAATATTCGCGGGTACAATCGAAGACACTGCTAACTGACCACTTGTCACCCTTATTTCAATGTATTAAGGTCTACTGATGGTCACTTAACTGTGTCTTCGTTTGTACCTATAAAGCAAAAATACCTGTTTAGAGCGAACTAGGGTAGGGCGCCATGACGAAGTACTAAACTTGTAAGTGCGCCACGGCCTGAAAAAGATTAGGAATCCCTGCTCTAATCAGAAAAAGCGTTATCTCCATTAGTAGAAACTTCTAACTCAACATTCCTATGCCTTTCACCTATTGGTCATTCACCTGTACATTCATTTCATTGTACGAGTAATGTAAGGAAACGAAATAAACTTCTTCAAAAAATCATATAATCTATTAGATCGAGGTTAATAAAAGTAAATATGGAAAACGTAGGTACAATTCGAGAAGGTGATTATTGATTGATAGAATCGAAAGATGTTAAATCAAAGAAAATGTTCAATAACTAAATTCTGTTTGAAGCCGAATTACTTGGAAGTAAGTTGGAGACATTATATAGTCTTTTTGAATTGCTGCTCTCGGTTGCTATGCAGGGATAATCAAGAGTTTATTGGAAAGCTGTTAAAAGGAATCTGAGAGCGTCCCGGGCCGTTAAGTGACGTTTTTATTGCAAGAAACTCAATCCACTATAAAGCTATCCGCAGCATAATTTAAATTAGCCCAGTACTCCCACAGCATTTTATTGGTATTTTTATATTGCAACAGTTTTATTGAATATAAATAGGGAACTTCTGACTCGATTCAGCACAAAGGTCCCCTATGGAATGTAGACAGAGAGTGATTGATTCTGAATAGATAGATGAAGAAAGTGGCTTGGCTGGAGGTCACTGCACACCAACCATACGGGGACGAGGACGAAGACATCAGACCGGTCGTGGTGGTATTATTTTGCGTTACAATATGTCTAATAGTGAACGCCTTTCGAATAATGATAATCATCACCATTTCAATCTGGATTTCTTCACTGGGGAGCATAAGTCTCTCTCATAACAAACGATCGCCCGCTTTTTGCCTCCTTCGACTTACTTCGACCCACGCCGCTGTGACTTTCGGTTTGTAGTCTCATAACCTTTACGCTCCATCCGGCATCGGACTAATGATAATAATGAAATAGTCATAATAATCACGTATTACGTAAATAGTTATACTAATAATAGAAGAGTTCCCATTAAGTACTCTTAAATGGCGGCTATTAATGCAATGTAACTACACAGAGAAAACGCTGCGAGCATATTTGGTACAATGCCAAGGGTTGGAGCAGTTTAAGATTTAATTTGTTTTTATTTCAATGTACCTTTTGTCATCTTAGTTAAAACTCAGTGAATAAAAATAGTAGTCATCACGCGGGAATGTTACGCCACTTGCCATTGTCCTTAATTTAGCTGTGTAGGTAATCATAATTCGTTAGCAGTCGTGTGCTCGAAGTACGCCCGATTTGCATTACATGGTTAAATTATGAACAGTGGCAAGTGGCGTAACATTCTCGTGTGGTGACTATACCTACGCTGTATGCTTTATGTTGGGTACATAATGAAGTAATCCGCTAAATCAAGGATCTTCAGGCAGGCAGACCTCGATTCTCAATTGGCCTAGTTAAACGATTAGTCTACGGCATAGTTAACAATAACAATCTTAGATATACCACCAGCCGTAGCCATATTACAAGTTTAAGTGTTCAGTCTCCTCTAAGAGAGTAGGCCTGTGCTGTGGGCATAAAGTTAGGCCGATGATGATGACGAAGAGACGTAAGGTTAATACCCTATCGTAATAGGCTTGTATCCTAAATTTTGTTTCTGATGTAAATCTATTCTACTATTTATGAGGAACAAATATATACTATAACTACTAAACTTGGATTACTATAACAGCCACAAATTGTAATTAAAAGTAGCAGATCGCACTGAGCATTGAAAACGATAGGAACTTATGACGTCATCCGTTCCGTCGCTGTACTAAGTCTGTATGAAAAAAAAATAGCATTTTGCCATTTTGAGCACGAAAAAGTGCGTTTAAGCACATAGTTGTCGTACATTCATTTTTTCAGTGTTATTTAAGCATTCCGAAATTAACTTTAATTTTTCTTAAAGGCGATAAAAAAATATCGAAATTTTTTAAAACTTTGGTCTCATAACTTTATAAATTTAAATATTTTTTGTTTATGATAATTTAGTATTTTCCAATCCAAGTGACTATATTATTATGTAAAATTCAACATTTATTTAGTCCACATCCCCATTGCTTTAGTCAATAATTTTACAGACATGTTTTTCTCAACAATATAATTCAATTATACAATATACGAGAAATATTTATTCCCACAAAAAACATTAAACGGTCTAAGCCGGCACTTTACCACGTAAAAACCCCTCTCTTAAATTACTTTTCTTCCCTTACACCATTCCGTGGTAGCGTCGCAGAGAGTTAATGAAGGCGCCTTACGAAACGACTCAATCGTAATCAACGGGCGACTTCGAACAGGATAAGTTCGTGTAATTGCTTTAATTAATTGCTTCTCTCATACACCTTTGCTTCTTGTCGTATAGGATACGCAGACGAACTCTTCTGTTAACTTAGGTACCTACTACAGAGCGATGTAGTTCTTTACTACAATTAGGGTTTTCACATTTTAGAACCATAGACTTTATTGTGACAGTACCTAGGTGTCAAAATTCACTGGCTGTACCCTGAACCATAAGATTCTGACACCTCTTATCAGAAATAGATAAACCACAAAAAACTGAGGAGTCTTTTTACCCGACCGCGGCGAAGCCCAAAGGAGGGTTATGTGTTTGACCTGTATGTATGTATGTATGTCCGTTCCTGTGTCCGCTCGTAACTACTCAACGACACAACCGATTTTGATAAATGATACATCATTAGATTCGTCTTGATGGCGCGAGTGTCGCTGGGTATGAAGTTTGTTAAAATAAACAAAATGGCGGATTTTATGCATTTTTAAAGTGCACCGCGGTCGGGTTTATTTTAGCAAAAATATTTTTTCCGATAGCAACAGCCAAATTAAATTTCATAATTCCGAAGCCTAACTTGCCGTGAGTTAGGCTTCGGAATTATGAAATGTGTTTGCACACATGTACATAATATTAAGGAAGCAATTCGCAACAGGCTTCTCAAACTTTACGTGCACCTACTATTAGCATGTATATTGTGTAGGGATGTGACCTGGCTAAAACATATTACAGTAAACGGCCATAAAGAATGCACATCGGCAATCATCGCATTTCCGAATACAAACGAATGCTAATTTCCATGTACATAAATTATTAGATTAATCGTTCATTAAAATTTGAATATAGAACTAAGTACTTTATTGTTGTTTTGTTTTGATTTCACGTGGAATATATCGTCGACCGTAGGCTGAATTACGGTAAGGGACATTGTTTTGCCTGTCCCTTACCGCAATTCAGCCTACGGTCGACGATATATAGAGTTGTAAAACACGATGTAATTATATTTAATTATTGCTTGTTGGGGAAAGATAATATACATACATATATATACATACATATATTCACGCCCAAATTGTTTTTTTTTTCTCCCATTTTTCGGAGAGCTGAACTTTGTTCCACTAGAATGTGTATCAGTGCCAGTGCCGACTTCGTTTAATAAATTATTCAAAGTTCTTCTTGAAATGCCATTGGCATCTGCAACTCTCTGTTGAACCTTCTTAAAATCTAGACACGCGGCAGCGTGTCAAGCCAAGTTCAAGCAAAACTGGCTAGCCAGCGCCGAGTGTAATATTACACGAACCACTTGGTGCCACTTTTCACCCTTCTATAACTCAAAACCTCTTTAACGTAAACACATAAAACTACGTGTGTTTAATTATATCCATAAGGACATCTAGAAGCCCAAATTTCATGAAGCTAGCTCAAACGGTTATAAAAATATAAAAGTCAAAAAGTCGTAAATTTTAGCACTGACTGACTGGATGAAATTTGGAACCCAGCTCGGTAACTGTGTAAGCGTAGGAAAAAATCTAAAAATAAAAAAAAGTTAAAAAATAGGGGTGTCCCCATACAAAAAAAAATTAATTGTATCATTGGAACCGTTAATGAAATTTGGAATCCAGCTCGGTAATTGTGTGTAAGCGTAGGAAAAAATCTAAAAATAAAAAAGTTAAAAAATAGGGGGGGGCCCATACAACATTTTTTTTTAATTGTTTCGTTGGAACCGTTACCAGCAGATATTTGAAACTATCCCAATATAGGTATTATTATATTTGCTATATAACAGAAATATACAAATAAAGTTAAGTCACAAAATAAGTGGTATCCCTATACAAAAAACTTGTAATACGCACTAAACAACCGGCCAACGGTGTGTCGTTGGCGGCGCGCGGCATCACATAATTTTTCATCACACTTGCTCGAAAATGGTGTCATTACACGTAGGTTTTGCGGGCCGTAAATAACCTATTACGCCCTAGGGCGTAATGGTTTTCTTCCAAGTCAAATCTAACCTACTTTAAGATCTCACATTTTTAAATAACAGAAATTGTTATAGGTATCCAATAAAGCAAAGAAATAGAGTTTAATACTTGTTCATAATATTGTTATTTTGTTCCTATAAATACATATTTGGATTTTTCATAGGACTTGGCACTCATTTAGATCTCCATTCTTTTTGCAGCGAAGCCTAGCATAATTTTTGTATTGAACTTGGCTCTCCTTTTTTACATTTATGTTTTTGGTGGGATAATTACTTACATTAACATCCTCATGTTTTTTAATTGGTCGGCTTCAGTTACAAAAAAATTATAAACATTGTAGATAATTTCGCGTGACTGGCAAAGTAACGGCTTACCTTTTTTCCTATAGATGCTAAAGTACAAATTTAATTTTGTAAAAGTTTTAGCAACTCTATATATATATTGACTTGGATATGCGACTGTACTCTCTCGCATTTGAACCACGACTGACAAAACAAACGTCATGGTGTGTGCGACACAGATATCGCTATATGAAGTCGAAATTAGCCGATTGCCTCTTTCCAAAGATCGATGTGCATTCTTTATCGCCGTTTACTGTACTATAATTAGTCCGTCAGTTAGATTATCAAAAAAATACCACCATCATTTGGACCGCTCCAATCAGTCAGTTTCAATCGTACCTGGTTCTATATAATCTGGTTGTGGCGTTCAGTACTAAGGATATCAGGAATAAAGGAATGAAACACAGTTTGTACAGTAGGTACCCGGGCCGGTTGATTGACAGCGACCATCTTGCTCCACGTCTAGTCTGACACTGACACTAGGAAGCGTTCTACCAACCGTCCGTATACATTTATTAATATATAATATATATATTACCAATCTGTCAATACACATTACGTAGACACCACATCTCTCCCTTTTTTTCAAGTGTTTATTTTACAGGCAGGTATTTATAATTAGGTTTATTATCACATTAATAGATTTTGTTTTATTTTGTTATTTACTGTACATATTGATGAATACGATACCGATTCTTACTAAGATAATTTATGTCGAGCTAATGGGGGTTTTAGTTGTCGGTTCGCTACCCCTAGCCCAGCTAAGAAGACTCCGACAAGAAACTTAGCTGAGCCCGACCATGGTCGGAGTGAATTTAATCCAGGATATTCGGATCCTGGGCAATCGGGTCGCGGGCCCTTATGTTATGGTGTCGCGAGGAGGTCGCCCTCGTCGGCGGGGTCTTGTATACTGTAGACTTGCATGTTGTTACGTCACTTGTAATCTGACTCTGATCCATGCGTATTGTAAGTTTTATATGTGGTGAATGTTCACTTATTAATCTTTTAATTCCATCTGATGCTATGTATTTTCCAAGTTATATCCATGTATTTCAGACAGAATAAAGTATTTATTGAAATTAATTTGTTTTTCTTAAATGTTAATATTCTTCCTGATTACTCTCAATACGATTCCCGTGCTTTCCTTCCTTCTTTTTCCTCAATTTTACTTCTCCAATTTGTGTGTCTTTATCTGGGACATGTAGTCCATATTCACTAATTAGGTGATTTTACTTGCATGTAATTTTCCCCGGTGGGACAATCCATTTTGAACCGTCAATTAACACTTTGGAAAAGTTTCCTGATAAATTAATCACAATAACAACAAAACTATTGAAAATCTTTTGACTCAAAACATTATAGTGCTATAACGATATCATTAGACTATCTCACAAGGTATCAGACAGTGTCAGCATCGCGTTAAAACAAGAAAATGCTGCCAGCATCTATGGCACCATGCCACTAGGGCCCTTATTACATAGATATAATTTATTATCATTATTCTTTAAACTTAATTTCCGAATACAAGAAAGTACGCATTCTCCCCTAATCTACCCTTGGGATAAACAGAGATATTGTAGGTGCGACATTTAAATTTACCGCTTGTTCAAAATAATTAATCACTAATAAGTAATATAGCTTAATGTATTCTTAGCTATATTGTTATTTATTCTTATTTTGTTATTGAATAGAAGTAACACAATATCGCAAGGTGCAATTATTGTTAACGAGTAACATAAATATCTAGGATAATATAACTAGATAGATAGTTCCAAGCTATGTGGCGCCATTTGGGCCGCTTTCTATATTACCAATTTAAGCTGATTTCCACTATGTCCTGGTAGGTGTAGACTGTTTGTATGGGAACAGTAGCGACCCCTATCGGAGCTTTTCCAAACTATCTACCTGGTTCATTAGCTTTACTGGTTAAGTCTGAAGATTGTTATGGTAGATCTTAATAGATGTCGCTCACACAGGGTCTATATAAACCTAAGCTGGTATATGACCAGCCTCTTCTACTATAAATCTGTTAGCACGTACGGTCATCAATAATAATTGTAAGCTCCTTGATTAAAATTAGTATATTGTCAAGTTTGCTTTTACTTTACTCGCCCAGCGGTCTCCATCCCAACAATTTTACATATCGTTCAGAAAACACTCTTTTTGTATATCGTTTACTCATTAATAATATGTTTATTTCTTGAGATTTCATGAAACAAAACATTTTCATGGTTTTCTGATATTAAAAGTGTCTGAGACCTTAGACCACTTATTGAACTAACTTTGGTTCAAGGTCACCTAGCGTATATTAAATTATTCCCTATTATCATTTATCGTAACTGAAACTGAACAACCTCATATTGAATTATTTACTCTAGTTTTAGTATATATGTATATATATATTTTTTTTGATTACTGATTATTTATGCTATCTTAAATAGTAGGTACATAAATAGCATTAGTAACAAGTGTATAGGTAAGTACTGTTTAGGTTGTCATTTCTTATCATAAAACTGCCTTTGAGCCAGGGACTGTTTTCGTTACGTTATAAGCGGTACGGTACCGCTATAGAATATCGGTAGCGTAATGATATAAAGGTAGACTATATCGGTTGAAATAGTTTGTTCCTGTACCGCTTTATACCGCTACGTACCGCTAATGTTGAAAGCGGTACTTATACCTTTATTATTACGGTACCCAACCTATATTATTTCATGACATTCACACGACATTTTTCGCTCTCATATTTTACGATGTAGGTAGGTAGATACTTGCTTTGCTCGATCTTGATCCAAGCTCACGCTCTTGATAGCAAGCGGCGCGCGCGCGCGGCGATAAAATAAAGCCGTCAAATAAACAGTGAATAAGTAAAAAATGTGCCGAACTGAACAATATCTAACTAAGCGCTGATTGGTTGACGACGCTCGCAGCACACACATAAATCTCAAACGGTACCTTTTTAAAACGGTTAAGGTACCGAAAGAAAATTACCGTACCGTTATTTCGATACCATATCATTTCGGCTGCGCTACCGAAATCATACCGAAACAAACGGTATGACGTCATACCGCTTTCAAACGCTACCTTCATTTTTCGGTTATGCAGTCCCTGCTTTGAGCTCTCGTTATTTCGGGGTAGGTTAAGAAGACTAATTTTCCCTGTCTAGAATGCATCACTGCAAGTTGAATTACCCACAGGTCAGACTTTGTGCCTTGCCTTTTATAAACCTCTTAACTCTTGAAACAACGAGTACGGACTTGTATCGCGTCGCGCCTAGCGCTTTCACTCATTGTGATATCAAGCTGTTACAGAAACAGATATGTTTTCTAGTTGTTTTTGTAGGTATATTGCACTAATAATGCATCTTAAATTGAAGGCTAATAAAGTTATAATGACTGGTATTTTAGCAATAATAATTATATCAATAAGCTACTGAACATTTCCAGTCAATTCTTTTAAGTTATTATATTTATAAGAACTGACTTATATGCTTTACTGATGAGCGCGGCCTGCCTGAGTAATGATTTAGTATTATTACATTTAAATTGATTTAAGCAGACTTTGACTAAATATAATAATCATAATACTATGTAGACAACACGTCATCGTAATATATGTCGTTTTTTTTTTTAACTCACTTTTTAGGCAAATCTGGTTCATTTACGTTAATGTTTGAAATACTGCCATTAATTGGATTCCAGTGATTTTGTAAATCTTACAATAAATTCATCAATAAATCATAAATAATAATCGTGATCATCATCATCATCATCATCATCATCATCGTCATCATCGTCATCATCGTCATCATCGTTATCATCGTCATCATCGTCATCTTCGTCATCATCATCATCGTCATCATAGCCCTCATCATCATCATCATCATCATCATTATCATCATCATCATAATCATCATCATCATCATCATCGTCATCATCATCATCGTCATCATCATCGTCATCATCATCATCGTCATCATCATCATCAACGTCATCCACCTCATCCACGTCATCCACGTCATCAACGTCATCCACGTCATCAACGTCATCCACGACATCTACGTCATCCACGTCATCTACGTCATCCACGTCATCAACGTCATCCACGTCATCTACGTCATCCACGTCATCTACGTCATCCACGTCATCCACGTCATCAACGTCATCCACGTCATCAACGTCAT
The DNA here is from genome assembly GCA_947034925.1 of Eudemis profundana. NCBI lineage: Eukaryota > Metazoa > Arthropoda > Insecta > Lepidoptera > Tortricidae > Eudemis > Eudemis profundana. The sequence continues at coordinate 11,218,314 of OX344798.1, forward strand.
CCACGTCATCCACGTCATCAACGTCATCAACGTCATCCACGTCATCTACGTCATCCACGTCATCCACGTCATCAACGTCAAGGGCATAACCCTTTGTGGAGCCTCGCTCCTTTGTGGAGTCAAGCTCCTTTGTGGATTCACAACTTAATGTAGGGACACAAACCCTTTGTGGAGCCTAGCTCCTTTGTGGAGTCAAGCTCCTTTGTGGATTCACAACTTAATGTAGGGACACAAACCCTTTGTGGAGCCTAGCTCCTTTGTGGAGCCTAGCTCCTTTGTGGAGTCAAGCTCCTTTGTGGATTCACAACTTAATGTAGGGACACAAACCCTTTGTGGAGTCACGCTCCTTTGTGGAGTCAAGCTCCTTTGTGGATTCACAATTTAATGTAGGGACACAACCACTTCGTGGAGCCACGCTCCCCTTTTTTCTTTTTTTTTTTTTGTTAATCTCAAATGTAAACCTTTAAAGTTTTTCTGACAATTCAAAACTATTATTTGTGACTATATTTCACGGTGTTGACTGTCTCGCAGTGCAAGTGCCTCTCTTACACTTCGTTCGGAGATCACAATTAATCTAAGACTTATGTACCAATACAGCAATGATTAGTTAAGTAAGAGACTGGCAACTTGTTCGTGGCCTATGGCAATTAAGCCTACACAGCAAGTCACATGCTTGCTATTACGCGCATCCAACAAATGGATCGCCGCGCATCCCCCTGGCCTACACTCCGGTCTGCGGTAGACCCGACCTCCACTAGGGCTAGCTACGCACTGCGCGCTCACGGACTACTCAAGAGCAGACACCGACTTCTACCAAGCTACAGCTACGATCTAGCCTCTAGTATAGTCGACCAACCGAACCAAGCACCATCTCTAACTCAGCAACTGATAAAAATCATAAAACAATATTATTGTTTCAATTATCATCCCGATTTTCCTTTTCTACAGTAATGTCAATAGGTATTTGGCTTTCAGGCATTTCCCGCAGCCTATCGTGTGCGTACTTATAGGTGTATCTAGAGTTTAGTACTTTCAAAACAAAACACCACTTTTTGACATCAAATGGACCTTTGAATTTGGGGTGAACTTTATCTAAACGTTCCTTTCTCATTTTCTATATCAAAATAAAATTCACTAACTAGAGTTCAAGTACCCATTACAACCAAACATTTTTCAAAACTAAAATATCAAGGTAAGTACCTCTTTCGTCCGGCTATCACCGTAGTACTGGACATAAATCCAACCCGGTGATTCTATGCGATATACCCGATCACCACTGAGATCATAATGACTCCAAAGGACACTTTCTTGATTACCAAATTAAAAAATCAAACAAATTGTACTATACGGAGCGTTATTGTTATTTTATTGAATCGTAAACACAACCACAAACATGTTTAATGAAGTATCTGGTTATTGTTGTTACTATACGGAAACTTCCGAATTACTAAAATTAACGGATATTTGTCTCAAGACAATTTTTTTTAGCACATCGCGATATTTTCAATCACTAGAATTTATTAACAACCTCCAAATACCCAAACATCCAAGTCCAACCATCTTCACATACTGTACTTCTTCTATGTGAAAATAGAACGTCAAAATGTAACAGAGTCACGTATCTGTAAGAATAGGGTAATTTGATCTAATAAAAATAAATCATTCTAAAGTCGGGTCTTTCTCCCAAGGTTGCTAGTAAATAAATCTATATATTTATTTCCATGTCTTTAAATATCTTAAAATGTCAAAATCAATCATAATCTTTATTTGTTTAAAATAAGGAAATATGTTAGCACTTATTGTTTTGACACCATAAAACTAGTTAAATTATCATTTACCCTCCATTTTTTCCAACGCTTGCTTGTGATTTTATTACAAAGACTTTATCTAACAATAAGTTAGCGCATAAACTTACGCGTCGAGGTTTGTCGAGTCTTTTACTTACTAAATACGAATGCATCAATCTCCTCTATGTAGGTACTTATCTTGAACAAAGCATTTAAATGTTTGTCGTTGGCATACGATGGTCTCATTTACTATTATAACCTATTGATCACTGATTTGTTTGCTATCATTTTTCTGCACGTAATTTACTCACAAATTCATCCTCGTCGCCATTGTGGCGTTCAGTACTAAGGATATCAGGAATAAAGGAATGAAACACAGTTTGTACAGTAGGTACCCGGGCCGGTTGATTGACAGCGACCATCTTGCTCCACGTCTAGTCTGACACTGACACTAGGAAGCGTTCTACCAACCGTCCGTATACATTTATTAATATATAATATATATATTACCAATCTGTCAATACACATTACGTAGACACCACACTGGTTATATATCTTTGGAGGATGTTTGGAACTAAATATCACTCGAAATTTATGAACTTTTGGTGCGTTTTCGGAAAAAGATCTCTACGGCTTTTTTTTGAAAAACATTGCGCCCTGCAGACGATATTATGATTTTTGATATCCCAAAAATCTTAAACGTTAAACGATCGACGACCAACGATCCCACGATCTTCAATGTGTACGGGTAGCGTTGTTCTGTTAAGATAATGTGCGTATTCTAACACCTCTTAATCCAATTTCAAAACCCATTTGTATGCCCAAAAGCAAATAGCCTAAATATTATGAAGTCCCAAGAAATGAAATTTCCTCTTTCAATGCCATTGAATACCAGGCCGAAAATACGATATCTTAACACAAATTTACATACACGGTTCAATAAGTAAGTCGTCCAATGCATACAAAGAGGTCCTTTGAATGTGTGAACACCTTTTGTTGAATAAACGTATATAGGATTATACTTACTTTCAAGGCAGAACTTCCATAATTCTGCAGAATCGGTTCTGGATTATCTTGGTATTATTAAAAGCGTTCATTCAACCGAAAATATGAGTAGTGATAACCGTCCATAAATTTTTACTCATGCGGGTAAATAATGATTACCTACACGAGTTTTATGGACCGCTTTGAATGCTTAAGATTTGCTTATCAATGTTTACTTACATGCATTTTTGTATACTTCCGAAGTTAGAAAGTTGGAGGGATATTTGCTGCACCGTTGCTATCTATCGAATGATGAAAAGTCCAAGAAGGTAGAAAGATTAAAATTGCTATGTACTCAGTTTGTAGGACGCACTGAATGACTGAACCGATGGAGTAAAATCGTTGGGGATCATAAACATCAGTCGTAGGTAAGTTAGAGAAGTTTAAATAAATATAAGCTTCTCCGTTCTATAATTTTTAAAACTAGGTTTCTTATAGGGCCCAGTACTGGGCAAAAACCTTCCCTCCTCTCCGCCATAAATCGCTATTGAGTGTATGTTCTGTTCCCAGTACTCCGTAAACCATGAACCAGTTGCCATTGTACCAACCAATGTTGTTATTACTTTATTTAAATTACGGGTTTATACATTAAAATATAGCTATAAATTTGATTTATAGTCAATTAAAATAATTTTACTGGATCTAAGACTAAAGCTAGAACTAAATATTAAATTATTATCTCAACCTCCCTCGTTCTGAGCACATGCAAAAAAATCTAATATGAGAACGATTTATTCAATCATATTATGGACCTCCATAGTCTTTTATAGATGTGACTTGAGGCAAATACGATTCGGCCGGTGTATACATCACATTAGATATGAAGAACAGTTTGTGAAATCTTATTTCCTAAACTACTATTAAGTAACATATAATATAGATACAAGAAATCAAAGTACATAGAAAAATTACCTGTGGTCCAGACCGGGAATCGAACCCGGTACCTCTGGATTTCCGGCCCAGCGCCTTAAACACTTTTCCACCGGAGCACTCAGCAAGCGCCCTCAATTTTACCATCTACTTTGACTTTCATATCATTCTATTTTAATAGGTTTTTAATCTAAACGCCATCTATGAGAACACGTATTACACATGTATCCCACCTCAACGCATAAACTTTACAGCCATGACAATTGAGCGAGAGATTGCGCTAATATTAATATGTAGTACTATTAAGTAGTTTCCTGCGGATTCAGTTAGAACATTCAACGCACGAGCCACATTTCAAGTATAAAATCCGATTTCAGCGGAGCATGATCACGTTTTCCATTCCACATTTCTGCTCATATTACGAAAACAGCACATGTGAAAATAGAGAAATATTATAAAAATCTTCAGCAACCAGGCACTTCGCAGTCGCTTTGGCTCTTTTTAAAAAGTCACTACGTTCAGATGCTTCCTTCTTCTTAACGCGAGCAGGTTTACAAATTTAATAGTAACTTTATATTCTAAAATTATTTTATTTTCAGCATAGATGGTCGTCCTTTTCATATTTTAATATTATTAAATTGTTTAAACGGCATTTCATGAGCAAGATGGTTATTTCCCTTGTAGCGTTCTGGAGGCATTTCAGAACTAAAATGCTACTATTATAATATATACCTACTATTGATGTCTTCTGGCACTTCACGCATTCCCCGTTTGACCCGTCTCTCAATTAAGTTGTATGATGTACCTACTCGTATAATATACGCCTAAAATATATTTTTTTGTAAATCGGGGGGCACGGCAGTGTCCCCGCCAAGTCGAGCAAATCAAAGGCACGGCCGTACCATATTTTTCTCGAAGCCATTCAGTCCATTTTCAACCTCCTATAATTTTGTGCTGGCTTAAGCTGAATTTCAGGGATATATAGGGCATAATAAGACTTAGATACGTTCTCAATATCATTCAATTTGAACTTGTAGTTTAAGAACTATTGCACGTCAAAGTTCCTTAGTTTTGTCACTGACTGACTCACTGACTGATTGATAGCAGAGCCACAAGCTCCAAAGTTTAAACAATTAGCTGTTAGCCTATCATGTTACACAAAACTTAAAATATTGCAATTTCAATACGAACTGCATAAGTAAGTTTGTAATCCTATACAAATACATGCGATTACAAAGTTAGTTTTGTCGTTCAAAATAGAATGGATTGGAATGTAATAAATAAAGGAAGACCACTTACAAAAAGAAATGAGATCCCATAAATAACATTGCATGTAAAAAGAGGCAAGTCTTGCAATGCAGTTCTCCGGAACACATTTTATAGTTCTCAAATAAAGAATCCTGCACGGGTAAATAATAGGCAAGTCGGTGGAAATCGAGTTCTGTTGACACCGGGCCCCGGTACTGACTTGGTTTAACATTACATATCAAAACTTTTTTGTTGTAGGAGAACTGCGTTGCGAGACTTGCATCTTTTTACATGTAACGTTTTTGATGGGATCTATTTAACCAACTGCCACTTTAATTACGTAATTAGTCTGCTGGTCTCAAATCTAAAACTACAAGTAAAAATAAACCCAAGTTCATTTTCAGCAGCGCCGCTCAAAGCGAAGGTCTCAAGCCACTGCAACTAATTCGTCAGTCCGAGATTGACATGGCTCATTATGAAAACAAGTATAAAGTGCATTTTGAACTTGACACTCGACCTTAATAAGAGTCACAGTGTAGCCAGTAGTTTAACTTTAAAAAAAAGTAACAGCGCGACATGAATGTGTGCGTAGCATATCGCGCAGAACGCAGCTTTTTGGTGATTTCGTCCTCTCTAGTATTTCTCGTTAGTAAGAATTGCGCCGTGCCACGTGCACTGTTGCTGCTACGGACGAAATTTTCTTAAGCGCCGGAGTTAGATTACTGGTTATACTGTGTAAAAGTGCAGCAATTAGCGAGACAGCGAGGCTGAGGTTCATTACTGCCCGACGGTTTTAATGACCGTCCGGAATCATTCTACACCTCGTATTGTATATCATTGTTTTGGTCCTCCAAGGCGTAAGCCGAAATTAAGGATTCTTTAAGAATAATTATGGCTTAGGACCGGTCAGTGTGGCGTTGGAATAAGCCTATCTTATCTTCAGCAGTTGATGTCTTTCGGATAATAAAGACGATGGATTATTAGTCTTGATCAACGTTAGGAAATACCTCCAAGAATTATTTAAAGCTTCTTCAAATAATTTATTTACTTATTTATTTAAACTTTATTGCACAAAACAAGAAAGTACAAATGGCGGACATGCCGTAAGGCATTCTCTACCAGTCAACCATCAGGGTAAACAGAGACATTATAGGTGCGGCATTTTAATTTACAGTACATAAAATGGGTTAAAAATAATAAACTACGTATAGTATAGATGGACATATACATATAAATATATACATACATAAAATAAATATATATGGTAACTGCTCCTAAACTACTATGAAGAGTCTTAATCTTGAAGATTCTCGAAAAGATGTTTGCGCAGCATGCGCTTGAAGGAGATTTTGCTTTGTGCTTCTCGTATACAGAGAGGGAGGTCGTTCGTTCCAGAGCATTAGACATAGAACCAGAATGGTGAATTTGACCATATTTATAGGAGTTTATTTTTCCGACGCGGTAAGTACTTAATATCACAGTTCTGTTCTGACATTCATAGCTGGATTATACCTACTATGCCTAAATTGAAGAATATTCTTTGATTGTCTATCTTTACTAGTGTTTGATTCGCCTGAAGAAACGCTTACAAAAGGTACCCCAACAAGAACTTTGTGATACAACTTGATTTGAGGCATTTGCTAGTAGGTAGAAGGGTGCGTAAATGCAGGAGATTGTGCCGTTCTCGCATTGGACTTCATAATCATCAAAAAAGTTGTCTTGGCCATTTCTGCATGAATCGTCTGACGGAAACGATATGCCACATATGCATATATGTCACCACGTCATCGATTAAATAATAAATAATAGTTTGCACACAGACTTTCGAAAAAAATACACTGATCCATAATAACTGTCACAACTTTTCTCGCCCCTTACGTACTATAGGTACTCAGTGGCGTGGCGCAAAAGATATCGTAGGGCAAGCCGGTGCAGATTTGGCGTACATTTTCCTTAAGAGGTCTAGAATAAGTTGGGTAAAAGCCTGATATTAGGCAAGCCGGTAGTAATCGAGTTGTTTGGACGCCACGCCACAGGTACTACCCGTAAAGCATAGACTTTTCACTTCTTAGGGCTCGTCCAGAAATCATGTGATCAAATTTGGCCTATTTTTGACCCCCCCCCCCCCCTCCCCCCTGGTGATACTTGCTGATTGTAACGCTACCCCATCCAAGATCACGTGTAATCGCAATTGATAGCAATGGCGGATGATTGGTAAAATACTAACGTCTGTTGTTTTTGCTTTCCCGTTGCGTAAAAAAATTACACGTGATGTCTTCTCGGACCCCGCCCCCTCCCCCATCGTGATCATTCGTGATATTTTTCTGACCCCCCCCCCCCCCCCCTTCATAGACCATCACACGATTTCTGGACGAGCCCTTAATGCGGCATTAAGAACCTGCTTTTAACATCGAACTCGAGCATCGCACACTCGGGACCTTGGCTGACACGCACACTTAAGTCAACAGTCTGTCCACTTGCATCTAAAAGATGCCGACGACATTAAAAACAATGTTATCGAAAGCTTTTAGCCTAGTCGAGGCGACGTCGCGCCGCTCAAATGTACCGTGCAAAAAAACTCAGAGAACCAGCGTAGACGTCTCCTGTGCTTTATCGCCCGAGAAGTGTTCACTTGCTTGAGCTGACCCTCGCAATTTGAATATCTCTTAAACGAGACGTCATTTAATTATGGAAGGATTTATGAGTGAAGATAAATCTGTGTATTACCTGCAAGAATTATACATGTAGGAGCTGGGGTCAGAATTCAATTCGGATGTTGACTAATGTTGAATTTTATAACATAATATAGTCACATGGATTGGAAAATACTAGTGATGCGACGAATACTACTTTTACGAATACGAATACAAATATCAAACCCACTATTCGGCGAATACGAATACGAATATCTCGCCATGGTAATAAAAGACTAATTTATTTGATGAATTTCTATTCTTCTAAATTTGTAGATTTTCTGGTTTAAGGCGATTTCTTTTTAGAGTTCCGTACCAAAATTGTAAACAAGGAACCCTTATGGTGCGACTCTGTCTGTCCGTCTATCACAGCCAGATATCTCAGGAACTACTGCTGCTATAGATTTGAAATTTGAAATAGTTTTAAGTCTCTAACCCGACCCTACTGGTCATCAAAAAAATCTTATACCTTTTTTACGTTTTTTTTCAATGGGGGCCGAAATGGGAGGACGAAAATTTAAAGTTGGGCTATTATATCAAGTGGGGTATCAAATGAAAGGGCTTCATTTATAGATTCCAAAACATTTTTTTAATCATGTACTTTTTGATTTAGGATGAAAAATGTTCAAAAAAATACCATTCTCCCCTGCTATCTTCGAAGTTACTGAACCGAAAAATCTGTAATAATTACCAATTATTAATATAATCCTAAACATTACAGGAAAAATATAACGGTTTTCCTAACTTGCACCATTTTTTTGAAATTTGCAAAAAACGTAACACATACTTATTTAAAAAAAAACAAATACGATCGACTACAGCTAATGCCGGATTTGAACCCGCACCTCTGTCATTCCGGGACAGCGAGTTATCCAATTTCTCCAATTAGCTTATGACGTCACCAAAATATTTCCAGTAAATATGATGATTCCTTAAAATAGTGCATTAACATACTTATTTGCTCATACTAAACTAACCACCATACAGTTTTTCTTGAACTATTCACGTATCTACTCACGAGTTTGTACGGAACACACGTCATGCACACTTCGTATTTTTACGTGCCGACGACGCGCGTTTTCCAAGTCTGCCAGTAATTAGAGTTGCGTAGAAACATATTAGTTTTTAAATATTCGTAGTACCTAGTATTCACCGAATACGAATATTCGGTAAATGTCTACTATTCGGCGAATACGAATAATCGTATTCGTATTCGTTGCATCACTAGAAAATATTAAATTATCATAACACTTAAGAAATAAACCAAAAATGTATAAAAAAAATATAAAGTTCTGAGACCACAAAGTTTTAAAAAAAAACCTATATTTTTTTATCGTCTTAAAGAAAAATTAAAGTTAATTTCGGAATGTTTAAATAACACTGAAAAAATAAATGTACGACAACTATGTGTTTAAATGCACGTTTTCGTGCTCAAAATGGCAAATTGCTATTTTTTTCATACAACTTAGTAAAGCGATAGAAGCGATGACGTCATAGGGAGGACCCGTTTTGTATAGAGCGTTTTCAATGCCCAGTGCGATCTGCTACTTTTGATTACAATTTGTGGCTGTTATACTTATACAAATGTATTAGGTGTCATATAGATATTTGTTCCTCACAAATAGTAGAATCGATTTACGACAGAAAAAAATCGAGTCAACAGGCGAATTCTAACACACAGATAAATCTTAAACGGTGTACTGACAAAAACATTTTATAACAACATTTTAAATTCAGAACATTTCAAATAGGGTAGTTTCCTGTAGTAAAAATTAATGATTTATCTATCTAATTATGACCTACCTATCTATCTATTCCATCAACACCATGTTTGAATTTAATAGTAAAGAGCGTATTCCTCTCGTGGTATTTGAACTGGAAGCCGCATTGATTGATAGTTATTTTTATTGTGAATTGTACCTACATACAATATGAAAACCGTTTGTGCAAGTGCGGTTGCATTTAATGTAATAAGATTTTATAGTGTTCTTTTACCTACTATTCTATATCTTTGCACGAATATAAGTTTTAAACAATTCCCGACAGTTTATAATAACAATGTCGCTCCTGGATCGGAAATAATATTAACAATTTACAGTCTCGTAAAATGTAAACTTTTGTAATCTCATTCTATTTATCTCATGTTATTAGTTCTGGTGAAATCAGTTTATCCTCTAAATTTTACACTATTTGCTGCTAAGCAAGCGACGAGTATCCTTATAATAAGAAACTCGTATTATAAAACGTCGGAGTGAAAAACATTACAAACTTCATACATAGAGTTACATACAGTATAGTCTGGGACCCAATGAGAATAAAATTCATTTCCGTGGGACTTACCTCCGCCATACGGACTACTGGTATGTACTTATTCGGCATACTTTCCTGAACATAAAAAGTGCGGTAGTCACTTCCTAGGGGTATGGAGGGGGTAGCTATGACGTAACAAAGATGGCGGCCGGGTCTATTCTATTTACGCTATGTTTAGATAACTACTGGGCCGATTTACTCAAATAGGGTGTCAAATGAAAGATAATTAAATGAACATTATTTTATTTTAAGAATTTAATACTGTAAACCTAAACCCAAATGAAATATTTTCAAAAAACTACAATTTGTAAAATCAAACTTTTTTTAACATGTGAAATACTCGGAAACCGTTAGGATTATGAAAATTTGAAATATTATAAAAAAAATTGTAACACTTATCACCTTTCGAATAAACTTTAAATCATCAAAATCGAGCTATAAACAACGGAACTGCAGTCGTCTAAGTGAGCGTGGGTAGCGCCGAACTGACTATGGTACTTAGATTTTGGTACGAATAATATTGTAAATAACGTAACAAAACGGGTACAATTACAGCTAAATAAAAAAGTATTATGGGTGCTTGACTAAATGTCATACAGGTTTGCAAGACAAAGAGAGTGGCATTTGTTTTTTTTTTCAAGATGGCGACTTCAATATGGTGGCTGATTTTCAAATTAGTCCGAGGGGGCCGAAATTCAGTATGGGGGGGTTTTTGGGGCCTACGAGTCTGAATCTGAAATCAGAATTTTTTCGTTCATACAAAAAATATTTTTTTTTCATACAACTAAAAAAAGTAAATTTTGCGAGCCCGAAGGGTGAGCTTCAGGGTACAAGGACGAGCCCCCGCGGAGGGCCGCAGACCCGACGCGTCGTCATCTTGGCAAGCTCTCCTCATCCCCAAGTAACCTAAAGCGAGGCCGAAGGCCGAGCTCCGCGTAGGCCCGAAGCGTCCGAATATTCCCAATTTTCTCTATATCCAAGTATATTTAAGCTCACCCGAGGGCCGCAGGCCCTCGGGGGAGTGTCAGCGATGCAAGGCCGAAGGCCGAGCTCCGCGTGGCACCGAAGGTGCGGAGCGTCACAGCGCCGCTCCCAATTACGCGAGCCCAAGGGCCGCAGGCCCGAAGGCCGAGCCCACCCAGATCCTTACTACCCCCTAAGTATCTTATAGCTCTCCCGAGGGCTGCAGGCCCTCGGGGGAGCGTATGCAACGCGAGGCCGAAGGCCGAGCTCCGCGTAGCACCGAAGGGGCCCTCGGGTGAGCTGAAAGACACTTGGGGATTAGTAAGGATCTGGGTGAGCTCGTCCTTCGGGCCTGCGGCCCTTGGGCTCGCATAAGTGGGAGCGGCACTGTGACGCTCCGCACCTTCGGTGCTACGCGGAGCTCGGCCTTCGGCCTCGCATCACTGACGCTCCCCCGAGGGCCTGCCGTCCTCGGGAGAGGTATAAGATACTGTGAGGGTAGTAAGGATCTGGGTGGGCTCGCCCTTCGGGCCTGCGGCCCTTGGGCTCGGGTAATTGGGAGCGGCGCTGTGACGCTCCGCACCTTCGGTGCTACGTGGAGCTCGCCCTTCGGCCTCGCATCGCTGACACTCGCCCGAGGGCCTGCGGCCCTCGGGTGAGCTTAAATATACTTGGATATAGAGAAAATTGGGAATATTCGGACGCTTCGGGCCTACGCGGAGCTCGGCCTTCGGCCTCGCTTTAGGTTACTTGGGGATGAGGAGAGCTTGCCAAGGGGACGACGTGTCAGGCCTGCGGCCCTCCGCGGGGGCTCGGCCTCGCACCCTGAAGCTCGCCCTTCGGGCTCGCAAAATTTACTTTTTTTAGTTGTATGAAAAAAAATATTTTTTGTATGAACGAAAAAATTCTGATTTCAGATTCAGACTCGTAGGCACCAAAAACCCTCCCATACTGAATTTCAGCCCCCTCGGACTAATTTGAAGATCAGCCACCATATTGAAGTCGCCATCTTGAAAAAAAAAACAAATGCCACTCTCTTTGTCTTGCAAACCTCTATGACATTTAGTCAAGCGCCCATAATACTTTTTTATTTTGCTGTGATTGTACCCGTTTTGTTACGTTATTTACAAGATTATTCGTACCAAAATCGAAGTACCATAGTCAGTTCGGCGCTACCCACGCTCACTTAGACAACTGCAGTTCCGTTGTTTATAGCTCAATTTTGATGATTTAAAGTTTATTCGAAAGGTGATAAATGTATCTATTTTTTTATAACATTCCAAATTTCCATAATCCTAACGGATTCCGAGTTTTTCACATGTTAAAAAAAGTTTGATTTTACAAATTGTAGTTTTTTGAAAATATTTCATTTGGGTTTAGGTTTACAGTATTGATTCCTTAGAATAAAATAATGTTCATTTAATTATCTTTCATTTGACACCCTATTTGAGTAAATCGGCCCAGTAGTTATCTAAACATAGCGTAAATAGAATAGACCCGGCCGCCATCTTTGTTACGTCATAGCTACCCCCTCCATACCCCTAGGAAGTGACTACCGCACTTTTTATGTTCAGGAAAGTATGCCGAATAAGTACATACCAGTAGTTCGTATGGCGGAGATGAGTCACACGAAAATCGTTATTTGAAGACTTTTTTACAATTGGGTCCCACACTAGTACTCCTTTTTTGGTATCAATATAAGATATATGCACTTTTACAAAGTATTTCAAAGTCGTAACGATACGGAACGGATAAGATGTGCTACGATAGTCAAGTTTTACTGCACTCTCTATATGTTACGTGGGAGGGCTAAATTGAGCGGCTAACAATTCTTAAATTAGGTGGCAATTACGTTTATAGGCATGTTATTTTTGTGTCTTACGTGCTACCGCGTATCTCAACGGGCACTTATTCTTTTATTAGGTCCTTAAAGAAAACGCCTCTCTTATGGTGTTTAGGCACTACCGCATTCGTTTCGTATGGAAATACACTAGTAAGAACAGAGTTTTTTATGTGTTTTACGTGACTTTGGCGACTAGAAAACTAATAAAGTCGGTAAGAACCTAAGCCTAGATCGCTTCTTTGCACTATTTTAATACGAAAGTACAGAACCTTGCACGTTCTTGGGCAATAAACGTCTCAGTGAAATATTTGAGTTTAAGCTCCTAGTACTGTTGAACCCGTGTTCTACTTACTCATTCTGTTCACGTTCGCAGGCGCGATCTGTTAGTCAAATAGGAAATGACTGCAAGGACCATTTTCTACACCATTGCTCCTAAAGTTGCTATAATTTCCTTATTATTATGCCCGGAATGCGGTTTATTACGCACTAGTGCGTTTTACTTTACGTTACCGCACTAGTGTTTTGCACATTACACTTTTTCTTAAATCTCCAAAAAGAAGTTTTATCTCAAACAAGGTTTTATTTTTGTAGATTAATAAACTAGTTTTAGCCTTTAACTTCATCAAAGTATATACAAAACATATACAAAATTACAATATATTTAATCATTCATTATTTAAAATTCTCTATAGAAATACATTATTACTCTTGTTTATTATATTGTGCATATTTCTGACTGTATGAGGTTTCCGCCGTTGCCTGTATGTTCACATACAGGCAACTGCGCGCGCATAAGTATTTCAACCACCCAAAATAAAACTTGCGCCATTTTGTGTTAATAAATATTTGTTTGTTTACCTTTTAAGGCCAGTTTGTGATTGTTGCAACAAATTATGACTAAAAGTGGCTAAGAATAATGACGCCGCTTGATATAATTAGTGAGGTATAAAATGCTAGTGATAGTTTGCTGCCATCGAAATCAAAAGAAAAATGCGTAATGCGCCTATGAAAATTCATTCAATAGAAACAGAACAAAAAACCCCAACCGTTCTTATAAAACACATTTTTGGCGTAGGTACTGTGAGTTGGCCAATAAATATAAGCTGAGCTCGCTGTGATACATTTATTCCTTGGTAAAAGCACAGTTTAAGGACTAACTCTAACAGTTGTCCAACGCTCATACATTTGATTTGACAGGCACAGCCACCTATGACAGGAACTGCGCTGTCATACCAGGGTTGTCGCAACATCAAAATCAACGAAAATGGTGTCATTATGGGTTTTCTCTCACTGTGATTGCTATATTCATTTAATTACATAATACAATTGTCCATCTTGATCGTATTGAATATAATATGTTCAGCATATTATACTCAATACGATCTCATTTCGCTCTCACTCTGTAATATGTGATATAATGTAATAAATGTTTAAACTTGTTGGTTGTTTTCTCTTACTACAGGGTTTCTTAAGCTGTGGTCCATGGACCCCTTAGGGGTCCGTGATACGAGAGCCGGGGGTCCGTGGCTATGCATACAACACAAACTTTCCTGTGTCCTTGATTTTCTTTTTCTCTGATTGTATTCGGAAGGGGTCCGTAAGGTTTTCGAAATAATGTAGGGGGTCTGTGACCACAAAAAGTTCAAGAACCTCTGTCTTACTAGTATGTCGTTTTGATGCGTGGTAACTACTGCTCATTCACTCTCATCTATGAGAATAGGCCTGTACCCAGCAGTGGGACGTATATAGGCCGATGATGATGAATGATGATGTAATTTTGAAAACCTTTAAAGCACGGAAATTAGTGTACTTTATTTTGACAAGAAGCTTAAAGAGAATTAACTTATTTTGATTACATGAAACTAAATACCTGTTAGGTATACAAAATTACGCAATTTTGCCTTATGAGTTGCTATAATTACCTAGCATAAATAATTCTGTTACAAATTTTTGCTACTTTTTATTTTTTTTATAATATGCGTTATAAAAAACATATAAGTAGGTAATGAGAAATTGCAACTGGTTACCTATCGCGCGTTAAAATAAATAGCCTGTGAAATGTCGGATGAACGGACAGACGGACGGATGGCCAGACGGGTGTTGGCTTAGTAATAGCTAGAGTAAATGCGCCGACCCTTCGAGTACGAATCCCTAAAAGTAATTAAAATGGTGGCTTACCCCTTTAGAAATATACAAGGTGAAATTTTAGTGGTTGTTTTCCGTTTAAGGGCACGTTCAGTATCGTGTTCTGATTAGGAAAAAGAAGAAAAAAAAATTTTTTGACGTAAATAAAAATTGTCTTTTGTATGGAGGGTCGGCTAATTTGAACGACCTGCTCCATAGAAAATATTTTTTTTTTCGCGTTAAAAAAAAAATTCTTCCACTTTTTCCTAATCAGAACACGATACTGAACATGCCCTTAAACGGAAAACAACCACTAAAATTTCACGGTGTATAAGAAAGTAGGTACGTTTCTTGCAGAATACGGACGAATAGAGTTCTTCAATTAGCTATCTATCCTTTTTAGTCTAGACTAGCTAAAACGTATCCGGAGTAAGCTCTCTGGAAAGGATCCCTAGATTTTACGGCTTTTGCTTTTAGGGTCGCGTCTGTATTTGACGAAAACCCGTTGCAGATGAAATATGCATGAGACAAAATTGACCAGAACCTCTTAGGACCGATGTGGATTTAGCTGGACGCTTTCGGGGACTCAAACGTCCGAGATGTCAGCATGGAGAGAATTGACTTAAGCCACGTTGTCTTTTCGAACTAATAATAAACCGGCCTAATTAAAAAAAACCGGACAAGTGCGAATTGGACTCACTCACTGAGGGTTCCGTACAAATACTTTAAATATTTTTTTATGATTTAAGTTTTCAGATTTTTCCCTATACTTTTAGTATAAGACGGTAGTAGGTATTCGGCAAATTTCGTAGTTCTAGGTCAACGGACCCTATAAATTTTGGTTTCCTTGAGAGTGTCGAAAGATAGGTTTTTTGCGGCATAGAAGGCCATATATTTTTTTCACGTTAACTTAAAAGTTTAATTTTATCACAGCTTTAAGGGACTGTAGACTGAGTAGGTATATGGTTTTAATTTCAACTCGATAGCTTCACGCGTTCCTGAGGTAAATCTTGATAGACAGACAGACAGACAGACGGACAGACGGATGGACGGACGGACGGACAGACAGACGGACAACAAAGTGATCTTTTAAGGGTTCCGTTTTGTGCTTTTGAGGAACGGAACCCTAAAAATGATAGTTTGTTTCGGGGCAATAAATCATTTTTATCAGACCTTTCGCTCGCACTTGCGACGCTTATGGCGAGATGGATTTATTTGTGAGTAAAATTTGCGAATTATAAATTATAAGGGTGCGTTTTGTCCTACACACTCAGTAATAGACTATTTCACTGAAGCTGAATTTTATTAAAATTATAAGTTCTTGTTAAAATAACCAAATTAAGGAAATTGTTGAAGTTTTGAGTTCGATACCTAATGTGTACCTAACTTGTTTTATGAGCCTTCAAAGTTGGGTGGGAAAGTTAATTCTAAAAGTATGAAAACAAAAACTATCAATGCCATTGAATAGCTAATAAAAATTGGTAACTTTGTTATGAAACCGTTAGGATAAACGCAAATTTTAACATATCTGCATGACAAATTCTTGATTTCCACACACAAAGTATAACCGTGTGACGTCATAACGCTAGTAAGCTTATGCTTGAGTATGTGAAGCGTTATAAATTTGGCACGTTTTTGGGAAAGTCTAAAAATGAGATTGTTGTATCTGGGTGAGTTTTCATGACATTGAACTAGTTCACTCATATTTCTATTATTGAGAAGTATTTCCATACTATACCTACAACACGAAAAAGTTGTAAAATAGTCTATTTGTACGATCAAATTCAAAAGGTTGATAATTATTAAAAGCAAGAAGCAGACAAGTAGCCTTCAATAAGGGTCATTATTTGGGCGTTTCACCCGCCTCACTTTCGTGGACACATTCTTGTTGAGATTCCGGCAGATTTTAATGTAATTTTAAGGTACTTATTTGTTAGTAGTCCCGGATATGTACCAAATAGCTCGATATGAGACTAAAATCTGAGGGAACTTCGACAATAATGTGTCCACGAAAGTGAGGCAGGTGAAATGCTCAAATAATGACCCATAACAGACATTCGTATAACGAATACGATAAAGAAACGCATCTCCGTTTACGGAAAATACGAAATTGCTGTTCAGAACTTTATTCACGGAAACTGTTATGAACGAGGGAGTCAAGCTATGTAATTCGTAAGGAACGGCCGCCACCGCAAGAAATGTTTTACCATTCAAAGAAAATCGTGCCAAGTAATAGAATATTAAATTTCAAGTCTTTCTTCGTCCCCATTCCGAGCCGTCACATCAAAACTGGCGTTCATACAAAACAAAGACATGGCATATAAACAAAAATTTGTTTCACAGATTCGAGACTAATACTTAGTGTAGTAATGGCATGCATTCCTTTTTCATTAATCTGTAGCTACCACTGATATTAAAATGTCGTAGCTTCTTTAACAGCCAAATGAAAACGTCTAAAGGGCATTTCTCCAGAAATATGTCTGCGACTCATTCATCTGTCTTCATACATTTAGTATGAAAAAGGGCCAGATGAATGAGGTGAGCGCAGACATATTTCTGGAGAAATGCCCTAAAGTACATATTTAGCAGTTTCTATTCTAAATAGATACGTGTGTCGTAGATAGGTATTATAGAGCCGTGACAGATACCTGTCATCTACGAGTATGTCTATTAGGGTGGAGCGAAAAAACTTTTTTTAATTTTTTTAATCTCCTGTACTCCTGTATCGATGTTCCTATGACAAAGGTACATTTTAGTGAAAAATAAATAATCTATGACTTTATCTTGAGTTGAGGTGGCGCGCCATGAAGATTTTACTCCTAAGTTGTACTCGCAAATTAAATTTATTTTGCAATGTGTTCTCATAAACATACTATTTTCGCTTTCTTTGAAGTCTTATTTCAAGTGTAGAATGTAATTGCATGAAATTGTTTTCCAACGAGATCTATTAAATTAGTGTTAAAAATAGTTGCATTTAAAGATTTTGTTTTCGTAAGTTTTACTGTGATTAAATGTGTGTTTACCGCTGTTATTAATTGTGTATTAGTGATGTTACGTATCAAAATGGCGAAAAAGATACTATTGGGCGCCCCTAGAAAATTTCATTTGTATGAAAATGACAAAACTTCAAACCTCGTACGCCACCCTAAGATGTTCACTTTAAAAGCTAATATTTTGCACGAACACTCCTGATACTATGGAACATTGATTGACAATACAGGAATATTAAAATAAAATAAAAAAAATGTTTCGCTCCACCCTAATATCTATACATTTTCTTTAATACCTTTCAGTTGATGCTGGACGTCAACATTCGCATCGGAAAGCATCCACGATGCTCAGGAAGCGGGGGTTCGCGAAGCGGGTGTACAGTCGAGTTCATTTACATCTATACACTTACGGGAACAAAAATATCTGAACACGGCCATATTGTCAGAAGCATAAAAGCGTGTTCAAATATTTTTCTACTCCTGTACTTTTATCTGTCTTTTACTTGGTCACGAACACTAATATAAGAACATACATAATATGAGTTCATAGAAGTCTATACTCTATTCCCCATAACAGAAATAGTGTCGTTATAGTCACTTTACGTTATTGCTAGCAGCCACAGACTTCTAAATCTAGGTTAAACTTCGGTCAAGGATTAAGCGCTCAATTTTAACTTTACGGTAAAAATGCACAACTACCAACTTAACAAACAATTAAATTCCTACGGTTTTTAAGAAAAACAAAACTTTCCGAACTAAATTCATTGATGCCAACATAAAAAAAGTATTTTTAATTTAAGTATATTTTAAATAAAAAAAAAAAGTTTACCATAGACACATACTGTCAGTCAAACGTCATATTTGCCTTGTTTCCAGGTTATGATTAATTTTGTATTTTTTTTTTTTTTTTTTTTTTTTTTTTTTTTTTTTTTTTTTTTTTTTTTTTAATATTAGGGGACAATCTTACACAAATTGAACTAGCCCCATAGTAAGCTCAATAAGGCTTGTGTTATGGATACTAGACGACGATATATTTAATAGATACAAATACTTAAATACATAGAAAACATCCATGACTCAGGAACAAATATTCGTGCTCATCGCACAAATAAATGCCCTTACCGGGATTCGAACCCAGGACCTCTTGCTTCGTAGGCAGGGTCCCTACCAACTAAGCTAAAGCGGTCGTCAATTTTAAAATTAAAATTTTATAATTTAAAACCTAGTCGTAGAAAAAGTATTGTATGCAACGTTGTATAATTAAGTCAAAAAACGCTCATTGCGTCTCTATTTGCGATACTCGCCGCGTTCGCGGCTCGTATCGCAACTCACGCAATTCGCATTTTTTGAACCCACTTATACAACTGGTGCATAAAATACTATTTCGTTCTCTTATTTGTGCAGATGTAAATGAACTCGACTGTACCAGCCATACGTCTTGTCGATGTCCATACTCTTGTACGGGGCTGATTAATACTTGGACAATGGACATGCTAAATAAGAGCGGAAACTCTTGATATTGAATACCTATTTAAAATTCTTTGATTTAGGACCTAAATCAAAGAATTATTTAGAATTAGAATTACCTAAATTTTAGGTAATCCAGTACCTACCTACTGACTAAATTAGAATTAAAAATTTTCAAGTGAAATAAGTATATTCGTGCTTCATTTTAATATGAATATTACTTAAAAGAAGGAAAATAAAAACAGCACGGAACGCTAATCCTCATCTAGATTGCAAAGACAATTCTTCGCGCGCTTAGATTTACTTTTAGTTAATTGAGTCAAGGGAGCGTTGTCTGTGGTTTACGAATAATTCTTTGGTTTCAGCGGAGAGCTGGTAATAAAGCTCTGAGTAGTCTTAAGCGAGTAAGTTATTAGTCTGTTGCAGTCTGAGTTTTAAAGAATTTTCTCAAGGAACAGATGAAGAACCAACTGGAAAAATTACATCAGTTGTTTGAAAAAGTATAAACCGTAACACCTTGGACCCACCACCAACCAAATCGCCACTGATAAAGTTAATAAACTTTTTATACTAACTTTATAGAAATTATTTTATTATGTTTTTGGAATTTGAATATGCACTATTCAAAGACAGCGTTATAATCTTTGGAATAAAAGATCGAGTGTGTTTTGGAAGAATACACATATGCCCCCTCCGCGCCGGGCCCCCCCTCGCCCCCTCTAAATCACGTCATCGCTATGCTGATGCCGTTGCTGGTCGGTCTGTCGCAGCCGACCGGAGAGACGCGCCCTCAAGAGCGCGTGAAGTTCGGGTTCCTCCAAAGGAGAAGCCCCCGCGCACCGATGTGGATAAGGAGGGCTTCACAACGGTGACGAGGAAGCGCAAGCCGCGCAAGAGTCAGTGTGGTACTGCAGAACTGGTTGGTTCTGGTCTGCGGGTCGCCACACCGAGCAAGGCGCTATATGTATCGCGCCTACATTACACCGCCACGGCTGATGAGGCGGCGGAGTACGTTCGTCAGAAGACCGGCTTCTCGCTGAGGGTGTTCCAGCTGCGTTCGCGCCACTATGTGCACTTCAGTTCGTTTGTGGTGCGCGTGCCGCGGCCGCTGCAAGAAACTATCGCAAGTGCTGACTTCTGGCCGAAGGGTGTCGTGTTTCGACGGTTCCGGGGCAACCTGCCGAATCCTACACCGGAGACGACGATGCAACGGGGCCACGCCGTTTCGTCGCCTAAATAGATATTTTATTTCTACGTTTCATGACGCATTGGTTTTTTTACTGTAATGTCATGTTAACATGTACTTATTAATAAATAAACAAATGAAGAATAGTATATTACTACAGAGGCCGGGAAGTGAGGGGTTGCCGGTCGAGTACTTACATATAGATGGCCGAGCGAACGCGAGGCCAGATAGTTACGAGGCCGGCAACCCCATTTCACGGCGAGGTATGTATTTGTATATAGTGCTTTTCTCAAATATGCAATGAAATAAATTAAAAACACTCCAAAAAATCAAATTTTATTTCCTAGAGACACTAAAAGTAAAGTAGACAAAAAATAGAATTACAGATTAAAATATTTTCAATTTCCTTTCCAAAAACTGTTTCAGTATATATTTTTAGCACGAATATTTAAATTAAATATTTTAAATGTGTATTCTTGTAGTAAAGTTTGCAATTTAAAATTATTGGAAATTGTTGTCAATGGCAGTGTTGTATGAAATTCCATTAAATGCCAAGTGTCAAGCCGCAACGGAAACAAAGTACTTTGCGGCCTATTATAAGTCACGTAATGTCAACATTTCATTGCATGTTTGAGAAAAGTACTATACGTACCTAATCGAGCAGTTTTGTGGCGTGGCAAAACTGTTCCTTATTGCATAATGCGCGTTTCGGGACAGTCTATCTATGTTATTCGCCTAAGTCGTCAAAACTAGCTAAACTAAACCGAGGTTTACCGCACGAACAAATTGGAATATACGGTTTGCAACTTTCCTCGTCCCATCCATCATTCAACGCGTTGTCACATCACATTCCAACGCGGTATAAAAATAACTTAATGCAGATGTTGCTCTCGGCGAGTTTGTGAAAGCACGATAACTTGTATCCTGAGAAATGGGCCCGACTAGAGTGTTGGCTGCGAGAAAATTACGCCATTCGTTACTTCTAGACAGGCGACGCTCCATCGTATAAAAATCGGTTTTCACGCTGCGCCAAGATTAAATACTATTGCTTCCACGTAACCACGCTATTAAAGAAACCGTGTTTTGTTGTACCCATCTATACTATGTAGGTAATAGGTGTACGCGAGATAGTTTTCCACAACTCGACGTCTGATACCTATACCTACGCCTATTTTGCATGATGCGTTGAAAGCACTACTCTTGCCCAGCTAACTATGCCAGAAAGCCTAGCAGACCTTTGATGTTGCCATCGACCTTAGGTAACGACCTCGGTGTTCCGAGATGTTATGCTCGGTACATACTAGACCACCCTTACCTGGGCATTACCTATTTATGTAAATCTTCTTTTCATACTGCATGTTATTGGCCTCTGACATCATGCATGTATTATAATACTAAGTGAGATAAGTCGATAATTGTGCATGGTATCTACTAAATGAAACGTTTTGCTTGCATTGTTCAAGGATGGGTTATCGTAAAATGTACCTACCTGTATGTATGCCAGTGGCTTGGCGTCCAAACAACTCGATTCCTACCGGCTTGCCTAATATCAGGCTTTTGACCACCTTATTCTAGAGCTCTTAAGGAAAATGTACGCCAAATCTGCACCGGCTTGCCCTAGGATATCTTTTACGCCACGCCACTGATGTATGCATAGATGTTTTGCTTATAAGTTACTAGCAGTCCCGTTCCGCCACAGGATTTTTCATTAGATGTTTTATTAGTTGTTCTGTTATTCGGGGCCGAAGCAAACCCAAAAAAAGAAGATCATAAAAATCGGTTTTGTTTTATGTATAGATAAGAAATTGTTAAAACAAAATACAGACTAAAGTATATCTTCTCCCGTAAAATGATGTTGCAATAAAAAATAACCTCCTCCTCCTCCATAATAGTTTCCACGTTGATCATCTTCCCAGAGCCTACACTGGCTCCCTCAGGGCGTTATATTCCCTGCATCATTACCCTAGATCTCCAACGGCCGGCCTAAACATATTACAAGCTATTTGCTCCCCATATAAACATTACATTTTAATTCACCGTCACTTTATAGAGGACATACTTCAGCGCAATTGTTTTCTTTCTTTGTAAAGAAAGCCGACGGAAAGAAAGTCGCCACGTATTTATTTTGTAGACAAAATTCTCGAAGAAAAGCTGACAAATATTTGCCAAACACTTTCGCAAGCGCCTGCTCAGCCTTCGCATCCTGCCTTGAATTTCTGATATAAATACGACACATACATATAAGTAGTAAGTATTATGTTTTAGTGAGAAAAGCTAATTTTCCGGAGCAGTTTGTTGATAGTAATTAAGTATTTGCGGTGAAACGCTAACTATCGTTGACAACAGTCTTCGTATGGTCATTAACTGACCAGTGAAATTTACAACACATAAATGTATTACAATTATTATCAAATTGTGCATAGGTAGGCACAGGACAGAAAATGTACTGAGTTTTTCCTATTCCGTGCATTGGAATCTTATAGATTTATGAAAGTCGATCAACGGTATATACTACACAATCGAATTAGACGTTACCTGATGTTAAATTAACAGATCTCACAGCCTTGTAATTCACAAGAGCTTGCTTCAAATTCGACACGATTTCAGGGCCCATGTTCTACAGAGTTCGTGGTCTACACAGTCCGATTCCTTAACCCCTTAACCCCCAATTTGAATTGCCAGACCCTTATCAAATCTGGATTAACTCTATCACCGGTCGATCGTAAAAAACATCATAGCTGTGGTTAAATTATAAAAACAAGTACGTTTTTATCGCGACCATATAGCGTGGCTAAGTGTTGGGTACCCCACAAGACGCTTGTGTCAAATTACGCTTTTTATTTCCGCGGTTTTTATTATGGTAATAACGTGAGAAGGGCTATGAATAATGCTCTTTCGCTTAGCTATAACCAGGGCAAGCGTCTTGCCCTTTTATGTTTGGTTCATTTGCGCAATACAACTATTGTTAAATACCTATATCTATTTACTCAGTCTTATTGGTTTAACTCACTTGCAACATTTCATTGTTAAAGAATAAATACAGTGTACCTAAAAACATACGAAAGGTTTTCATATTTTGACTGTCAATAAGTAGGGGCTAGTTTTACTAAAATAAGCTCTATTAGTAACGGTACCCACCGTTAAAATTATACACACTTGATTTTTTCCCTAATGTTCCTTCTTATATGTGGAACTTCGCCTTTTCGTCCTTCTACAAATCATTTTAAAAAAGGTCTTAACCCGCTAGAGATCGTAAACATTTCAGTTACCTACTTAAACATAAAACTGAATTTTTAATGTGCCTATAGATATCACCCTCCCACGTCTCATAAACGTATACCTACCCTGTTATTATGCCCTATTTGTTAGGCAAAATTTCATTTTCATGCGCAATCACAATGGGTTATATTGTGCACATAAAATGAAATTAGGTTAAAACAAACACCTGCGCTGCGGCAAGACAAGAGGAAAAACGGCACGAGGCACCGAGAAAATAGTGAGGTTCCGTCAGTAAGTAGCTCGGTAAGGAGGATATATGACAATTCCAGAATAAAATTTACTGTAGGTATGAATACTGTAATAAGTAGGTACACATACCTACATACAAAATATTATGCACGCAAAATACGTATCATAAATCCAGTAATAAAGTGGGAGCATGTAGAAGCAAATACACAGCCACGATTGAAATTTTTAGAAGTTTAACTTAAATTGATCCTAGCTCGATGCCAAAGCAGTATCTGCACCCGTATCAAATTGAATCGAGATCATGTTGCTCTCTGGATACCCCGTTATGTATACTCTCGATCGTCGGTCGTTTTGCTGCTAGGGAAGATGGGAGTTATCCAGAAACCGGTAAGGAGGGAATTAAGTAACGTAAATTGATTCTTTTCCTGAAAGGGTTTTTTATTAAATAATTAATTTCATGTTTCAGGTAGTCGTAGATCAATTATAATTTCGTTTATCTTTTATGTTGACTTTACTGCATGTAATAGCCGTACAAAATTTGGGCACATAATTATAGCAATACATTTGACTTTTTTCAGGAAGGACGCTCAAAGTTTCCAAGACAAAGAAGAACCTGACTACAACTTCGCTTTCAAAATGTGGTTCTGGGTAAATAATAACACCTGCTGCATTTGCAAACACCTAATAATAACATTACATCGATAAACAATCATTGGGTGCATGGTTCAATTTCAGTAACTGATCACGCTATATGTACGTAAGTATGTAGAAAATAGATAGTATTAGTAAGATAGATAACTCACGATATTATTGACAAAAGAAATAACGTTGCTTAAGTACTTAGCTCGCACTGTTAATAACGTCTCGTCCGTTCATAAATCCCTTTCTACCAATTTCTCTCCATTAAAGTTCACAGCTCTTTCCCCGCGATCATTTGTCATTTCCGATGAAATTTCAGTCCAGAGGGATCAAAAGTAACTCGGACACTGCCTGGCCACCCGCCAAAACAACTTGCTTAATACACAACAAAACTAGTAAAACTCATCTTCCGGTACAATATTGCCAACTCATATATACGGAGGTGGGTAAAGGTCGTGTTCCGAACGAAAATCCTTTACAATATCACCAAATACTGTCCAGTAGGTATTAGCTCGTTGCCTGTTTATGTATTCTAAGCACATAGTGAAGTAAATTAGGAACTGCTTGTTCCTGATTTGAGCTATTTCTATCCCCAACATCATGATCGAAATATGAATCACTAAATATTAAGATTTTTATTAAGTACTAGCTGTCCTTCACCGTCAAGATGGCGTACACCGTAAAGATATGCAAAATCTGACGTTGCCAATAAATAGGACCCAAATAGTACCGCCGAAATACCCAGGTCAAAAAAATAGTACCCTTAAACTTTTCGAAATATAAGGCCTGTTCACGGTGTACGCTACCGGGCGTCAAGCTGGCGTACAACGCTTGTAGCTCTGGAACGGCTTTATTTTCTGAAACGCTTTACCTATATCTCAAAAAATAGTTCCCAAATAGTACCCTAGGTCCCTAACATTTCATTTCTCTAGCTAGCAAATGGCGTACACCGTAAAGATATCCAGAATCTGATGCTGCCAATAAATAGTACCCAAATAGTACCGACGAAACACCTAGGTAAAAAGAATAGTACCCTTGAACTTTTAGAAATATAAGCCCTGTTCACGGTGTACGGCGTACTACCGGGTTGTTTTCGGAAACGCTTTAAATCTTAAAAAATTGTACCCAAATAGTACCCTAGGTCCCAAAAATTTAATTTCTTTAGCTATTGTAGGGACTATTTGGGTAGGTACTATTTATTGGCAGCATCAGATTCTGGATATCTCTACCGTGACCCAAAAATTTAATTTCTCTAGCTATTGTAGGGACTATTTGGGTACTATTTATTGGCAGCATCAGATTCTGGATATCTTTACCGTGTTCGCCATTTTGACGGTCACAGCTGTCCCGGAAAACTTCGTCCTCCCGCCTCATGAAAACGTGATCACCATGCCATCTAAGTACCGGGTCTAATTGTATTGTCAAACCATCCAGGGACCCACTGAAATATACACACAACATTTCATCCAAATCGATCCAGCCGTTTAAGAGGAGTTAGGTGACAAACACACGTACAGAAGAGTATAAATATATGCAAGTAAGCTATCGACAATTTCGAGCGTTAGCTAGAAAAGATACCTTACAGGGATAAGTTCGCCTTTGTACATTTTAACCATTCATTTTTGTGTTGTTTTTGAATGATGTTATGTGCAATAAAGTGTTTATATACATACATACAATTTCTTGCTGTTGAATGAATAATTGTTTTATTTAATAGCACCAGCGCACTGATATCCTTTTTGCTAGGCTCGTTTTTTTTTTCAACCTGGCTATCTACAACATAGTCACCACGATAATAAATTGCCCGGAGAATTTATCAGGGTTCACGGTTCGATTCAGAATAGAATCCCTCACAGGAATTAAATCAAAAATTCAGACAAGGGTTGAATGATTTACGCAGGATTTTATGTCGCTGATTTTAGCTAGTTTGAGTGAAATATTAGCAGAGAATATTATGCGTGAATATTGAAAATAAAAGAACGGACTATAAGTACCTAGGACGAAGTCTGTTAGGCTGTCGCTTGTTACTTAGTAAGTAAGTATCGATGACTTTTTATTGAAATTACTTTGCTACATACAGCTAAATATTTTTCATCACACTTGCTCGAAAATGGTGTCATTACACGTAGGTTTTGCGGGCCGTAAATGACCTATTACGCCCTAGGGCGTAATGGTTTTCTTTTTAAATTTGAAACGCTGGTTCTGTTTTACTCTTATTTGTCATGTTCAAAGAAAACGCCAACTTACTTTTTTAACTTTTATTACTGAAATATTTATTTAAAGAGAACTGTTATTGCAAATACATGTAAACACATATTTCTGTAACATTAACTAAATGTTTAAATAGTGTATTTCAGTATTTTGCAAATATAAAATCAACCATTTTAAGTCTTTACCGCTATGGTTTCCGAACGTGACTTGTCGTCTCGATATATGTCACTAATGTCACTGTCAGTTTTACAATTTTATTTAGGTTAAGTAAGGTTATTTTAATCAGATTTCCTCACAAGTGCGATGAAAAACATTGTGTGTGCCACGGGCGGTAAGGGAATTACAAACTCGTGTTATTAAAGCCCTCGGTTTCACCTCGGCCTTGTAACAAACACTCGTTTGTAATTCCTTACTTACCGCCCTTGATACACAATGAACTATTGAATACCCAACTGCCAGTATCAAATTAATTTTTCAACTCACTTGCTCATAAAGTCGCTCTTATTTCATGTACATTACACAACTAGGGCGGTAAAACAAAGAAAGCCCGAGATCGCAGATGTTTGCGGCCCGAACTGCAAGCGAGGGACGTAAATATGCGATCGAGGGCTTTCTTCATTACCCCCCGTGTTGCGTACATTTTATGTCTATACTTGGCCAGAAAGCGGCTTTTTCTGTACGCGCAGCGTGCGGAAAAAGCCACTTTATGGCCAGGTGTGACATAAAATAGTACATTACATGACTAGTAGGTGGTAAAACAAAGAAAGGCCGAGATCGCAGAAGTTTGCGGCCCGAGCTGCAAGCGAGGGACGTAAATATACGATCGAGGGCTTTCTTTATTACCTCCCGTGTTGTGTACGTCATTTTATGTCTACACTTGGCCAGAAAGCGGCTTTTTCCGTACGCGCAGCGTGCGGATAAAGTCATTTTATGGCCAGGTGTGGCATCCCCTCAACTGTGGCAAATAAATATGGCAGTACCCCCTCATCTGTGGAAGCCCGTGGGGCCTGCTCCACAGACAGGCCTTCAAAGTGCACATCCAGGTGGAAAATAACGTTTTACTCAGCTTTTTACGGAGTTACAGTTTATAATTTGAAATAAATCTGCTCTCTATTAAATTACCTTACTGCCAGTGTAAAATACCATATCAACATTGAGGTGTGATATCTGAACAGATGAGTTAATTATAGGGGTACCTAAATTTCTACCATATTTTTTGATTTTAAATAAATAAAAACAGATTTCTGGCTACGTTGGTGCTTTCATTATGTAATTCAATATAAAATACACATAATACAGTCATAAAATGGCAGGCTTTAGACTAAAAATTTGCAATAAACACCATTTCAAAACTTCACCAAAATGCTGTCAACCCTAGACATGGTGTTGTAAGGGGGTTTTGAATTACATACATTGTGGCGGGGTACTACCACCTAGTTTTTAAATTCATGTTTAAACAAGGAATTAAAGTCATGAACTAGCCGTCACTAATGCAATACTATTGTAGGTGCAGTAGATATCAAGTAAAAAATGATTTAAAAAAGGCCTTTTTTTTTCATGCAAAATGACTGCTCCCGAAATATTGAAAAATCACAGCAACCAGCAAGTTTAACCCAGAGAAATTTAATTTCCCGGCATATTCATTAACTAAGCTTTAATATAAAACAATAATAAGTTCTCTCATTGAACAAAAAACATGTAAAAACTTAATCTAAAACAGTACAAATATAATCGAAGTAACAAATATATGGTTAGACTAATATGGACATACCCAGACTATGGCTGAGTTAAAGGGAGATTTCAAAATGTGTGACGAAGTAACACCGACGTGGTGTAAAAAAATACAAAGCATGTAAAGTATTTTTCATCACGCTTGCAAAATATTTGGCAATATAAAGGTTAGTCCATTCGGCAGCAGTTAGTCCATGGTGTATCCATGTTATGCAAACGTGCGTTAATGCGCTATCTGTGGGGCGGCCCGGCGGGCCATCGCCAAGAGTCTGTGACGAAGCCCGAGGGGCCTTGTACCGACCGTTAATTTGTTTTGTGAGCTATTTATCACTTTTAAGAGATTTAATCTTATTTAAATGCATTTAATAAAACACATGATAACTAAGACGTATGTTAATGGCTTTGCAAAATAGTAAAACATTAGAAAAGACTAAGAAATCGTACATGAAAGTTTAGGCTATTAGTTGGCATGTTGTTTTTTTCACAATTTTAACACAGATTATAGTTAAAAACCACACCCAAACTTTTTAAAAACAAAATATGACTTACATGGCATCAGATTTCCGCTTCTTTTTTCATAAAATTGTCTCACTTTAATCGTAATTAACGTACAACACCACAACACACCCGCGTCAGCTTCGGTTTTTGACTGCCAATATTTACGACTTTTTTCAACCGTTGCACATTCAAATGTTAGCTTGCTAGCCGTCTTGCTTCGTTCACATGACGATTTAACGAGTTAAAGAGAGACAAATATGGGTTTCTCTGAAATATAGCAATAAATATAAACACATACGGAGAAAGCCCGTCGGGCCATGCCACAGATGCGCCGAAGTTTTTGCCAAGGCCCGAGGGGCCTTCCCACAGCGGAGGGGATAAATAAATATTTTCAAAAGTAAATAGCCAGAATTTGAGAAAAATTCTTGTACTTCTACATAATTCCACCTACTACTTAAATCCGGATTCCTGAAATGAACTGCAAAGGTATCTGCCTTAATGCTGTTCTGTGTACCTACTTGCATTTTTCACATTGCACTGAAACAAGAGAACAACATCGGAATTTGGAATCTTCTAGACATCTCGGATACCTAAGCCTCCGACAACAGGCGTGCCGCTAGGAACGGAGTGAGGGAAAATAATCTTTTCTTTGTAGGTATTTGATCTAGAAAATTGAACGTCGGTAAAGTTACAGTAGGTATCTATATATTTGCTCGAATAGGATAGGAGGAATGGGAACAGCGTGCCTATTTAGTGAGCCTTGACAAGGCACGCTAAGGGCGATCGCCTAGATTTTTTTACCACAACTGAATTATTTTAACTCTACTGAATCTGAATTGGCCACAGGCTCTGAATGGTTCGTGAGTTTTTACCTAAACAGGCAAAGATTAGAACCCACAAGACAAGAGCAACGGAACCGCTGTGGCGGAATTGCCCTAAGGCCCAGTAGGCCCGGGCTTAGGGCGGCCAGATAGAGTCTGGCTAATGAAAGATGAGACTGAGATTTATACAAAACTTTTTAAATGGCACCAATTATATAAACGTCAAATGTGTCAAACGTCATTTGATTTTTTAGGGTAGTATGCTGTGGTGATTTTGATACTCAATATGAAACATAAGAAAGTAACAGTTTCCGAAAACACTTACTGAATTGTTTTTGCTTTTCTTTCCGCGGCTAATGTGGAGCGTGGATATATAATAAATAAATACTAACACTTTAATAAACACTATGTACTTACCAATTTTCACTAAAATAGGAAGAAATAAAAAAATGTCAACAAAACAAAAATCGGCCCAAGTATCATTACCGTTTTGTCGCCCTATACCCAGTGTTGCAATACGTTGTTTTTTTAAATTTGCCGCTATTTGCTAGTCTCATCTTTCATTAGCCAGCCAGACCCTATCAGGGGCGGCCAATCGTGACAATAAATCACTGCGGCTGCTGAGAAAAGGGCGGCTGGTACCTACTACACGGCGTGGGGGCTAGGGCGGCCAAGACTATAAATCCGCTACTGACGGAACCGTGATCGTCTCAAACCAAGTTAAGATCGGGGAACGAAGCTCTAGATTTAACAGGAGGACGGAGGGTCATCTCGGATGTCCCCTACCCCGTCTGAGGGACGGTATTGGAATGTACAAATTATAACCTTTTATTTGATAATCCATTTGATATAATAACCCTAGTTTAAATTTTAGACCTCCCGTTTCGGCTCTTATTAACAAAAAGTAAACAAGCTATATTTTTTTATGTCCAGTAGGCTCGGGTTGGTTATTTTTAACACTGTTCTAAATTCTAAATCGATAGCAGCAGTAGTTCTTGAGATATCTGGCTGTGACAGACGGACAGAGTCACACCATAATGGTTCCTTTTTCACCATTTTGATACGAAAATGGTGAAAAAGGAACCGATTTTATGCACAAATAAATATGACCCATAGTTGTCTGTCAATAAATATTACTATCGACTCGTTTAATATTAATCCATAATATTTAATACTTGTTTGCGCCGTTAACCGTTTTACGAGATCAGGTTATGATCAGCAAATAATTTTGGGAGATTTTATTGGTATTGATATACTTAACGAGTTGCTATGAATATCTCACTTGGACGTATTATGATATCTTTTCCTGAAAGGAGGAAACTATATTTATGCCACACCCTGCCGCTTGATGGCCAAGTGTAGACATAAAATGATGTACACAACACGGGAGGTAATAAAAAAGCCCTCGATCGCATATTTACGTCCCTCGCTTGCAGCTAGGGCCGCAAACTTCTGCGATCTCGGCCTTTCTTTGTATTACCACCCTAGTTGTGTAATATACTATTGTAAGTGTTACAGGACGGCAAAAGTAGACGGGCATATTTTGGATAAGCCTGTTTCATCTTGTTTTTTTCGGTAGTTAGGTACTTACTACTATAGCCAAGCGGGAGATAAGTACATTAAACCTATATTTATTTTCGGATTAACGTGCATGTAACTAAAATTGTTATCATTATAAATAAATAATAAAAAAGATAATTTACCTACAAAACGACAAATTTTTAATAAGCCAAGAAATTAAAATAAACTATATATATAACTATCGCTGCAAATAATTATTAGACATGTATGGACTTAGGAAGAAATATTTTGATTTATTGTAGCGGGCGATAATGGGCCGAAGAGGACCACAGCCAAAATTCAACCTGTATAATAAATATATACCTATGTAAAATTAAACATATTATCCCTTCATGACGACTTTATTTAATACATTGGCAGGTATGATGTTGTACAATCCTGTGTGCGATTGGTTTACATGGATTAAATCCCAGATTACATACGGAATAAATTTAAAACAACTGTTATAAACTGTACCAAAAAAACCTAACTTGATATAATCTATTAAACCAAAACTTAATAGCTTCAAATATTGTATTCAAAGAGAACATGATTCTTTTTAGACAGCTTAGTTAGCTGTTAAACATTTGGATTGACTAAATTTATATGAACAAACAGCCAAATATAAAAATATACTTAACAGTACGTAGTATCACAACAAGTAGGTACCTATATCGCATCAATATATACCTATTCATTAAGTGTTTATAAAACTACAACAAAAATCGTTACAGTCAGGTTGGGCAAGTAAAACACCGGAGGAACTGGAACGCTTTTAAATATTTTCTACATAAGAGCTTTAATAAATCACAGTACGTGTTGGTAAAGCAGATTTTGTCAAAATTGTTCCGGGTAAAAAATAACGATTTATTATATAGAAAATATTTAAGTGTTCCACTTCCCGGTGTTTCACTTACCCAACCTGACCTTATAGAAGTAGGAGTGGGCATTTCTCCAGAAATATGTCTGCGGTCAACTCATTCATCTGGCCCTTTTTCATACTAAATGTATGGAGCAGATGAATGAGCCGCAGACATATTTCTAGAGAAATGCCCGAGTAACTCATAATACACAGGGAAAACTCAATAACTGCTACTATTTTTATTTTAAACACTATTGAGTCAATAGCAATAGCATTGACTAGTATTGACGTATCTAATAGTTGTAGTATAAATCATTGATAAATTAAATTTAAACCACCATAGTTATCGAGATTTCTCGATGTCGTATAATTAAATACTTCCTACCTATCCATAGTAACACATCTGAATACAGAACACACATCTGTGGTACACACATGTTAACACATATCGATACCTTTTGACTCAAAGGGCGTAAGCTCCATTAAAACCTACGGCGTTTACGTCATTTGAGTCTAAAGGTATCAACATTACACCAATGTTTCACATGCATTAATGGGTTCACTGAACTGCGCTATGCACGCGTGTTTAAAGAGCACATGTGCGCTAATGCTCATAGTCTGCAAAAATAATAATTCAAACATTGATCAATTAAGTAAAACATGCTCAAATGAAAACCTCTCGGATCGGTTATCGATAAAGTTAGATAAGCAAGAAGGCGAACATTCGAGCATTTTGACAGCGCGGTTCAACGTCTAGGTCCAAGTTCTCGATTATTAGCACAATGGAAGAGTAAGCCGCCATAATTTTGATCAAACTAGACTCTGCCTCGGGACTGCCTTTCAGTTTCATAGAAAAAAACCTTGACCATTACCTATTTTAACAATATTTGCAGAGATGATAATGACGAAAAAAACGCAGTTAAACGCCGAATATTCACCCAAGACTAAGTTGTACTTTTTTTAAGTAACTGAAATCAAAAATTCTGCATCGTCGTTCGCGAATTGTCCGAGAGATGGGCTTGTTCACTTGGCTAAGGAATCATACTTTGCGCTATACAATACATCGTGTAGATAGTAGTAGTATTGAATTATACAATACATCGTGTAGAACACTTACACCAGAAGCCGAATCATATTCTTTGGCAATCAAACATGCGCAATAATCGAATATTTTAATATCACCTTAAAAATCATATCTCCTATTCTTCTATTTTTTCCTTTTTATCGATAGAGTCGCTAGGGTCAATCTGGTCTTTGATTAGATCTGTCTTTGCTTCTGCCTCCATCTCTTCTGTGTATCCGGATTCTTTAACTTTCACTAGATTTGGTTTATCATCTGCCTCCATTTGTTCCGCATCTTCAGATTCATTTTGTCTGATGTCCGGTTTTACTTCTGCTTCCATCTGTTCCGCGACCTCGGATCCATTCTCAGTCTTGGGAAATTCTTTGGGTTCAGTCTGAAACAAGTGGAAAGCAGTCTTGGATCATCGTAATGACGTGCACTATGTTTATATACCTCGTATCGTAGTATAGTGACCACATACAATACAAATAAAGTGCAGAAATTAATTAAAATTGCTTGTTTTGGAAATAATAATTTGTTTGATTTATTATTAATTGAAACACAGAATTCTTATTTTGAGTGCTGGACTTGAAAAGACACTGTGTAGTATCGATTTATCTTTTAAACGTCCAAAAATGACCGAAGTCGATGTTGTGATGTGGTCATTTTTACCCGACTGCGGCGAAGCCCTAAAGCAGGGTTATGTGTTTGGCCTGTATGTATGCAAGTATATATGTATGTATGTCCGTTCCTATGTCCGCTCGTAACTACTTAACTACACACCCGATTTTGATAAATAATGATATCTACATTATTATTTAGATTCGTCTCGATGGTGCGAATGTCACTGGTTACGTAAAGTTCGGAAAAAACAAAAAGAACGGATTTATGATCTTTAATTTTTTTCCTAGCCTGTTTGTGTGTCCCACTGCTGTGCAAAGGCCTTCCCTTTTTTCAGCCATGCACTTTAATGCGCAGTAGTTTTTGCACTGCAGTAGGGTTTATCTAAGCAATTGCTTTACAATTTTGAATTTGCCCTATAAAGCGCCTGGCCGGCGGCCATGCCGCCAACAAGACCGGCTACTTGTGTCGCCGAGTTTGCCGCACAAACGAGCCGCCGGCACGACACCTGTATGGCTCCTGGCCTGATAATATCGGCAGCATACCCGCGCGGCAAAATGCCGCCAGGCCGCCGGAACAGTGTTTATCATTCTCTAGAATAGTACATTGTGCACCGAGGGTAATAAGAAGTCACTAACGAGAGTCTATTAGGAGCCCGACACCGTAGGCGGAGGGATTTTAATGACTCGAGTTTGTAATCCCCTTACACACAATGTTTTGCGAGGAAATAAAAATAAGACAAAAATCACTTTATTTGCTGTCAACTTTTTCAATATATTCTTCCACAGATCATAATGCTAAGAACTGCGTTTAGTTTTCAAACTTGACAGGCAATACCGCAAGATTGTACCGATTTTCAAAATAAAATTTTAAACTAAATTAATTTTATTGCATTAATATAATTCCAAAAATTACTGAAATAATAGTAAAATATACCATATTATGTTTTATACACTCTAAAATTTTGTAGCCAAGTTTTGAAGAT
The DNA here is from genome assembly GCA_947034925.1 of Eudemis profundana. Taxonomy (NCBI): domain Eukaryota; kingdom Metazoa; phylum Arthropoda; class Insecta; order Lepidoptera; family Tortricidae; genus Eudemis; species Eudemis profundana. The sequence goes on from OX344798.1 coordinate 11,253,298, forward strand.
GGGAAATAAGCCTCAGCTGATTTGAAACCTCCTTAGTCTGAAATGACGTACGGGTAGGTTCTATATTTTAAAACTAAACTCATAAGTCCCTCAGGAGTTATAGATTTTCATACAGTTTTTCCTCTCGTGGGAGTTATAGATTTTAATAACCCACGGGAGGTAAATCGGTTCGAGCTGGTCTATAAGCCCGCGTGTTATAACACCCTTTACGAGCAAGTGTGATAATAGTACATTACACAACGAGGGTGGTAAAACAAAGAAAGGCCGAGATCACAGATTACCTCCCGTGTTGTGTACATCATTTTATGTCTACACTTGGCCAGAAAGCGGCTTTTTCCGTACACGTAGCGTGCGGTAAAAGCCACTTTATAGCCAGGTGTGGCATAAAGAAAAGAACCGACCGCCGCGTACTGCATCGTATAACTACGATCGTAAATACGCCTCCCATGCATTAAAGCGTATACAAAAGGTATTGTGTTCTGTTTTATTATTTTATCAATATTTTTTTCCTTATAACCGTTAAAATAACAATAGGTACCTCTGTACTATCACTAGTGTCCATCACGCTGCTTGCCCGCCTGCCCTTAGGCCTCTTCTTATCCATTTTCGCTTCAAATGCTTGTATAAACTGCGCCTGGTTCTCATAACCCGGGGGTATCGCGTTTGTGTATTCCGGGTGTACTGTTATTTCTAAAAAAGAAACATTTTTTTATTATTAATGGGTTTGGGTTTGTCAATTTCAAAATTTTAACATTTCTTTCAAACGCTTGATACGAATCCTACATTATTTCCTAAGCATACTAGAACAGCACGGCAAACACTGAAGTAGCACACAAGCTGTATAGGCAACGTGCAGGAACTGGCAGCACTACAAAAACACATAATAGCAGGAATTTTTCTTCTTACAAAAGGTACATCGCGCCCTTGAATGTGTGCGCGCCGTGTACGAACGCACTACAAGCAAAGTTTTAAGAATGCGTAAGAATGCTCCAGTATGAATCGCACTCGCACCACAGATTATATAATAGTTCTTCGAACAGATACGACACTCTCCCGCAAAACAATAGAAAAGAACATTCTGGAATCATAACGTCCGAAGTGCGGTCGCCGACCCCGCGCGCCGTAAAATAAGTGCTAGGGCTGTCGACCGCTGTTGTTTTTTGTTCGTGAACAGGCTTAAGGAGCTGTCAAAACTATCGGACTTACTTCGTAGCGGTAGGCGGCACGCATGCGAGCGCGTGGCAACCAACTGAGTTTTGTACCGCCGGCGGTAAGTGACGTCACTCAAGGTCGCGCTCGGCGAAAAACGAGTGTCGGCCCCCTGCTCGCTCGGCCGTGCTATTGCGCGTCTGTATAAATACGTGTCGCGCGGTCCTAAACGGCCGAAGTTCAACTTCGAGTTCGACTTCGTACTACCGAAGTATAGACGAACAAGTAGTCCAACTTCGGAAGTTGGACTACTTGTTCGTCTTTATACTTCGGTAGCACTAAATCGACAAAAGAGACACTAGTATGCGGACAGTAAAAGGAAACTTATCAGATCCGAAAAAAAAACTGATCATAAATATAATTGTCAAGTATAAGTCGTGGCTGCACCAGTTGATAGCACCTTCGTTGTGCACGTTCCCTAAATAAGCTTATTAGCTTATTTAGGTTAGGTTAGGTTAGGTTAGCAGTCTAGCACCCAATCTGAAGGTTTAACGGCTGTCAGCTCTTATACAGGCTGTGCCTAAAACCAAAGTACATACGAAAAGGGCTGATAGACCAACTCACACCCAGGTAAAATTTGGAAAAATCTGAAAAATATTTTTTAGTATTCTACTGTGGCCACAGAATGAAGAAATTATCAAAAATAGGAATTACGTTAAATAGCATAGTTATTTGGCAACACATAGCAACAAACAGATTTGAAAAATACTCAATATTTAAGTCATGACATTCAAAATACCAAGTCAGGGTATCACTTAGCACGAGTTTTGCAAAAACGTCAATATCTCGAAAACTAAGAGATTTTTACTAAGGTCAAATTTACTTAATCTGGTGTCTTATGAGTTGGTCTATCAGCCGTTTTTGTATGTACGTTGGTTTTAGGGACATCCTGTACCTATCGCTTGTGTGCTACTTGGTCATTTGCCATTACATGTGCGTATCGCACCTGAGACATGTTGCGGCGGTCTTGTGCTAGCCATGTACAACTTCTGTATGTTTGTAAGCAGTTTATCTCAAAATATTAAAAGGTACAGTACAGTCAGCATCAAATAGCCTGTAGCATCCAAAGCGCCATAAATAAAAAACATTTTTTTGGCAGTTATACTAACATAGGATAAGTTTTAATAGTACATTAACTAGGGTAGTAAAACAAAGAAAGGCCGAGATCACAGGTGTTTGCGGTCCGAGCTGCAAGCGAGGGACGTAAATATGCGATCGAGGGGTTTCTTTATTACCGCCCGTGTTGTGTACATCATTTTATGTCTACACTTGGCCAAAAAGCGGTTTTTTCCGTACGCGTAGCGTGCGGTAAAAGCCAATTTATGGCCAGGTGTGGCATAAAAATTGTAATTAACACTATGGACCTTTGTCTGAAATAATGTGATTGAATTGAAATTATTAATAAATAGCATCACATATCTTTGTACCAACAGTAATATCGACGTGTTGCGATATATATGGCGTTTTGGATGTTACAGACTATTTTGATGCTGACGGTAGGTAAAAGAAACTCAATATTTACCAGATCCGAGCACCTCATTAACCATGTAAGGAAACAGCCATCCTACTAACGGAGTCTCGCCCGAGACGTAATGGGCCCTCTTGTGGTAAAACAGCAAGCCATCGAGCGTTGGATTGTTGTCTTCGAAATGAGGGTATGTCATCATGAAACTGAAACAGATTCTAAGTGAGTTAATGAGGCTTTAACCGCCATATGTGTCACTTTTTCAGACATAAGGTCCACCGCGCAGCTTGTCAAAACAATTTTTAATAGGGTATTTGACAACAATCAAAATAAATTCATTAACTCTAACCAGCAAATTACGCTTCCGAAACAGCCCGGATAAATTCATTCAAACTTGTTTTCGTGCCATCAACGATTTTACAATGACGAAAACTAAAAATAAGGCACCATGTTGAGCATGACATCACAAGATAGTATTTCATACCAAACTGCATACTTTCGGAGCGTTTTGGCACTTCATAAAAAGAAGCTGATTTGAACTGTAATCAAGTAGCCTATTGTATCTTCAGAGCAGTAGCCTATTGCTAGAACCCTATTAACGAGCTTTAGATCTAGGTACGTATACTTTTTTAACGCATGAGCTGGGAGTATAAATATTGATACCCATAAGCATCAAATCTTTTGATACAATACAACACTCTTTATTGCACACCAAAAGATTACAGATATCCTTAAATAAACAAGATATTAAAAACTAATGGTAGACAACTGGCGGTTTGATCTAGATTCGCCATCAAATTTTTATCATCGGAAGCATGCCGTAGGAACAAATTTTATCCCCACTTTTTTTACTATATTTCCTACAGCCAAAAATATTTTTACTTAAAAAAACCCGACCGCGGTGCACTTTAAAAGTGCATAAAATCCGCTATTTTGTTTAACGAACTTTATACCCAGTGCACACTCGCGCCATCAAGACGAATGTAATGATGTATCATTTATCAAAATCGGTTGTGCCGTTGAGTGGTTACGAGCGGACATAGGAACGGACATACATACATACAGGTCAAACACATAACCCTCCCTTGGGCTTCGCCGCAGTCGGGTAAAAAACTCGGGCCTCAGGCCTCAAGCTCATTTCTGCCTCAAACGGGTAGATTGTGGAATGAGCACCCTCTCGAGGCGTTTTCGTTGCGCTATGACATGAGATCTTTCATAAAGCGAGTAAATAGAAATCGCAAAGGGCGACAATGCATTCGCAGCTCCTCTGGTGTTGCACATACCCATGGGCGTCGATGACCACTTCCCATAAGGTGGCTCCATTGCTTGTCTGTCACTTATAACTACACCAAGATAGTTTCCTGGCATGAACGAGGACAAGCTAGGGACTTCTTTCAAATACATTTATCGATGTGTTACAAGATGTCATATATAAATGTGACAAGTTTACAAATAAATTAACAGTATTGTCACTGTATATAGATACAAGAAATCAAAGTACATAGAAAAATTAAATGGCGCTCACCTATGGTCCAGACCAGGAATCGAACCCGGTACCTCTGGGTTTTTCATAGGTGAGGGCCACTTAATTTTTCTATGTACTTTGATTTCTTGTATCTATTATATGTAACATAAAAATGTGGTAATTTAGACGCATTAAAAAACTAATAAAGAAACATCGTGTTTCTTTCATATACAATAGTATTGTCAATGTCTTTCCCGTACACGGGACAATGGTGTCCCGGCCTTTTGGGAGGCATGCGCGGAGCCGAAGCCAACGCGTAGAGGCCCTTTCGACAATTTAATGAAAGGCAACGTGTACACCCAGCGGATGCTGTCCCTGCCCGTGTCACGGGACGCACGCAGAGACAGCCCCCGCCAGATGCAAGGACTATTGTTGATTGATGGAATCTAAATTTACATGGTTATGGTGGTGGAATTATGGACTAGATACTGGGCTATGGATTGAGACAATGTCAATGTTATTATTATGTCAAACACTAAACAGCACGACGTTTGTGCAAGGAAAATCTCGAGGTATACTATACTTATAACATTAAAAAGCATCTAAACAATGACAACATACTTATTCAATGATTCCGTGGTGCAGGGGACAGCTGGTAGAAGTTGAAATACGATTTGGTTCTTTTTGCTTACGGTTGTTAACTGGGGTAACTCAGTGAGTTGGGATTTTATCCAGTACTGCCGGAACTCCATCTGAAATGATGCAATGGTTACAAAAATGTATTAAATGGTTAATGCTTCTAGACTTTAAGAGCACGCGGTAACTATTTTACATAGTTATATTAGTTACAGGTAGGTACCGCTAAAATCGCAGCAATAGGAGGCACGAGTGTGTTCGAGAAGAATACAAGCCCGTCTATTGCACTTTTGGCCGAGACTTAACATCGTGCTGTGCTTTCAAATTCAAATTCAAATATTTATTGCATATCACAGTTGGAACAAAGGTGGAACAGTAAGTATAAGCTAAGTAAGGTAAGTAAGGTAGTGCTTTTCACGCCCATTGCGAAAAAATAAAAAAATAGCTCAGAAAACTAACAAAACCAGTGCTCTACATATTTAGGACTAGTGGCTCTGTGAGCTGTTGTCTGTTGTAAACCACGCGAGTCTGTCAAAAAGAATCCAAAAACTGAGTCGACAAAAAAATATGTATATACAGCGTGTCCCTAAAACCAACTTTGATACGATAAGGGCTGATAGACCAGCTCATCAGACACCAGATTAAGTAAATTTGACCTCAGTAAAAATTTCTTAGTTTTCGAGATATTGACGTTTTTGCAAAACTCGTGCTAAGTGATACCCTGACTCGGTTATTTGAGTGTCATGACTAAAATATCAAGTATTTTTCAAATCTGTTTTTTAATATGGGTAGCCAGATAACTATGCTATTGAACGTAATTCCTATTTTTGTTAATTTTTTTTTATTTTTTGGTTATTTTTATAAAAAAATATCATTATCTCAAAAACTATTACAATATTTAGTAAATGTTATACCATTTTAGAAACTACAAAAAATGTGCCATTTTTTTACGTCATGTGCCAGGTTGTGTTGGTAGATACATTTTTTTTTCACCACCTTCGTTCGAAATCAGACGTGAAATTTGGAAAAATCTGAAAATTATTTTTTGATATTTTACTGTGGCCACACCATGAAGAAATTAACAGAAATAGGAATTACGCTCAATAGCATAGTTATCTGGCTACCCATATGAAAAACCAGATTTGAAAAATACTTGATATTTTAGTCATGACACTCAAATAACCGAGTCAGGATATCACTTAGCACGAGTTTTGCAAAAACGTCAATATCTCGAAAACTAAGAAATTTTTACTGAGGTCAAATTTACTTAATCTGGTGTCTGATGGGCTGGTCTATCAGCCCTTTTCGTATCAAAGTTGGTTTTAGGGACACCCTGTATATGAGTAATTATAGAAACTGCTCACAAAATTTCACGAATCGATTGAGAAATGCGACCTTCAGGCATTATTTTAGAGATATCCCTTCGATTTTACCTCTCCATCAGTCATGGGCTGGTTGTTCCACGCCAGTAGATCAAGTATGTACATAATTTTCTTCTTCTCTGAATAGAAGCAGTCTAAGACGCAGCAGCGATTCCTCTGGTACTCGCAGGAGTTGCCGCCTGGCAAAGCTGATCGGAACTCCATTTTGAAATGGCCAAATTTTGTGTATGCTCTTGTGTTACCCTGAAATTTTAAGATGTTTAAAATCATTTTTTTATTAGACAGCAGGAAAATTGCGAGCGAGACCAAGTGCCGTTTCACATGTCGCCGTGCCATGTAAAGTAGAACTGTATCAGTTGCCGCGCCGTGCCATGTGAAAGCTGTCTATGTCGCTCATACTCTACTTTACACGGCACGGCGATCGTGCCGTAACCGTATGGATGTGAAAAGGCACTAGGTAGTTCTCTTGCGATTTTATACCGTTTTGCTTGCTTCATTACCATCGCCACTATTATTGGCCGTTTTATAAAAGCAATCAGGATTATTATGATAAAAATAGCAGAGGCACACGACTTCTACAACATAGTTTATAGGGAGCTCATCCATAATGTGGCGATGGTAATGATGCGATTGGTGCGACTGTTTAGTCGCAGAGAAAGGGTAATTTAGATAGTGCGAGAAATATCGTGCGAGTTGCGGTAGATTGCCGTCGATAATCGATCATGAATTAAAATCCATAGTCGTGCAGCCCCACAATGTAACGAAAGACGCAGAATAGTTCTCACACTGTTTAAATGGCCCTGATACTCTGTACTTTTAGGTATTTAAAAAAGGTAAACAAAAATCCACGTGACACGGGTCGTTCAGCCAGTGTCCCGGAGAGGTTTAGGTACATGATGCCTACAGATGGCGTCGCTGCTACGGGCTGTATCGTTCCACTGTTTCATTTATTTTTATTTTTATGTAATTTTATTTCAATATTTGCATTTTGACATACTGAATACATACATGTTATGTATACTGTAGCTAGTTGTAATGACTGTTAGCTTAATAGTCTATTTCTCGACGTGAAACATACGTTTCCCATTTTGTATTTCGATATTTGGAGGTCCTTTACACCTCCAAAACATAATGTTTTGACAACGGAGACTCCTTACATCTCCATTCATTTTAGTCTATGTTTGCCTATTTTCTATATTTTTGTTTTGACGCCTAGAGACCCTTTACATCTCTAAAAATGTAGTTTTAAGTTTTGTAATGTAATGGATCCGGAGATTATATACGTCTCTCGGTAAAAGGTAAAAAAAACTGTGCCCAGTTATTTGCTTGTTGCATTTTATAAATGTCATCTTATGTAATAATGTCACAATTGTTGTAATGTTGTTTTTAAAAGAGAAACTGGTGAGTTTCTTCAGGCGCTTCTTCTCACCAGAAGGTCATCTACCGAAGCGCCAAAAGAAAAGAATCAGACATGTAAAAGAGCCCTTGAGGCCTACTTACAGAAATAAATGAGTTTGAGTTTGAGTTTGAGTGGTATTGTGCCATGTATCTGTGGCACAAACGTTACTTTGATTGGCTGAACGACCCGAGTCACGTGGTCTTTTTGTTTACCTTTTTTTAAATACCTAAAAGTACAGACAGTACCTACATGTCTCGTAAACATAGCATGATGACGAGAATCCGATAAAACTTTTGCTTAAATTAAGGAGCGAATGAATTTATGCTGATTTACTCAATTGAGCAATTCCTTCTTTTGATAAAATGATCAAAATGAATGAGACACTAAAACCATACGAAAAATGTGTGCATCTTTTTCTAACAGCTATGATGTGACTCTTACAAAATAAGAGAGGGAGGAGAATGAATGTTTCTAAATATGTGATGTAATGCAAGATTCAAAGATAAAATTGACCTAATATTTGTAAAGTAAATAGATTCAAGAAGCAAACATACTAACTGGAAGAACAAAAAATCAGTTCATTTTTAATATTAACTGAAGGGTTAACACACACACAACAATTTGGAACACCTTTTTTTGAAAATTAGATTTTAATCTCTAAATTTAGAGCTCGCAATGAACTACAACTTACCACTTGATTACATGTGGATATCTTAAAATAAAATATATTTTTTCGACTTTTAAAGAAATGGTTACGATAGTAATTGTTCAGAATAACTAACTTTCAAACTGACATGTTCTTTCCGTGTAACCTTCAACTGAACTAGACATGTTCTTTCCGTGTAACCTTCAACTGTTTATACTAAAATCACATATTATATTGTTACCTGATGTGCTACAACCAGCATCCTGACACCTTTAGGACATGGCACCACAAACCAGTTCTCACTGAAGTCCGTGGGTTTCTCTATCATCCACTCGGACAACATGTGGACATTATTGTATGTAGGAGAAGTTTTGTTGAAGCCAGCAACATATATGCTGGGTCGGTAATGTACCTGTGTGAACATTATTACATGGTATTTATTTGTTTAACTCAAATGTTTATTCTGCAAATAGACCACAGGGGCACTTTAACAAATCTGAATCTATCAGCTCCTCGGAAAATAAATAAATGAGGCCAGTGCCAGATTGAATGTAATTATTAATTAATAGATGGATTCACTATTAAATGTTAAATAAAATAGCCTTAACATGTTTTACAGTGTTTTGTATAATATTGGAAATGTACACTTTTTTATATTAAGGACCCCTATTGGGTATAGGCCCCCGCAAAGCCTTTCCTTTCAACCCATAATTCAATGTTATCAGGGGTTTTTAAAATCTGTACTTTGTTTCCTCAGTTTGCATTGGAACCATGCATACATTTATTTAATAAAGAGAGAATGATGTTCCACAAAATAATCAAGTCTAAAAGCATGAACTGGTTTTTACCCGAGTGTGAGGCTTAAAAATATTTCTTTCTTCCACAACTTTGACGAGTTCCAATATACCTCGGAATGCATCAATCTTGTCATTGCGATTACTGAAACAAAAAAATAACAGATCAATACAGCTCACCAATTCTGTGTAAACAGTGTGTAAAACGAAATAAATTGCTGTTCTCAAAAAGATGGTGGAAGTTGGTATTTAAATTTTATCAGGGACTCCTTTGCAATTCTAACCTGGCAATATGGAATAATTGATTACTAACAATGCAGTTTTTAATGATTTGAAGGTATGACGATATTTCCGCTAATGTTTATGACCTATTTGCTTGTATGTTTACAAGAAAATAGGTTCTTAAACTTTACAATTCCTGCAAAAATATAAAGTAACATTTGAATTTTTGTGTACGTTTTTTGTAGCTCGAGTATTTCCTTGCGCCTTTCTTCTTGATTTCCCAGTCTTCCCCAATTTTTATACAATGTCTGGTAATCATGTCTTGCTTCATTTGTTGTCTCCGGGGTAATAATAGTTGATTCCAATTTCTCCAAAACTTCGTCCATATCGTGTTCGGTGTTGAGAGCCCTTCGAGTACTAAATAAATACCTATGTTAGAGAATATAGCGTTAACGGGTAGTAAAATAGTAGGTTATTTAATTTACTATTAAAAGAAACAATTGTGTTCTTATTTTTTAGCACCTTCTAAAAAAACCAAAGTAACGAAACTTAAACACAGAGCACACAGCTAACTGACACTACTGACTGACCTGACTGATGATATGACATGACACTGACAGTATTCCAAAAATGTTGCAAGTACCAAAATGATGCAAGTATTACGTTTTCTTTATGTTTAATTGTTAAAAATATTATTATGCTTCGCAAGTATTCAAAATGCAAATTTATTTAATTTTTTAGGCCTTAATTTCAAATATTTGGAGCAGTTGGATTTCTGATATTTATATTTAACTTTTAAAGGCTACTTGAACTTATCTGCGGTTACTTGATAATGTTGTCATATAAATCCTTATTACCTTAAAATTTAATAATTTTTTTAACAAGGTGGATGGTGGAAGAACGTTTGAAACGCTGATTGATTTAGCCTATTTTTAGGCAAAATGGAAAAAAAGGAACCCATATGGCGTGACTCTGTCTGTCTGTTCGTCTGTCACAGCAAGATATCTCAGGATCTACTGATTCTAGCGAGTTGAAATTTGGAATATTGTTAAAAACCGCAAACCCGAGCCTATTGGTCAGAAAAAAAATCTTACACCGGTTTATGACCGGTTTTTTTATTATAATTTAAGGCGAGTTTTAATTATTTTTGTACTTCACCGTTGAGTTCAGTACTATAAAGTACTATTGCGTTTTAATAGCATGCATTAGTTATGTATTTTTAGCCGACTACGCGAAGCAAAAAGGATGGTTATGATTTTAACACCATATGTATATATGTATGTTCGTCTGCTCCCTCATAACTCGAAAACTACTAAACCGATTCAAACATGTGGGATATCGTTAGATTTGTCTAGATTTTGCACGGATTATAGCTAGTTGATTGAAACTAAAATTTAATATAGAGTGTCCACAGTACCCGATAAAGTCGAGGACTAAAAAATAAAACTCATCAGATTGTATCGAGTTATATATATCAAATTAAAGAGCTTTTAAAGGCCAATTTAAAATATTGTCCGTCTTTATACTTTGTTATAATTCCAAGCATTTTCTAAAAGGTATAGCAATTTATGTAAGTTTGGTTGAATGTAACTCAAGAATCAATTTTTTTTCTCCTGTAGAGGTAATTGTGTTAAGATGATTCCAAATTGCCAAACCTAAAGCTGTATTCACTATGTTTGGTTTCGTATTCTCATTACACGCAATAAAATCAAACCCCCGCCGTTTGAAATTCACACAAAACTACTCCTATACTTCAATGAGTTGGCAGAAATCATCAATACTTTTGTGATTGTGTGTATTGAACCCGTTTAGTTTTCAAAATGCTCTACGGTGTAGCTAAAGTGAGTACAAAATAGAGTGTGTTTCGTATAAGTAAATAATTTTTCGAGGTTTTTTTTCAGTATTACATATTACTATTATAGCAATTTTATTTTTGTTTAATTTGTAGTGTTTATTATAGTTGTTTTGTTGTGTAGGTACATGCGGCTGTGCTAACGTTAAATTATTTTAATAGCTAAACATATGTTCTGTGTAAGTGTTAGTTATACTTTAAGGCTTAGGTATAAGATTTTGCTATACCCTCACAGGGTCCATGAGAGTATATACTATTTTGCAACATCTGTCTTTTACCATGGTGCAATAGACGATTTCTATTTCTATGAAATTAACCACCAATGAAACGGACCAGCCCAGTCACACGTCATACCCCTTCCTCCCTAGTTTTCAAAAGTCAAACCTCAAAGGGTTGAAACAGAAGAGAAAAGTTTGTATAAAAAAGGTCAAAATTAACGCGGACGAAGTCGCGGGACGTCATGTAATTTTTATAATTAGGATGGAAATTAAATTACCCGCCGATGCAACTACGCTCTTACAACAAATTGCAATGTAATGTAAGAAGAACAACTTTTTATACGAACGTATAAATTTGCAAGGTGATTAAGTAGGTAGTTCTTTACATTAGAGAATTCAACTTTATTTGACCTCGGAAATGTTTCCTTTTTGTAAGAAAGACATTCTGTAAGTCAATGTAAATCATGAGTATACTTTTGTACTAATAGGTTTCTTACATGTAAATAAAAAGCAAATTTTATAACTTTATTATGGCAACATAATTGCTAAGCTGCCGAGTTTCCGAGCAAACCCGAACGTTTTTCTATTGGAAGCCGAAAATAACCGAACGTATGATTAGGTCACGTGGTACTTTTGGAGTCTTCGTGGCGTAGCTTGTTCAGCTGCTCGTCGAAGCGGCTGTCGGACGGTCGCCTGTCAACGAGTCTGCGTACGATGTAGCGGCCATTTTTGTTCTTAGTTCATTACAGTGCGCATATTTTAATGTATTTAGAGGAATATTTAGGCAATTTTCACGATGACTATAATAGTTTTTCTAATAGATACATCAGCCTCTATGAACCAAAGAGCTTATTTGGGCGGACGCCCAACATTGCTCGATGTAGCCAAGGGCGCTGTGGAAACGTTCGTAAAGGTACGTGCAGTGTCATCGACTCGTCAACCGCCTCGATTAGTGATTTATTTGTTTATCGCGTGTTTTATAAATCTGCATAATTTTACTTCATAGGTACGTCAACGTTCCCCTGAAAGCAGAGGTGACAGGTATATGCTTCTAACTTTCGAAGAGCCACCCGCGAACATCAAGGTTAGTATTATCGAAGTAAACACGTTTTCCAATTATTTTCTTTATCATGTACATAGAGAGGCATAGTGACGCCGGTTTTGTAGCATCCTTAGGTGAATCACTATGATCTGCAATCCAGTCCATGCCCATACTTTGAAAGTGCGAATTTTACTGAAATAGACGGAACGACGTAAACAGGACAAGCCGCTACCGCCACCGTTGCTGCCTCCGCGATAGCGTTCGCGACTGCGCTCTCGTCGCTCAATCCTATTGGCCAAAGCTATACAGTACGAAAATGGCGATATGAGGGGGAAATATGAATTTGTACTGACACAGTGTACACTTCTGATATACGTCGTATTCGTGGAGCTATTAATTCTGATTTGATTAGAATTTATCCTTAATATGTATACCATCCTTAACAAATCATATTGGATTGGATTACAATAGTACTTCATTATAACCAAATTTGATACAGTAAAATATGCTTTGTTATAAAAAAATATTGATGTACTTATTATAAAGATTTAGAAAAAAAAGATTAGTTATATATTTTCAATTGATAAAGCAATATTATAGCTCTAAATTTTGTGGATTAGATGAAGGTTAATAGATTTTTTTCTCATTTTCCAGGCTGGATGGAAGGAGAATTTAGCAACATTTATAAATGAGCTAAAAAACTTACAATGCTTAGGCCTAACAACGATGGGAGCTGCATTGAAACATGCATTTGATGTGTTGAACATAAACCGCATGCAGACAGGCATAGACACATACGGCCAGGGCAGGTGCCCCTTCTACCTCGAGCCTTCCGTGATAGTTGTCATTACTGATGGTGGGAAGTTATCAAGCAATGCTGGCATTCAGGAAGAAGTTAGTATTTTCTTCATATATGTTGATACATATCTAAATCGCTTCAGTCTAATAGGGTATTTATTTAATGACAGTTCAAATAAGCTTCTTGTTATGAAGTGCCAAAATGCTCAGAAAGTATGGAGCTCAGAAAGTAAGTAGTTATGAAATACTGACTCGTGATGTCAGTGTCAGATGGTGATTATTTTTAGTTTTTGTCATTAGGGTTCCATACTAAAATGGTAAAAAAGGAACCCTTAGGGTGCAACTCTGTCTGTCTGTTTGTCACAGTCAGATGTCTGACGAATTACTGCTGCTACCGATTTGAAATTCGGAATATTTTAAAAGTAACTAACGCGAGCGTACTAAATAGAAAAAAAATCTTATACCTTTTTTACTTTTTTTTAAAGGGGGCTGAAATGGGAGGTCGTAAATTTTAAGTTGTGCTATTGTATCAATAAGTGGGGTATCAAACGAAAGGGCTTAATTAGTAGATTTCAAAACCATTTTTTTTAATCATGTCCTTTTTCATTTAGGATGAATAAAGTTAAAAAAAATACCATTACCCCATTATCTTCGACTTTCACCATTTTTTCGAAATTTGCAAAAATCATAACACATACTTATTTGCTCCTATTAAACTAATCGCCATACAGTTTTTCTTGAACTATTCACGTATCTACTTACGAGTTTGTATGGAACCCTCGGTGCGCTAGTCTGACTCGCTCTTGTCCGTTTTTTTTAAAATTGTTGATGGCACGAAAATGAAAACAATTGATTTTATTAGAGCAGTTTTGGAATCTTACTTTGATGGTTGGAGTTAATTAATTTATTTTGAGTGTTGTCAAACACCCTATTCACAATGATATTTGTGTCTTTTCATAAACAAAACTAAACATTAAATTGATGTACCATTATTTCGAGGACTTTCACAATCAATTCCACTTGTTCAATTGGACCATGGGCAACTTTGTATGGGAAGTGCATCAAAAACCAACAGAGCTGAGAGTTGTGTCATTAAATAGGTCTTTCCATGTACTTCATTTCATTCTATGAGCACCAAGTTCAATTCCATTGCAAAACGGAGATATTCATATTTTAGGCCCTAACTGTCCAGGTAAAACACAGTTTCTCATGGAAAGTAAAATATGAATATCTCAGTTTTGCAATGGAATTGAACTTGGTACTAATAGAATGAAATGAAGTACATGTAAAGACCTATTTAATGACACAACTCTCAGCTCTGTTGGTTTTTGGTGCATTTTGACACAAGGTCCTTTTTACAATTTATTTTGATCCTTGAATATTTTACTGAGCCCACTGGTATTAACACTAATCATTTCTTTCAAATAATTCACATCTCTGCAATATCCAATACAAAAACTGTCTTAAAATACACCGGAATATCTAAATATATAGGGAAAGTGTTTACTCGATTCGAAATTACCGCAAAACAAAAATATCAACATCCATACCTAATGTCAACATGTTGAAAGCTCCTTACAAAATCGTGTTTTGAAGAAATGAATACGACTGCAGTCAACACAAGCAATCAAGAAACCTGCCCGACCTGTTCCAAAACCTTTAAAAGAAATGGCCTGCAACGTCACATACGTGCCGCCCACGGTGAGCAGCCCTCTTCGCAACAACAAGCTTCCACTCAACACTCGTCTTTTGCATCACCACTAGAAGAAGCATATGGGTCGCCCTACCTTAATAGCACAGGATCGAAAACAGGCATATGGCAAAAAAGATGGAATGACATATGTTCACTTCATGGAAAACTTTACGATCTTCCATTTGGCACAGCCAGCAGAAAATTCGTTCACACACTTGCCGATGAAATAGAACACCTAACCAAAATGAATTATCCCTCAGAACGATTACTAATTTACACTGCCGTATTGCTACAAAGGGACAAAAACATTAAACAGGCTAAAGATATTAGCAGATTACTTGACCGCCGCCTTAAACTGTGGGCTGATGAGCAGTTTGATATTTTAATCTCAGAATCGATAAAATCTGACAAAACTCTTCAAAATACATATAGTCGAAAACACCAAAATAACGATCAAGCAACACAAACATTCACAAGACTAATCCAACGTGGCAAAGTCCGCGAGGCCCTAAGCTGGCTACTAACCAAAGATACAAGCAAAGTCTTGAATAGTAATGACGAAATCGATTGCACCGGTAAAACCGTCAGTGACGTACTAAGAGAAAAACATCCACCGCCGGCAAACGCCAACCCTGACTTATTCGCCTTGCCCGAGGATTTCCCCGAAATGCCACCATTATTAGATGTCGACATAACTAGTAACCACGTCGAGCATATTGCAAGAAAACTACATGGTGGTGGTGGTCCAACTGGCTCAACGTCCGAAAATTGGAAGGACTTTCTCTTACGATTCGGCGAGGCGAGCCTACACCTAAGAAATGCCATAGCCCAACTTACTATGAAATTGAATAACGAATACGTACCCTGGACACAAATACAAGCTCTTATGTCAAGCCGTCTTGTAGCTCTGGATAAATGCCCGGGCGTGAGACCCATTGGAATCGGGGAATGCCTTAGAAGAATTCTCTCTAAATGTATGATCCTGGCAACCGGATCTGAAGTTACTGAAGCATGCGGACAATGGCAACTTTGCAGTGGCCTCAATTGTGGTATCGAAGGAGCCATACATGCAATGAATGACACTTTCGAAAAGAAATGCCACCCAAGCTCGGAATGGGGCATGCTCCTCGTTGATGCTAACAACGCATTCAACAGTGTAAATAGACAGCTTGCTTTGTGGCAGGCCAGAATATATTGGCCACATTGTGCCCGTTTCTTGTACAACACATATAACGGCCATGCCGAGCTTGTTATTCGAAACTCAGACACAAGAATGTATAGCAAAGAAGGCGTCACCCAAGGTGATCCACTTGCTATGCCACTATATGCCCTCGCAACATTACCCATAATCAATAAACTAAAAAAAAGAACAGAATACACTCCAGACATGGTACGCTGATGACTCATCGGTCCAGGGAAACTTCGAACGCCTTCATAAATGGTGGGAACAGATCTGCAACATAGGACCAGCATATGGATACTTCCCTCAACCTAAAAAGACAATCCTTATTGTATCTGAAACGGACCAAAATAAAGCACAGCAGATTTTTAAAGGAACTAACATTACCATCACCACAGGTTCACCCTTCCTTGGTAGTTACATAGGCAACGGAAAAGAAGACTTTATAAGAAATAAAGTAAAGCAATTTATTTCAATAATCGAGAAACTAACACATATCTGTAATGACTCCCCCCAAGCAGCTTACACAGCACTTACTAAAGCCGCCCAATTCAAATGGTCATTCCTACAACGGGTAATTGCCGATTCTAACGAACTTTTTGAACCACTGACACTCGCTCTACAGACAAATTTCATGCCAACTCTGATGGGTAGCGACATCACTGCCGACGAAGCCGCTCTGTTTTCCCTACCTGTGCATAAAGGAGGCTTGGCAATATCTAATCCGTTCACCGAGAATAACTTGAGTTACAAAACCTCTAAAACAGGCTGTTCAATCCTCTCATCAGCTTTGATCGGGACACAACATGTAGACCTAGCCCAACACAATAAATCCCTGATTGACGCACGCAAAGAAAGCCGAACGATAAAAGAAGCTCGCGATAACGAACTTTTAGACAGTATATTGGCCAAACTACCCCCAAACAAAAGAAGAGCTATAGAAAGGTCAATCGCATTGAAAATTAAAACAAAGTCTTCCACTTGGCTATCCGCTATACCAACGAAGAAAGATAACTTCGACTTGTCTCCTCATGAATTCAGAGACGCCCTGGCAATACGCTATCACAGAACCCCAAACTCAATGCCACCCTCATGTGATGGATGTGGCAATAGCCAATTTAACATTGACCATGCTCTCTGTTGCAAGACTGGGGGGCTAATTTCAAGACGGCACAACGAAATTCGTGATCTATTTGCTGAACTATGTCACCAAGCATGGGGCAACGTCACAATAGAACCCATAATCACAGAAGGTGACCTTGGATTACGCGGCGACTTATCTTGCCGTGGCGTATGGAATGCTCAGAGAGAGGCTCTTTTTGATATCCGTGTCGTAGACACTGACGCTCCCTCTTACATTGCACGCCATGTCACTTCTGTCCTAAAATCTGCTGAGACCGAGAAACAAAGAAAATACACGGCTGCTTGCGAAGCGAAACATGCTACCTTCACCCCTCTCGTGACTTCCGTCGATGGAGTATTCGCACCACAGATGACTTCCTTTGTCAAACACATAGGAGAAGCCCTCGCTGACCGTTGGAATAAATCGCTGAGTACGATACTGGGCTGGCTTAGAACAAGGATAGGTACTGCTATAATTCGAGCCACCAGTATGTGTATACGAGGCACACGTCACAAATTCAAACCTGCAGCGAAACTGTTGGGGTTTGACGACGGAGCAGCCATTCCCAGCTCTAACTAACCTCACATTGCATTGGAGAGATGTGAATTATTTTATTATTATTAGTTTATTGTACATTATTATTATCTTTTTAATAAATATTTATTTGGTATTAACACTAATCTAATTACTGTTGGCAACTCAAATAATACTGTCACTTTGATTTGCTAAGATGTGAAGTGACAACTTGTAATTCCAGATGGCATTAAATTTAATGAATATTGTTAGGTTGTTAACAATCACATAATGAATTACATGGGTCAGCCGAATTGCGCAATCGACCCAAGCAACTGACCCTAGCGACGGTAATTACAACTATTGAGCTACATTAAAATTCGGAAACTCGTGAAGTATAAAAAGCCACCAATGAGCCCACCCAATGTGGATATTGTTGCAGTCATTGTTGCATTTTACTATGACTAAATTGAATAACTAAATATTATTACTAATAAAAACCCGACCGCGGTGCACTTTAAAAATGCAT
Organism: Eudemis profundana; assembly: GCA_947034925.1. Classification (NCBI taxonomy): domain Eukaryota; kingdom Metazoa; phylum Arthropoda; class Insecta; order Lepidoptera; family Tortricidae; genus Eudemis; species Eudemis profundana. The sequence goes on from OX344798.1 coordinate 11,271,464, forward strand.
AAAATCCGCCATTTTGTTTATTTTAACGAACTTCATACCCAGTGACACTCGCGCCATCAAGACGAATCTAATGATGTATCATTTATCAAAATCGGTTGTGCCGTTGAGTAGTTACGAGCGGACACAGGAACGGACATACATACATACAGGTCAAACACATAACCCTCCTTTGGGCTTCGCCGCAGTCGGGTAAAAAGAACTTTGATTTTGACTAACTAGACATAAGTCAAGTATTTTAGTTTTACTTCTATTTCCAAGATACTTGGGACGCTAATTCCATGTTAAAAGACTAGCCAATACTAGCTATCAATACTACTTTTCTAGCAAAAAGTCTTGGTTTCTCACTCATAATTGATACTAGGAGATCTCTTATACAGTGCGTTACCAGCAAGCAGGCTTTTTTTAAAGTAGGGTAAAGTAACGCTGTTTCTTAAACTAACCATGACCTTCATTTAATTCATCGACTAAAATTCCGATTTCATAAATTTTCTAACAAAATTTTAATTGCAAGCAATGTACAGCAAAGTACTAAATTGACAATTAGATGTAAATGCCAGCCCTTCATTCTATGTTTATAACGAAGACATCAAGATAAATGCCTGCATCTACCTATTTACTACAGTGCTACACTTAAGAAAACTACGGAAAAACAACACTAATAAAATAAAACTTAAAAAGCAATACGAGTACTAGACATTTGGACCTGTTTGAAGTGATTGAGAATCCTTTCTTCAAGTTGTACCTACGTGCACAATTCCGTTTATAGGCCTTTCAGACTAACCAGATAGGACCATGCATTCTCTGGACCTCGCTGGACAGCCATTGTTATTAAACGAAGATTATGTGGATGCCGCTGATTTCGAAACCACTCTCGATAAAGTCTCAAGGCTTGAGGAACATTTCCACGTGTCGCACAAATCATGTCAGATAATTCACATGTGTCTTTAGCCATTTTAACGCAAAAAAATATCAGTTTTGCAAATAAATGTTTGTTTTGTAATTTGACAAGCCAATGTCAATACTTTTGTAATTGTCATGTCAAATTTTAGAAAAAACTCTTTAAGCTGTGTAAAAAACTCCATACATAAACGTAATGATAAGGACGGCATTAATTGTGGGATGTTTTTTCTCAACTTTTCACCTCCGTACCACGACATGCCTTGTACCAAGTGCATCAGCGATAGAAATAACGATAATTACGTAGTACACCTACTACATTTAAAGTGCGGATTTAGGAAATTGAATTGTGCAGTTAATTCGCATAATTAGGATTTGCTAATACTTGCAAACGATTGCTAATGAAGCATATTATTATCAGTTTTAATAAAAGCCCGCATACCGGTAACACACTGTATAAAATTTAAACAAATAGGTTTTGTTCTGTATCCATTAATTTGACTGAAATTAGGGACAGTCGACGTGTGAAAGATGTTTACAGTTTTCTACTTTATTTCCTTGTAATAAAATAAGGTCGAAAAGTGTAAACATATTTCTGACTCCGACTGTACTTACCTACAACATCACAAACATAGGTAGCACACAATCTGTATAAGTATTCTGAATCATTTGAATTCTGATGTTGTTAGTCGATAAGTATTACGTTAGGAGGTAACACACTAAGTTGTTTTCTTAATCGCGTAAAAACATGCAATTACCTTCTACGTTTCGGACGTGCCGTGACGTCCACGTGATGTCCCTTGGAGACCATGGACGTCACGGCACGTCCGAAACGTCGAGTCCTGTTTTGTTATAATAATGTAATGAGAGCTATAAAAACGATTTTTTTTAGACATTGATTTCATACAAAAAACGTTAAAAAAATATTTTATTAATAGCATCTTAAATATTACAGGAAAAATAAAACGGTTTTCCTAACTTGCAGCGTTTTTTAGAAATTCGCAAAAATTGTAGGACAAATTTATTTGCACCTACTAAACTACACGACACGACATATGTCGATGTATAGGGACAACAGTTTTTCAAGAGCAAAGTTAAGATTGTCCCACCATACAGTTTATCTTGAATTATCCACGTATCTACTGACGAGTTTGTACGGAACCCCCGGTCAAGAGTCCGACTCGCACTTGCCCGGTCTTATTTTATTATGTATGACTATGACATGACCACACTCGTAATAAAAAAAGACTGCACACACTGACATAGCTGAGCTGCTATAAATATTTATCTCGTTCTAATTGGAAAAGAGCATCATCCCATTGTGCTAGGTCTTCTATTTATTAGTAGCTTCATATTGTACCGATTCAAAACTAAACCAGTCCATGATTCAAATCAATGGTCAATTTTGAGTTCTCTTTCTGTTGGCTCATAGGTTAATAACATAATTGATAAATATAAAAATAAATTAAAATAGTACAAGATACAAGCGCTCGATACTAGCATAGTTATTAGTATGCTTTAAAGTAGCGGTCGGCAACCTTTTAGCAGCCAAGGGCCACATAGTTGCTAACGAAATTGACGCGGGCCGCACTTTGTCAATAATTGGTGATTTTATACAATTCTGAATATAGCGACCTTTACATACAAAATAGCCAGGGAGGCTCGCGGGCCGCAAGTGTGCGGCTTACGGGCCGCTAGTTGCCGACCGCTGCTTAAAGTATTCTCATTGCCATTCTGCATTTGTATGCTATTTTTAAGCTAAGCTAAGTTTGATACTAAGCAAACCCATCTCCACTCATACTCAGAGTTGAGTTCCAGGTTTAAAATCAAAATTACAACCGTCCAAGCCTAAGCCTAAGCCAGTCTAAGAGTCATATCATGATACAAAACTTACGGTAGCACGCTGTTATCTATATTTCTATATATATAATAGAATCGTAGGAAGACTGTGTTTCTACATTAAAGATTTTAGCAAAAAATTACTCAAACACACCCACAACACTCCCCAGTGTTAAAAATAAACAATAGATCGTATATAAATAGTTTCTGAAATTTTTATCTGTTTGTCTGTTATTTTATGAGCGCATCACGTAAATCCACCGGACCGATTTGCCTGAAATTTGGTACACGGGTAGAACATGACCCAGGTTAACGTATAGGGTAAGAGACATTTAATTTCACCCACGCGAACGAAGTCGCGAGAGAGTCCAGTATTTAGTATACAACATATCCATGGGGTAGTATTAGCCCTAATTTTAAAATAATAAGAAGTATATTTTTAGGTTAATTAGTGATGACCAAAAAAATTATTAAATAACGACTAATATAACTTTTCCTCCTGTTGTTTAAGAACTCCCCTCCTGTCATTTGTCAAGCCGCTATTGAATGCATACTCCAGCCGTTCTGTGAAAAGCGGCGGAAGCCGTCCCACAATCTTTGTTCGGTCACGATTTTCGTTTTTGAATATGAGATAGGTATAACCTCCGATATTATTAATGACTGCTATCACACAAGTAGTTGTATAAAATTTATTCACAGACGGATGAATATTTATTAAATTCACAATTGGCTTAATTGGACTGACCCAGATCTCACGTGATTTGAATGAGGTATCATATTCGCTTAAAATAAGAACAATTCTCGTAAATTTTAAAATACTGGCAGTATAAATAGTAACTCTCTCTTATCTTATCAGAACTTAGTTTTTATGAGAGTGGTTCAACCACATAGGACATAATGTGAACAGGCTACAAAAAAATAAAGTTCAGTGGAATACAAATATGCATAAATCAATTGCTATGATTTTAACCAATTGTATTACTGAGAAAAATGTAATATCCATGATTAAAAACTGCAAATGGACGACCCCCTGATTATTATTTACGAACTGTTATATAGGTATTCTGTTATTACTAAGGTGAAGTGTCACAGTGCCTAAATCAACGACAACTAAAGATGTGCCATTCTCGGAAAGCGTCATTCCACGTAAAAGTAACGCGAGTCACGATTTCATTGCGTGTTTTTTTTTCATTAAAGATACATATTGAAGTGTCAATATATCTAGGGATGATAAGTGACACCTCTTTAGAGATAAATTACATTATGATGATTTAACATGCAGTAAAATCGTGACTCGCGTTACGTCTTACCGTAGAATGACCTGAAACGTTCTCTAATTTGTATGGAGCGAGAACCGTTTCGAGAATATTATTCATACAAAACGGTAAACGTTTCTAAAACTACCCGAGAATGGCACAACTCTAACGACAACTCCTTCAGTGTTGAAATATCAAGTATATATTTTTTTTACAGTTTAACCTACCAATGAACTGCCCTATACCCGGGTCTGAGTTGACAAGAGAGCCATTTCGATGGGACCAGAGGCTGTTCTCGCTGGTACTCCGCCTGGCTGGGACTCCTGCGGTCGAAAGAGACTCCGGCCTCGTGCCGTCGGATACTTCACCTATTGATGCCATGTGTGAAGTTACTGGTGGTGAGTGAAGATATATTCTATACAGTCATCACGGCTTTATCTCGTTATAAATATATTGTGATTCACACTTATAATGCCATTTCGTCAAGTGAAGCACTGGCAAGTTGTTATAGTTCCGCTATGTGTCATGATTCAGCAAGGCAAAATATTAGAATGTTCTTGTAAAGTCAATCATGGGTTAAAAATTTCGTAATATTCTTAGTTAAACCAAATCAATTATAATTGGATAAGTTTAAGTCCGTTTCATTAAATATTTTGTTGTGCCGATATTTCGGGGATTTTAGCATAATCGCCACGCTTTCAACCGGATTGGCGAAGACAGTCAATATTTTTGTTTGTCCGTTTACGAGATGTACAGGTAGAAAAGTAGTGGGGCTTTTTTTAATGACCGAGAACCGCACAGTATTAAAGTAACTATTTTTGTTATCCTTTATTCTTCTTTACGATGCTAATAGCAATGAGGGATAAACCAACCAGGAAAGAAACCAAATGATTAGATATAACACATAAGCCACCGTTACTAACGTTACAGTTTTACGATCCAAATTCCGCAATAATTAAAAGTATTGCCTAACGAGAAAAATTAGCGTATGGCTGAGTCCATCAGAGCTGTGCAAGGTAGCGGAGCGGTGGCTTTGCTGAGCAAGGCTAGGCACGTTGATTGGTGGATTTTTTCTCACGCACCTCTGCTACCTCAAAGGTCTGGTGGATATTCAGCCTCTAGCTTAGGATTGGGACGGGAAGGTGCAACACTAATTTGGAAACAATTGACTGTCGGTCGCCACGTCCGTCGGAACTGAACGACGCTCAATTAGTCCAAGAATATGTAGAGAAATATGATGGATGTGCGCGGTCGGAGTTATCATGAGATTGCGCAGGCTCGATCGTAGCGGCGTGCTCTCGTTTCGGGGACCAAGACTCGTTGTGCCATTGTGTCAGTTCAGATAATACTAGCAAAATATAAAGAATAATAATAAGAATAAATTGATTAAACAACGTATTATACATCGACTAGCGATACAAGCGACCCGCCCGGCTTCGCACGGGTGCAATGCTGATACTAAATGCATGTATTATACATATAAACCTTCCTCTTGAATCACTCTATCTATCAAAATCCGTTGCGTAGTTTTAAAGATCTAAGCATACATAGGGACAGACAGACAGCGGGAAGCGACTTTGTTTTATACAGTGAAACCTGGATAACTGGGATCTCAAGGGACACGCAAATTTGTCTCACTTAAAGAGGTATTCCACTTACCTAGTGTCTCAGATATCCAGGTACAAATAAATATCTGTCTCACTTACAGAGGGTTCCATTAATAGAGGGTAAGAATAGAGGTTATCTTACTTATAGAGGTGCGATTACTAAATAAAATAAATATTATCTATGTGTTATTACACGAGTTGAACATTTAATACTTAGGTATTAAAAATAATCAAACATGTTTTTTTATAAACGACACAGATTTCATCGCGTGTCTTTCTACTTTCATAAACCGATAGGTACACTCGCCATCAGATATATCTGAGCTGTCAGTGTACTCATAAATATCTGAACACGGCTCTAATGCTATGAAAATAGAGCCGTGTTCAGATATTTATGAGTACACTGACAGCTCAGATATATCTGATGGCGACTGTACCTATTAACTTAATGTTTCACGCAGTGATAAAGATTTAAGCATTCTTTTCTGCATATTTAAATAATTTAAATTTAATTTCAACCTTCGATTCAGCATTTATCAATTAGATACCTAAACATCCGGAGTATAGCAAAACCAAACTAAAACTTGAGGTAATTTAGGCACAATTAGCAAAGTGCGAAATTCGTGGATAGACTAAAAATTAGTAAACAAAACGGAAAATTATCTGCAATAAAATCCGAGTGGGAGACAGAGAAAAAAATATTTCGTCTCAGTTACAGAGGTAAAGTTACCTATAAAATTCAAAGAAATCCCAATTATAGAGGTAACTAAGACGCTAAAATCGAAAGAACTAGGTAATCCCAGATATAGAGATCTGTTGTGTCCCACTAACAGAGGTAATTTTTATGTCGTCTCAGTTACAGAGGTAAATAATACGACAAAATCGAAAGAACTAATCCCAGCTATAGAGGTCTGTGTGTCCCACTTACAGAGGTAATTCAATGCTAAGGTGCCGGGACCTCAGCATGAGTTCCAGCTATAGAGGTTTCTCACTTATCCAGGTCCCAGTTATCCAGGTTTCACTGTATTATGTAGTGAAGTGATAGTGATGACAACTAAAGACTAAGATGTACAATTAGAGAGACATAACAACAAACAAGTAGTCAAACTTCGGCCGTTTAGTTCAGACAGTGTGATTCGTACTGGGGCATTCTTACACCTTCTTCTTTTTTTTTTTTAGCAACTGACAAACTCGCAACCCATCCTGGGCGTAGCGATTGTCGGACCGGGTGGTTGGCCGTGGCGTTCCCTGGGGTCGAACCAGGTCGCTAGCCAGACCACCCTGAGTTGGTCGGACTGGGTGGGATTACTCCTTCTTAAAACTTTGCTTGTAGTGCGTTCGTTGACGGCGCGTACACATACAAGCCGCGCGATGTACCTTTTGTAGGGAGACAAAATACTGCTATTATACTGTGATACCAGGCTACAAGTACTTTGACGTTTAAAATTTTACATGCAATGAAAGAACTTGCATCCCAAATACAACACAAATACCTACTTTATTGCACAGAAAAACACAATTTACAGAATTTATATAACATAATTAAAACATATTAAATAGGTAGACAACAGGCACCCGTTATTTAATAATGTGAATCGATTCAGAGGAGAAAATTTGTTAAATGAGATGGGACCTACAGAAAATGAATATAAAAAAATTTGATAGTTCAAATAATAATGATCACGTAATTTGTATCTTCGAACCTGTTTAAGTAAAAGTTCTTCGTTTATCTCTGCAGGTCGAGATTGATTCGCTTACATCACGCAACAGTATAGCTTTATTGCCATATTTGTTTCAATCCCTTAAAAAAATCTGTTAATTACTTCCGGATTAAATACCTAAATAACCACGACCACCAAATAGCCACGTTAATAAATATTCATTAAAGTATGTTTCATATTATTTACAGTCCAAATCGCTTCGTAAACATTTTCTGCCATCCAATTGCCATATGCAGCGTGTTTATTGTATAAAAGTTGTGTTCTCGAAAATAATGCAACCGAAACAAAAGTTCGAATATCACTTTGCCAATTTTTGTCCTAGGATAGTTTTACTGAACAGAAATATTCTCGTATAAAATAAAATAAAACGGTCTGTATTGTCTGCCGTATGTTTTAAGTCATAGGTAATGTTTATTGTTGTTATAATCATCGAAAGTCATAAAACCTTTTTTCTGAAACCGTAGACATTTCAGGATCATATAAAACAAACTTAGGTATTGGTTTCCATATAATAGTGTTTTTAAACATCCTAAAATAATCGGTAGGTAATTAAAAAAAATACATCAATTTTGATTTGCATACAAGGGGATCCCGAAATATAAATAAAATGTTCCGATGTATGTGTCTCTTTTGGTTTTTGAGCTTAACATAAGCAATATAGATTGATAGATACCGTTCAAGTGTGTACTATGTAAAAAATAAAAAATCAATAATCGACTTTCAATGGACCTATTTTGATAAGAATTGCACGAGCGACTATAAACAATACCCAAAACGCTATATACGTGCCCATAATATTTGAAGAGTTCCCTTGATTTCTCCAAGATCCCATCGTCAGATCTTTCAAACAAAAAAAAATATTTTCAAATCGGTTCAGTCGTCTTCGAGTAATTTCGTTACAAACACAAAAAAACATACAGACGAATTAAGAACCGTCCTTCTTTTGAAATTCGGTTAAAAAAAAAACATCGAATTCGTTTAAAAAGTAGGAACGACCTTTACGCGTGATTCACTCGTCACGTATTCGAAACAAATGTGCTCCATGCGAAAAAGGGGATAGTGAGAGCCCTACTCTAAACTCGTCCGACTAGTTTTTGTACTGTGTGTGTGTATGGTTCACTTAGTGTCAAGGTGATCACTGTCACATAAACATTTATGAGATTGTTTACTACCTTTTTTACGCGTATTATTATGCTTCATTCAATAATTGTATTAGCTCGGACGTAAGAAAACAGTCGCAATGTGTATAATTATAAGATTTTAAGGCTATGATTTTTGAAAGACCTAAGAAAGTGATATGCTAAGTACGCACATATACTACATAAGAAAATTGATGCAAATTATATAGAAATTACACTTAAAACTCATTCATTAACTTGAATCTTTCGTATTTATGTTACGTTTTGGTTTCAACATTTGCAAACAATTTTTCAACCACTTCCTGGTATCCGATTGAGCTGAAATGTATCATCATACTTATGTAAGTGCAGTGACAATGTAAGATTAGATTATGGTACCATCGAGCTAATCTGATGATGTACCCGGAAGGTGGCCATAGGATCACCTAAATTACATAAGATAAATCCACCGTGTCAAAACTAATTCAAAGAATAATTACAGAGTTAGTAGGTAATCGATGATACAGTCGGCAACAAGTGTATTGCTGTAATATTTTGCGAATATAATGTCTAACTACATTCAATTTTATTTAATTTTTTTATTGACATTGCTAATGCTAAATAGATTTTCTGACATGTGATTTTTTGTTTTTGCTATTTTGTTTTATGTGCTATTCTATTATTCGTTATGTTAGGTATTCAATTTCATTATTCATTTGTTTGACGATCATAATATAAATACGTGTAAATTGACCCTAGGATAATTTATATTGTTATTTGATATTATGAAATAAAGAAATCTAATCTAATCTAATCTAATCTTGCTAACATGATGTTTTACTAGTATGATGTTTCGCGAATATGATGTTTTGCTAGTATGATTTGTTGCGAATATCGTGTTTTGAGAATATCATATTTTGCTAATATCGCGTTTTGAGAATATCATATTTTGCTAATATCATGTTTTGCGAAAATGATGTTCAACGACGGAGGGCTTTAAACTAATGTTCAATAAAATACATGTAGTTATCACTACATTTAATAGATACGAGTAGAGTGATTGAAGAGGAAGGTTTATATGTATAATATATGCATAATATAATAGAGAAACACCGTGCGAAGCGGGGGCGGGTCCCTAGTAGTTTTTAAACGTGAAAGCAATTTAATGACTTAAAACACTATTTTGTTGAATTTTTTTTAAATGTCGTAAGATGTTTTTATTGTTATATTCTAAGTTGTTAATCTCTGACAGAGCTCACTCTTACGAGACTAAAAAAATCGCGCCAATCGAATAAGTGGTATAGTATCGTCATATGCCTATAAAAAAACCATTACGTTTGAAGTATGTCATCATCATCGCTTATATTACGCTGCAGTACGGTCCCATTTAACATTTAATAATCTTGTTAATGATTAAAAGGGCGTTGTTTATTCAACTAGTTTGACTTAAATATCTATTATTGTTTGAAATAACGTTTTAAATTACTTAAGAAAGAACTCTGAGATGAGTCGATGTTGAATTAAATTAGGTACGTTTATTGTTGTTAATGTGTTTTACTTTGTGTCAACAAGTGACCCGACCTCTGTGGTCTTATTCGTACATAAAATTCTCTATTTATTTAAACTGAAATCGGTACTTAGTAATCTTCAATTAATACAGATATCAAAATCGCCGACCCACAATAAAATTCGTTTAAATGACTTTCGCATTTACTGAGGCGGATTTTTAGTAGTTGTAGGTAACGTACTCATAGGTTTTTCCCAAGTAGGTTCGAGCCTATAGCGGCCTTTTAGGGGCGGCCATTCGCAGCTAATAATACTCTTCTTCTACTCCTGTACTGTTATCTGTCTTTTACTTGGTCACGAACACTAATATAAGAACATACATAATATGAGTTCAGAAAAGTCTATACTCTATTCCCCATAACAGCACTAGTGTCGTTATAGTCACTTTACGTTATTGCTAGCAGCCACAGACTTCTAAATCTAGGTTAAACTTAGGTCAAGGATTAAGCGCTCAATTTTAACTTTACGGTAAAAATGCACAACTACCAACTTAACAAACAATTAAATTCCTACGGTTTTTAAGAAAAACAAAACTTTCCGAACTAAATTCATTGATGTCAACATAAAAAAAGTATTTTTAATTTAAGTATATTTTAAATTAAAAAAAAGTTTACCATAGACACATACTGTCAGTCAAACGTCATATTTGCCTTGTTTCCAGGTTATGATTAATTTTGTATATTATAATTTAATTTAAAACCTCGTCGTAGAAAAAGTATTGTATGCAACGTTGTATAATTAAGTCAAAAAACGCTCATTGCGTCTCTATTTGTGATACTCGCCACGAATATTCGCATTTTTTGAACCCACTTATACAACTGTTGCATTAAATACTATTATTTACCTACTTAAATTATTTATTTATAGTTACTTCTGCTCTAACTGTACGCTATAGAGATGAGAACAGGGCGACTGGTGCGGCTTAGGGCGGCCATGACTACTCTTCGCATTTCCAATTTGTGCATTACTATAAGCACTACTCATCCAGATGTGTACGCAAGAAAAACTGTACTTATCGTATGCTCACAACACTCAAGAAAATCTCTACTGAGTTATGTAATTGTGTGTTCATGGCTAAGCTCTTTGGGGTGCAGTCTAAATTATTATGGGCTTTGGATCAAGAGATGCTATTGGAACAATGAACAAAAATGTATAAACATGAACCTTTCAGTAATTTATGGCGCCCGAGGGAGATAGCAATAAGAGTCTATTTTTGATCATATTTTCGATTTATATCAAATTCAAAATTGTAGATTCCCTGGGGAGCCGCCGGTAACCGAAGGGTCTATCTTTGGCACTTTTGACACAAGTGAATTTTCCAAGATAATTCTAACAATATTTTCTGTTACAGGTCGCTCATACTGCATCACCTCACACCGGATGTTGATGCAATGCATCGACAGCTTGGTGCAGAAGGTGCAAAGCGGCGTGGTGATCAATTTCGAGAAGATCGGGCCCGACCCGCCGCCGATCGACGGTGGGACGGCCAAAGATGGGACTGAACCAGCGGAGCCTGAAGTTCCTCATGGGGAACAGGAGAAGGAAATAGAAGGGGACAGCGATAGGAATGGGGTAAGTGTCTAAAGTATGGGAAAACTGATATTAAAATAGTTTATTATGCCACACCTGGCCATAAAGTGGTTTTTTCCGCACGCTGCGCGTACGGAAAAAACCGCTTTCTGGCCAAGTGTAGACATAAAATTATGTACACAACACGGGAGGTAATAAAGAAAGCCCTCGATCGCATATTTACGTCCCTCGCTTGCAGCTCGGGCCGCAAACATCTGCGATCTCGGCCTTTCTTTGTGTTACCACCCTAGTTGTGTAATGTACTATTCCGTGATAGGCTGTTAGACCCACACAAGTCGCGATGCTTTAAAAAATGTATTGTATATTGACATCTCTTTTTGAACACTCTTTATTTTACGAAACAAACTGTCTACTTTTCCTTGCAGCTGACTGTACATTGTGTGGTTTTAATAAAATACTAGTTAAGTTTTAATAGATAAACGACCTATTACTATTTGCGTTTAAATTATTAATCAAATTGCTCTTTTACACTGGTATTATTTGCGGCTACTGCTTGCGGTACTGACCACAGACAATAAAATCACAATATCTATATTGTGATTTTATTGTCTGTGGTCAGTATTCAGTGATAAAGCATGTTGGAATGCGCAGTAAAGAAATATCAAAATAGAATGTGATAATAGTAAGGTCATTCAGAATGCATCGTAATAGTTAGTTTACTGTGGGATACACCTACATATCGGAAGGGGTCAGTCGTATTTATAGATGTCTGTTAAATAAAGGTTCATTCCTTGCATTTACATCATTTTTGGTAAGAGCACAGGTGCACCATCTGTGGCGATAAAATGATCTACCACTTTTAAAGTGGACTGTATACAGGGTAAAACGGAACGAGGGACTTTCCTGCAAATTTGGCATTGTTTAGCCTTAGTACATTATTTCCTCAAAAAAAAACTGCGTGTTTCAACCCTACTCAGAGGCCATACGCGGAGACGTGGCGGCAGCGTGTAGCGGTAGCGGCGGCGAAGTAGTTGGGTTGTACAAACATTAATAACCACATTTTTACTAAAAAAAACCCGACCGCGGTGCACTTTGAAACTGCATAAAATCCGCCATTTTGTTTATTTTAACGAACTTCATACCCAGTGACACTCGCACCATCAAGACGAATCTAATGATGTATCATTTATCAAAATCGGATGTGCCGTTGAGTAGTTACGAGCGGACACAGGAACGGACATACATACATACATACAGGTCAAACACATAACCCTCCTTTGGGCTTCGCCGCAGTCGGGTAAAAAGTACTATTTTGATAGTTTTGTTTTTCTTTATTATAGATGCTTGTAGCATTTGACTATCGCAATTCGATTCTATATCAAATATATGACACTATATTTTCAGGAAAGTCCCTCGTTATATTGTCAAGGGACTAGATTGATTTGCGTATTTCAACATTTATTAATTTTTTAGCGCTGGAACGGCGGGCCGTACCAAAGCAGCATGACGACAAACCAAGGCCCGAGCGCGCCGCAAGCGTGGCACTCCTGCCGCCGACTTATCTACGTACCCCGGACCGTCTCGCAGAAGGGCTTCGCTGTCGGCTTCTGGCCGATCCCAGAGTCATTCCGACCTGACCCTAACGCACCTACTTTGGTAAGTCTTATGATTATACTCTCACAGGGCATTTCTCCAGAAATATGTCTGCGGTCACCTCATTCATCTGGCCCTTTTTCATACTAAATGTATGGAGACAGATGAATGAGTCGCAGACATATTTCTGGAGAAATGCCCCACAGCAATATGCTGAACATAGGACCGAGCATCGGGTGCAAAGTATAAAGATAAAGAAGTAGGCCAACTTCGGCCGTTTAGGAGCGCGCGACACGTATTGCGATACTGGAACATTCTTACGCATTCTTAAATCTTTGCTTGTAGTGCGTTCGTACACGGCGCGCACACATTCAAGCGCGCGATGTAACTTTTGTAGGAAGATAAATTACTGCTATTATACTGTGTTGGGTATGACAATAGAGTACAGAGTAAATATTCTATCAAGAGTTTGGCTGTGTGACCGGCACTACAGTCCGAAAAATTTCCAGCTATCCTATCATGTCTGCTCAATTCTGATAAGTTATGAACAATTTTAAAGGGAAGACTATAATGTAAAAAAACTAGTGGAATTGATATAAAGGCAAAATACATTGAAAAATGCATTCCGGTACGAGTCCGGCCTTGTCTACAGCAGGTCACATCTAATTCTTCAATGTACATTGTTGGTCATTGTATCCATAAAATCGTAATGAAATTTCGGCATTTCCATAAAAAGCTATCAAGAATACTTTTTAACCGACTTTCTAAACACAAGGACGGTTCTGAATTCGTCTGTATGTTTTATCTTTTTTTTTCTATGATTGTTACGCGATTACTCGAAGACGGCTGGACCGATTTGGAAAATTGTTTTTTGTTTGAAACGGATTGGTCCTCCAGAGTGGTCTAACCAAACCAAGATCTGATGATGGGATCTTGGAGAAATCGAGGGAACTCTTCGAATATTATAGGCACATATACGGCGATTTGGGAATTGTTCATATTCACTCGTGCATCTCGTATCAAAATAGGTTCACTGAAAGTCGGTTATTTTAAAATTTTTAATTTTGTGATTATTTACGATTTGCATTATATTTTCCAGCCGCCGCGATCGGCGCACCCTGCGGTGAAGTTCACGTGCTCGAGCCAGGAGCCGATGGTGATCGACAACCTGCCGTTCGACAAGTACGAGCTCGAGCCCAGTCCACTCACGCAGTTCATACTCGCCAGGAAACAGCCCACCATATGCTGGCAGGTCAGTGGACTTAACTACCGCAAATGTAACACCGGCAAGTGCGAGACACGCATACTCTTAACTCATAACGTAAGAAAAGGACGTCATGTCTCGACGGCGTATCTAGCTCGGTCTCGCCGAATGAATACAGGTAGGTTTAAAGTTGTCATTCAACAACAATACAATATGGCGTCATAAGTCATGACGCTAAGCAGATGTTTAGTCGCGGAATGAAAAGGTTCGTCACTTTTCGACTCTTATGCTAATGACATTTCGCGACTGTACAGTGAAGTTCACCTTAAGGTCATTCCTAATTATGTAAGCTTTAAGACAGATGGTCTACCTACATTTGTCTGTATCATCGTTATGTGCATCTGCTTTTCTGTTTTAAAAGAATGTCTATCTTGTATTCTGTAGCTCAGTTTTTATAATATACTCTTACATTTATTTTATTATAAAAAAATGTTTTCCAGGTGTTCGTAGCCAACAGCAGTTGCAAGAATTCCGAAGTGAGCCACCCCTTTGGCTACCTGAAGGCATCAACAAATCTCACTTGCGTGAATCTATTTGTTCTGCCATACAACTACCCGGTGTTGCTACCACTCCTCGACGACTTGTTCAAAGTGCACCGGTGCAAGCCCACTCCAGAGTGGAAGTTGGCATTCCAGCAGTATTTAGATAGGATGCCTTCATACTATGTTACGGTAAGTTTGTCTATTTCTCTAGTTTTTCTGGCGCATTAATCCGCTATTAAGCATTCTACTAGATTACTGTATTTTTCATTGACTCCAAGTCAGGAGGTTGTGATGCAGTGTCAAGTAAACAAAGCAAATGCTGACGAAACAGTGTTAATTCAATGTTTATTCACAATTATTCACATTTGCAACAGCAAGGTCGTATTCTGAATTAACTATTTACTTTTCTCATGGAAAAGAGAGATAAAGCAAAAAACTGTGTCATTGATATTTGTTTTTATATTATTGTTGATTATTCATTTAATTTTTGTTAGTATGTAGTGCACTTTTAACTGGCTACCTCGTATCTGATCGAATACAAGGGATACACTATTGGTCTGATGACTAAATCAACTTATAAGCAATTTTTGAAACCTAATCATTTTATTGTGAAAATGTTTACTTTCTGTAAACTTGCGTATTAATTATTTTTGTTTTATTTTTCAGCCACTTCGAAGAGCGTTGGCAAAGATGGGTGCATCGGCACCGCTGGTCCAAAGTTTGATTCCCGACACGCAGGATAATTCCCTTAGCTTTTCCGTACTGAACTACTTAAAAAGACTGAAAAACCAAGCTAAAATAGAATTTGAGAAGCTGTGTGCGGATGTCATAAATAAAGCTTCTTCTAATAATAATCAAAAGGTAAGCATTCCATTTGTACTAGGGTTGCTAGATTTTTTTTGATCCTGTAAGGGACAAATGCTCATTTTGGCAAAAAAATACGGGATTTCAATTATTAAATTAATTTAGTTTAAATTTTATTTTGAAAATCGGTCCAATCTGGCGGTTCTGAAGGTTCTGCCTGTCAAGTTTGAAAACTAAACTCAGTTCTTAGCATTATCTGTAGAAGACTATATTGAAAAAGTTGATAGTAAATAATTTGATTTGAGTCTTATTTTTTTCCCTCGCAAATGTGTTGAAAAACATTGTGTGTATCACGGGCAGTAAGGGGATTACAAACTCGAGTCACTAAAAGACTCCTAATAGACTCTCGTTAGTAATCCCTAGGGATGTAACGATACATAATTTTGCTGATACGATACCGATATTTGTAGTAAATTATCGGCGATACCGATATCGATATCTTAGCTAACTAATGAAGTATGAACTTCAGATTTATTATTTGTATGTCCTTATTATACCTAAAACTTGGCTATATTTAACAGAGAGTCAACCTTGAAGGTGTAAAGTAAATATAAATAAATTGTCAACACATTTTTTTTTTATTATGAACCAAATACATATATAATTAACATATTAATTATTATTGCACAAGGTAATAGACCAATATATAAATTAAGTCAGTAATTGAAATTACTTTTTGCAGATTTTTTTTCATACAGCAAATTCTTTTCGCGCTCTTCAAATATCGGTTGCATATAATCGGCGATACCGATATATCGGTATCGTTACATCCCTAGTAATCCCCTTCTTACTACCCTCGGTGCACAATGTACTATTGCCGCTTATGTTTGTAGGCGGCAGAAAGCGTTCGAGTGATGCCCCGTTCCCCGCTCAAGAAGGACCTGACGACGCACCCTTGCCTCCAAGACAAGTTCTCGGCCCTCAGGGACCAACTCAACGAGTTTGGAGGCTTCGTCGTGGGCCTCTCGCGCGGCAGGAACAAGAGTCAGGCGCACACGTATAGAAACCCTTTCGATATACAGCGGAGAGATTTGTTGGATCAGGTATGAAGTCAGCAGATATATATATGCTATTTATCGCTCGTGCCCAAAATACCACATTCCCGAAATACCAGATTTTTCAAAATACCAGATTCTCTATTTGTCAGATTCCTGTCTGTCTGTCACACTTGATTATAAAATCGCAAGTTACTCAAGGATCTAAATTACTTCGTTGGATGTATTATTTTGGGAATCTGGTATACGGAGAATCCGATGTATCGAGAATCTGGTATTTTAAGAATGCGGTATTTCGGGAATGAGCGCTATTTATAACTGAACTTTTTCGATACACTACTGAATTTCTTAACGTTTTTGAGTTTACTTCGAACAAAGTTGCAAATCAGACACCATGTCGTAACTAGGACGTGCAGTACCGTGAAATTTTAGTAGGCCAGCACCGGGAATTCCCGGTACTGCCATACTAAAATTTCCCGGTACTGCACGCCCTAGTCGTAACACTGTCAAAACTGAAATTAAATATGCTGGTACATGTAGGTCTATATCGCTTCGCACTTTGTGATACCTTTAGGTGTTGTTTTCTTGGAGTTCAAAAGGGCTAAACGAGGTGTATTGTATTAATCAGTAGTAGATAACTATACCAAAGAGCTACTCATTCAAGAAGGCCCTGACGATGCACCTGTGTCTTCAGGCCAGTTAGTTGCCAATAAAGAAGACTTGCTATCAACAAAACAGGGTCGTAGATAAGCTTTATCCAGACCCATCTAGCGACATGACAGTCTGGTGGCTTGATATTGGAAAGTATTGGCTGCATTTTGTCTTATCTTATCTTGGTGATAGGGGTCCTTACACTTCGACCCAATGGGATCTTTTGTGAAATTACCCTTTACCGCATCTACGCCATGGCCTGTTCCACCATCTCCATAAATCGGATGATGGACCCCATTGCACTTTGTCTTACCATATGGTGCTATAAATTCCAGGTGGTCCGGATGCGTGCAAACTTCCTGCAGCCATCCCTTTCTCACACGCGGCTGGTAGACGAGGACAGCCTGCATTCCATGCCGGTGGCACAGATGGGCAACTATCAAGAGTACCTCAAGCGGATGACGCCACAGCTGAGGGAGATTGAAACGCAGCCCGTGCGGCAGCATATGTTCGGGAATCCATTCAAAATTGATAAGGTATGTGTTAGAAAATTTCGTGATTTCCATTGAAATATAGACCCTGGGCTGCTGATGGGGTACAACTGCTCTATTCAATTGACTACGCGGGAAAATTAATGCCTCATAGTAGCAGCTATCGCAATACATTAAATGTCCCTTTTAAATTAGCTATAGTCAACATAAACGAGTTCAGATCGTTAAAATGTAGTTAGATGGTAACTTGAACAATACAATAGTACATTACACAACTAGGGTGGTAATAAGCCCTCGATCGCATATTGACGTCCCTCGCTTGCAGCTCGGGCCGCAAACATCTGCGATCTCGGCCTTTCTTTATAACCTCCCGTGTTGTGTACATTATTTTATGTCTACACTTGGCCAGAAAGTGGCGCGCAGCGTGCGGAAAAAGTCAGTTTATGGCCAGGTGTGACATAAAAATCTTTATTTTCAGAATTTTAAAGGTCCATCATATATTTTTACTAATGTTATAAATGTGAATGGTTGAAAATATTTTTGCATGGTATGGATGTAGGTCTGGATGTTTGTTATAAAATAACGCTGTTACAATTAAACGGATCGAAATGAAGTTCGGTATAGAAGTAGAACCAGCCTATACTTTATATCCCGGAAAAGAGTTCACTCGGGGCGATAACGGGAATAATACAGGCGAAGCTGTGGCTAAATGCTAGTTTATAATAAAGACACAAGTAATCTACGTATTATCGCGGCACAACTAGCGAAAATATATGTCTAAACAAATATCTACAAACATTTACAGCGCATGATGGTGGACGAGGCGGATATCGACGGGGTGGGCGGCGTGCGCGCCGGCGCGGGCGGCGGGCCGGGCGGCAAGCGCGGCCCCGAGTCCCCCCGCTCCGCCCCGCCCAAACGCAAGGCCGGCCCGCTCCCGCCCGACTTCGTGGCGCGGCGGCCGTCCTCGCCCGCCTCGCCCTCCCCGCCCGCCTCGCCTGCCTCGCCCGCCTCGCCTGCCTCGCCCGCCTCGCCCGCCTCGCCCGCGCCCCCGCCGCAGGAAGCCCCGGTGACGACGCGACGCCCCGCCTCGCCGCTGGCGCCCGTGCCCGCCGATCTGCCCTCCGGACGACCGCCTGAGGTAATTCCCTTCGTCCACATTCATAACTGGTTATGAATATGGATTTTTTCCATGTTTCATAACTAGTTATCAAAAAAGAATATCGTTCCATTTTCATAACCAGAACTTCCTATTCAGTTTTTTCGGAATTATGATTTTGTATTGTTAAATTACTTAAATTCATTCTTTAAGACATGTGAAGAAAGTAATACTTAGCGGACACTTGCGAATTTTTAGATGTGTAAATAGGAGGTTCTGGTTATGAAAATGGAAGGAAAGTATTGTTTGATAACTAGTTATGTTATGAAACATGGAAAAAAAATCCATACTCATAACCAGGTATGAAATCTTAGTTATAAACGTGGACGAAGGGAGGTAATTAATATTTCCTAAGATTTGCTTGTACTAGCGCCTTCACACAAGTGTTATAGGAACCCTGTATGCTGAAACACAATTTGCTCTATGCATATCTGTAAAACACAGTTATACAGTGTAGAAATTTTAGCGATTACCACACAATTCAATTAGCTTACATTAGATTTATTTATTTCATAATATAAAAATACGAAAAAAATTACGAAAATTAAAAAAATATAAATTACGCTTATTAATTTCAAAGTATAAAGATAAACTTCGGTCATTTAGGAGCGCGCGATACGTTTTTAAGGTCGAGGCGCAGACTGTGCGATTTGTACTGGGGCATTCTTACGCATGCGTAAAACTTTGCTTTTAGTGCGTTCGTTCACGGCGCGCACGCATACAAGCCGCTCGTTGAGTGAGCACCCTTTTTAGGAAGAAAAATTACTGCTACATTATAATGTGTAAATTTTCTCGAAGGAGGGATATATCTTGATTTTCCGAATTGAGCACAAACCGGCGCGCTTATTCCACCGTGGCCTAAGAGTTAATTATGTTCACTATAGCTTGGCAACTTCGTTGGTGACACTCCCATGTGTGCTTTTTCTTATGTGCAGCCGTAACTACTTATTAAAGTTACCGCTCGATTATCGATCAGTTTTCATGTACAATCGAACCAACTGAATCATGACCCACTTTGCTGACAATTCGTTTGAAACTTTCCAACTTGTAAGGTCTATCGACACACTTAGGACGTTTTAGATCCTAGCAAAATTACGTCAATATAGGTCGGACACAATTTTAACCTTTGTTATCATTGCAATAGAAACACATTTTACAGTCAATGTTTGAATCTCGCGCTAGCTCTCGCTTAGATAACCTTAACTTTTTGATGATTTAAAAATAATATTTCATAAATACAATGTTCTAAATGTGCGTCAAATGTCAAGTTATCAGTTGTCAGTCAATGTGAAAGAATAGAAACTAAATTGTAAAATGCTTATTCATTTTAAATGATGGCCAATTTAAAAGAATAGAGAGCTCGGATTATAGTCTCAAGTCAGGAAGGCTATGCCATACGAAAAAAATCACGCGAATAGAATATATCTCGGAATACAGTGACAGTGCACTCCATAAATGTCAGTGTCTAATAAAATGATAACAAGTTCCTCACCATGGAAATCTATCTTTAAGCAATTTTCGACCTACTTGCATTTAGGAGTTTTAGCAAAATGAGCTTATGGTGGGTCATGATTCAGTTGGTTCGATTGTAGACATAGATATATTTACATACATCATATTTACGACACAGAATGATGCTAATCTTATCGACTCCGTATCATATTGCTGCCGATGTTTGACCAGACTGTGTTCTTCCAGGAACCGCCGCATCTGGAGCCAGGCGGGCCGAGTGAGGCGCCGCCGCTGCCGGCGTCGCCGCCCGCCGTCACTGTCGCCGTCGCCGTCGCTGTCGCCCCGCCCAACTTGCCGCCGGTCGTCAAACCCTTTCTCAATGGAGGTATGTGTTTCGCCTGATATTGCTTCGCACTTGGAGCCAGGCGGGCCGAGCGAGGCGCCGCCGCTGCCGGCGTCGCCGCCCGCCGTCACTGTCGCTGTCGCCCCGCCCAACTTGCCGCCGGTCGTCAAACCCTTTCTCAATGGAGGTATGTGTTTGAGTTAGTGCACTACTCGTAATTTTCCCTGGTTCGCCATTTTCGTTAATTCGTCAGTTTCCCTAATTCGTCAATGCCATCAAAATCTTTAATTCGTCAATTTCTAATTCGCCATTTTATTCATTAAGTCACTTTCACTAACTGGTCAAGTACAGTCGCAGTAGACATTTAGATAATTTTTAACCTGATATTTTTAAGCGAATGATATTATGATATTATCGAGTCTTTGGGGCCAATATCAATGAATGAAATATTTTTAACATATTTTTAACATTAGTGTTAGAACATAATAGTCTGAATAATGTACAAAAAAAAACAGGAGGAAAACGTAAGGGCGCGGCCCCATGTCGACGGCACGGCGCCGTCACCGTGCGATGGTACGGCGTCGTGCCGTCGGACGGCGCCGTGGACGGTGTGACGGCGCCGTGAACGGTGTGACGGCGCCGTCCAAATAATAAATGATACCGACAATGACACATGACGAGTCGAAGAAAATGACCAATTAGGGAAATTGACGAATTAAAGATTTTGATGGCATTGACGAATTAGGGAAACTGACGAATTAACGAAAATGGCGAATCAGGGAAAATGACGAGTAGTGCACTAACTCATGTGTTTCGCCTGATATTGCTTCGCACTTGGAGCCAGGCGGGCCGAGCGAGGCGCTGCCGCTGCCGGCGTCGCCGTCGCCCCGCCCAACTTGCCGCCGGTCGTCAAACCCTTTCTCAATGGAGGTGTTTCAATGTTTACGGTGGAATAAAAAATCGCCGAATGTTGCTTAGAATCAATGGGTTAGTTATGACTGTACGTCGTACGTACATACAGTACTCGTTTTGGCTTATACACATTGGTTTCACTAGGTGCACATGTTATACAGACTATTTAGAAAACTGCCATTAGACTCATATTGAATTAAAAATGGACCACGTTGTAATTAGGCATTTTTATTTTAAAATCTACGGTCAGGCGAAACTTAAGCTATGTTCAAATACCGTCTAACCTGTCAGTCCGTGACGAAATGGCGGGGAGTTTGACATTAATCGTCAGTTCTGTGACGACCTGTTAACTGTCAGTTAAGAGCGCACTTTAAATAAAAAAACCCAAATAGCCGCCAATTTCTCTCGGCATGATTGGAGTGGGTCTGG
Organism: Eudemis profundana; assembly: GCA_947034925.1. Classification (NCBI taxonomy): domain Eukaryota; kingdom Metazoa; phylum Arthropoda; class Insecta; order Lepidoptera; family Tortricidae; genus Eudemis; species Eudemis profundana. Next base: position 11,293,633 of record OX344798.1, read on the forward strand.
TATTTTTAATCATGAGCATTTGCGACTAACTGGTCAAACACTTGCGAGTCGCAGCTCTTACGGCCCAACTACTTAGCACCAGGTCGGACTAACAAGGCTCTCTAAGGCTGGTTTTAGTGTCGCGCTGACCGTCGGCGCGGATTGCTCCGCACCGACCGCGACTCCATGGTTTTTTTTTTTTGAAGCCTGACAAACTTGCAATCCTTATTGGGCGTGGCAAAAGTCGAACCAGGTGGGGGCCGTGACGTTCCCTGGGGTTGAACCATGATTGTACTTTGCCGACGCTTGCGTACCGAACGCTCACTGTAGGCCTCGGCGCGCGAGCAGCGGTCCGCGCGGATAGCTCCGCGGCACTGACGTGCCATGCGGACGGCTGCGGAGCTATCCAATATGCGGATATTGGATAGCTCCGCAGCCGTCCGCATGAGATGATGTGAGGGAGCGCTTTAGAGAGAAGCTGCGGAGCTTCTCTCTAAAGCGCTCCCTCAAGTTAAATAGCGACTATTGGTCGGTGCCGAGCAGTCCGCGGCGACGGTCAGTGCGACACTAAAACCAGCCTAAGTATTAAAAATCTTGGATATCCTCATTGAAATAAGTGAAATAGGCTAGACGAAAAAAAAACTGTTTTGTCTGTCAGTTAGATTAAAAAGTATTTGTACACATATTTTTCTTTTTTTTTTCACAAACAAAAAACGATGAAGATAGAGTGCTTAGAAGTTTCGAGTGACGTCACTCCTTAGTACAATTTTCACCTAGAAGTGACGTTACAATCCCCCACTCCAGAAGTTCGATGATCTATAACTTTGTCGATTAAAAAAAAATACGTGTCCCATATTTTTCCATTATCTAACTGACTAAATAGAATTATATATCGATGGCAAAAAGCGGAAATGTAGTAACCGCCAAAGGAAACCCTTGGCGGTTACTACATTTCCGCTTTTTACCATTGATATTTTTAACCCAGTCGTCATCCCTATTACAGACGCGTACACGACGATGGGCGGCAAATTGGCGCGCTCGCCGTCTCCGCCCGCGGAGGCGCCGCCGCCCGCGCCGCCGCCGCACGACTCGCAGGAGCTGCAGATCAACGCCATCCTGCAGGGCATCGCCGCCGAGAACGACAGTCACGCGCGTGGCAGGAAGCGGAAACGAAAGGTGAGGGATACAGTAAAGCTCTAGACACATGAGCATAGTTTTTTTTAAGCCTGACAAACTTGCAACCCTTAATTGGGCATGGCAAAAGTCGAACCAGGTGGGAGCCGTGGCGTTCCCTGGGGTCGATGGCCGAGCCACCTTGGGGGGTAGCACAGAATATGTATTAGTACTAAGTACAGAAGCTTCTCTCTCTAACATAACAATCGTTCGGGTCCGATCACCGGATGGAACACACCACATCCGATCGTCTCTATCGCATAACGCGTACATACTAACGCGTGCTCTTTCTGGTCGTTGGCTAAAGCCACCTACAGGGGGCTTCAAGGCCACGAGGCGTGAATCGTGGAGTGAGGCGCTCCTGACATGAGCTACGCATAACACAATGTAGATGATGATATGGTTCGTCATCACCGCTCCACCGTCGTGGCGCCGCCTCGGTCGCATTATTGTCGAACATTTTGATGGCATTTTCAATTACTTGGAAGATTTTACGCTAGTCTTGCGTAATTTCGTCAATAATGCGGTCGCAAAAGTCCGGTCGGCTGAAACGTTTCTTGGTCTAAATATCATTTCATTCATTAGCCAAGCATAGGAATGCAGGACTCATAAAACAAAGTTGCCTATTTTTGGATGCGCCTATTTTGAGTTCCCGACCTTCAGTAATACTGCCGTCCTCAAACTAAAAGGCCGCTACTTTGTATGAATTTTCATACAAATTGGCTTGCAGTACGGAATCAACAGGAAGATATCAACATATTTTCAGTACCTTTATCTTTTTAATTTTAGGTCGAAAAGCCACCTTTACCTCCTGTGCCTACGCTACCCACTCGGAAAGAGCTCGCAGATATCAGGAAACACAACCTAGCCGTGAGATCTGAAGTGTACCGCGCCGTGCGGAGGCCTGGCAGAGGTCAGTATATCATTTGTATAACTTATACTGAGTATAACAGCTAGCCAAGGCAATATATCACAATTCTAGAATTTGTTTTTTATCGTATTTGTGTCGCACTTCTGCTCCTAAGGTTTCTAGCTGTTTCCACTCCTTGCCAACTTCTCTGTCTGCCTTTGCTGCAATAAATATGTGACAAGATTTATTTCCCAATAGGAACTTAATTTTAAGGACTTAGTCATTTTTCAATCTTCTATGTCAGATGACTGTTGTTCCGTCTATGTCAGGTGATTTTTAAAACATGATAAACTAAAATAAGGGGATTATTTCACCACTGAGTAAAATGACGTGATATTCATATTATTACTTTTTTTTCATAACTAGGTACACTTTTTTTTGACAATTTATAAGAGTAACTTCTCTCAGGAAAGTATCCTGTTGTTAATGTGTCGCTATAATATTGACAAAGAACTGGAAATTTTGTTTTTGATGAAGTAATGATGCAAACTTACTGTGTGTAATTCAATTATTTCATTTCGTGGAATAAGCAAATAAAAGCTTTATGCAGAATTTCATATTGTGGAGTGCTATTATAATTAATTAAACTATGTGTAAACCGCAACTGTACTGACAATGTACAATAGGGTATTTGACAACAATCAAAATAAATTCATTAACTCTAACCAGCAAATTACGCTTCCAAAACAGCCCGGATAAAATCATTCAAACTTATTTTCGTGCCATCAACGATTTTACAATGACGAAAACTAAAAATAAGGCACCATGTTGAGCATGACGTCACAAGCACGTCACAAGATAGTATTTCATACTAAACTGCATACTTTCGGAGCGTTTTGACACTTCATAAAAAGAAGCTGATTTGAACTGTCATCAAGTAGCCTATTCCAACAACTAATAATTTTATTTTGTTTCAGATTACGCGAAACTGTTTGAACATTTAAAACAATTAAAAGGCAGTGTTGATATTAAAAAAGAACTAATACGTGAAGTGATAAGCGAATCGTTAAGGTTCAAAAGAAAGGCGCTAGCGAAATTATTGGAAGACTTTTTAGCGGGCCTAGAGAAAAACGGTAATAGTGCCTCAGTTAACATGAAGAGATTAACCAATTCCATGTATAGTAACTCTACTGACAACTATAGCTAGTGTTACGTTATATTGACGGACGTTCGCGACTTGTTAGAGAATCGCCGAAATAGATAGCTGGAACAATAACAATGGGTACGTTAGGACTTATCTGTGCAAACACGGAATCGACTTCGGAAACAACCTGGTTATCGGACAATGTCGTCGTATACCGTAGCAAATGTTTTGCCTTAACACTAACACTAAGTGATAAGTATAAGCAACAGAACAAAACGCTTACACAGTGAGAAGATAAGGAAGAAAATGTGATACATGCAATAATATTTACTTAATATGTGTCCTCAGTTGGAATATCCTAATGTGCCCTTTACTATACTTAATTGTTTTAAGTGATCTGTAATAAAAATGTCTCATAGAACAGACTATGTATAGACTGTTTGCATCTCAAGTCATCATTTCTGACCTACCATTTATTTATAAATAGACCAGATACCAGGAAAAGAATCTAATAAAGCGACTAAGGTCCACGATAGTTTCGTAAGGTCCCTACGACGACGTTTCCGCCTTATATCATTAATATCACTAATCGATAAAAATTAAGTAACTCTCAGTACATTGGAAGACGTGCCTTGTCTTCCTAATTTCATCAAATTACCACTTAAGCATGATGTCCAAAGCATTTATTTTAATGAATTGCATTGAACTTCATTTTAAACGAGTGTCAGTCAGTTTTGATCAAAATGGACCAAGTTTTTTTGTCATTTTGTGTTCACTATGTTAGTGGTAAATGGAACCGAAGCAATATGTAATTTTAAGATGTATGATTAATTTATGGAATGCTTTAATGAATTACAGTTTTATAAGATTGATATGTACTTAAAATCTGATCCATGATTTATGTCCCACTTAAAACTTATTTACATTAAAATGTATTTGTTATTTTAGTGTAAAGCACAAAATGACATTAAAATAAAGTTCAAAGATTTGTAAAAATATTGTATATAATAAATATAATGTATTATACCAATGATAATATCTGTGTAGGATGCTTCAATGCATTGGTCAATTGTAAAGTGTATATATCTTTTTTAAATAAATTATAATCCTTATTGGATTTTTAAATAACGAAGTTTTATTTGAATGCCGTTTGCATCTTTCTAAGATTATCAATGTGAGATTGTACCATATTAGGAATTCTTTCATTTTTACAGTCCAATTCGATCTCTATTAAAGCGTGTAAATTTATAAAATTCCGGATTCCAGCGGGTACAGGCGACATCAGATACGTTGGAGCAAACAGGTTGCTCACAAATTTCTGAACATGTTAGAGTACTTGTTCAGATATTTTTCAGCACCCTGACGTATATAGATGTATGTGGTGGCGACTGTACAATAATACCACTAATGGGTTAGTTGTAATATACAGCTAACAACGTTTAAAATATGTAGATTTAATTTCTAGAGCTATTTTAATGTTTCAGATGCTTTGAAATAATATCTCGTGTTACGTTATCTGATATATTTGGGAATCATTTGTCAGATAGTTTTTAACGCTATATCCTGTCAGATATGATAAAGCATCAGTCATGTTCTGACTTCTGACAATATGTGTGTGAGAGTAACGGATGCTTTATCATTAATCATTAGGGTTCCGTACCAAAATGGTAAAAAAGGAACCCTTATGGTGCGACTCTGTCTGTCTCTCTGTCCGTCTGTCACAGCCAGATATCTCAGGAACTACTGCTGCTATCGATATCAAATTTAGTATAGTTTTAAAAGTCGCTAACCCGATCCTATTTGACATAAAGAAAATCTTATACATTTTTACTTTTTTTTAAAGGGGGCCGTAATGGGAGGTCGAAAATTTTAAGTTGTGCTATAGTATTAAGTGGGGTATCAAATGAAAGGGCTTAAATTGTAGGTTCCAAGGCCATTTTTGTTTATTTTGTTTGTTTATTCACAAAATAGATTACTTTACTCCGAAGATGATAACGTTTTTTCACTGAAGAAATAGCACTTATCCTAACGTGAATTCGAAAATAAACCGCTTCGCTAACTTTTGCAAAAGTTACACTGCCGCCAACACGAATGTCAAAATTTTTAAAAATAACGCAGGTTTTAGTGTTGCCTGTTGTTATTTCCCAAGTCTAATAGGTGCGTTCAGGAATTTAAACTGTTTTTTTATCTGTGAGCTGTGTAATGTTTAGTAGATATTTTGGCAACAATATGCATTTAAGGGCATGAACGCCGCACGCCCCGCTCGAGCGTCCAGTCCACTCAGGTCGTACACCTTTAGGCAACAGCACTGTGGAACTCTGTCCCATTCCAATCAATACAGTGTGAGAGACACTTAATGTAGCGCGACAAGCGATTTCGCGACCAGTTGTGCTAGCCCAGTTTTAGTAAAGTGTAAAACTAGGTCAGTGTATTAATTAGGGATGTAACGATACCGATACCGATACCGATATATCGGTATCGCCGATATATCGGTATCGCCGATATATCGGTATCGCCGATATATCGGTATCGCCGATATTATACAACCGATATTTGAAGACAAATTCTTCATGAAATTCTGTATGAAAAAATATCTGCAAAAAGTAATTTCAATTTCTGACTTAATTTATGTATTGGTCTATTCTATTACCTTGTGCAATGATAATTACTATGTTAATTAAATCTTTGGTTCTTAATAAAAAAAAAGATTTTTGAGTTGACAATTTATTATTTTTACTTTACACTTTCAAGGTTGACTCTCTGGTAAATATAACCAGTAGTCATTGCCATTAGTTATAATAAGGACATAAAAATATCTGTAACTACTACTACTTCATTATTTAGCTAAGATATCGGTATCGGTATCGGTATCGCCGATATTAACTACTATATATCGGTATCGGTATCGTATCGGCAAAACTGTGTATCGTTACATCCCTAGTATTAATATATTTACTAGCGTTATCTTGACAACACAGCGCGAGACCTAAAATCATATTCTAAATCCAGTTGTTTCCAACTGTCTATAGCAAATTCGAACAAATCCTTAAAGTTTGGTATTGAATAATGGAATGTATATCGATGGCAAAAAGCAGAAACGTAGTTTAGACCAAACGAAGTAAAGGTAGGTTTAGACCAAACGAACTAACCCCACTCTACCAAATTCTTTGTGTGTACACAAAGAATTTGGTAGAGTGAGGTTAGAATGTGTTAGAATTCGTTTGGTCTAAACCCACCTTAAAATGCAAACTTTATCCTAGAGCCAAAAACTTAACGATTTAAAAAAACAGTCAAGTGCGAGTCACCGAGGGTTCCGTACAAACATGTATCAAATAGTTTAATGTAAACTGTATGGCGACACAACGTACACTAACGTGCGGAGAGGCAGAAAACCGTGGCGGTTGCAATGCGCGTAAATGGCCTCATTGAAAACTTGTTTTTTTTAACACATTCAGTGCCAAGAACGGGTTCATTTTGTATGAAAATTTGGCAGCTTGGCACTGAAGAAAGTGGTAATGTTAGGTGTTTACTAAATTCTACTTTACTAAAGAATCTTCGTTAGTAATGAAAGTTAACACAATATAGGTACCTACCTACCAGTGGCGTGGCGTAAAAGATATCCTTGGGCAAGCCGGTGCAGATTTGGCGTACATTTTCCTTAAGAACTGTAGAATAAGGTGCTCAAATGCCTGATATTAGGCAAGCCGGTAGGAATCGAGTTCTTCGGACGCCACGCCACTGGTACCTACTAACACGACTAGTAGAAGCCTCGATAAGTCTTTTCTCTTCCACTTTTCTACCTGACAAATTACATGAGCCAAGTTTTGACTAGTCTAACATTCAATCGGCTGTACTGCTCGATCCATTGAGGTACAATCTTAAAAGAGTACTAATTCTGTACTAATTGCGTACTAAGTTTTTCTACCGAGAATAATTCAAAAATACGGATTTCAGCTCTATGGTCCGTACGGAACGTATTTGTTCTGTACCGACCAACTTGAAATGAGAATCAACAACGACTGGATCTTTTTTAGGGTTCCGTACCTGAAAAGGAAAAAACGGAACCTTTATAGGATCACTCGTGTGTCTGTCTGTCACAGCCAATTTGCTCCGAAAGTACTGGTCCGATTGTGTTGAAATTTGGTACATATACAATACAATACAATACAATCATACTTTATTGCACACCAAAAGAAAATTACAATTAAGGTTAATGACCCAAACACGGACATGTCACGAAAATATATGACTTTTAATCATAGGGGCCACTTTTGGGGGGTCAACTAGAAAATTAAAAAAAAGTTGGTGCCCTCTATCGACAATATCAGGTGTTAAAATTCCAATAAGTACCGTAGTGACCCCTAAGTTCGCCTAGGGTGCCTATCTTTGCCTAGTTGATTTTCCTAAACTTGCTTTACGACAAGCTACACTTAAACCTATTATCAAGTAATGTATAAGTAGGTACTGAATATTTAATAGTTTTATGTGCAGCTTGTCTTAAAAGATATTTAGGAAAATCAACTAGGCAAAGATAGGCACCCTAGGCGAACTTAGGGGTCACTACGGTACTTACTTAGTTTACCCAACATCTTCGCATTTATACAAGGTGAAATTTTAGAAGGTAAAAATTTCCAGCACTTTTTCCTAATAAGAACACGATACTGAACATGCCCTTAAACGGAAAACAACCATTAAAATTTCACCTTGTATAAACTAGGTAAGTAGGTATCAGCGATATGAACATGCTCTATGAAAGTTGCGTAATTTGAATATGGCTGCCTATAATGCACCATTCCTAGACCATCCACATTTCATTATTAGCCTCGTTCTACGGCGGCTGTTATTTACTGCCGCGAGTGATTTACTCACATTTTGTATCCATTCCAGTATCTAAATGACGTGCTTTATCGCGCTTGTCCGGTTAATGCGATTTTTACTGCCCGCTATGTTTCACCAAGGGCTTGTTTTGAGAGTGAGACAAAAATTGAGTAAAAAGATGCGGGTCATTCTGACATTCCCGAAAGGAAGATAATGCTCAGTTGATATTTTGCGTATGCTAAGAGGTATTTTATGCCACACCTGGCCATAAAGTGGCTTTTACCGCACGCTACGCGTACGGACACAGCCGCTTTCTGGACAAGTGTAGGCATAAAATAATGTACCTACACAACACAGGCGGTAATAAAGAAAGCCCTCGATCGCCTATTTACGTCCCTCGCTTGCAGCTCGGGCAGCAAACATCTGCGATTTCGGCCTTTCTTTGTTTTTTCTACTCCTGAACTGTTATCTCTCTTTTACTTGGTCACGAACACTAATATAAGAACATACATAATATGAGTTCAGAGAAGTCTATACACTATTCCCCATAACAGCACTAGTGTCGTTATAGTCACTTTACGTTATTGGTAGCAGCCACAGACTTCTAAATCTAGGTTAAACTTAGGTCAAGGATTCAGCGCTCAATTTTAACTTTACGGTAAAAATGCACAACTACCAACTTAACAAACAATTAAATTCCTACGGTTTTTAAGAAAAACAAAACTTTCCGAACTAAATTCATTGATGCCAACATAAAAAAGTATTAAAAATTTAAGTATATTTTAAATTAAAAAAAAAAATTTTACCATAGACACATATTGTCAGTCAAACGTCATATTTGCCTTGTATCCAGGTTATGATTAATTTTGTATTTTATAATTTAAAACCTCGTCGTAGAAAAAGTATTGTATGCAACGTTGTATAATTAAGTCAAAAAATGCTCATTGCGTCTCTATTTGCGATACTCGCCGCTTTCGCGGCTCGTATCGCAACTCACGCAATTCGCATTTTTTGAACCCACTTATACAACTGTTACATAAAATACTATTACCACCCTAGTAGTGTAATGTACTATTTTATGAAGAATGGGACGTTCTCGTTTCTTGATGGAGAGTACCTACAACAGTATATAGATTTGACCAATATCTCTTAGTAACGGTGTGAAAACAATATTGGTCAGCTGACCTCTAACTTTCCAGCTTGTAAACTTTTTGAAGTTGTTTGCATATATGTACTGATATATTTATCAGCTGTACAAAACTACATTAAAAGTTCTAACATACGCAAATATCCAAATTTAAATAGTAATTTATTCATTTTGAAACGCGTCTGTTTAATAAGGTAACGTCATAGCCACTAACCATACGTACATATAGTTATGAGTGAATTTAATGTGTCGTAAAATATTGTACATAGCTACCAATACCAATATAATTCACACATGTGCATATTAGGTTTGTATGAAGAATTTAGGTAGGTAGCAAGCGGAGAACTTTCTAAAGCTGTTTACATCCCCTTTTGTATTGGGGTTTGAAAGGTCGATATCAATGACCTCAGGAATGTACAGTATACCTACATATATTTATGCCACACCTGGCCATAAAGTGGCTTTTTCCGCACGCTGCGCGTACGGAAAAAGCCGCTTTCTGGCCAAGTGTAGACATAAAATGATGTACACAAAACGGGAGGTAAGAAAGAAAGGCCTCGATCGCATATTTACGTCCCTCGCTTGCAGCTCGGGCCGTAAACTTCTGCGATCTCGGCCTTTCTTTGTATTACCACCCTAGTTGTGTAATGTACTATTACCACCTTGCCAAATACCTACCGGGGTTGTTAAAGAAATTAGGAATTTTGTAGATAGTAGATAGGTACTCGTAAGTATTTACACACAGTTACAGTTCCAAATCAAAGTTCGTATTTAAAACACTAATGTTTAATTCCATAATCTCACATAATAGCTTCTCGATAGTTAATTCTAAATTTAATCGTCAGTAGTAGCTAGGGATGTTCCACGCATTCACTAGTGTTGGGAACCCTACTTCTGCCATTCGCCAACGTTACACTATCGTTGAATATAGATTATGTACTGTGCGGCGCGCCCTCTCTGATCTTGTACCAAACACAATTTATATATAATAAATCTTTAAAAGTGTAAAAATGATATGTCTTTAAATTAGTTTTAGGAACATTTTAAGATAGTAACGCAGAAAGCGTACGATGGAACTCTTTGTCACGCGATAAATAAATGATAAAGCATCCGTCACTCTCACACACATATTTGGCAGAACGTGACGGATGCTTTATCATTAGGGTTCCGTTCCTACCAAAATGGTAAGAAAGGAACCCTTATGGTGCGACTCTGTCTGTCTGTCTCTTCGTCTGTCAGCCAGATATCTTAGGAACTACTGCTGCTATCAATTTGGAATGGTTTTGAAAATCGCTAACTCGACTCAATTGGATATAATAAAAATCTTATTACGTTTTTTAAAGGGGATCGAAATGGGAGGTCGAAAATTCAAAGTTAGGCTATTATATCAAGTGGGGTATCAAATACAAGGGCTTAATTTGCAGATTCCAAAACTATTTTAATTTTTTTTCAATCATGTACTTTCAATCAATTTAAATCATGTACTTTTTGATTTAGGACAGCGGTCGGCAACCTTTTAGCAGCCAAGGGCCACATAGTAGCTACGAAATTGACGCGGGCCGCACTATGTTAATAATTGTTGATTTTATACAATTCTGATATATCGACCTTTACATACAAAATAGCCAGGGAGGCTCGCGGGACGCAAGTGAGCGGTTCACGGGCCGCATGCGGCCCGCGGGCCACTGGTTGCCAACTGCTGATTTAGGACGAAAAACCTTCAAAAAAAGACCATTCTCCCAATTATCTTCGAAGTTACTAAACAGAAAAATCTGTAATAATTACAGGAAAAATAGGACGGTTTTCCTAACTTGTATCGCTTTTTTCAAAATTCGCAAAAATCGTAACACATAATTATTTGCTGCTAATAAACGAACCGCGACTTATGTCGATGTATAAAGTTAAATTAAGTTTGTCCCACCATACAGTTTAGCTTGATGAACTATTCACGTATTTACTTACTACTTGCACGGAACCCTCGGTGCGCGAGTCTGACTCGCTCTTGACCGGTTTTTATTTATTTATCGTTGACAAGTACAGATGTAGTGCAAAACGATTTTTCATTGGGCAAACTCGGATCTCAATCGGAATATGATGGCACCCGAACTGTCAATCAATGATTGCATTAAATGAGTGACGTTTTCATATCCATTGATATGGAACTTTATTGTTTAGTGTCAAATGACAAAGTGAAAAATGGCGGCTTTAAGACGGGTACTGAAGCTGATTGAGAGAGCACGAGAAATACGAACTTTTCCGATAAAGTAAGTACGATGGAAAATCATTTTGCACTACATCTGTAATACATACAGCCTGTAAATCTAATACGGGCGAATATTGAAACGGTGGTCAGCATAGGACCTAAGAAGCATATTTAGATAACTATTGCTCAAAACCACAATGAAAATATTTACCATACAAAATAATTCGGGCCGCAATGTAACGCAACACATTCAAGTTGACAAACACGCTAGTTGACAGTTACTTTAAAAAAGCTCGTATCTCGCAATGTCATAACAAGCATGTATGCGGTACATTGCTGCTCGGTAAATTTTCAAAAATTAATTACGAGGTCACTATTAAAGTGTAATTTAAAAAATCATATTAATTAATGATAACACTACTAAACGCTATATCTGGTTTAATTGTTCGCCCGTATTAGACTTACACGCTGTATTGGTTGTCACCAATGTTGTCACACCCACGCGTACAGCAATCACACCGGACCGCCTCCCCGCGAGCTCGGGGACACGCCGCCTCCAGTGTATTAACACGCCCGCAATTTATGTTCAGCGCAGTTTCAGGAGCGGCCTATGAAAATTTTACGGCCTGTGTTAACTGCAGCTCTGGAAAATGCTTATAAAGATATTTTTCACTTTTTACAGCTATACCTCGGTAACAGGGATGTGTTGCAAATTGTTTGTAAATTTTAATTTTGACAAACGGGTCTCAGTACTGTATATAAACACAAACTGGACCCAATTTGACTTTATACACAGTTTATAAAATTACGCCACAATTTTATTATCTTGTGGGAAGTATAAATAAATTGATATTGCACCTTACTTGGTCCTTATTTGATAGTTTCACAGTCACCACCGTACAGGTCAATGGCACTGGGAAATAGTCAACACCAGATGAGCTGTTTAAATACGTTGTCGACCTTTGAGTGCCCAGTTGAACAACCTAATCATGTCATGCAAAGAAAATGTGGATGCAAGAAGCAGAAGCAATGCAGCACACAACTAATTAGGTAATGTGAGGACTAGGTAAAAAGAAAGAATATGATGGTATCGTCCCCTATGTGTTCAAGATAATTCTCGAAAAAAGTAGCAAAAAGGACTAAAATGAGAAATTAACCTGGCACAAAAGAAGCAAAGCTAGTGACATCATTTTGCTAATTATTTTATAAATTAGGTACTTCGCTCAAAACAAGATTATAATTAAACTCCGATATAGTTTCAGCTTACCATTCACTTTACGTAGTTACGTAGTTCCACTTTATTATTAACGCTATTAAAAGTATCACTGAAGCGTCTTGTATGAAGGAGCTCGAGCGTTTCTTTGTAGTCCAAGATCCAACATAAGCAGTCTACGTTTTCACTTGTTATCTGAAAATAGCGTTGTAAAATGTTATGAAAAATTAACTATGCCTATTGATATCCTTCTCGTTAACTGTATTTTATTAATAAATATTTTTAATCAGACCTCATGTTTGTAATGGAAAATAATAATACACCGTGGGCCCGAATAACCCGACCAATTTTAGCCACGCATTCCTGGGTGTATTTTCAAAAACGTAATTTCGCTGTCATGACATATTGGCAAATACTGAGAAGATTCTGCCTTATTAGAATTGGACTTTTGGTTACAATGTAGAATCAGTCAAGTTCTAACAAGTAACCTGAAATAAATTAAATAAATACCAAACCTGGACGTTACATTATTCCTTTATTCCAAGCAAACTGACATTGACACCGAACAGCCATAGAGTCAATATACTACAATCCTCACCACTAAAACACAAATAACTTAAAAGCAGCATCTCCAATACTAAACAATTAACAAACGAAATACAACTTACTCCATAAAAAAAAATCAACATTTATACAAAGGATTTCTATTCCTTGTACAACGCGGCTCGGGGCGGTTCAAAACAGGCGACTGCTGAAGCATAACCAAATTCCTATCGGCCCCAGCCCGCTCCACACACCCACCAGGAGCTGCAGGCGCCGCCGAGTGACCCGGCTGCCCGCCAACGACATCACCGCACTGTGCACCATCCGCCACCGTTGTAGACCGCGACCCCGATGCCAGCACTGGTGGTTCCGAACTTGACGGACAAGATAACAAGCTCAACTTCCTCGGTCTCAACTGGTCGACATGTCTATGAGCTACACCAGCACCCCCTGACGTCACCGCATAATCTGTATTTCCCAGTCGCTCACTAACAACCCCCGAGACCCACTTATCCCTCGCATTATATTGCCTTAACCACACGGGATCACCAACATTAAACGATCTCTGACAACCTCCTGCCAACTCAACCATCCTCTCTTGCACAGATGTTACCCTGGCCTGCCTATCAGGTTTTAAAATATCTAGACCAGTCCGAAGTTTACGACCCATAAGGATCTGAGCCGGACTCTCCCCCGTCGTACAATGAGGAGTGTTCCTATAATGCAACAAGAACGTATGCACAGCCGCCATAATCCCCACTCCTTGCCTGACAGCTTTCTTTACCACCCTTTTAACAGTTTGCACGGCATTTTCAGCGGCGCCATTCGAAGAAGGATGATACGGGGCTGAGAACACGTGTTGAATGTGGTTACGTGCAGTGTATTCGGCAAACTCCCTACTCGTAAATGGAGGGCCGTTATCAGACACAATCAGCTTGGGCAAGCCAAAGCGTGAAAATACCTCCGTTAACACTTCAATCGTGTTGCACGCCGACGTACTGGGTACTTGAAAAACCTCCAACCACTTCGAGGTGGAATCTACTATCACCATATACAACTTACCCAGCACCGGGCCCAGAAAATCTACATGAATCCTAGTCCATGCACTGCTAGGATACGGCCAAGGACAAGGCGTATGACTCCTAGGTGCATCCTGCTCCGCAGCACAAACATCACATGCCTTGCACTTAGCCTCTATCTCCTCATCCATACCAGGCCACCAAACATAACTCCGAGCCATCGACTTCGTTTTCAATATGCCCATGTGAGGTTCATGTAACATTTCTAACACCATTCGCCTGCAAGATTGCGGAACTACTACCCTGTGACCCCACATGACACACCCCCCCTCAGAATACAGCTCTTGCTTCCTATTAAAGAAAGGCTGCAAGTTCCTCACATCATTCGTCGAAGGCCATCCATCACAAACGTAACTCAAGATCCTACCTAAGACCGGATCATGAACCGTTTCACGTTTGATGACTTCGCCGTCAATAGCCAGGGCGTCTTGGACAGAATGCAAATAAGTATGCTCTGGTATAGACTGTTCCATCTCCCTGTCGCACGTAATCGGCAATCTAGACAAACCATCCGCCACATTCGCCTTGGTGTTTATGTACTCGATATCATAGGAAAACGCGGATAATATCAAGGCCCATCTCTGCATACGGCTTGCAGCCATTGCAGGGATACCGGACCGCGGACCGAATAAGCTCACCAAGGGCTTATGGTCAGTCCTCAGTGTGAAGTGGCGGCCGTACAAGTACTGATTAAATTTCTTTAAACAAAAAATTATCGCCAAAGCTTCCCGGTCAATTTGCGAATAATGCTTCTCAGCACTGCTAAGAGACCTCGAAGCATACGCTACGGGGCGCTCGCCCTGCGCGCTTGGTTGCGTGAGCACACCGGCCACCCCTCGCGCACTAGCGTCACACTCACACGTCAATACTAAGGCCTTATCTTGGTCATAATGCGCCAGCACCTTTGATCCCGCCAAACGCTGTTTAACGCCTTTAAACGCCTTATCGCATTCCTCGGACCAAACCCATGCAACCTTCTTTTTCAACAAATCATACAAAGGACTTAATACAGAACTCATGTCCTTGATAAACTTCCCGTAAAAATTCACCATACCCAAAAACGACCTTAACTCCGTAACATTCTTGGGAGTAGGAATTTTTATCATAGCCTCTACCTTAGTGGGATCCGTTGCAATACCGTCCTTTGACACTACATAGCCAAGGTAATTAACACGGTCCACAAGGAAAACGCACTTACTTCTCTTCACCCTCATTCCACTTTCATGCAACCTCTTCAGCACCGCGTTTAGGGCTTTCAAATGCTCTTCTTTGGAACGACCCCCAATAATAACATCGTCCTGGAAAATTCCAACCGACGGGTGAACTCCTTTCAGTAAATTGGTCATGGTTCTTTGAAAGATACCAGCACTAGATGCCAACCCAAACACCAGACGTTTGTATTTGAAAAGACCTCTATGCGTATTAATTACAGTAAATTCCCTTGAAGCCTCGTTGAGAACCAGTTGATTATAAGCCTGTGACAAGTCTATTTTGCTAAAATACTGGGAGCCATTTAATGTAACCAGCAAATCCTCCACTCGGGGTAACGGGTACCTATCGACCAGCAAGACCGGGTTCACAGTTATCTTATAGTCCGCGCAAAGCCGTAAACCACCATCTGACTTACTCACGGGTACCAAAGGCGTCGCCCAATCTGAACTGTCAACCGGCTCTATGATGTCATCGCGTAGCATTGCGTCTAACTCGTTGTCTACGCGCCGCAGTAGCGCGTATGGGAGAGGACGGGGGCGACAGTATATCGGGATTGCACCCTCGCGCAAGCGCAATTGTATCTCGCCACCATTGAACCGTCCCAAGCCGCCATCGAAAAGCTCCTTATACCTGTCAAGCAAGACATCAAGGGTCAAAGATACATCTTCCTTAAAGACGTTATTTACAAAATTCGCACTACAAGGAGGTACAGCTATTTGCAACTCTGCCAACCAATGCCTACCGAGCAACGACGTTGTCCCACCGTCGATTACAAATAACTCAAGTGATTTGGAGTTATTCCCGTACTCAACCGTAGGCATTAAGACACCCAAAGGTTTAATTTTACTCCCATTATAACATTTTAAACGCAAATCACACGGTTGCAATTGCATGTCTGTAAACATGGCATCATAAGTGCCTCTACTGATACAGGACACGGCGGATCCAGTATCCACCTCCATGTTTAACATTTTGCCATTAATAGCTAGAGGTACACTAACCGGTTTGTAACTTCCTAACGATAAATGGTTAATGTCATCTTCGCCACTCGACCCATCCTCAATCATATGGTCACCCGATGCCGAATAGCCGTCGTCGACAAAGTTGACACCTCTTATCCTCTGCTGGCCGCTCAACGATCGCCAACTATCAGCATCTTCACCTGTCACCTGACACATTCTACGAAGGTGACCCACTTTCTTGCACTTGCTGCAAGCATGTCTGCGGTACTTGCACTGGGCCGCGCTATGATTGCGCCAGCCACAAACCGTACATGGCCCAACGTCTCTTGAGCTCACTTGCTGCTGAGGCACCGCTCCGCTAGTGCCTGGCACGCCGATCGCAACTTGCCGCTCTCCGCTTCTACCGTGCTTGCTTCCACGCACACCTAACTTGTTGAGTTCAGCCGCTGTACCGTCGGTGCGACTCCTTTCACTCACCGCTCGCTCCACCGACGCCGCGTCGCGCTCCGCAGACTCTATAGACTTGGCCAGTCTAATTGCTTGCTCATACGATAGCGTCTCCTCCGCAAACAACCTCTGACGGATAACATCACTATTGACGCCGCAAACAAACTGATCTCTCAGATTTTCTTCCAAGGACGCCCCGAATTCGCAACACTTCGATAACCGTTTCAATTCTGCAATATAGCTAGCGACGTTTTCGCCTGTCACTTGACGTCGCTAACTAAATTTGTACCGCTCAGCCATTATGGACGGTTTCGGTTGAAGATGTTGAGATAAGATTGTTACTGCCCGGTCATAGGACAAATCCTTGGGTTGCGTCGGACTGGCTAGCGTGGTAAGCAACTCGTATGCGTCTTCGCCCATTACCGCAATAAGCGTAGGCAACTTTTTGTCATTTTTCAAACCATTAGCCGAAAAATACATTTCCAACCTTTCCGTATAAGTTTTCCAGTTCCCATCTTTAATATTGAACTCCCTTATACTTCCGATCGACATTTTGCTCGTCGCCAATGAAATAAATTAAATAAATACCAAACCTGGACGTTACATTATTCCTTTATTCCAAGCAAACTGACATTGACACCGAACAGCCATAGAGTCAATATACTACATAACCAACGAATGCCAGTCCAGTGAGGAGGAATCTTTTAAATATTGGTGGCCAGAGAAATTACGGCAGCGAAAATACACCCTCCTGATAGTATTACAAGTTAATAACGTTATAACGTTATTTACTTGTAATAACCATCAGGAATGCGGTCACCATAGGTCGAATTTTGTCATTTTACGTTAATAGTCTTATGGAACAAAATAAATCAATCAATTCAGCCCCTCCTTATAAACGTGTCTTTACTTGAGGAAATGATATCAAAAAGGAAAAAAAAACCTAAAATAGAAACAAAAGGTCTTTTAGCGACAATAGAAATACATATTTTGTGAAAATTTCAAGTCTCTATCAATTATAGTTCAAAAGATACAGCTCTGTGACAGACCGACAGAAACACGTTTCTTGAACCTATGGGGACTCTCTTTTTTCTTTCTTTTTATTTTATTTTTATTATTTGTAGTTACACCGGCATTAGAAATACAAATTCTGAAAATATTTCAAGTCTCTACTTATCATGGTTCAAAAGGTAGAGCTCTGTGACAAACGGACAGACGGACAGTGGAGGCTTAGTAATAGGGTTCCGACGGCACCCATTGGGCACGGAACCCTAATAAACTAGCACGTACGTAAATACAATTAATTCAAAGTATGACTTAGATCTTAATATCTATGCACATTACCTTTCATCAATTCTAAGATTTCTTGGTAACAGGTAAGGTATGTTAATACTTATGTTAGACCCTGTACTATTAATTAAACCTCGTCTGGAAATATTCTAGATGCCTAGACATTTGCTTATTTCATAGTCATTTCGTATTTAGTTGGCCTTTCTTATTTCTTACAAACATCTTGCTTTTAAGCCTGTAGGTATGGCACGAAAAAATGCTGACTGGTATTTTAAAAGTGAACCAATTTATTATAATAAGGTCGAAAGGTGACAGCTTATCTTGTATACATATCTATAAAATAGTTCCGTGACTAAGATACCGACAGACAAGAGGAGAAAAGGGGATGAAAATTTAGACACATGTTCTTTAGGGGACGTGAAGGTGCGCTAAGAAAGGATTTTTGGGCGTCTCTCCAGAAATATGTCTGCGGTCACCTCATTCATCTGGCCCTTTTTCATACTAAATGTATGAAGACAGATGAATGAGTCGCAGACATATTTCTGGAGAAATGCCCTTTTCGATATTGAACCGCTAAAATAGCACAATTTAATGCTCAGATTAAGTGTACCTACATTTTATAAAAAGTCTTATCCATTATTGAAATAAAATCGGAGTCCTCATGTTGTGAAGAGTCGATCCAGGGCCGGATTTGGAGGTGTGAAGGCCCTGGGGCAACGAAGGAGCGGAGGCCCCTTACGGACTAGTGGAGGCCCCTACTGATTAGGGAAGTGTTGTGGAGGCCCGGGGCAGTAGCCCCGCTTGCCCTCTCCCAAATCCGGCCCTGAGTCGATCTTATTTTTGACTATTGCCGACCATTGCTCATCTGAGCCCGTAAGTTAAGTCTCACGGTAGTATTCTAAATAAAGTATTATTTTTAGGGTTCCGTATCTCAAACCGAAAAACGGGACCCTTATAGGATCACTTTGTTGTACGTCTGTCTGTCTGTCAAGACCCTTTATCTCGGCAACGTGTAGAAGTATTGAGTTTAAAATAAACCATGCACTCAGGTCTACACTCCCTTGAAGCTGTGAAAAAAATCAAGCTTCTAATCTAAGTTATCGTAAAAAACAGATATGTCCATTTATTTATTTATTTATTTATTTATTTTATTTACATGGAGAACCAACAGCTTAAACTATATTAATAATGACTTAACTGGTAATAAAGAGCCAATTACAGGATCTCACTTATAGTATCATAGTAATATTTAACATTTAGTTAACTGTTACGCACAAACGTTACTCACGACACATGCAAATACCTACATAAAAAAGTAAACAGGTGCCTATATGCTAGTTTGATTATACTAGTGAAAAACTGACTAGTATTTACGATTAAACTATAAAAAGAAATTATATAACTTTGAACTGAGTTTGTAATAAACATAAGATTAATAGTACCTACTTGCGATCTTAGACACACTCACACTTATGCACTTATACTTTATGCTGCAAAAAACGTATATTTCGACATTCTCAAGGAAACCAAAATTTATAGGATACTTTTCCGTTAAACTATGAAATTTGGCGAGTAATACCGTCTTATCCTACAAATATAAAAAAAGCCGAAAACTATACGTTAGTAATTAAATTATAAAAAATATAGACTTTATTGAAAGTTTTTTTACGGAACCCTCGGTGGGCGAATCTCACTCGCACTTGTCGGGTTTTTAATTTAGGTATACAGGATGATTCTAGAGATGTAAGTAGGATCAACCCTACGGTTTCAGTAAATTAAAAACTACCGTTTCTTACCAGTATTAGTGAGATTAACGACATTTGTTTGGTGTTGAAAACATAAAAATATTTACGACATTCATGGTCACTCTAGACTTAGAATACTTCCGTCAATCGATAATCGATACTCTTCACTTTATATGTGAACTTTATAAACGCCAACATTGCCAAAATGACAATGACAATTTACTTTTTTCATAATCAAAGTTTAGTCATAACAGGTAAAGAGGTTTTATCTTTATTAATTAGTTGTTGTAGGGTGAGCATGATTGTAGAATTATTAAGTTTTGTACTTAACAAAAAGTAAAAAAAGGAAAAAGGTGTGGGTGTTTCACTTAAATACGATGGTAAACTATCCATTTACTGAATCCATAGGGTCAGTCCTGCTCATGTCTCCCGAATCACGCTGTATAAGGTGGACGTCCGAGTGCTTTACAATGTCTCTGTTGGAGATTTAGTGAATCAGGAAATGAAATACCATAATTACCAGTTCCCAAATATATTGACCACCGTGTGCTTGAGCCATCGAAACAGAATAGACAATGTTTTGTTCTGAGAAATGTCTAACGCAAGAACTTAGACATTTTTTTCACGCAGAGCTTAACTATATTGGTTCTTAACCGAACTCTATGTTCCAACAGTCTCCATCTTTAATAAGTCATAAGCAATAGTGGTGACAGCAGGCAACTATTGGGCATAAGCGTGTCAAAGACTAGGACCTTAATTTGAGTTGAGGTGAATGATTAGATTACACACACAGCTACATGAAGTAAGGTAAGTTGGGGTAAGACGAACACTGGGCTGGGGCAAGACGACCACTTGTATGGAATTTTCATACTGTCCCTCTTACCTCGGGCAAAATAAACTATGCTCGTCTTACCCCACCTTATCTTACCTATTCATTACAAAAAAGTGAATGAATGAAATGAATGAGTGAGTAAATAAACACAAGGCTATAATTTAAAAAATCCCACTGTCATTACAAGACATGTTGTGGTGTGCGTGACCTCATTTCTGCTGGAACTATCTATAGGCACCATTGACAAGTATCAACAAGCGTAACTTTTATTTCTGTCAACCAGATCAAATGGGTCAATCGATCGGCTCAAAGACTTTATAGGGGTGACAATATTCGCCGCAAGCCCTGTTAATAAGGAGCAATCAAAATAATCTGGTGCGCCTAGCGACCTACACAAAGTGGTTAGTCCTTTTATCTCCCCGCACAGACGGCCGAAGGCGCAGACCTGTGAGCGACAGATCTACTACTCTATTCAGATGATAATTAGAAGGAAACAATGAAAACACATATACAATCACGATAACTTTATAAGTACATTATTTACGGTTTTATTTGTAAGGTCTCGCTGAACTCACTGTAAGCTACTATATCGAAAAGAAAAGAAAGAAGAACAGTCGGACAACGACCCCGAGATAAGTCAGAAACGTCGAAGAGAGGAGAGCAGATAGATCCCCGACTAGGTAACTGAGAACCTTCTTTTTTGAAGTCGGTTAAGAAAGCAGTAAACTTTATGATGTAGGACTCAAGCTGTCCTTTCAAAGAAATAAGACCTGTGTACTCGTACTGTTATTTATACGATCTTCAGTCATGAGGCTACGACCACGGAGTGCTGTTTAACTTGGCGTGCAACATTATATTTGCGGTGCACCCTTTGACGTTAGTATTATATTCTTAATGACTAAGTAGGTCGGTTACCTATATCTATCTCTTTAAATATAAACGGTGTTTTTTAATAGCAGTTTGGGAAAGTTGATACATAGTAATTTTAAATTCTCTATTTAAAATATACCTTTCTCGACGGGGTAAATACCTATATATTTTTTTATTCTCTCTTATCATGTGGTAATTAGTTAAACACGCTAGATGTAATATCTACATGTGTACTAAGATTCAACAATATAAACGGGATGAATAGTCTCCGGATAAAATGGTTGTAATATACAAGTACTAGATGGACATGGCGAAACTATAGGTAATAGTTTGACTAAGGAATTCTAAAAGTAGCTAAACTATTAATATCCAACTAATATTATAAATGTGAAAGTTTGTGAAGATGTTTGGATGTTTGCCACTAAATAACGCGGTAGCAACGGAATAGATTGTGATGAAATTAGGCAGTGAAGTAGACCAAGTCCTGAATCAACCTGAATTTGAACAAAAAAGTTTGAGATGTAATTTTAGACCAAGTCAGTACCAGAGGGGGGGGGGGGGGTGTCCACAGAACTCGATTCCCACCGACTTGCCTATTATTTAACCGTGGAGGAACATTTAATACTTCTCAAATCCGCCCTCCACGGCTATCGAGTTCTGTGGACACCCCCCCGGTACTGACTTGGTCTAAAATTACATCTCAAAACTTTTTTGTTGTAAAAGGACTGCGTTGCGAGACTTGCATCTTTTTACATGTAATGTTTTTGATGGGATACTTTATACACTACAATATATTTTATATACCAGAAAAAAGTTCCCCTGGGATAGTAATGCGAATAACGCAGGTGAAACCGCGGGTAAATGCTAGTACGTAATCTATGTATGGGTATTATGACTGGTTGAGAAAGTTCCAAGTATAATCATGGTCATGAAGATCTGTTCGAGTGTATTAGCTAGCCATCTATGACAGGAGTGAAGGAGGTCAATAAGGCGGCTTCTTCATTGAAGGCGAGATTCCTAGTTAATGGTATACTGAAGCTAGGTATGTTTGTCTTCTACTGACTAGCTATATGTACCCATGATTTACGTATCGATTTCGAATAGTATAACCTTACAAAAAGTTGCCATCTTGAATATTATTTTATAGTAATTAGCAATAGAGGTGACAGCAGTATGTCAACTATTGGTCATTAGCGTGTCTCGCACTGGGACGTTTATCTTATCATGTAAGTATTTAAAAATAATAAAAGTGCTTTGATTACACTTTATAAAATAACTCTCAGTTTATAATTTAACGGGCCGGCTACGTTTCGTCTGCCGCATGCATCCACAGAGGTGGACGAAACTAGGCACGAAGTGAGTGCCACGTGGTAGGCCCCGGCGAAGATCGCGGGCCGACCTGGGCGTATTTCCTAATAGGCTACATAAAAAAATAATAATTTAAAATCTTTGCCTAAAAATTATTCTAATAACCACATTTTTACTAAAAAAAACCCGACCGCGGTGCACATTGTAACTGCATAAAGTCCGCCATTTTGTTTATTTTAACGAACCTCATACCCAGTGACACTCGCACTATCAAGACGAATCTAATGATGTATCATTTATCAAAATCGGATGTGTCGTTGAGTAGTTACGAGCGGACACAGGAACGGACATACGTACATACAGGTCAAACACATAACCCTCCTTTGGGCTTCGCCGCAGTCGGGTAAAAATATGGAGCTGAGTAATCTTCGTGCTATTCGGCGTCGAGACTGTTGGGCCGCGGGGCATCAACGCCCACCAGCTAATGAAGGAAATAGCCAAGAAGCTGTATGACATCGCAAGAGACCGAAGAGTTGGCAGCTTACTCGCATACATTATAGTACAGTAGTAGTAGTGCTATTTCTCTTTTGTTCAAGGGTTAGCTGGTAGAGGTCCCTTGCAGGGAAAAGTTCGCCTTTGTATATTACCATTGATTTTTGTATTGTTTTTGAATGATTTTATGTACAATTGTGTTAACATACGTACATATAGCGGTAAACAAGCGCGTAGATATAGAAAGTCTAATAAGGGGGGGATGGGTCACAACAACCCATCGAAATAAAATAATTATGACAGCGGAACTGAAGCTCAAAATCGGTCCCACGAACCACCACGGCAACCTATCCAAAAATGAATTCTTCTCAAACTTACGAGTAGTACTAATGGTTGTCATAAATTACTTTAGACTACTAGCACAGAGTAAACATTAAGTTGGTAATCAATACCACTTGATACATAAGACGTATAGATTTTAAAAAGTGGGCGTTGTGAGGCAAATTTTAATGTCAGTTTTGTTAGACGTTGTCGTTCCATACATTACTTGGCTTATTTTTCAGAAGTATGTCTGCGACTTATTCCTCTGTCTCCATACATTTAGTAGGGGAGGGTGGGGTAATTACGAACACTTAAGGGATAACTCGAATAAAACTAAATAAATTTAAGTTACAAAAGCTATTTATTGCCCATTCTTGACTTTAACTAATCAGGCTTTTGGTTTCATAATCAACAGTGATAAATTTTAAAATATAATCAAGTTATAGTAAAAAAACAAAACATTTGGTGTCCGAGATTACCCCACAGCACATGGGGTAATTACGGATTCATAGTGGGGTAATAACGGACACACTCTAATTGGCGCACCGATCACATACGAAGCCCTTCGAAGTGCTTTGCCCATCGGTACACTTCTCGTGAGCCCATAAGTTACACTTATAGCACATTATCCAGTCCTCGGTGATGGGTTCCATATATTTTTCGTCACAAATCAGACAAAAGTACTCCTTGGTAATGTCTCGGCATCTGAAATATTAATGAATAATTTTATATAATTTATACATAATTATATAATTTGTACATAACAAACATGTTAGTAATGCTTTGGAAATAAAAAACTTAGGTAATTTATCCAGCCTTTAAATATCTCTGTAAAAATAGACGCCTAGATACATTTGTTTATGTATAAAACAAATTCGTATATATAAGTTAAAATAATATGTTTTATTGTATACGCAATTAGACCACCACATTTGACTTTCAGCTATTAATTTTAAATTTAAAGGTCAAAAACCCAATACTAAATTGTTTAGGGGTAACTACGGACGTTCGTGATTACCCATCTCAAATCGTCCGCCATTGGCCGATTCAACCAAAAATGCAAAATAAATATTTTATTTGAGGTTAGAACCACGCGATGCACGATACGAGTATTTCAAAACGAAGTGTAATTAGACGTTATTACAGAAAAAAAACATCAAAGTCCTATGTTATTCCTACGAGACGACACACACATCCAATTTTGCACAAAAATAAGACGAAATTATTGAAAAATCTTCAAGTTTACTTACCTTGTATAGCGAGCGCGTCCTCACTTTGACACTTTCGGTTTGGCACTAGGTTCGGGCGGGTCTCTCGATTGCGTCATTCGGAATATCTCCCATCCTTTTCTAACATAGCTGAACCTGTGCGTCCGCCATTACCCGCCGTCCGTGATTCCCCCACCCTCCTATGAAAAAGGGCCAGAGGAATAAGGTGACCGCAGAAATATTTCTGAAGAATAACCCACTTATATTTCGATGATACAACCAGATGAAAACGCGAGTGCAGCGAAGCCGAAACAATAACCATGCAAAGGGTCAATTATTTTAGATA
The DNA here is from genome assembly GCA_947034925.1 of Eudemis profundana. Classification (NCBI taxonomy): domain Eukaryota; kingdom Metazoa; phylum Arthropoda; class Insecta; order Lepidoptera; family Tortricidae; genus Eudemis; species Eudemis profundana. The sequence continues at coordinate 11,318,815 of OX344798.1, forward strand.
TATTTTAGTTTCACGTTAGTTCTTTAGTACTTGATTGAGATGTGCATCATTTTAGTTTACGTTTTTTCCCGATATTAAAGATTTTTGATCTGATATGTTATGTATTATGTCTGATGTGAACTGAATATTTGATGTGAAACATTTTACCTATGTTACTTGTAGTACCTTCAATTGCTAAATGCTCCGTTGGTCGAATGGTTGAGAAGCTAAGCCGGAAATCCAGAGGTAGGTAGGTACCGAGTTTCATTCCTGGTGTAGACAATGGGTGAAAGCAATTTAATTTTTTTATGTAGTTACTTTGATTTCTTGAGTCTATAAATATAACACAGAAATATTGCGAAATTTACCCACATTAAAGCAAAAAACATTATGTTTCTATCACAAACTAACAATTAGGCAATTTATCTATTTAGTTTTGGGCCATATTGCTACACTTAATAAACAAATAGATACTTATTTGGTTATACAAAGTCTGTTTCATCTCTTATCCCATTCTATTTAGGGACCTGTGCCTGTGACACTTAGATAGACACCAGAGTGATAGCAATGGGCTTCCGTTTGCCTTTTGGTTATCGCCGAAGTAAACATCGCCTATGGTACCGTAAAATGGGGTGAGAAGGGATTCCGAGGACAGTTGGGTTATGAATAGGGAGAGTAGGGATGACACAGGGGTGAGGTGGTTTTAAGGCTACTGCTACCTAAATAATATATTCTTATTGCAAATGGAGCTGTAGTAATATTCATAATCCAAAAGTGTCGATCCAACAATTTGCCCAACTCACCTTAGTATGAAATCCGTTCTCACCCCAACTACGAGGGACTACGGGGTGAGGAGGGATTTTGTGTTTATTGTCAAAGTTATGAATTAGAACTATCCAAAATCGTAAAAAAACTAAAATACAAACGGCCGGAACATTTATTATATATACCTACAATTCAGTTTGCATTTCTGCCGTCCTAGTCTAAAAGGCGACTTTTTACTATGAACTTCCATAGCAAAAAGTCGCCTTTTAGACTAGGACGGCAGATTTGTAAAAATACAATTTTATCGAGGTTTGAATGTTCCCCGCTATTTCCCCTGTTCCCTATTCTCCCCTTTTTACGGTAGTCGAGCGGATTAAGAGACGAGACCGATATATGTTTTAAGCCACACCTGGCCAGAAAGTGGCTTTTACCGCACGCTACGCGAAAAAGCCGTTTCCTGGGCAAGTGTAAACATAAAATGATGTACACAACATTGTTATCCCTTTCCTGCGGCTTTGGCCGCAAACCCTGTCAAACGAAAAAATATGTTCTGAATCGGTCCAACCGGCTACGTGTAATAAAATAGTAATAAATTGAACATTTCAACGAACTGAGACTATTGCCCTTTTTTAAAAGTCGGTTGAAAAGTAAGGTGTGCAGGATATGTACTAGCCTCTGGGGATGTTTTTTTAACTCGGTTAAGCTCTTGCGTCACGCTATCTGCTCTTGTCATTGAAGATAGATAGCTATCCTCTCCGGGACTCACAGAAAACCTCGTTAACAGCGCCTCGACTTTATACTTTAGCTACCCGCCCCTGCTTCACACGGATGTACAAATCCTGTCCTGAAAATAAAGAACAAGAAAATAACAATTCTTCAAATTGGTGCAGCTGTTTAGAAGTTTTGCCGTGCCGTGCCGCCACATGTATACATATATTTGTTTTCTTTTTTTTAGAGGTTTAGTTAAGCCTTACACGTAGGTACCTAAATTACTTTAGGATAAATTTGAAGTAATTTTTCGTTTTGTATGATCTTGTTATTCCTTGTATTGCCTATGCGCGCACCTATCATAGAATAATTTCCATACATGTATACATATATTTCTTTTCTTTTTTTTAGAGGTTTAGTTAAGCCTTACACGTAGGTACCTAAATTACTTTAGTTTAGGTAGTAGGTAGTTTAAGTAATTTTTCGTTTTGTATGATCTTGTTATTCCTTGTATTGCCTATCAATATACACCGTGGGTCCGAATAACCCGATCAATTTTAACCACGTATTCCAAGTAAATAACGTTATATCAACATTATCAACATAGGTCGAATTTTGTCATTTTACATGAATAGTCTTATGGAACTAAATAAATCAGTAAAGTCAGCCTCTCCTTATACACATGTCCTTACTTGAGGAAAAGATATCAAAAATGAATAAGAAGCTAAATTGGAAAGGTACATTTTTTTGCCTCCTAGTCGCTTACCATCAAATACTGCGAAGGTTAATTGCTATTTAGTTAAAGGATTAAAAAAAAATTTATAAATATCTTAGTCACATTTATTATTTATTTATTTAGGGCTTTTTACACTCTTCGGAGTTTTCATTTAAAAAATAATGAATATCTCGGAATGTAAGCATTTTTCGACTATAAATCACATAACTTTTTTTACTCCTAATAGTTGTTAGAATCTATAATTAACGTTTGTTGGGTTACTCGGGCCCACGGTGTATATCAGTTAAAATTTCCATGACGCGTACATTATATTTCAGTTAAGAGATGCATTTTTATTTATATACATGTACAATCAATAAGGCAGCGTTATAATTGTGACTGGAGTATTGCTGAAAGTTAAGCGCATGGACTCATATTCACTTTTAAGTTTACCCCCTTATACTAAGATGTAGTTAGGTTTATATTAAAATTATCTTGATTGCTTCCATATCGGTTATTACATATACAGGGTGGGAGGGACTATACCGACATACTTTAGCCATGAATTCCTGGTGGTGTGACGAGTAAATAATGTTATATCAACATGGGTCGAATATTGTCATTTTACATTAATAGTCTTATGGAACAAAATAAATCAGTAAATTAAGCCCCTCGTTATAAACATGTCCTTACTGGCTGAAAAGTTATCAAAAAGAAAAAAAAAGCTAAAATGGAAACGAAAGGTCAATTTTTTGGCCTCGTAGTCGCTTACCATCAAATACTGCGAAGGTTAATTCCTATTTAGTTAAAGGATTTTTAAAAAATAGTAACGGTATCTTAGTCACATTTATTAGGGCTTGTTACACACTTGGGATTTTTCATTTACAAAATAATGGATATCTCGGAAAGTAAGCGTTTTTCGACTATACATCACATAACATTTTTTACTCCTAATAGTTGTTAGAATCTATAGTTAAAGTTTGTCGGTATAGTCCCTCCCACGCTGTATGTATCGGACGGCATGGCGCACTGTTTAGAAAACCCTCAAGGCAACTTTACTAAGGAATAGTTAATGGCTTTCCAGTCTTTGTTTCATTTTCGCTATTTTTTTACATATTTCTGTTCATACTTGGTCACTCTACACGAATAATAAAGTCATATGCACAGGGTTGACGGTTGTTAGTCGATAAATTACGTAAGTTATGCGGTCTTATATGTACTTCAGTATTCGGTCTCTATGGCTTGTGCAAAGTCTAGGCACTGATTGATTACGAACACTTGTACCGGACGCCTCCGGATTTACGTCACAGATTCTGGGCCGAGATAAAGCTGTCAGTCAGTTGACCAACTAGCCGTCTAAAAGGAAAAATACACTGTTTTCGTTTTTCTAGAAGGAACTGGCGTAATTTCTGTAGTAAATGAATTTCAGGAAATTTGCTCCTTAATTTTTAAATGTTATTATTTACGGAATAGTAAAGGATCCATTGTCCATTATCTTTATATGGCATTTCGTAAAGTAACGTCTAATTTGTTTAGGAATAGCGAAAAGATGAAAGAAAAGCCCAAAGGCTTTGGGACATTGACCTTTTTAGGGTTCCGTAGCCAAAATGGCAAAAACGGAACCCTTATAGTTTCGTCGTGTCCGTCCGTCTGTCCGTATGTCACAGGCATTTTACTCAAAAACTACATGATGGATATTGATGAAATTTGGAATATAGGTGTCTTGTATGAGCCGCTACTTAGTTTGGCAATTAACCAACTAAAATAAATATTTTAAGGGGGGGCACCCCATACAAGTTACAGAAGCCAAAAATTTTTTTTTTCTGCAAATATCAACATGTGGTATATAGTTCAACAGTTCTTTTAAAAACACTATAAGGTTCCTAAGTAATGTTTTTGATTAAGTGAATATATTTGGCAATAATCGCTCCAAAAGTTGCGTAAATTGTGTCCACCCCCCTCTATCTTCTGAACCGTGTGTCTGAAAAATATGAAAAAAATCACGAAGGTAACGCTTAATTAATACTTTCCACGAAACTTATTTTCAACAAGATGGAATTAACCGTTTTTGAGTTATTGCCGATAAACTGCACTTCTCAACAAAAGGACGTAATTGCTATGAAGATACGCTCTTTTGTTGTTATACTTTTTTAACATCGTATTTTTTACCGTTATAGTTACGGCTATGGAACCCTACACTGAGCATGGTCCGACATGCTCTTAGCCAGTTATTTGTGTCGTAGGATAGAAAAAGGTACTCTTATGGCAGTCTACAGGGCACCTGATGGCAAATGGGCTCTGATTGATACTACGGCAATGCGAAAATGGAACGATTCTGATGTAAATACTTTCACAGGCAGTCTTAACTGACTTCCAACGAAACTATTAGATAAGAACGACGACATCACGAGCTATTATGAAAAATACCCAAATCGCTGTCTAAAATATTCGAAGAGTTTCTGTGTGAACTATTTCTCCTGTTTGTTCTATTTCTTCTGTTTTAGTTCAATTATATTTCGAAATTAGGTATATAATTTGCAACCTTTCATTTGATTTGCCGGGTTAGTTTGTAAGGTAAATTAGAACCATTTCTTTTTTCATAGGTGAATTTTTACTGCTTGGTTCAGATGAAAGAGAATACAATATTCTAGTATCATCGATCCGATCTGATGTCGGAAGGTGGCCATATGATTTTCTAAATTACACACGATAAACAATCCGTATTGGATTGCTTTTAACATTCAGTTTGCGATTTTATACAAAAAAGGTACAATCTTGCCGATTATACCGTGTCTAAAAAGTTAAGCTTGTCTCAAAAATATTACACAGACAGAAACTTACTTTTAGTTGTATTGTTATACCAACACTGACTGCTTTACAAATCATTTTTCCGAGGCAGCTTGCCGTGTAATTTTTAGGGATATTTGATGGGTAGAGGGTAAATTTGAAAGCGATCATATCTCTCAGTTTTATTGACCGTTAGATTCGATATTACCTCCAAGCGACGACCCCAAACTGCTATTTTCGTCGACGCAACATTATTCTCCGGCCTACGAAGACTTTTGACTCAATAATAACTTGATTTAGCTGTAAACTTGGCGTTTATTATAATATCGTATCGGAAGTTTTATTACATTGCGAGCTTAAACAGATGTAGGCAAACAAATTAAAGAATTGAAAAGATGGAGGTATGTACTTATGTACAGCACTGATGAAAAACTCAAGGGGTAGGTACCGTAAAGCTCCTCAACTATAGACAGGTCCACCCAAGTTATAGTCCAAATTTACTCGAATCTTACTCGTTAATGTGACAATTATTACGGCTAAACTCTAAGATGAGCAATCTAATTAAATAAATTTAAATAAAACCCACAAAACCACTGATAGAAAATGGATATTGATAGAAATGAATGAGTTTTATTTTGGACCATAGTTGGTTGATTGGATTATAGTTGGGCAGTTTTACGGTAATGTAATAGGTAAGATAAAAAATTAAACGAATCGTATGTTATATCTGAAAGGGTGCTCGTGTAAACTTTTGTCTATTTAACCCTCTGAGGTAATGATTTTCTTATATAAGTATTACTTACTTTTCGTAAAAAAAAAAACCTATGTAAAATTGTATGTTTCTATAGCGCCGTCAGAAACTCGGCAAAGCAATGGCTTGTCTAACAGTCAAGGCCAAAGATTAAGGAGATTGAAAACGGTTCTACAGCGTTATTCCCCATGGCCCAAGACCCAGAAAACAAGTTTAAGTGGTCACTCAAGTTGATCGCAGTGCGAGTTCCAAACGGAAGTTCATTGTTTATACAACCGGGAGTAATAATGGCTTCGGATCGAACGCTATAATCCTTTTATCCCCTCAATGGAGTCGTCTTCAATGCGAAGCCGAGTTCAGTTCGTCAGGCTTTCATCAGGTATTACACCTTTGATTTATGAAGACATTTATTCGTCTTCTATTTGTGCGTGGCCGTAAGCCCAGACAGTTTTCGGCGAAAGTTGATGCGATGAGGAAAGTTTGAGTTAGGTTTTTCTCTGAAATTTAGGCCTTCAGGAAATAATATATTATCTAGCTATGAATATTTATTACATTACTAGCCGCTTTGAAATTCAATATGACGGCTGAATCTATTGTTCTGTGAGGGCTGAAAGTTAGTAAATAAGTAGTATGTACCTATAAATAATACTTGGATGTGAAAGAGAAACACTTTCTCACTTTAACGACAGTCTATCAAGAGAAAAATTTCTCGTTTTATTTACTTATTAATACTAGTTGCTGCAAATTTTTATTTTTTAATAGTTGTAACAATAGTAGGATTCCTTGCCCAAAGGGAGCCCACGACATCCTATTATTAACCCTCTGCTGTCTGTCTGTCCATTTGTCTGTCATAGGGCTGTATTTTTGTACCGTAATAGGTAGAGACTTCACACTATGAGTATTTAAATATTCCTGCTACCACGACAATAATAAAAATGAAATAATATTAAAAATTAAAGGAGGCCCCGTAGAATAAACGTGTTCTTATTTTTTTTGGCGTTTTTGCTCGACGGTAGTGCGAATCCGTCTCGTATGTACATGGCCGGTTTTTCAAATAACGTTAATCGATTTAATTTCTAATAAAAAGATAATTTGTATACTATAAGGTGCTAATAAATTAGGTACCAATATTTTTAGGGCTGATAGTATTCAGCTTTCTGAATTTATTTATGTATAAAACAATAAACAAATTATGAAAATTAGGGAAGTAAGTTTGCTACGTAAAGCACCCTGTTAATGAGGTAAACAATAATTAGTGGTTAAGACCTCTTTAATTATCTTATGCCATGGTTACTAACTTTTCAATATGAATGAACTTGTCACTTAACAGAAAACGACGTCCACTTGACAGAAAATGTTCTTGTCGGTTAAATTAACAGTATGATCAAGTTTGTGTAGAATTTTTATTGATTTATTTTGTTCGGGAAATGAAAACCAAAAACATCATATAAAAAGTTTTCTTAATTACTATAAAAAGTGAACTGTGTTGATGTAAGTTAACATCTCTTAAAATATTGGTACCTAATTTGTTAGCACCTTATGCATGGAACCAACAGTTCAGGGAATTTTCATGTTTATTCAAGGTCATAAAGTAGTTTTTAAACTCGTAGAAGTACCTAAACTAAACGACCGCAGCCATTATAATATAATAATCTGCACATATTATATGCAAAAAAGATAGGCCAGGAGGCGATCCTATTTTTCCGCACCTAATTACACAAGACGTCTGCACGGGGCACGAGTGTGCACTATTTATAAGTGCAGACAGACGTCGAGACAAGTAGCTTTACAGTCGTCGCTGCCTTCATTATGTACTGCGGGTTAATTATTTACTCGCAGATGTATGTGTGTAGAGCTAATATTTGTTATGTGATATTTATGTATGTCGATATGGGTAAAACGAAGTAGATAAACACAGATACCTTCATATTCTTTGTTCAAGCTTCATGCCAAAATGATTGGACATATTACCTTAAAGTTTGATGTACTGGTCAACCGGGGTTATTAGGGATGGCGTGGTGAATAGGGATGGCCCCGGGAAACACATTTATCGGACAATTCCTCAAAAACTACTTAGGTAGGTAGTTTGTAAGAAAAACGACTTACTTAGGTAGGTAGTTATTATATAAGAAATGATTAGGTAAATGTGTTTCCCGGGACCATCCTCATTCACCACGCCATCCCTAATAACCCCGGTTGACGGTACATGTAGGTACTTACACTAGTGGCTCTGTGGGCAGTAGACGTCGCGAATCTGTCAATGCCCATAGCTCCGCCATATCGAAAAGTTTCCAAAAACGGAAGATCTATATAATTACCTGCAAATGAACTTGCTAAGCTACAAAATTTTACGAGATTCGGTTTAAATTTGCAACCTGTAGAGCACACGAAACAACCAACAGCCATACGAAACAATGTTTGCCCAAGCTGAAACAAAGACCCTTCGCTCGGGCTTGGCTGGCGCTCGCTCAGGTAACTATTTTATAGATATAAGCAGACATCTTGCTAGACACTGAAATTATTCTTATAAAAAAAAATTTGCACCAAAAACTTAAATATCTTAATGTCAAAAATATAGATATACTCGTACCTAAATGTCAATAAAAAAAATCATCCATCTCTAGTATCTGTCAGGCGTTTGCCCCCTAAATTCTGAGGTCTGGATATAAGCAATATTAGCATATGTTCATACAAAATACAAAAGTACATTTTATCACGTCGTAATATACATAATCTTGAGACAGCAGGCTACCAATAACAGTCCTGATCGATCCCCGTCGATTCAATGTAAACTCTTTGAGTTTTATTGTTACCAACAGGCAACAGCAATAAAGATGGTGTAATGAGCGAATCGGGATATCAAAGTGGAATTTAAGGTTATGTACGTAAATAAGTACATTACACTGTGTATTCGAGGCTAGAGATGCTACATGTGCTTTATTTGACTTCCGCGAATGCGGATGAGGATATTTTAAAAGTCACGTGGTTAAGATTCCTTATACAAAAGTGTTAATCTAGAAATAACATAAATACATGAAAAGTTATGTAGTCAGTCAATTTGAGACTGTTTGATAAACGTATGTTTGGGGAGCACAAAAAAAATAAAATTTACCACATTTTCTTGACCTAAATAAATAAACAGTAATAATAATTTGTCACTCGTGTGGCCGGTCATATAAGCTAAGCAAATACTCTTAATGCGCTACTTCATGAAAGGAAACTAACATGTAGCACACGGCCCCCTTAGGTATACTTCGTTTTTGCAGCAAATTGCACAAATCCGCATCCGGCTAAGCTCCGCATCTTTTTATTGCGAATGCGGCTGCGGGTGCGGTTTCTCCAATTAACATTACCTGTAGCTTATATAGCTTATATATATACGATGTTGATAAAATAAAATAAAAGAATAAAACATGGAAGTACCGCGGATGCGAATATCCGTAACATCCTTTCTCGAGTCATGTTTCAATTAGAGAAAACGAGCCAGGAATCAATTCCTATCTCTGTTTACTGAGCGCGGCGTATCATTAGGCACGAGGTTGATCCGATGCGAAGTTAAATGGCTACTTTGTATGTAAAAGGGCTCTTATTTTAGACCTAGTTGATTTATATGTCAAACTAAGAGGTGTCTGCATCTGCAAATTCGTACGTGAGGTGAAATATTTCAGGGTAATTGATCCGATCCGGTAGTTTTGGGGTGAATTATTCTTTACACTCCCTGTAATGTCAATCTTTGTAAAAATTGACTTTCCCATTTCATAAAATGATTCTGAAGACAGATTTTTACCTGTTTCTGTTGCCCGATGAAGTATTAAGTTTGGGGCCTATATTATTAATTCAGTCCGTTTAAGATTATGTAATTCAATAAGTACAGGTCGATTCACAAGAGCTGGCACGAATGGATTGAACGAGTGAATGATAATGTTTATGTGTGCATCACAAAATGATTAAATACAGGTTGATTCATTAAGCAATAATCGTGTTTTCAGACTATCTCGTCTCATAATTTTGTAACCATTGTGTATTTTCTAAAAAATCTCTACCTACACAATCGCAACCTTGTTTGCACACTGACGCCGTGAAGCCCGGAAATGTTATTGAAACATCTAAATTACGTATGAGTTTCGCATATTTTCGCCATGATTTAAAATATTTGGATCCTCCCGTATAAGAACGTCACTCAAAATTGACAAGTGACATTAATTTCGTTCAATCCATTCGTGCCAGCTCTTGTGAATCGACCTGTACACGAATATTGGCCGACTAAGTTGCCAAAATGCTAACTTAGCAGGTATTCGATAATAGCTACTATTTTAAGAAAATCGTTATTATTCCATTTGCTAATATCCATAATTGGTAAGAACGTGATTTGGTTCGGTCCCATGCAAATGCGGGGTGACATATAATCATCGGGTAAAGGGCGGTAGACAATTATTATATCAGTTACATAACGGCCGGCCGCTGGGACGAAATTAATGACGTACTTACTAATAATCCCAGTGAATCAGGGACGACTCAGACGAACTTATCTTCTAGCTGGATGACTAGCTCTTGATCCGTTAAGTTGGGACCTATCTATTTTGAGAGCGATAATACCAGCGATATTAAGAAGTCATTTGCGCTTGTAAGTACTTACCTAGCCTACGTTATTAACTTGGTAGATTCTTTTGAGAAGCTTATTATACATGTAATTAATGTTGATGTAGGTACTGGAGACATACCGAGAATGTTTTCTGAAGACTACTTCTTGATAATTACCTAAACATTAATGTTAAACACATCTAGTATAAGATCATCGTATTACTTTAATATAAATGAATATTATCCTGGTTATTTGTGAGCAAGTAACGACCCAGAGACACTTTATTGCAAACTGCACGCGTATATACTATCGTTTTTGGTTTTGGGTCGTTTTCTAAAAAAATATTCGTAGTCGAGGGATTAATTTACTTACCAAAATGTTTATATTGTTAATTGATCCTTTGTGTAACGAAAGTCCAGTTAGCAAGTTAAAGTGGCAATGAGCTGGGCATATAGCTCGAAGAGGTATCAGCGTAATTCGTCCCATTCGTTTTTCGTTCAATTCGTATTTCGTCTCATTCTATATTCGTCACACATTCTCTCTCTATGTTTAAAGAATAGTCTTAATAAAGAATGTGTGACGAATATAGAATGAGACGAAAAACGAATTGAAACCTTGAAGAACTGATGGCCGATGGGGGGTAAAGGTTCTTGAATGGAGATACCAACCGGAAGACGCAGCATGGGTAGACCTCCTACAAGATAGTTTGACGACCTGGTTAAGGTCGCCGGAAATCGATGGACGCAAAGACGTGCGACCATTGTTCGATGTGGAAAGTTTTTGAGAGAGATTAATATTCGGCAATAACGGACGTCTTGGCTGAAATGATGGCGGGTACAGTACATTCAGAAACTTAAAATATGCTTTAAACCTTCTCCGGCAAAATTACTTGTAAGTAGTCTAATTGCTATAGGGGCAAGACTTTATTTTCATCACACTTGCTCGAAAATGGTGTTGTTAAACGTAGGTTTTGCGGGCCGTAAATGACCTATTACGCCCTAGGGCGTAATGTTCTGATTTACTCTTATTTGTCATGTTCAAACGAAATGCCAACACATATTTCGGTAACATTAATTAAATGTTTAAATAGGTAGTGTATTTCAGTATTTTGCAAATATAAAAACAACTAAAATGGCCGTTTTAGGTCTTTACCGCTATGGTTTCCGAACGTGACTTGACATTCGCATTGTCTATGGATATATGTCACTCACTAATGTCACTTTCTATTTTAAAATTTTCTTCTGATACTGGGTGGAATAGTAAGGTTATTTTTATTTAGATTTCCTCACAAGTGTGAGGAGGAGGTCACTTACTTACCGCCCTTGATACACAATGTACTATTCAGCCCTGCCCGGAATCATTTTACGAAGTTCGAATTTAGATAATGGTATACCTATAGCTGGTAGACACTTACATATGATAGGGTGATAAGGATAAGTTAATAGGTACAGTCGAGTTCATGTACATCTACACATATAAGAGAACTAAAATATCTGAACATTCTTTTATGCTCCTGACAATAGGGTCGTGTTCAGATATTTTTGTTCCCGTAAGTAGGTAGATGTAAATGAACTCGACTGTACATTAGGTACAGTACAATTATTTCCACTTTGGCACTCGGCAATTCTCGACATTTATCGGGAGATATCGTAAGTGCAAATGACACGAGTTACATTGGTGCATATTCATAATATCGTAGTGTGCACTTAACAGTCTAAAACAGTAATGTAGATCACCTGCCACAATGACGTTTTTTTACAGTAGACCTATGAATAACACAGAAGTGGATTAATATAATAATTACATCGCATTACTAAAAACACAAATATTAAATTAGTACAAGGGAATGTACCTACTTCGTTAAAAGCGTTATTTATAATATAGGTTTTAGTATTAACAGTGATCGGATCTGGGGTGCAATTTAGGGTATGTGACTTCAAACGTCATACAGAAACATGGATGTTCCTCAGGATTTTGGGAATGAATTATTACCATAGATGCATATCGTCGACCGTAGGCCACCTAGCCCGATTCTATCGAAGTGGACAGGGACGAGGTGACCTGGTTCGACCCCAGGCACCCCCGGTACCCCACCCAGTCCGACCAAACTCAGGGTGGTCCGGCTAGCGACCTGGTTCGACCCCAGGGAACGCCACGGCCGACCACCCGGTCCGACAATCGCTACGCCCATGTATGGGTTGCGAGTTTAACAGTTTAAAAAAAAAAACCGTAGGCTGAATTAGCGTAAGGGACATTGTTTTGCCTGCCCCTTACCGTAATTCAGCCTACGGTCGACGATATAACAAAAAAAAATATCTGCAATAATATCCATTGCCAAAATCCCGAGGAACATCCATGTTTCTCTATAAAGTTTAAAGTCATATTCCCCAAACTGCACCCCAGATCCGATCTTTGATTACTAATTAGGTTTATTAAATAGATTTGAATATTTTACATTAGTGAATTCTAAGATTTTATACACTCTATGTGAAAACACGAACCTTTACGATTAAAACCGAGACGTTCCGAGTGTCAAAGCGGAAATAATCGTACTGTACCCCTCCTTACTTCCTTACCCGTAGTCGGGTAAAAATATACAATGCTGTATTATTATCATTTATAGTAATAATAGACGAGGTATTAACAAGACAGAAATGAACGTTTTAATCGCTCAGTGATTGAAATTTAATGAAGCAATCTAAAGGGTCGATTGCTAAATGAATACACTCGTTACCTTTAAACTAATGATTACATGTGTGAACACGTTTAGTCGAGCATTATGAACGTAATGTTCGTTGTTAAATAAACAAACCACTTGATCCTCGCCGTGTGTGTTTTGGTAATCGAATTTCCAATTAATCCGGCTAGGAAAATAATTTCATTGCGTTTGCTTTTCCTGGCCAAGTCCTGGCTATATGACTGAACTACATAGAACTCCAGAATAAGGCAAAATTAATTTACATTTCAACTTGTACACAAAAACTGCTACTTTTAACTAGTTGGGCTAGCATAACTGGCCGCAATTTAACCCTATAACCTGTCACTTTCGCACTATACAGCGTGTAAATTTTATACGGGCGTATATTTTAATGACGATTAGTATCGGATCTAGGGAACCTATTTACATTTTCTTTCGTTAGGAAAATCCTTAATTTTTTTCATACATAATAATTGAGTACGCAATGTATTACATCCATATTAAATTACGTACCCAAACGTCATATCATGCCGGTATTAATTTATCTTTTAACTGCTCCACTGTTGTTCGAGGTTTTGAGAAACTTCGCTCTTCACTGCATCCCATGGTAAAAAGTCCAATAGAGACACATCAGGGAAGCAAGCAGCTAGGCCACCTACGACGGCCAAACCGTTCTATCCACTAGCTACGCGAATATGCTGTAGAGCATTAACGATTTTTCGTGCGCTCCGCGGAGTTCGCCTGTTCAGAAAACGCTCTTCGTTACATCTCATAAGCTCGACCGCTTTTTTGACCTTCGCCGTAGATCAAAATAATGTTCGCAGGTTCATTAGAAGGAAAATTAGGCGGTCGCGGCCTTTTCAACAATTATTTTGATCACTGACGACAACATGACAAATTATGTCAGGAAAACTACAGGAAAACAGAAACCAGAGACTAAAAATTTGTATCGGTCAAAAATCGAAAAGTTTTTATTTCGTTTCTTAGTGATTAAAGTCGCCAAGTAGGTTACTGAAATCCTTCAATACGTTGTTCGTTTATGCTGTCGTTTTATTCTAATCCAACCTTTTCGTTCGCTCAAAGCTATATAGCAATAATGTTTAAAATAACAGACAGTGAAAGAAGTGTCCGACACGCAACGTCAGTCGTTTATTGAATAAATCAGAAACCTACTTTACTATCACCATTTGTTTGTGAAGGTTAATTATGGGGAAACTGATAAGTAGTTTGGTAGCGAAAGATACAAGAGTCGTAATGGCATGAGAATTAACGTATTTGCATTGCCTCGTACATTCTGCGATTACTATACTGCAGGACCAAGTTACAAAACCCTAATTCATTCTGATAAAGCGGTTTCAACTATTATTTAGGAATTATCAGAAAAAGATATAAAAAATGAAGTAAACAAACAGTTAATTACTTGTTATGTCAAACTAAGTTGGATTGCATCCATTGCTGCTCGGTCGAACTTTAAAAAAATCATTACGCCTAATTAATAACACTATTTAACAAAACTATTATGCCCTATGAGTCGTATGATCGGATACTATAGCTGGGTAAAATATACGCCCGTATAAAATTTACACGCTGTATGTAATGAAAAGGGATAGTTAGTACATTTTCCTTAAAAAAATATATAACCGTCACGTCATTGCCTTACTTGCATAATTTTTGCTTTATCTTGTTTTTAAACAAATTATATCATTTTACTTTGTTAATTGAGCAGATATACATAGTAATATCTGTTTAATATTGCCAATTCCTATTTCCTTATATTTAAAATTAATTAAAAATGACAAGAGTAACGTGCTAAACCGAACCCGTCATCTTTTGCATTGCGTCAAGATTAACTGTCTTCATGAAATTGTGTTCATTGTTGGCGATACTTAGGATCGCTGAAAAATGGCGTACATTGTTGAAAATGTTACTTTTAGAACCTCATATTCCTTGCTTCTACTTTATTCTAATGTGCACTTTATATTGTTAAGTATAAGGTGATTTTCGCATGACATGACTGAGTATGATGGGCGTTTGGGGGAGTAGGCGGGTGGAATAAGGGCGGCGACCGCGGCTGGCTCCACAATTTATGTTTCGCTCGCGTCTAGTGAAAGCCTGCGATGAAAGTTTCATCGTATCGCCGAGCTGCAGGCGTGAAAATAAAATTGGAGCGCGCTTTGGCTTTCCGAAATGCTGCTATCGGAGCTGTTGTTCTTGTCATATTAACCGCGGCGTTATCTACATAGTTGCTATAAGTATCCGCTCTTTGATGTTAATTTTGAAGAGTCTCTTCCTGAGTGATAGGATGGTGACAAGGGAAAACTAAATTATGAAAGCAAAGTAGCACTCAAATTTTGGAGAATTTGGTTCTTTGTTTATATGAAATAATATGAGAATAAATGATAAATATTTCGTAGGTTAGGTACTGAATTAAGGCAAAGGTCAAAAGGAATGCTATAACTAAGCAATGGATCAGGCTGATACAGCACCAAGGAGACTGTCGTAACAAAAAAGAGTCCTATACCCAACGATGGGTAAAATAGATAGATTTATTTATTTAAATTAAATTGATCACGTAATTATGTTGATATAATAAACTAATCCGAATCTGTAGCAAAACTTCTTGTAACGCAACAAATACTATCTAATTATCCCTTTTCATTAAATATAAATACTGTGAAAGTGACAGGTCATGCTCTGTCGCGAAACAAATGAAGACGCGGCCACTTGTGCAAGCACAGCAGTAATCGCATTCGTGAAAAGAATGAACTTTAAATTGACATACATTTCGTAAACCTTGGCACGTCAATTGTCGTGCGATTTCGATGTGTGAACACAATGAAGTATAATATTGTCTTCGGTTTTCGCGATTATCACTCATTGTAATAAATACATAGTTATTTATGTGACTGGTGCATAATGAGAGGCATTAATACACGGTTTTATAAAACGAGCCGAAGGCGAGTTTCAAAATAAGATCACACGAGTGATTTAATGCTTAATTATGTACAGTCGCATACATAAGTGGTACTATTAACTTATTTGTAGGTATAAAACCTAAGTTTGAATAAAACACAAATAATAAGAAGTTAAAACTTTATGTAACTGTGTAGTATAACAGTTAATTAAGTTTAGTTTTATATATAAACTTTAATCTAACAATACCCCGGTATATGGTGCTGTTAAGGTAAATGTCCCAGTGAATGACACTATAAGGAGCAAATTCGCACATTTATCCAAAAACCGTCTCAATTATCAAACATACTGATTAAACGCATATGCAAATGTATTAACCGGTTCTTCATTAATGATATAGGAACAACAAAATATTTGATAATCGTACACTTACTAAATTAATCCGGTTTTACGCAACCTCTGAAATTGTACCAGTGAATGACAGGCTAAATCTCGTATGTACCATTGAATGACTATGACAAAAAAAATAGTCTGTGTACCAGTATATGACAGGGCGTTGCATCACGTTTTCATGATTATCTGGGGGTACGGCAGTGCCCCCGCCAAGTCGAACTAAATCTGGGGGCACGGTAGTGCCCGCGCCAAGTCGAACAAAACAAAGGCACGGCCTTCCTTACCAACCTTTTCTCGAAGCCATTCAGGCCATTTTCAACCTCCTGTCATTTTGTGCTGGCTAAAGCTAGAACCCTGAATTTTCAGCCTCTCCTTAAAAGCTTTTTGCCTCTCCTTAAAAGCTTTACACCAGTGCCTACCTACCAGGAAATCCAGCTTTGGATAAGGAAACGATCCATTTGACCAGGGTAGCTTCGTGATCCGCTGTAAGGTAACTCTTGGGCACCATACGGCACTCGACTGGATTTTTACCATGCACTTCGTATAATAAAGTGATTCGAGGAATTCCATAATTATTTTTTGGCTGCTGTAGCAACCGAAATTCCCCTTGCCACTTCATATATACCTTTAAGATGTCGTCTTGAGTATAATGCAAAGTTCTTGGTGGCATGTTTTCATAGCAAAATACCTGTAACCAATGAATGACATACATGTATGACCCAATGAATGACACATCAATATGCAACTGTCATTTATTGGTCCTCCATAGAGAAGGAGTCTCTGACACCCATGTCATACACTACTCAAGCCATCAATAGAAACTTGTCACTTACAGAATAATTTAAATGTATGTTCTTGTACTTCCTTCCCATAAGGTCCAATTTAAGTTTTGCAAAAAATCTCGTATGAGTGAATGACATGGGTGTCATTCACTACTAAACGCGAATATTTTGTACCAGTATATATGACATGCCTCCAAAATACCAAAAAAATCAAAATTAATCATTTAAAAACAAAGAATATCAATGTTTGTTTAATTATCTTACAGTTTAAATAATCACTTACAAAAAAAACGCAAAATCCTGCCTATAAATTCCACTTTCATGAAGCAAGGTCTTAACAGATTTACTAAATATAACGACGCACGGACGACTCGGAGCATCTGTTCGTAAACATTGTCGCTAAAAATTCAAAAGAATTCAAGGAATCGACGAAAGCTTCTAAACTAAATTCACAAATGACACTAATAGTCGATTAAACCCGGTTTTTGGGCTATATTGATATCCGTTTTCTTATTTTTTGAAATAAACTGCAAAAAAGTCATTCACTGGGTCAGTGTCCACAACGTTCACAACGGTAATATAACAGGGTAAATTTATGATTTTCCAAGACTACCCGCGACCACGAACACTGAAAAGGATTTTATTACAACAATGAAGTATGTATACTTTTACAGGATGCAATCGAAATTTCGAGCAAAACTAATAAAACAATATAAGACTTGAAAATAGTATTTTATGCAACAGTTGTATAAGTAAGCTCAAAAAATGCGAATGGCGTGAGTTAGTTATCGCAAATAGATAGACGCCATGAGCGTTTTTTGACTTAACAACGTTGCGTACAATACTTTTTCTACGGATAGGTTTTAAAATATAAAATTAACAGGGCGCTGTGTCTATGGTAAACTTTTTTTTTATTTGACGTATGTTCGCTAATGACACGCAGTGACGATATTAAATAGTATTTTATGCAACAGTTGTATAAGAAGGTTCAAAAAATGCGAATTGCGTGAGTTGCGATACGAGCCGCGAATGCGGCGAGTATCGCAAATAGAGACGCAATGAGCGTTTTTTGACTTAATTATACAACGTTGCATACAATACTTTTTCTACGACTAGGTTAAAATATAAAATACATGGACGTCACGCGTGTCTCGTCTGATCTCTCCGAGTGTGTACAGCCGGCATGACAGTTGTGTCTATGGTAAACTTTTTTTTGATATGGCTGGTGACACGATGTGACGATAATTAAAATACTTTTTTTTTATGTTGGCATCAATTAATTTAATTCGGAAAGTTTTGTTTTTCTTATGAATCGTAGGAATTTAATTGTTTGTTAAGTTGGTAGTTGTGTATTTTTATCGTGAAGTTAGAATTGAGCGCTTAATCCTTGACCTAAGTTTAACCTAGATTTAGAAGTCTGTGGATGCCAGCAATAACGTAAAGTGACTATAACGACACTAGTGCTGTTATGGGGAATAGAGTATAGACTTCTCTGAACTCATATTATGTATGTTCTTATATTAGTGTTCGTGACCAAGTAAAAGACAGATAACAGTACAGGAGTAGAAAAAATATTTTTTCTACTCCTGTACTGTTATCTGTCTTACATAATATGAGTTCAGAGAAGTCTATACTCTATTCCCCATAACAGCACTAGTGTCGTTATAGTCACTTTACGTTATTGCTAGCAGCCACAGACTTCTAAATCTAGGTTAAACTTAGGTCAAGGATTAAGCGCTCAATTTTAACTTCACGGTAAAAATGCACAACTACCAACTTAACAAACAATTAAATTCCTAAGGTTTTTAAGAAAAACAAAACTTTCCGAACTAAATTCATTGATGCCAACATAAAAAAAGTATTTTCAATTTAAGTATATTTTAAATTAAAAAAAAAAGTTTACCATAGACACATATCGTCAGTCAAACGTCATATTTGCCTTGTTTCCAGGTTATGATTAATTTCGTATTTTTTCTACTCCTGTACTGTTATCTGTCTTTTACTTGGTCACGAACACTAATATAAGAACATACATAATATGAGTTCAGAGAAGTCTATACTCTATTCCCCATAACAGCAATAGTGTCGTTATAGTCACTTTACGTTATTGCTAGCATCCTGCTACGTTTTAGGGTCGGGAGTAAATAAATTAAACAAAAGAAGTCCGTTAATATAGATTTATTACTCCCGAACGCCGCGAGCACGTGAAAAAGTCACTGAGGGGTAGGTTCGTGTAGGCCGGTCTGATTTCACTCCTCGGTTCCACCGGATGGTAACTGCCACCACGCTAGTACTTCCCTGGATCTCGGGAACGCCGTGGAGATGGAATGGGCTGAGGGACGTCAGCCGGCAGTACCAGGAATGGTGGTGATGAAGCCGGAAGTACGCTAACCGTACGGTAGCACCCTGGAATTTACGTCCGCCGTGTAAATTAAAATTGTTCCACATTCATCTCCGTTGACTGTCACCGGTGTAAGCAGAAGCAGAAGAAAAGAGAAAGTACTGCGTGATGGTGATGGTGAAATGGCTTGGTGAAGTGCGGATGACCAGTCAGACGGAGTTTACAAAATGAAGTGGAAATACATAACAAAATTTGCAAAAGGAACTGAAATTAAATTGACATATTTTTAATTACTTTAAAAATCATTAATTATTACAATTAAGCATGATAAAAATGTGAAAGACATTAACAAGCGAGATCTAGGACTTTAACTCAATTTGCAAGCGAAATCAGAGCAAAGAAACCTGTAACGGAAAAGCCGTTAGAAACGCCTTAAAATCTACCTGCTTTTAATTTGAAGCGTAAGAAATGTTCAACACTTACCCAATATAGGGGTTTACACTGTATTTATATAAATGAGTACATTACTCGGAAATAAAATTGAATTAGACAGATTGGCATGCAACCAGCGCGGACGCGACGCGTGAAGTCGCTGAGATGAGCGAACGTGCGCCCGCGCCGGTAGCCAAATCTGTCTGTCCCCAACCACGACAAGTAAGGCCGCAGCGGGCAGCGGGCGCGGGCGGGTGAGAGCACCCGGCAGACTGGTTTTGAACAATAGCAATGCGCATCGAGTACAGTTCGTCATGAAATTAAGTGTCGCGACGAAGTGTATAATTAACTTATTATAGTGTATGTTAAAAAGAAATCGTTACGTCTTTAGATTTAGCTTCTATAGCGAAGGTTATGTAACGATTTACGTTACAATACCCCCGCGCGTCGTGAAGGATTTTATTACATATTTAAATGAAATAAAATCCGCACTTCCTTTGTACCTGTACAACACTTTCATCACTCTCCTTCCATACTTCACGCTCCCATGATTACGTCAGTAACTGTTAAAAATGTAACATAATTACCGACGCTTTACGTCAAAAAAGAATTAGGTGACCTGTTACAAGAACTTGAAACCTTACAGATACAAATGCACAAGAAATTAAAACGCTAGAAAACTAAATGTAAATGTCGCTCAAAAATTTGGGTAAATGTTGAACAATAAAAGGAAAAATAAATACTCCGTCTGTTACAAAATTTATGAATCTAAATAACGTTTTGGTTGCAAGTGAGCAAAAAAAATGAATGATCAAGGCAAAGCTAAAAAAACGCATATGAAAAAAAAACGTTCACAAAAATAAAAAAACAAAAGAAGCGTATGAATTGCAACTATTGTGCACGGACACCACTATAGATAAGACAATAAATAATTTTGAATAAGTTTGCAAAAAAAAAACACAATTTAATCGAGCTGACTGTACCAGCGGACAGCTTTAAAAACTTCGTTAGCGTGATTTTCACACGAAAACAAAAAAAAATTAGACAAATGTGGCCGACTGTACCAATGCAATATTTAAAATTTTAACAGAAAAAAAACAAGTAATCCGTACACCTTAGCTGCTGGCAACCAAAAAATAAAAACTGAAAAAACGTTTCACAATACAAAAAAAAAACATCAAGCACACACAACCTCAACCAACCTTGGAGCAAAATCAGACCTTATTAGAACCGCGGAAGGGCGCCAGTGCTGCGTTTTTGGGTCGGGAGTAAATAAATTAAACAAAAGAAGTCCGTTAATATAGATTTATTACTCCCGAACGCCGCGAGCACGTGAAAAAGTCACTGAGGGGTAGGTTCGTGTAGGCCGGTCTGATTTCACTCCTCGGTTCCACCGGATGGTAACTGCCACCACGCTAGTACTTCCCTGGATCTCGGGAACGCCGTGGAGATGGAATGGGCTGAGGGACGTCAGCCGGCAGTACCAGGAATGGTGGTGATGAAGCCGGAAGTACGCTAACCGTACGGTAGCACCCTGGAATTTACGTCCGCCGTGTAAATTAAAATTGTTCCACATTCATCTCCGTTGACTGTCACCGGTGTAAGCAGAAGCAGAAGAAAAGAGAAAGTACTGCGTGATGGTGATGGTGAAATGGCTTGGTGAAGTGCGGATGACCAGTCAGACGGAGTTTACAAAATGAAGTGGAAATACATAACAAAATTTGCAAAAGGAACTGAAATTAAATTGACATATTTTTAATTACTTTAAAAATCATTAATTATTACAATTAAGCATGATAAAAATGTGAAAGACATTAACAAGCGAGATCTAGGACTTTAACTCAATTTGCAAGCGAAATCAGAGCAAAGAAACCTGTAACGGAAAAGCCGTTAGAAACGCCTTAAAATCTACCTGCTTTTAATTTGAAGCGTAAGAAATGTTCAACACTTACCCAATATAGGGGTTTACACTGTATTTATATAAATGAGTACATTACTCGGAAATAAAATTGAATTAGACAGATTGGCATGCAACCAGCGCGGACGCGACGCGTGAAGTCGCTGAGATGAGCGAACGTGCGCCCGCGCCGGTAGCCAAATCTGTCTGTCCCCAACCACGACAAGTAAGGCCGCAGCGGGCAGCGGGCGCGGGCGGGTGAGAGCACCCGGCAGACTGGTTTTGAACAATAGCAATGCGCATCGAGTACAGTTCGTCATGAAATTAAGTGTCGCGACGAAGTGTATAATTAACTTATTATAGTGTATGTTAAAAAGAAATCGTTACGTCTTTAGATTTAGCTTCTATAGCGAAGGTTATGTAACGATTTACGTTACATCCACAGACTTCTAAATCTAGGTTAAACTTAGGTCAAGGATTAAGCGCTCAATTCTAACTTCACGATAAAAATTCACAACTACCAACTTAACAAACAATTAAATTCCTACGATTCATAAGAAAAACAAAACTTTCCGAATTAAATTAATTGATACCAACATAAAAAAAAGTATTTTAATTATCGTCACATCGTGTCACCAGCCATATCAAAAAAAAGTTTACCATAGACACAACTGTCATGCCGGCTGTACACACTCGGAGAGACCGGACGAGACACGCGTGACGTCCATGTATTTTATATTTTAACTTAGTCGTAGAAAAAGTATTGTATGCAACGTTGTATAATTAAGTCAAAAAACGCTCATTGCGTCTCTATTTGCGATACTCGCCGCATTCGCGGCTCGTATCGCAACTCACGCAATTCGCATTTTTTGAACCTTCTTATACAACTGTTGCATAAAATACTATTATAATTTAAAACCTCGTCGTAGAAAAAGTATTGTATGCAACGTTGTATAATTAAGTCAAAAAATGCTCATTGCGTCTCTATTTGCGATACTCGCCGCATTCGCGGCTCGTATCGCAACTCACGCAATTCGCATTTTTTGAACCCACTTATACAACTGTTGCATAAAATACTATTTTTTTATGTTGGCATCAATGAATTTAGTTCGGAAAGTTTTGTTTTTCTTAATAACCGTAGGAATTTAAGTTTGTTAAGTTGGTAGTTGTGCATTTTTATCGTAAAGATAGAATTGAGCGCTTAATTCTTGACCTAAGTTTAACCTAGATTTAGAAGTCTGTGGCTGCTAGCAGTAACGTTTTGCGACTATATCGACACTAGTGCTGTTATGGGGAATAGAGTATAGACTTCTCTGAACTCATATTATGTATGTTCTTATATTAGTGTTCGCGACCAAGTAAAAGACAGATAAAAGTATAGGAGTAGAAAAACATAATTAAGTCTAAAATTGTATCTTATTAAGTTGCACAGGTCGACAAAGCGGGCGCTGAAATTGAAACACCTACACATTGGACATTACTCCTGAGAACGGGCCCCCCAAAATCACGACTCTTGACGTTTACGCCTCAAAGGTCTCAAGAATTGTCTTCTAAGGAAAAAATGTGTCAGAAGCCACGTCATCCCGTTTTTATCAGAGCTCTCTCGCATGGCTGCTTCGTCTGAATGCGAAGAATTTATTGCGTTGTACAGCCTCCAGCCGAGTGCGCAGAATTAGTCCACAATCACTGCTAGACTGAGATGCGACCGCCGGTAATACTGCCTGATCTAGTACCATCTAGCTACGTGTGGAAGAGGACTAAAAGTTATGTAAACGCTTGTTTGCGATTAGAGCGGGTTTGCATAGCCCTGAAAAACTGGGTGGTAAAACCAAGAAAGGCCGAGATCGCAGCTGTTTACGGCCCGAGCTGCAACCGAGGGACGTTAATATGAGATCGAGGGCTTTCTTTATTACCTCCCATGTTGTGTACATCATTTGGTGTGACAAAGATATGAAAAGTGACATCCTGCCAAACACTATAATGATACGTTGGATGCAACTTTCAAACTTAAAAAAACAAAAAATAAAAACCGACTTCCAAAAACTTAAACTAAAAAGCAAAAAATAATATGTTAATTACCCGAAAGAAATGGATAATCAACGATTCATATATACATATACAGATATTTATAGTTTTTAACCTGCTTTTTTGAAGTCGGTGCCTGCCACGCAAAGCTGGCTATGCTGAGCTCCTTTTATCCTTAGCTGGCACCGACTTCAAAAAAGCAGGTTAAAAACTATAAATATCTGTATATGTATATATGAATCGTTGATTATCCATTTCTTTCGGGTAATTAACATATTATTTTTTGCTTTTTAGTTTAAGTTTTTGGAAGTCGGTTTTTATTTTTTGTTTTAAAAATTTACTTTATTTTTAAATTTTTAGTGGCGCTGTAAAAATACTATTTTAACCAAATAGACTAAAGTCTATTTAGTTAAAAGAACATTTTTCCAAATCGGTCTAGCCTCAAGTAATCGGGGAACAAACCTACATAAAAATTGATCTTTGTTTTGAAGTCGGTTAAGACTGGAAACTTATATCTAATAAGAAGTGCACGAGAAACTAAGAAAAATACCAAAATCGCTATATGTGTGCCTCTAATATTTGAAGAGTTCCCTCGATTTCTCCAAGATCCCATCATCAGATCCTGATTTGGTTGCAATGGAATCACCTCGGAAGTATACCCTTTCAAACAAAAAAATAATTTTCCAAATCGGTCCAGCTGTTTTTAAGTAATCGGGGAAGAAACCTACATAAACATTTGTTCCTTTTTTGAAGTCGGTTAACACTAAAAACTTATTGCTAGTAAGAAATGGACAAGAAACTACGAAAAATACCGAAATCGCTATATGTGTGCCTCTAATATTTGAAGAGTTCCCTCGGTTTCTCCAGGATCCCATCATCAGATCCTGATTTGGTTGCAATGGGACCATTTCGGAAGTATACCCTTTCAAACAAAAAAAGAATTTTTCAAATCGGTCCAGCCGTCTTCGAGTAATCGCGTAACAAACATACAAAAAAAAAAAAAAAAAAAAAACATTCAGACGAATAGAGAACCGGCCTTCTTTTGGAAGTCGGTTAAAAAAAACGTCATACATGTTTTAGCATACGACGTATTTTAGGATTATCAGGGATAGAACAACAAAGCTATACATTTTTTTTTCGGACGGATTGTTTTTTGTCGAACCTATTAGAATGCTTTTGACCTGTTTTATTTCACTCTCTTAGCTTTAATTTTAGTACATTACTTACCTAGCTAGGGAGGTAAAAAAAGAATGTTTCAGATCACAGGTATTTGACGCCCTTTTTTACCGCCCATGGTAAGTACAAGATTTTTCATCACACTTGCTCGAAAATGGTGTCATTACACGTAGGTTCTGCGGGCCGTAAATGGCTTATTACGCCCTAGGGCGTAATGGTTTTCTTTTTAAATTTGAAACGCTGGTTCTGTTTCACTCTTATTTGTCATGTTCAAAGGAAACGCCAACTTACTTTTTTAACTTTTATCACTGAAATATTTATTTAAAGATAACTATTATTGCAAATACATGTAAACACATATTTCGGTAACATTAATTAAATGTTTAAATAATGTATTTCTTTATTTTGCAAATATAAAATGCCGCTTACCGCTATGGTTTCCGAACGTGACTTGACTTCGCATTGTCTATGGACTTAAATGTCACTAATGTCACTGTCTGTTTTAATATTTTCTTGTCATACTGGGGCGATTAGTAAGGTTATATTATTAAGATTTCCTCACAAGTGTGATGAAAAACATTGTGTGTGCCACGGGCGGTAAAGGAATTACAAACTCGTGTTATTAAAGCCCTCGGTTTCACCTCGGACTTATAACAAACACTCGTTTGCAATTCCTTACTTACCGCCCTAGATACACAATGTACTATTACCTCTCCCCAGGCCAGGAAGTGAGATTTTCCGCACACATAGCGTGCGGTAATTGCCACTTTATGGCTAGGTGTGATATAAAACACTTTTCACGATTGTAGAAATACATATAGTATAGTTTAGGTTGCGGTTAGCTTTCTTCTTTCTCTCTCCATTCTTTCATTCATAACTATTTTTCGTGTTTGACGTATTGTATAATGTAACGTAAAAAATATCGAAATGTACAGATATTATACTAAAAACGACAACAACCACTCCGTTTTAGTTAGTTGCGTGTTTGTAAGATGTCGTTTGTACTTAGTATAATATCTGTACTTTTCGATATTTTTACGGTAAGCGCGCTTGCCCCGACTGACCTTAGGACTAGTTAACGTAGGCTTACCGACGGTTGTATCGCAGCCTACGGGAAGTTGTACGTGCCCCAACAATGCATGCGTCCCGCGCAGATTGTTGTTTTTGATCGAATAAACAACTGAAGTCTGAGGGTGACGTTTGTGGCCCTACGTCGAGTCGGGAGAAAAAAGCTCCGCACTACGGAAAACGGAAATTTCATCTACGCCAGGTAAAAAAAACGTCACTTCGCAATATTCAATACGATTACTTGTACAGGTATGTACTTGTGGTGCGACTCTGTCTGTCACAGCCAGATATCTCAGGAACTACTACTGCTATCGATTTGAAATTTGGAATAGTGTCAAAAGTCGCTAACCCGAGCTTTATATTACTTTTTTAAAGGGCGTCGAAATGTGCTATTGTATAAAGGGCGGTGTCAAATGAAAAGGCTTAATTTGTAGATTCTAAATCTTTTATTTTTTTCTTAGTCATGTACTCGTACTTTTTTATTCAGAACGAAAAACATTAAATAAAATACCTTAACTTATACCTTCCTAACTTGCATAGTTTTTTTAGAAATTAGCAAAAATCGTAACACAAACTTATTGGCTGGTACTAAACTAACCGCGCCCTATGTCGATCTATGGAGACAACGGTTTTTCAATAGTAACGTTTGTCCCGCTTTACAGTTTTTCTTGAACTATCCACGTATCTACTTACGAGTCAGAACTCTCGTTGCGCGAGTCCGACTCGCACTTGACCGGTTTTTTTTACTTTAAGGTTTTAGGTTTAGGTTAGTTATATAAAATTGTATCCTTATACACTTTAAAATGAAAGAACCGCTAATACGATTAGTCGTTATAAATTATAGCATGATGTTCATATAGTCACATATCATTTCTAGAATGAAAGCAAACATTAAATGACTTGACCGTCACTGGAAGCTTTATATATTGAGAAGGCATAGCTGTTTCCGTCGAATTATCACCAGTTTCCGTGCTATATTTGACTTCAATTTCCGGTCCAGTGGCGCCACCTGGCGGATCGCGCCATTTTTGCTAAAGGTAAAATATGGCCTGCGATTTTTATATCATTGGCGTTTTGTTTCCCGTCGAAGCAACATCACCGTAGCATGTCAGCACCTCTGACTTTGCAACGGTTATAAGTATTTATATTACCGAATCTAATTCGTAATAATTTAATTTAAATACTTTATAGATATTCTTTCTAAAAGCTAAATCCGTTCAATTCATAGTGATTCAATCCGTTTCGACCGAAAGGTGCACATGTAAGTACCCGACTTTTACTATTATAAACGCAGTAGTCATTTTCTTTTAACAGTTTTTCTGTTCGGACCACTGCTTTTAGTTTAGCACTTTCGGGTGAGCAACGTCTGAGAGACGTCGAATATGAAGGCTTAACAATGCTTAATTGAACGGTGCTCACGCGAAGGTGTTAACATTTTATAGAACCAGTTTTTCGTGTTTTATCCCATATATAGGTGCGTGCAAGTTACATCGATTGATTGTATTTAGAGTTAATCAAATACAATCTGTGGCTCATAAACCTATGAGCGTAGAATTAACGTAATTTCTCTGGCATGATAGTACTGTCAAGCTTATGATTCTATATCATTTAGCACACAAGTTTGTGCAGATCTTTACGAAAATGACGATGTAACTGAAAGGTCATTCCCAAAAGTTGAAAATCAAAACGAAAGCTTGCATTTACATTTAATATCAAGACTAAACTTAAAGAGCGTCTGTTCCAAAACTCCAGATAATTTTCTGAAACTGTTACTTGGTGCTCAGCGTTTGGGAAGTCCCTCGTGGTCTGAAGTTAGATACTGATACCCAAATTGTACAATCACACTCCAGGTTTCATAGACTTGGAAACAAACGAAGAGGTAAAAACATATGACACCTTACGTCATCTATCTTATACTGATAAATCATATGCCGATAACATATTGCACTCTCAAACAAAAACAGGCAGTGCAAGACAGTACCTACTTATTCGTAACCTATTACCGTGGGCAAAAGATACTGAATTTACCTATAAAGGTATAAACTCTAAAGTCCATTATCTGTTTCAAAAAGGCGATGTACAGAAAATCACTTCAGACCTCTTGCAATTAGGTAGTAAAAATTGTTAGTACCTAAATAAAATTCCCCCCTCAATATCTCACATTATTGATTCTGAGCCTTTTACATAAGCATAGAAAAGGTGGGTGGAGTTCGTAAAGCGTTTTGGCTCTCCAAAATTCAAGCCCACAACAACACAAGTAATGCACAAGTAAAAATCAGTCTGTCATACAGTAGCCGCCCCTCGCGGGGGCAAGGCGTCCGAAAACAACAGTCCATTCCATCGCGTGGAATGACAGTGCATGTCAAACTGAATTTCCCATTGCATAATATGCATATGCAAGCGTTTAACTCACCCTCGCGGGGTGGATGTCATGTCATACAATAGCCGCCCCTCGCGGGGGCAAGGCGTCCGAATTCTACCGTCCATTCCATCGCGTGGAATGGCAGTGCATGTTAAACAATCAAACTGAATTTCTCATTGCATTACCTGCATACGCAAGCGTTTAACCCACACTCGCGGGGTGGATGTCATTGCCTGAATTGCCAACACATGTGGTGCCGTAACCGCAACCTTCAACTAATCAGAATAACTTCCACTATGCTAAGTGGATTCATTTCAAAATCAAGGCTCGCGGCCCGACTGAGGGGGTAGCGGAGGACGTGGCTTTGCCTCCAGAGGATATAAGGGAAATGTCTCGAAACGGTTTCGGGCAGGTCAGCTAACACATTACCTTGCACAATGGAAGCAAATGGGAGCTCCAAAAATAATAATGAAGTTAATTAAAGGGTATCGCATACCGTTCTATCAAAATCCCCGCTTGTTTGTTCAAAATTAAACACAGGCCCCTTTTTTCACACCTCAGTTGTGAAAGAAATGTCTGCAATAGTGCACAGAATGAAAACTAGGTATTTTGAAGGTGGCGCAACAGTCGCCAAGCTTCCTCTCCGCTCTGTTTCTTGTGCCAAAATCAGACTGATTTGCCTGTCTAATATTCAATCTAAGGGCACTAAACGAGTACTGTACTGACCGATCTATTTCACCTAATAAACATGCATCGAATCCCCGATTTCTTACAACGAAACGATGGTTGGATGTGCAAAGTAGAGACATATCCCAAGCAGACTTTCACATGAAAGTGACAAAGTCCCACAGACGTTTCTTACGTCTGGTTTACAACAGGAAATTTTTAGATATTACTTGTCTTCCATATCCATTCGGTTTGTAATAAATGTCTAATATTCCTATACGACTTTTTGACAGTTTATCAAAAAGTGCTCTTGATTGTGCTCGCATTCTTCGTGATCATGCCGAAATTACCGTAGAAATGCTCCGGCATCTCGGCTGGAAAGTAAATTTCGACAAATCGATTCTGCATCCTCAGAAAAGCATATATAACTAGGAATGAATTGGCATACTTGGGACAATCAAAAAATTTTTACCGGAAGAGAAGCTGGTATCATTAATCATAAAATCAAGTCAAACCCTCAAAGAAGGAAAATAGAATTTGAAAAACACATACACAGAGTATAGTAGGGTCTCTGAATTTTGTCAGTTTTATCATTACACGGAGTCAGCTCCATTATCGTCAGCTACTGATATTTCTAAACAGCCTGTCGGGCCCCTCAACAAAAGCATTCTCGATTCCTCAACCTATGTCGGAAGAATTAATTTGGTAGATTCAAAATTGTCAGTCGTCAACACCGCTGCAATTACCCTCCACCCACAAACTTTCTAACGACCGATGCGTCGGATCTAGCTTGGGGGGCATAATTGAACGATCTGGCCCTCTCGGGGTCATGGTCGCCAGAGGAACAGAACCTGCACTGCAATCACAAGAAAATGCTAGCCATTCTCCCCTCTCTTAGAGGCCACGCTCACCTCATGAGCCACAGCACGATCCTCATACAGTGCGACAACAGGACAGCCGTAGCACACCTGAGAAAAGAGGAAGGTACAAAATCACTAACCGTACATAACATAACCCATCAGATCTTGGATCTTTTAGATCAAAATTACGATTCAGTATCCACTATCTACCAGGCAAGTACAACTCGCAAGCCGACCACCTGTCGCGCGTGGCACTTACTATCGACATATGTGGAGACGGTGTTCTTGAAATGAGGAACTCCGAAATAAACCTGTTCGCCTCGGCAACAGCTCATATAGTACACAATTATGTATCTCGAGACCTGAGAGACCTTCATGCCCTATACCACGATGCGTTCAGCATTCCCTGGAATTACCCACTTGCATGGGCGTGTCCGTCACCATTTCTAGTCCCGAAAGTTCTGACTCATCTGAATCAGTCTTCTGGTATATTCCTAATAGTGGTCCCTCGTTGGGAGAAGGTATTCTGGTGCGCGGACCTCAAAGCCCGAGCGCTAGCAGCACCAATAACTTTGAGGAACTTACAGAAGAATCTAATCGACACGACAACGGGACTTCCACCTCCGAAGGTCAAGAATATAACCCTCGAGGTTTGGAGATGTGGGGGTGGCCCGAGACGATAGAATCATGGAACACTTAACAGCAATCTTTGCTTAAGAATTCATGGAGAAAATCTACTTTAAGATTTTATAAGACAGCTTGGCAACGTTAGCATTCATGGCTACTGCCAAAAATATTAATCCGAAAAATCCAACAGGATCGCAATTAGCAAATTTATTTATCCGATTTATATTTAATAAGCAATCTGTTTCATAATACTATACTTTTACACAAGTCGGTGGTTTCTACCTTGTGTAACACCGAAACATCAAGTTGTTTAAGTTCTCACGTTCTGGTGAAGCCCATTTTAAAATTGATGTCCCTGAAATGTCCTAAAATTGCAATCTAAACCTGCAATTTGGGATGTCTGTAAGCATGTAACATTTTTAAGAAACTATACGGTAGACATAAACAATACTTTCCAAGTATCGCGCCATACTGCAAATTGTATTACTACTTTGTTCTGGCAGACTCATACATGATTTGACCTTACTTAGGTACAGTAGACCCTGATCACTGCATAAGATCAGACGAATTTATAATACTCTGGCCCCAATTGGGTTCGGAAACTGACTGTAATAAATATAGTCTACCTGGTTGGAATCTTTTAATTAAAATGATCGTAAATTGAATAAAATGTATTTTTAACACTTTTAAATGAAAGACTCAACTCTTCGAAATCATTTAATTTGTTTATTACAATCAGAGGCCAAGCACATACTGCCTAACGTACAGTCATGCCTAGCGAACTGGGTGAAAACATTGTTTAAGGATGCAAGGATACGGTTGCTCCAGGAAGTATTCGGTCGGCCGTCGCTTCTAAAAGTTGGTGGGAAAATCATTCCCTCGACGAAATATATTATACCTAGGCGAGAGGTAGATTCTAGTATTCCTTGCACCTCTAAAAATGTCACACAGATATTTGATCCGCTATGATTACTTGATTAAATTAATATTGTTAATTACTTAAAATTGAGAACGGCGGTTTTATACGCAGATAATATATTGAATGACAAATTGTCAAGGTCTTTTGAATCTTTTAGATTAAATGTAAAACTTAAATAAATCAAAAATTATGATATCATAATTATGATTTATGAATATTATAATATAATTATTAATCCCCTAATGGTTGACTGGTAGAGAATGCCTCGTGGCATTAAGTCCGCCATTTGCACTATCTTATATAGTGCAATAAAGTTTAAATATAATGAATTAAATGAATATTTTTTAGTTTATAAGTTCTTTATCACATTGACGTTGGAGGTGGCGTCACCAGGCGATAACAAACAGGTCTCAATATATAAAGCTTCCAGTGACGGTCAAGTCATTTAATAGCAGCGTTTTACCTGAAATAAAACGCATATTAAATACTTACCTCACTGGAAGCTTTCTTTTTTATTTCTGCCTGGTGAAATT
The DNA here is from genome assembly GCA_947034925.1 of Eudemis profundana. Lineage (NCBI taxonomy): Eukaryota > Metazoa > Arthropoda > Insecta > Lepidoptera > Tortricidae > Eudemis > Eudemis profundana. The sequence continues at coordinate 11,350,794 of OX344798.1, forward strand.
GAGCCAATGATATAAAAATCGCAGGCCATATTTTACCTTTAGCAAAAATGGCGCGATCCGCCAGGTGGCGCCACTGGACCGGAAATTGAAGTCAAATATAGCACGGAAACTGGTGATAATTCGACGGAAACAGCTATGCCTTCTCAATATATAAAGCTTCCAGTGAGGTAAGTATTTAATATGCGTTTTATTTCAGGTAAAACGCTGCTATTCTCAGAAGTTCCATGTATTAGACGCAAGCTTTAGTTAGAGCCTGGAAACATTCCATCCACATGAATTATTCTTGGAAAGACAATGCTTTTGCAGCCATTTGCTTCAGCAGCTTCAGGGGCTGTATATATATTTTATCACATGTTGGTATAAAAGCAATATTAACTAGGTGTAGCGAAGGCAGCTGCCTTTAAACTAAAGAAAAAAATAAAAAGTAAAGTTCGCGGATGAATAGGTAATCTAACAATAATGTAATGAAACACTTCTTTCGATAGGTTCTCTTATATTTATTTTTTACTCTAATGTAGCCATTGACTGTTATTAAAAATAAGCAATAAGTATTTTTTTTGTAAACAATTTTACTACCTACAGATTTAGTAATTTGCTCGTTTTTATCATCATACTTATTAACACATCACAAGAGATCTGAGGCCAATCGAAACAAGACTACTGCAGTTCAGTAATGAGGATAAGTGGCAAGAACAGCAGCTCTTAGAGTTATGTGGCATCATTGTTGATTAGTATTGACCCGAGTTATTGGTATAAAATAGGCGTACGAGTATATCAGACGTTCGAATTGCGGCAAGAAAGCCCGCATAAACCCATTTCCATTAAAAAATTATAAAGTAAATTTCATAGGCAATGGTCAGTCCTTCAATTAATGCGAAATCTGAGGAGGTTAAAATGATTAGCCCTCGTCATTAAATATTGTTATGTTTCCCTATTAAGCAATCTTGAATCAAAATATCCAGATTCAAAATACAAGATACAAGTGACTGTTTTATTCAAACCAGCACGAAGAATCGGAAAAGGCATAATCCCCGGATTAAGCGAACATTTTACCGTATTCGCGAGCTTAATATCTCGTGGCAGTGTTTTAAACAAATTATGAACTAGGATATTACCTGGACGGGATGTTACCGAGTACAGCAGAGTAACTTTCTTAATTATTATTAACGATTCTGTTTGACTATTCAGCTGGGAATTGCGTTAGGGCAGGGGTTCCCAATCTTTTTCAGCCCGCGGCGCCCTTACAAGGTTCGTACTTCGTCACGGCGCCCTACCCTAGTTAGCTATTTGAAATAGATATAATGGAATAGATATAAGGATCGACTCGCGGCGCCCCTCTACACTTTCCGCGGCGCCCCAGGGCGCCGCGGCGCACAGTTTGGGAACCCCTGCGTTAGGGATTTACTGCATTCGAGATAATTGTGCGATACTGGAACATGCATTATTAGGCAGTTACGTTAAGGGATAAAATCATCGTTATTATTAGGGTTCCGTATTCAAAGGGTGTCAACGGAAGCCTATTACTACCGCCACCGCTGTCTGTCTGTATGTCACAGGTCTCTATCTTTTGAACCGTAATAAATGAAATTTTAACAGGGTATGTATTTCTATTTCCACTGTAAAATAAAATAAAATCAAGATTTAAAGGGGGTCCCCATACAAAAGACGTGTTTAATAAGTCATGGCTGAAAGAACTCTACTGCTATATAAATCTTGATAGCGAAAAAAAAACGAACTTAATAACCCAGGAAAGACGAAAAATCTTACTGTGCTGTCGCACTCCCAAAATATTTGTTTGCACTCATGTCGAAATATTTTTTAAACTGGAATAATTTATACATATTTGTAACAGATTACGGGTATAATTCGTGGACCGTAAGGGACACATGTCGAGTGGATGTCTCGTCTTTTGTATAACGTGAGTCATCCGTTTTTAGGGTTCCGTAGCCAAAATGGCAAAAACGGAACCCTTATAGTTTCGTCATGTCCGTCCGTCAGTCTGTCCGCATGTCACAGGCATTTTACTCAAAAACTGCACGATGGATATTGATGAAATTTGGAATATAGGTGTCTTGTATGAGCCGCTACTTAGTTTGGTAGTTAAATAATTAAACTAATTATTTTTAGGGGAACACTCCATACATGTGACAAGCTAAAAAAATTTTTTTCAGAAAATATCAACGTGTGGTACATAGTTCACAGCTCTTTCAAAAACATTTTAAGGTCTTAAGTAATGTTTTTGATTAAGTGAATACCTTTGGAAATAATCGCTCCGAAAGTTGTGAAAATTGTGTCCCCCCCCCCCCCCTATCTTCTAAACCCTGTGTCCGAAAAATATAAAAAAAATTACAAAGATAACGCTTAATTAATACTTTCAACGAAAATTATTTTCAACAAGATCGGATTAACCGTTTTTGAGTTATTGCCTATAAACTGCGCTTCTCAACAAAAGGACGTAATTGCTATGAAGATACGCTCTTTTGTTGTTGTACTTTTTTACATCGTATTTTTTACCTTATAGTTACGGCTATGGAACCCTACACTGAGCATGGTCCGACATGCTCTTGGCCAGTTATTATTTCAATATGTTTGAGTCTCACGGTGGTTTTCTAAGTATAAAGACCGTAAGGGACGTTGTTTCGCCCGTCCCTGACCCCGATTGGACCTATGGTCAACATATATGTGGATTGTGGGCCTTTGCTTTACTGTGCTGGGCCTCCTTCCAACATTATTTCCAGTCATATGGCAATTACATTGCTAACGACGAAGCGCCGTCTCGCGCGAGAGCGAGACGCCAATTAGCTTGACTTTCGTGTGGTGCGATGTCAACCTCGCTAAGAGCCGTCTGTGAATTAGATTACGAGTCCGTCTGTGAGTTGAATAAGGCTGCGCTCCCACAAGAGCTATGCAAGGTAGCTGAACAGTGTGCGAGGAAAATTCACCAATCTCGACGACACGTTTAGCTAAGTGTGAGTGCCACCGCCTACGAAGCTAGAGGTCCCTGTCAGGTCATCCCGGGACAGCGAGCTATCCAATTTGAGAGAGTCGAAATGTACGTTTTTTACGGGATAAACGGCCATATCTTTTTTTATGTTAACTTAGAAGTTTGATATTTTAACGGCTCAAGGGACCATAGACTTGAGTAAATGGTTTTAATTTCAACTCGATAACTCTACGCGTTCCCAAGGTAAAGGGTCTAGTCTTGACAGCCGGACGGACAGACGGACAACAAAGTGATCTTATAAGGGTTCTGTTTTTCCTTTTGAGATACGGAACCCTAAAAAGTAGAAACCTACTGAAAAGTGGTCACACTGCTGCTAAGGCGTTGCTTTCTTATAACTTCATTATGTTACACCACATATGTCAGTCTCAGTAGGCGCAAGGAGCAAATAATCCAGACGCGTGAGCCCCCGAGACCCGATAAGCGTCGCACCGACAAGTAGGAAGCCGGAAAGCCCACGGAAACGAAACGAAAACAATTTCTGAGCGATCCTTCCCTGCAGATCATTACTGAGATCTTCAACTTCAAAGATGTTTTAATATTTTTTTGTGTCTGTAGAAGCTGCGGAGTAATTTGTAGAGAAACACGTTTTTCTTTCTTGCTTCGATGGAAATTAATAAGGCACGTTGACTGTTTGCGATGTCTAGTTGCAGCAATATTTTCTTCGGAGCTATTAAATCTATCTAATAAACGTTTCGAGCTTTGTTGTTGTTTCTTGTATAGTGCTTAAGGCGAACTTCGAATGAATCGTAATAATTTGCAGCAGAAATTTCTCTAAAAAAGCTCAACTTACCTCCTATTCAATAGGACCTATTTGAGTCTATGAAATTTAGACTTTATTGTACAAAAGAAGACAAAATCGTATCGTACAAGAAAGGAACTTAATGCCATTAAGCATTTTGTACCAGTTAACCTAGACCTTGAAGTTTTCAATGACCTTGACGTATATTATTATCAGCCGAAAGTCGACCTCTGCTTGTCGTGGGCCTCCCTCAATAATAGGGTACTGGACACAATGTAATTAATAATTATTAAACGTATTGTCAAATGTAGCTTATAAATCCTAGAACACATAAGTAACACGTTACATTTCAATGAAAGTGATTTAATAAATTGATATTATTTGAATAAGTTTAACTTTTATTTATCTGTAAGCCAAATTTTGACGACCGCTTTAGCTTAGTTGGTAGTGACCCTGCCTACGAAGCAGGAGGTCCTGGGTTCGAATCCTGGTAAGGGCATTTATTTGTGTGATGAGCCCGAATATTTGTTCCTGAGTCATGGATGTTTTCTATGTACCTATTTAAGTATTTGTATCTATTAAATATATCGTCGTCTAGTATCCATAACACAAGCCTTATTGAGCTTACTATGGGGCTAGTTCGATTTGTGTAAGATTGTCCCCTAATATTTATAAAAAAAAAAATGATCGAAACGACGTCATGTTGCTAATTACGTCACTGTCAAAATTGTCAGTGAAGGTTATGTTTTTAAGATTCATCTTCCTAGACGTTCATTCCTTTTTATCTATATATATAAAAGGCAATGTCCTGACTGACTGACTGATAATCCAGATCGACAAATATGGAAAAACATTACAGCAAGGCAGATAGTTCTAACTTAGGTACCCCAAGTGAACTCAGAAATGGTTGCCCACTTTTTTGTTACGAATCAAGACTTCTGTTCAGCTGAATTTAGTCATGTAAAAAGTGCACAGTAAGTAAGAATAATATAGCATTACAGGAATTATTTACAGAAAAAGGCACTGCACAGTTCCACATATTTACTTTATAAGCAGGTAAAACTATGTTTGCCAGTTGAGTTAATACATTACAGTACAGAACTGACTTTATAGAAGATACCGGTAAATAAAGTCATCCTAGTTCAATCAAATGACATCTATTTAATAAGTGTAAAAAGAAAATTGTCTTTATTACGATAAATTTAAACCCAATTCGCGTATCCCAATCGTGTAATAATTACGTACTTGGCGCCTAATTTGGCACAAAATCAATTAACGAACTATCTACAGTTAACTTTTCTGTAATGCCAAAAAAGTCACAAGCAGGGATAGGATTTTGCAAAGCTGACCCGACCGGGTTGGTAATTAATTACGCGTGGCTGTTTTTGCAATGGCGGCCGAAGAACAGAATCCGTAAGAAAACGGCCAGAATCCGTAAGAACGGCCAAGATTTATCGTTTGCGCCACTTCACTTCAGCGCCGCTCGACGGCGAATTACTAATCTTTTCTTTAATTCTGATCCGTTGTTTTCTTCGGGCGGTAATAGAGCCGTGAGCCGGATTAACGGAAATGTTCATTATTGCCTGCTTTATTGCTGTATTGTTTCTATAGCATCGACTTACGGCGCGATATAGTCTTTAGTTGCTCGGAAATTGCTCTTTGCTTTTCCGGTAAATTGCGTATTGGTTTGGGTGGCTCGTGGGCAGATAGGTCAAAGGTTTAAGACATCATGGCTAAACATGGCACTTCCATGTCTTACTGTAAGTGTTAAAGACTTGTGATGCTTTATTTACGGTTAAAACGGAAACATGATGCGCCCTTCGGTTCAATAAACAGCAGTTAACGAGTCGCCAAATCATAAACAAACAAAGTTATCATATATACCCCCCGTTATTACACATTTTTAGTGTAAAGGTGTTGCGTAAACTAAATCGGTTTCAGACAGACATTTCAGAAATATAATGAAATTTCAATAACCTGAAGGTCGCGGATTTGTCCCCCATTTATTATAATGCCCTACGGACAGATACCCAAATAAACTTGTACATAACTAAATTGGGTCGTTCCCATTAGGGGGTTATACCTCGTTATATGATTGAGATTGCTTTACATATTGCCAGAGGTTTCGGCTTAACAAATAATAGTCAAACTTTGGATTAGAATATCAGTCACCGGTGAAAGTTTTTGGAGGAAGGTAGTCGTTTAATGGATTATATTCGCCTAACGTGATAACTAATAAGACATTGAATGACAACATCACCCATTTGAGTTGAATGCATCTGTAAGGAGTGAAATAATGCTGTGACTTGATTAGTAGGTACGTACCTACTTAACTAAGTATAAATTAAATGTATCTATGAAAATAAAGTTTTAAAGATAAAAAAGTAAGAGCAGAATAATCAATTATATAAAAGTTGATTATAATTAAGTCTCATTCTTAAATGAAAAATTATTACGGCACGAATGTTTGTTAAACGAAATCGAAATATTTTTATTAAAGCGAAAAGAGAAGAAATCTTACTCGGGCTCGGCTCTCAGTTGCAAAATTGGAAGTGCGGCTGTTTTGGTACAGAGAGTACGGACGTTATAATTTTTTTCTACTCCTGTACTTTTATCTGTCTTTTACTTAGTCACAAACACTAATATAAGAAAATACATAATATGAGTTCAGAGAAGTCTATACTCTATTCTTATATTATATATTTATATATTATATATATTATTTATTCTTATATATTCTATCTCCATAACAGCACTTTGTGTCGTTAAAGTCGCAAAACGATACTGCTAGCTGCCACAGACTTCTAAATCTAGGTTAAACTTAGGTCAAGGATTAAGTGATCAATAATACTAACTTTACAATAAAAATGCACAACTACCAACTTAACAAACAAATAAATTCATGCTTTTTAATATCGTCACTGCGTGTCACTAGCGGTATACGTCAAATTAAAAACAAAGTTTACCATAGACACATACTTATTATATTGACAGTCATATGTCATAATTTGCCTTGTTTGCGTGCCATGTTTAATTTTGTATTTTATATTTTAAAACCTAGTCGTAGAAAAAGTATTGTTGTCAAAAAACGCTCATGGCGTCTCTATTGGCGATACTCGCCGCCACGGCGGCTCGTATCGCAACTCACGCCATTCGCGTATTTTGACCCTACTTATACAACTGTTGCATAAAATACTATAATATTACAGAGGTCTAACACCGAGTAAAGCAAATCTTCAACTAACCAGCACTACAAATTCACTGCTGCGAATATTAAATATCCAAGCCAGCCTATCTGTAAAATTTCACCTCAAAATATCTAAACGAAGGCCCCACTACTTAAGCAATTACTGCTGCTATTAAGCAGTATCATTTAATTTCAGTGTTCACAACATAGGAGCCACTAACGACCATACATAGTGTGGCGCGGGACTAACAAGGCATAGTTTGTTGGGAAAAAATATTTTCACCCTTATTGCGCTGTCATAGGGTTAAAAATTGTAAAGCAACTTTAGTTAGAGAAGTACTGGAGTGCGGCTATGTTCAGTAACACACAGTTTTGCTAGTAATTAGCGTGTGATATAATCGGGAACTGCTGTTAACATGCTTTTACTATGTACTAATGAAACCGTAACAAACAATTAGTGACTCTTAAGATGTATAAACTTCATTATGACTATGCGTACGATTGCATGTGAAGAAATATTAACATGCAAGCTTGTTTCATCCATTAATTGTAAATTTTAGACCCCGAAGTATGTAATTTTCTATTAATTTTACCTAAAGCCTAAGATTATTTCAGAAAATCTTTAAAAATATCGTTTTAATTTTCACTTATACGGCGTGGAAATCCAACACGGACAAATATTGAAACGGTGGTCAGCATAGGACCTAAGAAGTATATTTAGATAACTTTTGCTTAAAACTACACTGAAAATATTAACCATACAAAATAATTCGGCCCGCAATGTAACGCAACACATAGTAATAGTAGTAATAGTAATAGCCTTTTATTTCATGCAACAATACATTATATCAATACACTTAGTTACAATCCATTAATTAAATTAACTGATAGGTAGATAGATCTGTAATTTTCATGCAAGTAAATAATTAAGTAATTATCTATGCATTTCTCAGCATTATGGTAATTTAAAATTTTTATTATTATATTTAATTAGGTAAATTTAATTGTTTTTATTTACTTCAATAATTCAAAATATTTTTATTTATACTTATAAGTTATAACATTATCTAATCTAATATGCATGGCGCTTTGCGCAAAAAGGCCTCCCCCAACCTTTCCCATATTGTTCGGTCTTGGGCGGATCTCCACCAATACTTATGATGATTTTTTAATTCATCTCTCCATCTCAGCTTAGGTCTGCCTCTACCTCTAACGCTATCTCTTGGTGTCCACTCTGTAGTTATTTTTGCCCATCTGTCATCACAGATGGGCAACGCAACACATACAAGTTGACAAACCAGCTACTTGACAGTTACTTTAAAAAAGCTCGTATCTCGCAATGTCATAACAAGCATGTATGCGGTACATTACTGCTCGGTAAATTTACAAAAATTAATTACGAGGTCACTATTAAGTGTAATTTAAAAAATCATATTAATTAATGATAACACTACTAAATGCTATATCTGGTTTAATTGTTTGCTCGTATTGGACTTCCACGCTGTATTATCATGTCTGTTATTGTACTTGCTAAATTCAAGTAAATTACAGGTCTATTAAATTCTCAAATGAACAATATTATCGTGGAAAGCAACAATTAACATTAAAATTGATATCAAAACCTGTACTTCGCCCTTCAGCCGAAATACTGTGGAATATACCACAAAAATGTATTAATGAGGGTGTTTAGAAATCATAAACCCACCAGCTGTCAGCAGGGTGGCGAAAGGTCTTTTTGACAGTAGGCGTCAAGATCCACCAATCACACCACCTGATTTTGACATCTACTGCCAAATAGACCTTTCGCCACCCTGCTGCCAGCTGGTGGATATCTGATTTCTAAATACCCTCATTGTCCATTTAAATATTTATGTGGCAAATCGAATGACACATGACTGGACTTGAATGATATATCTATAGTAAGCATTAGATAACTTTTTTATGTGATTTTTCAACGAATGAACAATTTCATTTAAAATCACTTGTTGATTTGTTGACCTTGATTAAGATATCACGTTACATTTAAATAGTAAAGATTATGTCACGTATTCGTATCGGAGTAAGTATGAAATCACTTTAAACTTGTCCATTGCCTCTTCGTAATTTAATGACAGTTTTACCCGACTCAGTCCGCTCTCCAGGCATTACCCAAGGTGTTGTGTTGTGTGTGCCTGGTGCACGGTCACCGCCGGGCATTCAAAAATGACGTGGCGTGGTGACGTGGGTGGGCGTCTCATCTGTTTCCATGCAGACTCTGCAGAGAGTTGTTAATAACACCGAAAGTGTCAAATCAAATCTTTCACACAAACTGTATAAGAGCGTAAAAAGGCTCATAGAACCTTTGTAACGATTAAATGAGTGCTATAAATGCTGAATGAGCTAATTATACACATTACGTTTTTGCACTACTTCTAATCCAAATCAGAGATGCGACCATTTAGAACTTGTACTCCGATACCATTAGACCCTCTTACTGAAATTTTGCTTAATATAATGTTTGAATTTTGTTCATCTGGCGATGGCGGGGAGGAAAGAAAAACATTATTTTTCTCTTAGACCAAAGAATTTGTTGTAACTGTTCTTAGTGATATCGTCGCTAATAAGCGCCATACTATCTGCCGGCTCTTTACCAAGGAGGTATTATTATCATGATCACTAGCCAAAAGACGTTCTCTGCAGAATATAAGCCTCTCCCAAAGAACGCTACCATGACTGGCTCTGTGCTACCAGCATCCGTCGGACTTCAGCAACCATCACCAATCAATCCACCTTGTAGGACGGCCTACCCACGCTGAGTCTTTCCAGAGTTCGTCGGCCCCAGCAGTCGTCTGATCTACAAGCAATGTGGTCACCCATTCCCACTTAAGTTTTGCGATTCTTCGAGCAATGTCGGTTAACCTCCACGGTTTCTCGGTTGCTATATTATTGGTACTCCGTAATTTACCAGTAGTATACACATTCCATTCTGAACAGAAGGATTTTAACTGAAGCTTCATCTTGACTCGCAAACTATGAGTCTAAAGTAAACGTATCAATAAACGCAGAGCCAAGAAGATGCCGCATACAAGTTTGGTTTGTACTTTATTGCATCATCTAACTTAATATGACTATTTGAAGTATATGTAGATATTCAAAGTTTTCAAAACCAAGTGCGCAACATTCTAGTTGAAATTTGTATCGAAACTTATAGTCACGTGATCAAGGCCTGAAATATAATTCCACACATATACATTTCAAAATGTGTAGGTACATATCTTTAGACGTGACGGAATATCTAATCACGGACATCATATCGAATTAATATGGCGTTTGGCATAGTATAATTGTGGGCGATTTATGGACTGTATGATAATGGTAACTAAACGTTTAATGCGAAGAAATGGTTGAAATGATTGACGATGTATGTGCAAAAATGGTTCTTACGATGATGAAATTTTTTGTCGGGAGAAGGACCAAAATGGTCCAATGGTTCATACGTTTGACGGGAGAAGGACCAAAATGGTCCAATTTTTGGATGGTTCCAACTTTTGACGGTAGAAGGACCAAAATGTGGGCGATTTATGGACTGTATTAATGGATGGATGATTAAACTCACGTAGTAAAGATATAAATAATTTAATCTTTACGAATATTTACAATGACAACCTATATCAGCAAACAAAATTAGTAACACTGTCATGTATAAAAGAATGTGTCAAAACAAAAAGGTAATAAAACTATAAAAATATGTAAATAGTTTCCAACAATAATAAAATAATTACGTTAGTAAATAATACACAAAATAAATCCTAGCAACTTATTTTTCTTACTCTACCCGTATCATTTCTAACTTCATTTTTATTATTATTATATATTTCTTAAATTTATTATTTTAACCTTCACGCTAAAAAGATAATATAAACAAAAAATACCGCAACCAACCTCGGCCTAATTTTTATACCTCATATCTCATATGTAGGTATATATCGTGTACCTACAGATTAATGTCCGGGATTGAAAAATCGGTTTAGAAGTATATTGTATACCGCTCGCAAACGAAGGCCCTTATTACCACCTCTCATTAAACAAAATTAACATCTAAAAGAGGGTTCTGCCGTCCGTTTTTGCGCCGTACTATTCTAATAGCATGTATTCTCAAAGTTTCGCCGTTAATTAGTAAGCTGGTGCGAGTCGGACCTCAGGTGGGACGTGCCTGTGCCGACGTGTATTTACATAAAGTTTGGCGCAATTACAGAATATGCTCGACGACGTGCATGTGAACGACTGTCAAGGGCTGCGACGTTTCATACGTCGGACGTTTGCGATCAGAAGCTGGGAACGTCACTTGGCTAGAGATGTTCATTGCAAGTGTGAGTAGGTAATATTACATTTCTTATTATCACTTAACTCTGACATTACTTTGCAGTATCGGAAGAAACCAAAATCAGATTCAGTCTAATAAATATAGAGTACTTATTCACTCTACTTTATTTTATACGGCATTAGGTGTGTTTGTTCGAATGTACATCATACATCACAAAAGGGTAGGGGTCGGGTTGCATAATCTTTATCAGCATATGTTTGATACGCATACGTGGATTCCGCATACTCATTATTGGGCATAACTGTAATAGTCATACATTTATGCGCATAACGATTTTAATCATAATGTTTAAGGATATACTGTGTAATGAGCATATAGTAGATATGCATACATTTATTCAAGCATACTTTATAATAGGCATACATGGGTTACTCATACAACACTATAACCATACTGGGTAAATGCATAAATAGCAAAGTGCATAAATAGATTGCTCATACAACATCATAACCATACTTAGTAAATGCATAAATTGCGAAGCGCATAAGCCTATTTAACATATTAATCAATTCTCATTACTTTCAACATTGCTATTATAAAATTAGTAAGAACCTAACCTAACCTACTTTTCTGGCAGCGATTTGGTTCTGTGTGAGGTCACAGTTCAAACCTAACCCAACCTACTTTTCTTTCAGCGATTTGGTTCTGTGTGAGGTCACAGTTCAAACCTAACCTAACCTAACCTACTTTTCTAGCAGCGATTTGGTTCTATGTGAGGTCACAGTTCTAACTAACCTACTTTTCTGGCAGCGATTTGGTTCTGTGTGAGGTCACAGTTCAAACCTAACCTAACCTACTTTTCTGGCGGCAACTCAGTTCTGTATAGCGATTCGCTTTGGAACGCCCACCCTTTGTATTGTTTTTTGACCAAATCGTAAACTTTACAATTTTTTTTAAGTACGCGTTTTTGCAGGCAATTGCCAATAATTTAAAATTAAAGTAAATGCATGTAAACAAATTAATATAAACAAAGATAATTAATATAAACAAATTTAATTTATTCCACACCTGGCCATAAAGTGGCTTTTTCCGCACGCTGCGTGTACAGAAAAAGCCGCTTTCTAGCCAAGTAAAGACATAACATTATGTACACAACACGGAAGGTAATAAATAAACTCCTCGATCGCATATTTACGTCCCTCGCTTCCAGCTCGGGCCACAAACATCTGCGACCTCGGCCTTTCTTTGTATTACCACCCTAGTTGTATAATGTATTATAATGTAATATTGTGCTAAGAATAGTAATTAAAAATACTTCAATAATATAAAACATTATATCTTTTTTGAAAAACCATCACAAGCCCATTATTATAATTTATGCAATACATTATTATATTCATCAATATTATGTCTAAATAAATGTATGATATTTACAATTATTACTAAAATAACTTATAATCATCAATATTATGGCTTAATAAATGAATGCAATTTACAATTATTACAAAACCAACTTATAATCATCCATATTATGACAAAATAAATGTATGACAATACAGCTTATGGTTAAACCAATTATGACTCCATATAATTATGACACAGAACAATTATGCCATAAGACAATTTATGCCAAAAAAAATATATGAGCATAAACTATATGCGTAAACAGTTATTCCAATCAATAATATGACAATAGCTGTTATGCAACCAGATGGTCCCCCATCACAAAATTATTGCTCGCTTTTCTCTCGACACATTAGGTTTTAAGCTTGATATTACAAGTCCCAAAAATGTCCGGCTCAATGTCAAAAATGACTCATTACCGTGTAATATATTGATATTACAGTGTGATAGTAACTGAATTCGAACTGCAATGACAAGTACCTACCTGATGAGTAGTGTAAGGTCGTACCCTTGGTCAAATAACGACGCATCTGCAAAATGACAACTTTTCAGGATCTGTGTGTATTATGTAGTTTGTATGATTTGTATGACTTTTGAGCAATAAAAAAACTTTTGACGAAAAGTCACATGTGTCGTTATTTGACCAAGGGTACGAGGTTTTGCGCATCTCTAGTCGGTGAGAGGTTGCGCTTTTTACTGCGCTACGTGCCTGTTTAGGGTTCTTCAAAAATGGAGTTATCCACAAAAATAATGAAAGATGAATTTTAGATAAATACTGTCTGTGTAATCGATAATATAATAAGGGAGAATATCATATTGGGTAGATATTAATAATTTATATAATTTTATACTCGAGCATACGTTTAAGCCTTGCAAAGAATGCTGATCCAAAATAAGTCCTATTAAACCAGAATGATACAGAAGTCAAAGTAGATGGCAAAATTGAGGGCGCTTGCTGGGTGCTCCGGTGGACGAGTGGTTGAGTCGCTGGGCCGGAAATCCAGAGGTACCGGGTTCGATTCCCGGTCTGGACACAGGTGAGTGCCATTTAATTTTTCTATGTACTTTGATTTCTTGTATATATGTAACATAAAAATGTGGTGTAATTTACCCGCATTCAAAAACTAATGAAGAGACAAAAATGTTTGTTTCATAACTTGTTTTTATGATTTAATTATAAATGTATAGTTTTCAGTCTTTTTCCTATAGTTACTTGTAGTATAAGACGGTACTACTGGCCATAAGTACCCTATAAATTTTAATTCCATTGAGAGTTTTTTACGGCATAAAGTGCTGTATCTATTTTTTACGTTTACTTAGAAGTTGATTTTTTCGCAGCTTCAAGGGACTGCAGACCTGAGTACCTATATGGTTTTATTTTCAACTCGATACCGTTCTCGATAACGCGTTCCCGAGATAAAGGATCTTGACGGACGGATGGACAGATGGACAACAAAGTGATTCTATAAGGGTTCCGTTTTTCCCTTTTGTTTAGAAAATTAGGAAAGGTCATTGGTAAGCGATATCACTCCCGGAATGACTACCACACGTGGTTGCGAATGAGTAAACATAGCGTTGTACTCCCGCCACAACAAACGATTAGCTATAAGGCTAGTTAGTGAGCTGATTTTTAGGGTTCCGTAGCCAAAATGGCAAAAACGGAACCCTTATAGTTTCGTCATGTCCGTCCGTCTGTCTGTCTGTCTGTCTGTCTGTCCGTATGTCACAGGCATTTTACTCAAAAACTACATGATGGATATTGATGAAATTTGGAATATAGGTGTCTTTTATGAGCCGCTACTTAGTTTGGTATATAAATAATTAAAATAAATATTTTTAGGGGGGGCACTCCATACATGTTAAAGACAGTAAAAAAATTTTTTTTCAGCAAATATCAACGTGTGGTACATAGTTCGACAGCTCTTTAAAAAACACTTTAAGGTTCGTAAGTAATGTTTTTGATTAAGTGAATGTATTTGGAAATAATCGCTCCGAAAGTTGTGTAAATTGTGTCCCCCCCCCCTCTATTTTCTAAACCGTGCGCCCGAAAAATATGAAAAAAATCACGAAGGTAACGCTTAATTAATACTTTCAACGAAAATTATTTTCAACAAGATCGAATGTACCGTTTTTGAGTTATTGCCGATAAACTGCGCTTCTCAACAAAAGGACGTAATTGCTATGAAGATACGCTCTTTTGTTGTTGTACTTTTTTTACATCGTATTTTTTACCTTATAGTTACGGCTATGGAACCCTACACTGAGCATGGTCCGACATGCTCTTGGCCAGTTATTTTTAGTTCGTCAGTTAAAAAAATACTTCACACGTATTTTTTTCACTTAACCCGTCGAGCGTCCCACGCACTAACGGCAGTGCGTAGAAATTTTGTGCGGGTAGCGTCCCGTGGCCTACGTTAGTGCGCAGAGGTGGCCGCTCATTGGGGCATTTTTTCTGCTGCGATGCATTTGGTTGGCAGTCTTGATTTTTTTTACTAGCAAATCACAGTTATTGTAGCAACCAAATTTAATTTTTCAACCAATCAGAATTGAGAATTGGCGGCTGCAAAAATTTTTAAACTCCGTGTTTGAATTCAGTCCGCCATATTGACAGTTGAAGAGATTTGTTGTGATCCGAGTGTTGTGTAAACATGTCGAAATCTTTTAAACGATTAGTGATTATACCATGTATTTTATATCAAATTACTCGCAATTAAATAAAGTTTATGTTTTTGATGCCAAATTTAGCCGCACGACTAAATATTCTAGCAAAAAAAGTCTGAAACTTTTGAAAGTCGTAATATTTGCAATGGCGGCTAATGTATGCGAATTGTATGGCATCAATGGCCGATTCGCACGCATTTTTGTCAACAACGTAAATAAATGCTTGTTGTGAAGTAAATACAAGTGTTGTGGTAGTTATATTATGTAAAATCGACGCGTAAACTGGCCAGTTTCATTGTAGTGTGTGTGTAATGTGATATGTGGCTATAAATTAAGTGCTAATCGTAAATGAATTGTGGCGGATTGTGCAAAAACTTCAAGTCGTGGAAAATAAATATATTTGTCTCTCAATACAAGTAAGTGGCATGTCTAAAATTAATTGAATCAAACTCGAAATTTATCTAGCTTTCTAACGATATATAATACGTCACATATAATTATATCTAAGGTAGGTAGAATTCTTATCTCCCGCGAGAAATCGGAACTTTTTTGCTTGTATGGGACATTTCCCGCACATTTCGCTTCAGAGGGTCGGACACTTGACGGGTTAACAAAAACCTATTGTATTTTTTTACAATACCTAGATACAGTAAAAATTAATAGCTAACCTTACTAACAGACAGGCCAAAATAGGAAATAAATATCAAATGAAGATCAAGATGTCCCGCGATATTTATTTATTTATTTAATACAAATAAGAAATTGGACTTCTCAACTGCGCTATTCGTCCATGTATGTACATTCATATTCCTGATCTCACTGACAGGCTGTGCCTTTAGGTCTCGCGCCGCAGACGTCGGCGCCGAATGAGGGCTAATGGCCCGTTAATAATGCGGCCAGCGCTCGCTAGGCTTTCGCGCCAGAGTTAGGAACGCCAGTGCATACAAACACTACAGAAGTTCTGAATCCCTAGTACATATCTCTGGATGAGGTCTAGCATTTCGTGGGTTTTGAGATGCCGCTGCAGTTCATCAGATTCTGCATTTGTTTTGTCTATTAAATGTACTTGGTAAAATTATATGTCAAAGTGACTCTTTTATGAGCGCAGTAGCGCCATCTAGATTGCAAAATTATTCTGGTAGTCTATAATTTATACATATCGATTGGTTTAATTGTTGTAAAGGTATCGGGTCAAGTGAGTGAGTTCATAACTCCTCACAGGTGGCGCTGACGCCAAAAATACGTTAATCCCAAATTTCACACATCGATGCATCTGTATCACAAACGCATAAATCAAACAACCTGTATATTTAGATGCCTAATCATGGAATTGAAAGTTTCACGCAAAATCTTATGCCCTGTTGGAGTTGTTACAGTAAATTGGTTGCATACTCTAGCACAAATTACCAAGAAAAATGCAACAAAAAACATTGCATTCAAATATAAAAGTACATAGTTTCTACAGATTTCCATTATTGAAGAGCATCTACTTACTTACCTTATTGCTCGTACGAATGCTTTGTAGTCTTATATGTCCATACCTGGATCACGACTATCGAGATACCAAATTTTATCACGATCAGTTTAGCGGTTGAAACGTGAAGCGGTTCAGGCAAAGCTACTTTAGCATTTATAATATCAGTTTGGATTTGGATTTGGATTTAGATGACGGTCTACAATAAAATAAATAAAATGCTTATAACATCTGTGTATATGTACGCTACCAAAGGGGTACTCTGTACGTAGGTAAATGTGTAAAGACCTAAGTTAACTAACAGTTCCTAAACTGGCGGGAATCTTAATTACTCTCAACACGGGACTGTGCAGGTTCATTGCAAAGAGAGCTTTAATGATATAATTGTAAGATAGTTAAGTCCGAACGACAGTCTAATTTTAATCAGCAATGAGCGTTTTTGTATCAAGCTCAGGGTTGTACTACTAAACGATATAAATATTTAAAAAAAACCGGACACGTACAAGTCGGACTCGCCCACCGAGGCTTCCGTACAAATAATTTAAAATTTTAAATAAAGACTATATTTTTAGGATTTAATTACAAATGTATAGTTTTCAGATTTTTCCCTATACTTGTAATATAAGGCGGTATTACTTGCTAAATTTCATAGTTCAACGGAAAGTACCCTATACATTTTGATTTAATTGAGAGTGCCGAAATATACGTTTTTTGCGGCATAAACGGCCATATCTTTTCTACGTTAACCTAGAAATTTGATTTTTTTTTCTGAGCATGGTTTAAATTTCATCTTGATACCTCCACGCATTCCCAAGATAAAGGGTCTTGACAGACGGATGGACGGACAGACCGACAGCAACGGACGGGTTCCGTTTTTCCTTTGAGGTACGGAACCCTAAAAATAGAGAATGTTCCTTGGAATGTATGGGTACTCTTATTATCTGCCGTATTTGGACCTTGTTGATTGATTTCATTTCAAAACTGTGTCATACCTATAAAATACTTAAAAAAACTTAGATGAAATTTTATTTCCATTAATGTAGAAAAAACTGAAGTATTAACTGATAAATTCAATTGCTAAACCCACATGTTCCCATAAAAATGTATAAAATAGAGTTGGGTTAGCAAAGAAGTTTCATAAACTAGCTGAAACAGCGTTTATAAAAATGCACCGGTAGCTTCAGACACGGACCCTTTCCGTTATCAATTGCCAGCACTTTTTATTCACATTCAGGTTAAAAATTACTGCCACGTGCCGCACAATACGTTAAAAAATGGTAAACAACATTTCAAATGCCCAGGAACCTGAAAGAACTTCCCGAATTTTATTTGTTTCGAGCAACTCAAACTGTTAAACATGAACAAGGACGAAAACCACTCGGGAACATTATCGACCTAATTCGATATGTTTGAACTCAGTGAATTTGCCACCCTCTTTGTATGCTCATTTGTGATCCACCACTAATTCTTTTGCTTGAGAGTTTTTCTACGAAGCAATAATTTCCTTTTCTCCCAGAAGTCGTCCAAGCGAAAAGAGGAAGATAAAAAAGGTGGTCTCAGCGCTTTGTCGTTTGATTGTGAGAGTCCGGTTTGTACGAGTACAAGTGTGCCTAGACGTATCTTCTACCTAATAAAATTACTTACTGCGTAAATAAAATAAATTCACTTTTAGTAACATTCATGCTAGACAAATACTACCTATTATGTTGTAGTTATTTAATGAGCCGGAATATTTAATTCAATGACAAGCCGCTTGATAATTTATACAAAGATATTTTAAATATTAAACCAAATGCTGAGTACGTACCTTTGTTTGTTATTTTTTAAATCCATTGTGTTTTCAAATGTAGCAGTAAAAATTGATTATGGGAATTTATATGAGTCCTAATTGTTTTTGCTCGAAACCAGATTCCCTGCGGGAGTGTAATTTCGTATCCTACCGACTGCGCCATGTAAATTTATCTATGACTATTAGGATACAGACTCAAAGGCTGATGTTTAGACTCCGCACTTTTGTCGAGTCTACTGATGTTAGACTATTCTTTGTACTACTAAATAGCAAACAAGCAGAAACTACAGTTACTTAATTGGTTGGTGTGGGTGCGTTATTAGCAACGAGGTTCATTAATCTACGGTTATTAGCTAACCCGCATTTACAATTATAGATTCATGACATTAAAGGAAGATCTATGTTGAAGCTACGTTGTTTCGTCAGAAAAACAAAGGACAGAGCAAGTGTGCCCATTCTAATAAATTATTACTCATAAGTTCGCACGAGACACCTGCTCGGGGGCGCCTAAGGTATTTTTGAACTTTCGTATCACTCTCTACGGGACACAGGAAATTTTTTTTCATTCGGTGAAAGGGTGAAAATTTGATTTACAGATTTTATATCTACTGAAAGTCTTATTAAAGTCAGTTGAACTCTAAATACTAATACTATGAAAGATAAGATTATTTAAAAGAAAATCTTTTATTTCTTCATTTATTGAAGTAGGTTTCAATTTGTAAAGTTATTTTTTATTTATTAATTTTCCTTATTTCAGTATTAAACGAATTTCACGCTGTTAAGCCAACGATGCGTTTTCCTAGTGACTGATGATGATATACTTTAACTCTCTATCTTAGTTCGATTCACACACTCACATAAGGACAGGTTGATCCGCTTCAACCTTCCCGCTGGTCCGCTGCTCACTTTGAGCAATCAGCGTAACTTCAAGGTGGCTCCGGCCTAGCGACCTGGTTCGACCCCAGGCGCTTTGGCCGCCACCTAGTGTGACCCTCTTTCTAAAGAGGACCGGGACTGGCGACCTGGTTCGACCCCAGGGAACGCCACGGCCCCCATCTGGTTCGACTTTTGCCACGCCCAACTAAGGGTTGCAAGTTTGTCAGGCTTCAAAAAAAACTCTCTATATTAAAAACGACTGAACTGATTTTGATGAAACTTTCACAGTTCCCTAAGTTGGACTATACCTAAAACCTACAACTGAAAAACATTTCTTGCAATCCGACTTATAGTTTTTGAGATATGCACGGACAAACATACCAACATACATACCTACATATACTTACGAAATTTGGCACACATGCTTAGAAGCTGGTAAATACTAACATAAATAAAAAACAGGTCAAGTGCGAGTCGGACTCGCGCACCGAGGGTTCCGTATAAACTCGTCAGTACATACGTGAATAATTCAAGAAAAAGTGTATGATGGGACAAATTTAACTTTGCTCTTGTAAAACTGTTGTCCCCATACATCGACATATGCCGCGGTTAGTTTAGTAGGTGCAAATAAGGTTGCCTTACGATTTTTGCGAAATTCTAAAAGTTAGGAAAACCGTTTTATTTTTCCTGTAATATTTAGGATAATATTAATATTCGGTAATTATTACAGATTTTTCTCTTCAGTAACTACGGAGATAATAGGGGGGAATGGTATTTTTTAAAACGTTTTTTGTTTTAAATCAATACTAGGAACAAACCTTCGGGTCGAATTGATAATTTCGTTGTTTTGAAGGCGGTTTCGGCTCGGGCGTCAAATAACTGTAATCTGAGACATTCTTTGTTTTATCGCCCTATGTAAGTAATGTACTGTAATGAGGAAATTGAATCCTTAAAATAAATTGTTTTATGTCTGCAAGTAGGCACTCAAGGGCTCTTTCACAAGTCTGATTCTATTCTTTTCCTACGCCTCAAGGTTATACGACCCCTTTGATGCATACGAGTATCATTATTATTAAGTATAACATTCCTACTTGTTATAGTAGGAATTTTATGTATGTCGTGTCACAGTAATACCTTGAATTACCGATATAATTTTGATTATCCGGCATTTGGTGCAGAATGTTCACCCCCAAGGTGTGTTTACTCCAGTCTGTCACGTCAATCGGCTGTGTAGATTGAGCGTAAATTGCTAATGAGCTCTTAGAACAGCAAACTGGGAATTGTGATCGGTAATTATTTACTTAACTTGTTATATGAATGTATTAGAACATTATCCGCAGTCAAAGCGTTTGCTTCCATATATATAGTTATAGAGGTGAGTTGAAAAAGAGGGCAGCTGAAACAACATGAAAAAAACTGCTATTGAGCTGGAATCTTTATAATTGGGTTATAAAGACGAGCTGCTTATTGGATTATATACAACTGACTTTTTTCAGTTTCACGAAATTAGTTGAGTTTTATCTTTCCGGTTAATACTCATTTCCTATACAAAGTCATACCCATTTCTAAAGTAAACGCCATAATTAGGGGAACTAGTTTAATAGACATGTTGCCTGGCTCACAGAAAATTAAATAGTCATAGGTAAATATCGATAAAATGTTGTCGACAATATAATCAATCAAATCAATCAGGATAGGTATTTACTTTAGATCAAAGGTAGGTAATGTAGAGACCTGGCCGTCTCTACAGAAGAATTATAAATATAATTAAAATATCTGTCACTCTAAAGTGATGTTTTTATATAAAATATTGAATCATCCATTTCCCTTCTTAACCCCCCTGAGTAGATCCCCTACAGTAGGTACACCTAGTACGTCTTTGTAATGTCCTGTTGTATTAAATTTATACCATTAATCGGACAGGTTTTCGTAATTTACAATCTTGGAATTCAACAGCGTGCCAGCCACATACGGGGGCTGGCCATCGGACATCAATCGCTGGTGTCCTAATAACCGTTTAAGTAGGAGGCTGATTTATGGAAAAACCCAACAAAGGGGCCCTCGATCCAACGCCGATAAATCTACGCACGAAATAATACGATCCCCGGGCGATTTGTTCACCGGGACAAAGAGACTGTTTTGTCTAATAAAATTTAAGCGGCGAATAGGTTTGTGTCTAAGAAGTTCTGAGTACCTTTAATGTCTGCTTAACGCTCACAGCCTTACGTTAAAACATTAGCTTGGCGATGATGCTTTTTGTTTTTTTTTTTATAATATTGTTTTAGTTCAAGGAATCTCTTGTAATTTTTGGTGCGCAAATAAATATATTTTATGCCACACCTGGCCGTAAAGTGGCTTTTACCGCACGCTACTCGTACGGGAAAAGCCGCTTTCTGGCCAAATGTAGACATAAAATGATGTACACAACACGGGAGGTAATAAAGAAAGACGTCGATCGTATATTTATGTCCCTCACTTGCAGCTCGGGCCGCAAACATCTGTGATCACGGCCTTTCTTTGTTTTACCACCCTAGTTGTGTAATGTACTATTATTGTATTGCATAATGATCAAACTGAAGTGCCGGTTATGTATAATCTGCTTAATAGTATTTTATGCAACAGTTGTACATATAAGTAGGCTCAAAAACTGCGAGTGGCTCGAGTTGCCAGTTGAGTTGATACGAGCCGCCGCGGCGGCGAGTATCGCAAATAGAGACACCATGAGCGTATTTGACTGAATTATACAACTTTGCATACAATACTTTTTCTACGACTAGGTTTTAAAATATAAAATACAACATTAAACGTAGCGCGCACACCAGGCAAGTATGACATATGACTGACAGTATGTGTCTATGATAAACTTTTTTTTTAATTTGACGTATACTCGCTAGTGACACGCAGTGACGAAATTAAAAATACTTTTTTTTTATGTTTGCATCAATAAATTTAGTTCGGAAAGTTTTGTTTTTCTTAAAAACCGTAGGAATTTAATTGTTTGTTAAGTTAGTAGTTGTGCATTTTTATCGTAAAGTTAGAATTTAGCGCTTAATCCTTGACCTAAGTTTAACCTAGATTTAGAAGTCTGTGGCTGCTAGCAGTATCGTTTTGCGACTATAACGACACTAGGTGCTGTTATGGGGAATAGAGTATAGACTTCTCTGAACTCATATTACTTATGTATGTTCTTATATTAGTGTTCGTGACCAAGTGAAAGACAGATAAAAGTACAGGAGTAGAAAAATATTATAATAGGTGCATTTAAAGTAAAGCAATGAGAGATGATCTGGCTTTACTAAACAATAATACATATTATTTCAATGAAAACTGTGGACTGTTTGTGGCTAAATCAATATCAATCAGGCTTCGGTATATTGCGTTTTACGATAATTGTGGAATAAACTTTACGCGAATAACGTACATTTATTAGGCACAAAACAAATCGTAAATAATCAGATGCGTTATATAAACAAATGATGAGTGTGATTAGTGATCTTAAGGTGAACTGAGTCGCTCGATTCTTCACATATATGTAAAGAGGGTTACCAACATTTGCTTAAACATGATTAATTTCATATATCTCTGTAAGAAACAATACGAGTCCCAAAAGTTAGAAATAATTTACTTGTGCCGTTTATAGTCAGCGCCATCTATTAAGGTTGAAATATTTCGAAATTAGTAATTTTTTTTGTCTGAGGCTTTTCATATTGGCTGCGTAAATAAATTGGACTAAGGTAGGGCTGCCATCTCCAAAATTTAACACCTAGGACAAAAAGCGTAAATCCCCGGATTTTGGAGCTTAAAACCCGGACATCTCAACAGCAACGCAGTTTTTTTTTGGCTGCATTAGCTCTCGCGAGCCGGAATAGC
Organism: Eudemis profundana; assembly: GCA_947034925.1. Taxonomy (NCBI): domain Eukaryota; kingdom Metazoa; phylum Arthropoda; class Insecta; order Lepidoptera; family Tortricidae; genus Eudemis; species Eudemis profundana. The sequence continues at coordinate 11,374,101 of OX344798.1, forward strand.
AAACCCGGACTACAAATGAAACGTTCCCCGGACGCTCTCCAAACCCGGACGGATGGCAGCCCTAAGGTATAAAGTGAACCGCATTTTAACTAAATTTGACGGCGTTAAAGTCGATTTTTAACTCTTTTTAGGATTCCGTACCAAAATGGTAAAAAAGGAACCCTTATGTTACGACTCTTTTTTTGGTTTGCTCAAAGGTTAGCTGGAAGAGATCCCTTACAAGGATAAGTTCGCCTTTGTACATAACCATTGATTTTTGTACTGCTTCTGTATGAGTTTATGTGCAATAAAGTGTTTACATACATACTCTGTCTGTCTGTCCGTCTGTCACAGCCAGATATCTCTGGAACTACTGCTCCTATCGATTTGAAATTTGGAATAGTGTTTCCGTTTGTATGGAGAACCGAACGACTCAAATACTTAAACAAACGGACCCTGAAGCGACGCCGAAATATTTGATAGCTAAGCGAATAGATAGTAAGCTAACAGTTGCGTGGCGTAAAAGATATCCTTCGGCAAGCCGGTGCAGATTTGGCTTACATTTTCCTTAAAAGCTGTAGAATAAGATGCTCAAACTCAAATGCCTAATATTAGGCAAGCTGGTAGGAATCGAGTTCTATGGACGCCACGCTGCTAAGCTAAGGACCGGTCGGATGTAATGAAGTGGTCCGTATAACATTATTTCCTTTCGGGATTGATCATACATATACAAGCTACCCTGTGCTCTTGCTTCAGCTTTACATTTTACCAGTTTACGCAATGATATTACTATAGCCTAACCCTTATATTATACTATTTAAAATACGAGTATGATTAAGATATCTATTCGGCGTCATGACGTGTAACAATATTATATCTCTTATGCATAACTTCAGTCTGACTATCATCAACAACATTATACTGTCGAGTATTTTAATTGACAAAGTAACAATTTCTGACACAGAATTTCTCGGTTTTCATGTAGGTATATTTCACAGAATTTATTTACAGTAAATTGTTGATGAACTCTTTTTACGTGTTCTAGTAGATATATTTTGACACGACGAACTGTCTCAACTTTTGTCTTAAAAGGCAAAAAATACCAAATTTTTTGATGATATTCATTTATTAATGGAGGCAAAAATGTAAGGCACAGTGCAAATCTTGAACAAAATGCTCTCCAGGGGAGGATACTTTATTGTCACGAAGTTTTATTTGCTAAATTATTAAAAGGGGCTTTAACTTCTGTTTCAGAGCATACTCGCCAAACATTTCAAAATAATTAGGCCTGATGATGCTTACATAAAGTTCAACCTCGCAAATAACAATTGCTGTGCTGTAAATCTTGTTTTTAATCGTAGTTACTTATAACTTTGAACATAAATAAAACTTTTAGTCCTATAACGACGATTTTATTCGGACCGAGATAATATACAGTTAGCAACGCAATTTAATACGTAGATACAACAGTTTGGTGTAAATAAGTTTTTATTAGTAATAAAGTTTAATACTACACTACAAAAATAAAATCTATATAAGCCCTAAAATAAATCTGTTCCTGAAAACTAAAATCTCTTTTTTTTATCGGGCCTCCTTGACATGGTCCCAAAGAAGCTGGCAGCATGTCCTCGCTGCTGCAGGAAGCTACCAGCCCCTTCCGTCCCCTGTGTCGTCGACCAGTTTTTTTAAATAGTTCCTTGAAGAACTAACGAAGACTATCGATAATCGGACCACATGAAAGGCACCTTTGAAACAAAAAAATAATTCCGAATCAGTCCAGCTCTCTTCGAGTGATCGAGGAACATACCAAAAAAACAAGAAAAAAGAACTCTACTAACTGACAACTATATTTTTTCGAAGTTGGTTAAAAATGCGCAAACTGTATGGCTTTTGTGGAGCTAATCCTCCTATAATAAGGACGTGACAAGGGTCTGATCTCCTTCCTTAACAAATGTAAGCAATGCACATACAATTATTCGTTTTAAATCAATACATAATAATAAAATCGTAGCTAGGCATGTTTGTATATTAAATATTTTTCAAAAAAAGTGACTGGGGAGTGTTAATAACATGCACATAAATAGTTTTTGGGATTTTTATCTGTTTGTTTGTGCATCCATCACACAAAAACTACTGGATAACAAAACATTACCATACTTTTTACCATGGCGAAGCAAAAAAGAGACATTTAACGTATTTCACCCCCACGAATGAAGTTGCCGGGTCCCCTAGTCCTGAAAAAGTTAATTTTCTCTTCCTCTCAGGGAGTTTATTTATCTCCAATAGTTGTGTACAGTTAGCTCAGTACATATATGTAAACAAACGCTTGCCTATTTTCGATGCTGATTCATCAGTGATTTTCACGCACTTTTGGTTACATAATTAACTTGAGATTTAATATATATTGCCTAGATTGCCTAGATTGGATGACCTTTTGACAATACAGTACCGTTAACTTAAATTTCATAGTAGAATAGAAGCAGGTAAAGGTTCTCTTTGTTTAAGAGTAAACCTTATTTTGCTCGACTTAAAGACTAATTTAGTGTAAAAATTATGTGCACTATAATGCCTTACATTTCGAAGTGGTAGTGGTGGCCACAGTTAACAATGCAGACAATGAGTATTGTTCGTCAGGTACAAAGCTAAGTGAATTCGCTCTAGAAAAAGAATTTCTACTTTACCATAATATTATATTTATTTTATAAATGCATGTGTATATAGTTCTCTATTTATACTCCACTTTTTTATTTTGTACATATTCATTTTGAAATTAAATGCCTTCTATGTAGGTATCTGTTTAGCCTAATGGTTGACTGGTAAAGAATACCTTACGGCATTAAGTCTGCCCTGTGTATTTTCTTGTATTGTGCAATAGGGCATTTTCCTGAATATGTGACAGAAGTTACCATTTCATCGCGTGTTTATTTATTTAGGGCGTAAATTTAATTATTAATTATAATAAATAAATAATATTAAAAAAATAAATATTATGGGACAATCTTACACAAATCGAACTAGTCCCATAGTAAGCTCAATAAGTCTTGTGTTATGGATACTATATTAAACGATATATTTAATAAACACAAATACTTTAATACATAGAAAACATCCAAGACTCAGAAACAAATATCATCACACAGATAATATTTGCTCTTACCGGGATTCGAACACAGGACCGTCAGCTTCGTAGGCAGAGTCACTAACCACTATACTAAACCGGTCGTCGTTATAATGTAGATAAGTAAGTATAACTTTTATCCCTAGATATATTGACACCTGAATTTGCACCGTCAATAAAGAAACACGCGAAAAATTGGTAACTTACGTTACTCTCTGCCGTGGAATTACCCACTAAAGTTTTAAAAATTAATTTATTACAGCTATCTATCTACTCTCATCTATGAGATTAGGCTTGTGCCCAGCAGTGGAACGTATATAGACTGATGATGAATTAATTTATGTTAAAATCAAGCTTAGAATTATTCTAAATACCTTTTCTTTTTCTTACATGAAGAGCATACATGAGCTCTTGATAACACACCCAGCTCAGGAACGCGAGTGCGTCCGGCTAAGTTTAAAGATAATACTGAGCGCTACTGCAGTGTACGAGTAGAGTCAGTGTAATTATACCTAATATTTTTACTCGACCCCGGAGCCCTATTTCCCACATGCAGCACTTTAATTGGAGTATAGCTAAAATTGGATTTTTTCGAAAATTAAATACTTAGTTCTACCACAGATTATATAATAGTTCTTCGAACAGATACGACACTCTCCCGCAATACAATAGAAAAGAACATTCTGGAATCATAACGTCCGAAGTGCGGTCGTCGACCCCGCGCGCTGTAAAATAAGAGCTAGGGCTGTCGACCGCTTTTGTTTTTTGTTCGTGAACCGGCTTAAGGAGCTGTCAAAACTATCGGACTTACTTCGTAGCGGTAGGCGGCACGCATGCGAACGCGTGGCAACCAACTGAGTTTTGTACCGCCGGCGGTAAGTGACGTCACTCAAGGTCGCGCTCGGCGAAAAACGAGTGTCGGCCCCCTGGTTCTACAACAGTTTAATACTTCTTCCTACATCACGCGGCTTGTGTGTGCGAGCCGTGTATGAACGCACTAGAAGCAAAGTTTTATGAATACGTAAGAATGCTCCAGTCCGGATCGCACCGTCTGAGCCTCGACCTTAAATAGGTATCGCGTGCTCCTAAAGGGCCGAAGTGTGACTACTTTTCTGTCTTTGTACTTTGGTTCTACTAGTACAGTGTTTCATCCAGATAGCTGTCAAGTTTATTAATATCGTGAAATGATCCGTGATCAAAAGGAACAATAAAGAACCAGCAGCCTGGTTTTTCCTAAAGGATGTCCTGCTGAGAGCACTTCGTTGTTATAAATTTACTCTCAATTTATCTTTTTGTGGATTGCTTTGGTTGTAATAGCGGCCGAGGCGTGGGAAACTCGGCAAAAAGCCTACCAGTTAGCAGGGGAGAAAATTGTAGCTGATTCGGCTATAATAAATACCTAAATAAATATTGGGGAACAGTCTTACACAACTCGTTTAGTCCCAAACTAAGCAATACTTGTACTTTGGATACTAGATGACGATAAACACACTTATATAGTTAAATATATACTTAAATAGATACAAAACATCCATGACTCAAGAACAAATACTTGCGCTCATAATAAAATATTTGCACTAACCAGGATTTGAACCCGGGATATCTAGCTTCGTAGGTGATTTCACCTGTTCTAAGTAGCCATTTTCTGTATCACTTAGGTACGAGAAAACACTAGTTTTCGGCAAATGCGTGTATCATGAAGGAATATCGTATACACGTATGAACGTGTTTACGGCAAACACAACCAAGTAAATAAATAAATGAAATGGTTTCGATGAAATGAAATTGTCATGCTCACATATTTTTGTAACCTAGGAGCTGTATGATATGAGGGTAAAGTTACAAAAATATGAGAGTATGGAGATATTTTTACCCACAGCACAGTCACAGTAATAAAATCAGTAATTTTTCTTCCGACAAAAGGCATCATCAGCAAATCGCGCCGCTTTCATGCGTGCGCGCCTTGTACGAACGCACTACAAGCAAACTTTTAAGAATGTGTAGCAATGCTCCAGTGAGGATCGTACCGTTGCCGCGTTCGCTCGCTCCCGCGAAATGTATCGTAAACGTGTATGCTGCAGTGTTTTCGGATGCAAAAAAAACCGACCGACGAGGACGGCAGCCCTGCGACCTTAAATAGGTATCACGTGCTCCTAAAAAGCCGGAGTGTGCCTACTATTCTTTCCTTATACTTTGGCACAGTGCAGATTTACGTGGGCTGGTTTTCCGCAACTCGAGGTCATATACTGTGCCTATTTTGTCTGCTGCTACATGTACACGGTGTATGTAATGATTTACATACACCAACGACAATGCAATAAGATAATGTCTACGTGACGAGTCGTAAGACTGAACTGGAATGCGATAATTGCAAAGTTACAGTGCAGACGAGGACGAGGAGGTGCGTCAGTTAAGTTCATAGCATATACGCTTTATTCATTTACTGGACACGCAGTAGCTCATACGGCTCCCATAGCCAATTATCTGAAACATCTGTCAGGTAATTGGCCGTGGAAGGAGTGAAACCGCAACAACACGTGTCATCCCCGCTGAGTTCACGTGGTGTGCTCGGAGGCACAGACACCGGTGTGTAGCCTAGCCGACACACCTCTCATACCTACTGTTAATGAGAGGTGTGCACGTGTGTCGTAAGATGACAGAAAACTGGGAAAGCACAGGCGAATCGTGTACGGAAATATCCAAAATTAAGAGTAGCGCTTTAATACCTTTCATAAATTGAATTTGACCCAACGGCATCCACTGTTTGAAATCGATCTTCCACTACCCACCAAGACACCTTCTGTGACTTGACTCCATGCTGACTGGATTCCATTGTGTCTAAAATGTATTTATTATTATGAAGAGAAATAAGAATATTCATTAATTTATTCATTCGTTACGAGCAGTTAGTCGTGTGATTTCGAAATCTACCGGTTTCAGTCCATATTGTAGAGAGAGGCGACTCAGGTTGTATATTTTTTGGGCCACGGTCTACAAGTTTCTATTTAAAAACTTTTAAGCCCATCGACCGTCAATTGTTCCAGCAATTGCCACAGCTATTGCCAGCCCAGGCTATTGCCACACCAACATAGATTAACCTGCCAAAAAAATCTCCTAAAAGAATAATTTCTACTCTCTCAAATAACTGTCTTTGTCTGTCTACTACATAATCTCAAATCATGCGGGACTTATGAGTTTAACCGAACTCGTATTGCTAACGTTCCAAATTTAAATGTTAAAATTAAACAAAGAAACAGAAATACCTACGTTTATAAATGCACTACAGGAGCCACTTCGCGTATGCCGCTGCGTTTCTATGTAACACAAAATTAGCTCACCTACTGTAGTCGCATGTCGGCTTTGTCTGTGCGCTATTCTTGCTTTGCCGAGTAGAGCCATTATACGAAACATTATTAAATTCAAAACACCGTTTGTTACGTTAAAATGATACTTCTGTTCATTTGGCTACAACGAAATTCTCATTATTTTCTTATTACGGTGTTATTTAGAAAAGTGTGATATTTTTTAAATGTTAAACAAGGTTCGTTGCCAATTGTATTAGAGTTTATTATGGCAGGTAAATCGAAGTTCGCCTACCTTTTATATGGTTATTTACTTTTTGTATCTTTGCGAATAAATGTTTATGTAATTATAACTACTTATAAGAATACTAATAAAAAAAGAATATGAAAGAAACATCATTACATCATGTTTCTTTATTAGTTTTTTAATGGGGGTAAATTACATCACATTTTTATGATACATTATGTAGATACAAGAGAAACCTATTAAAATATTAAACGTTCGTAAGGTTCGAGTCCTGGTCTGGACCATAGGTGTGCGCCATTTAATCTTTCTATGTAGGTACTTTGATTTCTTGTATATATATACTTATAAGAATGTTTAATTATGTTTGTCAAATTATATTCTTAAATTATATTTAGATTGTTTATCATTCTCAACAATATTATTTCAATCTAAGTTTTACTTTAACTACGATCAGGTTAGTTTTTGTTTTAATTTAAATGTAAGCAAATTTTCAGTCATTCACTTTTCTTTTCAGCGGGCTTTTTATTCCTTAATTTTAAGTTGTTAAGTCTGTTGTTTACGTTGTTAATCAAAATAATAAAAACAGAATAGAATATTTTCGACAACTTCGGCAATTTTATGGCCATTGTATCTTTTTTTCAATTTTGCCGTAATAGTTATGTGAGTAAAGTACCCGACAAGTACCTACAGTTGTTTTTTATGATGCCTGTCATGAATAGCGACACCAGGTGTGCAATCGGCTAAATTGTGATTTTATAGATTATTGTCGAATATACGGACTTAAAAGTAAAATTATTGTATCGCAATTATATTGGGTTGGCTCTCTTGATCGCTGCGGATTCCAAATACATTTTTTATTAATTTGTTTGATGTTGACATGCGCACGGAAATAATAACACGACATGTTTTTTTTGTAGGGCAAACATTTCTGAGCATGTTTGGGAAACATGTTTTTATTTTCTGTGTGTAGGAGTATTTTACGATCGGTTTAATAAGGTTTTTAATACGTAGTTTTATAACCTCACAGGCTGTTACAGAAACACTTTCTTAAATTTATGATCCACTTTTCCTTGCTTTAAAACACTTTCACTGTTTAAAAGTAAGTGGTAAAATTATCTTACTGTAATATTCGCCTGAAAATGCTGCGTATTTTTACAATGTCACTTTAATGTTTTCTAGAAGTTTAAGAACACTTAAATCCATTATGTGTGAAATGTTTTCGTAAATAAAAGAAGCACATTTTAGATTTTAAGTAAATTGGAACAAATAAAATACATTTAATAATATTATCTTATTTCAGGGTGATGGTATTCGAGTGAAAGTGCAAGATTTAATGAGGCATTAAACATAACGAGTGATTGTGCAACTGGATAGAAAGTGGCAATAAAACTCCGTAAGTTGCCATGCGTTATACTAATAAAATTAACTCAAATTGCCCGTGAATGAAGTTGATTAATTGATGAACAGCCCTACTTTACTATCATTAGAATCAAATAATTATTTTGTATCGTCAAGTATAATAATAAAAGTGGTCTAATATTGCAAGACTGTAGGTACCTACGGCCAAGTCCTTTGCACGCGTGGGCTAGAATCTCATCCTCGACGCCACTAAGATATATTCAATAAAACACTGGAGTAATTGTATTGCGTGTACTAGCAGGTTACAGACTGACGTACGACCAAAGCAATTCAAAACTACCCGCCATTATATAAACACAAATTTATTGTATCTAATTTATATATATCTCAACCTAAATACGTTTGACTGAAGCTGACTACATGCGCCATCGGTAATCCGATTAATAATTGCGGCGACATATTTCAATAGACGTTCGTTTCGTACGTATGTATAAAGACGTTGCGAGACTAATGGGACGTTAATAATTTGCGCAAGTCTCTATTCAATGGGAGCCTCCAAAGATTTATCACTACAGGATCCTGGCAAGATGCCGCCTGGCACAAGCTGATTATGCACTTTTTAAATGCGATCGCGGAGACAATTAAATGTAAGTTTGAATAAATATTTTTCAGGTCTATTTAGATAATGTACCTTCAGCGCATAAATAGGGCTGTTATAAGTAAGAGGCCTTTGTGTGTCTGTTTGTTCGTCTGTGGTATTAACGCGTGGACAAATTTGATTTGTTCATGTGAAAGCTGGCTGGTATGCTGGGATAGTCCTAAGCTAATTTTTATTTTTTTACTGACCTATAATTAACCTTAGTAGCGCTTGATGGAAAGCGACTACGAGAGGCCGAAGATGTTCGCCAGTTCAGTTAAAGCCTATTAACTCTTGTTTTGAAGAGTCCGAAGTTCAATGGATACTTTTAATTAGAGTTAGTTCAGTGAATCCAAAGATGATCAGGACTTTTTTGTAAATTTTCTCCGAAACCAGCTTTGGTCGTAGTATTCTGAAATCTATTCATTTAGTCTAAAAAAAATCTCACGTTAGTCACAGACCAATGATATTAAACTAAATGGTCGAATAGGTAATACAATTGTATCCTACATATGAAAGAAACATTATGTTTCTTTATTTATTTTTAATGCGGGTAAATTACGCCACATTCTAAGCTACATATATAGATACAAGAAGAGAAAAGAGAAGAGAGTTTCTTGTATCTGTATGTGTAATACAATTGTATGTTTAGTTCCCGTAAAAACGATTCTTGACACTTTCAAAACACCGACACGAAAATGCCGGTATTCGAATTGGATATTCTATAAAAAGAGTTCACATTTGTGCACTTGTCTGCACGGCTTTGTACATTCGAGTAAATATACGTACCTTGTATTAAGAATATTAAGAATGTTAATTAAATTGAGAAGACAAATACAACTCAGTTTAGGTAATCAAATTCAAAACTGTAATTCCTTGTTATTGTTAAAAAAACGCACAGTTTATGACTTTTAGAGCAAAAAATAAATCTCAAAATTTCGTACCGTGCGCAGTGACGACAAGTTTTTCGAAGTTGCAAATTCGGATTGACACTAGCTACACTACCTGGTCCATGCAGCACATAAGGGTCTTATCACACTTGCGATTTGCGAACGAGCTGCGGGCGAGTTAGAAGCGAAGTACCATACAAATATCGCACGCGGCGAACTCACCGCGAGTTCGCTGCGACTAGTTTTGTGTGGAAACTCGCTCGCAACTCGCAGGTGGGATAAGGCCCTTAATAACCCAGTACAACATTGTGCTTTGCGATTTTAATGTTGATTTGTACGGTGCTAATACGTACTTATCTACTTTTAGGGTTCCCGTACCTCAAAAGGAAAAAACGGAACCCTTATAGGATCACTTTGTTGTCCGTCTGTCTGTCTGTCCATCTGTCAAGACCCTTTATCTCGGGAACACGTAGAGCTATCGAGTTGAAAATAAAACTATATACTCAGGTCTAAGGTCCCTTGAAGCGATACCGCCGCTTATGCTGCAAAAAACGTAATTTCGACACTCAAGAAACCAAAATTCAAAGGGTTACTTTCCGTTGACCTAGAACTATGAAATTTGGTAAGTAATAATACCGTCTTATACTACAAGTAGGTATAATGAAAAATCTGAAAACTATAGATTTGTAATTATTAAATCACAAAAAAAATTGACTTTATTTAAGGAATCAAAATTTACAGGGTATTTTAATAATGTACCTCCAAATTTGTACGGAACCCTCGGTGGGCGAGTCTGACTCGCACTTGTCCGGTTTTTTTGGTAATAAGTGCAGAGAGCATTACAAAATAGCCCGTATTCTTTAACGGTCGCTACAAAAGAAGCTAACCGCTTAAGTAGCCCTCATTCTTTAAAAATATTTAACACTGTCACTTCTGCTCGGAAGTTAACGATGTTAATGTTTAAAGTTCATATTTTTTTCAGACAGGGTTCTGACATCCTGAACCCAAAACTTGGATCAAGACCTTCGAAACGCTAAGAGGTCGTTAACTTTTGAGGACGGTGTCTATGTTGTTATTTTGAGCGATCTAACCTTTTGGCATTTTAAATATGTATCTGTTCCAGTATTATGGGTCGGCAGGTATATTTAATACGGTTTCTCCACAATAGCCTATGCAATGAAATGTCGGCATTTCATGATAAGCCTAGGAATATCATGTCCCTATTACTTATTGTGTGCTTGAATTGTTTAATTAAACCCCTCACGGTAATTTTTGTACACAGTATTATGCAAGTACGGTAATTTTATTATCTGGTGTCGTAAAGTCCCGTATCGCCATCACAAAAGTTTGCTTTGGCAGAACAGGTCGTAACATAAAATTTTACAACAACTTTAGACGTTACGATATTATGGCTTTTTGATATCTTGCCCCATCTAATAATAGGTTTATGTTTTATAATCTCAAGTTTTTACTAGAATCATGTAGCCTGAGATAAAAAGTTGAACAATAAAGGTGAATAACCTTGTCCTGGTACTAATATTTCAATTAAGTGGATGTTACTACAGTATTTAATAGTTTTCATTTTCAAATATAACTAACTATTAAGATTGTGATTGTGGTATTTCCACATTAAAAAAAAATCTAAATTATTGATTGAGATGATGTTTATTTATTTGAATAGGTACTAATCTTATGTCTAATTAATACAATACAACATTTTCGTCCCCTGTTTTACTTCGTCTTAAATGTTTCTAGTTTTACCCGACCACGGCGAAGCAAAAAGAAGGGTTACGATTTAAGTACCGCATATATGTACAGTACAATGTATGTTAGTAATTTTGTATGTTTGTATGTTCGTCTGTTTAATTATAACTCGAAAAGTATTGAAGCGATTAAACATGTGGGGTATCGTTAGATTTGTGTTGATTCTGCGCGAGTTATAGGCTGGTTAGTTAAAACTAAAATTCAATAGGGTGCCCATGGTACTCGATAAAGTCAAGGACTTAAAAGTAAAACTCATCGCATTGTATCGAGTTATATATCAAATAAAAGAGCAAGCAAATTAAAGGCCAATTCAGAAAAATATCACACACTTCATTTTAAAATCAACGCACTCTCGGCTAAAGAGTTTGCGGAGGGGCTAGCATACTGGCAGCAAACACACAAAAAAAAAACATACAGACGAATTTAGAACCGTCCTTCTTTAGAAAGTTGGTTAAAAAGTACAGTCAGCAAAATAAGAAGCTTGTCTTAAAGATATATTCTTTGTGAGAAACTTTAAATTTTGCAGTGGTTACCGAATCTAGTTGCCTGTATCTAGTCGCATGATTTGAGTAGCAAACAGTCGGGTCTAGAATCCTGAAAGGCTAGGCCAGTTCCTGTGAGGAACCCAAAGTGAAATTGGACCGGCCTGAATACGGCTGCCTGATAGGAAGTCATCAACATGCAGATAAGCCGACCGTTAACATTATCTGACTATTTCGCTATATCTACTGATTTGGTACTACGAGGTAGGCGTGTTTGTGTGGATAATGCTTTGCCCTTTAAATGCAAGGATCGATTATTTCTACTACTCCTTAAACTCCACAAGTTTTCAGAGTCTAATTTTAGTATAACTCTATTTTTTTTTCTTGTTTCGACGCTTAAATACGCTTAGCATCCATAAAATTGTACTTTAAGTTTATTGTAATGTAATGGATCTGGAGATTATAAAATCTTCTTGGTAAAATCCTAAGTATTGTGTCAGGTTATGTACATTCCGTATACCTACTACTTTTGAAGGATCGTCAGCGGGCTGGATTAAATTCTGCCGCGGGCAAGAAATGGCCCTCGGGCCGTAATTTGCCCACCACTGGTCTAGTTTGTCTGTTACAGCTACGCCATCGAAGACACACAGTTGACCATTCGTCAACCTTATGCCAAGGAAATCTCCGGTCAATTGACTATGAAACAGAACAAAAAAACTGTATCATATAAATTTTATATCATTGAGCTGCTATTACATTATATTAACGACTACTTGTTGGAAATTGTACTCTTCCCATATCTGGCAACACTAGTCAGTTTACATTACTCTTGTGGTAACACTGCACTTCCCTTTCCGCCTCGTTGTTCCTTTTATCTGTCACGGCAATGGCCACACATTAATTCTAATCTAATAACAATGTCATGTTAATAATAGTTTAATCGTCTTGTATCGTCCAAAAACGTCGACAACAATGTGGATCTAATAATACTGAGATATTAAAAGGCGGCATTGGCTTTATAGTTGGAGTTTATTTTTCACCTCAAAAACGACGAACCCTGCGCAGCTGCTCTGCTCAACAGGTTATCAAGCCCAGAAGAACCATCGTTCAACGTTTCTACGAAGAATTAAGAGGTAACCAAAACCACGTTCTACTTATCATTTTTGAGGTTAGAAAATAGAGAATAGCATTCGCCCCTGTGCTAATTTCTCCTCTATATATTCAGCCAATATGCCTAGCCACAATGCGGAAAACGCAATCAACCTACCGGTCGAGAAACTAGAAGGGATAACCAATTACGTCAACTGGAAGTTTGCTATGCAAATGCTTCTTACACTGGATGGCCTATGGAAATGCGTCGACGGAACTGATGCGATCGACGAGACCCTTGACAGCCGCGCGAAAGCTCGCATTTGTCTTGCAATTAAGCCTAATTTATACCAATATGTCCGTGATGCAAAAACATCAAAAGAAGTATGGAAGAAGCTCGCGGACACGTTCGAGCCGAAAGGCCTATATAGAAAAGTGCTTCTTCTTCGACAATTGCACAAAGTGGAATATAAACAATATTCTGGAATGTCAGAGTATATTGCAGCGGTCATGCGGTTAGTTCAGCAGCTCGCAGACATCGGAAAAACAATAGAAGATGATGAAGTCGCTGAAATTTTACTTAGTGGACTATCTCAGGAGTTTGACAATTTGGTTTCGGGTTTGGAGACTGCCTGCCTCACCAGTCAACTAACTAGTGAGCTGGTCCGTACACGCCTTCTTCAGGAGGAGCATCGAAGAAATGGTGACCAAGAAGGAACTACGGCGTACCACATTAAAAAGAAGAGGAGCCCCTTGTTCTGCAGCTATTGTAAGAAGAGCGGACACACCATCCAACGTTGTTTTAAGAAGAAACGTGAGGAATCAAAGGACAATCACACCATGTTTGCTTCTGCGAACGTTTGCAAACAGGAGTCACGTGAATTCATTTTGGACAGTGGGAGTACTTCACATATGTGTGCAGAAAAGGACTTATTTAGTGAAACTGAAGGTAAACATTCTGTTGTTTTTGTTGCTAATGGTGAAAAACTTGTTAGTAAAAATTCTGGTAAAGTTTCACTCTCCTCTAATGTAATTTTAAATAATGTGCTCCATGTGCCCGACCTAACTAGTAATTTATTGTCTGTTGGCCAAATAGCCGACCGGGGTTACACAATTATTTTTAGTAAGGATCATTGTCAAATTTATCATAAATGTAAAGTCATTGGCAACCAAGTCTTAACAGCTAGTAAAGAAAATGGGTTGTATAAAGTGAAGGTGCAAGGGCAGTCTGTCTTCGAGGAGGAGTCTTCCAAGCCCATGCATAGGCAAGGGACAGAGAAGGCTCATGCTGCATCAGGTGTATCCATGGAGACATGGCACAAGCGCCTTGGCCATTTATCCGAAGAAGGTATGCGTACTTTGGGTGATGGGAAACATTGCATGAATTTTCGGTTTCAGGAACAGGAACGCATGCGTGGTAGCTGCGTGTCGTGCCTGACAGGGAAGATGCCAAATGCATCTTATCCTACTGTGGGCAGCAGTCGCGCTACTCAACCCCTCCAAATTATACACTCCGATGTGATTGGCCCGGTGCAAGTGAGCAGCTGGGGCGGAGCTCGCTACTTGCTTACCTTCACAGACAACTGTACCCGGAAGACATGGGGATACCTAATGAAACATAAATCAGAGGTGAGTTCCCATTTTGTTATTTTTAAAAATCTAGTTGAGAAACAGTCTGGTTTGTCAATTAAGATACTTCGCACAGACAATGGTACGGAGTATGTTAATAAAACCCTTAGTAATTACCTTATGAAACATGGTATCATTCACCAAACCACCGTGCCTTACTGCCCAGAGCAGAATGGCTTAGCTGAGCGTGCTGGGAGGACCATTTTTGAAAAAGCAAGGGCTATGTTACAGGAAGCTGGCCTATGTACCCGCTACTGGGGAGAGAGCGTCATTTGCGCAATTTATCTTAAGAATAGGTCTCCTACCAGAGCTTTGTCAGGTGGCATTCCTGAACGCCTGTGGTCTGAGTCTGAAATAGATGTTAGCCACTTACGCGTTTTCGGCTGTCTTGCTTATGCTTTTATTCCCAGTCAAAAACGCCACAAGCTTGATCCAAAAGCGAAAGAGCTTATTTTTGTTGGCTATGGTGAGAATTGTAAGGGCTACCGTTTGATTGATCCTTCGAATCCACAAAAAGTAATATTGTCTAGGACGGTTACTTTTATAGAAGATAAATTTTATAACAAACATGATAATTGTAAAGTCAATTGCAGTGACGATTTTTATTTTTATGACATTGACATTAATAAAGGCAACAATTTTAATAATGGCAACAATTTTAATAATGGAAATAATTTTAATAATGAAAATAATTTTAATAATTTTGACAATAATTTTAATTCCAATGAATCAAATCTTAATAATGCCCATGATAAATCTATCTCAAAATCTGATTGCTCATCTAGTCCTTGTCGCGTTTCAGATATGGAGTCGTCGACACCACCTGCGTGCTCAGATGCGGAGTCGTCGACACCACCTGCGTGCTCAGATGCGGATTCGCCGACGCAACTTGCGTGGTCACCGCTGTCTGAAAATTATTGTACTGGCGATGAAGGTGATAATGACGTGCAAGGTGATGAAGATGATGTGCCGGCGGGCACTCTGTCTTCGCTTCCTGCGTCATCACTTGATGGTTATGACAAAGGTAATGAAGCTTGCGGCCCGGCGGCCGTCGTGTCTTCTTCTCTGCCGGAGTCTACACCTATGGAGCCGATGTTGTCGGCAGCTCCCGACACGTCTCGCTCACGCCCCGTACGTACTACGCGTGGTACAGTTCCAGAGCGTTTCCAGGATTACGATTTATCTATGATGGCAGAAGGTTGCTTGCCAGATGAGCCTACTACTTATGAAGAAGCGTTGCAATCTCCTGAGAAGGATGAATGGCGCAAAGCAATGTCATGTGAGTATAACTCTTTAATTAAAAACAATGTTTGGACTCTAGTCAACAGGCCTGCCAATGAAAACATTGTTAAATGTAAATGGGTGTACAAGAAAAAGTACGACACAACTGGTAAGCTTTCTAAATATAAAGCAAGACTGGTTGCCCGTGGTTTTAGTCAGAAAGAAGGGGTAGACTACACGGATACATTTGCACCCGTTGTAAGGCATAGTACATTAAGAATTTTATTTTCTATTGCCACAGAATTAAATCTAGATATAGACCACATCGACATAACTACAGCTTTCTTACATGGCGAATTAAACGAATGTATATACATGGAACAGCCATCAGGTTTTAAAAATGACGATAAAGTTTGTTTACTTAATAAGAGTCTGTATGGCCTTAAACAGGCAAGTCGCATGTGGAATGAGAAAATACATGATTTCTTATCACAGAATGGTTATGTTCAAAGTAAGTGTGAGCCATGCATTTATACTAAGAAAACAAAGACTGAGTATGTAATTATTGCCTTGTATGTCGATGATTTTTATATTTTTCATAATAATTGCATTAAAAATGTTTTGAATCTTTTACAAAGTAATTTTGAAATGCGACATTTAGGCAAACTAACTAATTGTTTAGGTATGAATGTTCGTAGAGAAAATGGTATCACAACTTTAGACCAATCTGAGTACATAAGGCGTTTACTAGTCAAATATAATATGTCAAATTGTTAATTTGTTTCCACACCTTTACCTGTCAATTGTAAATTGCAGAAATCTGATAAAACATTTTTAAGTGATGATATATATAAGTACAGACAGCTACTTGGAAGTTTAATGTATCTCAGTGTCTGTACTCGCCCCGATTTGGCTTTTGCATGTAGTCAATTAAGTATGTTTAATACATGTTTTGATGAAGGTCACTGGCGCATGGCAAAGCGTGTGCTAAGATACTTAGCAGGTACAATTAATTACGGTTTAAAATATACAAAAAGTAATAATTTTAACCTTACGGCATACGCTGACGCTGATTGGGCCAATGATTTATCGGATCGCAAGTCTTACACTGGTTTCGTTATAAAATTAGGCAACAATGTCATACATTGGGAGGCCAGAAAACAGCGTTGTGTTTCACTCTCTTCTTGCGAAGCCGAGTATGTTGCTATTGGAGACGTATGCAAAGACATTTGCTTTGTTAAGAACTTCATGTCTGAAATAATTAACAAAACTTTCGATGTCGTTGTTTATAATGATAGTCAAAGTGCTCAAAAGTTACTTTTAGTGAAAGAGCACTCCCATAAAAGGACTAAACATATAGACCTAAGGTACCATTTTATAAAAGACCTAGTACAAAAGGGACACATTTGTGTAAAGTACTTGCAAACTGATCTCATGATAGCAGATGTTTTAACCAAGCCTCTATGTGCTCAGAAACATTATAATTTTGTAAAGGAAATGAACTTATTATTATTATGATTATGCATTCCTCTGTGTTTATTTTGGTAAACAAATGCATGTGTTTGTATTATATAAAGTTAAGGTGGCAGAGCTTTAATGTTTTTCTTGTATAATCATATGTGAAGCGTAAGGAGGAGTGTTGGAAATTGTACTCTTCCCATATCTGGCAACACTAGTCAGTTTACATTACTCTTGTGGTAACACTGCACTTCCCTTTCCGCCTCGTTGTTCCTTTTATCTGTCACGGCAATGGCCACACATTAATTCTAATCTAATAACAATGTCATGTTAATAATAGTTTAATCGTCTTGTATCGTCCAAAAACGTCGACAACAATGTGGATCTAATAATACTGAGATATTAAAAGGCGGCATTGGCTTTATAGTTGGAGTTTATTTTTCACCTCAAAAACGACGAACCCTGCGCAGCTGCTCTGCTCAACACTACTGACTATTGACTTTGTTATAAGCGTAATTAGCTAGAAGTTTTCTTGTTACATACAAAAAAGTGTATTTTTTTGCTAACCCGTGTAATTATACATTACCCGTGCATAAGGCGTGAGCTATAAAGTTATGTAAATAATTTTTACCACCGATCCTGACGGCCTTTATTGGACATTTTTAGCTTGCCAGATACGGTCGGAACTGTCGCAAGCAGTTTATTTCAATGGCGCAATTCGTGTTTCTGTATATCGAAATGAAGGCACGCTCCTAT
The DNA here is from genome assembly GCA_947034925.1 of Eudemis profundana. Taxonomy (NCBI): domain Eukaryota; kingdom Metazoa; phylum Arthropoda; class Insecta; order Lepidoptera; family Tortricidae; genus Eudemis; species Eudemis profundana. The sequence continues at coordinate 11,392,032 of OX344798.1, forward strand.
GATCCTCTGATTACGCAAAGAAGACCACCGCGGTAAACACATCACGATGTAATTTTAAAGTTAACCCGTAAACACAGCTGTGTATAGGTGGGTGAATTTGCATATTTGTGCGTTTAAGCTCGTCGGGCCCCGGGCCGGGGTGATTGAATTATTAACTGACTGGCACGGGCTCGGGGGTACTTTGTTCAGACGTGAGCTGTGTTCGTGACGTGGATTTGCGTTAGCCCTCATAATTGTTATAATTAGTACTTCGTCCGTTGTCCAATTTCGATAATTGCCGCTGCATTGCGATAATACTTTATACCTGCCCCTTGAGAACGCGAGCGCGTAAATACTTGAATTTACGATGCGGGTGTCGATAAACACAGATTGTGCCTGTTAAACTGTTTATATTGTATTTGGTTAGTAGGTTAATTATGTTATTAGTATCTATTTCTGTAAGAATCCGTGATTATATTAGTCCTGAATACAAAAGGTTTTACGAAAAAGTTTTTTATGAAAATTTTCATCTTTGCCTTTGCTACGAACGGTGATGTAATAGCCTAGATATAGTTTAGCTTGGACTGTAGGATGAAATCATAAATACATGTTTCTTAGAAAGCCAAAAGAAGTAGGTACTAAGGAAGGTTTTCCGAAACTTAACTCATAAGGGGCTGAAAAGGGTACGTCAATTTGTAGAAAAAAGTGGAAACTTCACGTAGACAAAGTCGCGGCGCGGCATCTAGTTAACTAAAGGCATAAATGAATAAATAAAGCTGGGTTTGCACACTCGGGTTAATCTGGGAGTAATTTTATATGACTTGTACGTTGCTGGGAAAACAACAACTCATGTAGGTTAACCACAATATTGCGCGAAATGCCGAGCAACATGTCGAGCACATGATGTAGTTAAAATAAAACAAGGAACGTTGCGAGCAAAAATAAAAGTTACTTTGTCTTCCGAGATATGTGTTGTCATTATTGCCGCTAGGTAAAAAAGTATATATGTGATAACGCAGGGAGTTGTTACATAGTGACTACATTATCAAAATGAAGAAATGGGACAAAACAGGCGGTATTATTTCTAACTAGTGATCTCTTCCAGATAACATTTATGGTATCTATCTGTTAAGATATTTTAAATAGACATGCCATAAACATTTTTAGTAAATCATATACTTCATCGCCATATTTCCAATTTCAAGTTCAAAATCCGTTTTAGTACTAATAAGTATTTCACTACATTTTTATATTAAAAAAATAGGCGGTCATGATTTTTTAAATATTATCTGGTTGTAAACTAGTCCGTTTGCCATTTGTTATACATTTGTACGTGTAAATTGAAAGTCGATGAATGAGAAGTCCCTATGATAGCTCAAAAGTGCCACGAGAATTCCGGGCTATGGTGAGAAGAATCATTTGAATTTGACAAGATATGTTATTTTCCATTAGTGTACTAGAAATAGGTACGAAAGTTTTATTTTATTTGTGTACCATAGGTGTCCAAAAATCCTCATTGCATTGAGACTTAAGAGACCTTAAAATAGTGGAAATGTTTTCAGTCAAAAGTATGACAACAACAACAAAAAGATTGATATATCAGACAGTTGATTGAAGTATATTATGAGGGTATCATTTAATCGATCAGCAAAATATTCATATTTTGGTGAGCAGAAATATATATTTGGTCAGCTAAAATAGCTAGTTGGTAAGCAACATATGGTTAGCAAACATTTATAAATCAGGCTGCAATTAATGATATACTGAACTGCTCTAAATTATTTTGGCCAGCAAATTAAATATTTGAGCTGCATTAAGAGATCTACAGTTAATCAAATTTTGGTGAGCAATCAGTAGGTAAGCAAAATATTTCATTTTGTTCATCAAAATGAAAGGTGCAATAAAACCTAATTGGCATGCACAAAATGGGCGCAACTTTACTATTCTGCCGCAATAACGCAAAAGGGCACATCTAAATAAATTTTTCGAGTTTACAATAAAATAAGCATATTTTATTAGAAAAACTTCTATTTCTAAAATAAAAAATGTCCGAGATATTCGACTTCAAAGTTGACAAATTTTTAAGACTTGTAAACATTTCGATGGATGTTGGTGTCATTATAACACCTATTTATTATCATTTTATCGTATAGAATTCGCTAAAATAAGCATGTTTTATAGAAAAAACTTTTCTCTGAAATCAAAAATAACCGAGATATTCGACTTCAAAGTTGCAAAAGTTGACTTTCCGTATCTCCGGCGCTGCGGAAACAGCAGCCCTTCCGCCCTTGCATGACGACGCACGGTCACTTCGCTCGGCTCCGCAGCTTCGACTTGTTGGTCGCCTTCGGCGACCAGCCTCAGCCGCTCGCCTCACTCGTTCCCGCGCTTCGTCATGGCGGGCGAGGGCTGCTCTCCCTCCGCGCCTCCAGCTCTATAAAAACACTCTAACCTAACCTAACCAGCGAGAGCCCTAGATTCGGACTTTCGCAGGCTTTTTATATTTTATAGTAAGTATTATCTTCAAAAATAGCAATACGGTAAAAATCACTGATAATTGATAAACATTACTACTTTACACTGACAGCTGACAATCACCGAATGACAAAACAAACACGCCCACGATTGGCTGCTCGCGTCACGTGGTCTGTTTCGCTCTGCCCACAGTACTGCTGATTTTTCAAACTAAACGTAATCCACGCATGTTTTCTCTGCTAACCAATTGTAAAATTTTGCCGGCCAAGTAATTATTTTGCAGCTCGACTGTTTATTAGGCAGACAAATGATAAATAAAGCAGATTAATATTGGTTAAAATGTTAACCATTTTTAAATTATTTGCTGAACAAGAGTTGCCGCCCGATTTTTATTTATTGTCAGCCAAATCTTTGTATGCTGCCCAAATAATTTAACTGCTTATTTTTTTTGCGGATTAATTTTAATAACGGCTGACCAAAAAATTACTTTCCTTTCTTATATTTCATTTTTAACCTGATTTCAAAAGAAGGTTCTCTATTCGTCTGTATGTTTTTTTGTGTGTTTGTTCACCGATTACTCGAAGACGGCTGAACCGATTTAAAAAATTCTTATTTTTTTTGAAAGGGTATATTTCAGAGGTGGTCCCATTGCAACAAAATCAGGATCTGATGATGGAATCTTGGAGAAATCGAGGAAATTCTTCAACTTCTTCTTTTATATATTAAAGTTTGCGAGGAGCCGCGACTAGCCTGTTGGCATGTTTGTTACTGCGTAAGGGATATCGGGTGTTAATTCCCTTATGATTAAATGGTTCCAGGTTTTCCTGCATGAACACGGCCACCTGGTATATCAGTAGGCAACGGTAGGAGTAGGATCTGGAGCTGTGAGAACAATTCTCTAGCCGGGGCGTCCTTCGGCTTGCCTAAAATTTTTAATTTTGTGATTATTGTATTGCGTCTACTTAACCGGAATATAAGAGCAAAATACGCGATTTTGGCAATTGTTTTGGCGATGTTTGACACAATATTTCTTAATAAAAAATGTATAAAACATATCGTCATTAGGTACTTCAAAAACACGTATCTGATACTGACTCCAGGTAAAAACGCGGTAAATGTATATGAAGTTCGTTTGTAAATTTCGACGTTTTTCTGTACGACGTTTTTAGATACGAGTTTTTTTCAAAGTACTAAGTGACGATATGTCATCTTGATGCTAGTTACTAAATCACAACAGTCAGCCTCAATAGTAACGTCGAAATAACATCAAGACTAATTTTAAGAAAATTATAAAATACTAGTAGCCTAAATAAATCGATGAGCGCCTCAACAGTTTAAGACAATATTTAAAGACACAGAAAACAATTTTGAAATCATATTACAGTGCTGTACTATAGAACTGGATACCGTAGAATCTACATACCGGTAAAGCTACTTAAGACTAATACAGAGCACTAGTGTTAATTACAATTAAAGACCCGCTTAATTAATTATGAACAAAATGGTGGAGGCGTTTATACCATTAATCGTAACAAAACTGAATTATTTTATGAGTAAATACGATTTAAATAGGTACTTATTTTGACAATGTCGACGATGTTGACATTATTGACAATACGTGCCAAAATTCTATCCAGCCAACTTCAATAGTAGGAGGTTGGATATCTAATGTTGAAATTTTCATGACAAGTACGAAACATGAATGTAGGGTGACCACGAGATTTTAAAAATTAGGATAAATCAAAAAAAGTGGACAAAATAAAAACATACTTAATTTAGGTTTAAAAGCATTGTAAGTTATTGTTAACTATGTATAGACTACAAAAAAAATATTACGATTCATGATTTAAAATTCACCCGGTATATTATTAAGTCTAGCATTTAAATAGTTCCAAGTAATAGAGCCGGGGTACAAACGACGGGCCAGGGACAAGTATTCCAAAATAACAAAGAGCAGCAGGTTATGGAACTTCGGCTAACTCAAACGGCGGCTCAGTGAACTCCCGACAGCAGTGAATTAATAACTTTAATTCCGTTCAGGTCGCTCGGATCTCATGGTTAGTGCTCCCAGATCAGTTATTGTAAGCTCAGGTAAGTTTCCGTGCATATTACAATGGCTGGCGTAAAAAACTTAGTGTTCGGGTGAGAATTGACTTCCTAATTAAACTTTTTAAAATTCTCTACCCAACTATGATTGTTACGAGCCAAAACCCACTCCACCACTCCCCACGCCACTTGAATTGGTTAATTGTTATAGATTTAGGCAAACGTGCACAGTATCAATTAAAGTCGGTAAGGATCACAAACGCTATCTGAAATCGAATATGATAACGTTTACTATGTTAATGATAACAACATAAATGTCACAAATGAAGAATATAGCTTTGAAGTGAAAATCGGTTGCAGTTTTGGTCTAACTCGTTCCATTAGCTTCGTTGCTGTCACTCTTGTCAAAGTGCTCGTGCTCGTAGCCGTCATTGCAAATGTACGTGTCATCCTTAATACAATATAGATATAAAAATTACAGCAAAAAGTAATATGATGTAAGACAGTTATAAAAATTATTAATTTTTCAATTTTTTGAACCTCTAACACAACTGTGACGGACTGTATACCATCTGACTGTATTGTGTACCCAATTAACCAGGCATTCCCCTACTTTCCGGGGCTCGGCAACAATGTAACAAATAATGTATTGAAATTATATGTTACCATAGAAATAAATACAGGGATTATTGAAGTCACGATCTCCACTCTGCAGCTCCACGATACTCGTACCAGTAGATGAAGAGTCCGATGCACGTAGCTTTGTGTTATTAATGCTACGCTATCTTCACAATAATATCGGAGCGTGGTCGAAATATTTAGCCAATATGGCGGCTACTGCTTTACAACGTCGACTTTAGATAGGTATGTATAAGCGTATTCAGAAACTACAAGGGTACCATAAATTACTGAAGCAAATCCTCGATAAATAAATAAACAAAATATTGCTTTCCGCAGCGATATTTTATATTAAATTGGGTACATTATGGCGTACGTGGTGGGATCACAATGCACACTTCGAGCCATATATCAGGCACATTATAAAGGCAGCAAAGGCGGACAAGTAGGCAACGTTCGGTCTTCGCGAAAGTAATTTCACGTGGCCTCCCTCATTTTGGCGAAGAAAACCTTAGAATAGCAGCCCGATTAGATTTTGCTTCGCGCTATAGCGACCGGATAAATAACGAAAATAATGTAAGCAGTGATCCAGGAATATTATTCCAATATCTCTATTCTTTGAAATGCTAAGTAGAAGTATTATTTTTGGATATTTTATCATTACGAAAGCTGTCATACGGCAATAAAACTACAATAATTAGACGTAAAGAGAATTTTATTGTTAAATTCAAAATACTTTATTTGTGAACAATAGCCATATCCATAATCTTATAAATAAACGATTTATGCTAGATGGTAGGTACCTACATTTTAAGTTTCGCTATGTTCTATCCTGGGCTAGGGTATACAATTGATTCGTTACAAACTAGTTACTTACAGACTAAGCTAAGATTTATCTATAATAGTATTTTATGCCACACCTGACTATAAAGTGGCTTTCTGGCTAAGTGTAGACATAAAATGATGTACACAACACGGGAGGTAATAAAGAAAGCCCTCGATCGCATAGTTATTTACTACTACTTGCAGCTCGGGTCGCAAACTTCTGCGATCTCGGCCTTTCTTTGTATCACCACATTAGTTATGTAATGTACTATATTAGCATCAGGTTACAGTGTTCTTTAGGACTTATTGCACATCATCGTTTAGACTTTAGATATTCGTTATTACTAAGGCTTACTACAGTAGGCCTTTTCGGCTAGGTAAATTTTTGGAGCATTTTTAAATTCTGCATTACTTTCGATATTCCTAAATTTGAATGGAAGTTTATTAAAAATCCTAGGGGCCATTCCAATGACGCTCTTAGATAAGAGTGCAGTTTTTGATGAAGCAGCCCACAGTTTATCGCGACGCCTTTTACTTGAAAAATATTGGAATTGGTCAGGATTTGATCTTACAAATAAGGCGATTTCGAAAATATATAAGGAGGGCAGTGTAAAAAGGTTTAATTTTATGAAATGGGGCTCACATGATTCTATAGATCTCAATCCACGAACTGTTCTTATACATTTTTTCTGCGCCCGGAACACTAACTCATGTTCCCGAGCTGTTATGTGTGCTTTAACCTTTATTCTAATGTTCGTTCATTTTTAAGAGTCATCAGTGTTTTTCGTCTTAGCAAACTAACCACCGATTGTCCTAGTATCATTCTGATAGTAAATAGATTACAGTCTATGTATTCTTACAACTGTAGTCAACAGGCATAGGAAGATAGCATTTGCAAAGGGCAAAGCAATCTTGCTCAGACCCAACATCTTAGTCGGGTGCTCCTGACGTCATGCCCGAAGACACATGGCGATATGACTTTTCTTTATTAATATCTAAATAACAATATAAAATTTAAAAAGAGCAAAGCTGCTAGCAGACCTCAAAAACACATGTTTTTTATTATAAACGCTTCCAGCGAAATAAAGCCACAATTAAAAGAAAACTGAAAGAGTTTTAATAAAAAACATGGCCGCTATAAGCAAAGGTCCCGATCGTATACAGCCAAACCCCTGGAGCATTCACAAAAACAAGTGAAATAAAGTAGAAACATTATTCTCCGTGTGTATTACTTCGTGTCGTATTATTCTCGCCCTGTCTAGCCAACGGTCGGTATATTAAAATTTAAAAATATTTTAATTCGCTCGGTATAAAAATTCGTATTCGCATATTTTCATTCGCGACTTGTGGGATTCAGGAGCTCTAATTGACTCCATTACCGGCTTTAGCGGCGACCGTTACTGCATTACTGCAGTTTAGCTACAGAGCAGAGCAAATTAATGTAACAAGGAATTGTGGCGGTGAAATTGGTAATGCGGCTTTACGAGTTTGCCGTCTTGTATATTTTAATGAGCAGTGTGTAGTTTTGAGCTGTGTCTGCTTGACATACAAATGAAAAGTTACTTATAAGTGTAGGTACATTTACCATAGAGGCTGGGTAATCACCTGAAGAATACGGTTTACAACATTTCATAGTAATTCTCTCAAAGGGACGCGGAATTTGAATTAGAATAAGTGAAATTCCAAAATTCACGGAAACTCTTTTCTTGCTTAAGCCAGCAATGTTTTATGGAAATCCATTGTTGTTTTACGCAAACCAAGCACCCGAAGTGCATTTTATGGTCTATTATTACGAAAATAGTTGCATAAACACTCGGTAGCACAAATGTCTCATTAAAGACTGTATCGTTTACTATAAATACAGATAAAACCTAGTGTAAGTGTTGACGTGTATTTTTATGTATTACTATGTTTTGAAGATATGATCTGAGGGTATTTTAAGAGGAAACAGTAAGGTCGAGAGAATTGAAAATTAGGTGTTTGTAAAATGTGTCGCTGTCCCGCACTGCCCGCCTCTCCCCCGCAGAGCGCGATAGAGACAACTGCAGCTTGGACCGAAAATACCTTTTAAAATTTCATAAAAACAACGTTTCGTAGTCCCCTGATTTCTTCCCCAAAACTTAACCTATTTAACTAATTTTTTCATAAAACATTAAAGAAAGGCTTTGGCCGTGTTTCTATGTTTTCTTTTTTTTTAATAATCTAGTCAAATTTGTTTTCTGGATGTGTGAACACAGCGCAAAATCTGGCATTTTTTTTAGGTTTTTGAAGGTTAATATCTCTTTTGAGAATCAATTTATCGTAAAAAGGAAAACATAGGAACATAGCAATAGTAGCCATAGATTTTTGGACAAAAAAATATTGCTCTACTGGCATTATCCAGGGAGGAAAAAGGGGACTACGTTTGTATGGAAAAACTGCCCTCCTGTTTCCTCTTCATCCATATAATCTGATGTAATGTGGTTTTACTTTTTATTTTAGGACTTTATGATACTTTCAGAATCGCCCAGCAAATATATTTCGGACAAGCCTAAAGAGCTCAATTTATGACTATTTCAGCGACTCCTACGTAAAATTTAAAAAAAAAAGTTAATATGCTGCTGAAACAAGTTATCCAAGTATCCTCATCATGATTGCCCTGTTGAGCATCAGCAGAATAAATGTCGTGACTTTATATTTTTACATAAAAACTACTTTTTACGTAACGTTTTGGATTCCCATAAATTTCTGATGCAAGCGGGATGAGGGAGACAGCTAAAGGAATGAGCCAAAGACCAAACCACAGCGGACATTCATCGCATTGAACCATCACTAGAGCAGGTCTATAGAAACGCTCCATGATACTTATATTGGTCTTCAAAGTTGGAGTTGCAATAAGTAACATGCCATATTCTCAAAATGGCCACTATTCATAGATCCAAAACATTTTTTTAAACAAAAATAAATTAATAAGACTACGCCCAGATGTTTAACTTTACGAATCACATGTAATGGCGGTTTGCGTAGTATTGTCTTGTTCGCGAACAGTAAATTTTTTAGTAGTCTTTGTCTGGATTCGTTATTATTACCCGAAAAAAATGGATAAATTTTGTCTAAACCATATACTTTACGTCGAGCTCCCAACGAAACGTTTACGCACGATGACGAAAAGTGTAAGGCACTGATAAAATACATGTGCAATTTTAATCTAAAACTATAATAGGAAAAAAGTACGGTTAGGTAAAGTTGTATTTATAATAAACGATACAGTCTTTACGACACTTTGCAATTCAGTAGGAAAAAACGTCATGTTATGTTTCGTGGTAATTTTAGCTTATGAAAATGTGGAACTACACGGAATTACTTTAAAACGTGAATTGAAATATGAAATGAAAACAACATTATTTTTCTCGAGATTACCTTCCGTTATCTCTCGGATAAGCTTTTCCCGCGGTAATAAACGCTGCTCCACCATTAGTGTACAAAAACCGCAATTATCTTGGCCCCTTGTTGTAATAACTTTTCACTCGATTTTGAATTTTATCACATACCAAGAAGGTTCTTTTAAGCTCGTTTAATTTTCGAGTAACCTGTGTTTTGGTACGGCGTCAACCATACTGCTACCGGTATTTATATGAATGATATCACACTTCCAATTATTTCGCTTTTCTCGGTGTTCCCACACAATTTCCTTTCTGTTTTGCAAGTTAACATTGCTGTCGTGCATTTTAAGCTTTCCCGGTTGTTATTTAAAATCGGTAACGTGTCTTAAAAAAGAATTAAAAAATATTTTATTCAGTACCTAATATAAATAGTTTTACGACTTATACAGGTGTGCTTCTTTTTAATTATCGAGAATCGAGATACTTGTGTCAAGAGACACCGCTCTTCCATTATCATGTAGCTTTAATGGCACGGGTGAGTTTAACTTAGGAGCTAATTCTTTACAGAGGAAGGAGTAGAAATACTCCTAAGCTTATACTTAAACTAGAAGTATACTAATAAATAACCTACTTACAAAAATTGTGTTGTGAGTTTTTAGGATTTTTCTTTTTTGATGTAATCCTAAATCAATCTTTCATGCAAGAAACATTTTCTTGTAGATGAAGAAGGTGAAGAAATATATTTTTGTATAATTGGTACATGGGTATGTAAATACAACAAGCGTCTTTACGTCCCAAACGTCTCCTCCAAAATGGTATAATATACAAAGGAAATATTAACCCTTAAATGGATTTTGTCCGTTTTAAATGACATACCAATAAAACGCATACAATTTCAATTTGAACGAACTTCCGCGCGGTTCAAGTATCACGGGACGTTCGTTAGGCTATCCCCTTTCCTCCTTGCGTATCGAGAAGCCATGCGCACGCGACGCGTGACAAGGAGCAAGCATTCCTAAAAGTATAACGACCGAAACGGTGTAGGCTCATCATCAAAACATTTTTTTCGTAAGTATTACTAGGATTTATGTTATTTTATTGGGTAAATAAGTTGTAATAACAGTATAAAGTAGTTGTTTTGCTAAAATGATCTGTAATTTCTTCATGATGTTTGAAATAATCAGAGTGTCACTTAAAACGGACATTGCCCGTAATACCTTATAGTTGTGATTTTAATGTTTGTCATTTATAACGGACATTGCCCACGATCCCTAAAAGTTGTGATTTGAACATTGTCATTGTTTGCGTCATAAATGAAACATAAAGAAAATGTTACGAAAGCACTGTAATCCACATATACAAAAATACAGGTTCAAAGATGAGGCTTAGTCTACGTCGCGTACAAGACTGGCTATTTGACAGCTTGACAGCTGTCATATTAAAAAGTTGTATGTACTGTCTCGTACATATTCCCAGCCAAGGGAAAACTTAATTACATTCCAATATGTTGTTAAGAATAATCAACAAATATTGACTGAAAAATACTACAATAAACTATTCAATCGGAAGAACACACACTTTGTAAATGCTTGTTTTAATGACAGACCCTTTAGGTGTCCTGATGGAGAGGGCCCTTACTTTACCATCCGCTCCTGGGAATACCTCCACCACTCTGGCCATGGGCCACCTCAAAGGTGTGACATTGTCATCCTTAACAATAACTAAGGTACCGACCTTTATATTATCACAACTATTGCGCCACTTAGGCCTATTTTGCAATTGAACAAGATATTGCTTGTGCCACTGTTTCCAGAAGCCTTGTACCATCCTATTACATTGATCCCAGAACTTAACACGGCTTATAGGTACGGTTAAACAATCTCTTTCAGGGTATGCTGTAATAGGACCACCTGTTAGAAAATGCCCTGGGGTCAGGTATGGTGTTTCATTGATATCAGTTGTTGGCAAAGCAGTCAAAGGACGGGAATTTAAAATACCTTCTATTTGCACGAGTACAGTGTTCAACTCCTCGTAAGTCATGACAGATTCGCCCACAACTCTTTTTAAATGATATTTTACAGATTTTATTCCGGCCTCCCAGAGAGAACCAAACACCGGTGAATAACTTGGTATAAATTTAAAGGTAATGCCTGCATCAGCAGCATAAAGTTCAACGGCATTCTGGTGATCTACGGCAGACTGCAACTGATACAATTGATTTAATTTATTATTTGCAGACCTAAAGGTACTTGCATTATCACAATAAATAAACAAAGGTTTAGCTCTGCGAGCAATGAACCTTTTTAAGGCATTTAAGAAACATTTTGTCGTTAAGTCTGAGACTAACTCAATATGCACAGCTTTTGTTGTGAAACAAACAAATAACAGAATGTATGCCTTTTGAATAACAGGTTTCCTTGCTCTAAGCATTTTTATACTATATGGGCCACCGAAATCAATTCCGGTCCTCTCATAGACCCTTGATGGGTTTATCCTATCATAGGGCAGGGAACCCATTAATTGTTCGGCATTTTTAGCCTTTAACTTAAAACAAATTATACACTTATTAATAACGTGCTTAACTTCTCTAATTCCATTTATAATATGGTATCTTAAACTTAAATCTGATAGTACTAGCTTGGCGCCAGCATGCAACAAGGTTCTATGCTCCTTCTCTATTAAGTAGTGCACTATCTTAGATCCTTTTGGCAAAATAATAGGATGCCTGGTAGCATAGGGTACAACAGCATGCTGAATCCGTCCGCCAACGCGCATTAGACGCATACTATCCAAAAAAGGGTTTAACGCCTTAAGATTCGATTTGATCGGTAATTTTAACTCTAAACATTTAATCTCTTTATTGAAGAACTGCATTTGCTCACATCTAAGCATGATTTTTAAAGAATGACTCAATTCTTGAGGCGTTAAATTTTCCAAACATCTGTCTTCCAATTTGCATTTGCAATTATTGACAAATCTATAAACATAAGATAAGACCCGCTTTATCTTATCTAAATTTGAACAATCCGTTAACAACGGTATCTGCTCTATTTCACTAACTACATGAGACGTTTTTAACTCTGGGACTTCTCTTGGCATTTTGTGCCCAGCTGTAGGCAAAAACTCAATACCCTTTAACGCGGCAGGGCCATGAAACCATAACTTATTATTTTGTAGCAAGTGGGGATCGACACCACGTGACAAACAGTCAGCTGGGTTCTCAGCAGTGGCAACATAATGCCATGAGAATCCTTTTGTTAATTCATTTATATTTCTTATCCTATTAGCAACATATGCACTAAGTTTCAAAGGATTGGTTGCCAACCAAGCAAGTACTACTTGCGAATCCGAAAATAAGTATACATTTACATCAAACTTCGGTTTTATAACATCATAAACCTTTCTAACCAACTTGGCCAACAATAACGCACTGTTTAACTCTAATCTAGGTATCGTCAATTCCTTTATAGGATTGAGACGTGACTTAGAACACAAAAGATCGACATGGACGTGGTTATCAGAATCAACAATCCGTAGGTATAAACAACATCCTTGAGCCTTACTACTAGCATCTGCATAACCAATAATATCTATAGATTTGGCATGAGACGTATCTAAGTTTCTTTTTATGACAATACTTTGCATCTGATTTAAACTGCCCGCAAACCTTTTGAACCCTTCATTCAGGTGGTCGGGCAATGGGACGTCCCATTCCAATTTTTCTAACCATGTTTGTTGTAGCAGTAACTTACCACTGACTATCGCAGGACCGACCAAACCCAAGGGGTCAAAAAGCCTACTTACAAACGACAATATATCCCTCTTTGTATATTTATTGGAAACTACTTGCTGAGGGGCGCTCATAATGAGCGTGTCGGAGTCTAAGTCACATTTGATACCTAGAGTTTTCACAACAGGATCCTTTTCATCGGAAAAATGTACACAGCCTTTTGTTTGACAATCAATAGGTATATCATCTAGCAAACTCTTTTCATTTGAGCACCATTTGTGCAATTGGAAGCCACCCTTTTTCAACAAGCTAATTAATTGTATTTTAGCCTCCAAAATATCACTTATATTATTATTAACTAAGTTTACATCATCGACGTAAGTGTTATTTAGCAGAGCATCGGCAGCTAGGGGAAAGTCATTCTTAAATCTGTTTACTAACTCTAGTAAGCAACGAGTTGCAAGAAAAGATGAGCTTTTCAAACCATAACTAACCGTTTGGAGCTGAAGACACTGAATATCAGAATTAGGCTCCGGTCTCCATAAAATATTTTGTAAAGGTCGGTGTGATGGTGTCAGAGCAATGGCTCTAAACATTTTACGAATATCGCAATTTAATATATACTTGTGCAATCTAAATAGAATTAATATGCTAAATAAATCATTTTGCACAACAGGCCCATTTAACAACACATCATTAAGTGAAATCTTTTCCGATGATAACATCGATCCGTCAAAGACAATTCTCAAATAAGTAGTTTGGCTATTCTCATTGAAAACAGGATGATGCGGCAGGAAATAAACAGCTTCCTTTTCTAAATCATAATCTGAAATGCTAACATACTTTGCATGTCCCAATTGAACATACTCATCAATAAATTCTTTGTACTTTATGAACAACTCATTATCCTTTCTAAACCTTGCTTCCAAATTCAAGAATCGCTTCAACGCGCATGTAAGAGAATCTCCTATATGTAAATCAGTTATATTTTGCTTAAGAGGCAAAGCCACTTCAAACTTATTATCTTTTAAAACCACAGTCTCATTGAAAATTGTCTCGGCTAACTCCTGCTCAGAATTGGCTTCAGTATATGTTTCTGGAACCTTCTCAGTTTGCCAAAATTGTGACACAGTATTATCTAATCTACTAATAATGTCATCTTGTACCTGTTGTTGACAACAGAAGTTTGATGCTAAGCATGATGATGGGGTTGCTCCTGAGTGACGAACCTTCCCCGCCACAATGTAGCCAAAGCAGGTATTTTGCAGGACAAGCTGACCCGGTAGCACCGGCAGCTGCTCGCGCATGAGAACCTGGAAAAATATGTCAGCACCTAGGAGCATCCCAATCTTGTCACATACATAAAAGTTGTCATCGGCTAGCTTGACATGACTAGGTATGTTTATTTTTTCATTCCTGACAGAGAACTGTGGCATATTACAAGTAATATTTTTAACAACATGGCATGTTACAGGCACAGTAAAATCAGTAGCAGTAGCATGAACGTTTAATGTGGTCTGTTGCGTTGTCGTATTTACACCATCACACACACCAGCAATGATTGATTTTGTACTACTTGCGCTACTTCGGAGAGTAAGAAGGAAACTTGACTACAAGAATCCAACAAGCAACGAACATAGACAGGTTGCCCATTCCTATCAAGTAATTTTGCCTTTATAGTAGGCAGCAGGACATTGTCCCCACTATTTGCCAATAAACTTATTTGCCCAGGACTATCGCTTTGACTTGTAACTGCCTGCGACATTGTCGCAGACTGGTGAGGAACTTCCTCATGTAACAAGGTGTTGTGCTTACCCTTACACACAGCACATTTAAAGGAGTAAATGCACTTTTGACCAGAATGCTCATTTAGACAAATGTTGCACAATTTATTTGAAACTACAAACTGTTTCCTTTTTAAACTATCAGCTAGCTTAAAACTTGAGCACTGGTGCAGCTTGTGAACATGAGAGAGGCAGTACTTACATTTTGTAGGCTTAGCCGGCTTATTATTAACTGCTACTAAACTAGAGCGGCGGCCAGTAGGCACACCTTCTCCCAGCGACTCAAGTGCAGCAGCACGTTGCTCTAAAAATGTCAAAAAGTCATTTAACTTAGGCAAATTAACATTGCTTTGATTTTCTAAATGATAAGCTCTCAGTGTATACTGGTCTATTTTCCTATGGAGGATGGCAATTATAACTAAATCCCAATGTGTTGTGGGAGCACCTAAATTTCCTAAAGCACCCAAATGCTGTCTAATTGTCGAAACTAAGTTTCTCATGCAGGCGGCTGATGCGCGCTGCATGACAGGCAAGTCCAAGATTGCAACAATGTGATGATTAATTAACTGCTTTTTATTGTCATATCGTTGCTTTAAAAGTTCAATAGCGACTGGATAGCTATCTGCTGTAAGCGGCAGATAGTTTATAAGAGATAGGGCTTCTCCCTCTAAATATGTTTTAAGGTAATATAGTTTTTCACATGGCTTTAACCTATTATCTGAGTCAATGACACTATTAAACAGGGATATAAAGGTTTGGTAGTCACCTACCTCACCAGAAAAGACTTTTATTTGTATCGGCGGCAGACGGCTCGGCGACACACCGGCATGCCCGGTGGCAGCCTCCGGAGAACTTGTAGGCGACGGCGCATTGGCGCTTAAGGTTTCATTGATCACCCTTGCATAAAAGGTGCTTAGCTCATCAAACTTTTCTTCCATCTCGTCGACACGTTCCATATCGGAAGGATCCAAAATTGAAATCTCTAAATTTGTTTCCCTATACTCCTCGAACGCCTTGGTAAGCCGTTCCTTTTTTTGTTTAATTAATAGTGGATCGACATCCGCCGGACCAGCTTCTAAGCTACGCTTATAAGACATCATGCGCGTAATAGCCGCCTTTAACTGCCCCCTAGCTGCCACAAGCCTCTTCAAATCGTCGGCCATTTTGTGTTAAATATTACGTATAAGTCTAGAACAAAGTAATAAACTTATTAGTACACTGTACTAATACGTATAAGTATAAACACGCTTGAAATAAAAAACACAAGCTTAAAATAAATAGAAAGCACCGTTACCTTTGTAACATTCACAATATCGTTGATTTGATATGCTTTTGCTATTTCGCAAAGAAAAGAATAAGCAAGCTCCAGGAATAACGTAACGGTACACTGTACCAATACCAAGCCCGTACAAACACGGCGAACAAGCTATTCGTAGGTTAATAACCAACTCAATGCGAGAATTATTCTAATTTTACACTTAAATCCTGCAATTATTAATTACTTCAGATATATGATACTATAATTAATTATCACACAGCACTTTATCCGTAAACTAGGCGTAAACAAAATGGCGCACAGCTCGGCACGAAAGAAGCCAGAAGGAAATACAACGCCACGCCAGCCAACCAAAATAACGCAATGAAGTTGTCGCGTCGCCGCTTCCTTCACTCGCGTGCCGTATCTTTCACTTGAAGTTGCTCACGCGTCGACCGTGCTGCGTTCCGTTTCTTGCTCACTCTCGATGATTCAACGAATTTTAAACTTCGTAGGTTACGTTTCTAACGTAATTGCTTATTCACTTCACGAAATATGGAACGCAGAGTGAACGAATGAACGTTGTTCTGACCGAAGTGATTGAAAGGAAATCGGGAATACCAACTATACAAAGTCAATATAACTGTAAATTGCTTGAGCATATGGATGGTCAATTGTATTAAAATGTTCTTTTGTTAGGTTATAAACCAATGTTTTTTGCAGGTCACAGAATAAAATTAGAATGTCAATTTGAATAACGTTGCACTCACTGAACACAACAGTTTTAAATATTTGGATAGTCGACAACTTGACACACTACCAAAGTTCGAATGTCTAGATGGGAGCACGGCTCACAACACCTTACCTTCGACGATGCTTTGTTTGCAACTTGCAAACTAGCTAATTGATGAAAATACTGTCCACTGGACGAATACTTAGCTGGCCCGAACGTCGAGACCGGCAATAATTCCCGCGAGCACTGCACACGAGTATTTTAATGAAAGTCTTGTCACAACTTGCCACAGGACTTCTTGAAAAATAAAGTTCACACACGCACTGCGCTAAACTGCAACTTGCAGAGTTCGTGAAAAAAGGTGAGCTGTACACGACGCGAAGATACCGCGCACGGCTTGACAATATGGAGTCCGCCACGCCACGATAACTAATGTTACGCACACTGTACGTTAACCTCTAGGCCTCTAAATTTCCTTGCGAAGGACCAATTTTATGTTTGCGTCATAAATGAAACATAAAGAAAATGTTACGAAAGCACTGTAATCCACATATACAAAAATAAAGGTTCAAAGATGAGGCTTAGTCTACGTCGCGTACAAGACTGGCTATTTGACAGCTTGACAGCTGTCATATTAAAAAGTTGTATGTACTGTCTCGTACAGTCATTTAAAACGGACTTTGCCTGTGATCCCTTAAAAGTTATTTGTCGCTTATAACGGACAATGGGCCTTAAGATGAACATGGACAAGACGAAGATCGTGTCGAATTCCATGTAGCGCCCACTACAGTATTGCATGGTATCTCGGTCCTCGAAGTTATCGACGAATACGTCTATCTAGGGCAAACAATCAAGCTAGGTAGCTCCGACTGCGAGAAAGAGATCACGGACCGACGGATCGACGGATCCAACTCGGAAGGGCAGCGTTTGGGAAACGGCAAAGTGTCTTCTCGTCCGAGATGCCTCAGTGCTTGAAGACGAAAGTCTTCAACCTGTGCGTATTACCGGTGATGACCTACAGAGCCGAGACGTGGTCTCTAACTATATGCCACTTAAGGAAGCTCAGAGTTATTCAGCGAGCGATGGAAAGGGCTGTGCTCGGGATCTCTCTGCGAGATCCAATCAGAAATGAGGAGATTCGTAGACGAACTAAGGTTACCGATATAGCAAACCCGGTAAGCATACTGAAATGGATATGGACAGGGCACATAGATCGAAGAACCGATGGCTGTTGGGACAGAAAGGTTCTCGAGTGGAGACCACGTACTGGTAAGCGCAGCGTGGCTGCCAGGCGGTCGGATGACCTGGTTAGGGTTGCAGGGACTCGCTTGATGCCCATCATATATGCCCATATCATATCCGGCTCATCTGGAAATCTATTGAGGGCTGTGTCCTGTCCAGCAGTGGACGTCCTATGGCTGAAATGATGATGATAGAGATGCTCATGGGTATCGTAAGAAAGCTGGCTATTGAACATTACTAGACCAACGATCTCAGATTTGAGCCTATCGCATCTGCCATGTCACCGATGCAATGTAGGTATGTAAGTATGTATGTATGTAACTATGTTTGTTCAGGTCGAATCATGCAACTCAATTTTGAAGCAGATATCTTCAACCGATGGAACTGAAATTTTCCATGAATATGGTGGAACCAGACGGTATGATGATCTAAATTCACATAAGATAAATTCACCGTGTTTGGGTTCATTTCATTAGTTCTGACGTACACGTACAGTTTGCGATTGTACAAGAAAGTACTGGCGGCAATATAAGCTTATTTTTCATTTATTTGTTTTCTTATACTCCGAAAGGGAAAAGACTGGTTCATTTTTAGCATGATAATGATTTCATTGTTTTGCAAGTTTGATAATAAGAATGTATGTATATGTGTAAGATAAATGTTTCCTATATAATAAACATGAGTCGTGATCTCAAAAGCTGTGATTACATATAATTTCTATTAATTTCATTGTTTGCGTCCTAAGAATATTTCATTAGGTTAAATGGGCAATATCCGTCCTGTATGACAGATCTCGAGTACGCATAAATGGGCAATGTCATTTATAAATGACATGCTGAAAACCATAAAAAAAAAACCGGTCAAGTGCGAGTCGGACTCGCGCACCGAGGGTTCCGTACAAACTCATAAGTAGATACGCGAATAGTTCAAGAAAAACTGTATGTCGATTTGTTTAGAAGAAGCAAATAAATATATGTTATGATTTTTGCAAATTTCTAAAAAACATTGCAAGTTAAAACAGTTATATTTTTCCTGTAATATTTAGAACCTGACGTGTAATGATTCTATTTAATAGCAAGGACGATTAAATCAAGAGGACTGTCATTCTCCATACGAAAAGCTGTTCGCCGAATTTACAACGCCATCTATGTATAAGCTTGGTAAAATAATTATTTACAATTTTTCAACTTTGCAAACGTGACATAGTATTTAAATGTTAGAATTTATTTATTATTAGCTGTTTACGAACTAATTGTTGTTCAATTATAACATCGTTAAATCCCCTAGCGTGAAACAGGCCATCGCTTAGTTTTGCTACTCTCCGCCAGATGGATTAATGGATGGATTAAGTTTATGTAAATTTCTAAAAAAGTATTAAAGTTAGGAAGACCGTTCTATTTTTCCTGTAATGTTCAGGTTGATATTGATAATTAGTAATTATGACACATTTTTCTGATCAGTAACTTCGGAGATAATAGGGGGGGAATGGTACATAAAAATGTATAAATCAAAAACTACTTATTTAAGAAAAAAAATAAAAATGGTGTTTTAATCTACAAATTAAGCCCTTTCATTTGATACCCCGCTCAATATAATAGCCCTACTTTCAATTTTAAAAGTCCCATTACGGAGCCTTTTAAAAAAAAAGTAAAAAAGGTACAAGATATTTTTTATATCCAATAAGCTCGGGTTAGCTACTTTTAACAGTATTCCAAATTTCAAATCGATAGCATCAGTAGTTCCTGAGATATCTGGCTGTGACAGACGGACAGACAGACAGACAGACAGACAGACAGACAGACAGACAGACAGAGTCGCACCATAAGGGTTCCTTTTTTACCATTTTGGTACGGAACCCTAATTACAAATTATGGACAATTACGAAAAACCCCTCCTCCCCGAATACAAAACTATAATCAGGATTTCAAAAAAAAAATTGCAGGGAAAACACATGTGTCCATTTAAGGGTTAAAACACAGGTAGTAGAGTTATAGCATAGTTTTCCTTTCTAATTTTAATCATCTTCCTTACGGCAGCGGATTTTTCGGTGTGGTACCTATTATAATCAATAGTATGTAGGCAGGGGTGAGCGAGCGAATAAAAAATAAAAACGCACACCAAGTGTTCGTACCACCGTCGAGTAAAAAAAGACAAAAAAAACACGTTTCTGGGATGGGAGTCTTCTCCTCTTCTCCAAGATTTCACCATCAGATTCTGACCTGGTGATAGTGGAACCATCTGGAAGGTATACTCTTTCAAACAAAAAAAAATCCAAATCGGCCCAGCGGTAGTTTTCGAGTAGTGAGCAACATAACAAAATAAAAACTGGCCAAGAGCATGTCGGACCATGCTCAGTGTAGGGTTCCATAGCCGTAACTATAAGGTAAAAAATACGATGTAAAAAAAGTACAACAACAAAAGAGCGTATCTTCATAGCAATTACGTCCTTTTGTTGAGAAGCGCAGTTTATCGGCAATAACTCAAAAACGGTTAATCCGATCTTGTTGAAAATAATTTTCGTTGAAAGTATTAATTGGGCGCTATCTTTATAATATGTAATTTTTTTTATATTTCTCGGACCCACGGTTTAGAAGGTACAGGGGGGGGGGGGGGACACAATTTTCACAACTTTCGGAGCGATTATTTCCAAAGGTATTCACTTAATCACAAACATTACTTAAGAACCTTAAAATGTTTTCAAAAGAGCTGTCGAACTATGTACCACACGTTGACATTTTGTGAAAAAAATTTTTTTTAGCTTCTGTTACATGTATGGAGTGCCCCCCCTAGATTTTTTTATTTTTATTATTTAACTACCAAACTTAGTTGCGGCATCTACAAGACATCTATATTCCAAATTCCATCAGTATAGGTCTTGTAGTTTTTGAGTAAAATGCCTGTGACATACGGACGGACGGACGGACGGACGGACGGACGGACATGACGAAACTATAAGGGTTCCTTTTTAGCCATTTTGGCTACGGAACCCTAAAAAGATTACGAGGCACTGAGAACCCTTTTTTTGAAGTCGGTTGATGAATAAACAACCCCTGGTCTTAGAATGCTTCTTTTTTTAAGTCTGTTGATAAACAAACAACCACTGGACGTAAAATGACGATGATGAATGGGAATGGACTTCCATTTTGAGGAAAGTGCGCCTCCAGTGAAAATTTAAAACTTAGAAAATGTTAATATCTATATGTATACGTACAAGATTGGCACGTTAACGCGATGCACGGCAGTTATACAGCACAATAGGCGGGGAGTATTTGCGAGTGTAAATTGAAACATGTCGAGAGTTAATTGCGTCCAGCCCCGCGAGGGGACGCGGGATTAACCTCAGCCTTCGCCCTCGCCCCTTGCGACCTTCGGGGGTGGTCTAAAATGTAAGCGGAAATTATTCAGAAAAAAGCCTTTTCTTGCCTTTTAGGCTATGTTGAATCCGCAGCATATGTTCGCGATATATACTGAAATGCATTGTCATTTTCAATATAGCGCGTTCAGTGAAACGCGGATTACAGCCTTATCACACTAGCGATTTGCAAGCGACCTGCGGGCGAGTTAGAAGCGAAATTCCATACAAACGTCGCTCTACTGGTTTTGTATGGAAACTCGCCCGCAAATTGCAAGTGTGATAAGGCCCTTAGAAAACAATCACTCGCTCGTCCGCACGCGTACACTCTGCGTCGAAACCATGTCGCACTGAACCAGGCCTTAGAAGGGGGCAAAGTGCTATTTTTCTGTTAAATGACATTTGTATGTGTTTTTTTGGCACTATTTTACAATGAACATTTTTTCTCAATATTTATATGTTTCTCATAGGTGTGAAAAGCACATGTCTTGTCATATGCTAGCAAAAAATAATAATTTTGAGCGTTAACACTTGGATCCCCCTTTACTTTCAGGATTCTACTTCAGTGTATCTCGCTACGCTAAGGATTCTATTAAAAAATCCTACGTTTTGTTCAGAAGTTAATGTATGGGTAAGTAAACAGATGTATTTACAGCGTCCGCGTTGTAAATACATTTGTTTACTTCCTTGTGACACAGTACTCGTATACTATTCAAAATTGCACTTTCCTGTTCATGAACTTTAGTGCCGTTTAATTTCCCGATAATTATCTTGATTTTACAGACATTTCACGCTATACTATAATAAATTTGTACGGTATATATTTGCTCAATACATGTTTTTATTATAAAACACGGGAGGTAATAAAGAAAGCCCTCGATCGCATATTTACGTCCCTCGCTTCCAGCTCGGGCCGCAAACATCTGCAATCTCGGCCTTTTTTTGTTTTACCACCCTAGTTGTGTAATGTACTAATTTTCATCCTGGGCGTTAATACTTAAATCCCTTGTTACGCTCCAGATTTTAGTGTAAAATTCTTCTCTGGGTTCAATGTATGCCTTTGCCATAAATAAATAATAATGATCCCTAGTGCCACAGATACTATCCTCTACAAACCAAACATAAAACAATAATACACTTTTTTATTTTCAATCATCAGCTATTCAACTGACCGCCTCCTGAGTCCACCATTAGGCCATCTATAATGTTGTATTGTCACGGGTTTAACGTGTAAAAGGTTTCAAAAGAATTGCTTTTGAAGAAGTAGTTGTAAAAACTGCCGTAAGAAAAAAAACTATTTAAATAAAACCGTTTAATAAAACATCTGAAACAAGCACAAATTAACACATTAACAGCTCCAAATAGTTCAGAATGGAAATAAAAGAAAAGAGAGTTGATATCAAATAATAAATAGGAAAACACGTAGACAGATGATGATTTTACTAAATGCAAACTTCATCTCCTGGAGCTTTCAAATTAAGAAAACAGTCGTGTAAATATGCGGTGAGAGTAGGTGATTCTTGTCTTAATTTGATCAGTGTCCTCTTATCGATCTTTTTTATGCTATAGGAAATTACAGCCAAATACAAGTCAAAGAAAACTCACTGCTATACAATACATGTATTGCGGCTGTTTCTTTCTGATCTGAGGGAGAAAAAATGTAGTTTTAGTTTACATTTAACTTTATATTACATAAAATTGTGACGTTTTCTTCCGCCACGTTAAGAAAATAAAACTAAATTGTAAATATTTGTCTACTAGTAGTAGTACTAATCTGTGTCAGATTGAAGATTTTTTTCCGTTCATTTTTTATTTATACAATAATTTATGCAAAACTCCGCGATCTGCAAAAATAACTATTTAATATGTTTGGTTCAAGTATTCTAAGTTTCGCCCACTTCCAATGCTCAGGTTGACTTTCGGTGTTTAATCGTAAACGTGATATAAATTGTATAATAATGGGACCTCTAACAAAAAAACACGCTTCCGCTTGTTGCTTACCACACTGTGTACGGAAGTATCTGCACCGCGTGTCAGCGAGGAGTAACATAGGCCTCCTCCAGCGCCGGTTGAGTTTGTCATAATTTAAAAACCCTTCGCAAGAAACTAGGCTCCGCTATATAAAACAAAAATATGTAACCGTTGGTTTACAATTTATAATAGGCTCTTTGCTCTTGGGGATGGATTAGATCGGCTTTCTTACTCCTTTGAACAGAGATTAATTAGGTTAATTTGTTTTATTTCTTCTTTTTTATGGGGATAGGTGTGACTGATACAGGAAAATTTATACTGGGTGTGGCCTGTAATACGAGCAAAAAATTAAACCGTAGATTCTATTCCTCAAATAATAAAACTTTTGTTCAACCACTTTTTAAAAATATGTAGTCCTTAGATTGTCTCTTTTTCATACAAAGTAATTAGTATTTTCAATGTACATCAAAATCCGTCTAATTGACATTGCTTGTCAATCTTGTCACCCTACAGACGTAATCAATTTCGCAATACATTGCGTGTTCGGATAAACTTTAAAGTGTGCTAAAAATCAAACTACAAGTTATTTTTAAAAGTCGCTGAATAAAAGTTGTCTAGTTTGAGGAGTAGAACCTATGGTTTAATTTTTTGCTCGTATTACAGGCCACACCCGGTATACTGTGTGCTAAAGTTTAATTTTTCCCCGATAAAATATCGTTAGCAAAAAGCAGCATTTTGTTATTCGGTTGAAGTCCATTTTGATTTTTAATTTAATAATTTACAAAATATGTATTTGTCACATTGCGCAAACAAAATGCAAATACGGCCATATTTCTTAAAGCATTATTTTTTACATTTTTCTTAAATCAAAAATGATATTTTTGTTTGTCAACATTTAAAAAGTAGTGCAATAATCAAATTGAATTAAGCCCCTTCCTCCCCCCCCCCCCCCCGCCCAAAACTAATGGTTTGCGTTACAAACGAACTGAAGGTGTGGTTCCAATTTATTTGATGGGAAATAAGTATTTTTAATTCATCTTTTTTATACATCCATGATACTATTTTATATTCTTATCAACTTGAATTTTCTGATATTCTTACTGGCAACCAACAAATAATTTAAATTTGACAAATAATGATGTATGTTATACTTAAAGCATCGCATTGCCATACAGCGAGGAAATGCTGCCAGCATCTTTTAGATATAATTTGATCGGTAGTTTAGCTTTAGTTTTAGGTTTAGGATAATGTATTGTTTTGTTATTTATTGTTTTCTTAGTTGTTATTAATAAAAATACTAAGTTATATGATAATTAAATTAAATTCAACGCTTAAAGCATATTCTTTGGCTTCTTTGCTAGAAGTCCTAAAACATGAGTTTCTAGTCAGCAACATCAACATTAATTAAGCATTTTGTGTTAAGTTGAGAGTGGAAATTGAAACATGTCAGAGTTAATTGTGACTTGACTACAGCCGTTCGTCGTTTCCCTACAGACCTGTGCAGTACGGAACCATTTAGGCACATCCCACCCGGGCTCAGACTGCCCATCGCTGTCTTACATAAGCGTTTACGTGAGATAGAATGATGCAGTCAAATAGTAAGGGAATTATTAGTAGATAACGAGTTGTAGGGCAGACGCAGAATTATGTATCGAGTGTAACAGGGCAGAATGTTAACTTTAGGATAATTAGCAAACGGTAATGGTTGTAACTACTGATACTGATTTTGTAACGTCGTGATTACTATGACGACCTCGTTTGTGATATAATACGTTTAAGCAGTATAAGGGTCATAAAGCTGGGTCAAACAGATTCTGTAGTGTGATTTAAGTCTTCGTATCTTTTCTGTGGATATTACAAAGTTAAGGACTTTGAAATTCATTTTGTTGGTGAACTCTTACCTACGTAATCTCTGCTACTACTGCTTATTTATGATAATAACAACAGCGATATGTACTCCGGTGGTTAACAGTTATTGTATTATTCACAGGAAAGATTTATTTATTTAAACTTTATTGCACAAAAGAAAACTTATCGTACAAAAGGTGAACTTAATGCCATAAGGCATTCTCTACCAGTTAAACTTAAGGCAAAACAGATAACTTAAAGATGTTCCTTTAAAATCTGTAGGACCCAGTTAAAATTGTCTCCCATTAGGTAGGTAAAGGTATCATAGAATCCAGTAATTTACCTTACGTAGTATTGCAATAGAGTAAGATATAGAATATAATGTGTCAAGAATTGAAATTTAATTTAAAATTACACATTTTGTTACTTTGTGTTGTAGGCGACCAGGCATACATAAGCGCTGCGCAGGAAGACGAGATACGACCTCGTGAGAGTTGCGGGGAGTCGATCACTCTGTGTCAATCTATGGGGGAGGCCTATGTCCAACAGTGGACGTCCATAGCTGATAGATATATTCATTATTCCAATTTTTACCATCACTAACTTGTGCAACATGTTTTGTAGTTATTAGTTGGTAATATCGTTTAAATCTATGGACAATTCTAATTGTTGTCGGTGCGCATTGATCAACTATGCATTAGCTTATTAGCCGGCTCACACTCACTGTCAGCAAAGGGGAGATTTGTTACCTGTCACCGCAAACCCGCACCGATGACCCGATCTCGTGTCACTTGAACATTCGGACTGTTAGGCCCGATTTTGTTACATCTGGTGTGCAATGCCAGTGATTATGCGTGAGTTAAAACCAATTAGTTAGGCGCACATAATTACGCATTCCATTTGTCCGGTTAATCCGGGCTAATCGGATGGCGTTTGATGAAGGTCTAGTCTCGGCTAGTTGGATGTCACCTTGAACGTTCAGGCCAATTAGAGGCTATTATCCACATACTTTAAGTTTGCGTTCGAATCCACTTCAGAATTCGTATTAAGTGCCTCGTATGTTCATAAGTTTTGAGACGAACAAAATCATGTTTTTCTCGAACATGTTTTAACGTACTGAAATGAAATTTAGACAGAAGAAAAATCATTATATTACGGTAAAAATAAAATATATTCAAAACGGTCGCCATCGTGCTTCAATCGTGTGGGCCATTCGTCAATAGAGGCACGAATTGCTTTAGTTGATTAAACGTTTCTTCGATTTTTTCGTTGGTAAATAATAGTACATTGTGTATCTAGGGCGGTAAGTAAGGAATTGCAAACGAGTGTTTGTTATAAGCCCGAGGTGAAACCGAGGGCTTTAATAACACGAGTTTGTAATTCCTTTACCGCCCGTGGCACACACAATGTTTTTCATCACACTTGTGAGGAAATCTTAATAATATAACCTTACTAATCGCCCCAGTATGACAAGAAAATATTAAAACAGACAGTGACATTAGTGACATTTAAGTCCATAGACAATGCGAAGTCAAGTCACGTTCGGAAACCATAGCGGTAAGCGGCATTTTATATTTGCAAAATAAAGAAATACATTATTTAAACATTTAATTAATGTTACCGAAATATGTGTTTACATGTATTTGCAATAACAGTTATCTTTAAATAAATATTTCAGTGATAAAAGTTAAAAAAGTAAGTTGGCGGTTCCTTTGAACATGACAAATAAGAGTGAAACAGAACCAGCGCTTCAAATTTAAAAAGAAAACCATTACGCCCTAGGGCGTAATAGGCCATTTACGGCCCGCAGAACCTACGTGTAATGACACCATTTTCGAGCAAGTGTGATGAAAAATATTTTTTCATCACACTTGCTCGAAAATGGTGTCATTACACGTAGGTTCTGCGGGCCGTAAATGACCTATTACGCCCTAGGGCGTAATGGTTTTCTTTTTAAATTTGAAACGATGGTTTTGTTTTACTCTTATTTGTGGTGTTCAAAGGAAATGCCAATTTACTTTTTTAACGTTTATCACTGAAATATTATTTAAAGAGAACTGTTGTTGCAAATACATGTAAACACATATTTCTGTAACATTAATTTAATGTTTAAATAGTGTATTTCAGTATTTTGCAAATATAAAATCAACCGTTTTAGGCATTTACCGTTATGGTTTCATAACGTGACTCGACTTTCGCATTGTCTCTGGATATTATGTCACTAATGTCACTGTCAGTTTTACAATTTTATTTAGGTTAAGTAAGGTTATTTTGATCAGATTTCCTCACAAGTGTGATGAAAAACATTGTGTGTGCCACGGGCGGTAAAGGAATTACAAACTCGTGTTATTAAAGCCCTCGGCTTCGCCTCGGCCTTGTAACAAACACTCGTTTGTAATTCCTTACTTACCGCCCTTGATACACAATGTACTATTGGGATCGTGTCTCCTTAGCAACTGTTGAAATCATGCGAGCCTTAATTTTCTTAAACGATCGTTTAAGTAGTAGACTTTTCTTCGACTGTAGGCCCTTTAGATCATACCTAAATATATTTACCTTTAAATGATATTTCAATATCCGGTTCACCGAAAAATAACACCCGAATCATTTTTTTTTCTAATTGACAACGATTAAATTTAAAATTTAAAAAGTTTTTATCAAGCCGCTAGTTCAAAATTAATTTTTTTGGGCCTTTCAAAAAATCGTCTCAAAACTTATGAACACATGAGGTAGTCAAGTTAGTCGTTTTTTAGGGTTCCGTACCAAAATGGTAAAAAAGGAACCCTTATGGTGCGACTCTGTTTTCATTTAATTAGGTATCTCTCTTTAGGTCTACCACTGCTCCTACAGCCATCCCGGGATCCATTCAGCGGTTATATTAGCATAGTCTGTAAGCTTATGATGCTAGGCTTTGTCGATCGATAAATAAATATCATTTGACAAATCATCCGTCGCATTCTGACAAGTGCGTAAGTGTGAGAGTGACGGATGTTTTATCATTTATTTATTGATCGACAATACCAAGCATCATAGGGGCACTGGACTCATTTCATTGTCGGGTAGCAGGCGGGAGGCCTCTGCCTAGCAGTTGGACACACACAGAGGATTTAAAAATTTAAAAATATGTGACATTCTGCGTCTAAACGTATGGCAGTTATTAGTTTCGGAGATATAAACACGTTTTGTGAAAATGTGTAATCTTGTCGATAATCTTTTTTTTATTTACAAATAATAGATTTACTGTATAGATATTCGTCAATTTACTAGTCGTTAAAATATGAGATACAAAAATATGTAAATCCGAAGATAAATTGTCTGGAGATATGTAAGCAGAGTTTTAAAAATGTACACGCCATCTGTCTGGCCCTTTGAGGATTAACGATTCATAAATCTTTTTTGCTTTCTTCTAGTGCTTTCAGGCTTTTGTCCAGTAAATCTGAAAATAACAGAGTATTAGCATTCTTGAGAATGTATGTCAAAGAATTTAGGAGCACATTAAACTTGTATTGTCAGTTTCTTTCACTTATATAGTCGGGTGCTGAAAGGTACCCATATAAAGGACGGAAACGACCCGTTACGCGACTTTTACACTCCCACGCTCTTTTATTGTTCAAGTGTGAAACCGGCAATAGCCCCCACGCAACGGGAAGTGGCCGCTGAGTAGAAAGGGGAAATTGTAAAAATAAGCGCTCCACGCAGTTCATATTTAGGCGTTTCGGCTGTTTTATTGTTTTTTAGGGTTCCGTACCAAAATGGTAAAAAAGGAACCCTTATGGTGCGACTCTGTCTGTCTGTCTGTCTGTCTGTCTGTCTGTCTGTCTGTCTGTCCGTCTGTCACAGCCAGATATCTCAGGAACTACTGATGCTATCGATTTGAAATTTGGAATAGTATTAAAAGTAGCTAACCCGAGCTTATTGGATATAAAAAATATCTTGTACCTTTTTTACTTTTTTTTTAAAAGGCTCCGTAATGGGACTTTGAAAATTGAAAGTAGGGCTATCATATTGAGTGGGGTATCAAATGAAAAGGCTTAATTTGTAGATTAAAACACCATTTTTATTTTTTTTCTTAAATAAGTAGTTTTTAATTTATACATTTTTATGTACCATTCCCCCCCTATTATCTCCGAAGTTACTGATCAGAAAAATGTATCATAATTACTGAATATCAATATCAACCTGAACATTACAGGAAAAATAGAACGGTCTTCCTAACTTTATTACTTTTTTAGAAATTTACAAAAACTTAATCCATCCATTAATCCATCTAGCGGAGAGTAGCAAAACTAAGCGATGGCCTTTTTCACGCTAGGGGATTTCCGGGAAAAAAACTAGATGGCGCTAAAACACTAAACATTTAACGATGTTATAATTGAACAAAGAAACATAGTATAGTAACAATTAGTTCGTAAACAGCTAATAATAAATAAATTTATATACTGTGTCACGTTTGCAAAGTTAAATAATTGTAAATAATATTATAATTATTTTACCAAGCTTATACATAGATGGCGTTGTAAATTCGGGGAACAGCATTTTGTATGGAGAATAACAGTCCTCTTGATTTAATGGTCCTTGCTATTAAATAGAATCATTACACGTCAGGTTCTAAATATTACAGGGAAAATATAACTGTTTTCCTAACTTGCACTGATTTTTAGAAATTTGCAAAAATCATAACATATACTTATTTGCTTCTACTAAACAAATCGACATACAGTTTTTCTTGAACTATTCGCGTATCTAGTTATGAGTTTGTACGGAACCCTCGGTGCGCGAGTCCGACTCGCACTTGACCGGTTTTTTTTGTTTTTACGAGAAAACAACGATCAATCTGTCACCGCTGGGAAGCATACTTTCTGGCGGGCGCTATCTATTTCACTATGTTGCCGTTGAGTTTTCGTCTTATGAATCAGTAAATATGTACGATATCAGAAAGTCGAAAACTCGGAGGCAACACAGTAAAATAGATAGCGCCCGCCAGAAAGTATCGTTCCCAGCGGTGACAGATTGATCGTCGTTTTCTCGTAATTGCGTGTAGTACAGTTTTCTTTAATTAGCGTACAATTGAGTACATTTTTACTGATACATCAGAAAGTCCAAAGCTCGACGGCAACATAGTAAAATAGATAGCACCCGCCAGAAAGTATCCTTCCTAGCGGTGACAGATTGATCGTTGTTTTCTCCTAAGTATGAATAGTACAATTTTTTATAATTACCGTACAATTTAGTACATTTTTCGTACGTTTTTTTTATGCTATTTTGAATTCGGTACGATACCATGTCTTCGCCAGAAAGTATGACACAAAATTTTCCTGAAAGTAAAGTTTAGTAAAAACACCAACAGAAGCGCGGGGCGAATCTGTCGCCAGACCAGTCTCAACGAAATCATTCGTCGGGATTTAGCCAGCGCAGGAACACCAGCGATACTAGAATCTGCGATGACAGGAAGAGACCCGACGGAATGACCTTAATACTTTGGAAGATGGGCCGGCCTCTCGTGTGGGACGTTCCTTGCGTCGACACCCTTGCATCGTCTGATCTTCCATCAACCGAACTGAGAGCTGGCGCTGCTGCAGACTCGGCCGAGGGTCTCAAGCGGTGCAACTATGCATCCATAGGCAGTGGCTACATATTTGAACCGCTTAGGGTAGATACGTTGGGGCCATGGGGATCCAGTGCGTTCGCACTTTCTTAATCTTTATCGGGTATCGGGTGATCAGACCGCTGGCTCATTCCTAGCATATCGATTCGGCATAGCCATTCAGCGTAGCAATGCGGCCAGCCTTCTGAGCACCGTACCGCCCCACAGTGGCCCGAAACGGCCATTTCCATCTTTTAAATGGTTTGGACGAAAGTCGTGGTTTTGATATAATTTTATAGTAGTTATAATAGTTCTACATTCTATGATAACAGGCCTACCTCATATTATAGCGGAAAATAATATTATTAAGTTTTACTGACCATTGCATTTGCACTGAAACATTGAACGTCGATAATTTCATAGTTACCGGACTATTGCTTCGTGAAGTTTACCTTCTGATATTTTCTAAGTTTTCTAAGGAAATATATCAGTATTATACAGTTTTAGATTGAATAGGATCTCTAGTTTGCTGAAACAGTATAGTTTTACAGAAAAAAAATATGAGTATTTTTTTATTAATTTTCAAGTGTTCCTATGAAAAAAAATCTATATATTTTAATTTCAAATGGAGGTTTCTTTGTTGCCGAAAGCTGCCGATGTCGAGGTATTATCATTTTTGGAATCCTTAACTATTCAATAATCCAAGGAAACAAAAAACCTGCGTCATTATTGCGCCATTTCGAGCTACAAACAAAAATGACAGCCGAGGGAAAAAGTATATTTCCTAAACTAAACATTATTTTTACATATACCTATTCATGGAACTATTTCTATGTGTGTATTGTTATGTTCGATATATTAGTGTAATCAGACGTTGTTTTTTCATATTTGATAAGATGTTTTCCCCTGAGTAATTTTGGAGTACCTGATTTTACCACAATTTTGATAACAATGCCTTCAAATATACCTATCCTAAAACCTACTTAAAACCACTTTATTATCATTAATAGTTAATACTTATTATTTAATACTTAGTTATATGAAGACAAAATTAAATAAAAAATATTAGAATAAAATTTTGTATGATAAACCATCAAATTTTATTTTCAACCCGATATTACTCAATAAATATAAATTTTATATTAAACACGTTTTGATTATATGATTGCGTATCTATTCAGGATTACGTATACCAAATTTCAGTTATAAATCTCAGTAAACAAAAAAGTTACAGATTTTTGAGATGGAAATGGCCGTTTCGGCCACTGTGCGCCCGGGAGAGACAGGAAGGAACTGTTTTATCTTATGTTAATATGTTATGAGGGAGGCTAATTTATTAAACATAAAAACAATTCGTTTTATCATACTTATAATATAACACTACGCGTTATCTTATTTAGGCACTTTCTCTTGACGATTGTGGATAAAAATTGTTACCGTAAGGTCGGGATACTTTCACCCTGGGGGGGTAACTTTGGCCATAGGGATTAACTCTATTCAGGTTTTACTATTGCATATTAATTACGGCACATTGTCATGTGGTTGGTTTTAGCTGACCATTCATGTTTTTATGTTTATTATCAGACCTTATAGATTTGAGATATGTGATTTACAATGTGGGCAAAGTTACCCTACATTTGGCCAAAGTACCCCGACCTTACGGTACTTTTTTCTAATACTGATATAATAACAAGCAAATAAAACGGGTACGTTTTGTATTATAATTTTATGAACAGGTTAGGTCGCAGTGTCGGGGTTCTGCCCACGAAGGAATGTCAAGTTCGTCTTTGCTTGAGTGTTGAGTGTGTTTGGTTGCGATACGATGCGACGTTTATTCAAAATTGACTTAGTCCTGTTATTGGTTTGTCAAACTTTGCATGTCAGAAAAATGGTGAATTGTACTGGACAAGGAATTGGAGTCAGTGATGGTTGACCTAAGCCTTTTGGGCGAAGGGACACATCCCGCAACCAACCTTACTGCATTTCTTCGTTTATTATGACTAGTTCATGATACTATCGAGCTCCAACCGATGCAAACCTACACTCGACTGCGGATTATTGGCAATCTGATGGACGTTTTGACGACCCCTACCCCCTGACGCTGACATATATATATATATACTTTTTATTCTTTGCTTCAGAGTGTATAAGTTTTACTTAATAATACAGTAAATAATGTTAATCACAATATATGACTTAACAAAATATGTAACAAAACATTATGTTTATTTTGTAAAATTAGAATAACTGTACACAATCAACCATCGTATTTTTAAACTTTGAATCAAAATATTGCAATCAAAATTTTTAAAGTTCACATTATTCGTTTCTTGTACAAGAAAGGAACTTTACAACGAGGTCAATTACTTCATACATGTGAGTGCGCCATGTAGCAGTGTGAAAACCTCGCGCCGCGCGAAAATAACTCATGTGTTCAGAGACAAGAAAAAGTAATAAAAATATTCAGTGAAGTTGAAAACAAAAATATGGGACGGAAAATGGGAACAAAGGGCAAAATCGCATCAGTTTTTCCCAAGCAGCCTTAGCGAATATTTCTCCAGGCTTTATTGAATAAATATACATATTTTACGTCGATACTTCATAAGAAGCTTTCCAGTGTCTTGGTGCGTGTAAATGTTAATGTCATTACAGGGCGCGGCTAAATCCTTCGCGGCTAATGATCGTATAACATTGTGCCAAAGTGCGTGCAGGAGGTACTTAGTGTATTTATGTTTTGATGTGAAAGGTACATAATACTTTAATTATACTCAGCCGCGGTTGTCTTTCAGGCTTTTATACAAAAATATATAGCATTGATTGACAAAAATTATGTTACCTTTTGGTAAATTCGTATTCAACTTTATATTATAAGAGTATAAGGCCAAAAATTTTTTGATTATGAGTATATTTCACGCACCAACTAATTAGTACTTATAGGTTCATACTTAACATTTAAAACCTTTCTACCTAGCTTTTTAATGGTTTGGATTTTATAGGGTTTTCTAAACGCAGCGTAGGTTAGCCCTTTTCAATTATAGGCTGAAGACGTGGTAAGATTGCCAGAAGCTGTTAGATACAGTTGGTTCGCTGCAAAAGTCTAGAGAAAGGCTTGTACTTAGAAGCGAAAGTTTTCGTGTTGAAATTGATGATACAGCCTAGTGCCTATAACTTAATTTACCAGCAGACAAATCATTGAAAATCATCCCCGATATTCGGCTTCAAATCCATTCAATTGACCCGCATTCTATCGTTAACAGGAGACATTCTTTGACTTAAGATCCAGCATTATATAGAACAACAATCGAAATAACAAAATGTAAAGCACGTCGCAAAGCATTGCAAGCCTTGCATATCGTAGTACAGAGACGCGGAGTTGCCGGAGGGCGGCAGATGGTTGCTGCGAGTAATTCCCAGTCGAGACGTGCGGCTTGAACTGACCAAATGTTTTAAGTGATTCTCGAGACAGCTTGTAAATAATAAAAATAAGACATTTATTTAGGCAAGGTTCGCGTACAGTCAACCATTTACATTGATAAGCCACCGAAAAATCTTTACGCAGTAAAATTACTTGATGTGTGGACGTAAGTGGAGGGTCCACGGACAGAACATGTCTAGTCACTTTTTTTTGAAAATGAGATTTTAATGCCAAAATGTAGAGCTCGCAATAAACTATAACTTACCACTTGATTACAGGTGAATATCTTAAAATAATATATATATTTTTCACTTTTGAAGAGATGGTTGCCATAGTAGTTGTTCCCGACGGCTAACTTTCAAACCGCTATAGCTCAAAAAGTCACTTAGTTGACTAGACATGTTCTTTCCGTGTACCCTTCAAGTTGTTTTACTTTGTAAGAGGTCTGCGTTATGATTCAAATTACTATCATCAGACCGTACATCAGTGCCTTGGCTTTCACAGAACCCCATTTCCTTCGATTTGTCCATGGAAGGCTTATTCTCCAGAAATATGTTTGCGGTCACCTCATTCGTCTGGGTTACTCGGGGGCACGGTGTATAAGCATCGCATGTGGCTTGGAATAATTTAAACATTGTCGCAGAATAAGTACAGAAGTTTCTCTTTCTAACAAAACTGATGTTCGGGTTCGACCACCGGACGGAACGCACCGGATCCGACTGTCTCTCTTTATCGCATAATGCGTGCCCCTCCGGAAGGGCAATATTTGTTACTAGTAGCCGCGCAGCGACATTGCGAAATGAAAAAACCGCATCAAAATCGGTCCATCCTTTCGAGAGCTACGATGCCACAGACAGACAGACACACAGTCAGACATTGGCGTCAAACTTACAACACCCCTCTTTTGGCGCCGGGGGTTAAAAAGATTCTAATGAACTGAGAACCTCTTACTTTTTTGTAGTCTGCCAAAGCTCATGTCATCAAGCCACTGTTGCTACTTTCATTGAATGGTCCAGACTCCGAGTTTTGGGAAATCCGGATCAAAAGCGATGCGTAATCGTATTAAGCATGTTTGCACGTGTGGTTTACAGCAAGGCTGCCTTCCCTCGCCAATTGCCATGCATTCCTTGCGTTCGAATATCCGCATTGATGTTTGTGAGAACTCGCCACTAGAATACAGTTGGGAAATGAGAGTGCACCTTAAGAATCGTTTATGCATATTAGAGTTCCATTTTTTTCGCTGGGGCTTAAGGTTAAAGCACACATAACAGCGCGGCTCCGGAACGGCACCGCTTCACCACATCGTTTAGACGTCAATCTTACGCAAGCACATACAGGACGCGAATCGGCACGTCCGAGCTGTCATTGCGCTTACGGCTGGCCGGTAGCGTGCTTATCGCGAGGCAGCAGCTCGCCTCGGTACAAGTCCTCGAACCGCAAGCGGCGCGGTGGTGACTTGCGAGTCGCGGTCCTCGCGCCGGCGGCGAGCCGCAAGCGCATCGGTGGCGCGATATAAGCGCGGACACCGCGAGTCGCCTACGCGCCGCTAGCCTCTCTGCTGAACTGACAGGTTGCCGTTCCGACGCCGATAGGTGTGCTTTACATTATGGAATTTCTTAGAAAGAATACTGAGCGGCTATACACACAGGGTTAAACTACATTTGAAGGCAATATCGGATCCAGATGATTAATTGATACTACTGGTAGTTAATAAGATAAGAATTGTAAAGAAAAGAAATGAATCACACATGTAAAAGAGCTCTTGAGGGCCTACTTGCAGAAATAAATGGTTTTGATTCTGATTTGATTTTTGAATTAAACTGTATATTTAGTCTGTGAATTTTTAATATTAGATATTGATATTCCCTTGTGCCTGAAACACAGGGAATCGGGAATCCTAGTTCAGACATGGGTTAAACTCCCTAATTGTATGTGTATACTACGTTCTTTGATAAATTAATTCTTATTCTTCTAATTCTTTATTCATGTAAAGATGATTCAAACCGTGCTTTTTTGGCTTTCAATGCAATCGGCTTTGCAAATAATAGTATTTTTAATTTCCGAACTGAGTAGAAAGGCTTACAGGTAGGTATTTACAACACAACTCAGAATTTTTTATCGATGCCAACATATTATTGATATTTTGAAATTTTGTATATTTCATCTGAGTAGTAGAAAAACTAAACGTAGGTATTTACTTAGCTTAAGCTCTCTATAATAAAGATAATAAGTAATTTCGGTATCCTAAGCAAAATAATTTATCTGTAATAAATAACGAATAATATAATTGTAACAGGTTTAGTAAAAGTATCGACTCTTTATTGGCTTCTTCATCCCGATCGTTCTGACAGTAAGTCTTTTGTTAGTTAAGACTCGGTTTAATAATGCGGACTAAGAGCGAATGTATTATAGTGGCTCAATATGAAGCCAGAAACTGGCCTCTGACAATGGACTCTAGTAGAAGGATCTCAGATTGCCGTCGTCTAAGCTACTTTAGGGACCGTGCACGAACTATGTGGCAGCACTGTCAATGTCAATTATAAGGCAGAACCTTTAGATTGGCGTCACCAGTTGGCAGCACCTTCGTCGTGCACGGTCCCTTTAGTCAAATTGCAATCGTAGCTTAACTCTTCGTCGCGGTGGTCACTGGCGAATCACCAGCGGCGATGACCACATAGGGTCTCCCCACATTTATCGACGACGTAGAATCGACGTAGAATGCACAATATCTTTTTTGAATTGCTCCAAATTCTTAATTTTATAGTTATTAAGTTTTGAGAGCATGTACGAACATAAAAAAAGTCCAGTACATATTAAATCCGGAAAACTTGGAGACACTACGCTTCTGGGTCTGACACTACGCTTGAACTGAGTTTGCCGTGTGGGATGGATGTTAAAGGTGGAGTCATCCTAAAACATTTATTAAGAATCCATATTCATAAAAACTTTATTTCATGAAAGATATTCTTATACCTATTCAATTATATAAGAATCCATCATGAAATATAGTTTTTATTGCATTTGTTATTAGTTTAGTTAGTTTTACATTGTTTTAATGAGAGTTGAAACTGTATGCGAACTTATTGGACACGGTGTATATCCACGCAATATATAGGCGACAATTGTAAGAAAACCTGTATGTGCTCACAATGTTTTTCAATATACTTCTATTTTCTTTTCTTCTAATGTTGAATCAAACGAAGCTACATTTATTGTTATTAGCTATAGTTAGACTGTTCGTCTGTATTTCTCCGCGCTGCAGTCGCGGCCACAAACTGCAGGCGCCATCTGGTACACGTCGGTGCATCCCGCACCTGCCCGATGCAAATTCTCTGGGTTTTATATCTCCGGTTACTGCTTCTTTATGGGAGTTCTTACTAACGTTGAACCAATTTTAGATGTCGGGTAGAACAGGTACTTGGGTCATATGTAGGTACTTTTATAGTATGAGTTGCGTGTTCGCGTCTTTCCTGTGGAAGTAATCTACAGTAGTCAACACTGAAATCTAAGCGCCTACTTTAAATTTACAGAGAACAGCATCCAACTATACGAATTTCTCCATGATGCGTTAGTAGCAATTGTATTTGTTTGTTGTTTGTTGAGAAGGGCTCTATGTATCGAGGTGTTTATAAGTTCAGTAGATTGTCTGAGTTAAACATTGAATGCTGGCGTTCTTATTTAACACGTTCACAGTCCCAATTCAAATTGTAAACCTTGCGGCTTGCCGTGGCCCATATGTGGGGTCGCGGGACGGGGAATTTGTTAAACTGGTTAATTTCCCATTGGCGCTCTTTCTATGTGCCAGCCAAGCTTATTGATTTTACGAGAAAAATAGACGAATATGTCTAATTGCGTACCTTAGACTACATATTGGTTTAATGCCAGCAATTACCTACTTTCGATGAAATTATTGCTTTGTAATACTGCCCTATTTCAAAAAGTTTTAATCAAAGGTTAGCCGCATAACGTAATTGCCATAAAAATGGTTTTGTTCATAACAGTTCACTGATTACACGTGATTGTGAAAATTAAACCGAAATCAGTCGCTAAATGTACTTCACGATACCGAAATTTGTGTATTATTTGATGTTTCAGCATAAATAATTCTCGCGTAACCTACTCGTTATTTCATACGTTTATGTACAACAGAAATACCTTGACCTACTTGACCTGTGAAATCTAGGATCATCGTATCTTACAAATGTTAGGGTGAAAATTAATTATTGTTTTATTCCGTATTAGGGTTCCGTACCAAAATGGTAAAAAAAGGAACCCTTATGGTGCGACTCTGTCTGTCTGTCTGCCTGTCCGTCTGTCACAGCCAGATATCTCAGGAACTACTGCTGCTATCGATTTGAAATTTGGAATAGTGTTAGAAGTAGCTAACCCGCGCTTATTGGATATAAAAAATATCTTGTACCTTTTTTACTTTTTTTTTAAAAGGCTTCGTAATGGGACTTTGAAAATTGAAAGAAGGGTTATTATATTGAATGGGGTATCAAATGAAAGGTCTTAATTTGTAGATTAAAACACCATTTTAATTTTTTTCTTAAATAAGTAGTTTTTGATTTATAAGTGCAAACGTACCATTCCCCTCCTATTATCTCCGAAGTTACTGATCAGAAAAATGTGTCATAATTACTAATTATAAATATCAACCTGCATATTACAGGAAAAATAGAACGGTCTTGCTAACTTTAATATTTTTTTAGAAATTTACAAAAACTTAAAATCCCTAGCGGCGGGTAGCAAAACTAAGCGATGGCCTGTTTCACGCTAGGGGATTTCCGGGCAAAAACTAGATGGCGCTAAAAGACTAAACATTTAACGATGTTATAATTGAACAAAGAAACATAGTATAGTAACAATTAGTTCGTAAACAGCTAATAATAAATAAATTCTAACATTTAAATACTGTGTCACGTTTGCAAAGTTGAATAATTGTAAATAATATTATAATTATTTTATCAAGCTTATACATAGATGGCGTTGTAAATTCGGGGAACAGCTTTTTGCATGGAGAATGACAGTCCTCTTGATTTAATGGTCTTTGCTATGAAATAGAATCGTCACTCGTCAGGTTCTAAATATTACAGGAAAAATATAACTGTTTTCCTAACTTGCACTGTTTTTACAAATTTGCAAAAATCATAACATATACTTATTTGCTCCTACTAAACTAATCGACATACAGTTTTTCTTGTACTATTCGCGTATCTACTTATGAATTTGTACGGAACCCTCGGTGCGCGAGTCCGACTCGCATTTGACCGTTTTTATTTTTAATATAGTTTGATGCGATGTCATACGCTATGAAGTTAGGTATAATTAGTGTTTTTTTTATCGGATCCGATTTTTGCAACAGCCAGGAAGGCTTGCAAGTTTGTCAGGCTTCAAAAAAAAGAGAAGTGTTTTTACACATTTCAAAATAGTTCTTAGTACGTCTTTAAAGCAATGTTTTATTTCTGGGGAAAGGTTACGCGATAATTATTTACTAACAATTCCACATTTCAAAAAAAGGGAAAAAATCCTGTAGTCTGCCTATTTTTGCTGTTTATGAACCGATTTGTATTTTGTTAGTTTTATTAATGCTTTTTAGTAGGTGTTTAAGTACTTTATTGAGTCTATCTAATTTTGAAATCAGTTAAATTAAACCCGATATTCTTTAATGAAAAATAGGTTACTAATATTAATAGATACAGTGGCGAGCTCTCCATGTATAAATACACTGCTTACCTTCTATTTTCTTTCTTAGTCGGGGTAGGGGGGTAGAAATTAGTAAGGTAGGCAGTATTTTAATACGCTTTCTAACCTACTAATTTCTACCCTTCTACCCTTAATAGGGCAGAAATTAGAGGGTAGGCAGTGTCTTTATGAAGTGCACGCCATTGTATAGATAAAGTAAAGTTGTCTTATCTAATTTAGATCACTAAAACCACCTTCAAGCTCCTTACGTCATACTGGTCACACAGAGCGTTGTCATTGCAGAGTGACCTTGTATATGACGGAACCTAATGTCGTTGCGGTAATCGATGGGAACACGTTCTCAATTGAAGATGGAAGAACAGGCGCGAGTAATTAAATCGGCTTCGATCGCAGCCCTTTTGGTATGACAATGAGTACGGCGGAGCTTCACAAAGGCGAGCCGAACTAATGGCGCGTGCATAATCCGTACAAGTCTCTCCATTCAATGGCAACTGGCAAATTTTTTGAGCGATGATTTACGAACCGTCTGCGGAGACGCTCGCTGCCGATGCAGCTTCAT
The DNA here is from genome assembly GCA_947034925.1 of Eudemis profundana. Lineage (NCBI taxonomy): Eukaryota > Metazoa > Arthropoda > Insecta > Lepidoptera > Tortricidae > Eudemis > Eudemis profundana. The sequence continues at coordinate 11,432,516 of OX344798.1, forward strand.
ACTAACTTTATTTAACTGCGGAGTTACTGTTCTGGAAATTTTAAAAGATTCCGTAAAAAAGGTACAATGTTTCCTTTTTCTTTGTATATTGTGTGCTTGATATGGGGTGTTTATACATACACCGTGGGCCCGTATAACCCGACCAACTTTAACCATAGATTCTAACAACTATTAGAAATAAATATGTAACGTATAGTCGATTAACGCTTACTTTCCGAGATTTTCATAATATTTAAAATAAAAACTCCCAAGTGTGTAACAAGCCCTAATAAATGTGACTAAGATACTTATACTGATTTTTTTAAATCCTTTAACTAAACAGCAATTAACCTTCGCAGTATTAGATGGTAAGCGATTACAAAGCCAAAATATTGACCTTTCGTTTCCATTTTAGCTTTTTTTTTCCTTCTTAATAACTTTTTCTCCAGTAAGGACATGTTTATAACGAGGGAGTGAATTTATTGATTTTCATCACACTTGCTCGTAAAGGGTGTCATAACACGCGGGCTTATAGACCAACTCGAGCCGATTTACCTCCCGTGGGTTATAAAAATCTATAACTCCCACGGGAGGAAAAACTGTATGAAAATCTATAACTCCCACGGGAGGAAAAACTGTATGAAAATCTATAACTCTCGAGGGAGTTATGAGTTTAGTTTTAAAATATAGGACCTACCCGTACGTCATTTCAGACTAAGGAGGTTTCAAATCAGCCAAGGCTTATTTCACATCTTGAAAACTTGGCTACAAAACCAATTTTACTGTATATAAAACTTATGTGGTATATTTTACTTTATTTCAGTTATTTTTGCAATTATTTGAAGGCAATTAAATTAATTTACTTTAAAATTTTATTATGAAAATCGGTACAATCTGGCGGTATTGCCTGTCAAGTTTATAAACTAAACGCAGTTCTTGCTAATGCACAGATAATGCTATCTGTGGAAGACTATATTGAAAAAGTTGACAGTTGTAGTTTTGTCTCTTAGCGGATGCGTTTAGTTTATTTGATTTTTATGTTTTGTTTTCCTCGCAAATGTGATGAAAAACATTGTGTGTATCACGGGCAGTAAGGGGATTACCAACTCGAGTCATTAAAAGCCCTCCGCCTACGGCGTCGGGCTCCTAATAGACTCTCGTTAGTAATTCCCTTCTTACTACCCTCGGTGCACAATGTACTATTGTTTTGTTCCATAAGACTATTAATGTAAAATGACAAAATTCGACCTATGTTGATATAACGTTATTTGCTTGTAATACCATCAGGAATACGTGGTTAAAGTTGGTCGGGTTGTACGGGGCCATGGTGTATACATATTCCTATCTATCAGCCACGGGAGTCCATTGCTGAACATAGGCCTCCCCCATAGATCGCTACAGAGTGCGGTGTTGTGCAGATCGCATACACCGACTCCCTGCTACTCTCACGAGGTTGTCTGTCACCGAGTCAGACCGTCCCATGCTGATGCACTTGCCTATGCGTGGTCGCCACTTCAGGAGCTAGTAAAATATAGGTATATTTAAGTATTGTTCACCTAACCTTGTGGAACGAACTACTGTAGAAAAGACAATTGTAGGTATCCCCTGTGCGGTACCCATAGTTAAGTATTGTGAAGGTTACATATCGTCGCTGGAAAGCAATAATGCTGTAACCCACAAAAAGTAAACTTTTCACTAGAGGCAAAAAACATTCGCACTTTTAAAAAAAAAATCATAACTCCCAAACTAAAAGAGATTATTTAACCTCCTTTGATACTTACATTAAAAAAAAATCAAAGTTTATTAGTATGGTGGTAAAATTGATATGAACTTGTTTTTAATATGACTTTTGTCGTTTACAGCAGTTTGATTTTTCTTATCGTGGTACGCAATAACGCTGTAACCCGCGAGAGTTTTGTATGGCGACACTACTGTTTACCAAAACAGGCAGACGTTTTAAAATGCTGTAAATGAAATAATTGTCCATAATACATTTTTGGTTCAAGAAAACTAAATTTGTCGACATTTTTGCACTGCAATATAGCTGTAATCGAATGTATAAAAAGCAAACCAGGTACTGATGAAATGGTGTAAACGGTACATGGTATTTTAGGTACAGTACTTTTAAAATGTTAATGATAGAAAAAAAATGATCCAACTTGTTATAATCAACATTTATTTAAACTGGTTCAAAAACATAATATAATAATAATTATTTCCAACAAAAAACATCTGTTGTCTGAAAACATGATTTGTTCCCGAAAAAAAAGTAAGATTTAGCCATGTCAATAATTATTTCTACTCTTTCGACTATTTTTATAATTTATTTATGCCACACCTGGCCATAAAGTGGCTTTTTCCGCACGCTGCGCGTACGGAAAAAGCCGCTTTCTGGCCAAGTGTGGACATAAAATGATGTACACAATACGGGAGGTAAAAAAGAAAGCCCTCGATCAAATATTTACGTCCCTCGCTTGCAGCTCGGGCCGCAAACACCTGCGATCTCGGGCTTTCATTGTATTACCACCATAGGAAGTCATCAAATCAATTATACCTAAGTATCTTCTTCATCAGTGTCATTAAGACAATCAAAGACTTTACCATTAAAGTCAAAACTTAAATATTCACTAGAGTAACGTTTGGGTATTATATTCTTATCAACTAATTTTTTTAAATCATTATATTTGGCTTGTGATATGGGCAAAACATGAGGATAAACATTTGTTTTTAAGGTTGCCCCGCTCGCATTTAATAATTGAATTTCTGTATAGGTCGTCATCTTTGAGAAGCTGTATTTAACTTGCATTCTGTTTGGTTGTTTCTTCTTAAATGTAACAATCTTAAGTTTAGAAGTTTCCAATTTAAGACTTTTTTTAAATGTCTTATTTACAATAGTATCATAAGAGTTGAAATCGGATCCATTTAGAACTGTAACTTGATAAGGTACTTTTCGAGCGAACTCAAATATTGTGGGCCATTGCGATGGTGCCCATACTATTGAGCCTGTAACAGACCTCTCAATAGTGGCATGCATACTGTCCACAGGCATGAAGGTATGACCTGGGATCAAATAATTGATTTGGATGGTTTCAAGATTCTCACAGGACAATAGAACCCAATTCAACATAGCCAATATAGTTTTATTCTTGTTTTGTCCAAAACAAGCATCACAGTACAAAATAAGTGTTTTGACATATACCCTACGATCAACGTTTTTAATGTAATCCATTAAACAGGTAGCAATTTCATTTGCTCCTCGACGAGCGTCTGCCTCATTCCAGGTATAACAAAAACCATTCTTCGTTACAGTTTCAAATACTGTGAAATTGTAAACTGCAAATTTTCTACTATAATACAAAGTTATGCTTTCTCCATATGGAGTGCATAAAACCTTTTGCATATCGAAACTAGCGCAAATAATATCCCTATTACTACTGTGCAAATTCTGATGAATTATAAACCGCTTGCTGGCTTCGTTCTTTTCTCTTTCATGTTGTTCAATCTTCTCAGTTTCTTCTTGATTTTTAACATCATAATTTTTTTCTGTGTGACATACTGGGCATTTGTCTTTTTTAGGCTTGTGAAAACTAACATTTAAATCTGTATGGAACCACTTAGAGAACACTTTTAGGGACATGTATTTATCTTTATTATTTTCGCGACAGTACTTTGCATAAAGTCTATGTAGGTTTGTTACATTTTTGATATTCTCGTCGAGATAAAGCCGCTTTGAATCTTTTCGGCAACGGTGAGATGGTAATAGAGGTAAGCTCATGATAAACTGTTTGGCATATTCTATCACTTCGTCACTAGTTCTGTTTGATCCACCAGCGACCATACCTCTCTCATCTTCTTTGGCGAAACCATTTACCATTGTTTCCAAAGTATATAAAATGAACCTCTGAGTAACATCTAATGTGTTTATCAGAAATTTTTGACATACCCTTCGTCTCTCTTCTCCTTCATTAATGTAATAATTGTAAGTAATTGTTCGTTTAGAATTTGGTGTTTCAGATCTTTTAATATTATGTTTTGAAGCACATTGTGAAATCCAATCTTTTCTTCTTTGACTACTGTTCAAATCCCAAAAGTATTTGAAGAGATTCATTCTTCGCTCTTCTGATATTTCTCCACATTTGTTTCCACAATTTTTATTTATGCAAGGATTTTCTCTCATCTTCTTTGCTTGTACAGTTTCACCTTTAGTATTAATGTGTTCCTTGCCCTTTTTTTTGTCCGACAAGTTATTTTTGCTTCTTTTAGACGACTTTTTCTTGCATTTCATTATGGGTGTGTCATTTAAATCATCAGTTGTCACATGCTTTACAAACGCTTTTTTTTTCTTTTCTGACCTTTTTTTTCTTGAATCCTTGTCCGTCGAACTTTCTGATTCACTTGAATATGTTGTAGAATCGACAGAATTTTCTGACAAATATGTTTCTTGTAATAAAACATCTTGTTCTTCATCTTCAAAATCAATATAGTATCTCGTAAAATCTAGTTTTCGCCTTGAACGTCGATTGTTAGGTTGTTGATGAGAACCGGTCTTTTTACGATCTGTATTATCATTATTACCTACAGGTCTTTCGGTCCAAAAGCTGCAACCAGGTTCACTATCAACCACTTTGTTCCAGAAGCTACAATCCAACTCAGTATTATCGATCATATTGGATGGCAGTGTTTCATTTGCGATTTTATTTATCGATGTATCTTCACCTAGTTCTGTTTTATTGCCATTTGAAATAATGTGTATCATTTTATTCTGTGTCTCTTTTTCCGTTTCCCTTAGCGGTGATTGAATAGAAGCTTTTGCAAAGTTTTGATTGATGTTAGACGCATTTACACCTGTATTAAGGTTTGTTGTGAAATCATATTTTGTCGGTGTGGTTGGTACAGGATGCAGAATTATATGCGGTTTTGTTTTGTCTTGTGAATAATTGATACAAGTTTGGTTCGACTGAATATTTATGGAGCTACTTGATGGTTTGATTAATATATCACTCAAAATTTCGATTTTGGGTTTCTTTTGTACACACGAACGATTTTCGTTGTTACTTTTTTCCCCATTATTTTGCCTCAAATCATCTAACCATTTCCTTCTTTTGTGTGACATCTGAAATACAAACATACATAACATTATTATATTATGAATGAAATACAGTTACCCTACCTTGTTACAAAATATAAATTCACACCCTTTTAGCAAAATAATGACAAATATGCGATGCAAAGCACACATGGTAGATGCATCGTTATTTTACCTAACACACGAATTTTTAGCAAAATCTCACAAATTAGTGAGGGATGAACATAGTAATTGACTTACTAAATTTTGTTAAATTTAGATGCTGTTCAGTAAAATTGTACTACCAGTCGTGTAAAAAACAAATAAATGTAATATAACAAAATTCAGCCGCAAATGACGAGATTTAAAAAAATAAACGTTAAAATTGACGAAAGTAACTCTTGCACACAAAAGGTATTGACGTTGGTTAAAAAATTTGAATCGAACATGTCACGTTTAATTAAGATTTTTATGTTTCTACAATTTTGTATCAAGTATTTTGCTACAAGTGAAAGTATTCATCTCACGAATACCTAATTAAACTGCATTGACACATTTGACTAACCATAAACTGGGTAAAATTATGTTAAGTACAAGGATCAAATTATGTTCGGTAGCTGTGACGTTTAATTACCCGATACAAAGTCAGATTATCAACCAACAGATAACGGAAGTACATAAATAAACAACATGCATTTTAACTTTTTTCAAGTTATTAAGCAATCATACATTAATTAAATTCTTACAGAAAATAAAAGACATTAAATTTAATATCGTATAATAACATTTTAATAACGTATACCTATATTTTCCATTTGAATCGTCATACATAACCAAAACAATCACAGGGATAATTATGTTTACCTACACTTTTAAGCGTCATAATCCAAAACATTCTAGTATTGTTTTTCATCATTTATAAGGATTAAAAACGTCTTACACGATATTAGCTTCTTGCATTAAATTTGATTATTAAAATATTTAAGTTCATTCAGATTAGTTTTTTGGTACAAAATAATTGTAAACAATACGTATATTCAATGTAAAACACTAAGATACTTACGTTTCCGATCTTCAAAACTATGAACCACAAGGAGAAATACTCTCATCACCACGTTCACAGTCAATATGAATTGCGGTAAGATGCGCGAAATACTAAATGACGGACAATATAGAATGTTATAACTACCCGACATTGTAAATCTACACACCTGTTTAAAACGACGTTACCGTCGTAAGTATTAATTGATGACACCTTTAAAATGCTGTACAAGACAGAACTTGAAATTTACGGAAAGCAATAATGCTGTACACGGCGGCTGAGAAAAAATAGCCGATCCGCTTTTGCTGTAAACTGAGATTCACTTAAAATTACGGTTTTTGATGTAGTTTACTACGTTTTTACGTTCTATGATTTCTAAATAATGACTATAAAAATATGCAGTATAGATTTTATTTATCATTACAGAACAATAAAAACTATACTAGTCGATGCAGAAAAAAAAACTAAATAAGAATATGCAAAAAAAGCATTTTCGATGGTGGTGCGGGTTACAGCATTATTGCTTTCCAGCGACGATATATCGTATGCGACCTTCACATTGATTGCTAGACGGACTGGCAAGGTAAAAAGAAAAAGAGATGTTTTTAATTATTAGAACGCAGTCTGTTTCGCTCTAACATCTCTTTTTCGCGTTCGAACTATCTAAGGGGACCATCAAACCATGTAAGGGGCTCGCTGTCTCTGTAGGAGTACTGAGGGGTACCTGACTCTCTCGGTGATCCTCTTGCGTCATACGACTGGTATTAGCTTCGGATACTATGCCGCGATGTTGTACGCCGATGGGGGCGCCGTGGATGTGCTCGGTGTAGACATCAGTGGTGAAGCCGCTGCTTGAGGTGACGATGCACTTGTCGGCAAGCCATGCTGCATGCGTATAGCAGGCGCGGCCGATTCTGTGAGGAGTAGATTTAGAGTAGAAAGCATTTCAGTTGTTATTTGGAATGAATGTTTGCCGCCGCGAAATGTCGTTTGTATGTATCGTGTAAGTTTCTTATGAGGTGGTGGAACATTTCCTCAATGTTCTACGCATCGGAAACTAGCGCTTCTAATGCCTAGTAATATACAATTGTAGGCCGCTGTTTACGATACTAAAATGCCTGTGCATAATTTTATTCACAGCCCCCTTACAGGGTTCCATGTTGAATTAATAGAATGCCGTCTGTCTCGCTCTAACAAATGATAAAATGTTTTAGTTTTAAGCTAGACGTATAAGCAAACAGTACATTAAATAGCAGATGATATCATTTGAAACGTTTTATTCACAACCCCCTTACAGTGTGTAGTCAAATTTTACTTGGATCTAAACAAGGAACAGTACTATTGTATTGGGACTAAGACGCGATTTTAAAAACCAACAAACTGATCAACGTCCCTAAAGCATACACTGTGAAAAAAATTGTTTCAGTTAAACTATTTTTTTCAAAGTGTATGCTTCACTGAATCCGTTTAGGCTGTGAAGAATATTCGTCCGGAGGTATAAAATAGATTCCCGTAAGTTTAATATTTAAGAGGCTTACGTCACAGCCACACTTGTAGAAGTGGCGCTTCACTGAGTCAATTAAATGATTCCAGCCGAGATTTCTGTTTGCGGAGTGACAGGCAAGCGACGCGTCGCGCCGCGAGCTCCACAACGAAACATATTATTTTCCGCCAACCCAACGCGCGCGGTAGCGCAAAGTTATAATTGATGTAGTAAATCTATTATCGTAACGACTTGCACGAAATTGAGTTGTAAAAACAAGTTGTTAAAGATAAATTGGGAAAAATCTAATGCTGCCCGATTTTTTTATTACCTGTCATAAGCGCGTTATGATTATTTGACCGTTCGAAATATTATGCAGTAAAAATTTAACGCGCTCTTTCCGACCAGCGAAATTGCTCCCCATGTAAATTTATAGGGATACTGTCGTAACTTTATTAAATAACAGCATTCACCTATTCAGATTTACTTATCTAGCCATTATCGAGTGTTCTACAGGCTAAATATTTTTACATGGTGATTTATTCACTTCAACTCTACTCTTATACTAGATTATACTAGATATATAACGGGGTAGAGTTGAGGCAAAGTATAAAGACGAACAAGTAGTCCGACTTCGTCCGTTTAGGAGCGGGCAACAAGTATTCACACATATATATAGCACGTCTGTGTGAGTGGGATCCATACTGGAGTATTCTTAAAACGTTGCTTGTAGTGTTTGCTTGTTCGTACACGGCGCACTCATTCAAGCACCCGATGTACCTTTCATAAGGAAGAAAAATTAGTGCTATTATACTGTGGTCGAGGTGACCTAGACCCAAACTGCTTGCAGAAAGAACAATATTTACATCTAACCATTTATAGTGTTCAAATACCGCGGTTTACAAATTAGATTTATTTGTATTTGTGTCTTTCTATTACCTGGTAGGATAGTTAAAACTCACGGTTCTTATACATTTCACCGTGTTTAGTAAACTTTGTACATTTTGATATAGGTGTGTGGAGATGGTATATATAGCATTCAATGTAGGTACCATGTTGCAGTAGGTGTAACAATTAGGTATAGCCGGGTTCACTTAGTGGTGGAGTCATCATTTTGCGAGTAGCAGCCGCCATTATCGTATCGCATGCCGTAGACCACACAATAGTAATTAAAGGAAACGTAATAGAAACACATAAACACAAGGCCGGCCATATGAGGTTTGCTGCCTACATGGTCCGTACGCAAGGCAATTTCAGCTAACACAAATTATTATGTGTTGCAGTTAGATTAATCCGAAGAATGAGTATTGCGATTCACATTAGACCAACTGACCTTTGTGGTAAGCTTCAAGGAGACTAATCTCTTAACAAAGTTAGGTTTGTACTTCTGACGAAACCTGCGTTGTGGATATAGCAAATCGGTGTTTTAGTTTTTAGATAATTTTTTTTTGTTTCTATAAAGTCTCATCTACTTTTAGGTTATTACAAGGTAGAATCTCAATGTTTCATTTTTGATACGCTTAAAAATCATACAATAAAAATCAAACCACGGTAAGACGTTATTCAATATCGAATGTGATTGCGGTTTGGCATAGTTATTAGTTTTGTGAGTCTAACTTTCGTGCAGTCATTTAAGTAGATTTTTTGTATCAGTTTCTAGTTGCATTTGATAATAACTTCTTTATGTCATACTTGCTCTTTGTCCTATTAACAGGAACTTGGTAGTAAGGATTATCAAATCAATTTATCATATTATCTTCATAGTTTTACGGCACTGGGACGATCTGCATAAAATTATGCGGTTTTACAAAATTCCCGTAGGATATTATCGTTTGAAGCTAATAAATCTTTAAAATATGCGGCCATAAAGTCGGAGTCGTATTTGCTTTATTAAATTTTATCCGTAAGTCCTCGGGCGGTAAAGTTACTTCGTCTTAAACGGATGTGTTTGTTTCATTTATCTTAGGCTTAGCCGTGGATTGTATTATCTGCCTCTTGGCTTTTCATCCTATTTTTAGCCTTTGTGATCATCCAGTTTAGTTCCCTATTATCCTTTACTTACTGCTGACGTCATTCTTTAAAAAAATATTACATTTGCGTTAACAACGCAAATATTTATATTATGTTATCAGATTATATAATGACAAACTTATTAAGAATCAACTTCGAATGCATGACGAGTAACGAATGTAGGTACACAATGTAATTCCGACTCATTTTATAATAATGCCATTCTGCATTGCAAATATTTGAAGTTGTCATTTAAAAATGTAAGTTACATTTATGTCGTAAGTAGGTACGTAGTTTAATTTTTACGCAAACTAGCTAAATATGCATTGTATTAGATGAATTAAAAATGTTCACCTCAAAATGAATTCAATTTGCAGCCTTTAGACTTCTAAATGATTAATAGTGTTTCAGTTGCCACTGAAACTACGAAACCGATTAGCGGTAAAGCCAATGACTCTTAAAGCACAATTCTGGGTCGGAGATATTCTGAAAATGTGATGAAATAGAATCGAACGCAAGTCGTTGAGGCGAAAAACGTAATATTCCGTTTCAATTATTCTTGCGGATTTGTAGCAACCGAGTCCCTTCACAATCTGACGAGTGAAGAGAACAAATAAAGCGGAAGCCCGTAGCCCGACGTATGATGAGATACGTACACATGCGACAAGACTTTGTAAATAATATTCATATAGCACTAAAACCGCCTTAGTTGCGAGTATTGATGATACGATCGTGTCTGAATCGGTATATTTAGGTACATATATCTTTTCAACAACGACGGGAAACTATGTTTATTAATTTGCCTAAATTTTAGGAAAGAAAAAATATCGTACCAAAGGTGAACTTAATGCTATACGGCATTCTACACAAGCTAGCCTTAAGGCAAAGCAGATAAGGGGTGGGAAGTTTGAGGCAAATATGTGTATTATAAATATGTGCGTATTGATTTATCACGATTTTCGAAATATGTGTGTGTCTGTATATGTGTTGCATTGTAGTGCTCAAACGCTTGGACCGATTTAAACACGATTTTCGAAATATGTGTGTGTCTGTATATGTGTTGCATTGTAGTGCTCAAACGCTTGGACCGATTTAAATACGGTTTTTTCTCGCGGTTAATTACCGTGCGCTACAGGACAGGCTGTGAAGGTAGGTGGGAACTAAAATGGGCTAAATCTCAAGTAGGCCTCGGGTTATTTATGTACCGTTTAAAAGTACCTACATATCCTATCCATACCTCGTTTTATTTTATATTAGATTACATATTTAACAGCCTTTTTTGCACACGTTTATTAGTTTCCCTAGGATATCAGATGGTAATATTGGTAAGTTCACTTATTTCAGTACTTGATTACGTTTTCAAGACAGTACGACTTTCGTAATTTCACCTAATTATGTTTTAATGATAGCACGAATCATAATAACATCGCAGACCGCATATTACTGCATTTCCAAAGGTTGCTGAGATTGACAATTAAACTACAGGTAACTGATTACTTGATTTAATAGTACCTAACGAAATATTGTAAAACTTTTCCCTGTGGTGTGCATGTATTTGCAATAGGGCACATACAAACAGCCATTGTATGCTACTATTCCAAATTCATTTGATATCCCACAATTTTAGGTTACTGCTGGAATGAGTAAATTGACTCTTTACTGGCGTCAACGGCAGCGATGCGCAGCGTCGGGTAAATTGATCAGTCGGCCGTATTATTCGGGCATTCAAAAGCATACGTAATTGCATTAACTTGAATTTTATGCACTTACCCTAATTGAATACTTTATTGACTCTCGATGCTATTTGTGTTGATATTACTGGCGATAATGTAGTGAAATAAAACGTTTAAATCAATACTATTCTTGATTCAGAAAAGTGTAAGTAAACATATTTCCTTCGCTGCAGAGTTCAAGATTTTTATTGAAAATACAAGATATTTCCGTCTCACGTATATACCAACCCAAAATGTATCATTATATTTGACTACGTACTGAACTAATCTCTTCTACAGAAACAATATGAAGTTTCCGAACGCTGTAACCATTCACACTAAAAGCAAAAGTTCAATAGCAGCTAATGTAAATGTTGATACACGGAATTCTAACGGTCTACTCAGACATGCCACATTTCAATATCGAGGAAATGTGAACTGATATCAAATTCAGCGAATGTTCGTTGTTCCTTTCATAGCTTTTACCGGTGTGTGGAGGTTTTCCACAACGCATCGTTTGTTAACAAAGTAACCATTGTGACGACTTATGGTTCCAAAGCGTCTGAAATTACCCGAATACTGGTTGTACGAATATATTGACGTACTATCCTAGAGGATCTCTGTATCACAAAACGATTGTCAGATTTCTGTTTCGCTGGGTTCTATCATGCAATCAGCAAGGCATGCACTTAGAGAAATAGTTATCCTTGGATCTATGAACGGCACACTCACAAGGGGAAGAATTCCAAACCGTTAGCGCGACGTGACCAAGGAGACTGCTAAGGTAGGTATGGTATCTATTAGGGTGGTACAAAAGACTGAGAATCGGACTGTACTGGTTCACGCATAAAGAAACCACCAAACTAAGACTCACACAGCCACGCTGCGAAGTAGTAGGTACTTTAATACAAGCGCATCGCAGCTATGTGCGCATTCTCTGTCCGCTCGTCGTGTACCTACCTATTAAGCAGCTCAGCCGGAAGATTCTTCAAGTCCATCTTGACGCATATTGTTTTGCACATCCTTTAGCAGCTTAAAATCTTCAGTTACAATTCTCGGTCTTAAAGATAAGACTAAAGAAAAAGATGCATGGATTGGAAACGGTCCGTCTGATTAGACCCTGACGTTCTCACCTCGCTACGTTGAATTGATAATACAGCCGGAGCCACATTCATCTCTAGTGAAATATCAGTTCCTATTCCAACTAGTACAATGAGCTTGTGAATACGTCATTTGGTCGTGAGACTGTTCTCAGACAGTATTGTGTAAGTTCTGATTACGTAGACAACTTCAATACGTTGTTGTAAACCTAACTTGTAACGACTTGTTTAGTTTCACAACTTTATAATATGCTTCAACATTTTTTTTTATTCTATTACTGATTTGCGATTGACCTCGGTGGCGCTCGATCTCGTCGATTCAGTAGGTAACAGTCTAACCTTACCACTCACACCCAACCTGTAACTGTAGGTAATAGGAGTGAGTGGTTAGGTTACATTGTAATAACCTAACCAGTCACTTCTATAACCTATTCACTCTTACCTTGAAGAGTCCTAAGTTATATAATATATTGTTAGTCTTAAGTTACAATGCTTGCATACTTAGTTCAATCTTTATCTTTACAGTAGGTAACATTAAACTTTACTTTAACTAACCTCATGTAAGTAATTTTAATTGGCGTAACCAAATCATTTCGTCCTAACAGCTACTTCATAATTTGGCTTATAAAGGGCATACAAAAAATCCATTACTTATCACAAGACGTGGAGAAGTTTTAGTTTCTAAAGAGTTCACAACTTGTGAATTTAGAAGTCGTAAATGTATTCTCGGCAAAACCCATTTAATAAAATCATGCTTAAAGCGCTGCATAGCAATTAATTTCCATTAAACTGTTAATCGACTATTACCGAGGCGAAGTTAAGCTCTCGAGTATTAAAACAGAAACGTGATATCATAGTGTTTAGCCCTTTCATGTGTGAATTAATTGTAATTACAGGGTTAACGCCTTGTTTGTGCGGTGTTATTCCCCCAGGGAACGTCGAGGTGTGACGAACAGTATAATAGGTTTCGCTACGTGATTTCGCCGACAAATGTTCTTGTCTCTAAAAAATCAAAATGTTGTTTTTGTCTCGATTGCGGTGTCTGGGAGTTGCGAGGGTTAAGCGTGTTGCTTTTTTTCATGCGTATTTTTGAATTTTCTTTTGAATTTTTGATAGACAATGTTACCGTTCGTTAATGGAAACTATATAAATTATATTTTGTTTATGTAACAAACGAATTTTCATCTATCTTTAAATGCAGTTTTTAATGTTTCTAAAAACATAAAACAGTCTCCTTGACTTTAAAGCTACTTCCAATACCCATTGTTTTTCTTCATGTGGCGTAAGTTTTTCCATCTTATATTATGTATCCTACGTGTACTCGTACTTTGAAAGTTTTGCTAGTGTCTCACATTTGTGGTATTTGGGTTATTGATATATTACATTATTTGGAAATTTAGATATGCAAGTGCAGAATAACTCCTGTACTTTTGGTAAGGTTTTCAACTAAAAACGGTTCACAAAAAATACGATTGCGTCAACAGAAAAAAAGACGATGGGCGTAAGCAATATATAATTTGCCTAACATCAGGCTGTGTATCTGAGTCTCTAAGCAGTATCCTAAGCTAACAGATGCTTTAAAAATAAGGAAGCAAGGTAAACGTCCTAGAGTTTGACATCATAATGCCTAATGGTTGATATCCTGCTGTCACTTCTATTACTAATGACTTAACGTTCAAGATGACAACTACTGGGACAGTGTCAAGCACTCAGACATCTACCTTCACATTATGAGCCTATATACGTGCCATAGCTGGGCACATGCTTACTCTCATAGACGAGAGTGCATGGGCTGTAGTCCCCATGGTGAACTGTGCAGGTTTCCTCACGATGTTTTTCCTTCACTAAAAAGCTAATGGTAAATATTTAATAATAATAATATTTCGTACATAAGTTTCGAAAAACTCATTGGCCAGGATTCGAACCCACGGGCTCTGCTTGAAAGGCGAATGTCCGAACCACTCGGCTACCATAGCTTTTACCTTAATCCTGTAAAATACCAGTATACGATACAGCTCGCTTATTATTATAACGGATAACGAATGCTTTTTCTTCAGAGATTTACTGGACTAGGGTCTGAGCGTTATTAGACAGACAATGCATGCCTGCTAAACGGATCACGCGATGTTCTAGACGGAGAATTCGGGAATATATCAGGAAATAAATAATAGCTGCCCTAACTAGGTTTTCATGCAACTTGGGTTGTGCTGCTGTAGAGAATATAGGCTAGTTTCCTAATAGATCAAATCAGCTTCTTAGTAATAGAACGTAAATAAATAGTTAGATTTTTGTCTGTTTTAATGGACGGAAGTATAACCTTCCGCTCACCATTAATCTCTACCCGATCTTCACAATCATACCAATACCATTCGTCCGCCAACGACCACTAACTAATCTTTACCATCTCCACTTTGCTCGTACCTATACTCGTATTTACCATCACATCGTTATCTACCAGCAAAATCCTACCCTTATTCAATTGGAATATGACAATTTCAATTGTACGCGTCCAACAATTGTCCCCAATTCGTGAGAATAGCTATTAGGCATTCCGATCGGTTAGTTTAATCTTCTCCTACTCAGTAATCAGCTCCGATAGGGCCCACCTGAGTGCCCGTCTTCGTAGAATGTCAATTATCGAACTCCCTTCTTCACATTGCTTCAAAATGCAGTAGGTAGGCTTCCTAGAACATTTTAGGTTAATTTTCTATAGATAACCTATTTGCGATGAATTTAGATATCCTCTTTTATACTTGGCGAATTAAGCATGTTTTAGGCGTCAATAGATGGGTATGCCGCTCTCTTGCTCGTGGTCTGTGTATATCTAAAAACCTGTTGAGTTACTGACAAACTAACATACAAACAAAAGAAAACAAGCAAACACTTTCTTCCACAAGTTACAAACTCAGTGTGTTTTTTTCTAGCGAAATATAACTAAGCACATTTTTTGGTGCATAATTAATAGCTATGTGGACAAAATTAAGTCTCAAGCTGTAACGAGAGAAACCACGACTCACGGAGTTATAGCTTGGCAACTTCGTTGGTGACACTCGCATGTGTGCTTTTTGTTATGTAGAAACAAATGCACGAGTTACTATAAAAAACACTGAAATTGCTTGTGCCTATACCTAACATTTGACGAGTTTTCTCAATTTCTCATTGAATCCACCGACGGAACTGTATTTTGACTGCGGCGAAGCCCAAAGGAGTTGTTTGACCTGTATGTATGTATGTATGTATGTCCGTTCCTGTGTCCGCTCGTAACTACTCAACGGCACATCCGATTTTGATAAATTATACATCATTAGATTCGTCTTGATGGTGCGAGTGTCACTGGGTATGAAGTTTGTTAAAATAAAGAAAATGGCGGATTTTATGCAGTTTCAAAGTGCACCGCGGTCGCGGCGGTTTTTAGTAAAAATGTGGTTGTAACTTGATTTTTTTCCGTTCCTATTTTTTATGCAATGCTACTCAGCATTATTATTTCGGTTGTACATCTGTCTTTGTATTTCTTTTTTGGTGATTGCCTCATAAATGTAACTGTAATGATGCGTTATCCGAATAAATACTTTTCTTTTTTATTCTATTTCAAAACGATACGTCAAAGTTTTGGGGTACTGGTCATTATTTGAGCGTTTCACCCGCCTCACTTTCGTGGACACATTATTGTCGAGATTCCGGCAGATTTTAATGTAATTTTAAGGTATTTGTTAGTAATCTCGGATATGTACCAAATAGCTCGATATGAGACTAAAATCTTAGGGAACTTCGACAATAATGTGTCCACGAAAGTGAGGCGGTTGAAACGCTCAAATAATGACCCGGCAACGGTAACTAGCATTAAAAAAATACAACCGACTAGCGCACCTCCACCTTTTGTTAAGTCGGTTGAAATATACGCAACTGGCCTATTCACCTGCGGTTACTTCTCCACTATATCACATGTTAGTTACAAATGTAGGAGCGAACGCCCGTAACATGAATATACTCAGAGGTAGGCAGTTAAATTGTATAAAGTTACGGACCCAGTAATTTTGCTAAAATACTACGCAATCATTAATCTAACGGGTAAGCAGGGTAAAGAAATACTGCTGAGTAGTTTCAGAGTTCCGTAAGTCTATTTAAGCTAACAATATTGCTCAAACTCTAATTATTGATGTAGCTTTAATTCTTTTTTCCAACGAGAGTTAAATACCTACGCATACAAGGGGCAATTTTTATTTTGCTGTCGTTTTTTTTATTTCTTTCGATTCTAGTAAAAATTGGTTAGTACCTATGTAGTATTCATCCTTCTGTACAAGAGAAATTCAATTTCCCAATGTATCCCAAAAAGTTTGTATGAAAACTTCCACTGAGTTACAAAAAAGATATGGGATTTTCGTAACTCATTGGAAGTTTTCATATATAGTTTGTAGGACATATCGGGAAAATATGTTTTTCTTACAAAGAAGGCTGAACACTATGTAATTATTTTACTAATTTTCACTAAAATCGGGTGAAAAAAAAAACAACAAAATAAAAATTGGCCCACAGTGCACCTGATTGAAAATAGAAACTTCAGTTACATACACTCTAAAGCAGCGGTCGGCAACGTGCGGCCCGCGGGCCGCATTCGGCCCTTGAAACGCTCGGTTGTGGCCCTATATTCCGGTCTGTATTGCCGTCGCTTTATTCCGAATAGTATAAAATCACAAATGGTTAACAAAATGTGGCCCGCGTCAATTCCTTAGTTACGATATGGCCCTTGGCTGCTAAGCGGCTGCCGACCGCTGCTCTAAAGGTACAAACGCACTACGCCGTGATGCGACACTTCGAATTTCTACAATCCTACTACCACGGTATTCGGTAGTTTTTCTTCCTACAAAAGATACATCAGGAGCGCGCATGTGTGCGCGCCGTGTACGGACGCACCACAGGCAAGGATTTGAGCATGCGCGAGCATGCCACAGTATGGCGTTCACTCACACAGACGCGCGTCGTGCGTCTGTGTAAATACGTGTCACGCGCTCCTTAACGGCTTAAGTCGTACTACTTGGTTGTATTTATACTTTGCCCACAGTATGGAGTGCACTCACACAGACATGCGATCGTGCGTCTTCGTGAGTGCACGCGTCGCGCCGCCTAGTGCGTTATACCTCATACAAAGAATGCATTCGTACCTTAAAGCAAAAGGTAACCACGCAAAACCTTAAAGCAAAGCAATCATACATACAGTACATTGTTGTTTGTCGGCAGAAGTAAGTGCCTTTACATAATACGTACCATAGTTAAATAAAACAAGGTAATGTCCTTTCCTTGAAAGCATCGAAATATAATGGACCGAACGATAACGTCTAACAAAATTGACGTTGAAATTTGCCCCACAACAATCACTTTTTAAAATCAATACGTCTTATGTATCAAGTGGTGTGGTGGTGGTGGTGGTGGTGGTAGTGGTATTGATATCTAACTTAACCCTTAAATGCATATTGATGTATATCTGCATCGTATATTGTATGGCCAGTGCTTTTTTTGATGATTTTTTTTTTATTTTTCCCTCAATCTATAGAACAAGACACATCTATTTCAATTCAAAAAACCGGTCAAATGCGAGTCGGACTCGCGCACCGAGGGTTCCGTATAAACTCATAAGTAGACCAACCTTACGACTAACAGCAACCCTGCCTTAACTTAAACCCACTTTAGGAAAAATCTTAACAGCGCGATGCAGCGTTTGCTACAGCGACATCTATTGATACTAAATAGCGCGTAAATTTTACTTGTAATTTAAATTTAATCGTTACTTTTTGTTATTGGCTGATTGAAATAATTGTTTGTCAACTAAGTTAGTTCTCATGTATCATTTTTCATGAAGGAATCATGTTTTGAAGCACACTTTATTTTAGATTTGTGTCCCTAGATGGCGCTAGTGGTATTTCATTTTTATGGTATTTACTAATGTCAAATTTCCTAACATACTCCTATTATAGAGTTTTTAATAATTATTGTTACTTTATGTTTTTTCCCGATTCCTGATGAGTGATCATTGTATTTAATAGACATTTTTTATGTAATCTGATATAAAAACCATCGCTTAGTTTTGCTACTCTCCGCTAGATGGCTCTCGTAGGGAGGGTAATATGTTAAGATTTTTGTAAATTTTTAAAAAGTATTCCAGTTAGGAAGAGAAAATATAACGGTCTTCCTAATAATAATTATAATCCTAATAAGTAGATACATGAATAGTTCAAGAAAAACTGTATGGCGATTAGTTTAGTAGGAGCAAATAAGTATGTGTTATGATTTTTGCAAATTTCTCAAAAACGGTGCAAGTTAGGAAAACCGTTATATTTTTCCTGTAATATTTAGGACAACATTAATAATTGGTAATTATGACACATTTTTCTGATCAGTAACTTCGGAGATAATAGGGGGAATGGTATTTTTTTAAACTTTTTTCGCCATAAATCAAAAACTATTTATTTAAGAAAAAAAATAAAAACGGTATTATAATCTACAAATTAAGCTCCTTCATTTGATACCCCACTCGATATATTAGCCCTACTTTCAATTTTCAAAATCCCATTACGGAGCCCTTTAAAAAAAAGTAAAAAAGGTACAAGATTTTTTTTATGTCCAATAAGCTCGGGTTAGCTACTTTTAACACTATTCCAAATTTCAAACCGATAGCAGCAGTAGTTCCTGAGATATCTGGCTGTGACAGACGGACAGACAGACAGACAGACAGACAGAGTCGCACCATAAGGGTTCCTTTTTTACCATTTTGGTACGGAACCCTAAAAATCATGCATTTAAGGGTTAATGTTTACTATGTGTGAGTCTTAAATAATTTACAACAGGCATTAGAATCAAGTTTGAGAAGAATTAATTTTTGGATAGGTTACATATCGTTGAAAAGACAAAAAATCCGTGATTGGTTACAAAGCTTCTGACGTGAGTATTTCATTTGCCGCTACAGTACAGTGTTTTCTTCAGTACTACCTAAGTACTGGCTCCGCCCCGTTAGTACGTATTCCGTGGGGCCGATTTTGAGTTTCAGTCACGCTTCCATACTTATTATACACTTACGTACGATGAATTCGGGTCAGTGAAATACCGCCATATTTCCTAAAATACTCCAGGGTTGTGAAATTATTGAATCCCGTTTTGACCTTTAATTAATTTTTGATTTATCTATAAAAATAACACTGAAAATAATAGCAATTTCAGGTTTAGATCGACCTCGTAAAAACCCATGAAAAATAATGACGTTAACGGAGTGAAATATCGTAAAAATCACTATTTTTGGATAATAATATTTTTATGATGGGTTAGCGGATATTGCTAATACAGTCAGGTATTGAAGAATAGAATATTATGTAAATGAAACAAGTTTCAAATATTGTAAAACACCTATTTCTATTATTTCAATTACGGTGACCCAAATGCTTTGACCTCCAGTGTATTATGATGCTTGAAAGTTGATGATGTCGTATGTTCTTGCCTGAAGGCACAAGGGGTTGTGATGAATCACAGCATATCGAAGCTCATTTGCACTGGCAACTTTCTCGTGACGTAGGTAAGGTCACTATCGAGAAGAACATACCTCGTTTTATTATAAGTAGCATGACATGTATGTAATAAACCATAATACGTACAACCCAACTTGATCGTATGTATCCCGGTTACATTACATAGTTACTTCGTTTGTATGCAACGAGCCGAGGACATAGACGTCAGGTGTAAACTTAGTTCGAACGAGTTACGTAGTTTTCTACTAAGGGGAGGGTTACTAGGAGTACCAAATGACTCACTTTTGAAAACAAAAAGTAACTTGAAGTTACACTTCTTTATATGAATAGGTACTGGGAACACAGTGGGACAAATGATTGGAATCTGTCATAACGAATGTCAACCGCACTTTTTACCTGAGAAATTGTAAGTTAGCGTTGTAACATCGGACCATGATTGAAGTGATCAACGCTCAGGGGGCCCGGTTGCACCGGCTCCCCTTGTTTGTCATAAAGATAGATTGTCCTTTTTCGAGATAACGGTATTTTCCCGATTGCTTTTATAAGCGCTTCATCCAAAATTATAAGGCGCTTGCCGATCTCGCAAAGTCGAAAAGTAAAGAATAACACACTTTTTACCCGATTGCGGCGAAGCCCATAAGGAGGGTTATGTGTTTGACCTGTATGTATGTATGTATGTCCGTTCCTATGTCCGTTCGTATCTACTCAACGACACACCCGATTTTGATAAATGGCACAGCATTAGATTCGTCTTGATCGCGAGTGTCACTGGGTACAAATAAGTCGTGAAAAACCAAAATGGCGGATTTATGCACTTTAATGCGCGGTAGCCGGATTTTTTTAAATAAAAATGTGTTTATTATATAATCCAAACAGGTGTCTCTAATTTATTATAAAAAAATCCGTGTCGATTTTAGTGTCTCTATAATATGTTTTTTATAAGAAGAACAAAGAGAATTAGATTAAACGTGTTTGAGTTTTTCTTCATCAGGAAAGACGCGGAATCTTAACTCATATTGCTAAATCTGTATGACCCAATTCGGTTAACACGTTCAACACCGAAAACCCTCTCCGTGGGTGCTAGGCTCGTGGGACATTTCCACTACGAGGCCATTTTCCCATGTTATCGGCTACGTGGTTGCGAAAGTGTTAAAACCAAATCTACGATATTTTCTCGTAGCACACTAGTGGTATCCGTAGCTTCGTAGGCGCTACGTGACTCGGCGGCGTAGCGGATGTCGACGAGCACGCATAATTAGCCAGCACGCTTGGCCTCCATCTTGAGGAGGGTTACAGATTGGCGTATTTTCAGCGCGTATGCGCCCGTTTTTAAGGTTCCGTGGGAACGGAACCCTATTCGTCAGCATAGTCTGTTCTACTGGACGGCTCTGATTTTAAGGGACTTTGTAGTTTAAAAATGACTGTGTAGATTCATGTAGATTGATGTTTGTTAGAGAATAAATGTGATGAGCAATCTGTAACAAATAATATGGAATCGCAAAAACAATAAGAATTGGTTTTATACAAGAAATAATGTACTGGGTGCCACAAAAAATGCTTTGCAATGTTGGTCGAGAAATCAGTAGGTATTTTGTAAAGTTTGCGTTCTTTATGCCTTTAAGCGAATAATCTTCTTTATTAGGTTTTTAACCCCTGACGCAAAAAAGAGGCGTGTTATAAATTTGACGCCAATGTCTGTGTGTGTGTCTGTCTGGCTGTGGCATAGTAGCTCTCGAACTGGATGGACCATTACGATGCAGTTTTTTTAAGTGAAAGCAGGTTTCCTTGCGGAAGCTATGTATGGTAAAAATTGATTCAGCAGTTTCATGAAATAACACTTAAATTAAAAATTTAAAAAACTATCTCCAGGAGATAGTATTTATGTTATAAGATAAGTTGCTGTATAGATAGATAGGTACATATTATTTTTTACCTTTTAGAGTTTTCTTTATTAATCACTCACGGACAATGAATTCGGGTTATTATCTATGAACAATTAAACACAAAATGACCCGAATTCATTGTCCGTGAGTGTATTATGAGTCAAACTCGTAAATGGTAACTACGTGGTGCATAAAGAACCTTAGGTGCGCGAGTACAACTCGCACTTATCCAAATTATAATATTATGTTCGTAGTGTACAGTTTGTTTTGTGTATCTGATTTCAGTCTAAGATTTCAAAGCCTTTCGGTATTCTGTGTATAAACAAGTTTTGAACCAATAATAAATACCCGTTTCCAGGTAATTTCAAATAATATCCTGAATTCATTTTGATTTGCATAACAAATAAAATTTGCGTAATTCTGCCAATAATTACTAAATAATTTAGGCTTTCTACATAATTAACATGTTACCTAAACTATTACCATAATTAATACAGATTGATTGATGCTGTGTTGTTACTTTACCTGTAATTTTCACGTATACCTATTTTACCGTATTTCAGATCGATTTCCAGTACCGCAATTTCAAACGTACAGTCTATAACATAAGACCGCGGTCATTGTAGTCCTGTATTTACTCGTATGTGCCGAGTTAGCCCCCATTTAGACAGGGCGAGAACTTGTATGCGAGTTTGATTACATTGCGGGCTACCCAGATATGATCAGTACAGTTGATCGATTATTCACCACGATGAAATGAAAATCGCATACGAGTTCTCGATGTGGCCTTACTAAGTACGGCGATACTTGCAACACTGGCTCTTCCGCACGATTGCTCTGTCGTACGTCTTCAATCTTCATTGGCCAACTGTTAGTGCTTCGACTGTCCTAACGGGTGTATAATGTTTTAAGTAATAAGATTACAATATTATTTTGGAGGATACCTTTGACCTCTCAATAAAAAATGATGATTAATACAAAATTAAAAGCCGACTTCAAACGAACTTATTCGACAACAAATGCACGAGTAGGTACCTATCTCAAAAAATACCTAAATCGCTGTAAGTGTTCGAAGAGTTCCCTCGATTTCTTCAAGGTTCCACCATCAGATCCTGATCCGGATGCAATGAGGCTAACTTGAAGGTGTACCCTTTCAAACAAGTAAAGATACTTCCAAATCGGTCCAGCCATCTTTGAATAATCACGTAACAGACATACAAACCAAACTTACAGCCGAATGGAGAACCGTCCTTCTTTTGGAAGTCGGTTAAAAATAAAGGCTTTTAACAATATTAACATTCATTTTCGCGCTTGTGAACGCTTGATAAAGCCTTTGGTGGCTTAGTGAAATTTAGGGGTGGCCTAGGATCGCACTGTTCTGGGTTTAAATTTCAGCGAAGGCTAGTTACATGACAGTGTGTTTGGTAAGTACTCATTTATAAATTCCAAGTAGAACAAGCTTATTGTAAAGTTTTAGTGTAACGTTTAAAGTTCTTTAAAAAACTCACGCGTTGTTTTGGCATTGACACTGTATTACATACGTGCCTTGTACCTACTTCATTAGTTTCCACGTAGAGTTCAGTAGGTATTCGGTTCGATTCGATTAAAAGTTTCTCAATACCAGACACTCTGTTTACCGGCAACTTCATTCAAACGGAAAATATACTGGAAACTTGATCGCGTCGCCGTTTACTCGTAAGTACTATCAACGTTACGTTTGTTAAATAGTAAGTTTCGATCGTTTTTAATTATTCCGTGGAGGTAATAACAGTTGTACTTTCTTTACAGGCTTTTATTTCATTTGCAATGTTTATGGATCATTTTCAAAATATTATGTCCGTAGTTAAGAGATTACCATACAGTTTATACGATTAACTTTCGTTACACAGGAACAAGATTAACCTTATGTTTTTTAAACCCTTAACGAACATATTTTTTTTGAAAATCACCCTTAAATGTAAGATGCCCATTTTAGAATTTGCGAACCATTTTTCAACCACTTGTACTGTGTTTTTGCGTGTGTTGTTGTGTTGTATTTCGATCCGAATCTGCTATTTGCTGAGGCGAATATGTATTTTGTACGCCAGTGTAAATGCAATATTATGGAATCAAGCTGATCTGTTGATGGAGCCAGGAGTTAGGGACTGGAACTCCTTGATGGGGAATGCTAGTAGGTATAGTCGAATTTGGGCTAGTAGCATGAGAAAATTACCGCCAGTTAAGGCAATTATACCAAACATTTCGTGTAGTTTTGAAAATGGGCACAAGGCTTCCTTAGGCTGTCAAGATAAATGCACTAAAAGTTACCGGATCTGGGGGTCAGCTAACGTCATGCTTGTCATTTAAATGTCACTTTTTGCAGATTTTTGCCTTTATCTCGATAGTGCAAATATTGCCAATATTATTTTAACACAAATTAATTACATTAAATTTGTTGTAAATTAGGTTCTATACATTTTTACTGTAGGTATGATAGTTACAGAAAATTAAGGTTTTGAATTTGACAAAAATCCAAAAAGCAAGGGTGCTCTTTCAAGTGTTACTGTAGTTAAGTTGCCCGTTTAGTATGTTTTGTTGCGTTCTGTCCATTAATAAGCTTGTTAAAAAAAGTCATTTTGTATGAGAGTTACATTGAAACACAAGAGTTACATTGAGTTACATTGTTACTTCAATTATACCTTATGAAATCATGGATTCTACGACACTCCTTTCATAGATAAGATTAAATAGCACACGTCAAGTCAGGCATATTTATGTTCAGTACAGGACGAAAAAATAATGGGATACTGATTAGTTGTTCAAACTAAAGAAATATAACATTTTGCCTATATTTAATAGTGTTTCTACGCTTTTAAAGTCTTACTAAAAGTGACATATTTAATGGTAAACATCGTTGGTGAAACACCCGTATCTTTCAATAATGTAAGTGAAGAGTATGATGCTTTGTACAGGACGACAACGAAGTTTTGATAGTCCCCCATTGGGCTAGTCGTTATGGCTAGAAGCGCCGTTATACATTGACGTGGGCATTATGCCCCATCCGAGATCAAAATGCATTGAGGATACCTGCGTAACCTGATACCTACCTATACATAAAAGCAGAATAACCTGTGTACTTGCCAGTAGAGCGGATGCCTGCACCGTTTGACAAGCTTTTCATAGAATTTTCATTTGGTTGGTAAATTTTTCTTGTTTTTTGAAAAGGTTTTCGTATACAAGTAGTACACATTAAGGAAGCTTTGTTGTACAACAATAAAAAAACGGTTTTAGAGGAAAATGCTTTCGCTGAAATAATATGTCGTTGAAACGTTTGTCGGTGACTCAAGGGCAAACCCAGATCACTAATTATAATATTGTCGTGTGTTTGATTTAATTTTATCATTTTTGTATTTACCTTAAAGTTAAATAGTAGGTACAAAGTCCTGGTTGTTTTTTTTTCTGAAACCATAACTACACGAAATGGTAGTAGAATATCTCAACAATCTATGTCTATCTTCACAGTGATTCGTATATTTTCGCTGTTGATACAGCCAATGGATATAAAAAGTCAAAGTCACGTAGGCTGTTTACGGACGTACCTAGTAAGAAATCGACTTGTTAAGAATTAAATTGCCGTTCGATTTTATACGCTAAAGTAATCGTGGAGATCTAGTAGCCTTTTTTGTTAGAGGAGTACTCGTATGTACCATTTTTTACTAAAAATGTACTTTTTAAAGCAAGTTTCGTGCCTCGACTCCATTACCTAAATTTGATGTTCGTTAAGTAGGTATTTAGACACATTTTAAATGATATGAAAATAATTCACTTACCTAAATTATAATAGTATTTTATGCAACAGTTGTATAAGTAGGCTCAAAAAATGCGAATGGGGCGGCGAGTATCGCAAATAGAGACGCCATGAGCGTTTTTTTAACCGACTGCGGCGAAGCCCAAAGTAGGGTTATGTGTTTGACCTGTATGTATGTACGTATGTATGTATGTATGTATGTCCGTTCCTATGGCCGCTCGTAACTACTCAACGGCACAACCGATCAATGATACATCATTAGATTCGTCTTGATGGCGCGAGTGTCACTGGGTATGAAGTTCGTTAAAATACACAAAGTGGCGGATTTTATCCACTTTTAATGTGCACTGCGGGCGGGTTTTTTTTAGTTAAAATATTTTGACTGAATTATACAACGTTGCATACAATACTTTTTCTACGACTAGGTTTTAAAATATAAAATACAAAATTAAATATAGGGCGCAAACAAGGCAAATATGACATATGACTGACAGCATGTGTCTATGGTAAACTTTTTTGTAATTTGACGTATACGAGTATAGTGAAACGCAGTGACGATATTAAAAATATATTTTTTTTATGTTGGCATCAATGAATTTAGTTCGGATAGTTTTGTTTTTCTTAAAACTCGCAGGAATTTATTTGTCTGTTAAGTTGGTAGTTGTGTATTGCTAGCAGTATTTTTAGTGATTTTTAAAACACTAGTGATTTTAAGGGGAATAGAGTATAGATTTATCTGAACTCATATTATATATGTTCTTATATTAGTGTTCGTGATCAAGTAAAAGACAGATAAAAGTACAGGAGTAGAAAAAGGTACGTTTGTTCACTTAAGCTAACTAGATGATATACTCAGTTCCACGTCAGTTTTTTACACCGATATTTGGCAATACCCAGCAGGCAGGCTGATGATAACTATAAAGCTAAAAAGTTCATCACCATTATCACCATATTACAATGAAAATATCTAGGTCTCACTTAAAGTTTTTTTTCTTAGCCTATATTAGATATGAGCGCCGCCTCAATTTGCTACGGCGGCGCGCCGCGTGTTTTCTTCGGCGGCGTACTCACGGCGACGGCGGCGCGCCGGCGCGGCGCTCATATCTAGCCTATATGTGTGTCCCATTGCTTGACTAAGGCCTGCCCTCTATCCTGCAGCTCGTCCCGCCCAAGTTAGGGTCTCCCTACATCTAGTAGCGCAAAATCTGTCACAAAACTTTATGTCTACGCAATAACAGCGAAAAAGACGTTCGACTCGGCGCGCGGGGCCGAGCTAGGCCGAGCCAAACGTCGTCTTTTACGCTCTTAAAAAACTCACTCTTAAGAGTCATTAAAAGTTTACAATAAACTTTCAGAAATATTTATTTCAGAATTGAAAAAAACCTTAAACGTATAATAGTTTATTTATGCCGTCGCGATTCGTTACCTCAGCAACTCGATTGATAGCACTTTGACACCGCAACCACGGCTGGGAGTGCAGCTCCCGCCGCAATTAAATTAAATCCTAAAATTGCTACAAGCGCTATGCGACAGAGCAAGTGTCCAGCACAGATTGCGCCTGTATGCATACTCTCTATAGAACTGCTGTGCATTTAGTATTTTTACTAGGTGGACGTCGCGATTTTGTTCGCTGAGGTGAATTGAATGTTTCTTTTTTACTTCGACTTAGTCGGGTAAAAATTATTTTATGCCACACCTGGCCATAAAGTGGCTCTTTCCGCACGCTGCGCGTACGGAAAAAGCCATTTTCTGGCCAAGTGTAGACATAAAATGATGTACACAACACGGGAGGTAATAAAGAAAGCCCTCGATCGCATATTTACGTCCCTCGCTTGCAGCTCGGGCCGCAAAATTCTGCGATCTCGGCCTTTCTTTGTATTACCACCCTAGTTGTGTAATGTACTATTATATGTTTACCAGGGTTATTCTCTAGTTAGGTTGTCTGGTGCACAAACATAGGTAGTACATAAACAGGCAAATAGATAAAAATACGACACATATTTATTTACCTCTTATTACTAATGTTTAATCCTCTTGTTACTAATATGTAAAACTCTCTATTTACTTTATTGGAAAGAAATTCAATGTATAAACCGTTTTTCTACGTCTTTATTATAGGAATAAATAGAGGGTAGAACAAGTAGTATTTATTAGTTGATAAAAATAAATACTTCGATAATACGCAAATAAGGCTGTTAAATAAAGAATGACCCCGATTGCAGGTGCCTGTGGCCCGAGCCGCAGCTTGCAGGCAATAACTATGCGCATATTTTTTTATTACCGTCCATGGCGTGTAGTGTAGTGATCGCAATAGGTAGGTTTCTCATAAGTTTGACTGAATACTTTGACCAAACAAGTTCATATTTTTACGAAGCCGCAACATTTTCACAACTAATTTCGAAGGATTAGGCACAAAATTCACAATCCGCTTAGCTGGTTCAGGGTGAGTATTTTAGCGGTACGTGTCTCTAATCGTACATTAATTGGGTATGCTATTGAGCCGATACAAATTCACAAGTCGGGCCGCTATTCCAAACGTCTCCATAATCCCCCTTCACGCTCTCCCCTTGAATTATACGCCAATTTCCCGTCATAAGTAGCGAAAATCGAGTCATGATTGCAGTCACGTAAAAACACTTGTTACTCGCGAACGACAGTCGGCATCAATCACTTTGCTTTGCCATGTTTAGATTGGCCAAATTAAGGCCGTTTGTAAGAGCACCCGGCTCGAGGAAAAATAATGGCGATTATTCAACTCTTCTGTTCGCTACATTCGTTAGAATTGTTTGAAGAGTACACACGAACATGACACAGCGAATAAATCTTTATGGCAATCTTGACGAAGACTAATCATGGTTTTTTGTACAATTTGATGAATAAAATGTAAGGGATGATCATGTGTCGAATTTCAGCATAGCGTTACCAACTTTGAGTGGTATTAGTGCCACTACTTCGGTAGCGTTACTTTGCTAAGTATAGATGTAATTAAACAACTTCAGTTGAAGCCTGTGGCATAATTTTGAACTATTACCTGTTCTGTATTGGAGTAACGCTTGAAAGGTTTAAACTATTCAGGATAAACTTGTCAGGCCAAATTTCATGAATCCAGCATAAAATTAAATTAAGTTTGACACTCTTTTGTGTCAATCTTGCAGTTCAAATCACAGACTTTTTAGTCTAAGCGAATTGAAAGAAAAACAAGGGCACATTTCAATTATATTTTCTAATGAATATAAAAAGTTTGGTTTTCAAAATATGCAGTTTAAAGTATAGCCTCTGCTATACATATACCGTCGACCGTAGGCTGAATTACGGTAAGGGACAGGCAAAAAAATGTCCCTTACGACGACCGCTTTAGCTTAGTTGGTAGTGACCCTGCCTACGAAGCTGGAGGTCCTGGGTTCGAATCCCGGTAAGGGCATGTATTTGTGTGATGAGCACGAATATTTGTTCCTGAGTCATGGATGTTTTCTATGTATTTAAGTATTTGTATCTATTAAATATATCGTCGTCTAGTATCCATAACACAAGCCTTATTGAGCTTACTATGGGGCTAGTTCGATTTG
Organism: Eudemis profundana; assembly: GCA_947034925.1. Taxonomy (NCBI): domain Eukaryota; kingdom Metazoa; phylum Arthropoda; class Insecta; order Lepidoptera; family Tortricidae; genus Eudemis; species Eudemis profundana. Next base: position 11,461,654 of record OX344798.1, read on the forward strand.
TGTAAGATTGTCCCCTAATATTTATTTATTTTATTTATAATTCAGCCTACGGTCGACGATACTTTGAATTTTATTTTGTAAAATTTTATCGGCATTTATTTTTCGTATTCCTGGCAAAAAAATTATCTGCTACCTATATACGCAAAACTGTCAACTGTCAAATAATATTATACTAACTCACTAAGCAGCCCATTTCAAGATGACAGGCTTGAGTCAATGTACATATAAAATGTGAAAAAGTTTCAGAGATAAAGTTCAGTAAGAACGCAGCTGTGCATTCAGGTCGAGAGTTGATGCACAGTTACACATTTAAACGGCATATTTTCGCGTTTGAATGCGAGTTCAGATTTTACCCACAAATGTGGAAAAATTTAAGCATTATAATTTCATGAGAGTGCAGTGAAATGAAGAGTCATTTGCAAGCCGGATTTAGTGGAATCGTTAATACTTACGGGGTTGGAACTAATGATGAATATGATTATTCGCTTTCAGCCCAGCGCAATTAGTATAAACCGCTGGGATTGTTGAATCTTCATTTAATTAGCTTTGTATTCTGAATTTGATAATCGACGTTTTATATCTTGCTCCGAATATAACAGTATATTACACACCGAGGGTGGTAAAATTAAGAATCCCCTAGACCGCAAGTGTTTTTGGCCCAAACCGTAGGTGAGGGCTATAAATATGCCATCTGTTTTTTTTTTAATTACAACAGAATTACGGCATGGGGTGGCGTAATAGTACATTGTGTATTTACAAACTCGTGTTATTAAAACCCTCGGCTTTGCCTCGGGCTTCTAACAAACACTCATTTATAATCCCTTCCTTACCGCCCGTGGCAAACACAATGTTTTTCATCACACTTGTGAGGAAATCTAAATAAATAACATTACTAATCCGCCCAGTATGAGAAGAAAATTTGAAAACAGATGGATAATGCGATTGCCAAGTCACGTTCGGAAACCATAGCGGTAAAGACCTAAAACTGCCATTAGAGTTGATATTAAATTTGAAAAATTCTGAAATACACTACTTAAACATTTAATTAATGTTACCGAAATATGTGCTTACAATTACATGTATTTGCACTAACAGTTCTCTAGCTATAAATAAATATTTCAGTGATAAAAGTTGAAAAAGTAAGTTGGCGTTTCCTTGAAACATGACAAATAAGAGTAAAATAAAACCAGTGAGTCCAAATAAAAAAAAACCATTACGCCCTAGGGCGTAATAGGTTATTTACGGCCCGCAAAACCTGTGGTGATGAACCATGGTGTTTTACACTTACAACACCATTTTCGAGCAAGTGTGATGAAAAATTATGTCCACACTACGGGCGGTAATAATGGTACATTGTGTATCAAGGGCGGTAAGTAAGGAATTACAAACGAGTGTTTGTTACAAGGCCGAGGCGAAGCCGAGGGCTTTAACAACACGAGTTTGTAATTCCTTTACCGCCCGTGGCACACACAATGTTTTTCATCACACTTGTGAGGAAATCTGATTAAAATAACCTTACTTAACCTAAATAAAATTGTAAAACTGACAGTGTCATTAGTGACATATATCAAGACGACAAGTCACGTTCGGAAACCATAGCGGTAAAGACTTAAAATGGTTGATTTTATATTTGCAAAATACTGAAATACACTATTTAAACTTTTAATTAATGTTACAGAAATATGTGTTTACAAGTATTTGCAATAACAGTTCTCTTTAAATAAATATTTCAGTAATAAAAGTTAAAAAAGTAAGTTGACGTTTCCTTTGATCATGACAAATAAGAGTAAAACAGAACCAGCGTTTCAAATTTAAAAAGAAAACCATTACGCCCTAGGGCGTAATAGGTCATTTACGGCCCGCAAAACCTACGTGTAATGACACCATTTTCGAGCAAGTGTGATGAAAAGAAACCTCCAGGTCGCATATTTATTCAGTTATTTATTTATTTGCTTAAGGTTAACTATAAATTGATTGTAGGACTCACCGTTTAACTGCCGTCTTCCCCCGTCACGGCACCTTGCGTGCCACTAATCAGTTACACCTTCGGACCAGTATTCCCTTACCGATACTGTACTGAGCTCAATCGCTGGTCGGTTATATTTTGTCGATGATGCCGATAATAACTGAAGTTTATAGATAAGACTAAATTAACGTTTATAGTCTGTTTATTTAGGCATTTAAAAAAGGTAAACAATAAAGCATGTGACTCGGGCCATTCAGCCAATCAAAGTAATGTTTTATCTGTGGTACAGTATCACTGGCTGATCGACTAGTTTTTGTTTACCTTTTTCAAATATTTACCTAAAAGAACAGATTATAAATAGTTACAGTACGATTATTTCCACTTTGACACTATCGGGAGGTCTCGGTTTTAATCGTAAAGGTTCGTGTTTACACATAGAGTATATACAGTCCTAGAATGTACTCACATAAAATATTCAAATCCATTTAATATAATTAATAATAAAACCTTAACCTTAGTATAGAAACTTCATTAATATTCGAAATCAAGAATCTTCGAATCCACAAACTGGATATTGCATGCCGAACATTCCTTTGAAGCCAGAAAAAATTACCTTGAATTACGTCACGCCGATCTTGCATCTCTTTCTGACGTGACTGACATATCGGTTATTATTAGTGTTGCCATACTACGCAGGAGGTGCTACCGGTGAAATGAGGATTTTGATTTGGGTTTTTTTTTTTGTATAATACAAAGAAAACTAAGTAAATTTGATTGCAGAAAGTTTTATAAGAAAAATAGAAATTTCTGTTGAAATTAGCTTATACTAAATTAATTAGGTGATGCCGGATAATTCGTATTTCTATAAAAAGTAAGATTTTTTTATAAATAACCTGGCAATACATTAGTGTCGAAAAGAGATATAACATAGGAGCAAAGGTGAATGAACCTGGCTTCAACTCATAGTTCGGCACGCAACATCCAGTTCGTATATAAGATTCTTGTTCGAAATATTCAAATAGACTATAATCAGCTTTTCATGACATATGTGACAGGCTTTCATAATCAAAGGAATTATAATTAAACTATGGTTTCATTATTAATCATACAATTATTTTAGTATTTATTGTAAATAATGGTTTTAAAGATATTAATTCCCTGTACTTATTTAATATTTTTAGTAAGGCGATGTAATAATTAAATCAAGTCACAACTGTGGTATTCATAGTTCTACTGTAAAAAATCTGTGTCCGTCAAGATAGCGTACACCGTAAAGATATTCAGAATCTGATGCAGCCAATAAATAGTACCCAAATAGTACCGACGAAATACCTAGGTGAAAAAAATAGTACCCTTAAACTTTTCGAAATATAAGGCCTGTTCACGGTGTACGCTACCGGGCGTCAAGCTGGCGTACACCGTTTGTATCTCTGGAACGGCTTTGTTTTTGGAAACGCTTTATATCTCAAAAAATAGTACCCAAATAGTACCCTAGGGCCCTAAAATTTCATTTCTCTAGCTATCGTAGAAGCCGAGATATTCCATGACTTAACAGTGTACAAAAAAATTTCACACCGTCAAGCTGGCGTACCCGGGAATTTCTTATAGAAAGAGCTCACTATATCTCGGCTTCTACGATAGCTAGAGAAATGAAATTGTAGGGCCCTAGGGTACTATTTGGGTACTATTTTTTGAGATATAAAGCATTTCCAAAAACAAAGCCGTTCCCGAGATACAAACGGTGTACGCCAGCTTGACGCCCGGTAGCGTACACCGTGAACCGGCCTTATATTTCAGATAGTTTAAGGGTTCTATTTTTTTCACCTAGGTATTTCGTCGGTACTATTTGGGTAATATTTATTGGCTGCATCAGATTATGAATATCTTTACGGTGTACGCTATCTTGACGGACACAAAAATCTCAATGTGGCAGGTGACGTACATTAGTGTTTTAGATTGTTAAGTGCACACTATGATATTATGAATATGCAGCAATGTGTCTCGTGTCATTTGCACTTCCGATCTCTCTCGAAAAATGACGAGATTTGCCGAGTGTAGAAGTCCAAATAATCGTACTGTACCAGATTTACCGACTTTGGCAGGGAACTCAAAATCTTAGCATATTAATAAATGAATTATCGAGAGCTTGGAATTGCATTTGTAGTGGTTGTACCGTTCGCATGAAAAGAAGAATAATTTAAGTATTTCTCTTAATTTAAATAATATTTAGAATTTGACTCTGACATTATTTTTATGTTTATTTTCTTCAATATATAACAAACCTCTTTTTATGGTCATAGTATGGGAAAATAGAAAATTCAAATATTAGAATGCCTGTAAACACAATACCACTACATATGCAATTCCGTGTTCTCGGTAATTTATCTTATAACTAGGTGTAATAAAACGCACATTACTTACGACTTTGTTTTAATCACCTCTTTGCAACGATTAGGATTAGGATGTAGACTTACATTGTTCATTTCAAATTATACATATTCGGTTACACTATTTATAAACTCAAACCAATGCGGCCTCTGTGACGTGAACGCATTGGTTTCTGTTTTAGACGTTCGTTTTTAAAGACACGTAGGAAAGAGTTCTATAGTTTTTAACTGTCATCCTTTATAGATTTACTAATAAATATTTGTAATTTACACAAGCAGTCAACGTTGCAACATGGCTAAGCGGCAGAAATAAAAATTCTATAAGATCCGATACATCAACTTCAACACTGATATTTTTCAAATCCCAGACTGTTGTATATCTTCAGCGACTGTACTTACAACTATACACAATATAGGCCCTTTTTCGCAGATATGCATATTTTTTTACAATATCCATCATGCCCAGTTTATACAAGCACAGTATTTGCCGCTTAGTGCTATACTAAAATCAGGTTAAAATAAGTATATTGCCCCATTACATGTTACGAATAATGAAATAGGTACAAACTGAAAATTTAGATAACTAAAACCGTAACAAAGTAACTAGTTATTTTATTAAAACTGCGTTCATGTCAGTCCACGCGTTTGAAAACTGAAAATTCCTCTGAGACCAACATGAGACAGGCGGACAACAAAATAATCCTAGAATTATCTACGTTTTAACTGATTGAGTTATGGAATTCTAAAAAAAGATTTACTAATTTCTCGCATCAATAAACTATGATTATGACTTTAAGCGATAACTACTGAGCTCATGTTAAACTCGGCATTGTATTTCTGAAACCGTCATTGTCTTGGATCTGTACAGTGATTACGTCAATTATACATTGATTACATTTCCGACAGATACCTATATAGATATTTAGGATTCTCGATTCAATTACGTATTCAACATTCTCGAACTATGTACAATTGAATTATATGAGTTTCATAAAAAATCTTTATCACACAAATTATAAATCCTACTTAAGATACTGCTCGCAATATACAAGGCCCAAGTTACATTAAGGTATAAACTGTTTTAGTTTACACTGCTCCTTTATAATATTCAACAAATATGTAGATATCTGAATTACTGTATAGACAACACTGTAGATATTCCCTTAATATAATTTATTTACAGATTAAAACTAGTTATTATCACGTTACATGCTGATGGAGTCACGATACTGGTTTGGTTTTAAAAAAATATTGCTTATGATATCGAAATTAAACTTAATGAAAATTTAACGAAAGGTAATTTAATAAAGAATGGACAATGGCACGAATTTAACGTATATAAAATTATTAACGTTCAATTAATATCAATGGCAATATACGCTGCCTTTGTATTTAATACTCATAATAGGAATTGAGGTGAGTAAATGGGAGGTTATCTTAGAACTTTGTTGGAAACATGTAATAATATTTATTAATTGGAGGTCGTACTGCTGTCCATCGAAGTCGAAGTGACGAGCGTACCGACATATTTTAACCACTGATACGAACTGTTATTACTAGTAGTTCACGAAAAAAAAAATTGATTGAATCAGGCGTTACTTTGCGAAAGTCCATGTTAATTAAAACAAAAATATTGCTTATCATCCGCGATATGATAACGTGTTAGTCAATCAGTGCTAGTCCGTTATAATTAATTGCATATTTTTTCATACATTCACATGCAAAATAAAAAACATACGAATAAATATAACAAACCACAACCAAAAATACAAAATTCGAAAAAAAAGAGTAGCAAAGCAATAATTTTGTTATAACTAATTCACGGGTCAAATTACTAGGGCTAAGGACTGGTCTTGATAACGTTTATGAGCTGGAAATGTCGTAATTCAATTGCTAAGGTAAGCCTTTATTGAGCTTACTATGGGGCTAGTTCGATTTGTGTAAGATTGTCCCCTAATATTTATTTATTTATTTATAAGGTAAGAGCTGTGATATCCTTGTCCAAAAACGAGTTCAAGTCGCCTCAAGTTCTAACTGCCTCGGCAATCCGTAGTCTGCCAATTTAGTATAAATTTCGATTGTGTCACGACACATCATAATCCGTCTCACATGCATTTCACTGAATGGAAAGGATGGCTAATATTTAACATGCGACAAAAACTCTTAGTACAGTTATGCTGGAGATACAGATTAATACTTTACAAGCGTTATTCTTCGAAGACCTGATTGCTCTGTCCACAAATATTAGCGAATAGATTTCGATTAGGTACTTAGCATATACTTTTTTGGTAATTTTGTAAAACGTGCCAAGTTTCTAGCCATGCTACTGAGGCGGAACCTACAGAGAATTCGTTAATATTTGTGGACACAGGGATCAGATCTCGAAAATTAGTTGCATTACTATTCCATTCCATGACAATATTATCGATTTAAATTGGTATATATAATTCAGCATTTAACCGTCGCGACTCCCCATACAGCTTGGCATCATTACTACAAAGTAATTATGAATGAGTTGGTTTTTGGTATTCAACGATAAAATATTCAAATAACGAAACGGTGTTTAGTCACAGCAAAAGATCCCGCAGAAAGATTCCGTCGACATTGAAACACTGTCGTGAAATAAATAACAGAGATACGCAACTCATAATTATAATACTAGTGTTTCGACTAGGGTTAAGAAGATCGCTATCGAGAAGGCCGGTCCGGGGGCGTCGTTAGCCGTCGTAACGACTTTGCCGTCGTTTGCGTACCATTTGTTGGCGCGGTCGGGCACCCGGTTGCTTTTCTCTTCGTCGTCGTCTTCGTACGTCTCTGTTCCGTAGTCGTCGTCTGGAACGATCCGCTCTTCCGGGTATTGGTACACGTGCCTGTCGTTGCCCGGTATCTCTGTTTGCAAGGTTTATGATATACAGGGTATTAAGTTCAGTGATATACCTATAACTCGTTTTATTTTAGAGTATCATTTAACGGTAATTTTCGTCTTTGTTTTTTTTTTGGTTTCCTTAGAATATCAGGGGGTAATATTGTACTAAGTTCAATTATTTCAGTACTTTCTTGCGTTTTAAAGGTAGCATGACTCATGTTTTCCTGTTTGAACATGATTTTCCTTATAATCGCATGACATAAAATGGAACGAGTTATAAATAAACTCGAATTGACTAATTGATTTATGTTAAGATGTTTAGTCAAACAACTGATTTGTGTTTAGTTATCGCTAAACCGTAAACGTCAGTGGGTTAAAGAGTGTAGTTATAGGAGTATTTATAAATAGGAGTACATATTTAGGGGCTACATTACGTAAAGCCTAACTTTAGCCCTAGTTTACTACATGAATATTTTTGCGAAAAAGCACGCGTTAGTACGCGTTATGCGATAGAGAGTGACGGTCGGATGCGGAGCTCCGGCCGGTCGTTGGACCCGAACCACAGTTTTGTTAGAGAGAGAACCTTCTATACGTAATACTAAAATTTATTCTGTGATGGCGTCTAATTATGGGTATTCGAAACGAATAAAAATTGAATTTTTTAGACCGTGTTTCATGACGAGAGTGGCTGCCAAAGAAACTGATATTTTGTAAAGTGAAATTATTCCCGAATGATTGAGCTCATGCTCGTTTGGTCTTTTATGTCACTATGAGCGGGCGAACGCCGCGACGCAGAATTTAGTGGGTATTACTCATTTTTTATTCAGAGCAGATGAATTTGATATAGTTCGCTAACTTTAAATATGTAGTATAACGCATTATATATATATTGTTAATAACTTATTTAAAACTAGTTCAATCAACAAAAAGAAGAGTTACCTATTCTAAAAATACTCAATGGCTATCGTCATCTGTAGTATTCGAAGAGTTCTTAATTTTTTTTTAGATTTGATTATTAGGTACCTGGTGACCATAGGACGACCAATGGATACCATTTCAAACAAAACATAATTTACCAAATCTGTCCAGCCGTCTTCAAGTAACCGGCAAACATATAAATCAAAAAAGATTCCAACGTACCGAGTTAATTTTGAACTCTGTTAAACACGTCAAAATAGAAGAGCTAGATTTAAATAAAGTGCACCTTCAGCTGAAAAATATAATTCCTACCTACCGTATAACCTAATCTTGCTTTCCACATCGCCGAGCGAGTTCTTGGCAACGCAGATGTAACTGCCCAGGTCGTCGCGTCGTATATTCTTTATAGTCATGGACATTTCCGCTTCGAACATAGATTTCTGCCTCACTGTCATCTCGTGGTGTTCGGAAGGTATTATCAGCTCACCTGCGAAACAATTTAGGTTGCTAAAACACTCGCCTTCAAATTCAATATTAGGATTTCACCTTGCGAAGAAGAAGTTTTATGAAAAATGTAAAAACTTGCTTCAGACACCTACAAGTTTTATGGCTTTCTTGTAATTTGTTTTGCTTTAACGCCGCCTTGTCCGGTAACTTAGTAAAATTTCCGTTAGTTTGCAATTGTTTTCAGTTCATTTCGCTACCCTACTTAACGAGCATGATACTGATAATGAAAATGTATCCGATGCCTTTATTTGTATTTTAGGATACTGTCTATTTTTGAAAGGCCATTGCCGTTAGACATGATAAAGATACTATTATATACAGCGTAAAATACAAATCCCTTAAGCTCTAGTAATTAGTACCGTAAACTCAGGTTTCCATGGTAAAATACACTCAACTATAGTCCAAATTTTGGAGCATGGTTGTGTAAACGCCGCGCCAATTTTGGCTTTAGTCGTGTGTGTCATGACCAATGATTAATATTTATTTACTGTATCATAATTATATTTAACTATGGCTAAAAAATATGTGCAACTTCACACGAGAGTGCGTAATAGTTTGGACCATAGTTGTGTGCTCGGACTATAAAAGAGTTAAGCTGAGTTTCCAGTACTGTAAACTGGGGTTACTTTGATTCACGGGGTAACATTTATCATCGTTTCTTATACCCGAATACCTTTGATTATGAACGCGTTTAATAAGTATTTTTATGCCACACCTGGCCATAAAGTGGCTTTTTCCACACGCTGCGCGTACGGAAAAAGCTGCTTTCTGACCTAGTGTACACATAAAATGATGTACACAATACGGGAGGTAATAAAGAAAGCCCTCGATCGCATATTTATGTCCGTCGCTTGCAGCTCGGGCCGCAAACATCTCCGATCTCGGGCTTTCTTTGTATTACCACCCTAGTTGTGTAATATACTATTATTTAGGTTACCAAGCTTAATAATAAATTGTTATGAAAGCCTTCAGAACCCAACTATTTATAGTAGAAAAATCGGTGATAAATGTTACCCCGTGAATCAGAGTAGTTTACCTATTTGTATACAGTTAAGAACAAAAAACGGCGTGCATAGCTTTGAGTGTTAATGAAAAGAAGACAGACAAAATATGGAAATTGCTTACCGGGGTCTTTGACCCAGTAGTTGATGGACTTGGGTGAGGACTCGACGTAGCACTCAAGCGTGACGTCAGTGCCGAGCGGCGCGCCCACCAGCTGGTTTGGCACTTGGATCACGGGGTGAACTGCATTAGAAAATAAAAGCGAGTTAGTTTACTCTGCATATCTCCTTCTCTTTACAATACTCTCAAACCTGGATATATCGCATTAGCGTTTCAAAATTGTTCGCGAACTGGCCTTTTGTTTTGCAGGACAGCACTGCCGCTTGGAAATTAAATTACTGTAGGCCAGTTAGGGCTGTAACCGGCCTCACAGCTCAAACCGAGAAAAACAATACGAGCTCTTATACAGAAAGCCGTAATTTACGTATTATGTATACAGTATATATCCAGACGTAAAGCAAAGAAATGTACCACGCAATTGTTAGATCGTAAATTTGACAACGGTACCTGATTTATTGAAATGCAGTTATTTTTACCGTTGGCAAAAAAAAAATCAAATAATCTTGTGTAAACTCTTGTATTTAGTAAGTACACGCATTTATGCTTTAACGAAAACAGAAAGTACGTTCGTACGTACGAGTTGGTTTACGTTTACATTGTTAACAGGCTGTTTCAAAATCATCTGCAAATAACAGGTACTTAACAATTTTTTTTATTCAATCTAAAAAAAAACTGCTGCAACAGTGATACAAACTATGCCATTGCCATTACACTATACTTCATATCGACGTTGGCCAGCTTACAGCTTTGCTTCACGATCAGATACATACTGTATGTCACTCACTTCTTTCTTTTATGCCACGGGTACGTACACACATCGCGCTAACACGAAGATTTGTTTTGGCGTCTCTTTTTCAGACGTACAAAAAGAACGAGATATCAACGCAAATCTTCGAGTTATCGCGATGTGTATTACCGTAGCATTAGAAGCAGACCGTAAAACCTCTGAAGAATCTCTCGAGCTCTCCAATGTGTAAAGATGTAAGTATATCATTACTATTAACTGGCAGAAGAGGCAGACCCGCAGATTTAATTGGTGTGTAAAAGTATAAAAAAAACCTGTGTGCTAGTTTGCCTTTCCCGTGACATAAAAAAAATTAAGACTATTCTTGTACATATATATTTTATACATTATACATAATATATTTATTTTAATGTTACTATACAAAACATATGTTTTTTGCCTAGAGCGAACTAAATTTATCACTTTTCTGGTTTATTTTTGTGTCAATTCCTTTATAGTCTGGAAGATATTGCTTTTTAGCGATAACACCTACATTTTATCTTAATTATGTTATGTACCTTTAGCTATAAAACCTACTTATTTATTTATTTGTATTTATGTATATCTATGTAGATTTATATATCTATTGATTTATGTATGTTTATGCCCCAACGGTTCTTTATTTTTGGTGCCAAATTAGCCCTCGCTCTTGTTACCCTCCGCACCACCTACTGTTTTTTGGTTTATTTTTGTGTCAATTCCGCTACTTAAAGGTTGTCTGGAAGTGATCGCTCTTAAGCGATAAGACCGCCTGTTGTTTACCTTTTTAAATTGTTCTAATTATGTAAGTACCTCTTGTAAAGTGTTTTTCAGGTGTGCAAAAAGTATACTTGTATTGTATTGTATTGTACCTTTTGTAATGTGTTTTTCTGGTGTGCAATAATAGTAGATTGTTCAACTAGGGACTAAAACAAGCCTTAATGACACGAGGTGTTTAGCCACCCGAGCGTAGCGAGGGTGACTATAGATCGAGTGTCATTATGGTTGTTTAGTCCCGAGTGAAACACTCTACTTTTCACTTTGAATGCGAGGAAAAAAACGACGTTCTATTACACAAAATTACAATATTTATTGTTCCGTACTTTCGGTATAAAGTTGCACTATACACATTAAATGTTGAAAAATTGTGCTCAATACGATTAATGAACATTCAAAAAGCAAAGAAAAAAATTTCCGCGGTTCTTTATTTTTTTTTTACTTAGTGAAGTCACTCAGGCTTTAAATGCTGGCATTTTTAGCCAACAGGTTCAAACGTGAAAACTACCTATTTTAAAACTAATTGGATCATGCAGAATAAAATTAAGTTACCCCTAATCTAGTTAAATTGATTTATATTCGTAATAATTAATCATTATTACTATATTAAATCGTTATTTTTTTAATATTTTTGCACAGTTGTCTTTTTAGGTTATTTTCACACCCAAAAATTGTCTATACACAATCACAAAAATGGCGACAATATTCCAACCACAAACACCCCGATTGGCTGTTTAGGGGTTTTCAAAGTCAATAAAAAAAAATTTACTTTAATCCCTAGAGATTAATAAGGAACTTTAGTCCCGATATACAGAGACTAAATTAACATTTTAAGAGCATGAGAAGTGAAAAGTATATTTGTATTGTATTGTTATTAGATCGGCGAGCTCCTGTATAGCAGTCATATTAAAGCGGATGGTTTAGAATCCTGCAGGAAGGTTTGTCAGCCGCGGCCACTATCTAGCAGCTTTTCCCTTACCTCAAAGTGAGCGTACGGACTAGCCGGATTGGCTTAAAGCGGTTCAACTTTTCCTTATTGTGTGCGTAAGTGTGATTGAGCTTGAGGGCAAGCTGTTAATGTAAATGCTGGAATTGCATCCAGGTGGCATTCTTTACCACTCAACAGTCAGTCAATATTTAGGTGCAAATTACCTAATAGGTCATTTGAACATTTTTGTTTGATTCTCGTTTTAATCCATGTGTATCATAAGTAGCAAGTTGTAACTTAATACTTTACTTATATAATTACTAATTCAATCAACACATAATAAATTGAAAAAATAAAAGATCACCACACAAGATTAAATCCGCAACGCAGGCTTCGTCAGGTGGGTACAAATTCAAATCGGCAACAGGCTTCGTCACACTTACCACCAACAAAAGTAATCCCCACATATACTACATTGTGTATACTTTACTTGAGTAGTTAATAAGTCTGCGTTAATATAGTATTTTATTTATGCTACAGATCCTGTTACTCTCGCCGTATCACGCTTTAGCTGGAAAGACTTCATTAATCATCTTATAACGCGGGCTAATGTTGATGTGGCTGATTAATAAAGGTAGCGTAGCTTATAGAACGTATGACTTCAAAGTATAATAGTATAGTTTCAAAAGTAGGGCTGTGTATTTTGGTATGATGGTATAATGAGGCTCAATATATCTTTTTACGCCTCACAGCCGTGGCCATGATATTTGTTTGTATACTAAGATCATGGTCAGACAAAATTTTAATGAGCTTCTCAGACATTTTCACAATACGTGTCAGTCAGTTGAGCTTCAATTTTGAGTTAACCCTTAAATGCATGATTTTTTGTATAACTTTTTAATAAATTGAAATAGATGTGTCATGTTGTATAGATTGAGGGAAAATAAAGAAAAAAATCATAGTAATTAAAAAAACATTATTTCCCAAAAAAGGCTTGATGCAGATATACATCACTATGCATTAGCGTCTTAACGCGACATTAATTAACCTATCTTCCTAAGTAGGTACCTAATTATGATTCCACTATGAAACTTTTAGTGTAAATTATATATACTATGTATACGTACTTTAAAAGGACTTTTTACTTTTAGGCCACGGATGCCAATTTATCAGAAAATAATATCTAAAACTTCTCAATGACTATACAAATAACGAAATAATAACGTAAATTCTAATACTTAGTACAGCTGATTTTGCATGGTGATGTATTTATGCATCACAAACAAAACACATTTTCGGAAAACAATACTATTATTATCAAACCTGTTAGTAATATACATTAAACTAACCTTTTACCCTTTTCAGAAACAATTTTTGCTTGTAGTTTTTTTTAATATTTATCAATAAAATTCGAACTTGTAAATTTCGCGGTGGTCAGTGTAGCGACTTACGCGCCAAACTTTGAAAATATGACACTACAGAAAAAAAATACTGTCAAAAGTTTATGGATGCATACGGAATCTAACACGTAAATATCACATTTATTAAAAAAAAGTAATAAATGTGATTTTGGATAGCTGCACTGGCCATCAAATATACGATGCAGATATACATCATTATGCATTTAAGGGTTAAGGTCGTAGGTAATGTGGAACAAATGCAATGAACGTATGTAAGTGAAGGGTATACGTAAAGAACATGTCTAGTTACCTAAGTACCTTTTTGAGTTATAGCGGTTTGAAAGTTAGTCATAGGGAACAATTACTATGGCGACCATCACTTTAAAAGTGAAAAAAGTAACATTATTTTAACATATTCACCTGTAATCAAGTGGTAAGTTATAGTTAATTGAGAGCTCTACATTTTGAGATCAAAATCTAATTTAAAAAAAAAAAGGTGACTAGACATGTTCTTTCCGTGTTTTCAAGCAATAAATTTAACGTATGTAGTTACACACATACTATCACGTAACGTATAGAATAGATACAATAACGTATACTATACACTTTAGTCGATGGGACTACTAATCTGTCTGTAAAGAAAAATAGTATGCATAACCAATCATCATTTGAAAACGGCTCGACCAATATAGCTTTTTTTGTTGTGCTCGTTTGTTTTGTTGGTTGTCTATAGACAGTATTAGTTTAATAGTATATTACATAACTACAAAGGTAAGGTAGGTGGTAATACAAAGGAAAGCCGAGATCGCAGAAGTTTGCGGCCCGAGCTGCAAGCGAGGGACGTAAATATGCGATCGAGGGCTTTCTTTATTACCTCCCATGTTGTTTACATCATTTTATGTCTACACTTGGCCAGAAAGCGGCGCGCAGCGTGCGGAAAAAGTCACTTTATGGCCAGGTGTGGTATAAAAATATTTTTTTGTAAAACAAAGAATAGGTACCTAATATACCCGTCCAAAGCCTAAATAAAATACTGATCTGGTCAATACTTAACACTTAGGTACGGAGTTTATTTCATAAATCAACTTTTAAACATAACTCTGAAATTTATTTATATCTTTTAGGGAGGTATTAAATTGTATGTTTCTTTTATTCAAGTATTAAATAAAAATGAAGATTCATTCATTAGTCCTTACTCTATTTTTAACGTGAACATAATAATGTGAGTAAAGAACGAATCATAAATAACGAGGCTCAAAATACCGCAAGCTGAATAAGACGTAAATTTAGTATTCACTGGTAACCTAGCCTAATGACCGTCAAGCAAAATACCTAAAGCCTCGAGCGGTTTTCGACCCTTATGTAAATAGGCGTGTTCACCCAGACTCGAGTTAGAAAATGTACCTGGATACTACATAAGGCACCTGTCTCACATGTAGCGGGTAAGCTACGGACGATTGACTATTGTTGTTCTCGAACCGCAAACAATCTCGGCATTTGTCAACAGTCTAGCTTTGTTTTCACCTGCAGTGCAAGCATCAATCTCTGGAAGAGGTTACGTATTTAGAAATGGGATACCAATAGTTCTATGATATCTTCACGCACAGCAAAACGCTGTACGCTAAAATGATGGTCTGATGAGTCAAAGTGGGAATCATGGAATCTGGAATAGTGCGAGCGATGACATTGGACAATCTAAATACTGAGTAACGTAAACGAATAAGTAAATGTTTATGCCAAATTTTAATTGTTTATTTTATTATGTTTTATGGTCTTACAAGATCAGTAAACTGTTATTGTAGTATTATTAATGTCCAAAGAATAGTTTTTACTTCCATAGCTTTTAACGATTTTTCAAGGATTAATATTATACCCATTTATACTTAGTTGTCTTTTTAGTAAAGCAACTTATCTATCCCTACTTACTTACTTTTCTATCCCTAGATTCACTTTTACGCGGTCCAAATAAGTTAATACTTAGTTTAAAAAAAAAACACGCAATGGTTAAAAAACTAAATGCAAAACTATTCTGTGGTCATTTTAGAACCCAAAATGTTACTAAGGTCATGCGACTACTATTACTCTCTCTGTCAATTTTTACTCAGATAGATAATAATAGTCAATCGCTTTTAGCTTAATCTTCCCATATCGGACAGGTGCCTGCCTAAGTGAGCAGGTACTTACTCGCGCCGGTGCTTTGCGCAATCTCTATTTTATGCGTTGTTATCAAGTCGGTCCCGTATAAGAATACCTACATGCGAGCATACTTAAGAGGAAACAGGAGGGCAGTTTTTCCATACAAACGTAGTCCCCTGTTTCCTCCCTGGATAATGCCAGTAGAGCAATCATTTTTTGTCCAAAAATCTATGGCCACTATTGATATGTTTATGTTTTCCTTTTTACGATAAATTGATTCTCAAAAGAGATATTAACCTTCAAAAACCTAAAAAAATGTCATATTTTCCGCTGTGTTCACACACCCAGAAAACAAATTTGACTAGATTATTAAAAAAAAAGAAAACATAGGAACACGGCCAAAGCCTTTCTTTAATGTTTAATGAAAAAATTAGTTAAATTGGTTAAGTATTGGGGAAGAAATAGGGGACTACGAAACGTTGTTTTCATGAAATTTTAAAAGGTATTTTCGGTCCAAGCTGCAGTTGTCTCTATCGCGCTCTACAGGTGAGAGGCGGGCAGTGCGGGATAGCGACACATTTTACAAATACCTAATTTTCAATTCTCTCGACCTTACTGTTTCCTCTTAAACATATTATCATAAAAGAGAATATTCATAGTATTTATGATTCTGTGCTTAGTGTGACTCTATGCTTTGTGATACTATTATTTGTTAGTTTTAAAGTTTTTGATCGCTTTTATGTTCCACTCGTATTTTGTGTCTTTCCATGAGTTTTTTTTTCTAGCCAAGCAAATACGTAAGCGTGTGTAGATGCTATACCTATGGCCTACCTATACACACGGCGAACTACGGGCGACGAGAAAGACATCAAATTTCTAGCATTATTTATTTTACTGCCTTAGATGTGTAATGTACTATTATTGGTCGATTTTGTCTTGAACATGTGTGTCATTTTACTCATTGTTTTCTTCGGGTGTTTTGTTGCCTAAATATAGATGACATCCCAAATCTTAATCCGATTACCGATGGTTTACCGATGTAAGGTAGGCGTCCGAGTGCTACTGTTCTAGTAGTCGCCATCTTGAATATTAAGTCATTAGGAATAGGGATAACAACAGGGTGTCGATTATTTGGCATTAACGTGTCGAGCATTAGGACGTTTACCTTATATTTTAAAAGGTTTTTTGTCTCCTTATCATACGCTATAATTTTAAAACTAATATTTTGATATGTGGTTTTCAGTCACTTTCATTACTGAGTCGTGTAGATTGCTATCTACTTACTCGGCTGAATATTTTTTTATGGTCGTACAATACAGGACACGGTACAGCAATTTCATGAATTTTAACTATAGCAAAATATGTATACTATACCACACAAGTTGAGATCAGTTTGATATTGAAAGGTTGAAGCGACCTGCAAACGAATAAAGGGTCGCTTCTTGTACCTAGTAGAACGTAGGGGCTGGAACCAGTTATAACTAAGAAGTTGCGTTGCGCGTTTGTTTGAATTGTCAATAAATTCTGTTTCTCATGAAGAGAAAATGTGTTCATGGGACTAGTAGTGTAGTACAGGATTACTGTTCTCGCCCTAATATAATTTGATCCCTGAATGAATATATTGATGGTAAAATATTAATCTGAAATCATACACGTACATAATAATTACGAACATAACATGTACGTGTATGATAAAAATATCGATAGGTATTATACACCATGGGCGCGTACAACCCGACCAACTTTAACCACGTATTCCTGATGGTATTACAAGTAAATAACGTTATATTAACATAGGTCGAATTTTGTCACTTTACATTAATAGTCTTATGGAACAAAACAAATCAATAAATTCAGTCCCTCGTTATAAACATGTCCTTACTGGAGGAAAAGTTATTAAAAAGGAAAACTGCACGCCGACTGCGCAGTTGTGATGCAGTTCCCATACAAATCGTAGGGAGTTGCAGTTGGGTTGCAGTCCGTCTGTATCGGCCCTAATACTGCGAAGTTAAAGGATTTTAAAAAATCAGTAAAAGTATCTTAGTCACATTTATTAGGGCTTGTTACACACTTGGGAGTTTTTATTTTAAAAATTATGAATATCTCGGAAAGTAAGCGTTAATCGACTATACGTCACATAACTTTTTTTACTTCTAATAGTTGTTAGAATCTATGGTTAAAGTTGTTTGGGTTATACGGGCCCATGGTGTATATTTTATTTTGGATTTTTACCTAGGCAAAGCGTTGAAACAGGAAAAACAGGTAGGGAATGATGGTGAATAAAAATAATGTATGTTTACATAATGCAAGTTCCCCATTGAATGGCGAATTTTTGTCCTTAGCTTGTCGCATCTCTTTTGTGTCACCTGTCCATCATGATTGTCAACTCATAAATTATATTACGTTAGCGAGAAAATGTTGTCACAAAAATAAAAATATAATTTTATGTTGATCTGTTTTTTATATAAATATTTACTCGAATGCAATATTTTGATCCATATCTTGTTGCCATAATCTTAATGTTATAATAGTTTCATAGTGATTTCTAGACGTTAACTTTTAATTTAAGTAACACTTTTCGCTTAAGAATAATATTTGACTCTTAACATATCGTAAAGCATTTTTCTTCGCAGAATGTGTTCAAGTTTTGTATGAACTGATCAAACTTTCTATTCTACAAGGAGCTCGGTTTAAAACGAATAACCACCACACACAAGACCACGGATGAGATTTACAACGCGTTGCCGAAACTCAACGACACACTGTGATAGTTGTTGTCGGCGCTTCGACGGCAGACAACATGCATCGTTACACACACACACACGCACGCACGCACGCACGCACGCACGCACGCACGCACGCACGCACGCACGCACGCACGCACGCACGCACGCACGCACGCACGTACGCACGCACGCACGCCCGAACGACGACTGGGTTAAATGACCCTCCTTTGGGCTTCGCCGCAGTCGGGTAAAAATATATCATTCTATTTAGTCTTTCAGTTAGATTATGGAAAAATATGGCACACGTATTTTTTGGTTTATCAAATTATTAAAAATCGACAAAGGTATATATCATCAAACTTCCGGAGTGGGGGCTTGTGACGTCAATCCTAGGTGAAAATTGTACCGAATAGTGATATCAATCGAAACTTCTAAGCCCTGTATCCTCGTAATTTTTTGTTTGTCAAACAAAAGAAAAAATACGTGAACTGACGGATCCGTTTTTTTAGTCGCCCAGCCTATTTTGAGAAAACGAGAAAAATATGAAACGCAACGTAAAGTCACGATAACGCTTGTTGTATTGAATATGGTCATGATGATTTAAAATTTAGAATATAGAGTGTGAGTCATGTAACAAGATCCAGAAATTAAAACGTAGATTCTACTACTCAAACTAAACAACATTTGTTCGCGACGTTTAAAAATAACTTGTATCTTAATTTTTAGTACACTTTGAAATTAATTTGAAGGCGCAATGTATTACAATTTTTTTTATGTTTGTAGCGTGACAAGCGACGTCAATTAGACTGATACGAGTATTAACATACATTGAAAATATTATTTAATTAGTATGAAAATGAGAAAATCTTAATTCTACATAATTTTTAAAAGTATTTGAACAAAAGCTACATTGTTTGAGGAGTAGAATCTACGTTTTAATTTTTGGATCGTGTTATTGTTGTTCCCACGGTGTATTAAGAGCCGAGTAAATTGTTCCACAATTAAGGTAATTAAAGAAGGAAAGGAGGGACTGGTTCACTGCCGACAAAAAAAGAATGACCCAAATGTCCTCCGTGGGTGAGCGTTAAGAGCGTAGCCGTGGTGTGGTGGTATAACCAAAGAAATGGATGATTTCATTAACTTACAGTGCACACTGATGTGGATCCTCTTGCTGACCGTGGGCGGGACGCCGTTGCCCGCGATGCACAGGTATGTCCCCATCTCTGACCGAGATATTTTTGTCAGCTTCAGCACTTCGCCTTGGTATGTTAATACTGCGAACAATTACAATAAAGTTAGTGCTAACTATTCATTCTTATACCATGAGGTTTACAAAGGAAATGTTTAGGTAACAGAATGATAATCTTCTTTCAAAAAAGAGTTTGCTTGTGGATTCTTGATTCATCGGTGGATTCGTAATTTTTGAGGTTCTGGATCTCAGAAAGGAGCAGAGGGGTTATTTTTTTCTGTATTATAATGAATATAAGCATTTTTATAGTTTATATCTAAAGAAAAATGCTCCTCTTGTTTGAAATTAATTTACAAAAAATAACCACGTTGTCGTTTTCATTATAAGTAAATTCTTAATAAAACATAAGAAGATGTTGTGAAAAAGTGTAGTCAATCTTAAACGACGTCAAGGGGCGTGTTTAGTGATAAATAATTGTGTTTTCGCCGAGCAATACTGTCAGTTCTGGTAACACGCGTACATGTGTTCCCGCGCAGACAATGCTTGATTCCCCTTACTTTAAGCACAATAAATCATTGTTTAGCTTAAATAATAGGCTGTCACTGTCTCGTACGCAGCCTGCTTAATACGTTTGACTGAGGCACACTGCCTCTAGTAATTGCTTTACAACAGAAAAAACAGACTTTTCCGAACTTCTGACGGTTTCGATGGTGCTTCAAATTTTTTCAATTAACTATTAAAATGGTTTAAGAGTTCACACAATAAGACCTAGGAGTCCATTCAGCGCGGAACTCTCCTAATTACGACAAACTTTAAACAATACTGGACGAAACTCATCCCGAGAATAGTCGCCGCGGTTCATTGTGCCTTGAATGCGGTCACACAGACGCGCGTTTTATTATACATATTCTGAAAAACAATGCACTACTTGCAGCGCAAATAAACTAAGACAAATGAAATATTTTCAGCTCTGCGAATTTTGTATTTTAATTAAAACTGTATTGATTATACTGCGTATTCGTAGGACTAACTGTTCAAGTATCTTCTTATAATACTATGACGGAGAGAGACTTAGTAAGGCGTGGTGAGAAAGGAAAAATATTAAGGAATGCTCTTATCGAATAAAAAAAAAGAAACGTCTCTGCACGAGGACACTGAAAGATTGATTTTGAGTGTATCCTTAATATATCACTCTTGAAGTTATCTAAACCCGTTTTAAAAAGTTTTAGTAATCACTATCAGGTCTCCCAGAAACAAAATTAGTACCTAAATATATAACCCTATTATGAGAGTGTAAATTAACTACCCCAAAAAAACATGCAGAAAAAGGTACTTTGGAGCTTTGAACTTTCTTATCATTGTTTCGGTCCAGCAAAAAGCAAAATACGAAATTCTGAACTCATTTTAATTATAGTCATTGACTAAAACGTCACATCTCAGACTCGTTCCCAATTACTTCAACATTTTCACGTACTGCGCAGTATTTACCAAGCAGCAATTTATTTCCTTACATGTAATATTGTGCTCTCGCAGTCTCTGTAATTTATGGTAACTATGTTAATGTATGTCTATAACATGTATTGTGAAGTTGTCATCATATATGAGGTTTCAATCCAATTTATTATTCCGAGGTCGCGTGTTCCAGTGTTGATTTTATCGGGAAGCTTGTTTACGACGAGTCAGATTGCCTTTTGACAACAGTTATTTGTGATATAATACTCTAATAAAGGGAATCCCGATCGGCGTTTTACAGCCCAGAATAAACATGCCACATGCCATAAAGAGGCATGCGGAGAAGATACAGAATGGCCGTGTTCAAAAAACAAATCAGTGTAATGAAATTGTAAAATTGGTCTTTTATTCCTTTTTCTACTCGTGTACTTTAATCTGTCTTTTACTTGGTCACGAACACTAATATAAGAACATACATAATATGAGTTCAGAGAAGTCTGTACTCTATTCCCCATAACATCACTAGTGTCGTTATAGTCACATTACGATACTGCTAGCAGCCACAGACTTCTAAATCTAGGTTAAGCTTAGGTCAACGATTAAGCGCTCAATTTTAAGTTTACGATAAAAATGCACAACTACCAACTTAACAAACAATTAAATTCCTACGATTTTTAAGAAAAACAATACTTTTTTAAGGTCCTTGGTGACAACGCACACCAGGGCAAATGCCAGGACAAAATAGTTTACAGTTAAAACATCATACGAATTCCACATAATTATTTTATACAACAATATAATAATGGCAGCTCCGGTCACCGAGCAGAGCTAAACGTTCCATTTCTTGAGTGTTACTTAACTCTGGGTCTTTGGGTATTTTTGGACTCTTTCTTTATTTTCAGCCAACTAAAACTATCTTTTTTGCAAAAAGCATTGATAATAAATTAGACGAAAGTATTGACATCATCAATATTTCATTTTCGAGCATCTTCTTTAGAAATGTAATTTATTGTCAGCTTAAAACCGGCACTATAAAGAACCTTTTTTTTCTGTCTATTTCTATACAGAACAGACTGTAACTTTATTTAATGTCAATGCATTTGGAAGAACTCTTAAGACTTACACAGTCTGACTCATTAACAATCAACCCAAACTCTTGAACCTAAAATGCTCATTATACGTAAAGGTTCCCCTACGGTGTAGACACATAATAAACTACAATTAAGGGTGTGGGCGTAGGTTAAAGAAATATAAATGCCTTACATTAAGACATAACAATGAGTTAGAATAGAATATACCTAGTGAATATTTGTTGTCACATAAAAAAGCACGACACACAAGCAAAACCTGCATCCCAAAACCTGCGTGCCAAATGATGTACACAACACGGGAGGTAATAAAGAAAGCCCTCGATAATATATTTACGTCCCTCGCTTGCAGCTCGGGCCGCAAACTGCTGCGATCTTGGCCTTTCTTTGTATTACCACCCTAGTTGTGTAGTGTACTATTATATTATTGAACGTTGAATCTGTCACAAAAATATTGAAATGCATACTGTAAGCAATTACCTAATATTATATTTTATTTCAGGTTTCTGCTCACGCACCCACTGTATTGCGGTATCATATATCAATATTTGTTGGGTTGACTCTAGTAACAACAATACATAAATTATAGCAATACTTGCGTCATAATTTAAACAAAGTGAACGTTGTATTAGGTAAGGAAGCATGTCTTGAAATTGATGTCCGATAATTAAGAGCAATAAAATGAGTTGGAATTACTACAAAAACGGTCTTAAGAAAGAGGGCAACTAATAAATTCTTTGTACGGCGCAAACTAAGTATTTAAAGAGAAAAAACAAACTGACAATAACGACATTAAATAGGATCTCACTCAAAAAGCCGTAGCGTTAGTTTTTAAGAGTGGCTGCGAGCCGTCTTAATAACTAAACCAACACCAAAAGAAAAAGCAGTTGCCAAGAAAAGACAGTTGCATTCTACGCGGGTATTAAAAGAAGGAACTTAAATTGTGGTTTCAAGAAATAGGTACCATAAGTCTTAATTGCACTACAACCTTCTCGCGTTTCTATAATACTGATGGTAGCGGTAGGTAGGTAGGGCGGGTACCTATCCCGCCGTCGAGGCAACATGGGTGGTCTCGCTTTCGGTGATCATGTTGTTTTTAAAAACTAAACTAACACTAAAACATTAGGCATTAAATCCGCCGATTGTACTTTTTTATTATTGTGCAATAAAGTTTAAATAAATAAATAAAACGGACTCTAGACAAGCAACTTCACACAAGTCAAATCCATAGATTAGGCTATGAAAAGGCATTTAGGTTTCATGCGGTTCTGCAAAGACAATACCTTTAGTCTTAGACCCTGTGTGGTCCCGCACCACGATCTCCTGCCCATCCTCCCGTTTCCACATGACGCGTGGGAGAGGTACCCCTCGGGCCTTGCACGCCACTCGCGCTGTCCCCCCCTCGGGAACCATGGTATCGCCAGACGTCTCCTCTGACACAAAGTCCGGCGGTATCACTACTTCTAGGAAGCCCATCTGTAAAATAAATTTAGTCGTTAACTTTATAGCCAAGCCACATTAAGTATAGTACAGTCAGCTGCAGAGATAAGTAGCCCCCCTCTCATACATTCGCAGTATGCTAGGGGGTATACTTATCTCTGGAGCTGACTGTACATATAGGTACAGTCACCGCAATAACATATGGAGCGTTTCGCGGATAAAGGCACCTTAGGTATGGACGTTGTCGCTTGCGTCGTATCCGACTCCGGTACTATAGGACATCAAGATAGAAGGACGTAAGCGACAATGTTCATAAGGTACCTTTACCAGCGAAACATCACATATGATGAAACGAAGAAAACATAAATATATGACACGATCACACGACCTAATTGCCATTGGTATTCCTATGGAGTGCTGCAGTGGCGTGGCGTAAAAGATATCCTTGGGCAAGCCGGTGCAGATTTGGCGTACACTTTCCTTAAGAGCTGTAGAATAAGGTGCTCAAATGCCTGATATTAGGCAAGCCGGTAGGAATCGAGTTCTTTGGACGCCACGCTACTGTAGTAGACATGCGCGCCGATCGAAAAAAATCGGCGGCGGCGCGTCGCGAAAAAATCCACGGCGGCGGCGTAACGCCGGCGGCGTGAGCTTTTTCAACTTTGTAAATAGGTATCGCTTTCAATATTAAGGGCTTTATCACACTTGCAGGCGAGCTGCGGGTGTGTTAGAAGCGAAGTTCCATACAAATGTCGCTCGCGGCGAACTGCCCCTTGCCACACGTTTAAACAATTTTTTATTGGCCAATCGCTATCAGAACTTGTTAAAGATTACACCTGAAGTGAATACGCAAGGAATTATTTTTTGGTGATATATTCCTGAGGAATGTTCCCTCACTCGTACATTACGGCAACTTAACCGTTGACTGCGAACGGGATCCCGTAACCTTACTCATCGTTTCAGTTCATCCTAGAGGTGCTCTTTGGGGTTCAAGACTGGATTTCTTGCTGGCCAATGCATAAGAGGAATCTTGAACTCCTCCAGTAAGTCGCAGACAATTAATACACTGTGAGTGCGGGCGTTACCGTGCATGAAACACGTGAAAGTGAACCTTGCGATTTGGGTCATTATTTATTTTGCCGCCCTGGTTGCGTAATATACGAGTACGAGTATGTACTATTTTTACTCTTGCGAATGAAATTGCGTTCAAATTATAGAACATAAATGTAGCTATTATAAAAAACTTTCTTATAAAATACTTGTACTATAAAAACGCTAAGAGCACAATCCAGTGCTAAATATTACAGCACTGCTGCTGTTTATTGCCGTTCTGAACTTACACTACTATAGCTATAATTAGGGCAAAAAAAAATAACAGGAGCTTCATATTTAACGATCTGCCGTAGTAATTTTCTTTTTCATTGACCACTGACTATGGGCACAGATTAAGTAGTATATCGATAGATTTATAAAGGGTCTGAACCCACAACCGTCAATGGCGTTTACGCCTTTCGAGTCTTAAAGTGCGAGATGTTTTATTTTCATAAGTGTTCTCATACATAAATAGAAATATCTAAAATACCGCTTAATCTTGCAATCTTGAAATAAATTGACGTGAGAAAAGCATTTTTTTTCACGCCTGTCTTCCCAGATAGGTACTTCCGAATAATGTACTTACGTAATTATATCTAATTATGCTGTGCACACGCTTAATCTAATCATAAACGTAAAAAAATCTGGGATATAATGGGGGAAAAGAACTGCGAGTTAGTTTCCAAATGATGCGCATATATGCGATTAAAAATAATACAGGTAATCTAATTAGCACGCATATCAAATGGAAATGTAATCCTGTTGTGGCCTCCGTTGTGGTGTACGCCGAAAATGTATAAAACGACTTTAGAATTTCAATGCAATTTTGTATCGCGTATTTGTACATTTGAATAGAATACAAACGGTTTTGTAAAAGCATATGGTATTGTCTACAGTTAATCACTCTAATGGGGGACTTTATTCAGTATTTAAAATTAGGTACAAATAAAATATAACTACTTATTAATCTAAACTTAACTGAAAAATCAAACTAATCTTACGAAAATAAATTACTCTAATTAGGTTCGTTTCGGAAATATTGGACACTTAAATTGTATTGTTGTAATTGTATTGTGTTTTGTATTGTTGTTCTTTACTTTGTATTTTTTTTTGTTTAATAATAAGGTGTTTAGGGTTTAGTTAGTTAATTTTAGTTTTAATTTTAAATGTATTCCTTTTTAATGTTATTATGTGTATTCAAAACTTGGGTCTTAAATTGTTGTAACTCAGTTATTTTACTGCTACGAAATAATTAAAAACATTACGTATGTACTTTTTGAAACGCCTTAATGACCCAGACTATATATATACAGTTTCAAATCCTTCAGAAAAATCAACGTGCACAGAAATACCGGATGGAGACAATTACGGAGCTTTTTCCACTCAGTAATAGACACCTAAACGATTCATGCATCGAAGCAAAATGATGAATGGCGAAAGAGACCCAATTTGCTTCACGGCACCTGAATATGCCTTCATTTTAGCATTTTTGGAATACGAATTTCATGTTAAACTTCAGTTGGTTATTAGAGCCCATACACATACGAGTATTAGAAGTTGTGCTGAATGGATATTTCATTCATGAGTCCTGGGTTTTACCAATAGCCGTGTATGAAAATCCCAGTTTAGTACCCTCTGTTTTACAAGTTATACAAACAAAAGGTTGATTATACGATAGGATAAAAGGATTGTTTATTTTGCAGGCATCGAGATAAAGACTCTAATATGTATAAGATTCTTGGTTACAATACAAAACTCGTATTATCTTAGAAAACCCAATGTACACAACATCGAATATCTTTAAGCAGTCTGAGATTTAGGTTTAGGTAAGATAATTCGAGGCTATTGACGAATAAAATCAAAAAAATATAATACCTATGGAATTACAGAAATTTTGAATGATGTGACGAACAAAGGTTTATATCCTAAAAGGTTTGTCAAAAAATGCTGACACAACTGGACATTATTTTGGTAAGCGATCTCAATAAGATAACGGGTAGGAGTAAAGTTACCAAAGCCTTAGTCCGAATGTCTTCGTTTGAAGTACGTAACCTTCTACATAGGTACTCCAATGTCATATAACAAGAGAGCGATAGGCGATCAATGGTATGAAACGGACTTTGAAAGAAACATTGAGTCCAATACCTAGCCTAAATAAAATAGTGAGATAGGTTTGGTATTAGTATAACATTAGATTCTTCCTTAAGGATCAGGTGCTAATAATTAAATGTAAAACGCATTAAAAATTGTACATGCCTTCGGTGGACCGCTTATGTTGGTCTGGAGACTCTGGAGAACCTTTAGAAACTCGGGATTTAGTCCAGTCAGAGGCATATATTTAAAAATTGCTATGAAAAAAACATGCTATGATTTAAGCCAAATGTCACCTTCGTTGAAAGGTCAGAACATCTACATTCTCTATGAAATGTACGTTGTAAAACGGTGTCGAAGTTATATTTTTTTAAATATTTAAGTCTTTCTCAGCAGCGTTGTCTGTTATGCGCATTACCGAAATAAATATCAATGGATATCTGTGCTTGTTCTACCGCTTGTACAGTCCCGCACATCCCGCCTCAGGAATAAAATTCATCCTCACTTCTTGGATGCTTGGCATCCCAAAAAACAGCTCACGAACTCACGTTAATTTTTGCCACGAACTGGAAAATGCTGTGGAAGCTTTCTCTTAAGGTGTTCCCTGGGCGCTATGACATGGGGGGTACTTCAAGAAGGAGTTAACATTGTGAATAACGCTCATTTCGAGGCTTAAAGACTCAAACCCTAAAGACTCCCGAGTCCCGAGGATTAAAGACTCAAATGACGAAAAGACAATTTTTGCATTTATATGCATAAAGAACTCGGCATCAGACAGCGCCTGTCAACCACAGTGGAGTCACGCATTTTGACTTTCTTCGGCCATGTATCTCGTCGTGGTAATGACTCCATAGAGCGTCTCGTAGTTCAGGGAAAAGTTGAAGGCACCAGGCCACGTGGTAGATCACCAATGAGATGGACAGACCAGATCAAGGCCGCAACTAAGTGCTCGGTTTACGAATGTACCCGGAAAGCTGCAGTCCGCGACGAGTGGCGCCGTATTACCAAAATCATCACTCATCGTGATACACAATGATGACCACGACCACTCTGGCAAGAGTGTACCGACTAAGAAGAAGGATGCATAAAATAAGCCAACGGGATTCTCATATATAATCGAGTCTTTAAGCCTCGGGAGTCCTTAGGGTCCGAGTCTATGAGCCCCGAAATGAGCGTTATTCACAACACTAGTTAACAGGGCACTCAATGGTCGGCAAGGTGTTGCAGATCTCCATGGGCGATCATGACTGCTTTCCACCAGGTATGCTCGTTTGCCACTTATTAGATAATATATAAAAAAAATAGGTTGCATCTAATAGTAGTTAGCTCACTTGACTCTTCATAGGATCCGTGTTGATCTGGCACATGTATTGGCCCCGGTCCTCCTCCTGCACACTTTTGATGTGCAGGTACCACGTGGAGTGGTCGCTGTGGGACACGGAGACGCGTGGGTTGTGGGTGATCACGTGCTCGTGTATGGCTTGGATGGCTTTCGTGTCTGCTTTCACCCAGCCGACCTATGAAAATAAATAACTATTTGTAATCCGTTCATCTATTAT
The DNA here is from genome assembly GCA_947034925.1 of Eudemis profundana. NCBI lineage: Eukaryota > Metazoa > Arthropoda > Insecta > Lepidoptera > Tortricidae > Eudemis > Eudemis profundana. The sequence goes on from OX344798.1 coordinate 11,490,061, forward strand.
AAAAACCATCAAGGTTAGGTTTCAGATTGTATCTCACTCTCCATTGTTTATTTATAAATAAATACAAGAGAAGATACAAGAAGCGTTGACACGTTTCATGAAAAACTTACCACTACCTAGGTATGTTAGCATGGAAGTGGCAGAGACTATTGACAACATTTCATTTTTTCAAGTGGGCTATTTTATTTTATTTATTGAAAAAAGATCAAATTCTAAGATTTATGTGTTTTTTTATTTTCCCAGAAGAGCAATTTTTCCATTCAAAAATATTAAGTGAAAAAATAACGAATGTTTGAAAGGTCGTAAACGACATATGACGTCACGAGTACGCATTTTCCTTTGCCTCTTGCTTTAAAAAAAATGGGTCGTGACGGTTGATTGATTTGACGTTTACGATTATCTTGGAAATTAACGGGTAAAAAAATAAAATAACTGCCTTGTTACATACGGGAAGCATATTTGCCGAAATGGTTTTCGATTTAGCCCACTTCATATAATTTGAAATGTTGTCAATTATGTACATTCATAAAGGCGTAGATCTCGTAGCAGGCTGATACAGTTTCAAGAAATATCTATTTGGTATTTATAAAATAGATATAACTACAACAGAGTTATTTTATTCATATTTAAACAGGGCTGACAAAACGTGACTAAGTAGCCAACATTTAATATCATTTGAAGCACCTATTTGTGAGGCAGAAAGGATTATAATTATGACGTTCGAGGCATTGATTTAGCGCTCAACAAAGTTATATAAATGGAACTTAGGTTGTAAGTCTTTATTAATAATTTTTACCTCTCGATATAGGTCTGACATGTCTTAAAATATCGGACAGCATTAATGAAAGGGGCAAGAAGTGTGAAATTTTGGTCCAGAAATTCCTTACATATCGCGTGGGTAATGGGTAAGCACTAGGAAAGATTTTAGGAGTAGTTTGTATGGAAACGGGTGCGTGTTTTCTGCATAATTATTTATATAATTTGTGTTTTTTTTTGGTACTTGAAACCGTTGATTTTTCAGTTTGATGATTGATTTTTTTATTCATTATGCTCAAATATAGGTAATATCTATATTTCCCAAAAAGTTTGTTTTTGTGGTAGTGGTAGTTTAAATAGTGGATTAAACTATGAATTTTCTAAAATATTTATCAGTCTCCGGATACAAAGACGAGCTTTTTCAGGCCATTATATAATATTTATTTGTCTAACTATTAATTTATTAATAAATCTATCGAAATTTTTTACCCATACACATCAAAGTCAAACTTCATGTTGGCCTGTCTATGTTACCTATTAACGAAATACACAAAGCAAATAAAACCCGCAGTAGCCACAAATAAAAGTACTTAATTATCCTGCGTTAAATAAGTATTAAATAAGATTTAAGCCGATTTAATGGTACAGAGTTAATCCAAACAAAATACGGTTATTACTCCACAGATTATTGTGTTGTAGGGCAATAAATTATTAATGAATGTTTTAAAAAAATGTATCCTTGTCGTATGAAATAAATTCGTGTAAGTATTGATTTCTGTTGAACGTGAAGCATGTAATTATGTTTTTTCGGAAACTGATTTATTATTTATAGGTTGCTCACCCGATAGTTGCCAAGGTTGACAACTATACATTTGAAGGTCGCATCGCGCCCGATGGGCACAGTAAGGTTTGTGATCGGCTCCCCAAATTCTGGCACCTCAACGCCTCCTGTAAACAAGATAATCTAGATTATAGGACAACATTCATTCACTGCATTCTTTCATTTTTAGGGTACCGTAGCCAAAATGGCTAAAAAGGAAGCCTTATTAGAGTTCCGTAGCCAAAATGGCTAAAAAGGAACCCTTATAGTTTCATCATGTCCGTCCGTATGTCACAGGCATTTTACTCAAAAACTTCAAGACGTATACTGATGAAATTTGGAATATAGATGTTTTGTAGATGCCGCTATAAGGCTTTTATAAAATAATCGCTCCGAAAGTTGCATAAATTGTGTCCCCCCCCCCCTTTAACTTTTAAACCGTAAATCCAAAAAAATATGAAAAAAATCAGTAACGCTTAATAAATACATTCAATGAAAATTATTTTGAATAGTTACGAATAAACCGCTTTGAAGTTATTGCCGAAAAACTTCTCAACCAAAAGGTTTTAAGTGCCATTGATTTACACGGCATTTAAGACCTTTTGCCAGTTGTTTATTACGACGTTTTTTTATACGGTGGTACGGAACCCTTCGTATGTGAGTCCGACTCGCACTTGGCCGGTTTTTATTTTTTTATTTTATGATGCAATGAATAAATGGAATATGAAATATAGAATTTGTGGAAATAATGTATACAATTTACTGGCTAAAAGTGAACGTACGAATCTCAGTAATAAGGACGCCGTCAATAAGGCCCTCCACGCACTAGGCAGCCCGGCTGCGCAGCCAGGCTGCGGCAGCCAGTCGAATATATGAAAATGTTTGGCTGCCTAGTGCGCGGGCTCCCATACAACGTCATATGTTTTACTGGCTGCAGCAGCCTGGCTGCCGCAGCCAGGCTGCCTAGTGCGCGGGGGGCCTAAGGCAGAGAGGCACAAGCAGACGTATTAAAGCTCTTGGATGGGAAGATGGATCAGGATATTTTTAATGACATACCGTTGAGATACCGTTGAAATCAGAAAGGAAAATAAGAATCCAGAACATACTTTGTTTGTTTTTTTATAATTAAGTTAGTTTTTTTATATTGTTGTATAAGCTTGACATTGTTTTTTTTTTTGTTTAATAATAAGTAGTTAAGTATGATAATTTGATTAGTTGTGATTGTGTATTGTAATTTTGTGTATTTTTTTATTATTATTTATTATATGACGACTATAAGGATTCATGGGTCTGTCCGGAGTGTGCCTGCTCAAAACCGAAGGGCGATAATTCCGACACACCCATCCGTAGCCCAGGAATCGCACTGAATAAGACCTACGTCACAAGCGCATTTGTAAACACCAAGCGCGGCAGCGGCAGCCGTCCACCATCACAAACATCAAGTCCGATGCCAGCTCGTAGTCACGATAAGGAGCTGCTTAGTGAACTACAAGGACTTCGGCGAGAAATTATCGCGCGTCTTGAAGACCAAGATAAGCAATTTAAACTTCTCAGTACACTTTTTTTAGATACTAAAAACGAGTTGCTGAAAGTTAATGAACAGATGAAAACGCTCGAGGAAAAGATTTCCAATATGAGTGTATCAGAACCGTTATCTCAACACGGAGAACTACAACAACACAGCGAGACTGTCGTCTGCGATAGCAAGAATACATTTGCCGCGGCGGTCACTAGTAACAAAAAACAAGGTAGCCGGCGTAAGAATGCTCCTGCGGTAGCAATATCGGGCATCACTGATAAGGGTGGGGCCACAAAAACAGCGATCTTACCGCCTCGTCAGGAAACCGTCACTATAGAAGACATGGATTTTCAAACTGTTAATAACGACCCTAAGAACACTACTGGCGAAAATCAGCCGAAAGCTATTATAAACAGGAAAAAAACATGTTTCAAGGGTGAAAACACAACATCAGGCCTTCAAGTTGCGGAACGTAAGAAGCATTTACACGTATGGAGATTAGCAGTCGAGACGACACCGGAACAAATTGAATCCCATGTAATAAATGAGTGCGGTTCGAACGTGTCTATTACTGTAAAGAAAATAAAGCATAAGGTAGATCGAGATTATGCATCATTTATTATAGGAGTGCGGGAATCTATGTTTAACACCTTAAGTCAACCAAGTGTGTGGCCTCGGGGGGCTGAATTTAGTGAATGGTTTTGGTTTCGTGGATCCACATATGAAACGGAGGGAAAGTAAGTCTTTGGTATTTTTTTACCAAAATGTAAGGGGATTAAGAACAAAAACATCAAATTTTTTATGTTTTTTACAAATGTCCTCATTTGATTTTTATGCGATAACCGAAACGGGATGTAATGAATCAATCCACGATTCCGAAATCATTCCACAAATGTTTCAAATTGTACGATGCGACCGAACAGACGGACGTAAACAAGGTGGCGTACTTTTCGTGGCCACACCGCGGTATGAACTGCGAGAAGTCAACATTAACGCTAACTTGAATAATTATGCATTTGAATTGGTGTGCGTTACCGTGCACTTACATAGTCATTTTTTGTTTGCTTGCTGCGTGGTTTACATCCCACCTCAAAGTAATGATAACGAATATTTTGTTATGTTTGAGTTAATTGAACGTATGTGTATAAAATACAAAGGTAATTTAATGGTTTTCGGCGATTTTAACTTGTTTTCGTGTAACAGTAACGTTTTAGCATATTATGAATACTTTGTTGCGTATTGTGAGTTCGTTCAGAGAAATCAAATACCTAACTGCAACGATAGGCAACTCGATCTTGTCCTGGCGGGCGCGGGCTTGCGCGGTGGCGTGCAGGTGCGCGCGGCCGACGACGACGACGGCGTGCGGCCGGCGGACGCCTACCACCCGCCGCTGGTCGTCGAGGTGGACGCCACCGCCTCCAGCGCCGGCGCCGCCCCGAGTGCGCCCCTAGCGTCATACCGGAACTCTAATTTAGACTTGCCTTGCCAAAAATGGAATTTTTACAAAGCCGATTTTAATAGTCTTTACTATTCTTTAGCGAGCCTGGATTGGAGTAATTTATATAGTATTAATGACCCTCACCTGGTGGTAGAATATTTTTATGATAAATTGAATAAAGTTATGGATGACTGCGTTCCGAGTAAAAAGCGAAATCGTGTAAACTCTAGGTACTCTTACCCCGAGTGGTACACGTCTGAGCTCATTCGCGACATTCAACACAAACATCAGTTGCATAAGCGGTATAAGATCACCAAGTCTGATGGCGATTATGAATTGTTTTCGACATGCAGAGCGGCCGTAAAGCGGGCGATCATAGCGGCGCACGACTCGTACACGGACCGTGTTCAGAATCACTTAGCTAGGGAACCTAAAGCATTTTGGGACTTTATAAGAAACAAAAGAGGTAATGTATCTAAGCAAAAGCTAGTGATTGACGGACGCGTGCTTTCGGAGCAAGAATGTGCCGATGAATTTGCCACTTATTTCCACTCGGTATATACTCCCAGCCCGGCGTTGTTGGACGTGGCGGCGGCGGACGCGGGCTCAACAGCGAGCGGCGCGCGCGTGCACGTGGCGCGCCTTGAGCCGGCGGAGGTGCGGCGCGCGCTCCGAGCGCTCAAGTCGAAGCGCTCCGCGGGCCCGGACGGGATTCCCCCTTACATTTTTAAGGATTGCCGCAGTGTTTTAGCCGAGCCGCTGTGTCATATCTTTAACACTTGTCTCAAATTTGCGGTCTTTCCTGAAAAGTGGAAACTGACTAGAGTAGTCCCGGTACCAAAGGGAAAGGGTGGACCTAGTACTGGTGATTATCGACCGGTGGCAGTACTGTGTACACCTGCTAAGGTATTCGAATCGGCGATGCATAAGTCGGTACAGGCGCAAGTGAGCTGCCAATTATCGGACGCCCAGTATGGCTTCAGGAATGCACGTAGTACTACGGGAAACCTACTGCATCTCATGGTCAACATAGTTCCAGCTGTAGATGCCGGAGACCAGGTTGATGTGGCATATTTCGACTTCCGGAAGGCGTTCGACACCGTCGACAATGATGTCCTTTTAGGTAAGTTGGCAAATGTAGGTTTTAGTCCACATACTCTTACATTCTTTGCCAACTATATGAGTAACCGGCGGCAGTATGTGGACTATGCTGGTCATCTATCGCAGCCATATTTTACGAGGTCTGGGGTAAGCCAGGGGAGTAACTTAGGGCCATTAGAATTTATTTTAATGGTCAATGACCTTCCCGAAGTCGTTCGAGACTCGGTTTGTTTACTCTTTGCTGATGACCTAAAGCTAGTTCGGAGAATAAACGACGGCTCAGACTGTCTAAAACTACAGGAGGACATCGATCGAGTGGTAGGCTGGAGTCAAGCGTATAAATTACGGTTTAACGCGTCTAAATGTACAGTAATTTCGTTTAGCAGATCACGGAACCCGCGTTGCTACCAGTACATGTTAGACGGCACCCAGATGCAGCGTGTCAACGAAATCAAGGATTTAGGAGTGCTATTTAAATCGGATCTTAGCTTTCGGGATCATATTATTAAGGTATCGAAAAAAGCTTTCCGGAATCTTGGTTTCGTTATGCGACAATCGCGTGCATTTACCAATATTAACGCGATTCGTGCGCTGTACGAGGCGATAGTTAAGAGCCATTTAGAATGTAATGCAGTCGTCTGGAGCCCGCATGAGACTAAATATAGGTTCATGTTGGAGCGTATACAAAATAAATTCGTTAGATTTTTATATTTAAAATTGTATGGTGTTTATCCATTCTATCCGCTAATGTATCCGACTTTGTTCGTCTTAGGGATGGTAGGATACAATAAGCTGGAAGTACGAAGGGAGTTGGCGCTCGCCTCGTATATATTTAAGTTGTTGCGGGGCAAGTTGTTCAACCCTGGAGTGCTGGCCGAAGTGCGACTGAACGTTCCGGAGCGGTACGTGTGGCGGCGCATTCGGCCGAGTCTACTGGCCGAGCCTCGCGCGCGCACGCAGCTGCTTCGTCAGGCCCCCGTCACCAGAGCAATACGGGCATTAAATAGAGTGGCAGATGAGGTAGACATCTTCTCTTGCTCTCTGAACGAATTCACAAAGGTCACGCTTTATGTTTTGTGTTATAATGTGTTGTAATATGTGATATGTGTATAAATTTTGTATTATTATAAGTCCGTAGATGTAAGTATTCCACACTGTCGCATTAGGATAAGCCTGTAATGATAGTTGTGTGATGTTTTTAAATAAATAAAAAAAAAAAAAAAAAAAAAATATTAATTTATTTCGGAAACAAGTCCATAGTTGTTAGTAAGATAACAAAAACATAATTAACTCTTAATACTAGTGTTAGTAACAGAAAAACAAATTACAAAAAACACACAATAGGCAATATAACTATACTAACAATAAGTAGGTATTGTACAACCCACTCGCTGCTCATCGGGTAGTTCGCTGACCCAATGGGCAGTGCAAGCCGTTCCAGTGCTCATGTAAACGACCTTGGAATCTATCCGCAACCGTACTGAGAATGCTGTACGGGCTGCCCCGAATCCTTTGCACGAGGGATGCGACCCTTTTACGTATAATGGCGGCAAAGCCGTCCGTGTGAGCATCTGCAAACATCCCTGACGCGCTGCAGAATCGTGGCAGCCCCAACAGCATCCTGAAGCCATTGTTGTACTGAACCCGTAGGGCGCTGAGAGCCTTCTGCGTATAGTTAACCCACAGGCTGCAGGTATAAAAAGACTGACAGTACGCTTTAAATAGCGTCACTTTCACTCCTGCCGAGCACCTTGCAAACCTGCGAGCCACCATATTGCATCTAACTGCCAGCGCCCTACGTTCCCGTTCGATGTCCAGATCGTCAGACAGGGTTTCAGAGACCCAGTGCCCTAGATATTTAAAACGTGAAACCTGCTTCAGTGGAAGGCCACCCAGCTTCACCTGAGGAACTGAATAGGTTTTGTTACCGGCCTTGAAGAGGAGCAGCTCACTTTTAGTGACGTTGTACCTTAGGCCATGGGTCCTCGCGTAATTTGTGTATTTGAAATTTGATTTAGACTTCAGAGTGAATGATTAATAGAACATACTTCAATATTTATTTTTATTCTTATACGCTGAAGCTTTTGATGATTAATGTAAGGTAAACGTCCGAGTCCCCGACAGGTCAACAGAAAATATTTATTTGTTTCGCAATATTTATACATCTAAGCAAAACATTTACATGCGTTTGAGAAATGTGACCTTTATTTTTGTTAAATGGAGTCCGTTTTATATGGTGATCATACCGAAATTACTCAAAAGTAATAAAAATGTTGGTCAATCTGATTGTACGTGTAAATGTCAGGTTTCTTTGCTGGCAGTCCCAATAAATGTCATCTCAGTATATTATATTTTACATTTTCTGAATAAAACGGCTGTGAATTAAGGACGGACAGACAGACGAACATGCAGACAAATATGACAAATTTATAAGCGGTCCACTTTAGTCATTTTGATTATGGGATCCTAAAAAGAGGACGACAAGCATTGGGACTATAAAATTAACTGATAGTCCCAATAGATATCAGCCCTGTCAAATATCTTTTTTATTGTAAAATTGACGAGTAAAATATCAAAGCCACGGATATATCTCATCGCTAAAACGTCGGTAACAAATGTAATTTTAATTTTATCATATTTATCCTAATTAAAATATGGGTGACGAATATTAGTTCAGCGACGAGCACTCGGACATTTACCTTACTGATATCTTAACAAATGCTCTTCATTTCTAAATGTATATTACAGCGGTGAAGCGCCACATTTGTAAATCGGGTAACGGTTTCCAATATAGTCCATTAAATCTATCGTGGTCCCTCAATCCGGTGGAGAGCAATAAATATCTTTTATGCCACACCTGGCCATAAAGTGGCTTTTACCGCACGCTACGCGTACGGAAAAAGCCGCTTTCTGGCCAAGTGTAAACATAAAATGATGTACACAACACGGAAAGTAATAAAGAAAGCCCTCGATCGCATATTTACGTCCCGCGCTTGCAGCTCGGGCCGCAAATTTCTGCGATCTCCGCCTTTCTTTGTTTCACCACCCTAGTTGGGTAATGTACTATTTCCAAACGTTAATAAAGTAAATTTTTAAAACAAAAAATAAAAACCGACTTCCAAAAACTTAAACTAAAAAGCAGAAAATAATATTTTAATTACCCGAAAGAAATGGATAATCAACGATTCATATATACATATACAGATATTTATAGTTTTTAACCTGTTTTTTTGAAGTCGGTGCCTGCCACGCAAAGCTGGCTATGCTGAGCTCCTTTTATCCTTAGCTGGCACCGACTTCAAAAAAGCAGGTTAAAAACTATAAATATCTGTATATGTATATATGAATCGTTGATTATCCATTTCTTTCGGGTAATTAAAATATTATTTTCTGCTTTTTAGTTTAAGTTTTTGGAAGTCGGTTTTTATTTTTTGTTTTAAAAATTTACTTTATTTTTAAATTTTTAGTGGCGCTGTAAAAATACTATTTTAACCAAATAGACTAAAGTCTATTTAGTTAAAAGAAAAATTTTCCAAATCGGTCTAGCCTCAAGTAATCGGGGAACAAACCTACATAAAAATTGATCTTTGTTTTGAAGTCGGTTAAGACTGGAAACTTATATCTAATAAGAAGTGCACGAGAAACTAAGAAAAATACCAAAATCGCTATATGTGTGCCTCTAATATTTGAAGAGTTCCCTCGATTTCTCCAAGATCCCATCATCAGATCCTGATTTGGTTGCAATGGAATCACCTCGGAAGTATACCCTTTCAAACAAAAAAATAATTTTCCAAATCGGTCCAGCTGTTTTTAAGTAATCGGGGAAGAAACCTACATAAACATTTGTTCCTTTTTTGAAGTCGGTTAACACTAAAAACTTATTGCTAGTAAGAAATGGACAAGAAACTACGAAAAATACCGAAATCGCTATATGTGTGCCTCTAATATTTGAAGAGTTCCCTCGGTTTCTCCAGGATCCCATCATCAGATCCTGATTTGGTTGCAATGGGACCATTTCGGAAGTATACCCTTTCAAACAAAAAAAGAATTTTTCAAATCGGTCCAGCCGTCTTCGAGTAATCGCGTAACAAACATACAAAAAAAAAAAAAAAAAAAAAACATTCAGACGAATAGAGAACCGGCCTTCTTTTGGAAGTCGGTTAAAAAAGGAGTTCTAAAGGCGTCAAAATTACGAAATAAGAAGAAAATTATACGTTAAGGTTACCGTGATGAGTAATGTATGCAAAAAAAATTAAGAGGGTAACTGGGTCCGTATCACGATGTCTCTCCTGTTGCTGTAGAGTTTAAAGAGCTATTAACTCATGAAGTCTTTCGGAAAGCTCTACCATAAACGAAATAATAATAAAAAACAGTAAAATTTTTTAGACGTTGTATTCTGATTTTAAAACCACTAGACACACAAGTCATAACTCCTTGAACTAACAAAACTAGCAAATGTTTTATTGGTTTTTGCACGGGCCAGAGAGCACTTTTGCCGCTTAATTTCAGTTTTACATAAATAATCTGAGGTGGGTAAACCGGACCTGGGATGTACATACGCTAGTGCAAAAGGACTGGTTCAATTAAAAATTTAATGCCTAATTTACGACGAAACTTCAACGTTTCTTTATAGCGGCGTAAGGGCAAGCGAAACGTAGCATTTATTTTATGCGGCCAATAAATAATGATAATGTTAGTTTCATTATGGATGTGATGTATTCACGCGTAAGAAGGTCAAAAAGGGCGTGGTGCATGGTCTTCGGGTATATTCGTGCGAGACTGAATGAAATTAGTCGAATACCGTATAAAATGTCACAAACTCGAGAATGTGTGATATACCCGTACATAAACGGTTTTCATCGCTATACATAGACCTATACCTACTAACAAATAAGACAGTACCAAAATATTCTTGTAAAATTTTGATGCGGCCGAAAAATATTCATAACATAAAAAAAACTCTAAAAAGTAAATAACTGGCCAAGAGCATGTCGGACCATGCTCAGTTTAGGGTTTCGTAAACGTTACTAAAAAGAAATGCGCTACAAATGAAAATATAGTTAAAAATTTAAACCTGACTACGAAAAAGTCTTAAACAAGATTCTAGCTTGCGAAATACTACGATGAAAAAACAAGTTTATTAAATGGACGTTGATAAAATAGCCATTAAAAGATAGTTTTCAGTAAGGGTGCTTCCGCTATCACTCCTCGGGTGACCACGACTTGTGACTGAGCTCCTCTGCAAGCGCACTATATCCGCAGTAAGTGCAACGGAGGCCGAAGACCAAGCACCGATTTGGGCCAAAGGTATATGATCATCTCACGCAAATCGTATATGAGTCTCATTTTCGGGAACCCGAAGAACGAGCTTCACTCTGCAAAGCCGATGGCAAGCTAGAATCTTTTTTAAGTATTTTTCGTAGTCAGGCTTCAATTTTTGACTATATTTTAAATTGTATCGCATTTCTTTTTGTACAGTGGCTTCACAGTACATATTAGACGTGATAATGTATACCCACAAGAATATCAGCTCCTTCAAAAAGCAGTCTGATGTCCCCAGTTTAAATACGCGGAACAAACATAAGCTGTTTGTCCCAAAAATCCGTCTACAGAAAGTAAGAAAATCTTTCGTGGGCAACTGTGTTAGATTCTACAATAAGGTACCCCTAGATGCATGGGAACTTCCCTATAGTTCGTTTAAAAATTACATAAAATCTGTGCTTTTGAATAGAGCTTACTATAAAGTCCAAGATTACTTGGATGACAAAGAACCATGACCAAAGCATCAGTCGCAGCAGTCGTCGAAATAGGGCAGTGTCCCGGAGAGGCTTAGGTACATGATGCCTACAGATGCCGTCGCTGCTGCGGGCTGTATCGTTCCATGGTTTCATTTCTTTTAATTTTAATGTAATTTTATTTCATTATTTGCATTTTGACATACTGAATAACGAATGACGAATTTGGTGAATAATATATTCCAAGAATATACACAGAAGAGGAAACGTACAAATAAAATCGTAAAATAGTCTTTATATGACTATTGTATGAATATACGAAACTCCTTATGATATTTGCTGCTCATACTCGCTAGTGCATTGCATATCAAATATTGTACGGTGTGCAGTGCGAATTAGTTCGCAAGACAATCGTTTAAATTGCACGCCCGCGGAGACTGATGAGCGAGGAACTAAGTTTCCCTGACATTAGTTTGTGGGTCGTATGCTTGTGGGGCTTATCGCGAGAAAACCGCGAAGTTCCCGCGTTGTCGGCGCTCGCGATACTGTCAACCGCAGTTGCACCTCGCAGCTAAGACCTTGCAACAAAGTGTCAACTATCCACTTCAACTTGGACCACTCGGCTAACTTTAGAAATGTGACACGAATAACTTTACAGATTGTAAGTAGGCCGGCGGCCGCCTGCGATTATCGTACTGCTTATTTCCATATCAATAATTCAACAGTTAGAAGTGAAGCCTCCGAAACTGAGTCGTGTCCACGTAAAGAAAATATAATACACATATAGTATTTGTGTTTGGTTTGCGTTGAAAGTTATGTGATGATTACAGACATTATTCCCGTTCATCAAATTGAAACTTTGTTGCTTTGTCATCAAATCTGATGCTTACCTTCACTGTCATTATATTGAATTAAGTTCTGCCCTTCTAAGAAGAATACATTTCCAAGGAATTTTGTACATTCGGTTTATGCAGGTCGGTACCTATTGAGAATCATGTACTTTACATGTATTAATGTAGTGTAATTTCTAGGAGACTCTAGTATCATAAGGAATGCTCTAGCTTAAGTTTGTATAGCACTTAGTTTCCAAGTCCCGTATGCTAAGGACATGGCCATATCGGCCATAATATAACGTGGCTAAGTAATTTTGCAGCTGTGTCCGAAATATGGTGAGAGGAAACTAGATATGGCGCTTTGTCGCTTTTATGACCGTCCAGAGGCAGCGAAATAGCGCACCTCGTGTGCCAGCATTCATTCCGCATTTTTCCGACATTCATAAGGCATGTTCTAGGGTTCTCTCGAAAACGGAAGAAGCTTATAAATCTTGTTAGTCGACTTTTAAAGTGATCGACCGAATTAATAGAGTCATACATCTAGTTTAAAAATGTAGAAAGTGTGTTTAACAATGTGCCTGTGAATACCCAACGGTGCGGCGTATCGAAATATAAATGTGTTCAGGGCAAAAAGAAAAAATGCAATATATTTTTACGACATTTCGTCGATATTGTATGTTATAGATATATTTTACATTTTTTGTTCGGCAAACGGTCCTTTTTATAACAACTACCAAGATGTGAGGTTAGTGAACGGTCATGGAGGGCAGTAAAAAGTGCCGTTTTGCCCCGACAGCGCTCACAATATCGTCGCAGACTAGGACGCAGTAAAATGTTTACAAAATACCTCGCTTTGTTGGTGCCCCTGGAAGTGTTTGATATTGCTTTAGTATTACCGTTTTACCGTAAACTGAGTCAGCCACTTCCACCGACCTGCCGCCAATCTCCATTTTCGACGGTACTTTTATTGACGTGCATTTTAGTGTGGACTTTAAAATGAAAAATTAAATGGTTATTTTTGGTCCACTTTGAAACAATGTATTCTACTTGGGAAAGGAGATATAATATTAGACCCTTATTTTATAGTCCAGATCACTGAAGGTTAATAATAATTGGTAATATCAGATCAAACAAGACGTACGTATGGGATTATTAGAGGGGGATTTGTTCTTATAATATTTAAATAGTTTATTGGAAATCTATTTAGATGTAGTTTAAGTGAGTTGTTAGATGAAAAATCGTATTTTAAATTATTGTCATATGTATTTAAGAACAAAAACCTCCGTAATACCAAAATATCATTCTTAGAAAGGTTAGCTTTTCCAAAGATAAGAAAACATAAGGTAGGTACAACCCAAAGTCGTAATGCCAAACCTCATAATGTAATAGAGGTTTAGAGGTCGGCTGGTTTAGTAGGTTCTGAGACGAAGATCGAGTAAAGTTTGGCTTGCCAATGTGCTGTTACTGCCAGATGGTTGAACATTTACATTAAGAACTTTCTATTATTGGACTTGTATGTTTGGTTGTTCTTACCAAGTATGGTGTAGGTACGAAGCGAACAGCGAAGGAATTATAGATATAAATCGTTTATGTTAATACCAGTACCTACCTATTATTTCAACTAAGAGCCGCCATACAGAGATATACCCCTATATCAAAGTATTGTCCATCTGAACCTAACGCTTATCAATGTGTGTGTCCATTTTATTACACTGTTTTGACACATATTGTTATCCATATGTGGATACAATTTATACTACAGTACCTGCGTTGCTTTATATTTTGTCAGACAGGTGAAAAAATAGGTTCTTTACAGAGCCGGTGTCATTTACTAATTGACATTTATAAAGTAGACGCTCAAAAATGAAATACCGAAGGTGTCAATATTTTTGTACAAAATATGCCAATAATAATAAAAAGCCCTAGTTCTAGTTTACTAAAAATAAAGCAAGTGTCCTGGTTTAGAAAAAAATAAACTTGTTTAGAATTCCTGCTTCTGTGTTCCTCTAGAGTCTAGTTATCCGGATTGAACTGTAATAGTACATTACATTCCTAGGGTGGTAATACAAACAAAGGCCGAGATCGCAGAAGTTTGCGGCCCGAGCTGCAAGCGAGGGACGTAAATATGCAATCGAGGGCTTTCTTTATTACCTCCCGTGTTGTGTACATAATTTTATGTCTACACTTGGCCAGAAAGCGGCTTTTTCCATACGCGCAGCGTGCGGAAAAAGTCACTTTATGGCCAGGTGTGGCAAAAATGTATTTTTTAATACACTTGCTCAAAAAGTGGTACTTTTTGTAGCTGTATATCGTGCGCAAAGTTCGATTTTGCGAACTAGTGCTTTTTATTTCCCATTTTTTTTAATTTACTGTTGTTCAAATACATACATCCAACTAATGGTCAAATACGTTCTTTGTTTTTATTACGTCAGTGGACATTGAATGAAAGTATACATTTGATACGTTTAAAATATTAAATCCACATATATAACGTTTGATTGTTTTTATTATAAACAATTAAACTGTTATCTAATATTAAAATAGTTTAAAAAGTATGCTTCTTGAGTATTACCAATGAGTAGTTTAGTCAGCGGTCTCGCATAATACTAGTATTATGCGAGACCCAAAAAATAAAAATTGTCACAGATAAGATAATATGGTGCAGGCTGTTCGAGTTTTATAAATGACAACTAGCTTTCCGGCACTAAAGATTACATTTTACTTGGAAATTAATGAGCTATTAAGTATTTAAATATTTATTGCTTTTTTCCATTTTTAAATGCAGTTAAATTATCTTAGAACGTTTGTCTGTTCCCAAAATAGTTTATTTTTATTTGGCTGAATGGTGACAAACGCTGCCACGTTGGAAAAAGTTCGCAATTAAAAGTAACACATTTTGTTTTATTCCCGCCATTTTCATTCATGATTGTAATTTTGTAATTATTAATTATCACGCATTAGTTTGATAACACTTTTGTGAAAAATGAGCGATTCAGACGATTTTGAAATAAATTCAACACCACGAGATATACTAGCAAAGGTGTCAACGGCAACTACTATTCATTATTTTACCAGAGAAGTCGAAGGAGGAATATCTGGCCGTCTATGAGCAATTCATTGACTGGAAACGAGAAAATCGAACGGCGTCATTCTCAGAAAATGTACTTATGGCCTACTTTCTTGAATTATCTAAGAAATATCAGGCATCTACAATGTGGTCAGGATACTCAACGTGACTCTTAATAAGTGTTCCAATTGAGTGCTCCATTTTTATGAGGCCAAAAAATAAACAAATTTGTCTCTTAATCATTCAATCATTTCATTTTCGTTGTAATTTTTCGCAAATGTATTAAAAAACGTCGTTTGATACACGTGCGGAAGTGTCATTTCCACTCGTCCCGAGTCTTGTCCCTCGCCTTACGGCTCGGGCCAAAACACCTCGGGACTCGTGAAAAATGACATACTTTCCGCACTTGTATCAAAAAGTACTATTTCTACTCCTGTACTTTTATCTGTCTTTTACTTGGTCACGAACACTAATATAAGAACATACATAATATGAGTTCAGAAAAGTCTATACTCTATTCGCCATAACAGCACTAGTGTCTTTATAGTCACATTACGATACTGCTAGCAGCCACAGACTTCTAAATCTAGGTTAAACTTAGGTCAAGGATTAAGCGCTCAATTCTAACTTTACGATAAAAATGCACAAGAACCAACTTAACAAACAATTAAATTCTTACGATTTTTAAGAAAAACAAAACTTTCCGAATTAAATTCATTGATGCCAACTTAAGAAAAAGTATTTTAATTATCGTCACTTCGTGTCACCAGCCATATTATAGTACATTGTGCACCGAGGGTAGTAAGAAGGGATTTACTAAGGAGAGTCTATTAGGAGCCCGACGCCGTAGGCGGAGGGCTTTTAATGGCTCGAGTTTGTAATCCCCTTACTGCCCGTGGTACACACAATGTTTTTCATCACATTTGCGAGGAAAATAAAATAAGACAAAAATAAAATTATTTACTGTCAACTTTTTCATATAGTCTTCCACAGATAATGCTAAGAACTGCGTTTAGTTTTCAAACTTGACAGGCAGTACCGCCAGATTGTACCGATTTTCAAAATAAAATTTTTAACTAAATTATTTTAATTGCATCAAAATAATTGCAAAAAATACTGAAATAATAGTTAAACATACCATATAATTTTTGTATACACTAAAATTAGTTTTGTAGCCAAGTTATGAAGATGTGAAATAAGACTTGGCTGATAAGAAACCTCCTTAGTCTGAAATGACGTACGGGTAGGTTCTATATTTTAAAACTAAACTCATAACTCCCTCGGGAGTTATAGATTTTCATACAGTTTTTCTTCCCGTGGGAGTTATAGATTTTTATAACCCACGGGAGGTAAAACAGCTCGAGCTGGTCTATAAGCCCGCGTGTTATAACACCCTTTACGAGCAAGTGTGATGAAAAAAAAAAGTTTACCATAGACACAACTGTCAGTCATATTTGCCTTGTTTGGGAGCTGTTTAATTAGGTATGTATTTTATATTTTAAAACCTAGTCGTAGAAAAAGTATTTTTCATCACACTTGCTCGTATAGGGTGTTATAACACGCGCGCTTATAGACCAACTCGAGCCGATTTACCCCCCGTGGGTTACAAATATCTATAACTCCCACGGGAGGAAAAACTGTATGAAAATCTATAACTCCCTCGGGAGTTATGAGTTTAGTTTTAAAAGTCGTACGTCATTTCAGACTAAGGAGGTTTCGAATCAGCCAAGGCTATTTCACATCTTCAAAACTTGGCTACAAAACCAATTTTAGTGTAAAATAAAACTTATATGGTATATTTTACTATTATTTCCGTAGTTTTTGCGATTATTTTAATGCAATTAAATTAATTTAGTTTAAAATTTTATTTTGAAAATCGGTACAATCTGGCGACATTGCCTGTCAAGTT
The DNA here is from genome assembly GCA_947034925.1 of Eudemis profundana. Lineage (NCBI taxonomy): Eukaryota > Metazoa > Arthropoda > Insecta > Lepidoptera > Tortricidae > Eudemis > Eudemis profundana. The sequence goes on from OX344798.1 coordinate 11,507,239, forward strand.
TAAAAACTAAACGCAGTTCTTATCTGTGGAAGACTATATTGAAAAAGTTGACAGTTGAAGTTGTCTCTTAGCGGGTGCGTTTAGTTTATTTCATTTTTATGTTTTATTTTTTTTTCCTCGCAAATGTGATGAAAAACATTGTGTGTATCACGGGCAGTAAGATATCGTTACGTGCGTGTAAACGTATTTGTTAAACATGTTTGTGGAATAATGAAATAATCATTTATTTCTCTTTCAATATCAAATAAAATGTGTCCTATAAATACTAGAACCTCTTTTTCTCTAATATGAAAAAATAGCTTGATTTCTGTATCAATGTTGCAATAATAATGTCCAAAATATTTTCAAGTGGTACTGATAATTTATTTTCGCGTCCGAATTTTGAAAGCAATTCCGGCGGTGATACGTTCATAAATTCAATGAAATTACCCATCTTTTTGCGTTTCAAAGAGGCCATATATTTCCCGGTGGAGACAGCGCCTTGCTATGTAGGGCATCACGCGAATGATAAATCAGTATGGCAAGCAATATTAAGCAGAGAGCTTACGAGTTGCTGTACGTTGCTGGGAAATTTCCTAACTACGTTTCAGAATACTAGCAGAAGTGCTAATAGCTATTTTATGCCATGAACACATTATAAAAAGGCTGCTATATTTAATTCTGCTGACTAATCAAATCACATCACACTAATATTACCTATAAATGTGAAAGTTTGTGAAGATGTTTAAAGGTTTAGAAGTTTGTTACTTAATAACACGGTAACCACTAAATGGATTGAAGTGATATTTGAGATACAAATAGAGCAAGTCCTGAATTAAAACACGGAATAGTATATGATATCCTGGAAAAGAGTTTTTTGGGATAGTAACGGGAATAATGCACGCAAAGCCAGGTGTAAATGGGTGAATCAACTTTTCTTTGTCAACAAAATTTTACCTTCTCCGACTAAAATTGAAAGGAAATCTTTATTCGGATATTTTTGAATGAAATTTAAAAAACAGATAATAAAGTTACGTGAAGCAAATATTTTTTATTATAATTTGTTTATTATAACTTGTTTATAAGCAGTGACCCAGGGGACATGGCTGTCCCTCACTTTTGTATGAAAATAAGGGTTCGTCCGCTGGGTCACCCTATTTATTTATTAAAAAAGAGTTTTATTTTTATCTTAATCTATCTCTAGATGTAAGATCTTGTTCCATTTAAATCATGTTAAAACATACAAAAGGTGAACAAATAAGGAAGAAGGTCAATCTTTGCATAAAGCACCAGAAAAGGTGATTCACCCATATACTGCAATGCATATTACAATGTGTCTATTTGGTTTTAATATTATAGCTTAGTTTTCTTAATAAATATACGAACGTGCATATTATTTAAGCAATTAAATAATTATTTTTAACCACCATTATTCAACTTCCTGAATAAATTTGGATATGTGATTTTTAGTCAAATCACAAAGCTGCTTTCGACACAAGCTTTGTTTAAGGCCAGTTTGGATACTTATTTTGAGTTACTTTTCAGAATTTAGTCAACGAGTTGTTGCGGTTAGTGACAATTATATTCAATGATGCTAATTCAACCGGTGATTCACTCGTTATTGATGTAATTATTAAAGTACCTACGTCCGATTGAAATGCGTTGATAGTTATATCGCTACCGTTGTCCATTAGACTTTCATAAATGACAGTTCCTGGTACTATTATAATCCAACATCTGACATTGTTCGTTGTTGAAATATGCACGGAACACGGTTTTAGAAGCAGAAATTTGCAGCTTCATTCACAATAAATAGCAAATATGCAGTATCGGAACGTTTCCTTTCGCAGCGGAACAGGCTGTGCTACCACATTAATAATTTATCAGCCAAGTGACGGTTGTTTGCTAATAAAGCCTGGATTCGCTGGAAATATTAATAAAAGCCTGCACCGGCGACGCCAGCGACCAATGACAAATGACCAGCTGGAACCAAAGTTCCATTTAATTTTCAGTTAAAGCATACAAAGGTTTGGATTTGCTTAGTGTGACTTTGGCTAAGACGTTAATAAAGTCAATACAATAGCTAATTAATTTGGATTTAGTTCAAAGAGATTCGTTTCCGTTAAAAACTTCTGGTTTTATTAAAAATCTATATTTTGATGGTATTTCTTCCGTAGCCTTGAGACACGAATACGTGATCGAAATAGGACACAACCATTTTCTCACAAATAAAACATTGAAGTTGAAGAGTTAGATTTTATTGGTTCCCTAAAAAATAGGTCAAACATACCCCGTTTATGTTGATTGAGCCGCAAGTTTCGCCTTCAATATTACTGTTACTTCACCTGACAGGGTTTTTGTCTGAAGTGGTGTGGTGCCAGGCAATACGCGAATGTCAAAATCAATGACGAGGGTTTAGTACAATGTAACGTTGGTGATTACAATGGGCTTACAAGTAAAGCTTGCATGATACGCCAGTATAAATGTAGCTTAAGAAAATATTTTGCGAGGAGCGTAAGCGTGCGGGTAATGTGATCACTCGCTTTTGTGTAAAGTAGGATAAGACCACAGAGAGTAAGCGGAGGTAAATTTTATCGCCGTGTCATAATTTCTTTTTACATAGCGAAATAATTTTCCCGTTCTGTGGGCGAAACCCAACGCGTACTGAAAAAAGAAAGTAAAAAAGTGCAAAAAACGTGTTGTCGTGTTGTTTAAGTGCTTTATGTTGTTTAGATACTGAGCATAAATACTTAGTTTAGAGGGAAAAAAGGATGGTGGGAGCTTAATCACGCGGATTTTTCGGAAATTTTAAATTTTTGCAAATGAAGGAAATTTTCATATAATTTGGAATTTTCATTATTATGACTATTTATGTTAACTGTGATGTTTACTGTTGAAGGGAGTAGTGTGTGTAGAAAATACTCTTATAATCCTCACTAATTACTTAAAGTAGGTGTGTAGAAATAGAAGTATTAAATTAACAAATCTCTTTCGGTGGGTATCGTTTTTGACCGGAGATTGCAATTTACAGCTCATTAGAAGGGAAACGGCCAGAACTTTACGGTCTGTTGCATTGCATTTGCACGGAGAAAGATCACCTGGCAGACAAATAGATAGCCTGTATTTCTAAATGTTGTGAATTTCGCATTCTGTGGTTGTTTAGTGTAGCATAAATTGGTAGAATATTCGGGTAATATGTGGAACATCGGTGGACACAAATATACCTTACTTCGTTATATAAAAGATTGGACAACAGTACAGGTTAATTCTTTCTAACGATACCTTCATGAACAATTACTACAGGACAAACAAAATTCTAAAAAAAAATATTACGTTTTATGTGCTTAAATGAAGCTTACATTATTAGAGGTATGAAATTAGGTGTGTATAAAAGGAAAATATTAAATTTTACTAGAATTGTATGCAGAATTATCTTTAAAGGAACACACAGAACAGTAATAATGGCTTGTTAGAAGGTTTAGGATGTAATGTGTGTTTTAAAAAGTTTTTTTTTTAACGTTCTTCATTAAAAGAGTGCATCTAGCAACATTTTCTACTTTAGCAGCCTTAGAAAATTTTCAATCATTGGAAAAAATATTGATAATTTTAGCTAACTAATTGAAGTACAGCCTTGGCTAAAAGTGTTGAGCACTCCTGTATTTTTCACACAAAAGTCGAACATTTGTTCGAGAATTTCAGTTTTTCTTCAAAGACGCTTTTATTTTAGTTGTTGTTAAATTATTTTTGCATAAATTAACTTTCGCGCGTCGCACTAGTGCATCAATGTTGACCGAATTGAAGATCAAGTGCCGCTTATCGACAATCAGCTTCCAGCGGATCCTGCAGTACTTCGGGAACGTGGCTACACGCAAGCCAGATAGTTTGGAGAAACTCATTGTGGTTGGCCACGTGGAAGGAAAAAGGGGACGTAGAAGATCACTAACCCGATGGGCCGCTGCCGTAAAGGAAGCATGTCAGGGAACTCTACAGACGTCGATCCGGAAGGTAGAAAACCTTGTTAAGTGGAGAGCTTTGTTGCATAGACCAACGATCGCATGTAGTCACGACCCTTCGTCATGAGGAAACGAAGAGGAAGAGAAAATAAACTTTGCCGTAGCTCGCGCGGAAGGAAGGAAGGGCTTTTTTCACTTCAGTTTTTTTATCTAAATAAATAGATAAGTACTTTGAAGATGATATTGAAGAAAATTTCCTTGATTCTTAAGATCTTCATAAATTTTGCGTGTTTATATATTTTTATTATTACAAAAAATATTCAATTTAAAAGTTATTTCACAAAAACAGGCATGCTCTATACTTTTAATGTGCTTTTTTATGTTTTTATTTTTTTATTTTGGCGCACAATAAAGAATATATTGTATTATATTGTACGTTTAGTCAAGGCTGTATATAATAATTTTGTACGATAATGGAGCTAATATTTTGCTTATAGTGTTAATTAATGTTTGTGGTAGTCTAGTGGACCAGAACAAAAATACGTATCAATAATATTATGTTATTACAATAGCACTGAACTAAAGGGAAACGTCGAAAATACTCGTCTTGAGCCGTAAAAATAACCTAAATTTATGAGCGTTTCAAATTCAAACGTCTAAATTTAGCAAGTAAAACGAAAAATTCCCTTCAGTAATTTAGAAAAACCTTTGGGCATGTGCTAAATGGTTTTTCTTAATTCGACAATGCTAAAGCTCGTTCAGGTCATAAGTCTAAAAAGCGGACTTACGGCTACAGCATCTGGTGTCTGTTTTGTAATTCTTTCTGAGTTTCCATGAACTTGGACCGATTATTGTCGGCGCTCGTGACATAATTTAGTCTTCGCGTTAGTTATTGAGTTGAGTTGAGTTACAGACGCCTGAGTTTCCCTCGTTATCGACTATCAGTTCAGTTGTCTGGTTCCTGTTGTCTTGGTGCATGAAGCAAGTTCGCGCGCCGTTGCTAGTTTATGCGGTTCGAAGGCAAGTTAAAGCGGCGAATTTCCGTGAACGGATCGCGATAGTGCATCTTTGAAGTGATATTTTTACGTGCGGTAGGTAAATGTAAATTAAAAACGTTAAGGAACTGGCGTACAACAGGCGAAATTGGGAGCTACCAACCAGAGTGAAGCTCTTGAGTTCATAGTTGATAAAATGTAAATATTTTGGTACTTATTCTAAAATCTCTTGTTCTAGAATTATAGATGTCATCCGTCAGCCAAGAAAATTTTATAGACGAATTGTGTATTTCTAAATGATTTTATTATAAACACATAAATGAAAGGAGGAAGAATTTAATTCTCAACTTTATTTTACATCTTGTTTAACGATAAAACGCAATGATGATATTACATTATTTAGCAATAAAGCTATCTAATCGTAAGGTTTTAGAGTTCTGTACATACAAATAAATGCTTTGTAAAAAGGAACAATAATGCTGCATCATCTTATGTTTTAGGTATATACAAAATTTGGTTCTCAAGTCTGTAGTTCGGCTACATTAATAAAAATTACAAACTTATACTATTCAAAACATAGAGGATATACCTAGATACACAATCAGCCGGAAAAAATGGCCCCACAAATGAGCTAGCCGATCGGCTTGGCTAGCTCATTTTGACTTAGTCTGGTTTCAACCATAGACGGCGACAGTTGTCAAAAATGGCTAAATGTAGCATAAAAAAATGCGTTAATAGCAGCAAAAAAAACAAGAAAGAAAGATGGGACATACTTCTTAGTTAAGGGCGAATTAATATTAAGCAGAATTACAAGTGAACTCATCGTGATTTCATAGTTTTTTAATTATCTTCGTGAATCTTTTACCAAAAAGCGACTCCATTTGTTTGCTGCTCACTTTTGACGTTTCACTTTTTGATAGGTGCCAATAAACTTAAGTTTTCAAATGTCCGTTTGCAAATTTGACTCATACGAGTCATGGAACTAAGTTATCTTTTGAATGACAGTTTCATATAGATACAGCTTATAAATTAACGTTATTAGCGTATATTTAAGTGTAACAACAAATGTCATTTTGCGCCAGATTCATAGACATTTTTCTTTGAAACTGTGCGTCTATGTTATTATACGTCAATGATTCAAAATAACCGACTTGTAAGCGTTACTATAAAATATAATAAATATAAGTATAATACCTATAGAGGCTTAACGGAGCTGGCATAGTCAGTCTGACAAAAGCTCCCTAAAAATAAAGATAAAAAAAAAAAAAAGTATAATACCTACAAAATTTTAAAAGTTTCATCTCCATAATTTCTTCAAGATTCCATTATCAAATCCTGACCTGTACCTCTAGCACATCTGTGACACGCAACTCTTTGTCGCGCGACTAATGCTGCCTATCTTTTTCCACTCAATATCGTGTGACAGTGACAGGTGATGCTCTGTCAAGCGAGAAACGAAGTCGCAGCCAGTTATGCTAGACAGCCTGGTGACAAAGGAACTACCCTTTCTAACAGCAAGATAATTTATACAGCCGTCTTGAATAATCAGGTAATGTACATAAAATGAAAGATTCCGTCGAACCGAGAACCTGCTTTTTTGAAATCTGGTAAAAACTAAAATATTTAATAAATCAATGTGATGTACCCAATAATGCTCCGGTGGAAACCCTACAGCGAAGGAATTTTAAACAAAAATGATTAAAGAAAATCTCATTGTGATATATTTAACAGTGTAAGAACCCTCACTGAAGATCAATGGGGCTGGAAGGAAAGCCTATTTGTACAGTTAATTACGCGTGCCAAAAGGAACGAAGATTAAAAAAAACCAGATCGTTTCTGTGGGTAGTCAATAATTGATTTAACGATTATGTTTTTAGACGGTATTTCCTTTTGTAGTACGTCTTTGATGCCGTGTATGATTCTTAGAATGTTAAAGTAGGTACCTAATCCAGAGGGTCGTTGGAAACACACTTTCGTATTTGAGATTGCGAAGCTTATTTTCATATTTCGTGATTACATTTCTTATACACATGTAATCCCAGCAGAGATATTTAACATCAAAACGGCAAGTTCCAATAACATGCCAAAGTAGGGTCATTCCCTCGCGGTTGGAATCGAATGAAAGCTCCGAACCGTGGATTAACTTAATTTTCTTAGCGGTAATAACCTCTGCCATATCAAAGGTACAAAATTAATGTTAGCTCGCGCGTAGATGTATCTACGCAAATTGAGCCAAATTTTATCCTTATTCATCTTTTGATCATTTATTTTACTTTTGTCGCCTACATACGATCTTTATGTGATATATTTAATTTACTTAAAAAAAATTTGTTCATCGCGAACACAATTATTTTGTCATATGGGTTTGAGTGTAATATTGGGTCGTTCATAATTATAGGTCTACCACACCGCACCCCAATTTCTTCCACGGAGGTGAAATAAATGAAATGTTTTTTTTTTATGCGTCAATAGTCGGGTATAAAGGTATTATATGTATTGACAGCGATATTTTCTATCTGCACACCAAATTTCATGGAAATCGGTATACTAATTCGATTTTTATTTACATTGAGGTACTATTATTTTATTTTTAACACTCTCCTCTCCTTAATTTTTTGGAAACATCTTTAATGAAAAAGTATAAAGACAGTCTTGCTACGATTTTATTATTTTGTATTATGTAGAATACAGGGAGGCCATCTATCTACTTAGCCTCAATACCTTGGTATTAGGGGTCCTTTCGGATACACTTCAACCTCATGGGATCATTTTTGTAAATTTGTGTAAACATACCCAAAACATTAGTAAGGTGATATCATTCAATTAGGTACACTATGCGTCAGTACAATGCGAGACTTATATTCGGCAAACGGGACAACCCTCCAAAAAAATGCACTAACTGTACTTAGTACGCGCCGCTTTTGTATGTGAAACATATTTTAATTGTGTAGGTATTATATTATACACAGGATAAATTGGGGAATTCTCTATTAAGTAAATAATAAATTTATCAATTATCAACGAAACGATTAAATATTGTAAGCTCTAAAAAATTAATACTACTTGGTGGCTGTAACAACCCTTTAGCTTTGTTCCCTGACTGCGGTACACAAGAAGGGTTGGAGCTCCCATTTTGTTTATACCATCAACTTTTTCGCACAAATTCGGAATAAAGAGGCAAATTAATTTTTCATGTCAAAAAAATGAGCCAGCCGTTTCAAGCTTCATTAAAAAATTTTTGGCCACAACTCGATGCCGCCGGAATTAACTTTTCTCATTTCTCATTTCCGTAATGACTCCTAATTGAAGAAAAGATAAAAGTGGTTTAGCGAAGACTAAGCTAGACGGAGTGATAGAACTGAACTGCGACGCCAGTGGCGATTTACAAATTGCTTTTGTACTTAAAATCGAGTTAGTTTCCATCCAATTCACATGTGGTTGTTATAGAAATTATAATTAGAGCATCAATCAATTGGGGTGAGGGACAAAATAGGTAGGTACAACTTTTCATGAAAACGCGATATTTTATTTTAGTCGGAATAAATTGTGTTAGTATGTTTATAGTTGTAGTTGATATATTTACAGTGTTATTTGTATAAAAGTTTTTGAATCAGTTTACAGAAAAACACGTTAAGACGTTCCCTTATACGCGTAAGTTTGAAATCCGTATTTTGTCTCTTATACCAATTGAATACACTACTAGTTTTAATAACTTAATACGACGAAAGATAAGGTTACGGTATCTTAAGTCCTAGTAATACTGTTGTTGTTAAGTGTTTAGCTTAAATCATCAACGGTAGAAAATTTTAATCAATTACGTGAGATCGTCTCGTAAAGATCATCTTGTAAACTTTTGCTGTAAGATTTGGTATAAAGTGAGCATCACGTACCAGTGAGTGATATCACGTCTACGGCTCATCAGTGGGTGCACGTGACGACTTAGCACAAACAGATTTCACAACACAACCACTTAACAAAGACCTCCGCGGGTTCACTGCCCCCCTCTTTTCTCTCCCTGGGGATAACGCAAAAGGAGAGGACCGAGAGCTGTTATTATAATGGTGATGTTATACGCAAAAGAGCGGGCCGCTACGGTGGTGCTACAAAGTTTTCTTTCTCCCTACTTTATTAGCCCATTAAGAGATCCCATGACTCGCAATTGTGCTTTTTCGTACTCATTTTGACGGCTATATTACGAATTGCGAATATTTCTAGTGTCCTGTAAAAGATTTAATATGATGATAATATTTTTTTTGGAAAAAGGAACACTTATAGAATCACCGCTGTATGTCTGCCTATCTTTGGCGTTTTGATTTTAATTTACCAGTTAATTTCTAACTTTCATACCGGTGGGAGTTATCAACTTTCAATTCAATTGAAAGTCAATTCAGCGTATCGTTTTATGCCGTGTGCAGAATATTCTGAGGCACTCGAGAGACCTGTTTTATCAACTAAAGTGCGTAGTTCGAGTAATCGCCTTTTTGGCCAGTGTTAAATGATCAAATTACGAATTACTTTTTTAAATTCTCGGGGTTTCTGTGTGTGTGATAGCAATAGGTTAAAGATAAAATTGTAGTTGACAGCGTAATATTTTGCTGCATTTGTTTTATTTATTTTAAAGAGAAACTCCTAAAGATTCTGAAAAGTCATAATTTTGAATGAATATCGAATTGTCATAATTTCGGACACTATTTTCTATAGAACGGTAATTATACTGAAGACAGTATGCTGAGAATAGATAATGTTAATTGTATTTTATTGCGTAACTTAGGCTTATAACAATGTTCGTAAAAATAAAAAATAAGAGCCTAATATTATTACGTTGAGTTTCTACAAGGCTTTTCAATTAGGGCCAAATAAGAATAGTCTTTTTGAGATGATTAGTCTCTATGAAAAGAATACAGCCTTATTTGTAGGCAGCGAGAGTGAGTAACTTAAGTGTTTCAATTTTGCGATTTTATTATTTTTTCTCAGGGGACGTAGTTACCTTATAATATTCAAAGTTCGTGAACAAGCAAGGGGAATTGAAATAAAAGAAGTCTGGTGTCGTCCCTCGCGGCGCGAGTTTATTACAATAGTGCAGTTCACATGTTCGGCGTCAAACCCGTCTCTGATATAAACCCGTGAACTAGTAATAACTAAGGGTCGGACGACCGAATGCAAATGACATAAGGAACAGGACTGGAGTAGAAATCAGTTGCATATTTTTTATGCAGTCGATAAATTTATCGATATCGTCGTAGACAAATTTTTTATATATTTATTATATCGTTATAAATTTCGTGTATAAAAAGTGGGTATTCATTTTTATTGATATACTGGGTGAAATTTATAATCATGATAATAAAATCTTAATCTATCCATGATTGTGAACAGCTTTTACTATGTTTAGTTTTTAGTTTATATATTTTATTGCACCCAATGCGAATTTGTGATTTTGAAATTGCATTTTTTAAAATGCAACTGACTACAATACGATTGATGTTCATCAAACCTATTTCGAATACTCCAGTCCTGTTCCTAATGTCATTTGCACGCAATCGTCCGAAGCCTAAATCACAGCTCGTAATCGGAAGTCATGCTAGGCTAGTGTAGTGTGTCGAAGTCAAAGTAACGAGCGAACCGACGTAATGTGTTCATGGGTCAAATTACTCTAATCCAGGGTTTCCTAACCTTTATTTAACCGAGCCTTCATGAATAAAAAATGCAAGCAAACGCTCGTATCAGCAGAATATATTATTTAGCCGATGGATTTTTTTACATAAATTATTTATTTTTACTAACAGCGCGACTCAAAAGTAAAAAGATTTTAGATTAGTGGCACTGTGACCTCCTTGCGAGTCTGTTAATCCCCGTGGCTCTACCATATTGAAAAAAATCCAGTAACTAAATCAACAATGGCTGCTTAACAACTTTCTTGGTATATTATAGAAAGACCTCTCAATAATAGGATTTGTAGTGAAAAAACTATTTCAATAACATAAAAACTCACCAAGACGGAACAATGGTCAAATGGTGTTTTCTTTCACAAAAACGCTTCATTCTAATGCCTACTCTTTAAAGTCTAACGTCATACGCTGCTACTTTGTATGAGGAAATCAAGAACTTATTCCTGCAGCTATGCTAAAAGTTGCTTTTATCGTAACGGTTGCATAACAAAAGTTTCCATTAATTTTCTGGGTTATTCAATGATATTAATGGTTTTTAATATATTCATACTTTTGAAATAAGCTTTCCCACCCAACTTTGAAGGCTCATAAAACAAGTTAAACTTAGGTATCGAACTCAGAACTTTAAGATATTTCCTTATTTTGCCTATTTTACCAGTATCTTACATAATTTTTACAATACAAATTTCCGTTCAGTCAACATTCCATTTATCGGACATGCCCACAAAATTTCACGGAAATCGGTTGAGAAATGGGACCTGTAGAGGAGACGGCCTGACATCCGGACAGAAAGCTATACGAAAGTATTTTTGCCCACGCTAAAACTGAGTTACTTTATTAATCGCTCGCTCGGTCAATTAGAGTCGAGATTATCGCTGAATTTCTGAATTACCTTACAGGAGGTGATGCATTCCAGTTGGCTTCCCCTGTTTACTTTAATGTTGCCAACCGCCAACTTTCCTACGGATTTTCGTAAATGAGATTTCACACGGGCACATCGTGTTTGGTTTGAATAAACTTACTCAAGTTGGTTCCTTGTGTTTTCAACCGAAAGTTCCCAATTCAACTTTATGAATGGCACAATGTTTCTTCTATTTATTTCGGGTCATATAAAATTGTTGCGTGGTACGTGTGCTTATATTTTCCAAAAGTAATTGCAGGGTATCAAAAATAAGTAATAAATAACACACAAAATAATTAGTGTTTTGATTTTCTTGTCTGCTTGTCGGTTTGTTCGTTTGTTCGCACGTCACGCAAAAACTACGGGACAGATTGCCGTATTTGGTGTACCCCAATTATATAAGTAAATTGGTCTAAACTACGTGTAAACATCGACCATTCTTAATTATTTTTCGTGCCGACTTCATCCTAACATTCTCATACTAACCGGTTGAGCTAAGTTTGCACCTCGTTTGGACACTCTAATACTACAGGTCGAATTAATAACCTCATTTTTTAAGTCGGTTAAAAAACTGGGCAAATCTGACAATATTACATACATACGGGTCGAATTGATAATGTCCTTGTTTTGAAGTCGATTAAAATAGATATTAAACTTATTTCACTCCCGCGAACAAAATTTTGGGTATCTCCTAGTACCTACCTAACAATAAAACCAGATCAAGGCGACGCTATCGACACGTCCTATAAGAGGCGTATTTATTTCCCGTTCAGACAGTAAGAAGTAACAAGTGCAAACGAAAGGTTTAGGTTTGTATGCGTCATTAGTGAGCTTCCGGTGCCTAATTGCGTCGATGGCGCCTCGGCCGGAACTCAAAAGATTGCGTTCAAATAGCAAAACGTTTTCGCTCCGATTCGCAAGCGGACAAGCCCCTTCATTCAGACTCACTCCATCCCAATCGTATCCTATGATTAGACTGTCTCTTTCACACTCACGGAGAAAAACGAGCTTCGTAAGGGATAGCCCCAATTTTCGTATTATAGGCCTCCACCAAATGAGATCTGAGCCCTAGATATAGGTACCTATCTGTTTGAAAAGATGTATTGGGTTTCAGTATCCTTTGTCGGTAACGACTGCTCATTTGAATTCAATTCGATTGATTTGGACTTTCACAGATGAAGTATAAAAAATATCAGTATATGTTAATCCTTCTTTTTGAATTTTCACAGCGGTGATCGGTGATGCTTGATTTTGCGCAGTTTTTTATTATGGAAAATGGATCAAACGAACAAAAACCGCTTCAATTGCAAATTACGAGTATAGAGCATAAAATACTTTGTTATCAAAAAGAATATGTAGTTGAAGAGAATTGAATAAATTTTCGGTTATTTTAAAAAAAGTGTAGGTAATAATTAGTGGGTAAGGTAGCAGATCTCGTTTTTCATTTAGGTATTATGACTTTACCGAAATCATTGTTGCTACCCTCCTCAATGAGACTGGTAAATTGTTTCAAGAGTTTTTCTACTTTCTGTTGGTGTCCAGTAACAATGTGAATGACGTCGGGTTCAGAGGGAACGTGGCAATGATTGATGACGATATTAATTAATACGCCACTTTCCTGTTCGCCCTTACAAAGTAACTAGAAATACGGTATAAATAGTGATTTCCTTGTTAGCTTTAGCTGTTACTTATTGTGATTTTTTTTGCCGAAAAGTTAAGCAAGGAAAGATAAAAGCTTTTTTTACACTTTAATAACAATTTATCTTCTGTTGTTAATCAGAATTAATGTAGCTAAACATAATTGTTATTTAAACGGTTTAATAAAATACTAACGCGTATAAACTAATTAATATGCATTTTAATTTCATGATAAACATCCACCAAAATGAGAATAATAAACAGCATTCATAAGCACCGTAGGAAGACAGGGTCGATTTCAATATTCTAATTTTAAGGAAAACAAAAACCGAGGGAAATTCAACGAACCAACTGAGTCATTACTATCCGCCGAATGCCATATTTCTCAACCCTTTTTCTCCGAAGTTTTAATTAGTACCAAAGGACATTATCCAGGCTCTTACTTGTCTTGACTATTCAAGCCTCCACCGAAATCCGATCCTACTTTAACTTTCGACAAACTTCTTCGTTATCTTTTCAGATCCAATCCCGGTAACAATGGAAATGTCGAATTAATAAATCGTGTTACGCAATTGTTACCTAATCTATAGCAGTCTATTGAATGGGCTGTAACATTTTCTATTCAGCAAGTTGATTATAATCGACCAATAAATATACATAACTATTATTACTTTGACTCTAATGCGCGATAGTTGCTTCAGTAGGTATTCAAATGTATTCAAGAACCGCTACAACGTATCCGTGTTTTATTTAAATAAAAAAAATAGATAGTTTAAAAGTACCCGCTCATTATAGTAATTAGCATGGATTAAAGTTCACAGAATGCCAAGCTTGCTGGAATAAGAGCCTTAAACGGTGTCGTCTGTCGTGAGCGCGCAGTCACTAGATGCGCCCCCCTTTCGCTTAATCCTCGGCTCCGTAGGATGAATGGACATAATTTTCTGTACTTGACACCGACTCGGGAGCTGTCATCGTGGGGCTCAACTACTCGCTGCTTTGTTCCTTTTTATTGCTGTCACTTGTTACGTTCATCCCACTGACATAATGCCCATGTTCAACTATTGTTGTGTCTCGTTACAATGTGTCCGCTCAATCACAGGCTTTATTTGATTACGGGCGGGTGAATTGTAGCTGGCAATAATGTTGAGGTTATTATGGGTGTTACAAGTTGGATAGATAGGAATAGCAAGTTTGTATGTGATGAATTAGTTTTCAGTACATTTCTATCACTTAACAACATCATATTACATACTTAATGGGAAAATTGTTGGATGCAAAGTGCTTTACTGATCTGGTTGACACTTAAATTAAAATAATATATTAATTTTTTCGTTTATCTAGACAGGTTTATTCTTGAAAAAAAGTTCATTTTTAATGTTGTTTTTATCACGTGAAGCTCAGTCGTCTTCGGTGCTCTACTTGGATGACGACAACCAAATGAATATAAGTATATTTATAATGAGCATATTTTATTACGATTATGTATTATTTTTTGAGTAAGTAAGTAATTATTCATTAATCATGTCGATATGTCCTTGAGACGACGGATATTTGACATATAAAACTGCATCTAGGCCCACAATCTTCATTTGAAACAGTCCTACACATTTCATACAACAGTTAAGCGCTCCCTTTCAAAGTAGGCAAGTGACCAGGGCTCTTAGAAACGAGCATAATGCGAAGGCAGTCTTACAAAACGGAGTCTGAGGTATGAATGGTCACTGTGAACAATGTTGGGAACTATGTCGCACTAAGATATTGGACCCGTGATGTTTAAGGGCTGTCGATGTCGAAGTCGATGATTGCAAATACGGTCAAATGGGGGAACTTAAGACACACGAGGTAACAGTAGACAAAGAACCTGTACCATTTAAAATATTTGCATGCTCAGGTTCCCTTCCCTCATTCGATGGTAGGTAATGATAATAAAACGAACAATTTGCACTACCTTATCTCATACTCCACATGAGATTTTATTTGCTAGGTAAGTTAAGAGTCTCCAGACTATTTTAGCAAAGGGCCACACTGCCACATCTTTGAAAATGTCACACGGGCCATACGATACGACATGGTCGACCATGGACTTAGATGGTATACATGGTATACTAGAGATTAAATACTATGAAAAATATATCATTCTAATTAGTCCGTCAGTTAGATTATAGAAAAATGTGGGACAAGTATTTTTTGATCGACAAAGGTATCTTAACAAAGGTATCAGACAAAGGAATCATCAAACTTCCGGAGTGGGGACATGTGACGTCACTCCTAGGTGAAAATTGTACCAAAGAGTGACGTCACTCAAGAAACTTCTAAGCACTGTATCTTCGTCATTTTTTGTTTGTCAAACAAAAGAAAAAATACGTGTACAACATTTTAATAATCTAACTGACGGACTAAACAGCTTTTTAGTCGTCGAGCCTATTCAATACGGCAATTTGTGAGTTTCATTCATAGTTTTATACATCGTGTGGACATGAGCTACAAGCTATTTGTTTTTTACAGAGTAGGTAATTATCATTATTTTCGAATATATAGAGCATTTTTTGGTAAGTAAATATAGCAAACTATTTGTATTATTTACCAGTTTAAAACCTATTACCTATTAAAAATCTCAAAACAATACGTATTGTCTAAGGGAAGATATTATTTTATCACACAATAATATCATCCAGCGTGGCAAGATAAATTCCGTTCTTAGGAAAATTCTAAAACGCTGAAAGAGTATCTCATTGTTTTTATTCAGAGAGAATTGGCTTATGAAAGCGATTCAAATTTGCAAGAGATTCAATTTACATAACGAGCGATTTGTACCTCTCAGAGATTAAACCTTCTGCTCCCGTTTTGTTTGCAGATATGCCTTTCGTTTTTCCTTTATGTAGAAACGCCCGTTTTTAAGTAAAACCTTTTCTATTAAGAAAGGCCAATTTCGCAATCAGGCCATTGAGCTCCACCGTTGTTTCAGAATTCCATTAAGATTATGCATGGGAAGCTTTCACATCTACCTGTCATTCATTCGAATAGGTACATCATAAAAGGAAATAAATATTTCACTGAAATTTATAAATAGGAAAATCCACAGATGTGTTTATTAACTTTATATTGCATTTCGTATTTTTAGGAATTTGAAATGGCCATGATTAAAAAAAAATTAAAAAGAGATAAATATATGATTGCCATAAATGATTTAAAAAACGCACACCATCGCAAAATATTAGGATATTAGGGAAGTCGCGCGTTTCGTAGCGCTGTCTCTGTTTATTGTTAGGGTGTAAAAGGGACAGCGCTACGAAACGTGCGATTGCATCGCTACCAGGGCGTGCAGTACCGGGAAATTTTTGTAGGCGAGAACCGGGAATTCCTGGTACTGCACGCCCTAATCGCTACAAAAAGTCGCCGTGCGCTACCTCCCCTTTATAACTTAAACTATCAAGGTATATCAATGCATATATATATATATATGTGTGTATATATATATAATAGGGCAATTTCGATTGTGGGGTAATTTTGAAAATTACGAATTTTCAGTTAACTATTCAACATTTTTGAGGTTTGTAATTAGTCGAAGCACTGTCAGTGTGTCTAGTACAGTATTAGCGTAAGTAAATATATGTTGCGTGCAATATGAGAAATTCTTTATTTTCAGAACTACCCCGTGCTCGGATTTACGCCAATGCACCCAGCACAGCACAAGTTTTTAACAAATTCTTTACGTACCTGATTTTCTACCTACAGTCCAAGATTTTGAACGTATGAAATGAATTAGCTATTACCTACATGTAATAGGCAGATATTAGTTTCCTGAATTCATGTCTTCTCGACAAAAACTACTCGAACTGGGTTAGGCTGGTTGTCAATTTTTGAAACGCGCTCAAAAGAATAAATTGACGCTTCACAACTGGTCCGCTGAAAATAAAGGTAGCGTCCAACAACGAAATGCAAAACTGGAGCAAACCATACTGTGTTCATAGTTTTTAATGGACTTCACGAAAAGGTATTTGTTTAGTTGACCTTAGTTAACAGCTTTTATTTTACACCTGCAGCTGAATTTTGGAGCGGAAGAAATGAATGTATATTTCAGATTCCATACAAGCTCGTTATCCAATGTCAAGATAAATAGAGATGTGGGTCTCTAATGTTTGCCATAATTTCATTTGTACTAATTAAATTTTCCATAATTTTACATATCATAATTCTTACCTTCCATAAAGTTTCAAAGCCCATAATAATGGAATTCCATCCCCCCTTTCTTGCTTTACAGCAGCTTATCTCTGCTATACTGTACTGTACTGTACTTTATATCAAACAATACCTATGGCATATAATATTATGATACGTGGAATTAGTTATGTAATATTAGTGAATATGAAATTATGGAAATATGGATAATTATAATTATGGATTCCGAAAATTATGATACTTGAAATTTATTGTAAAAGACATTATTACATATAAAATTATGGAAAACAAAAATTATGGCTTCATAATAAATTTTTATGGCCTACAATACTTATGAAATACAAATTATCGCATATGATTGTTATGGGAAATGAAATTAGTAGAAATGAAATTATTGAAAACGAGGGTACCTATCCCGAGAGATGTATCTCAAAGAATCCTAGTGTTGGGCTTCTTGGTCCTCATCCCATAAAATATGGTTGGTTATGCGAATTTGTGCTCTTTGGCCATTGGGTTTTTGAAATAAAACAAATATTGATTAATTTTTCAATCTTTACTATTTGACATATCGCTCACAATCTAACTCTAAAGGACCCCGAACCTATACTCCAAATTCTAATTCAAGATCAATAAAACTACGACATATCTGTCACTGTCAAATGTGCAAAAGTTACTTATGTCTTTGTCAAGTGAATATTTCAGATGTAGCCAACCATTTTATATCAATAATTAAATTATTATTAATGTATGTCTAATTGTGGCTAACATTTCTAATAAAAAGTATATAATTTTAAGGAACAGTGAGACAAAGTTTAGTCAAAAAACTTTAAAAACTCTTTATAACAGTCAGGTTGACAATTCAAACATAGGATTAGGTTTTTAAAATTAGATGCTTTGTTGGTTTATTTTTCATTCAAAAATTACGAGATTATGTAGAATCAGTAATAATAACTTCGTGTATTACCTACAGAAATTTTCATCTTAAGTCAACTATTTTGTCAAATCTTTGAAACTTAAAAATCGACTAAAGAAAGGATAGGAAGGGTTAACATTTCTCTAAAAACATATGAAACTCATGCCTTTTTATTTTAACAGTTTTTAAACCAAAAATCGTGTGTGTGTATGTATATTAATGTGGGCATTTTATATTTATGTAAATAAGTAACAGATACTTGTTTATTGAAATCGCAAGTTTAAAACTACTGATAAATTAACTATGTCAGTGTAGGTTTTTCTTAATTAAATAAATACCATTGTAACATTATGTCTTTGTAGTGACAACCTAATTTGGTCTTGAATTAGAAATCGGAGTTTAAAGTAAGGAATCCGTAGTTGTAGTTTTTTTTTAATTTATCGTAGATTTTTTTGTTACCAATCGCTAACGTAGTAGCAGACAATTCTAGTATTTATAGTATACATTTAGGAGACATTGTGATAGTCCTCGTAAATTCAAACCCAAAATATCCATTAGGTACGTAAATTTGTAACGACTAAATAAACCTATAAGAGTAAGACTAAAACTGTACGAATCGAGCATTTGTATTCCGAACGAACATTCTACTCGAGCTCCCTAAATTATTTGAAAAGCCGCCAGTAAATTTATAAAACAACTTCGGGCGGACCGGGTTTCAGCAAATTGAGATGTTTATTGAATAAAATAGAATTAAATTATTTTAAATGCAGCTAGGTCTTAGGTTGGGTAAAATTACCTATAACTATTGAAGTTTTCAGAATGGAATCATGTTGGTTACTTACAATGTAAGACATGTAAAAGAGCCCCTGGGGCCTACTTACAGAAATAAATAATTTGAATTTGAATGTTCTGACGAATAATTAGATGTTTGTATCTTGCATACTAAAGCGAGAACAATAACGAATTTTACTCAGAATGTGATCTTATTTAGATCCAAAGTATTTGAGTTTCATAATAACAGAGACATTCACGTAGAATTTTCTTAAATAACAACATTTGTCGAGACTAAAAAAACAGACGTCATGTTATTATGATGAAAGACGTTATTTTAACGGGGTTCTTTTCCTTTACTACTTTCATAACGATTCCTTGAATTTGCCGCTCGAGGAGACTCCGCAATCAGCGTTTATAGGTTGATGTAGCGGCGAAAATTAAATTTTGACTACAATAAGGCCGTTCTTTGAGCATCTGTGTAACGGATGCACGCGGTAGCCAAATTTCTGGTTATTGCGGCTTCCTAAACACATTCACGGCTAGGGCGTGGTCAAAAATGTGCGTTTTAGGCTCAGTGTAATCACTTTTCCTGTAAAACACGCTGTCCTACTCATTTCCTTTCCCAAAAAGCGAACTCTTCCACTATTCATGATTCATCTACAAAATCTAATTATAAATATATACTCGCTTTTTAAAGAGGTATCATGTGTAGTGTTTCACGTTATTACATTTATGTTTTGTATTGAGGTTATATAATATGTTGTGTCGATTACATAATATGAATAGAATCACATTTTAAAGAAATATATCTAAAATGTGCATATTAAATAGTGGTGTGTTGCGAAAGTGCGCTTTGTAAGCAAGAAAGATTTTCAAAAGAGTGTGGTTTCTAGTAAAGAGGTAACATTTGGGGGATAATTTCGCACAAATCGAGCTAGTCCAAAACTAAGCAATGCTTGTACTATGGGTACTAGACGACGATATACATACTTATATAGATAAATACATACTCATATAGATAGAAAACATCCATGACTCAGGAACATACTCGTGCTCATCACACAAATATTTGCCCTTACCAGGATTTGAACCCGGGACCTCTAGCTTCGTAGGCGGTGGCACTTCCACTGAGCTAAACATGTCGTGAACATGTTTTGTTGAACTTAGGCGTGAGCGAGCTTAGAGGTGTGTTTTGTATTAATAATTCAGAACGAAATTTACGCAAATTCGAATATACGAGTAATATACAATTCTTTTGAATTTATTGAATAAGTAAGAAAATCGGAACCAATCATTCCATTTTCATTGAAACTACGCCCGTATAGTCATAGTCATTTTATTCAGAAACAATATACATTGTGTTTGAAATTATATCCTCGATGCGTGGTTCAATATCTCCTGCCCTTGTCCCATTTTGTGTGGGGTCGACAAAACATGTTTTTCTTTTCCATTCTTCTCTCTTGTTTGTCGTCTCAGCACTCACTCCTTTCTTTCTAATCCTCCTTTACAATTCATCCATCGCTTCTTTGGCTGCCAACTGCTCTCCGTCCTGTATTCCTTAAAATCTTCCGTTCCTTAACAAAATAATTTACCTGTATGACTTTCATCCTTCCTCATTATATGCCCATACATACCACGCTAACTTTTCATCTTTTCCGTCACCGGTGCGGTGCTACTTTCAAACTTCCTCTCATATATTAATTTCTAATCCGATCCTCTCTCGTCACTCCACACATCCTTCTCATGATTCTCATCTCAGCTGCGTGCACTCTTCTTTCATCTATTACTTTTCTTGTCTGACACTCTGATCCATGCATTATGACAGGATCGTTTTGTAGACCTTCCCCTTGAGTTCCTTATCGATGCCCGGTTATAATACAAAAAGCAATATACAATATAATATAAATATAAAATTTTCTAAATATAAGTCAGCTCAAATCAGTTTCACCTCGTTTGAGCTATACATAGTTCAAAGGAAAATGTCAATACTAAAGCCCCAAAACATTGTCACAATTTAATCGCCAGTGAGTTGGCGTTGACTGCTCGCTGATAAAGCATCCATGCAACGATGCATCTGAATCGGGCCGTGGGATAATTTGAATTTTAAACCATGACAGGCGGTTGTCAAATTCACTCGCGCGAGTGGAAAACGCGCGTCATCGATTCTCGCTAATTGGATGTAACTTTTCACGGCACCACCTAGCCGCCGATGGACGCCGTCCAACCCTAGCGTGAATGTTTCATACGCCGCTGCCTCGCATCGTTCAGTCCGAATTCGATGAATATTGTATTAACTCAGTCATGATCGGCCAATTAATTAAATTTTTCCCCTTTAAATTTTTCGTACCTGACTCGAAAGCTTAACCGAGAGGTTTATTACGCGATCGTGCTGTTTGTTTGGAGTGGCTATTAATGGCGATCGGGTGTACTCTTGTTTATTAAAGCGTGAAACATGAGTGTGCCACATATCGCTTTGTGACAATAAAACCTGTTCGTTGGTTTACTTTATGTATTTACGGCGAGGGCGTACATTAAATCCTGAACGAAGCGGAGGATTCTAAAGTAGAATCCGGAGAGCAGTGAGGGATTCAAGTGTTAACGCCCGTGGTGAAAATAATTTTGCTACCTTGTGATACATACTACTTTTCACACCAACTATTGTTTAGTTATTGAATACAAATATGTTATGCCATACGTGACGTAAAAGATAATAATCGTTTTACAAAATAGTAATATATTATAAATTTAATAATTTGACATTTAATTTTTATTAATAATGTGTGACGCACTTTGATTAACTATATATTTCGTTATTTTGGTAGGTAGCGTTTGTATCTGAATTTTCCTCATAGTCGGTGTGAAAAGCAGTATGTGTCACAAGGTAGCAAAATTATTTTCACCACGGGCGTTAACACTTGAATCCCTCACTACGCTCCGGATTCAATGTACGCCCTCGCCGTAAATACATAATTTTGCTCCCTTGTGACACAATCTACTATTACATTAAATGTACATACAATAAATGTGTCCATTCTTCAAGCTTGTATTGTATATTTTCGTTTGTATACTAAATAGTAATCTGATCGGGTTTAATATTTTTTTCTTTTATTTGAATTAGTCAAGTTTTGCTCGGAAAAGCCTCGAAATATTATGTAACCTGTAAATGTTTACCATAAGGAGTTTACATGGCTGGTTATTCGTGTAGTGCTTACGAGTTGTAATTTCAGTTAAATATTTTAGTACAAACTAGCTAGCTTGAAAGTTTAGGCTGAAAATCCTTCGTCTAGTTTAGGTACTTAGTCATTCGTGCGTAATGGTCAACACCACAGGGAATTTTAAATTAACTCAGAATAACTTGAATACTTAATTCAGCCCTAGTCTTAGTAGTTATTTTAATTTAAGCTAAGGGTACCTCCATTTAAACGAATTACTGTTCAAAATTAGACATTAGATGTGCCATTTTCTATGTTTGTTCAGAAAATAAAAATATCCTCAGCACTTCCGTTATTTAGCCCAGGGATAAAAGGAGGTTGCCCTGCGCTGCTGTTCTTTGATATTTATATTTGCGACGCGGGATTATTTCTCAACAGAAATAAAAAAGGTAGCGAAAAGATATTTTTGTGTTTTTTTCGCCGCATCGACTTATCACCTGCGTCCAGCCGGCATGTGAGACTAAGGTAAACTTGGGGCGTTATTTCATAAAGTAAATATTTATGAGGGAAAGGAGTTTTCCGCGCGCCTCTGCCGGTAAGCCGCCTGATCCGAAAAGACATAAACCTCGAGGGATTCAGTTCTTAGTTCACAGACAACGCCTCTTTATTTTGTCCCTTTTTGGAATGTTCCATTGAAGTGCCGAAGAACGTACTATTTTGGTACAATTGGCATAGTTTCAAATGCAAACGGAGTCTTTGTTTGACTTGGGACGAGTTTAGCCCAGCTAGCGGGATTTTGATAAGTACTTAGTTAAATTTGTATTTGCCAAGGTAATAAAAGAGTCATTTTCAAAAAAATTGTACACAATTAAGGGATTTAATTAAAACAAAACTTAATTTATTCCTCTGTGTTACGAAAGTTACCCATCTAGTTTGTATGCCTAACTTTCGTAACACAAAGGAAGCGATCGTGATTTTGTTTTTATTAGGCCCTTAACTCAGTACAATTTTTTTGAAAATGACTAACCATAATTATTGGATGTAACATGTAGCTGCTGTTGTTTTTAGTAAAGTTGCACGATAGCTATTGGCGATTACCCTAGTTTTATAACAAAGTTTTCCGTTGGACGGGTTCATAACACGAACGAACAATTTAATAACTTCATTTCATAATTCTGTTGGAGTAATCGCATTTAAGCGAATTATTGAAGAAACAGGTGAGACGAAGGAACGTTTCGTTTTAATAAATTGAGTTACGGCCTAACCGCGTGAGGGATAATCTAAAGAAAAGTCAGAAAAAGTGAACAAGCTCCGCAAGGTTTACGCAAATTTTACACGGAAATTTTCTTAACTTACCAACTTCGTATTATTATTACGCAAACAGGGGCCGAGTTCGACTTTATCCAGCCCGCGCCTTGGAGATGTTAAATTTGATGATAACGATTTATGGTATAAAGTTACGTTATGGTGTTTATATCTGGCTTCCTTCATGACATTAGGTGGATGTGTGATAAAGCGTCTCGATAGGGACTCACCGTGTTTGCCGGTGGTAGCTGCCGCGAGGGCGGTGCTAAGTACCAAGAGGTGCACCAGCATGCTCCCTCCCCCCTCTCCGGATGCGCATCGAGCTGAAAGCGCACCGCCGACACCGACCTCTGAAACAAAATTAATATCCCCCATTAAAACATGCCGCCCTCTCTACTCAGATAATAACAATTTTGGAATTTCAATGTTTCCATGCTAACGTTTAAGCGATCTGAGAAATGACTCAAATTGGACAGTTGTTAATAGATTCCCACGCCACCCCGTTGTGAAATCGTAAAACGGTAGCCGAGTGAAACGGGAAACAAGTTTCGCACTGTGAAATAAAATATAATTCCGCTGAGGAACCGGAAGCGGTTTGAATAACAACTCTTTAATTGAAAGTTTAGCAATTTGCTGTACCCTCTCGAATGGACCCGAAGGCGAGAGGGGCAACTTTCATCCACCGCGTTTCAAAATTGAACGTAGGCAGATGCGCTTAATTACCGGCCCAGATGCTAGCCTCCGCACCCGCGCCGCCGCTCATCTCGGAATGAACCTCCACCTTAGACCCCCAACGATATTTGCCCGCTTAGATGCCTCCAAATGCCTCTTTTTTCTGAGTCTAATTCTTCGCCTTGCCCTGCCCTTGTAGATTACAAAGTTAATCACCGACTAAGTGATTAAAGTACCTATTAAAGAAAATCGGTAAAGTTCCTGTTAACTATCCTGATACTGATTCCCAGAAATTAATTTAAATTTAATTTGATGCAAACGTGTTACGCACCGTACATGTGTTTTATTAAACTCAATGCGACATTTCTCATTCGAATAGCATGATTGAATTCGTTGTCAATATTGAGAGTTTATTTGTATAACGTTGATAACATTCGTGAGTATCATTGTACCCGCCTATTGAACGGATTTTGATCTTTGGAAACCCGAAGAGAGGTTTGAGTTTTCCAATATCGTGCCACTAAGTGCCCTCTACGCCGAGATATGTGATATAAGATGAGTCGTAGTCAAATAGAGAGATAGCTGGCATAAAGACGTCGTTTCGGAGGGCTGTCGCGGGCCCGAGCCGCTAGGGAAGTGACGCGCACGGTGTCACGCGAGTGAATCAAACTTCCCTTTACATTTTATCTAACTGCAAGGGCGGTCGACTTTATGTTCCTCGCCCTACTTGATTTAGTTTTGATGACAGAGGGGAGCGGCTTTTAGATAAATGATTTCGAACCGCCCGTCGACACTGAGAAGTAATTTCGGGCACGGATTTGCAACAATGTTTTAGTTTATAGGTTCTCGATGCTCTGTTGGATTTAATGCAGCGTTTATAAGGGATGTAATGAAATGGATTTCGTCGATAAGGGTCGGTTAAGTGGATTAGATATTATTGCTTGCTAAAGGAGAACGGCAGTTACGTGGATATTAGCTGAATAGGACACGTATTGTTTCGCCAAAGTTATTATGTTTTGTTTCACCGCGTTATTAATAAAAGTAGGTAATAAAAGTGGATATTACAATTGCAAAATTATGGCGTAAATGGTGCCCCAATCTCTATTTAAAAATATGTTCATTTATATTTACTGCAGCTATTTATATTTACTGTACGATTGAATGAATTGCAGCTCTTTTGTTAATGAAATAGCAGTTCAAATGATTATAAAGTTACCAACTTTTATATGGTTGTGTTATAATACGGAAGTGCATTATTTTATGGTTTTTTCTAACACGCCACGGTTTGCAACTTAATCACAATTAGAAGGAAACCTAAAGTTCCTGCAGAATTCCTACTCTGCAGCAAACGCTAAACATAAAAGCATTCCAATGGGAATAACTGGATACGAAGTGCCAGTGAAAGTGTTGGTAACAAGATAAGTCCGTCCACCATAATACAGTGGGATTGGTAATCCGGAAACTTATGCTGTGGTTTCTCTACCGACATAAGTCTTGAAATGCAATGCTGGTTGGTTTAGTAATAAATCTGGAGCTCGGCTTACTAGCTACACAAAGAGATGAGACGGGAGACTGAGTGGACGAGTGCATGTACTGTGACAATGCACTAAATACGTCAGGTTCATTCAGAATACTGAGTAATAGTGTATTGTCTTGTTTTGCAAATTGCAATTGCGCTGTAAAACGGATATGTTAAACTTTTGTTGACTGTTGCAGGTACCATAACAATATAGCATAGGACATAGCTTATACGCACATAGCTTTTTTTAATCTTTAATGATGATGAAAGTCTGTGATGACTGAAGCAACGTGTTACACAATTTTGCAGTAAAGGGTGTATTTTCAAAAACGGAATTTCGCTGTCATGACATAATGGCGAATACTGAGAAGATTCTGCCTTATTAGAATTGGACTTATGGTTACAATGTAGAATCAGTCAAGTTCTAACAAGTAACCGACGAATGCCAGTCCATTGAGGAGGAATCTTTTAAATATTGGTGGCCAGAGAAATTACGCCAGCGAAAATACACCCTAAAACAAAATCAAAAAGTACTTTTACCTATTCGTTTTTTTCTGGAGATTTAGTTAAATCATCGAATTCTTACTTCATAGAAAAGTTTTTTCTTCTGTACTGTACCATTTTGATAGCGCATCGGCCAGATTATGTTTGTTTCGTAACAATCTCAAATAACTGGCCAAGATCATGTCGTACCATGCTCAGTGTAGGGTTCCATAGCCGTAACTATAAGGAAATGTGCTACAGACAAAAATAAAGCTAAAAGTTAACACCTGTTGTACTTTTACCTATTCGTTTTTTTCTGGAGATTTAGTTAAATCATCGAATTCTTACTTCATAGAAAAGTTTTTTCTTCTGTACCATTTTGATAGCGCATCGGCCAGATTATGTTTGTTTCGTAACGATCTCAAATAACTGGCCAAGATCATGTCGTACCATGCTCAGTGTAGGGTTCCATAGCCGTAACTATAACGAAATGTGCTACAGACAAAAATAAAGCTAAAAGTTAACACCTGACTACGAAAAAGAGTATGACAAGATTTCTGTCCTAGCGCCCGCCGAGCGGGCTCCCGGTGTTGAAATTGTTCAGGGCTATTTTATCTCCGTCCAGTTAATAATATGTTCTTTTCATCACAGTATGACGTAAGTATAGTCCTTAATTTCCACAATTAGTTAAAATATTTCGCGCTGGGCTGCTTTACTGATTTATCACTTTTTAGTACAGATTACTTTGTGTAGGTAGGTTCAGGATTTTATTGAAATTAAACATTGCTCACAACTATTTGACTACCTCACCCGTTACTATATTCTAAATTTCATCAATATCCATCGTGTAATTTTTGAATAAAATGCCTGTGACATGACATGTGTGTGCCTGTGTGTGTGGGACGGACGGACGGACATGACGAAAATATAAGGGTTCCGTTTTTGCCATTTTGGCTACGGAACCCTAAAAACAACGGTTGTAGGATATAATAATAAATTTACATTGTAGGTATAATCTGGTCCAAAGACTTCAGGACACTTAACTTCGGCTTGGCCTCTCGTTAATGCTTACTTCTAATCAAGCAGTCGTTAGTCCGGCCCGGCACTCGATTACGACTGTTACGGGATACAAAGGGCCACGCGACACTTCCGCGGGATAAGGATAGTTTGCTATGACTTTGTTGATTTCGTGTGAGCACGCCGTAAGAATACAAATGCCGGGTTGATGTAACTTTGTATTGCTGTCCTTTTATCAGTGTTCGGTATGTATTGGTTTACCGATTTATGTGTCTGGGGCTCTTAAAGTTTGATGTTTATTTACATATATTCTTACGTTACTTATTGCTTACTTATATTGTACGCAAATGCGGAAGTTGGTCATTTATTAGCTTTGTCCGTCTTTTACTCAACAAAGAAGCAAATAATTGATGATGATATGTTTTAATAATAGAAAAAAAGATGCTAAACAACATATGTTAGATGTTTGAGAGCTTGACACTGTCCCAGTAGTTGCCGTCTTGAATGTTCGAAGTCATCAGCAGACACAGAAGTTTTTGTGGCAAAAACATAAATTAACTAGGGACTTCCTCCCGATATTAAATTTATCGATAACGTTTCAAATACATAAGTATGTTTTTTTAGTATTTTGTATGTTCAAAGTGACATTTCATAATAGATCCCGAATAAAATAGAAATTAATTAAAATGCTGATCACTACCCATCCATGTTATATAATGATAATATGTAATTTAAGTAATTCATAGGCATACTCTTTAAGCATTTTAAAATTCAAATAAACATCAATTTAAACAACTAAAATTTTATTATTAACGTGTTTCTTACACATAAACTTCTTTTAATGCTATTCAATCGATTTTCATACAAAGTAAACTGAAACCAAGAGTGCCTTACACCATAGGCCAATTTAGGTATTTTGTATGATATTGTGTATCATAATCATAATAGTACCTACTAGTATACTGTATTATAGGCAAGGACCTTCAAATAAATAGCCGGACCGAGCATCGCTAACAAAGAACTGAAGCATGTCTAATCGGCCGGCTACCTATCTGTGTGTGCTGCTCGCTATAGGATAAAACTAGTTTATGTGTGCGTGCGGCTCGTAAGTACAGGCAGCCGGCGCATTAGAAATGGCTCCAGTTCTCTGTTGGCGAGGCCTCCGTCCGGCTATTTATTTTAAGGTCCTTGATTATATGTATGCAAGTTGAATGTGCATAACAAAGTACAATCAGTATATCGATAAATTAATATCGTTGGGAAGTCCCTAGGACAATTTTATTCGTGCCACAAAAACTTCTATGTCTGGTCATCAGCAACAGAGGTGACAGCAGGGTGTCGATTATAATAGTCGACACCCTGCTGTCACCTCAATGATTGTGCATTAGCATGTCAAACACTACGTTTACCTTAGGTTACGCTTTATACCGAAATTGCGGGCGTATAAACTAGTAAATCAAAAAAAGTAAACTTAAAACACGGACAAGAATATACGTTTCCAAATAAAATTGCTTTTTCAATTGCCTATGTTGTAAATATTTTACACTAGTTAACTAATTATGTTCAAATTATTCGAAGTAAACTGTTAATTCAGGGATGCACAGAAAATAATTAACTTTTTTATTTACAAAACTATTTCGAACAGTTTATAATTACTTTAAATACTTTACCTACACCTCATCAATGTATACGTCACCTGCAGCTTTGAATCTCTAAATTTCCAATAATTTGCATTGCGTCAATTACATAAATTAATTGCTAATACTTTCTTTAAACAATTTGTAGTCAGACGTTAAGTGTGGCATTTAGTAAGGGTAATAGTGTCTACAGTAACAAATATGTGTTTCATCGTCATTAATCTTCATTACGGTTCGCTTAAGCTGCGAGTATGTGCGGTTAGCTCGGGAAGGCGACCTTACGTACGTATCTATTTGTGTCATCAGAATCTTGAAACTGTTTTATAGCACAATAGAATGTTCCAACTTTGTTGTTTTGAAATCCTTTATCGAAGTACTTTGATGTACTTCCTATATTTGCTCATCTTTTTGAAACTAATTCCTAATAATTAGCACCTGTAACCCTCCTAAGAAATTTGCTTAAGAAAGTTTTGTATGTTCCATATATGTGAACCGTTCCCTACAACGAAACTCACGCCGAAAAAGGGGACCATATTCAGGACGAATTCATAATTATAGTTTATCTTTACTGACAGAAAAGTTTCCATAACTAGCAACTCTTAAGAGGAAACAGGAGGGCAGTTTTTCCATACAAACGTAGTCCCCTGTTTCCTCCCTTCCGGCCGCCATCGCAACCGTATTTCGCAACTAGTTGCGATAGAGAACTAAATATTCTTTGTACACAACTGGTTGCGATAGAAGAGTTTTCATTATGTGTTCGCAACTAGACGTCGTTGTCGACTATGTTTCGCAACCAACAACTAGTTGCGAACAAGAAATGAAAACTCTTCTATCGCAACCAGTTGCGTACAAAGAATATTTAGTTCTCAACCGCAGCTAGTTGCGAAACGTGGTTATGATGGCGGCCGGAGGGGTTTCCTCCCTGGTTAATGCCAGTAGAGCAATAATTTTTTGTCCAAAAATCTATGGCTACTATTGATATGTTCCTATGTTTTCCTTTTTACGATAAATTGATTCTCAAAAGAGATATTAACCTTCAAAAACCTAATAAAAATGCCAGATTTTCCGCTGTGTTCACACATCCAGAAAACAAATTAGACTAGATTATTAAAAAAAAGGAAAACATAGGAACACGGCCAAAGCCTTTCTTTAATGTTTAATGAAAAAAATAGTTAAATAGGTTAAGTTTTGGGGAAGAAATCAGGGGACTACGAAACGTTGTTTTCATGAAATTTTAAAAGGTATTTTCGGTCCAAGCTGCAGTTGTCTCTATCGCGCTCTGCGCGGGAGAGGCGGGCAGTGCGGGACAGCGACACATTTTACAAATACCTAATTTTCAATTCTCTCCACCTTACTGTTTCCTCTTAAGCATCTTACATCTGCAAATTGTAAACATTGAGTTACGTCGTATTTAATCGTAAGTGTGCACATAGCCTTATTTTAACTGACATTGCATTTGTTATTTGACGTGGCAACCAGAAAACAAATGTTACAATTGTAAACAAATAATACAGGATGTTATAGAATCATTAATTAATTAACTTTTATGTTTTGTTGTTGACGACAGCCGCCCATGAACCAATGCCGACGATGAAGAAGAAGATGCCATATCTCGCCTACTTTAAAAACCAAATGTTTCGTAAGGTAGTTAGAAAAATCCCAGTTAGAACTAGGTATGAACCTGTTTTATAAGCACTCAATGTTACTTAAGTAGATTTAATTGAAATATTTAAGTAAGTATTGTGAGATTTGTATTTGGGCTCGTAAAAGTGGCAATTGTGTAAATGAAACACTCATTTCCTCCCAATGTGAACCCGAGCATGATCCCCGTACATATCCCGATAGACATAGATGAAAATTTCGCAATAAGAGAAAAATGTAACTGGGTGCGTTTAAGCTCGAGTCGAGACCTTTAGTCTAGGGCGGCCATCTAACAGCCGCAGGGCGGGGCCTACTACATAAAAGGTCGAAATTTGGCTATATGCGACCGTCCTTACCATGAGGAGAACATTGTGATATCTTTTTCTAAATTGAGAGTGTATAAACGCTTTAGAAAGGCCTTATAGGAACTTAAAACGAAAAAAGTTGACGATTCCTTATGGAATATTCCACGGAATATTCCATTGAACCTCTATAAATAGCGAAATAAACGTTATTTGTTCAGTTGCCACCAAAGATCCGACTAAGAACAGTCACCTCAGAACCGAACCAAGTGCTAAGTGAAAGCACTAGAACCGAACCTAAGTGAACCTAGATCAGTTAGGCCGGCTTTACACCTGTAAGTTTTACTTACGTAAGTAAGGACGCAGCTATACGTTAGACTGAGATAGCTGACTGACTATCTCAGTCTAACGTATAGCTGCGTCCTTACTTACGTAAGTAAAACTTACAGGTGTAAAGCCGGCCTTATAACAGTATTTTTATAACCGTGATCCGAACCGAACCCAAAGTGTTGTGAAATAGTATTCTTTTACCTAGATATTAAGTGTTAAGTATAAGAGGGAATTATTCTTTGTTTATTAGTGTTATAACTGCTATTATTGTGTGCTGACTTTATAAACTGTGGTGTATTTTCCGTGTAAATAGATTAAGTGTTATAAGTGTTAAAAAAGGATCCTGATGAGTTTGTTTGGGCTTTTCTTCTCATCAACGTGCCATAGGAAATGCCTAATAGAGTCTGTGCAATAAATCAAAGTGATAAAATAACCGATCCTTATTGAGCCGTCATAGTGAACCCCATCCGGAAGCCTAACAACCTTTCGCTGTAGATCCCCTTAAGAGCTATCGAAGTTTAGTTTACACCTATTGACTGCGGGGCTCCACGAGAACCGTGGGCGCGTGGTCAATATTTGTATTTCAGTTATAAATTTTAAATAGAGTTAGTATTTCAATAATTTATACACCACAATCTTATTTATCGCCTGGACATGCCCGGATTTAAATAAATGATTATCGTAAGTTTACATACTCTTATGGTAAATGTTTAGGGCGTTCCTGAAAAGAATCAGGAAACGGGACAGGGCTATGACGGGCCAAATTAACGTCAAAAACCAAAGTCAAAGTTCTTTATTGACATATTAAAATGCACCTATGGATGTCAAGATTTACCACCGAATCCAGCGTGAAACCTTTGCGCGAGAAAAACCTGATATGAAACTCGGCGAGGTATATATTTTTTTCAAAACAGTACATACTCTTATATCATGATTGAATGACTACTACACAATTTTTTTCGCACAGTACTTCATGCAGGACGTTATCATTTTCCAAATATCCCTGTGCATGGCATAGTCGTTTATTTTATAGTATGCCCGAGTAATTAGTTTTTCATTTACGACAGATCTATAAGGTAAACGTCCGAGTTCCCGACAGGTCAACAGAAAATATTTATTTGTTTCGCAATTACTTATTTTATACATCTAAGCAAAACATTTACATGCGTTTGGGAAATTTGACCTTTATTTTTGATAAATGGAGTCTGTTTTATATGGTAATCATACCGAAATTACTCATAAAATAATAAAAATGTTGGTTAATCTGATTGTAGTAATTTTTTCTGACAGTCCCAATTAATGTCATCTCAGTATATTATGTTTAAAATTTTCTGAATAAAACGGCTGTGATTTAAGGACAGACAGACGGACGAACATACATACAGATATGACAAAATTATAAGCGGTCCGCTTTAGTAACATTGATTATGAGATCCTAAAAAGAGGATGACAAGCATTGGGACTATGAAATAAACGGATTAGTCCCAATAGATGTCAGCCTTGTCAAATATCTTCTTTATTGTAAAACTGACGAGTAAAATATCAAAGCCACGGATATATCTCATCGTTAAAACGTCGGCTACAAGTGTAATTTTAATTTTATCTTATTTTATCTAATCAAAATATGGGTGACGAATATTGTACAGCGACGAGCACTCAGACATTTACCTTATTTAGAGTCTGTAATGTAAGCTCTGTAATAGTTTTTGGAATTTTATTATAGAATTTAACACAATCAAAAAGTATTTACGAATAAAACGGTTATGAATAATTCAATGGCAAAAAAAGAATCGTAATGTAGGTAGACATGTGTGTGTAGCTTGTGAGTGAGTGATTCAAAAGAGCTATATCAGGTGGTATAGCTCACCGGCTCATTAGCTCAGTTCCGAGATAAACAACTCAGTATATAGATTTTATCCCTTGAAGTGAGTTAATGCTGCTTAAGAATACAATACCATTGAGATGTTAACCGCAGATTAGGATAATGAGAATATAGTTTCAAAAAATTATAACTGCCTTGAAAGATTATTGGATTATAGATTCTAAGTATTTACTAGACAGTAAAGTGTAAATGCACTTATAGATAACTGCGATCTTAATTTGTTTAGCATTTAACATTCGCTCGACGCTCGGCAGGTGCGTATTCCGTAGAGAAAAGACTGAGAGATATTAAGAACTTTAAGAGCGTTGGGCGAATATGAAATGCTAAACAAGTTAAAATCGCAGTTATCTATAAGTGCATTTACACTTTACTGTCTAGTAAATAGAATCTATAATCTAATAATCTTTCAAGGCAGTTATACTTTTTTGAAACTATATTCTCATTATCCTAATCTGCGGTTAATCTCTCAACTCACTTCAAGGGATAAAATCTATCTTTCAACTCACTCGTTCACTCGCTCTCTACTAGCTCTATTGAGCCGTGAGCAGCGATGAAAGACGCGATCACAGAAATATATCGAGATAGAAGTAGCAAGTTCCTCGATTTATATGAGAACGTTGCGTGTCAGATTTTTGCGTTTGACAGTTTGAACGGCCATAGTGCAACGAAGAGGTAATTTGCGCAAAGCGCGACCATATGTCATAAAACATGGCACGCGAAATAAGCATTTGTTGGGTCTACTTTAATACATGGTTTGTGGACGCGATCAACTTGAACTTTTCGTCCCTATCTTGTAACCTCTCTTTCGTTTGGAAATATTCGCATTTGGAGCTACTGAGCTATAGGAGCTAGTGAGCTGTTGACACACCAAGGAGCTACTGAGCTTGTAAGAGCTAGTGAGCTATTGACACACCGCGGAACTACTGAGCCAAAAGAGTTACTGAGCTAAAAGAGTGATACATATCTTGGAGAGCTAAAGATTCTTATCACACTTTCCACTTTAGTAACACATTTTGCGCATGTCTAAATGTAGGTATGATATATTACGTACCTAACATAAAAACCCTAAATAGAGAGAATGTATCATTTACATTATTATGCCAATAAATTTTGGATGCAAGTGCATCTAGATAATGAATAATCTATGAAACGTTCTTAATTACAACTGTAATTGGGCAAGAAAACGCAAAAACTTAACACCTAATTAACTCTACATAGGTACCTCTCCACTTTGACGCCCCTACGAATAAACATCAAACAGAGCTAAATTAAACGCTCCACAGATAGTTTAATAACTCGGTTTAGTCAGTGATAACAAGCGTAGTAATAGTGTACTAATTACTGCTTTGAGCAGGGTCTAATTTACGGCAATGTTTTGCACTTCATCGGCGCTCAGAACGTACATTAATTTCGACTCAATCCTAACTAAAACTAAGCGAAAATCCGCGCGGCGTGTTTGTTATAAATGCGAAATTAATTCTAAACGGCCAGCTATAAATCTCAAGAGATTTAGGGTAATAAAACAAAAAATGAGATTTACCAATTTGATAAAACAAAAAGTTTGTTTGGCAAGTGCCCCATAGGACAGGCCGTAAAGTGGGCGCGATGCCGCCTGTCCTTGGCTTTGGCATCTGTTTTTCGAAGGCCCTGCTTTTTGTGTGCTTCCAACTTGTTACACGTTACGACTGCTAAGTTCGAGCTCGTAACATGAATATAAAGTAACAATTTACTACTGATTTGTGACAGTGAATTGTATAGGCATTATCTCTATTTTTGTGCTAGCCATTAGAAAAGGTAGATAATCTAAGTTAAGGTGATAGCCAAAAGTAAATTTCTTGCCCGTTATTCATTCAATAATTTAAGCCTTTTTCTTATACTGATCTTAACTCGGTATAAAAACTACTAAGTAAGTTTATAAAACATCGCGCAGTGTAGTGAAATAACTTTAACTGGAAGACAGCAATGTAATTTATAACTTTAATTTAAAAATCGCCTTTTTTTTTCGAAATTGGGTAAGCATAATAAATGCAAAGTCTGCGCTATACCTATAAGGGGTTAAAGGGATTCGAGTCACATTAACGACATCCTGTTTTTATGCTTTAAGTGGCAACTGAGTGGAAAGTGGTCATCGCCGCCTATGGATAATTGGATATGATGCAATACCTGCATATGGTTGCTTATGGTTGGAGCTGCATTTAGTTGAAATGTGTGTCATTTTATTGCTTTACCTATACATTTTGTCTACTTTTACAACATCAACTGATGGATATGTTTTTTATTCTATAGTTTGCTTCATTTTGTCCGCGCCAAACAACGAAGAAGCCCCAAAAAATCGCAATAAATTAGCATTCTTCGTAACTAAACTTTTAATTACTGGAAATATACAGCGTGTAAGTCTAAAACGGGCGATAAATTAAATCGGACATAGTATTCATTAGTGTAATCATGAAGTAAAAGGTTTTTTTAAGTTGCAGTTCATTACGACCCCATAATTAATTTTTTTAAAATTTCTCAGCAGCAATGTACTGTAAACATGGTTGCGGTACGGCGGTACCGAAATGTCAACGTAACTGTCAACGAGCGCTTAACGTGAGTGTGTTTGCATTACATTGCGGGCTGAATTATTTTGTATGGACAAAATTACTGTTGCAACTTTAAGTAAATGTTATCTAATTACCTTCACTTTGTCCTATACTAACCACCGTTAAGAGATTCGCCCGTATTAGACTTACACACTGTATACATTTTTGTTTCTCTGCGACGCCGACGTCTCATGATGTTTTGCACAGACAAAATGAAGCAAACTAGAAATAAAAAACATTCCAGTCCATCTGTTGATGTTGTAAAAGTGAATTATTAACCCCTTTCCTTTTGCGTGGCAAATCGGGAGCCTCGTATCACTTTAAGGAAGGGTTCAAATATCTTGGCGCCCAAGATTTCCCTGCAGCTTTTTCTGTAAAAGGTTTAATACGGCTATTTTAACATTGTTCACCGTTTCATGGATCAACCTTTGTGTGCGTTGGTAGACCTAAAGGTTCGAACGTCGGGTTAATAGTTTTGTTCAGAGCAGGAAAAATAAGACAACTCTTAAAAACTGGGTGCAATAAGGTCACGATAAACACCTGATAACACCGGCGGCTAGGAAGTGGTGGGTAGCGTGTAAATACAGCATGTATTTTTGATATAACCGCAAATTGTAACTAGACGTATATTTTGATAGGTACCAGTGGCGTGGCCACCAAAGAACTCGATTCCTACCGGCTTGCCTAATATCAGGCATTTGACCACCTTATTCTACAGCTCTTAAGGAAAATGTACGCCAAATCTGCACCGGCTTGCCCAAGGATATCTATTACGCCACGCCACTGATAGGTACTATCAAAGCCCTTGAAATAAATAGCCGGACGTAGCATCACTAACAAAGAACTGAAGCACCTCTAGGCCGCCGGTTGCTTAACGCTGTTTGGTCAGGTCAATGTGTGCGTGCTGCGGGTAGTAGGAAAAAACTTTTTAATGTGTGCGTGCGGCTCGTAAGTAAAAAGCAGCCGGCGCACTAGAAATGTTGGTGCGGCTCCGTCCGGCTTTTTATTTTTAGGTCCTTGGGTACTATGAAGTGATACCGCAATCAATTTAATGTGCAGTGTTAACTACCATAGCGTAATTAATTTTTAAGTTTTTTTAGAGCTGTGATGTATTGCGTACATTAATTTGACGCATTTTCATTTCAGATGTCCTGTTAACTAGCAGTTCAGGTGGTCACAATACCGACGATTAGTGTCAAACCTTATATTTTGTCACCATCTGACATACGGTATTTAAACATAACTTTTCGCGTAACCGTACATTTTAAAACGAAATTGCCCACATAGAAGAAGCAGATCTAGTCACAGTTGCGACGTCACATCAGCAAGTACGACGTACGTATTTAATAAAATCGAAATAGTGATACATTGCGTGCCGATTTACTTTATACGGCAAAGTCATACATTTTTATAAATCGTATGAATACTTTCATGAAATTTATAAAAAATATTTATTAGAGCCTTTACTAAGTAACCTTAGAGTTTGGGGTTATATCAAAAATACATGCTGTATAATAATTATCTATTGGCAAATATTTGAACGGAAGTTAAAGTAGGATAGGAGTATATTTCGGTAACCATGCTAAAAATTATAATAAAAACGGATTACGTAATTAATGTTATCTTAACTTTTGAATTTTTAAGTACCTAATAACTTTAACCTGTTAGTTGGACTAGGTACCTAAACAAATCATTTGTTCCTACAACCCAAAAAGCGAGTTGATTAAACTATATTGTTTGTTCACTTAGAAAGTTTAATTCTTGAATCTGAATATCACAAAATTGGGCGAAGAAGATTAAAAAATGTACCTACTTCAAGCCACAAAAGAACAGTAAAGTCCAAGTAGCATATTTTAATAATTTCGCCTAAAAGGTACTAGAGTCGTTTTAATACAAACTTATTGCTGGTAGTTAGAGTGCTGAGAATTAGGAAGGTAATTGAAAGCAACGACTTGGAAGGCAGCCTTGGCCACGACTGGGCGACGCATCGTTCGTATAGGTAGGTTTGTTAATGACCGTCGCCCCCTCTCAAGCGGGCCCCATAAAATTTTACGCAGGCTACGTTTTGTAAAATAAAGTCACACCCCGACCCATCCCTTCACACTCCAAAATAACAATGAATTCTAACTACGAGTTGCTAGTTTTCATCGGCTTTAATTTAAATAATTGTCAATTAAGCAGTGCGGATTATTTTACCGTTTCATTTAGATGTTCCGAAATTTCTCGTTTCGTGATACTAGTTATTCTTTAATCTAGGGATATTGTGTATGAGAACGTTACCGCAGATTGGTTATACGTAACTAAACATTTCGCAACTCTGTTATCGTATTTCAGTAGTTGTTGGGAAGTCGTATTCATAAGCCACCAAGTTTCTAATTGGGCCGCGGCAGCGTAAGTTTCGTTTCGGTATATTCATCGCTGTTTGAAAAAAGGCGATGAAGAATTAACTTCGTATCCAGCATATGACATTTTTCAATCCCACCCTGACATTTTTTTAAATATATTGTATAAGTACTTGTTTATAATAAGTGCGCAGTATTCTAGGGCCATTTGCCCTGCCATAAACATGAATGGCGCCAAAACGTCTCTCTTATCTTGGGCATTTCTCGGAGGGGCGGAAGCCGAGCCCTAAAGGCGGTACGCCGTTCTTCAAGTGTAGCCCTAAAGGATCTCGAAATAAGGGCCGAACAGATCCCTTTGAGAAAGCACTACGTCCTCGGAGCAAATGGATTGTGAAAAAGAACTCACCATCGATTCCGTTATTGATTTTTATTTAGTTGATAGCACTCGACTTTAGCAAAGCCTTAATTTAAATCTTGAAATATACTTGTCTTCTACGTTTTATTTAGATTTCGTCCGTGTCTATTGAGCTGGGTTTATTAAATTGAGTCATTTGAGCGTTTCGATTTAGTTTTTTGGATGTCTGAATTTGCTGCTATTGAGAAAGTCATAAACTAGTCAAGATAAACGGTTTATTCAGATATGGAGCGGAGCTTTATCAAATACTCGATGTAGTAAACATATAAAATATTTTTTCTACTCCTGTACTTTTATCTGTCTTTTACTTGGTCACGAACACTAATATAAGAACATACATAATATGAGTTCAGAGAAGTCTATACTCTAATATCGTCACTGCGTGTCACTAGCGAGTATACCTCAAATTAAAAAAAGTTTACCATAGACACATACTGTCAGTCATACGTCATATTTGCCTTGTTTAATTTAATTTTGTATTTTATATTTTAAAACCGAGTCGTAGAAAAAGTATTGTATGCAACGAAAACGCTCATGGCGTCTCTATTTGCGCCATTTTTTTGAGCCTACTTATACAACTTTTGCATAAAATACTATAGAAGGTACAAGTATTCATTATTATCTTTTATCTAGATATAATAAGTCCATGTTTATAATTATTATTTTGCAATCAATTCTTTTTTATGAATATATAGAAAATATTTAACACATTTTACTCGTATGCGTAAAAAGCGATTGCATATTACAAGGTATCACAATGTTATTTTATTATAAAGTATGTAATAACTAGATTACAGCAGAAATTGAAATAATTAAATTATATCACATGCCAGAGTTCGCATATTACTTATATATATGAAAGCACAGCGAATGAAAATAAATCCTGAATTTAAGAAAATTAATAATAATTATACCTACGCCAAAATAAATAACTGGTAAAGTTTATGTAGACCGCGTACCTATTGTTTGCATAGGTTAAACAATAATATGTTGTTTACACATATTAACAATCCCATATATAGAAAATATCCTGCGGTCAAACTGTTTATACAGTTTAGCAGGAAACTGCCATATAATTAAGAATAAATATGTGTTTAATAAATAAATAAATAATCCAACTCATTGCAATAAATATATTTGCAGATATAGAATATTTGTGCACATTTATTTGGTACGGGAGAGTTGTGTATGAAAATAAGTTATGATTCGAGCACTATACTTCTGCACGCCGGAAATGCTGTGCCACAAAAGGGTGCGGCGCCTCCGCGGCATGGTGAGGACAATGAATATGACGTCTAAAGTAAATTTTGCAAGATTTTATTAATTTTTATTTAAACATTACCGTTACGAGATCTTTTTGCGCTATGATGCTTTTCAAGAAGTGAAATAAACAGCGCAATTAAAAACCAGCAAATTAAATTTCGACGACTGCTCATCTGATTTTGCTTGCTGCATCATCAGTAATCTGTTGGTTTATCACTGCTTAAGCACATAGTAGGTGAATCCCCTTGGTGTATTTAGTATGAGTTAAAAACCTTTTTTTTGTCAATTCATTATAACGTTCAGTTCAAGCAGGCAAAGATGGCGCTCTCGCATGACTACATATTCATGGGAAACTCGATGCGGCTAAGTCGGAATTCGTCACCCGTTTCACTTGCGAAACTTTGTTGCTCATGAATATTAAGCAGATAATGCAGTTATAATATACGCGGTGCCAATATTAATGTTGAATTTATGCTCACTTGGCTTCATTTACGATGTCTGATTTAATTAGAAGTTGAGACAATGGGATCGACTTAGTTAAGTAAGAGTTGAATTAAGTTTTTTCACATTTTCGTATTGATTTCTAACTTGATCTTTTATATTGCCATTCACATAATATGATCTTTTTACCTCCAAATAAAAATTATAATAGAGTTTTGAAGATTTTTATTCTGAATATGTTTTATACTGAACCTATAAAAAATAAAAATTAATTAATTAAAAAAGTAAGTTTTTACCCACGCGTTGTTAGTGTTGTAACAAACTACTAAATGTTATGTTGGTTTCTATTTTGTATTTTAAATAATTTGTATTATAGGGAACGTGCACGACGAAGGTGCTGCCAACTGGTACCGCCAATCTAAACCATATACCCTGTCATGCTGGGGCCACATTGACGAAAACGCCGTTAATAACGTTACTTTATCGCGTTGAAGGAGGATTAACGTCAGTGTAGCTACGACTTTACTATATTTGACATTGACGTTTACATATTATCATTGACATTGACAGCTTCATTTGACAAGGGATAAGTTCGCCTTTGTACATATACCTTAATTTTGTAACCCTGTAATTTGTCTTATTTTGTGCAATAAAGTGTTTACATACATACATACAAGGGCGATAGGTTCCTTTTTTGTCCACTCGTTTCTCTTTTGTCGTTTAGTGCTGCCACCTATAGTTCGTGCACGTTCCCTATATTAAATAGGTACTTTTTCCTAAAAGTCTTCACGTTCCTAAAAGTCGATTTAAAAAATCTTTTCTCAATATCATTTCGAGTCTGAACGGATAAGTGCGAATACGGATCGAGAAGTGTCGGAATTATTTCTAATACTCGAGATATTGGGGTTCCATTTTGAAACTCTAGTGGCCGCCACGGTGTCGTAATGCACTTAACAGAGACTGTTATTGGAAAATGCCATTTAAAGGTTTCAATCCTGCAGGTTTGTTGACATTGTTGTTTCTATTACTGCCTGACGTTGATGCATTGATACTCTAAACTACTATGCATTTTACTAACAAAATCACAAATATTATATCGAGTGCTATAACGTAGCGATCACCGCTTGTGTCATAATAAATTTTATAATGTTTATTATCTGCAAAACAAAGGCACGGCCATACCATCCTTTTCTCAAAGCCATACAGGCCATTTTCAACCTCCTGTATTTTTGTGCTGGCTAAAGCTAGAATCCTGTATTTTCAGGGATATATGTACATATAGGGTACAATAAATGTAACCAATATCATATTTTTGAAAGATTGATATTGTATAATGACATTCTTAAATTATTGTTTTTTGTATAAAACTGTGCATGCGTTCATATTTTTTATTGTGTTAATCAGTTACAATCTATTTTGTAGTCAGAAGGTCAATTAAAGTAAAAAATACTTAATTTTTATGAGTCTGTAACACATTTTATGTTTATACCTACAATATTCCATTACCGACCCATAGGATAGCTATGCGATCGGTAATAGCATGTTCTAGTTACTATTACCGACTCATACAACTGCCGTGCTAGCGATATATGCAGTATTTGCAGTTTAGAAGTATAGGAAATATCAACCTTATTTCATCGGAGTAAGTTTAACATTTCCTATACTTCTAAACTGCAAATACTGCATATATCGCTAGCACGGCCGACAATAGATATACAACCGGTAATCGGTAATAAATGATATATACCTATCGTATCGGTCGTTAAAAGCGTCTTCTGGTTGCTACTACCGACCCATACGACAGATATACAATCAGTAATAGCATGTTGTGTTTGCTATTACCGACCCATATGATAGATATACGGTCGGTAATAGCTTCTTATAGTTGCTAATACGGACCCTTTGCCTATCTTATTGTTTCATTTTATTACGGTCGGTATTAGCTGCATTAAAATCGTTAATAGCTTCACTGCCCTTTTTATGGGTCGGTAATAACAACAATCGACTTAGTCACTTTAAGAACATTTTTTTACATGATAGTTCTTTATTTTAAACCAGTTGACTCCGTAAATATATTCCTTATAGGTACATAACACTAGTATATAAAAATAAAAATAAAACTATATCTGAAGGCAACCAGTATGCTTTCAAAGTATGGTCAATTTCAAAATTGCCTTAATGGGGGCGGTAATACCTGCGTTTACTTTACGAGTACATTGAAAAAGTTGACGGTTGAAGTTGTTTTTACCCGAATGCGGCGAAGCCCAAAGGAGGGTTATGTGTTTGACCTGTATGTATGTATGTATGTCCGTTCCTGTGTCCGCTCGGTACTACTCAACGGCATAACCGATTGTGATAAATGATACATCATTAGATTCGTCTTGATGGCCCGAGTGTCACTGGGTATGAAGTTCGTTAAAATAAACAAAATGGCGGATTTTATGCACTTTTAAAGTGCACCGCGGTCGGGTTTTTTTAGTAAAAATATTTAGTTATTAGCGGGTGCGTTTAGTTTATTTCATTGTTATGTTTTATTTTTATTCCTCGAAAATGTGATGAAAACCATTGTGTGTATTACGGGCAGTAAGCAGGTTACAAACTCGAGTCATTAAAAGCCTTCTAATAGACTCTTCGTTAGTAATCCCCTTCTTACTTCCCTTAATACAACATGTACTATTATTAAAGGTTCTCAAATATTCAAGAGATTGAGTGTACAAAGGATTTGACTATTTTTAAATATGTGGGAATTTAACACATCTAGCTCTATCCATAGATCGGCGTAGATACGTTAATTCCCACTATATTATTACGTGTCTCAACTATGCTGTATTGTTTGACATTGACTGACTTTACCAGAGTCTTAAATATATATAAAATGGTTGTAGAATATAAGTACTTTTGCAACGTATTAACTTCTTTTATTATTCCTTTACCCGGATATACTTAGGTATAACGGAATAGGATGAGATTGTTTGCCAACAAGCAGTGTCCGCTTATTAGAAGGGCCAGCGTAATAAAAACATCGCCTTATTACAGGGTCTCCCTTTAGGGAACTCGAAAATTTAAATTTGGACATAAAACGTTTTGTTTTTGTTTACGTAATAAAAATAACAACATGAGATTTTATGCGA
This sequence comes from Eudemis profundana, assembly GCA_947034925.1. Taxonomy (NCBI): domain Eukaryota; kingdom Metazoa; phylum Arthropoda; class Insecta; order Lepidoptera; family Tortricidae; genus Eudemis; species Eudemis profundana. The sequence goes on from OX344798.1 coordinate 11,550,354, forward strand.
CAAATAACAACTCAATGTATGACCATTGCGATCATTGCTAGCGTTTCACAGCTTTGATATTGCGGTACAATTGCTTGGTTACATTTGAATATTTGTTTATACAAATCTCCAACTATAGTGTATTTGCTTAATTTAGTATACCTACCTGTACAGTATCACTGTGCAGCAACTACATTCAGAAATTAGCTAGATACGTATAAGATATGTAACTATTTTAATAACCCGTGCAGTATCGATACCCAGGCATTTAGTTTTATTTTTTAGCATTTATTATTTTACTCATCTCAGATTTTATTTCTAAATAACGTTGTATAATTTAATTTACTCTACGAAAACATTTAAATCTTTGTTTTTTTTTTCTTAAACGAATCATACACATTCCTAAAAGTTGATCTATAAACCCAAAGGGATTAGTTGAAAGCTGTACCGAAATACATAGTGAAATGAGATTTATTGCGTAACATAAAGAGCTTTAATTTACAAACTATAGATATAACGTGTTCAACAGAGAAAAGTAAACATTTTTATTTAATCCGGCGTGTATAATACGCATGTAAAATTCATCACCGGCTTCGAGCTAGTTAAAACGTATAACGAAAATTTGCTTTCGACCCGAGCCTTATAAATATTAATATTTCCTATCTCAGCTGTTAATTACCCAGACAACTACGGATGAACACCGCCCTGTATTCATTAGGGCAACCTAATTAGCACAAACAAACTCTTGTTATGTTCAGGGGAGGCATTTCTTTGTCACCCTCTACATTGAACATTGTTGGTAATTCTTGCTTCCTAAATGCTCTTGCAGATTAATGCGAGTCATTTTTAACTTTTCTGAATGAACGAGATGAGCTGTACTCGGTGGAATAATATACAGCTTAAAGAGTGGTAGTTGTTTTGGATATAATAATGACCGATTAGTGATCATTAAATATAATGGCAACTGAAATGTTATGTTATGATTGTAGTTAAATACACAGCGTTTGTATTTTTTGCTTTGTTAAAAGATAGATAAGTCCGATATATGAAAAAGAATGTACCTATAAAAGTTGTAGTTCTTAACTTAAATTCGCGTCGGTCGGTTTTCCATACAAACTAAAAAGACATCAATCGTTTTATTTTATAGCTTGATACATTTCATTTGCGTGAATGTTGCCACTTTTTGGGTACCGAACCAGAATTTTTGTGGTGGTGATTCTAACTATCTTACACAGACAAAACTTGTGATACAACATTATATCCAATGAAGTTATATTTTTGTTGTTATATTAAACGTTTATTATGCCCCTTGAGTGATTATATTCTTAGAAATTATGTCAAATGTTGTTATATACAGTGAAAATATATCTAAAGTTGTTATATCAATCATTACAAACCTGTAAAATGGATTATAAGAGTAATGATAAAAGAATATTTTACATAAAAGAGAGTATATTTGAATGAACTTTGTGCCCATTTCGTGAACGACCCATTAGGTTTTATTGCCCCCTTCTTTGATAGACAAAATGAAATATTTTGCTTACTTACTGATTGCTTACCAAAATTTGATTAAACGTGGGACGCTCAATGCAGCTAAATATTTAATTTGTTTACCAAAACCAGGGTTCATTTTTTGGACATTATTTTTATCTAAGACCCTTGTACAACATGAAAAAGCAATAAATGAATTATGAAATTATGAAAATCATTTAGAGCAGTTCGGTATATCATTAATTGCAGATAGATTTATAAATGTTTGCTAATCATAAGTTGCTTACCAACTAGCTAATTTGCCTGACCAAATACATCTTTCTGTTCACCAAAATAGGAATATTTTGCTGATGGATTAAATGATACCCATTGATTAATAAAGTGAGAGTGATGGACTCAGTTTATTAATCAATATTATTATAAGTTTGTTTATGAACCTTATAACAAGTTTCATCTCATTGCTAATTACTTGAAATTTTCGTTTGTTATTTGATTCAATATTATTCATCTACCTATATAAATGGAAATAACATATGATCATTGCACTACAAATTATGCTTATTGCTTAAAAGCATCTGATGTTTCTACGTGATTGTAATAAATGTAGTGACCAATTTAAAAACCATAAATCATCCAAACTATCGGACACTCAGTGTAATATTCCTTTCATGCTTATATTTATATTATTGCTACAGTGACAAAGATATTTTTTATGGACAAATTTATAATAATAAAGTTAAAATGATACCTGACGGAAAATTTTCATATTCCTCTAAAGAGAAGAGAAATCCGCAGCTGCGGCTTCCAATAAAATTACGATTCGTTGGGTTTCTGTCAAACAGCCATCAATCCTGGCGTACAATTTTGACTTATAATACAGTAGGAAGGGTTACTCTTTCCTTTATAAGGTTTTTAATTAAATACCATTTCGTACCCAACCTTTCTTAATATTTACGGATCTGCCCTGACGAAATCAACTGAATTTGAGCTTATATTTTCTAAATCATTATTATTTTATTTTTGCCTGTTCGGATTGTTTATTTGGGTCATACAGGTTTTGAAAAAACGTGTGGACATAACAATGATAGTTAACGACCCGAATACACATCACTATGTTTTTATCACATTTATGCTTAAAAGTAGGAGAGTAGGATTATTTGCCTATTGGGGTCCAGGTAGAAAATGAGACTTTTAAAGCCCCTTATTTTGTGATGTCCACAGGAAAGATGCGAATATGTACTCAACTCATACTACAAAATCTGTATGACCCATTTGTTACTTTTGGAAAACTCCACAACATCGTATATTTAAGAGCTAGGCTTTTGCCGATAGAAAATAATCCATAAAATTCTGGCTCAAGTCTTCTTTACAAAAGTTGACATTCGACCCTTTGTTTTAACCGACTTTCAAAAGAAGGGTGGTTCTCAATTCTTCTGTATGCTGTTTTTCTGTATTTGTGAGTTTATTGTTACGCGATTACTCCATGATTTGGAAAATTATTTTTTTTGTATGAAAGGGTATACTTTCGAGGTGGCCCCATAGTGACCAAATCGGGATCTGATGATTAGATCTTGGAGAAATCGAGGGAACTCTTCAGATGTAATAGTCACACATATATAGCGATTTGGGTATTTTTCATAGTAACTCGTGCATTTCGTATCAAAAGTCGCTTATTTAAAAAAAAGAGGTTATTGCTACAAACTGATAGGATATCAAATAGCAGCCATACTAGCTTCCTCTAAAGAGTGAGTTTTTTTGTTGCGCTTTGACATACAATTAAAAAATAGGGCTCAGGGCAGTTTCATTGGTGGTGCATATACCTATGTATGTATGTATTTAAACACTTTATTGCACAAAATAAGACAAAGTACAGGGTATATGCATGGATGACGGTGACTTCTCTCCATCAGATAGATCGTCTGCTCCTTAGAGACCCATGATAAATAAGAAAATCTAAAAGAATCAAGTTCGTGATTGTCATCTCTCTTTCGTCCAAAATGTGATTAATGTGTCGCTGATTTAATTATGGCTGTGGCTACTGGCTATGGAACTCAAAGATAATTATGGCTTGTTAAACATATAGAAAGATTATTACATCTAAGATATCGAAGTAACTTTAAATTCATCTAACTGAACGTTAAATTCCGTGTCATGGTATGATTTATGTAATTATTTAGTTTAAATAAAAATAACTGGCCAAGAGCATGTCGGACCATGCTCAGTGTAGGGTTCCATAGCCGTAACTATAAGGTAAAAAATACGATGTAAAAAAAGTACAACAACAAAAGAGCGTATCTTCATAGCAATTACGTCCTTTTGTTGAGAAGCGCAGTTTATCGGCAATAACTCAAAAACGGTTAATTCGATCTTGTTGAAAATAATTTTCGTTGAACGTATTAATTAAGCGTTACCTTCGTGATTTTTTTCATATTTTTCGGACGCACGGTTTAGAAAATAGAGGGGGGGGGGACACAATTTACACAACTTTCGGAGCGATTATTTCCAAATACATTCACTTAATCAAACACATTACTTAAAAACCTTATAGTGTTTTTTAAAGAGCTGTCGAACTATGTACCACCACACGTTGATATTTGCTGAAAAAATTTTTTTTACTGTCCTTAACATGTATGGAGTGCCCCCCCTAAAAATATTTATTTTAATTATTTATATACCGAACTAATTAGCGGCTCATAAAACACACCTATATTCCAAATTTCATCAATATCCATCATGTAGTTTCTGAGTAAAATGCCTGTGACATACGGACAGACAGACAGACAGACGGACGGACATGACGAAACTATAAGGGTTCCGTTTTTGCCATTTTGGCTACGGAACCCTAAAAAAAAGGCACTACGCTGTGTCATCCCATAAAAAAAAACCGGTCAAGTGCGAGTCGGACTCGCGCACCGAGGGTTCCGTACAAACTCATAAGTAGATACGCGAATAGTTCAAGAAAAACTGTATGTCGATTTGTTTAGTAGAAGCAAATAAGTATATGTTATGATTTTTGCAAATTTCTAAAAAACAGTGCAAGTTAGGAAAACAGTTATATTTTCCCTCTAATATTGAGAACCTGACGTGTAATGATTCTATCTAATAGCAAGGACCATTAAATCAAGAGGACTGTCATTCTCCATACAAAAAGCTGTTCCCCGAATTTACAACGCCATCTATGTATAAGCTTGGTAAAATAATTATAATATTATTTACAATTATTTAACTTTGCAAACGTGACACAGTATTTAAATGTATTTACATTTATTTATTATTAGCTGTTTACGAACTAATTGTTACTATACTATGTTTCTTTGTTTAATTATAACATCGTTAAATGTTTAGTGTTTTAGCGCCATCTAGTTTTGCCCGGAAATCCCCTAGCGTGAAACATGCCATCGCTTAGTTTTGCTACTCGCCGCTAGGGATTTCAAGTTTTGTAAATTTCTAAAAAGGTATTAAAGTTAGCAAGACCGTTCTATTTTTCCTGTAATATTCAGGTTGATATTTATAATTAGTAATTATGACACATTTTTCTGATCAGTAACTTCGGAGATAATAGGGGAGGAATGGTACATAAAAATGTATAAATCAAAAACTACTTATTTAAGAAAAAAAATAAAAATGCTGTTTTAATCTACAAATTAAGCCCTTTCATTTGATACCCCACTCAATATAATAGCCCTACTTTCAATTTTCAAAGTCCCATTACGGAGCCTTTTAAAAAAAAAGTAAAAAAGGTACAAGATATTTTTTATGTCCAATAGGCTCGGGTTAGCTACTTTTAACACTATTCCAAATTTCAAATCGATAGCATCAGTAGATCCTGAGATATCTGGCTGTGACAGACGGACAGACAGACAGACAGACAGACAGACAGACAGACAGACAGACAAGACAGACAGAGTCGCACCATAAGGGTTCCTTTTTTACCATTTTGGTACGGAACCCTAAAAACTATCAAATTAGAGGTTAACTTACAAACTATCTGTTTATGTAGACGAAAAAATAAATTTACTACTATAAATAATTTACTGCTATAATAGTACATTACACAACTAGGGTGGTAATACAAAGAAAGGCCGATATCGCAGAAGTTTGCGGCCCGAGCTGCAAGCGAGGGACGTAAATAGGCGATCGAGGGCTTTCTTTATTACCTCCCGTGTTGTGTACAGCATTTTATGTCTACATTTGGCCAGAAAGCGGCTTTTTCCGTACGCGTAGCGTGCGGAAAAAGGCACTTTATCGCTAAGTGTGGCCTAAATGTATTTCTTGTACTGCTATCTTGGCATCATCAAATGTTTGGTGAAGCCAAATGATAGCTACAACTGACTGACTGTCCAATTTTTACCTCATCTTTTCCATTTCATTTAGGAAACGAGCGCGATATTCCACTCAGTTTCCTTATAATTCAATCCCGCCTCATTAAACTGTTACTTCAGAGTCAAGGTGTATCGTTTTGCATGAATAACATAAATATTATAATTTGGTCTTGAAATATAATTTAGAAGGTTTTTCAATTAACATTTTATTCATGACATGACCTTACGGTTTGACTTCAAATTAAGCAAAAAATGTATTTTCTTGTAGGTACACAATTTACTCAATTGCTCAAAGAGTAAGTGGAAGAGATTCCTTAAAACGATTAGTTCCTCTTTGTGCACATGCCATTATTTCGCAACCGTTTACTATGTCTTTTATTATATTGTAAAATAAAGTGTTTACATACATGTATAGGTAAAAACTGTTTGTTTTTAAACAAAAATCTAAATTTGTTTGCGGATTAAGCACCCAACTATGAAATTACAAAACCACCGTTTTCTCCGTCAATGATTGTACAAGTAAGCTTACTTACACATTGCGGTAGTTTTGGCTTGATCAGATAAGTGAAAAACAGTCGATAAGTCGCCGTGTGCAAGCGGCTGGCCTTCGACACGCGACATTCTCGACGACTGAGGTAATCCTCCATTAGGCCAAAAAGCCTCCTCACTTATCTACGACATCTGGAGGATGTTTATATTTTGAGGGACTCCAACAACCTCTATAACGACTACTCTTATCGTCGGCATGTCTATGAAAAGGTAATCTTCCATACAGCAAAATACACTCTAAAGTACTCGAAAGAAAATTCACAGTGTTTGACAAAAAGCTCAATTTTGCTCAAGTATTCGAGTGGAATTATCATCAGATGAATGATGATATTAATTCTTACGCTTTGAACATAAGGTCTAATTTTCTTCGCGCGCTCGATCACGACCCGTGAGCCTTTGATTTGGAAGAAGCGAGTTTAAAACAATGGTATTAAATTTGAATTTGGTTTGATACGGAGAAACGGCAAATAGAAACATGTCAAACATAGCTCTGTTTAATGTCAGACCTGTCGGTAGAATTCAGAATTTGAACCCTTCCTTAGTGATTCCGTGAATTTGGCTCTGCAGCGCAATTACGTTGTAGGCATTACGAGGGTGTACTCGTAATTAGACAAGCTTAGGCTGTTTTCATTGAGAAATCCTTTCTTAAAAATCACTATTAGTTGCGTTACATTTGGTTTTAGGTCGAGCACATCTTTTCTTGTTTAAACTGTGGACACAATGGTTGCGATTTTGCGTTTGTTTAAATAATTACTTTAATATTCAGTTTCGCAAACATTTATACTGTAATTATGCTAGGGAACGCAATTATTGGTGAGTATTTGTAACTGGTAATTTACCGATGTTGTATCTTGAAACTGATCAACTAGGTAATAATTTAATAATAATTCTACAAACAATGTTTCGTCTAATCGTTAATGACCGTCCTTCATTTATGTTTACCTTTTAGTAGAACAAAAAATAACTATCAAAATAACCACTAATAATAACTTTGCAGGGTTTTGTAAAATCTTTAAATCGTTTCAGTGGTTATGATAAAAACCTAAATATCACCATATATGATAAATAAAAGGAGAGGATTATTATTTCAGATTGTAATGTGTGCAACCTTATTAAGTACACTACAAAATTCCCGTTATTTAATACTGTTGTTTTAACACTACATTTATTTCTGCAAAACAAAAAAAAAGCGGACTGCTAGTAGAGTTGTAAACATTATATTCGTGTTTTTTAGCAAGCAAAACTTTGTTTTCAAAATAAAATAGCTCTTGGTGAAACTCGTGTTGTATTCCGAAAAAAACGTAATATCTTTGCGCTTTTGAAATGGTGTTTCCTGAAACAAAATTCACAGTGAATAGTGAATAGATTTTTCGAGAAAATCCTAAAGGATTATCAAAATGTTGATATTAAAAAGGCTAATGGAACCCGAAAATCCACTTTTTATGGGGTTCCAAAAATGAGAAATAATACGAACAAAAATATCCTTTTGCTGGAGGGGAAATAGATTGGTCACGTCTGCCGCATACATTAACAAAAGTCAAAACTTGCATCTGGATTCCGCACGATCACAGGTTACGAGACAGGCTCAGCTGTATCTAAACAGTGCAACGATTTTGATGTATTCATAATAGGGCTGGCTAGAAATTACTAGGGATTTGCAGGGGATCGTATAACTTCTGCAAAGTACTAAAATAATGGGTATTTCAGGTGCACAAATATTGTACAAAAGTTAAGTAATCCCAACAAACATTTGTTTTAAAGTAACTGACGAAGACATAGACAGTTCTGTGGATTATGAATAAGAAGGTGGATGTCTTCAACACAATTAAAAGGCGTAAACTGCAATGTCTGGATCACATTACTAGACAGCATAAAGACGAGGTTTTACTAATAATCCAAGGAATGATACTGGGACGCCGAAGACCAGGCAGACGTGAGAATTCTTGGCCCAGAAACCATCGAGTGTAGTGTGATAACTAGAGAAATATAACGAGGTAGAAGGAAATTTATGAGAACCAAAAACATAAATGTTTTATTTCATTTGGTGGTATTCGATCAATTAATTATACCATTATTATCAGATTTGAAAATCTGATAATATTCGTAATATTGACGGAAACTTAAGTTGACAGCGTCCAAAGTAGGTCATCGTCACTTCTTTTTAACACGCGAGATACAATAGTACATTATGATACAAGTGTGCGAAGTTGGTCATTACAGTCGAGGCGGTATTGCACAGCCCGAGCCGCAAGGCGAGGGCTGTAATAGAGCCAAGACTGTAATGAACAAAGCACACGCGTATCATACGACGTTTTTCAACACACTTGCGAGGAAAAAAACAATTAGGTAGGTATAAAATACATTTTTAATTACTAAAGCAATTATTGAAAGTACAATTACTAAAATGATACGCAACAGTTTTTGTTGTATGTTGCACAGTATGTGTTATAGTATTATTAAAAATTAAAATTTCACTGTGGTGTTCTTGAGTAACTGTAAATGTTGGAGATAGTGATACATTCCCATAGGAGGTGGATGGGCGATCTAATTCTCCTTTAGTCAGAGTAGGCGGCACACAAAAATCACTGGCATACTGGCATATGAGGTAGAAGGTTGCGGTTCGGGACAAAACTTCTTAGAAGGTGGCTCCAAATTAATTGCTTGTTGTTGGGTGCAAATCTAACTGTACTTCGTCACTTGTACTCGACATTTTCAGTCACAAATCAGCAAATTATAAAGGAACAAATGTTTGCACAAAATGGCGGAGGTTTATTTTTTCGCGCGCCGTATATTTGGTTGAATAACTATGCGCGCGCAGGTTAAGTCCAGAGGCACCGAACACCGCCATTCAGCCACAATATATTAAACTAAATAATTATGTATTTTTAATAAGAATTTACGGTAGTTAATATTGTATTTTTTAAATGCTTAAATAGATAATTAGATGAAGTATAAATCTTATCTTATCGGATTTTGACTACAACAAGTTTATTTAATTACAAAATAATAAATCTTTTGGTAGGTAACAACCTCTTTACGGATATTAAAAAAAGTGGAATTATAAAAACACTAGTGCGGCAATGAAAAGTAAAACGCACTAGTGTGTAATAAACCGCATTCCGGGCGTAAGACCAAAGAAAAAATAGCAACTTTACGAGCAAGTGTGTTGAAAACACCTTTTTCTTCTACCTCGATATATCTGTGGTGATAACCAGCTGTCAAGATTAAAATTGCCAGCTGAAGGTGGCGCCAGAAAAAAGATTAAAGTAACTAGATAATGTATTATATGAATATGTAGAAACTCGTACATCTTGAGTAGGTACTTCTACGAACATCAGTGATCCTATACCTCGTGTTATCCGAATCATAATATAATATTTCATCCTGTAGCCAAAGAAAACTGACCTAAAACTCCTCTAGACCGTGTCATTACGGTATAAATACAAACGCTGTACCGACCAGCGACAATTTAACGAGTGCACGTGCTGAGGAAAGTGAGTTAGGGTCGGGTGTTCATCATGTGAACTTTCCCCGACTTTATTTATTCCCCGAGTCTTCCCCAGCTTAATGGCGCCTCAAGCGCTAATGTGTGGCTATAAATTAAACGATAATAAGTTGGGACAACAACACTGCCCGTTAATGACTGCCTAAAGCGCGTGATCCATTGGCGATAACTCGATTTCAAAAAGGGCGATAGGAAAGGGGGTTTCGTTCCGTCAAAAGTGCGTCGTTTATTTGTCGGATTACATACTCACTAATGGAATAATGGATCGTCTGGTTGAGCGGATTCCTTAGCTTGTCTGCAGTGGATCCTGGGCCTTAGATAGCGGCACGATCCGTGGACACTTTAATAGAAAACGTATTCTTAATTATCCTGAGGTGGGTGGAACTCATAGTAGGTGGATTATTAAATCCCGGTGATTAACGAATAACTAACACAAGATACAAGAGAATATGTATTTGTTTAGTGTCACATAAATATAAAACGATATATACGATCTATTGTCATAAAGAATTGTGATTATTGAATTTGTTATAAGAAAACAAGTTAAATCAACATAATTTTCTGAAAAAATAATGGACTCGAAAAGTGGGGTCGATGTTTAAAACTTGTCAAAACCCGATTTTTTTACAAATGCAAAAATTGCATTTTTATATTCTGGTAAGATCAGCAAGAGAACCAGTGTAATTACAGGCATAATTATGACGCAAAATTTTAGTCATCGGGATAATTCAGATATCGTCACGGCTGCACTTATTTGCGCGTGCGCGTGGCAAGGTGGGTGGTACCAAGACGGGAGGCCAGTTAACGTACGAGTTGAATGCATTGAGGGTTTCCCGAAAATCTACCTGCCGGCGGCACGGTGGAGAATAGTCTTCTTGACAGCAGATGTCAAAATCTTGTGGCGTGATTGGTAAATTTTGAAACCTCTTGCACAAGTGTGACACGCGACTCTTTGCCGCACGATAAATGCTACCTATCTCTTTCCACTCAATATAGTGTAATAGTGACACAGGTGATGCTCTGTCGCGCGAGAAACAAAGTCGTGGCCAGTTATGCTAGACAGCCTGCTCTCTAAAAGACCGTTCGCCACCGTGCTGCCAACGGGTGGAAGCTTCTATTTGCCATCGGGAATACGACTAAACCCGAAGCGTCAATCAATTACCGCCTTAAATGATTAACATGTTTATATCCATCATTAATATTAAACTTTATTCAGTGTCAAATATCAGAATGAAACTTAAAGCAAATTAAGAGATAAATACAAACTTTTCCCATAAAATACGATGGCAAAACATTATACATTACACTATATGTGTACAGTCGACGCCACAAATATCTTCCTGTCCAAGGAAATAAGGTTGAAAAGTGTAAACATATTTATTATGTCGGCTGTACTCTTCGGTTTGCCCACGAATCAGATTGACACCACGCCATTGGTACTATAATAATAACTAATGTAAAGCTGGAGGATACCTCTAACTTCTTTTGCGGAGGTAAAATAACTTAAATGACTATTTCATTGTTTTGCCATAGTCAATTAAAAAGTATACAAGTGTAGATCAAAATGGGGGACCGTCTGGTTGCATAACAACTATTGTCATATTATTAATTGTCATAACAGTTTAAGCATAAAGTTGATGCTCATATTTTTTTTTTTGGCATAAATTGTCCTATGGCATAATTGTTCCGTGTCATAATTATACGGAGTCATAATTGGTTTAACCATAATGTAAATTGTCATACATTTATTAAGTCATAATATTGATGATTATAAGTCGTTTTTGCAATAATTGTAAATTTCATACGTTTATTAAGCCATAACATTGATGATTATAAGTGGTTTTAGTAATAATTGTAAATTTCATACATTTATCAAGCCATAATATTGATGATTATAACAATCGTATTGCATAAATTTTGATAATGGACTTGCGATGGTTCTTCAAAAAAGAAACGATTTATATTATTGAAGTATTTTTAATTTCTACTCATTACACAATATTAGTGACCTCACACAGAACCAAATCGCTGCCAGAAAAGTAGGTTAGGTTAGGTTAGGTTAGAACTGTTATCTCACACATAACCGAATCGCTGCCAGAAAAGTAGGTTAGGTTAGAATTGTTATCTCACACATAACCGAATCGCTACCAGTAAAGTAGGTTAGGTTAGGTTAGAACTGTTATCTCACACATAACCGAATCGCTGCCAGAAAAGTAGAATAGGTTAGGTTAGAACTGTTATCTCACACATAACCGAATCGCTGCCAGAAAAGTAGAATAGGTTAGGTTAGAACTGTTATATTAAATAAATAAATAAATAAATTCATTTTTATTTCAACACATAACCGAATCGCTGCCAGAAAAGTAGGTTAGGTTAGGTTAGGTTAGAACTGTGACCTCACACAAAACCAAATCGCTGCTAGAAAAGTAGGTTAGGTTAGGTTAGAACCGTGACCTCACCCAGAACCAAATCGCTGCCAGAAAAGTAGGTTAGGTTGGGTTAGAACTGTGACCTCACACAGAACCGCATCGCTGCCAGAAAAGTATATTTGGTTAGAACTGTGACGCAACATATAAGAGAACTTTTAAAAAAACTTTTAAAATTAGGCTTATGCGTTTAGCAATTTATGCTTTTACTTAGTATGGTTAAAGTGTCGTATGAGCAACCTATTTATGCGTTTAGCATTTTATGCATTTACTTAGTATGGTTAAAGTGTTGTATGAGCAATCCATGTATGCCCATTATAAAGTATGCTTGAATAAATGTATGCTTATCAACTATATGCCCATTACACAGTATGTCCATAAACATTATGATTAAAATCGTTATGCGCATAAATGTATGACTATTTACAGTTATGCGTAATGATCAGTATGACGAATCCTCGTATGCGTATCAAAAATATGACCTTAAACTTTATGCAACCCGACCCCTACCCGATCAAAATATTGCACAACAGAAAAAGTATCACAACTTGTGACGTCATCGAAAGCATAAAAATCACTCGGCCCTCTGGCATGGGCTGTAATTTTCAGAGAAATATTTATCAACATATTTTTTATTCTTTGATTTGGTACAATGAAAGGATAACAAAAATTACTTTGACACCCGTCCCGCCCATATTTGCGCGTTGCCGTGGGCGCGGTATAGGCGCTCGTAGAATGGCGGAGCTACGATGCGTAGGCGCCTACGAGCTACGGCCGTAATGTGGAGTACAAATTGCGATTTTCAGTTAGTATCGTATTTGACTTTTTTCAAGTCTGCAATTTGTACCTAGCATATTATTGTGAGAATGGTGCCGTGTGGTTAAGCTTGCCACTCAAGACAACACGGCCACGCCCACTCTGCCAAGAGTATAGCGACCAAGAAGAAGATTATTGTAGTGGTGGCCAACCTAGTACTAAGGCCTTTGGTAAGCCACAGTCTTCAGGTAGTTAGTTTCAAACGCTTTTTTTTTATGACTGTTCTTTTGAGCCCCAATTGCGATCAGGAATTACATACAGTTTCTTGCATAGCTTTTTATCCTCTTTCCCATAGTGTACGTTTTATCCTTGGACTACATTAGATAGGGTTACCTTACCCATTAGGTTAGGTTTGTCATACAACAATTGATTTAAGTTAACAGTTTTAGAGAAAAAATAATAGGGTACTTGCCTGTAGTCAATATAAATTACTTCACGCTAGCCTTGAAATCTGCTTTCGAAAATTTCCAAAAATCAACTAAAATTCACCTATTTAACGTTTTTAAACGATTTTTAAAAGACCAAAAGCTATAAATGAGGAGATGATTTGATGTTTGAGCACAATGACGTCATTATGCTTTTTCTCATAGAAACTTCATACTATCCGAGCGTTTTGACAATTCATAAAAAGTAACTAATTTGATCTGTTAGGAAAGTACCCTATTATACCAAACATTATGAATGACGAATTGAATTGTCATATCAATTATGAATGAAATTGTCATGCAAACCAATATGGCGCCTGATTTTCCAATCAGGCGCCATATTATAGACTTTAAAATTGTAGAAATTAAATGTCTGTACATTCAAGAAATTTTAATGAAAAAACTAAGATATTGGAGGTATATGAAGAACATTTTTTCTCAGATGTTTGTGTCAATCACACCACAACGACGATTGAACCAGTTTCAATATTTTTGGTAAAGGCATAGCCGGACATATCCAGTAGGTTATAGACACTTTTTGTTCGACTACGGTGATTCAAAAATGACATTTATAAGGTCGCTCCTTCGTGAGCGAAGTCGCAGTTATCTCATATCCTGCTATTAAGTTGTAAATGGGCGTTCTGTTTTTAAAGTGTACAATTTTTTTTTTTAACATATTGTTTTTAGAATTTTCTCAGCCAAATCGTTTGTACTTTCGAACTTAAAACACGAAAAATTGTGTTTCAAAATTTCTTATGCAGATCGTCACGTTTGAGCATGAGTGATTTTTACCCGACTGCGGCGAAGCTCAAAGGAGGGTAATGTGTTTAACCCGTATGTATGTATGTATATCCGTTCCTGTGTCCGCTCGTAACTACTCAACGGCACAACCGATTTTGATGGCGCGAGTGTCAATGGGTATTAAGTTCGTTAAAATAAACAAAATGGCGGATTTTATGCACTTTTAAAGTGCACCGCGGTCGGGTTTTTTTTAGTAAAAATATTTAGTTATTTATTTCTATAAACCTGACGCAATGGAAACATTTTTTTATCGAATGTGATATTTTTGTACGCCATTGAACGTTGAAGTAACGTATTTTGTGGTCAAATAAATCCGGAGTTGTTCCGGAGAGGGTCAGCGGGCGGATGTTTTGTCGAACCCCGCAATTCGAGTCGCAGTAAACTCTGCCAACTTTTTAGGATTCCGTAGTTCATGAAATACGTGAATTGGATAGCGCGTTGCAATACTAATAGGTACAGCTTTTATATTATTTTCAGTGAAATTACTTTATTAACCATTTCGCTCGGTTAGGTATGTTTTATATCATTTTGATAGAATGATGCATCGATAAAATAAAGCAGTTGATGAAACATTATCAGTGATTCAAGGGTCATGTACAATACTACAGTGGCCGGGAAGTAAGGGGTTGCCGGCCGAGTACATATACATGGCCGAGCGAAAGCGAGGCCAGATAGTTACGAGGCTGGCAACCCCATTTGACGCCGAGGTATGTATAGTACTTTTCTCAAATATGCAATGAAATAAATTAAAAACACTCCAAATATCAAACTTTATTTTCTAGAGACACTAAAAGTAAAGTTGACAAAAAATAGATATACAGAATGAAAAAAATTAAATTGACGTTCCAAAAACTGTTTCAGTATACATTTTTAAAGTGAATATTTAGATGAAATATTTTAAATGTGTATTCTTGTAGTTATTTTTGCAATTTATAATTGTTGGAAATTGTTTATAATGTGTTATTTGTCATGTTCATGTCGATTTTATATAAATAAAACTGCATAATATAGCAAATATCGTTTACTGTTTTTGTAATGGCTGAACGCCGTGATGCTGTGTCACAAATTAATGTGGAATGGAAATAAAAAAAAAAAAACACATTGCAGGCCTAGGCCGGCAATGTTGTATGAGATTCCATTAAATGCCAAGCGTCAAGCCGCACCGGAAACGAGGAAATTTGCGGCCTATTATAATGCACGTAATGTCGACATTTCATTGCATATTTGAGAAAATCCTATTTACCTGGCTAGCATAAAAGGCCGCGGCTTTGCGCTTTGCCTGTGTGAGTGGGATACATATTGGAGCATTCTTACGCATTCTTAAAACTTTGCTTGTAGTGCGTTCGTTCACGGCGCCCACACATACAAGCGCGCGATTTACCTTTTGTAGGAAAAAAAATACTGCTACATATACTGTATTAAATAAATAAATAAATAAAAATCATTTATTGCAGATCAATGATCCATAGGATGTTAGTAACAATTTAGACTTAGTAACTATGTTAGTATGCACAGAAAAAGCGTAGGAAAACAAATAACATAAAATTACAGTAAACATGGGCAAAGACTGCCCGCGATTGGTCGCGGCCTCATCCTATTTGGCCCTACCGATGGCCACTTCGACCCAGTATTTTATTATAGGGCAGTCAAGCCTCTCCGACAATACCCTGAGGAGGCTATTGCCACTGCCACGCACTCTCCTGAGTAGTGATCCAACACGCTGTATTATGTCATGTTCACTCTATATTTAAAGAAAAGGAATTGGTAGAACTTGTAGCGCGACAAAGAGTCGCGGCACAGTTGTGCTAGAGGTGTTGATGCCACTTTGTCGTCAGTAATCGAGAGTCAAAGCATAAAAAATATGCGATACAAAATCGGTAGGTACAGTCGCCATCAGATATATCTGAGCTGTCAGTGTACTCATAAATATCTGAACACGGCTCTATTTTCATAGCATTAGAGCCGTGTTCAGATATTTATGGGTACACTGACAGCTCAGATATATCTGATGGCGACTGTACATGAATAACTTTTTAAATAACTCCTACTCTTACAATATACTGCACGTTAGCACAATATAAAAGCAGCAGAATAAATAAATAGTGATGGTTATCGATGGTAAAGTCGTTGAATATTAATCGTTTTCTGACGTTTATTATTTATTCGACAGTAAAAATTTAGGTCGGTCATATTGTCAATAAAGATGTGCCAGGTCAGTGTTTATATCGGTGTTTGTTTATATTTACCTAGCTGCAGTTGCATTTGTCCCGGTTGACCTAAACCGTCTACTATGTTGACTAGTACATAATTAATGCTTCTGAAGTCCAGTTCTATACATATACTCAGACCAGTATTTGCGGTGAATGCCGCGCCAGGGTTAACGCATTTTTAAATAATTTTAGAGTTAAATAACCGTCATTAAAAATACATTTTGTTTTTTATCTGACTGTCATCATCATCATCATCATTTCAGCCATAGGACGTCCACTGCTGGACATAGGCCTCCCTCATAGATTTCCACTTAATTCGGTTGGAAGCAACCTGCATCCATCCTGTATCTGACTGTGGCGAAGCCCAAAGGGAGGGTTATGTGTTTGACCTTTATGTCACTAAGTAAGTATGTATGTCCGTTCCTATGTCCGCTCGTAACTACTCAACGACACACCCGATTTTGATAAATGGTACCTACATCATTAGATTCGTCTTGATGGCGTAAGTGTCACTGTGTAAATTGTACACTCGCGTACGTATCGTGAAAGAAAAACAAAATTGCGGATTTATGCACTTTTATGCCACACCAGGCCATAAGGTGGCTAGACATAAAATTATGTACACAACACGGGAGGTAATAAAGAAAGCCCTCGATCGCATATTTACGTCCCTCGCTTGCAGCTCGAGCCGCAAACTTCTGCGATCTCGGCCTTTCTTTGTTTTACTACCCTAGTTGTGTAATATACTATAATGCGCGGTATTTTTACAAGCTTTTATTTACTTTCACCTATCCCAGTGTCTGTGTGTCTGTAATCAAATCTTGCGAGTCAGATTTGATCCACTTCCCGGATTCTGATTGAGCTAAAATTTTGCACAGATATGTAAAGCAGAAGACAATGCAATTTCAGGTATACAAAAAACTACATCCGGGAATAAAAGCTTCTCTCAAAGAATCATATTTTGACAGAAACTGTTTTGCAGCGCAGTGCGGTTTTTTGAAGTAAAAAGGAGGTTTAAAGTTTTAATTTTATTTTGTTTTTTTTTAGGGTTCCGTGCCAACGAAACCCTATTACTACTTTTTTATATTGGGATAAAATTATTATGAGTAACTTACCTCTGTAAACGTAGATTTTTGTTCTAAAATTAAGTATTATAATTCAGTGGCTAAAAGAGATAATTTGACAATTAACGGGACAGTTGGCAATTTAAATAGCGATTGATGCAGCAGTTGGAACGTAAAAGTTAATGAAACAAATCAAGAAATTTATTTTCAAATTTATAATTGGATGAACGCAAGCCAGAAATCGGGCTAGAGATATTCCGGTATAATATTTCAAGCTTATAATTGCTTGTCCGTGTTTTACCAAACCTTTGTTTATTTTTTGAGTCAAATACCATCGTGAGTACATAAATATATATTTTTGAACTAATAATATGTGCATAATTAAATGGAGTAGTTTAAATGCTTCGTCGTCGTCTTACGCTGTCCCACAACTCACTTAAGTGGTCAGGAGTTTACACCATGACTAATTATTTTTTCGCTTTCATCTTCGACAAACTGGCAACATAAAGCGATTTCGACAATAGCCACGGCCTCTGTATAAAACAAAGGATCCCAAAAGGAAAATTAAGAGGGTTCAATGTAGACGTCATTGTCGTAATTCTCTTTGTTATGCTGACTTTGCCCTGGAAGTATTGGAGACGAATTGCGGAGGGTTTCGTATAGAAATAAGCCAACTGCGGGTAATGATATATTTGCCATCGGTCTCGGGTATTTGCTTATCAGAATTACTCGGTATTTTTGCTAGCTAATAATATTTGCACTATGGCCCGAATAACATTCAGTACACATATCGTTTCAAGTAAGGGAACATTGAAATTGAATGTCAATAAACGCTATCTTCTTTCTAAAAAGTGAAGCACCTGAAATTATGCAAAAAACAACAAACGGTTAGGCTGTCAATAAACGCTATCTTCTTTCTAAAAAGTGAATCATCTGAAATTATACAAAAAACAACAAACGGTAACGCGGTCAATAAACGCTATCTCTTTCTAAAAACTGAAGCACCTGAATTATACAAAAAAAAACGGAAACGCGGTAATTAATATCGAAAGCTTGGCTACATTAAAACATCAATTCCTCTTTGTGATCAAACAATGAAAATAAGATCATTAAAAACTTTTCAGGTTGTCAATTAAATTCACAAAAATGTAAATTTTCTTACCTTGTGCAGTTAACGTAAACTGGTAAATAATGGCTGAAAGCATTCACATTTTATTAAAAATCTTTCGAAACTATGTCCAAATTGCCCTATTTAATATCCATTAACGTTCACTATTTTTCGTCCCCAAAATTGGACATCAACGTATCATATTAAAGTCGATCATGTGGAAAAAAGTATACGAGTTTCGAAACTTTTTGTTCGAGTATCGGGTACGTGCGGAGCGGCGGTGACGTGGCGCGGGGCGTCCGTTCTGTACCGCGGGGCGCGTTGCACTGAGCTCTCTTGCTCTTGACAAGACAATCTTTGCCTGAATACTGTACAGTGGCCCTCGACATAACAGCAACTTGTGTGCTTTCATACGGATAACGCCCGTAACGGGAGCTTTGTCTTCCTTCTACTTGCAGATTGTCGCGCCGCTAATTGGCGACGTTTGACGCCTTAAGTGGAATATCAATAGTTATCTGCATTCAATGAAATGAATTGAAAATGATAGGTATTCTAGTTCATTGCCAATAATACTTGTAATGCTTATATGTATAAGTTTGTAAACATCAGTTATCTGAGGAAGAAGGATTCAATAGTACGTTACACAACTAGGGTGGTAATACAAAGAAAGGCTGAAATCGCAGGTGTTTGCGGCCCGAGCTGCAAGCGAGGGACGTAAATATGCGATCGAGGACTTTCTTTATTTCCTCCCGTGTTGTGTACATCATTTTATGTCTACACTTGGCCAGAAAGCGGCTTTTTCTGTACGCATAGCGTGCGGAAAAAGTCACCTTATGGCCAGGTGTGGCATAAATTCCTTTTTTCTGTATTTGTTTTATTAACATGATTACTTCTACGTAAGCTATACCTTTAGGTGAGATACGAAATGTTATTGAGTATAAAGGTCGTTACGAGTATAAACGAAAATGTAGAAAAAAATGCTGTAGGGCCTGCTAAAAACTTCTTACTTTTACATTTGACGAAGCTGCAAAGAATGCATGTCTTTTGCACTGAAACGAAAGTGATAATTGACACTACCAATTATTTTGGTCTTAAGAACCATTGGGAATATACTTATTTACATAGTATACTTTACAATGAAGTCAAAGCCTTTATCTTTAATGCGCAAATGAACATTTATTAAAATATAAAAACTCTTTTTTATTTTTTAATATTTAAAAACTAAACTAGTTCCAAATACCTATTTAAATTGCATCTTGTGTATTTGCTAGGGGATATCTCTATATATGCGTGCTTTATCTTCAGTCATATTACCATTTGACGCGTTTTGATGCGGTATGATGCCTTTTGACGCCATGAACAGATTATCGAAATCAATTATACAATTTGCTTTAACAAAAGGAAGCCTTTGAGTGATATAAAACTATTTTTAATAATAATACTTACTTCTTATTACTATAAACTAGCAGTTTTGCTAGTGGCCTTTTGTGACTGGATTTAACGATAAATCCGAAACGTCGAGGTAAATAAATTATGTTTTCACCCGATTGCTTTCCTTCTGTTATAGTAATGAGTGAAAATTATGAAAGTTTAAATCAATATATAAAAGTCGAGTGGTTTGTACTCTTGACTACTATGATGAAAAAAATATAAATCTGTTAGGTTAAACAGTAAGGCACCTATAGGGAACAACTTGTAGTGCATATGATTACACCTTCGTTTATTCATCGCTTACTAAAGGAAGCTGCAGATAATGACATGTCACACGAGGATCTTAGTAACTAATAACTATATTTACATAAGTGTTGTAGGTGCCAGAAGATACTAGAGGGGGTGAGACGTACCTCTAACCTCTATACAAGAATTAAAGCAAATAATATTCTGTACCTATTTCAGTTTGTGTAGTTATCATGCAGTTATTAAAGTGTTTTTGACGTGATAACGTCTTATAATTCAATGGAGCCGGCTGCACGCACGAAAAAGTGTGACGTCATTTGCCGTTACCTTGCGGGGCCGTTACCTTGCAGGGCCGTTACCTGTCAAATAGGTAATTTATATTATTCCAGCATTAAAGTCGTTAAGACGATAGTTTCTTACAAATTGTTAATAAATTAGCCCTTATTCCCTAAGATACGGCTGTCAAAATCTCTATTGAATGACAAGAGACACTGCTGAGTTTGGCAAAAATCTTTAAATTTTAATAGTGGATGCTGCTTTGGCAGTTCCGTTTTACGCCTGCTTTAATCGTAGTTTAAAAATTATTAAAACAAATCTTTGACATTATATTCGTGGAACGGTAGATATTTACACTGGCCACTTAGCCATCATTTTAGCGTGTCAATGTCATTGTAGCAGCTTATTGGGAAAAAAGTCGAAGTCAAAGCAAAGTCAAAGTCAAAGTCAAAGTCAAAATCAGGGTCAAGGTCAACGTTATCACGTTCGACTATCGTCAGTAAACCGACTTTACAGACAACCGATTTTTTTTATAATATTGATTATTCTTATATAATATAACTTCTTAACATTTTTGTTTATATTTTGGTCTGCTTGTTACCGTATCACACTAAACTGCTTTACGGTTTCGAATAAAAAAAAAAAAAATTACTATCTTTATTTCAGAACATTGAACATTCCATACATTATTAATACCCTACGTTACAGTATAAATTATGTGTGATAAACTACAACTACTAACTTTAACATCAGCATATCTGAATATAATTAAAATTATAGAAAATACTTACTTCACTATTTCATTCAAACTATTTTGCTTAAGATTCTTCCATCTAAGTCAATAAAGCTGCCGAGGAACCTTAAACTCTTCCATTACTTACGTGACAAATCTTGAAACGATCGTCGCGCATCATACAGCAGCAAAAAAAGCTACAGCTCCAGCTTTTAACTGGAGATACCACTGGACACGCTTTACAAAACAAACATTTATTCACTCTAATGTTGGGAGAAGACGAACATCCTGGCTTAAGAACTTGCGCCAGTGGTACAATAAAAGCAACCGTTCGATGTTCAGATCTGTAGTGTCGAGAGTACGTTGCTTTAAAGATCGCCGACCTTCGATAGAAGATGGCACTCCAAGAAGAAGATTCACTCTAAATCATCTAGGTGTCACTAACAGTTTTCTCTACAGAGCCTGCGTGAAAGCACCTGAGGCAGCCGTCTACGTCATTCCTGACTACCATAGGATCGTAAAATACTGAACACAATACCGAGGTCATTCTCACAAGTTGTCACCAATATCAAGGATCAGCTACACTATCTGGTAGAAATGGTTAGGCAAGAGTTGTGCATTAGGGTGTTTAATTTTTCCAAATTTTAGATTTTTCTTTGACTTCGCTTTTCTTTTTGGTTCTACACCTATAGAGAGCCCATATACCAAAAATCAGGGAAATCGGACAATATTTAGAGGTTGCGCTCTGTGGCAACTTTTGTCTGAAAAGTTAATATAGGTGCAGTAGAGGGTAGAAACAAAACTTATGTTACTTCTTGTGGCAGGTGGTGTGAAAGTGATTTAAAGGCGTAGTTTTTATATTGAAGCAAGCTCCTAATTTAAAAATGAGTAGTAGACGTGGAATTTGGTTACTTAACAAGGTTCCTTGTGATAATTTTTTGGGCGCTCGACTTCCTTCTAAGGAACAGGTTTTGTTGGTTTTCATGTACCATCACATAGAAAATAAAGAAACACTTTCAGAAGCTACTAAATGTACAAGTATTAAACTGCAAGACGTGTGGAAGAGGGCCAATATACCTGTTAAGACGCAAAGCCAAAGGCCATAATATTCACTCAAAATTGTCTTGTTTACCCGACAGCTTATGAATGTCCCACCAGGTATTTCAAAAAAAGAGCTGAATGGTATGAAACAAGTAGGACTTTTTGTCTGTCTCATATATGTCCGCTTTTGGCATGAAGCAGTGGTAAGTCGATGGGCTCCTAAGAATGATTGGGATATGCTACTGCTTTTAAACAATTATCCCGATAAAAATGTAAAGAAAAGTGCCCTTGCTGCGGCCAAGAGACATCTTTGGTATTTGTCAGAAATAAACATGGGACTAGCTTTTTTGGACGAACATGTCACTGAAGATGAAAAACAGAAGATGTTCAAGAATTTAAATAAACCAGCAAAGAAGAAAGAAATGAAAAGGTTGGATGGTAAATGTCTAAAATTGGAAAAAATCTCTCGGCGATTTTGTTACTACCAAAACAAGATCGTTCTTCGAATTATTTGGTGTTCAGGATGTAAGTGATTATTGTAGCCCTAACACTAGAGACTTGGTCAATAGTCTAAAAGTAGTCAACAATACCGCGGAGAGGGGGGATAGCTTTAATAAAAAAGTTTAATGACGCAGTCAATGATGAAGAGCAGAAACAGTTCTTGCTGAGAGTTGTCGAGCATCACCGAAAATGCGTTATTAAGCAAACAAAAGAAGAGATAGCAGCTTATGTAGCTAAATAATTACTTATTTTGCTATGGATGCATGTAAACACTGTTGTATTTAATAAGTTTACTTTTACTTTCAATTAAGTTTGAACTAGGTTGTATTATTCTATTTGGCAATAATATTGAGTAAAATTAATTTTTATGACTGTTTTTGTATCTTTTCATCCAGCGCAACCTCTAAATAATGTCCAATTCACTTAAAATTTGGTATATACGCGTTTAAGATAAGCTGAACCCGGAAGCCGAGCGAAGTCAGAAAAAATATCACAATTTTTTTTTCCCATACAAATGTGAAACACCCTATTGTGCATTCAAGCTATCACGTAAAATAGACACATTATCGCTATAACCATTCGCTTGCATCTTAATCTCAGTATTACGTAAAGCTTAAAACCACGCACAGTTAATATGTTCCACTGGTCACACATAAATTGGCTTCAAATAGCCAAACCAACACATGCAAAAGTATCGGAAAAAACTTTGGAATCCAAAAGAGACCCTTTCACTAAAATACGTTTATTTCCCGGGAGCGTATATAAAAACAGGCAAATCACAAAACAAGATAACATTCGCTAGGTCTTCCACTGCGGGAATCTCATTTTCAATATGTTTTTTATAACTTTCAGCGAGGAAATGAGGTGGTGCTCCCGGGCGTTCGCGGCGGCATTGTCATCATAAACCAACCGAGGCCTTCTCCATAAATCCGCTACAAATGTACCTTTATACGCATTACGCCATAACAGAGAGGATTCTTTTTTTGCCGAACAATGCTTTTAAATCTAACGAACAATTCGTATCTTTCTACATTGATTTTTAAATTACATTTGGCTCGTATGCACCTGTTACATTCGCACACTCGCTAGAGCGCCTCATATCGGAATTTTCGAAACAGAAGGTCACGCAAGTTAACTTGATCTTGAACTTTGAGACAAGACTTTAAATTTTATTCTATTTCCAAGTTTAATTTTAATGCAGCGCACTATATATAAATATATATTATTAACATCTTACATAAATTGTAGTTTCGGCTTAAACGATCCTGCGCCAACTAAATTATACAATGCCTTAAGGCACTAAGTCCTTTTTATCAAAATTACCACTCAAGAGAAATTCATGCCAGCTTTTTCTTATTTTTATTGATATTTCCTGCTTTGCTAGTAAGAGAACCTAATTAATTACAAAACAAACTTAATTACCTGTTTGACTGTTCTGGTCCAGAGCGTTCGTATTCCTACCTATTGCTCTATTGTAGCAATTAGAGGTGATTTTTTAAAGACTGTACAAATTTTACTGGAATACATAACATTTACTAGTTCTGTTACATTTATTGGCAATCAGTAGCCATGTTAGAGAGGATGTGCCTACATCACTTTTATTCTTGAAGAAAATATCTTAAATTAATTGTAATAGTATTTTAAACCGTAAAACTCCGAAATTTCTCTTGCCTATCTCTGAAAATTCTAAATATGATAAATTTAATTTATTGATCCAGTCATTTCGAACATCCGAGGTCGCAAATAATCGCACAACGCTGCAATTTTGGGATGTTGACTCACTCACTCAAGGTGGGCCGGCTAGCGACCCGGTTCGACCCCAGGCAACGCCACAGCCGACCACCCGGTCAAACTACCGCTATGCCCAATAAGAGTCGCGATATAGTCAGTCTTCAAAAAAAAACGTAAAAAGCATTTATAAAATTATTCAAAATATTTGGCTACTTTGGGATATTTGCAAAATACCGGTTCCGACCCCTGAAATAAAGCATTCAACACTCTCGAACTTTTGCACGTATATAAATGTGAAGATGCCTTTGTCATTTACATAGTGTGCGATGTGCCCGATCATCATGGCCCCTCAGGACTTTAAAAATTAATGATGTTTAGAAATCTAATGGCATTTTTAAAACTTTGTATGGATAAAGGCCGAGGTACACCGGCTGCGTGTGCACGCACTGTACGCTGCAGCTCCTTGACTTTGAGCGTGACTAGCCGCCATTTTGAAAAACATTCATACTATACAACGCGTACGCCACGCGCACGCAGACGTGTACGCAGCCGGTGTGGCTCGGCCTTAACTGCGCAATATACGAGTAACAATTTGCTTTAGGAACATAAGGAGCATTCTTTCCTGAGAAATCTGAGTTCTCTAATGATTTAGTTTTTTCCGATAGCAAGAGAATTATCGGTAGTACAGGGTTTGAGTATACTTAAAATAAAGCTCAATAATTGCTCTATAACTTCATAAACCTAATTGTCATCATAATAAGATGAGTATTTCAGCTGCTATTCAGCTTAAGAGGTAGCTGAAAGCGCAATTTTGACCTTTTTAGGAAAAATGGCTATTTTTTGAAATGCCATATCGCAACATCTTTTAAATATACAGAATTGATGTGACACTCATATTGTAGGAATTTTTATCTTATTTAATGGTTTGATAGACAAGTTTTCCCTAAAGTCCATTTTTTAAAAGGTATAGACCAAAATCTGAAAAATGGCTCAAAATTTCGGTGTTTTTTAGTACCATACAATTACCACAAGTCTTTCGAAGCTAAAAAATCGGGTTTACACTGCTAATATCTATCCTAACAACATCCCAAAATTGCAGCGTTGTGCGATTATTTGCGACCTCACACCGAATTTTGTGTTCGCCACGACGGGGTTATTATCTCTTTTATTTACTCATATCTTCAACTGAAAGTCGCGTACGTCAATTTTGAAAAAGATCACAGATAAATTTCAGTCAGTAGCATAATATTATATGTTCTTAGCAACTTTTTTCTCGCGACAACAAAGGAGGATGCAGTCTTTTCGCTCATTTTTCACCAGTCTCAACATAATAACCTCTTGTTGACTGCGCTGCCCCGCACGGCCCCAAGCACTCCACAAGCAATAAGAAGTAATAAATGCTCAGAACCAAAGGAATAAAAAACGAGTATAATAAGTAGATAACGTTTAGCGGAGGCCTGGGGCTCAATATCTCTGCGGTAGTTGGCCAGTCTATGAAATGAATACGACGTCTTTGATTATAGTGTAGTAGGTAGTTAAATATGTACGGATGTTCAATGTGGTTTGATATAGGTTACGGCTGTAGGCAAAGTTGATCCCAAATTATTTCTATTAGTTCTGTAAAAGGTTAGACGAATAGGTATAATCTATTTGTACTAAGTACGAAAATAGCTATGAACACGGACATGAAACATACAATATATTATTAGAATAAATAATAAATCATTGTAACATATTATTTGACTTTTAATTTCAGTAGATTTGGGTAGTTAAATTTAAATATTTAGTGGTTCGCTTCAAAGATAAATATAAGTAAGAGTTCAAAACCCACCGTAAACCCCTTAACCGACTCTGCTCATGTATAAATCTGAAAATTCCATTAACCTCAACAATACTGCCAATTTTGACAAAGATCGAACAATAAGTACTCAAGTTGCCTCAGTCGACTCATACCATACCTCGCTTACTCGGACAATTATCTTCGAACCAAATTACTCGTTTCATTCATTACTTCTTAAGGTTAACGCACACTTAACGGCTCGGCACCGTACCGTCAACAGGCCGTCTCGAGCCGCTCAGTATTCTTTGTAAGAAACTCCATACTGTAACGCACACTTATCGCCATCGGAACGGCAACGACTCGGTCCGGCACCGACAACGACCAAACAAGCGTTGAGTGGGCGACTCGCAGCCGTCGAGCTTACATCATGCCACCGCCATGCTTGCGTCTCGCCGTCGGCGCGAAGACGACGTGGGCACGGCTTGCGGACGGCACGCTGGCGGTACCAGATTGTATAATTGGATACAGTAATGTGGTGTCAATGTCACTGTTACTCTTGACAAGCGGATGTTTGAGCAACATGTTTTAACGCCTAGATGGATACAATCTTAGGAACAGTTGGTTTGATATTTATTCTAATAAAATGTAATTCTAATTAAAATTAAGTTTCGCTAGTTGATAATCTTCTTATTCTGTAAATTATTCCCAACTTCCGAAGTATTTATTTATTTATTTATTTAAACTTTATTGCACAAAAGAAAACTTATCGTACAAAAGGCGAACTTAATGCCATAAGGCATTCTCTACCAGTTAACCTTAGGGCAAAGCAGATAACTTGTGGGCGGTGCTACTAACAAAAAAAAATACATGATATAATACATATACTAAAGATAATAGTAATAATAATTACATAGATAGGGATAACCATATAATATATAAATAAATACACATATATAAATACAGATGACACGTCTAAGCAGATACACTAAGAGATTTCAGTTCTACCAGCATAGAAATCACGCACAGATTTTTTGAACGCGAACTAATTTGGAGCTTGTTTGATTTTAAGAGGAAGACCGTTCCAGAGGCGCGCTGCTTGGACCGAGAAGGAGTAAGTCATAAATCCGGTACGATGAAGAGGGACAGAGAGGATTAACTTTTCAGAAGAGCGAAAGTACCGAGTTTGAGTCTCATTGACATAGTGAAAAGAAGTTTTGAGATATTCAGGGGACTGTGAAGTAAGTTGGGGTAAAAAAAAAACCCAGATAATCTATGGAGTAGGAAAATTACTTTGACGTCTTCGACATTTCTTTTAATATGTATTTTGAAATAGCCCATACTTTGCTGTTGTGTAATAAATAGTACCCGGCCCTGATATTAGATCAGAAAAATAAGTAAAAATAAGTGGAAAAAATAAGCGTATGTATAAACTTAATTTACGATGTTATTCAATACATTGTATTTGCGATATATTTTGTGTGATACTCATTATTGTCTTTATTATTTCAGTATTAATGGATCGCCATGGTCTCCAAAACCTTACGATACATTTTATAGTGGAAATTTTATCGGAGTTCGATAATCAGACACACAAGAAAGCCCGAGTTATGTTCCCACGATATTCCCTAAAATATATCGAAAGAAGGCTAATTATTCACAAGCCTTAGCTAGATAACAACGCCTGATAATGCGAAGAACCAAGATAATCTTCAATCCTTACGGTGGAATATCAGCATCGAATCGCATTTAGCTGGATAATTAC
The DNA here is from genome assembly GCA_947034925.1 of Eudemis profundana. Taxonomy (NCBI): domain Eukaryota; kingdom Metazoa; phylum Arthropoda; class Insecta; order Lepidoptera; family Tortricidae; genus Eudemis; species Eudemis profundana. Next base: position 11,578,551 of record OX344798.1, read on the forward strand.
AAACTCACTATACACATTGCGCGTCCATAGTATGCTATTATTACATGTTTTCAGCTGCTAAAGGATGTCATCGCATGCTTTCAACTGCTAAAAGATGTCATCGCAAGCTTTCAACGGCTAAAGGATATTGCAAGTTACTTTGTTAAAATAAAATCTTTTAAATCAGAAGTTTTATTTATTCTATACAAGTCATAAACAGTTTGATCTTTCCACATTGGAAATACGTCTTGAAAACAACTCCTTTAGGATTATTTACTTTTTTGCTTTCCTATTGTTGTTCATTGCTTATTTTCGAAAGGCTTATTTAGTTGTTTAGGTATATGACAAATTAAAGCAGCAATGCGTTTGAGTTTGCCACTCTGGTTATAAACACAGCTTCGTTTGACTCCAGTCACAACAAGAGAATCGTCAACCTGTAATAAATAAATGATATTTTCAAATTAAAGTAGTTTTCCTACCGTAAAAGGCAAAATTAGGCGTGATTCATTTCTTAAAAGAGTACTGTACTTACGTTTAAACTTGTTGTATAAAGTGTGTATGTTAGGAACTGATATTTTAATAATTAATATAGGCTCGTATTAAATAAATATTGCCTTTTGTAGCTTCTTAGATGTTCTGCTAGAACTATTTATATACTCAGCAGTGTATGTTACACTTTTAAAACCGATCTTGTAATAATATCCATTTTTCTTGTCGATTTTCCAACATATTGCTTAAAAATAATATGTCCTAACTTTCAATGCTTCTTTAATTACTCAATTATTAGAAAAATATTAGAAAACATTTGTACATTTGTATCAAATTGGTATGTCATTATTTGACATAATCCCGGAAAGTTTATGCTAGGTGGCGTTATTGTCGAGCACGTAGGTTTGAATTGACAATCACCGACCGCTAGCCGCCATAGAGCTGCCGTTTCGCGGTAAGCGCGCTGCCGGCCAACCGTAAGCCTGCTGATAACTCGTAGGTACTGATCCGCTTCCGTTACGTGCTTGCGTATGGTTGACAGCGACACGATGAGATAAGACGGTGTCGTTCCGCTGCCGTGTCGGAGCCGAGCCGTTAAGTGTGCGCCAATCTTTAACAATCGTATAAAGATTCCTGAAACAATTAAGCCATGCTATGATTAGCTATGAAATAATATTAACATTTTCATTGTTTTTTTTTATGCCATGGGATGTTGACGACCGCTTTAGCTTAGTTGGTAGTGACCCTGCCTACGAAGCAGGAGGTCCTGGGTTCGAATCCCGGTAAGGGCATTTATTTGTGTGATGAGCACGAATCATGGATGTTCCTGAGTCATGGATGTTTTCTATGTATTTAAGTATTTGTATCTATTAAATATATCGTCGTCTAGTATCCATAACACAAGCCTTATTGAGCTTACTATGGGGCTAGTTCGATTTGTGTAAGATTGTCCCCTAATATTTATTTTATGGGAAAGGCAAACGAGCACACAGGTGTCACCTGGCGGCTAGTGACTTCTGAGGCTCATGAACATTTGCAATCTTAATATTACTGCACTGCTCTTTGCATTGTTATTCATATTAGTTACTAGCATTTTCCCGCGGCTTCGCCCGCGCAATCCAGGCAATGGTCTACTTACATGCCAAATTTCAGCTTGATCCATCCAGTTGCTATCCCGTTATTAGGTAACAAACATCCAAACATCCAAACAAACTTTCACATTTATAATATTAGTGGGATATGTGTAGAAGTTTCGTATTCATACAAGAATTCATTTGCGATAAAGAGCTTAACTTTTCTTATACTTAAGGCTATATGAATATAAATTAGGCATTTAATGGTTTTAGTACAGACTTAATTAATATGAAATGTTACATAAATTATTCGTAAAACATACATTGCGTAATTTAAAGTTCCGTAGTAAGCAATCAACTAGAGCAAGTTTTGAACTTAACTGATTTTATGCACAAGTTTTGGGCTGGAAATTCAAATTGTGTCATATCATAAACATAAGTCGGCAATGAATAAATAATTTTCGAGTTGGCTGCACGCTGGTGCGATTCTTCGTAGCTCCATTCCGAGCTGGGTGGATAATCCATATTATCCTAAAATCTCCAAACGGCAGCTTGTGCGCTACAATGATCGCGGCTCATACAAAATTAGCTACTTCAATTTTAGATTGTTACTTTTTAATCCTAAATTAATGTCGAATAATTGCCTCGTAAGGTTTACTCTGCAGACAAAGCTTACTGCAGCGTTTTATTAAAAAATGTCTTCAAATAGAGAACTCTTTGTTCAGTGGCTTTCGGTTCAGATAAATTTTCCTTAGTCTTTGCGGAATGAATAATATTATGTTTAAATGAGTATCATTAACAGCGTTGTGAGAGCGGCATAGTTTTAATTTTCATCAAACATAAACACAATATCACGCATCGCTCAACGTTTTTTGTAGGTTTTTATTTTTAATTAAATACCATACTATTTTTTTATAAATAATGACAACCGAAAATAAAATAAATTGGCATTCCGGTAATTACCCAGATCAAAGGCCTTTCAAGCTAATTTAATTAATAGGTTTATGTGTGTTACGTCTTCGAATCTCATTCCTTATTTTGAGTATATTTACATTTATTCAGCTTGTAGTTTCTGGTGACGAATATTAATTTATATGTAGGCGTTATATTTCCATATCATTACATATGCAAGTAGAATATCTAGACGGATACGGATATATTTGATTTTCAACATACAGTCTATTATCACCTTCGCAACCACGTAGCGCTACGCGCTACGCTCGTAGGCGATAACAAGGCAAACTCTATATGTAGACGCTACGAGCCTAGCGCCTGCGGAGCGGGTTCCCGGTGTTGAAAGTGTTAATATTTATATATTAAAACCATTATGTAATGTAATTTGGTCCTAAAAGTCCTCATTCATCATCACCCTATATATGTCCCACTGCTGGGCACAGGTTTGCTCTCATAGATGAGAGTGAATAGACTGTAACCCCAACGCTAGCCCAGTGCGGTTTAGGGACTTCATATACACCTTTGAATTTTTACTGATGTATGCAGGTTTCCTCACAATGGTTTTCTTTCGTCGAAAAACTTAATGGTAAATTTCACGTTTTTAACGCGCACCTTTCAAATAGGTGCTTAAAATACGTAGCGTGCACGTGTTATCCATGCGTATTTTGAGCAATCGTTTTGACAGCACGAGTCGGAAACCTAACCAATGTATCACGTCAATGCGTTTATGGTGCGTCAACGTCTTTTGAGCGGCGGAGTGCACAGCATGTGTTAAAAACGTGACGCCTGGGGTAGGTCACTGCGTATACGGTGCGTCAACGATTTTAAGCCGCAGCTTTAGGCCGCGGCTTTAGGTCGCAGCTTTATTTGTTTAGACAAACAAGAACGGGTATAGACCAAAAATGAAAAGAAATAATATTGGTGTTGGCATTATCAATTCATCAATCTCACGGTTATCTTATACCTATACAGTAAACAATAAGTTATCCATAAAATGTGGCCTTGCCTGGAGTAAGTTGCCCCCATATCCCGCGGGGCCCTTACATTTAACATTTATATGAAATATAGAATATCTACCATTTAAACGGATTAATCGCGTATATTATCTTCATTTTTAGATCCAGACGTTTCGTAACCATTTTAGCGTTCGTGGTCGCGGGTAGACTTAGAAAATCATACATTTTCTCTTTCAAAATTACTGTTCTGCAAACCTACCCTGCATTAAAATTAATGTTGCCAGATGTGCCTAATGTGTAAAGACGTTCCACCCTAACCTTAGAAACTACAGTCTGTTCCGTATAGGAATAGACAGAACAGAAAAAAGGTTCTTTATAGTGCCGGTTTTAGGTTAGCATTCAATAAATTACATTTCTAAAGTAGTTGTTAAAAAAATAAATATTGATGATGTCCATACTTTTTGGTTGGCTGAAAATAAAAAAGTATCCTTATAAAATATCCAAAGAGCCAGAGATAAGCAACATCCAAGATATAATACAGTCGTGCTCGATGATCAGATCGGCCAAATAGATATGTCGAATTTGTATATTGTTTTAATTGTATACTGTTTCAATTATAGCTTGCTATTCCTAAGTACCTAATTGGTGAATAGTTATTTGTAAAGTTCAATTCAACATGAGTGATTCTGTCGGGCAGTGGCAGTGGAAGAGGCGTTTGCTCTAGCGTGCGTTGTCGTTGTCACTCGACCATTGCGAAGATATGAATATTTATTTTATTGTTTACAAACTGTCTTACAATTTTACATTAAATAAATATTATTACAAGTATTACAACTTTACAGATTTTTTTTGGAATCCCAGCTTCTGTGTCCTTCTCGAGTCTTTTGTTATCCGGTACGAACTATAGCGGCGCTTCAAAAAAGGCACACTGATAAGAAAGAAACGCCAAGAAAACTTTCGGCCTTGTTTTATGCAAAAAAGAATATGATTTAAAACAAAAGACTCTAGGTATGCTACTTTTAGCAAAAACAAACACCATTTATTGTTAAGTTCTTTTAGTGCTTTGTCTTGCCTGTTCTTGGTGAGGTGTAATACGGTTACAATGAGTGATAATCGCGGAAACCGCAAACAATATTATATATTTATATAATATCAAGTGTCTCTTCTCTGCTCCCTAAGTTGCGGAGTCTCGGTAAGACTAAAAAAAATAATCTCGAATTAACTCTGTATAGATCTGTTAGTTACCAAGCGTTCCTTAGAGTGACAATACAAACCTCGCAAAACGGGATACCTAAATATCCTCGAGCCCGCTGCAAAAAAAAATAGAGAATTATAACAGTCTATAAAATAACCTAATTTGGGCAGTCAACAATAGAGATTTTGATGTTAGTTTTGTCTTTATATGCCGATTTGTTAAATATGAGCCTTTGATTTTATATAATTTTACCGCAATTTTTGACTTCTTCAACTTTAAAACTTACAAAACATTTTTTCTAGTAGGTATTTGCTCGTCCTATAATTTATGATGATATGTTGTAACAGAGTAAAAACAACACAATATACTGTGCATTAAAGTATTATAATAAAAAAGTAAATCCATACGTCGTTAAAACAAAGGCCTTAAATCCCAATAGCCTAAAACACTAGAGCGCAATATAACCGTTCAGAGCTAAAGTGTTGAAATCCAGGTTTTATTCTATTACCATGTGAATCCCAACACCAGACAGCGGGGCGTTAAGGTGAAACGGTTTAAGGACTTTTTTGTCAGTTAAATGGAAGTTCTTTGTACGGCTATTCCGAGTGGACGACCGTGTACGACTAGAAATCGGATTAGCAATATCGAGCATAGAACACTGATAGAATCGTCCAAGCATTATCTTTTGCAGGCTTTAGCGCCACTGAGGAACGGGAAATGCAATAAAATAAGTTAAACTCGAATTGCTTGCTTGGTGAGTTTGATAGTATTTTTATAACGGGCTGCTTTATAATGAAATTCAGTTAGAAGTTTTAAATAAAAATAAAAAATAAAAATAAAATTTGTTTATTTCGGACATAATCCATATATTGTTAGTTACATGATACTTAATAGCTATGTTAGTACAGTACAGTAGAAAAATTAATTAATTCATATACCTACCACCCTCTGGAGCACCCGGTACGTGCGCATGCGTACGCACCCAGTGTCCCAGAATGGGGCAGTCCGTCCTCTCACTGATGAGCTTCAGGATGGTGTTGTGGCTCCCCCGCACCCTGCGCATGAGTGATGCGACTCGGTGACGAATCACCGCGCTGAACCCCTCCGTGTGCGCGTACGCAAACATTGCCGAGGCGCTGCAGTAGCGTGGGAGCCCCAGCAACACCCTGAAGGCATTATTATATTGTACTCGGAGGGCGTTGTAGGCTCGCTGCGTGTAATTGACCCACAAGTTGCACGTATACAGTGTGTTACCGGTATACGGGCTTTTATTAAAACTGATAATAATATGCTTAATTAGCAATCGTTTGCAAGTATTAGCAAATCATAATTATGCGAATTAACTGCACAATTCAATTTCCTAAATCCGCACTTTAAATGTAGTAGGTGTACTACGTAATTATCGTTATTCATATCGCTGATGCACTTGGTACAAGGCATGTCGTGGTACGGGGCTGAAAAGTTGAGAAAAACAATCCCAAAATTAATGCCGTCCTTATCATTACGTTTATGTATGGAGTTTTTTACACAGCTTAAAAGAGTTATTTCTAAAATTTGACATGACAATTACAAAAGTATTGACATTGGCTTGTCAAATTACAAAACAAACATTGATTTGCAAAACTGATATTTTTTGGCGTTAAAATGGCTAAAGACACATGAGAATTATCTGACATGATTTGTGCGACACGTGGAAATGTTCCTCAAGCCTTGAGACTTTATCGAGAGTGGTTTCGAAATCAACGGCATCCACATAATCTTCGTTTGATAACAATGGCTGTCCAGCGAGGTCCAGCGAATGCATGGTCCTATCTGGTTAGTCTGAAAGGGCTATTAAACCGAATTGTGCACGTACAACTTGAAGAAAGGATTCTCAATCACTTCAGACAGGTCCAAATGTCTAGTACTCGTATTGCTTTTAAGTTTTATTTTATTAGTTACCTATAAAGTGTTGTTTTTCCGTAGTTTTCTTAAGTGTAGCAATTCTGGTATCTCTAACTGTTGAAATAGGTAAATGCAGGCATTTATCTTGATGTCTTCGTTATGAACAAAGAATGAAGGGCTGGCATTTACATCTAATTGTCAATTTAGTACTTTGCTGTACATTGCTTGCAATTAAAATGTTGTTAGAAAATTTATGAAATCGGAATTTTAGTCGATGAATTAAATGAAGGTCACGGTTAGGTTAAGAAACAACGTTACTTTACCCTACTTTAAAAAAAGCCTGCTTGCTGGTAACGCACTGTATAAGGTCTGACAGAAGGCTTTAAAAAGAGTAATTTTTACTTCAATGCTAGATCGTGCAAACCTGCGGGCCAGCATGTTACAGCGAACCGCCATCGCCCTCCTTTCCCTCTCAATATCGCTATCATCTTTTAAATCCTCCGTTACCACATGGCCGAGATACTTAAACTGATTCACCCTAACTATGCCCACACCATTTAACAGCACTGGGGGCATAGTCGTCACTTTACGGCTCTTAGGGTGAAACACCATAAGTTCACATTTTTTTACATTGTAGAGGAGGCCATGCAACTTGGCGTACTCCTCACACGTACTCAGCAACCTCCTGAGTGCTGAGATCGATGGGCTGAGCAGCACCATGTCGTCTGCATAACTAATGCTGTTGACAACATGGCCGTCAATCGAGCAGCCAACCCTAGCGCTACCCAGCTCATCGATCAGCTGATTTATGTACAAGTTGAAAAGCGAAGGAGACGTTAACCCCCCTTGTCTCACTCCGCATTCCAACCCGTACTCATCAGAAAGTTCGTTACACCATTTGACCCGATTAGTTTGATGTGCATACCAATATTTAAAAATATTGACCAGCTCACCCGGTACACCGGTGTTGATTAGTTTAGACCACAAAATATCATACCTAACCAGGTCAAATGCCCTAGACAAATCAAGAAATGCAGCATAAACAGGCGTATTTCTATCTGTGTAGTACCTAACGACATGCTTGAGGGACAATATAGCACTTTCGGTCGATAGCCCGGGTCTAAACCCGAACTGTGCATCATGTAAATTAATATGTTTTTTAAGTTGTCTCTCAAGCATGGCATCAAGCACCTTGGACGCAGTTGTAGCTAATGAGATCGGCCGGTAGTTACATTTATCTGAAACATCTCCAGTCTTATTTTTAGTTATCGGCACCACGACCGTCATCATTAGTTCACTCGGCAAGTAGGAGTGACGAATACACAACGTGTATAGCAACCCTAGCAATCTCAGAAGGTGAGGTCCCGCGTGTTGAAAGTGTTCGATGCTCAGGCCGTCGTGTCCGGGTGATTTGCCTCTAGTCATGCTTTTTATTATGAGAGCAACTTGTTTTGCAGAGACACGCTCAGGCACCCCCGACACCACGGCCTCAACGTCACGGTGAACATCTTCAAGAGGAGAATCCACCCGAAAATGACACCTGAACATATTTGCTATGCCTTTAGAGTCACTAATGCCGTCGACACTCACCGGAACGCCAGGTTTAGGGCTTAACTTTTTTGTTTCCCGCCAAAATCCTTTAAAATCTTTATTTTTATGCTTTGAGGCTAAAATATTCATTTTAATCAACTCTTGGTTATTTTGGCAATATTTTAATTTATGCTTAAACACTTTTCTAGACTCATACATATCATTATAAATATTACCACTAGTGGGCCGGCCATACCACACCCAGGTCAGGAACTTGTGTCTGGCGTCGCGGTGAGCGTCACGTACATGCCTATTCCAGCCGGCCACGGGACGACCGCGGCCTGGTATCCCCGCCCTCGTCGCACGCCCCGTATGACTAAGCACAGCAGCCTCTTGCATGGTGGTTGTAATTGTCTTGTACAAGCTGTCAATTACAGCTGTGTGCGCTGAACTTTTATTATAACACATGCTATCAGCACATAAACTAAATTCCTGCGGAAACTCAATACTACGTAACTTATCACTACAGTAATTGGTATACACTTCTATTTGTTCTATGCTCCTCTCGCCCCATAGGATCTTATTAGTCATAACGTGCGATGGCTTAGAAGTTACACAGACTGACTTTAAGTTACAAAGTATTTCTAGCGGAAAGTGGTCTGACCAGTAGACGTCATAGTGTACTTTAACCGACAGTACTGACTTGATCGCCGCCTGAGTGACCAGGCAGTGATCAAGCCACCTACGGCTGCCGTGCACTTCACTGATAAATGTATATGTGCCGGAATTTAACCCTAACATAGTAAAATCAACACAGTCCCAGTCTTGCTCCGCACAAAAGTTCAACATTTCCTTCCCAAAAAGTTCACCGGGATGCGAATTTAAATCTCCCAAAATATAAGCGGTTTCGATATTGTTATTATCAATTACAGCCACAATTTCACTTAAACACTGAACATATTCGATTAAGTTATCCGACGAATCTGTAGGCATATATACCGAGAAGAACAATATTGACTGGCCCGGCAAACAGACTTTAATTGCTATAATGCGATCACTTTGACAATCAATCACCGATACGTTATTAAACTTACTGGTTCTCCACAGCAGTGCAACACCCCCATATTTTCGCCCTCTTAATATGCCGTTTGAAGTATCCACAGCCGATTTTCCACAAAAACTGAATTCACTGTTTACATTACCAAGCTCTGGTATTTCCGAATCCAACATCCAAATTTCCTGAAGGGCAATAAGGTCTGCCTTTTGACTCAGCATTCTTACACAGTCTATGGATCTTCTGAAGGACTTACAATTAAAACTAATCAGTTTTGCCTCGTCAGCCGTGCTATCCATTGGTATTTAAGTTAGGTTGCACAACATCAGATTTAACTCTGACACTTTCGTGTTTACGAAATTCGATGAAACGCCGGAAAGTTATCCCGTCTGGCCATACATTGCAATCCATAAACAGACTCAGCTTGTGTTTAGGTACAAACATTTTATAACAATCGTGTTTTTTCTGTAGTTTGGAATTAATTTTGTACAAAGTGACATCTACGCTGGTTTTATTCTTTATGTAGGAGGTTATATCACTTACACATGTGTCCTTGTGCACATTATCAATAAAGAGAGGTATACTGATGTCGGCCGCTTTAAAATTTCCGTTCACCTCAGTACACGTACCATGTTTGTTTACAAAACGGTTTCTGTATCTCTTTCTTTGTACCGTTTGCCAGTCATCCTCTCTATCAATATTGTTTTCACTTAATGCGCACTGGGTTGGTAGAACCAGCTGATCGTTCACAGCCGCCTTAGTCGTTGTACCTACCCGCCCGGCATAACTCGATCGCGGCTCGACGAAGTCTTTTTGCGGTCGAAGCCCGCATTCAACGCTAGGCGGTCGCGGTACAGAAGGTTGATTATCGCGCGGCGACGATGACTCATGCGTGGTTAACGTTGACTGCTGCGCCTGCGCTCGCTGCAATGACGAAGTTTCGTCAGTTGTGGCCAAGTTAACTTTGACACTCTCACAAGGCAACGAATCTTGTGAAACATGCATGAATCCAACAGGGCCACTATCATAATTACACTCGAAGCTGAATGGGGCTTTGTTCGCACCCCGCCTCTTGTTAACGTTATCAAATTGAAAATTGTTGACTACAGACGTTTGCTGCAGGTTGATAACCTCATTTTTTTAATTGCAGAAACTGATCCATAGGTACATATGAATCTTTAATAGTCTCAATCTCGTTTTTCATTGCGATTAAATCTCTCAACAGTCTCGTCGCGTCCAGGTGATCGAAGGTAACCGGGGGTAGTTTATGAAGGTCGCGGGCAACGAAGACTGGCAATTCTTCTGGGTCAACTTCTTTAACCAACAGAATTATATCCTCTAGTTCACGCTGGACCTTGCCTTCTCTTTTACGACTCACTTTTCTTCTTGTTGTTTTTAGCGATTCAAACAATAGACTTTTAGCTGCACTTATTTCTTCCGGGTTGAAGGCCGTAGCACACAACCGAATTAAACTGTTTTCGTCCATAACATCACACTTGTTCTGGATAAACGATAGCACCTCGTTTACGACTAGGTTACAGTTCATACATTTCAACACAAGGGAGGTCATTGTCCTCTCCGCTCTAAGCGTAATCGACGTTCGCACACTACGACGCGCCGCGCGACACTCCACTGTTTTGTATACACAGATTGATATAAAAGCTACTTTTAGACCTATTCTAGTAGCTAATAAAAACATATCAATATTTTGCGTGTTTGTCTATTTTTATGATTACAAAATATTATTCAATTTAAAAGATTACTATAAATATATAAATATCCATTTCACTTTATTCTTCTACAAATAGTTGCCTTGAAATACAATACGATGCGAATTCCGCATTAAACACTAATATCCTTAATGAAACAAAGTTATACCTTGAAAAAAGTTATCTCGCCCTTTACATACGTACACGTGCCATAAAGTTTTGATATGAACAACTTGCGCCTCTGTGATACATTCAAGTTTTACTTAAGATGAAGCTATATAGATGGAGATAATAATGCTTTATTTTAATCTCCTTCTCGCCACTACATGCACCGATTCACAAAAGATTATGAGTAATCCCCTTGAGCCTCAATATTGGTTATGCTATCGTCATTAAGCACATGGCTTTGTGAGCGCAGTAATCTGTCGACAGTCTCATGGAGTACTTACAATATCTGGATTTTGTATGTGGTAGTGGGATTTTGATTACATACCCACTCTACTGACGCTGAATGTACATGTAGTTGCAGGCTGATAAGAAATTTAGAAATGTCTAACGACTGTGTAAAATTTGTAGTGTCAAACAGACGAACGGATGGTAGGACATCCGTAAAGTGGTTGTTTAGTTTTAGGCAGGGCTCGGATACCGGTATTTTTTCCGTTCTTTGGTTTGTTATTTAATTTATTAATGGGACAATCGGAAATCATTACTTAAATACATGATTGAGCCCTATATAAAAATATGAAATACAGTGAAACCTGGATAAGTGAGAAACCTCCATAGCTAGAACTCATGCTGAGGTCACCTTAGCACTGAATTACCTCTGTTAGTGGGACACGACAGATCTCTATATCTGGGATTAATTCTTTCGAATTTATCGTCTTATTTACATCAGCTGTAACTGAGACGACATAAAACTTACCTCTGTCAGTGGGACACAATAGACCTCTACATATATCTGGGATTACCTAGATCTTTCGATTTAGCGTCTTATTTACCTCTATAATTGGGAATTCTTTGAATTTTACAGGTTGGCCTCTGTAACTGAAACGATATATTGCCGATAAATTTCCGTTTTGTTTACTAGTTTTTAGTCTACCCACGACTTTCGCACTTTACTAATTGTGCCTAAATTACCTCAAGTTTTAGTTTGGTTTTACTGTAGTCCGAATGTTTAAGTAATTTATAAATGATAAATGCTGAAACGAAGGTTTAAATTCAATTGAAATTATTGAAATAAGCAGAAAAGAAGGCTTAAATCTTTATCACTGCGTGAAAAATTAAGTTAATACCTATCCCTTTATGAAAGTCGAAAGATATGCAATGAAACGCCGTATAAAAAAACAAGTTTGATTATTTTTAATACCTATTCTGATGTTAAACAACTCATTTACATATGTAGATACATATATATTGTTTATTTTATTTAGTAATCGCACCTCTACAACTGAAATAACCTCTATTCTTACCCTCTATTAATGGAAGCATTTGTAAATGAGATAGATATTTATTTATACCTGGATATCTGAGACACTGGGTAAGTGGAATACCTCTTTAAGTGAGACAAATTTGCGGGTCCCTTGAGGTCCCAGTTATCCAGGTTTCACTGTAACTCACAATATTGGGCTATTTCGGGAATTTTGCAAAATACCTACCGGTGCCGAGTCCTGGTTAAGGATCCTTTTTGCGCCCTTTTGGTACGAAACCCTAAAAAAGACAAAAATATCATAGAAAGTTGCAAATAGCAAACGATGCACAATGACTTTTATAAAATTAAATAACTTTAGAATTAGGTACATAAACGTTGCGAGTCTTTGCATTAACAAGATATAACTTTAACAAACTAAACAAGACTCTGCGACGCTTAAATGTGGCAATAATTACTGATGAAGTTTTTAAAATATGCTAACTTTAAGTACAATTTTCTTAAATACTATAAAGTAAACAAATGTTTACTTTTATTGGTAACAAAAATTATCAACATTATTCAAAAACTAGTTTCTATCTAAGGTAAATTCAAATAAAGTGGTGTAAGTGAAAGTGAAATAACAAATTAAATAAATTATCAATTAATATTATTTTCCTCTAGACGTAGGAATCATAGTTCTTAGGCGTAAGTAACCTTAATTATTTTAATACATTTAAAAGCATGCTGCAGTTTAAGAATACAATTGTGTGCGAGTAATTCAATACAAACTAGTTGGCAAAGTCCGCATGCGACCGATTTCGCATCGCCTCGCGTAGATGCGCACGCCCTTCATATGTATGTAAATAACGTAGGTTTAGCCGAACGCTGAGCGTATTTTATTGCGTTTGGAACGAGCTGGGTAGTGATTTTAGGTATTTACTGTACGGTCTCGGCACCCGGCCACGGTACGGCGAGACAATGAAAAATAAAGACCGCTTGGTTTGGGAGATAACAGACGCAGGCGTTGGCATAGTGCGCAAAGACAGATTTTAAGCAGTAATTATTCTCAAGAACTCTGAAGACTGAAATTCAAAATGAGAAAACAAGGATCATTATATTTAGTAAGACTGATGGTTAATATATTTTTACCCGACTCCGGCTAAGCCCAAAAGGAGGGTTATGTGTTTGACCTGTATGTATGTAACTATGTATGTTTCTATGTCCACTCGTAACTATTCAACGGCACAACCGATTTTGATGAACGATACATCATTAGATTCGTCTTGATGGTACGAGTGTCACTGGGTATGAAGTTCGTAAAAACAAAATGGCGGATTTTATGCACTTTTAAAGTGCACCGCGGTCGGGTTTTTTTTAAGTAAAAATGTGGTTATTAATGAGGACAAAGGGTTCAAAGATGCAACATAAAAGATAGTTGCTTCATTGGAGATATAAATGAAATGTAATAATAAATAATGCTACTTAGGCTTAAATTCAAGCCCGCTGTACGACTATTACAAGTGCCGTGAAAAACATATTTGAAAATATAACATTCATGAATATTATATTTTTATTAGTTTACTGTTTTGTTCATAGCACTATGGCAATAGAGCCTCCTAGATAAATGCGAATATGGGCGGCTTTAGACGCAGCAATGACTTTAACAACTATCTTTAAAACGGTAAGTTTTCTTAGATGAAAACTTACCGTTGATGTTTTCTTTGCTATATGTGAAACCATTTGTAACATATGAATCTAATATTATTTAATTAGATATACCACCGGAAATTCGGCAAGCGAATTATATCTACCTATAGCTTAAACTATCGTTGGTTACCCTATAGCTTGGCAATTTCGTTGGTGACACTCACCTGTGTGCTTTTTGTTCTGTGTAGCTGTAACTACTTACACAAGTTACCGCCAACACGAACGGCGACCGACGGAGGCAGTCCCCGGAGGCCCCCGTTCGTGTTGGCTGTACAGAACAAAAAGCACACAGGTGATTGTCACCAACGAAGTTGCCAAGCTATACTTAATATTACAAATGTGAAAGTAAGTATTTAAGTGATGATTTTTGGATCCTTCGATAATTGTTAGGAAACAACGCGGTAACAACTGAACGGATAGAAATAAATTTGGCATGAAAGTAGATAAAGTCCTGGATTGAAACTTGATACTTTAAATCTCGGTCAAGTCAACGGGAACAACGCAGGCGAAGCCGCGGGTAAATGCTAATTCACGATATTGAGTGGTGTCATTTAGGTAGTTGATTAGCTATCGTTATACATTAAGTAGCACTATTTTATATTCTACCCCCTGGTTACACTTTAGAGGGTTATAACCAGACCTCGGCAGGGATGAGCCATTTTTACGTCATTAATGTCAAGTGTAGTTATTAATATAGATAAACCTTAAAAATAAATCTTAAAAGAAAATAAGGCTGGATACAGTGCTCGACCGACAATCAGCGCCGACCGTCGGTCGACTAAGTCTATGAACGCGCACACAGCTACGCTGACGGTACGCGCGTGATTTGGTACGCGCGTCGGTTGAGCCGTCGATCCGGCTCGTCGTTTGCGCGTATTTACGTCGGTCGACCAACGAGCTATGAGATTGTAGGAGCACGTTCAGTGGTTCGCTGACGGAGCGATCGACCGAACGCGCGTACGTACACTTTCGCCGTTAGCGTACGTTCGCCGTCAGCGTAGCACTGAATGCATTTTCGCAACTGACGGTCAACGCTGACGGTCAGGAACGACGGTCAGCGCTGACCGTCGGTCGAGCACTGTTTCCAGCCTAAAACTTTATTAATTATTTATTTATTTATTTATTTATTTATTTTATTCAGGAGAACCAACAGCTATTACAATACAAATAGAAACTTCAGTAGAAATACAGAGCCAATTACAGGAACTCACATGTAGATTTAAAGTAAGAAACATAGACTTAAGCAATACGCACATCTTACAACCTGCAGCGCACACATGCAGGAGACAACATTTTTACAAGAACCAAACTTTAAACTAAAATAATAATGCATTATGTACAAAACGAGTAGGTACTAAGTATTTTAATTATTCTAAATTTTCTTTTTTATTGTAATAAATAACTATAAGTCTTACAAAATTTTCAATTTTCAACGAATTTCTTTTTGAGTTTAGTATCCACTTATAGATAGAAAAAGATCTTTCTACATCCACTGAAGAGAGTGGAGTGAAATTGTACCTTAAAATACTGTTTGCTGAATGAGCTTGCTATAATAGTACATTATGATACAAGTGTGCGAAGTTGATCATTACAGTCGAGGCGGTATTGCACAGCCCGAGCCGCAAGGCGAGGGCTGTAATAGAGCCAAGACTGTAATGAACAAAGCACACGCGTATCATACGACGTTTTTCAACACACTTGCGAGGAAACAAACAATAAGAAAGGTATAAAATACATTTTTAATTACTAAAGCAATTATTGAAAGTACAATTACTAAAATGATACGCAACAGTTTTTGTTGGATGTTGCACAGTATGTGTTACCTATAGTATTATTAAAAATTTCACTGTGGTGTTTTTGAGTAACTGTAAATGTTGGAGATAGTGATACATCCCCATAGGAGGTGGATAGGCGTTCTAATTCTCCTTTAGTCAGAGTAGGCGGCACACAAAAATCACTGGCGTATGAGGTAGAAAGTTGCGGTTCGGGACAAAACTTCTTAGAAGGTTGCTCCAAATTGATTGCTTGTTGTTGGGTGCAAATCTAACTGTACTTCGTCACTTGTACTCGACATTTTCAGTCATAAATCAGCAAATTATAAACGAACAAATGTCTGCACAAAATGGCGCGGAGGTTTATTTTTTCGCGCGCCGTATCTTTGGTTGAATAACTATGCGCGCGCAGGTTAAGTCTAGAGGCACCGAACACCGCCATTCAGCCACAATATATTAAACTAAATAATTATGTATTTCTAATAAGAATTTACGGTAGTTAATATTGTATTTTTTAAATGCTTAAATAGATAATTAGATGAAGTATAATCTTATCTTATCGGATTTTGACTACAACCAGTTTATTTATTTACAAAATAATAAATCTTTTGGTAGGTAACAACCTCTTTACGGATATTAAAAAAAAAGTGGAATAAGAAAAACACTAGGGCGGCAATGAAAAGTAAAACGCACTAGTGTGTAATAAACCGCATTCCGGGCGTAAGACCAAAGAAACAATAGCAAATTTACGAGCAAGTGTGTTGAAAAATTAATTTTTAATACACTTGCTTAAAAAAGAGGTACGTTTCGTAGCTGTAAATCGTGCGCAAAGCTGTATTTTGCGCACTAGTGCTTTTTACTTTCCAGCAAATTTTTGATCACTAAATAACACATTTACTTGCAAGTAAGTTAAGTACAAAGTAATAATTTTTGATTAGGCTGAATGGTGACAGCCGGTGGCATGTTTTTGTTTCATCTGCATTTATTCGCAAATGTATTAAAAAACGTCGTTTGATACACGTGCGGAAGTGTCATTTCCACTTGTCCCGAGTATTTACCCTCGCCTGGCGGCTCGGGACTCGTGAAAAATTACATACTTTCCGCACTTATATCAAAAAGTATTATGCCACACCTGGCCATAAAGTGGCTTTTTCCGCACGCTGCGCGTACGGAAAAAGCCGGTTTCTGGACAAGTGTAGACATAAAATTATGTACACAACACGGGAGGTAATAAAGAAAGCCCTCGATCGCATATTTACGTCCCTCGCTTGCAGCTCGGGCCGCAAACTTCTGCGATCTCGGCCTTTCTTTGTATTACCACCCTAGTTGTGTAATGTACCTATTGTTTTGATGGGGACGTAATGATCGTATCGATCGAATAAAATAATTTCATTAATTATTAAACCACACCTATAATTGAATGACAAGGTACGTCCATGTTATGCTAACTCTGAAAACAGCTCATCCCTGCCGAGGTCTGGTTATAACTTATAACTTTTTTATCAGTATGTCGTGTACGTGCAATAATGTAGGTAAGCGACAGCGCAACATGCTGGAGTTTATAATGAACAATAACGTTAAAATACAAACATACCGTATTAAACGTGTTCCCGGGCTTTTTGCATAATGGAATAAAACGAAAAAAGCAATAATGAAGTGAATTAAGCCCGGCACGGCGTAGGGATGCTAAGAGGAATCCAACTAAGATGGATGACGTCATTTTCCCCTTCATTAACCCATTTACTTGGCTCGCACCAGCCAAAATAGTTTTTAAAGTCAACACTTGAATTTACAGTTTTATTAAGCCATTGTAATGTGGAACAATGGTGACAAGTAGGTTGGGGACTTGCCTCTTATGTCATTAGAGAGTTTATATTTTTAGCTTTGGCCTTGTGTGCCTTGTCATATAGTTGTGTATAGTTGTATTGGAGGTATAGTAGAGGATCCCAGTATAGAACGACCTTCACCGAACTGGTTAATGGATGAAAAGTATTTTATATTAAATTAAATATGTTAATAAATATATTGCAAGAGGGTTGCCTACAAAATTTCAGTCCAGAATGTGATTAATTAAAAAATTAAGTTAAATTTGCACGTGGTTGGTATGTGATGCTAAGGAAACGAGGTGCAAACTTAGCTCAACCGGTTAGTATGAGAAAGTTAGGATGAAGTCGGCACGGGTTCCCGTTCACAGAATGAGCAGATTTTTGGTTTAGGGGCATTTTAGCCCATAACACTCTTCTATCGCATGGGATGGTTCGCTGGGACCTCTCTGTCGCACGGAGCGGCGCGGCTTGCTATGTGCTAAAATTTAACTCAAATTTTTAATTAATCACATTCTGGACTGAAATTTTGTAGGCAACCCTCTTGCAATATATTTATTAACATATTTAATTTAATATAAAATACTTTTCATCCATTAACCAGTTCGGTGAAGGTCGTTCTATACTCGGATCTTAGACTATTATACGACACATATAATTCCAAAACGAATAACAATGCAAACTTTCGAACACCGCATTAAAGTGGGCAGCACGGCGCTTGGCCGTATGAGCGATGTAATATGTGGTATGGCCACCGTACGTGGGATAGTATAGTACATTACACAACTAGGGTGGTAAAACAAAGAAAGGCCGAGATCGCAGACGTTTGCGGCCCGAGGGACGTAAATATGCGATCGAGGGCTTTCTTTATTACCTCCCGTGTTGTGTACGTCCTTTTATGTCTACACTAGGGCAGAAAACAATTTTTTCCGTACGCCTAGCGGGCGGAAAAAACCACTTTATGGCCATAAAAAAGGAACCCTTTATGAGCGAGTCCGCCTCACATTTAGTCGGTTTTTTCTGTCTTATCTTGAGTGAAAATCATTATTTGAACTAACGAACTACATGACCAGCTTCGAAGGCACTTTCCATTAAGGTAATAAAGTACAAAGTAAAGAACTAAGTTCATCCACTGGTAGTCTTGAATGAGAATATTTCAAGCGTCAGGCGATATAAAAAGGAACAAAGTTGATTCGCGTTCCGAAACTCTCTCAAGATGATCTCTTGTATCATGCATATAAGATAATATCGATATATTCGAAAGGGGATACTCTATTTGAACAAGCCTGAATTTGATAGCAAATTTTACTGTCAGTCAATTTGATCGCATGTTCCCTTTGTTGCTCAAGTTGATGCTGGATGTATTTCTCTAAGATTAGATTCGCAGCTTCCGCTACTGTACTCGACATTTGTATTTGTCCTCTTTCCATACAAATATTCGAGTACATGTTTAAAAACGCCTGACTAAAAAGGAAACCAAAATAATATTGTAATTTATTACATAAAAATCTGCGATCTTTTTATTTCAAATTACAATATCTCATGAACGGCTAAACCAATTTTGATAAAACCTGCTTTCAAATAAATAAAACCGCAACCAAATCGGTTAACCTGTTTAAGAGCTACGGTGCCACAGGTTGACTCACACACAGCGGTCAAAATTATAACATAACAAATTTCGCTGAATATTTAACAATTTATTTCCCTCGTCCTTGCATCGGCTTCTGCATTACTCAGGGTCCTAGTTATTTCTTTTGAAATGTTTGTCTCGAATGATGTTCCGCTATCTCTTTCTATGTAGCCGAATGTTAAGCATAATGTACCTATTGTATCTCTCTCTAGTCGTTGACTTCATTGCTGAAGGTCGTGTCCGTCTTGAAATTATTCTAGCCGCATTCCGTATAGCGAAAGGACTCAGTACGTCTCAAATTACGTCAACCGGGGAGCCGCAAAAAATATACTTAAACGAGCATTTGACGCTGAAAAATAAACTGCTTCTTAGACAGACCCGCGAAGCCGCCTCGCAGCATAACTACAAGCATGTTTGGGTGCGGCACGCCACCATCTTAGTGCGGAAGGATGACACGTCGCAAATACTAGCCATACGGGCTGTCCATGACCTAAGTAAAATGCTGCCGAGCTGTTCCTGACCGACTTAGATACGCGCTGTGTTTTTATTATTTTTGTTATACAATCTGCCATCATAATCACATAAGATTCTTACTTATTTGTAGTCTATTAGAAATACGAGCATTTCCTGCGAGCACTCTGTATAATACGCTGCTGTTATTATTATTGCTATTGGTTATTACATTCGAAAAATTACCAAGATACCTAACGCTTCCGGGCTGTGATGTTATCTTAAAGCCATTTATTGCAACTAAATGTTTACTAACTGCTTTACACAATCGATATATTAATACATACATATCATTTTTAAATAATGGATAGTAAGTTATCGGTTTATTATCAGAACTGTCGGGGCCTCCGTACTAAAATAAACACTTTATATATGAATATCCTTTCTCATAATTATGACGTAATTATTCTGACAGAGACTTGGTTATGCCCAGAAATAGCTAACAACGAATTTATTGATTCCCGGTATGTAGTATTCCGTGTGGACCGAGACTGCGCGGGCAGCGGGCGCGGCGTCGGCGGCGGCGCGCTGGTCGCCGTGCTGCGCGAGCACCGCGCCGTCGCCCGCGCGCCCCTTCCACCGCCGCCTGGCCGCACAGCGCTCTCGCCCCTGGTTGATCACGTGATAGTTGAGCTGCCTCTCGGCCCGCATCAGAAACACATTATAAGCGCGGTGTACATTCCTCCTCAACAACCGTTCATAACTTACGAGACTCACTTTGAACAAATGCAAACACTGCTTTTACAGTCCGACATTAAAAGCTACTGGTTAGTAGGTGATTACAACTACTCGTCATTATCCTGGCAAAATCATGGAAATTATTCATTTATAGACCCAAACGACCAATTAAACATCCGTGAAAGATGTCTTATTGATTTTATATCTTTATTCAATCTTAAACAGTATAACACAATACGAAACGCGCGGGAAAAAATCTTAGATCTATTTTTTACAGATAACCCTGAATGTACTTGTGCACCGGCTCCAATAACCCTTGTTCCTCCAGATGCCCATCATCCTCCGTTTTATGTTTTGGTACCAATTTCCAAAAATAAAAATACAACCATATTCCCACCACCAAAATATAAACACTGTTTTGATAAAGCAGACTATAGTAAAATCAATGAAGAAATTCAGACAATTTCTTGGTCTAATATTCTAATTAATTTACCGGCTGAAGACGCAGTTTCTTTATTTTATGAACATATCTACACTATTGTCAAAAGCAACGTCCCATACAAGAAAAAACATTCTACTAAATTTCCTAGTTGGTTTTCCCCTGCACTTATACACATATTTAATAATAAAAACCGAGCCTGGATTAAATGGAAAAAGTACCAAAACATATCCGATTACGAGGTATTTTCAAAATTAAGGGATCGATTTAAGGCGGAGTCTCTCAAATGTTATAATAAGTACTTAGAATGTGTTGAAAACAGTATACCTGACAATATAAAATATTTCTGGACATATGTCTCAAACCGTAATCACTCATCTGAAGTACCTAACAACATGTCTTATCAGGGTATAACCTCCAGTAATACCGAGGAAATTTGTAATATGTTCTCATCATTTTTTCAGTCAGTTTATGAACCCTCCACAGTGTCTGACGATTACGATATTATCGAAAATAACCCAACTTCTAACACTAATATACACACCCTACACATCTCTGTTAGTAACATAATAAATGAATTAAGACAACTCGATCTAACAAAGGGAAAAGGCCCCGACAATATTCCTCCTTTATTTATTAAAAATACAATGGAAACAATAACCGTACCGCTTGCCATCTTGTATAACAAGTGCCTGAATGAAGGTGTATTTCCTTCTATATGGAAAACTGCAAACATTGTACCAGTACATAAAGGCGGATCTAAACAACTGGTTGAAAATTATAGGCCCATTTCCATCCTATCCACTCTGTCCAAAGTATTCGAAAAACTAGTTCATAAAAAAATTTACTCCATTTTACACACTCAAATAATACCACAACAGCACGGTTTTGTTCAACATAGGTCTACAACCACAAATCTTCTTGTTTATACTACATATTTATTTGAAAGTTTAGACAGCAACAAACAAGTAGACAGTGTCTATACCGATTTTCGAAAAGCTTTTGACAGGGTGGATCACAGCTTATTATTGGAAAAGATTGCTTACAATGGAATAAGGGGAAATCTATGGCGTTGGTTTAAGTCTTATATCACAAACCGTACCCAGAAAGTTACAATAAATGGATGTGAGTCAAATGCTTTTACAATTAGTTCCGGAGTCCCACAGGGCTCCATTATAGGCCCACTGTTATTCACAATATTCATCAATGACATCAGCTCATGCTTTAACTTCTGTAACATTTTACTATACGCAGATGACTTAAAAATATATCATACTGTCAGTGATGAAAATGATTGTAGGCAATTTCAACTAGATTTGGATCGCTTTTCACACTATTGTTCCACCAATAAGCTCGAACTTAATTTAGATAAATGTAAATTGATCAAATTCACAAAAAAACGATTTATACTGAATAACTCTTATTATCTGTGTAACAGTAAATTAGCTATAGTTCAATCCATAAGAGATCTTGGAATCACACTTGACTCGAAGCTGCACCTCGACTTACACATAAATTCCATAATTAGCAAAGCATTTAAGAAGTACGGATTTGTGATGCGTTCGAGTACAGAATTTCGACGTCCAAATACATATTTACACTTATTCAAATCACTAATTCGTTCCCAACTGGAACATGCTGTTTCAGTCTGGAACCCTTATTACAAAAAGTACTCTAATGCCCTTGAATCTGTTCAGAAAAAGTTCTTGAAAACCATGCACTATCGGTGTTATCACAGCAAACTATCCTATCCGCAATTGTTAAACAAATATAATATGTTAGATCTTAGTTCTAGGCGCTCGTTGCTCGAAGCAATGGTACTGTATGGCCTTTGTAATAATCAATTTGACTGTATTGCTCTTAACAATAAACTCTGTTATCAAGTTCCCTACCGCAGTTTACAGCGCTCAGCACGCCCGCACCAGCTGTTTGTGACCGGCCTGTGCCGCACCAACGCTGGTGCGCGCTCTCCCTTACGAAGGCTCGTTGACACTTATAACACTCGCTTCAATAACATAGACATTTTCGGTTGCAGTGTAAGTGTCTTTAAAAAAGGTATTTTAGATGTACTTACAGATGTTTAAGTTTAATTTTAAGCTTGCTCGAATCTTTTGTTAATTTTTGTTTCTTTATATGAATACTCTGTTACACTATCGTTTTCCAGAATCCCTATGATTCTAGGAATTTGTCCTAGCTCCGAATGATCAACATATTTATAATTAATCAGTGGTGAACGGTGTTGGTCACACATACTGTATACAGTTCTACTTTAAGTTAATAATTAAGTTACTTTGTAGTGATTGTTTGTTTACCTAAATAAATAAAAAAAAAAAAAAAAAATTTCTGATGACCTCTGTCACCAATCGCTTCCATCCCATCCTGTCCTCGGCCTTCTTCATGGCAGTCGTCACTGTGAGGCCTGTGAGGGCGGAAACCTGATCTGACCATCAGGTAGGAGACCTGCCACGTCGCCGCTTGCCGTCTATCTTCCCAACAACCACAAGTTTCTTCAAGTTGTCAGGTTCACGGCGGGCAATGTGTCCAAAATAGCTAAGAATCCGTTGGTAGCAAGTGGTAGATAGCCTTGTCCGGATCCCAAGCTGCTGAAGGATGGAGACGTTCGTTCTCTTAGCTGTCCATGGGATGCGTAACATTCGTCTCCAGCACCACATTTCAAATGCCTCTATTTTCTTGCGTTCTCCTGACCGGATTGTCCACGATTCCGAGCCGTAGAGAAAAATCGAAAATACCAGAGTTCTCGCAATTCTCACTGTTGATTTATAAGAGCTGGGGCGTATTTAGTACTCGTTGCATACAAAATCCGCGCCAGTTTTATGAATCAACCAGGTTCAGGGTCATGAATCAACAAATGAAATAGGTTGATTAGGTATTCGCACAGCTCTCGACTCTAGGTCTATACCTATATTATATAGACCTAGAGTCAAGAGCTGTGCGAATCTGATGAAAGTTTATTTTAAAATTTATACTTGGTGCATTATGCATTCATTAACGTGAACTAAATATTCGTCTTAATTAAAACATGCGTTATAATACCAATTTAGCAAGTTATTATATCGTATATATATTATGTTTTCGCGTACGTTCATATTCTATTTTTACATTTATTAATAACTAATAACGAACACAGTACTAAAAATATATAAGAAGCAAATCAACCACGCAATTCAGACAAGTATATTGATACCTACAATAACTCATTTTGCTCGACGTACAATATAAAAAAGTTTTTCTTTGTTACAGTAATTCATATCATACTTCAATGGAAATAAATTAACACGAGCAGTTGAAGGCTGTTTTCGATAGATACATTTTTTTATTTTTTGGTATTTCAATCAATTGAGTTGAATAATATTAAAAATGTGTGTTTTAGATTTTGTATATTGCTACAATAACGAAACACTACATAAATGCCAATCGTTTCTTCTTTTGAGTTTATTAACAAATACTCAAATAATTAATTTCACTTTTTTTCACAGATAAAACAAACTGTTGCTAAGGGATATAACAGTTTTGATATAGAAGCATTCCATATAAATTGTAAACTGATACGAGCCAAAATGTTGTAGTTTGATTAATTTTAGCGTTGAGACGAGATGTTACAGTCGCGTCTACCAAATTCCAACGTAACATTGATTGTAATAATATCATAGCAGGCATTGAAAAAAGATACGATACGGAGGTTTACTATGTAAAATTCTTCCGGCAACCTTAAGACACAAATACTTACTAACAGTCAACCAACACGGCAATCAAGAGAGTAATTTATCTCAAATGAGCCATAAACATGGCACCAAGTCTATAGCTGCAGGTAAGTATGCTGTTCCCAGAGTAAGCAATTACTATGGGGACAGACTCATCGAAAAGCGCTTACCATATTTACTTAACGCCTTACCTACAGCTATTAGGACGGAGAAAAATAAAAATAAATTTAAAAAAGCCCTGTCAAAATATTACCTCGACAGTATTTAATTCATTTAAATTGATTACTGTCGAGGTATTTACATACCTAGATATCCTCTTATGTACCTACCTAATGAAGATTTGTAATATTGTACCTATAAGTAAGACTCACGGATCCCACAGTCAAACTGTGGAAACAGTTTTGTGGGACGATGTACCTTAATAATGTTCTTGTCATTTGAATAAATATATAAATAATAATAATAAAAAATAAATTAGTACTTACCTACAGTTTACAATACTATAATTTGCAAATTTTATGAAAAAAAATATATCCCTCACCAAGTAGTTCCGAAACTATTGAACTACTTGAACACACATAGCCGGTATCAAGTTTCGAAGAGGCCGACAGCATCGGAGATGTTCCTTTTACGCCGTTTGAAGAGCACTCACCGAGCGCCGCCCGATTTGGGAAATCATGTTACTGGACCGACGTCAAGGCACTATACCCCGTTTCCGAGTAGAACTATTTACGTAGGTATCTGCTATAAATTCATTGCGAACTAAGAAATTGGATAGGGATGGATATAAGTTAATTATTAGGCGAGCTTGGTTAGTTTTTCCTTTAACTTCTTGTTTGCATTTTCAGTTCAGTTCAGTCATTTTCAGAATATTGCATGTTATCAACTACGTTTAGCCATATCTTCTTATCACACTTTGTCATGGTCATCTTGCAAATAGCTATTGCGTAGAATTCCCTGTCTGTGTCAGCATTCCTAATCACTTTTAATTCAGTAATTGTAGTACGTTTGCTCCTAAACTTCAGTAAAATTAATATAACTGATATAGATAGATGTATAGGTACAGATACGGTGTTTAATCGTTTGCTTCCACATACACATGATACAATACGAAGACAAAAAGCAAAAATGTTTGTAAAACTACGTATCTAACTGGTAGGAATCACAATTAATTGTTTTAATAATTTCCATTTGTATTACATGAATAAAAAAAGCTAGTGGATTGCGTTCAGCTAAGTAGGTATTGGCAAGGACCATTAAAACAAGAGGACTGTCATTCTCTATACTTTGGATCGTACCCCGACCGCAAGGGGATATCCAGGCAAAAACTAGAGGCAATAAAAAACTAAACATTTAACGATGTTATAATTGAACAATGAAACATAGTACAGTAACAATTAGTTCGTAAACAGCTAATAATAAATAAATTCTAACATTTAAATACTGTGTCACGATTGCAAAGTTGAATAATTGTAAATAATATAATTCTTATACCAAGCTTATACATAGATGGCGTTGTAAATATCGGGGAACAGGTTTTTGTATCGAGAATGACAGTCCTCATTTAATGGTCCTTGGTATTGGAATACTTACTCCTTGAAAAAGGTTTAACGATAATCAACGTCGCTTTGGCATCCTCGTTGGCGGTATGTTAATCGGTAGCTATGGACGTGGGTGCCCTAGAAAACTTTGTAAAGATGCAGCTTTGTAGTTTTACTTTTTTATGCAGGAATTGAGCTAACAAGCCGTTTCCATTTCCAAATTTGGAGTATTATATACTGTAATAATATGGAGATGGAGACCCCAGTTAGTTGCTAGAAAAATAAATAACTCTTGAGTGTAAGTTAAGACAAAAGCTTACATTTTTTTACAGATCTTGAGTTCCTATATGAATCTTATGTATGTATATAAACACTTTATTCCACACAAAATAATATAAAAACAATACAAAAATAATGGTGAATCGTGATTTTCAATCATAAATAAATAGAAATACATCATAAATAAATTTCAACATGATCGAATATACCGTTTTTTCAGTTATTGTCGATAAACCGCACTTCTCAACAAAAGGACGTAATTGCTATGAAGATAGGTACCTACGCTCTTTCGTTGGTGCTCTTTTTCAAATCGTATTATTTACTCAAGTATGTGAAGTATGGCGAAGCGAAAACGAGGATTATGATTTCAGCGCTGTACGTATACATGTATGTATGTATGTTTGTATGTTCGTCTGTTCCCTCTTAACTCAAAAACTACTGAACCGATTCAAAAACATGGGGTATCGTTAGATTCGTCGTGATTGGACGCAGATTATAGGCTAGTTATTTGGAACCAAAATTAAGATAGGGATCATGATCCTTATAAAAAGTGAAGGATTGAATAAAAATCATCGTCAGTCAGTCGAATTATTTATACTCGTATGACAATTTAATGAGTTTTAAAAGCTCATTTCAAAAATATATCACACATGTATAATTCCATTTAGGTAGAGGGAGCCGAATGTTACATTTTGCGTAAGTGTCAATATCAGGGGCCTCGCTTACACGCTTTATGATCGACGGCCTGTTGAAGTACACTCCACGCCTCGAGAGGCTAATACCGAATCATTGGCTCACAATACCTCCATAACGGCACCTATTTACACAACACGCCTCCCGCATTTTAGCATTAAATGCTACTCTCCATTATAAGGACACTAGTGTGCTCTAGCTTGTTTAAGAAGGTACGTCCAACAACTAGTTCCGTAGTAGCATGCATGTACAGCGTTGAGCGATTTTACACCAAATCATGATATTTCGTGGTACAAGAGGATAACGATATGCTCGGTTACACTGGAAATATCACGTTCACATTACCTGCATGGTTTCTGAATAAACGCCTGGCTTTGACGTGGCGGTACCATGGATTGATATTCAGTGTAAATTTATCAATATATCGACGGCGCTCACGTTGGCGTGTCGCAGTCGATATTATATTAAGATCCCTTCTTTGTTGGCGGAAAACTTGTGGGGCATTAAGGTAATAGAGAAGTAGCAAATCACGTTACGCCCGGGGCTATTACGGGCTCCTCGTCCCGTCCTAAGTGTATTACCGGCTATTTATCGTGACATTGAGACCAGCGGCTCATCAGAAGACCAATGTCATAGAATCCCTATACCCGACAAAGTGGGACTAATAGCAATAATGTCATCTGTAGTAGGTGTAAATTATGTTTGCTTTTAGCACGCGTGATATTATCAAGTAGAAAGTTTCGGTCGATTTGTATGAACTAGAAATTAGGTAGGCAGGCATAACACAAATGATTTCTTTTAATGTGAAAAAAATAATAATTTATGATTGCCTATTTTAATTTTCAAAAGATTTCGTACAGAGAAATTATGCGCAATGTCGGGTGAGTCAGAGTATTTTTATGTTTGTCTTTTGTCAATTGTCATTTGATTTAAAAAATGATTACTTATTGGAATAAGTTTAGTTTTTAAACTGAAATAACACAACACATTTTTTCTTTATAAAAGACAACACAATCTGTCTCTTAACCTGTATTTACTTTTATTGGACCATACAGTTTGATTTTCTCAAGTCAAATGATAAACTCCGAGCGATCCAACCAAATCGTGCGAACAACGAGAGGTTGGTTTCATAGATGTGAATCCATCAAGTACGACGACACGTTATCGACTCCCGGAGATTATACCCACATAACCCCGGTGCCTTCACCCTCGGTATATTCACTTTCATAAGGCGACAGTTTAGAGTAAGGAATTATTACTAGGTAGTGTAGAAATAAAAAAAAACAATGATTAGAAAAATAATTTTGTTTACCATAAATAATCTGCCATTTGTACTTTTTGTATTGTGCAATAAATATTTAATAAAATAAATGTGGACATAAAATTGTTTTGTACCGCTTCAAAAAAGGAAGAGGTTCTCAGTTTCGTCCGAATATTTGCATTGCAATTACTCGAGAGCGAACTTGAGGCCATTCTTCAAGTATTGTAGGCATACCTATAGCGATTTGCATATTAAATTATTACAGCGGGTCGCCTATTTTACGCATATTTTTTTTCGTAATAATTCCTTTTCGCAGAAGCAGTATAAGCCTAATTGTATATTGGCATATACTAATTTTGCATAACCAAGTTTCGCATACATTTAATACGCATAACTTTATTTCGTCGAAATATATTTATGCATAAAATGTGAATTCCGAATGTCGAATAAGCATAAAATTAGTTAAGCATAATCTAAACATGCAGAATACAAGTTACGCATAATCATATTCCGCATAACTAAATTGAATAGGCATCCTCCACAAATGAATATAGGCGCTCCACCACTAATGAAGAAAAAAAAAGTGCTTGACAGATCGTACCGTATAAATCAGATTTTACAAAATGAGAGTGATTATACGAAAATTTTGGGGGGTCAATGTTGTCCGCGTCCGTAGGCGAAGCACTTGTGCTCATGACTCTAGATACCCTACACGTGGCCCCCGGGTAGTGCTAAAGGACAACTCAATTCCCTAGGGTTGTGGGGTTTAACGGTGGCCCCATGTAATTTTAAACCACTGCACAGCTGGTGGTAGAGCTCCGCTGTGGGCTCACCTGGTTAGCTACCACCTTCGCGTTGGAGTCTGTCGCAAAGCATCCTACGGGTGTGTTCCGACTGGGTGCGCGAATACCAGTGTCCCGTCCCGGTCGCCTCAGCTTCGCCAATCCTTGGTCTGCAGAGTCCTCTTACTTTGCTCCGCTGTATTGAGCGTGCTGCTTTGGCGTGGGGGCCAGGGAGACCCGGTGAAACGGTTGTCCGCTGGCCGCCCGCTGGTTCGTAGAGGACCCGAACCCCGGCTTGTCCCCGCCGGGGAGGCTGTCCTGCCGCCAGTGCAAAAAGCTCATGTGTTGATCCTCGTGCCGGAAGGGGAAACCGGAGTGGAACCCGATGGTCAGCCATGAGTCGGACCGGGGGCCCTTCCGTCCCCCATGCCAGGAAAGCATTCTACTCGGTGCTTCAGAGTGATGGTTGGGCTAGCCTTTGACCATGCGGCTGCTGAAGCTTTGCCGATCCTATTATTCCCCTCAAACACTCGTTCTCTCATGCCTTCAAGAAAAAAAAGAAAAACCGTTTCTACGGCGGCTCCCTGTTCCACATTCACAGTGGATTTCTGCAATATCAGGGGACTCCATTCCAACCTGAACACCGTTCACCACCATCTTGAGACGGCAAAACCAGCCTTGTTTTTCTTGACGGAGACGCAAATATCAACCCCGGCCGACGTGTCGTATCTTATGTATCCCGGATACAGCCTGGAACACAAGTTTGTGTCTCGGGCTGGGGTGTGCATGTTCGTCCGGAATGATATTTGCTGTCGCCGTTTGGGCAATTACGAAGACGGAGACCTTTCACTCCTTTGGGCGCGAGTAGACCACGGAGGCCACACCTGTGTCTACGCGTGTCTCTACAGGTCTCACAGTGGAGATTTGGAAACGGACCATCTTTTGGAGTGCATCCAAGCAGGACTCGATAAGACTCTCCAGCAGCTCCCCTCAGCGGAGTTGGTGATCCTCGGGGATTTTAACGCTCACCATGCCCAATGGTTAGGATCATTGGCTACCGACTACGCTGGGAGAGCTGTGCATAGTTTTGCTGCTGCGTATGACCTAACTCAGTTAGTCGATGGTCCCACCAGAATTCCGGACATCGAAGGTCATACGCCTAATCTACTGGACCTCTTGCTAACCACGCATCCGGAATCCCACCAGGTATCGCGTCTTGCTCCCTTGGGAACGTCAGACCATTGCCTGATCCGTTCTGTGGCTCATCAAAGTCAGACAAAAAGCTCTCGACCTCCTGGGAAACGCAGAGTCTGGCATTATGGGTCTGCAGATTGGGACGGACTGCGTGAGTTTTATTCCTCCTACCCCTGGAAGCAGCTCTGCTTCTCCTCAGATGAGCCTGACGACTGTGCGACATTCGTAGCTGATACGATACTGTCGGGTATGGAATGCTTTATTCCTAGCTCGATTGTTCGTGTTGGTGGTCGATCTCAGCCCTGGTTTGGTGGCTCTTGCGCTGAAGCTCGCATCTTCAAGTGTCAGGCCTACCAAAACTGGGCTGCTGCGCGTCAGGCCAATGACCCAAACTCATCTGAGCTGAAAAAGCAATTTAACGCTGTATCCAGGTCCTGCAAGAAAAGTATTGCCGCAGCAAAGTTTGCACATACCCACAGAATTGGCGAGAGAAACTAGTTGGTTATCCTTCTGGGACTCGTGCTTTCTGGTCTCTCGCCAAAGCTGTTCAGGGAAATTTCTGTCGGGCCTCGTTACCATCTCTGCACAAACCTGACGACTCACTGGCTCATTCCGCAAAGGAGAAAGCAAATTTGCTCTGCTCCATTTTTGCGTCGAATTCGACACTTGACGACGGGGGCAGTACACCGCCTACTATCCCGTGTTGCGAGTACTCCATGCCGGAAATCCGCTTTACACAAAGTATGGTAAGGAGCGCTCTATTTGCTCTCGACGTCAACAAGTCCAGTGGGCCGGACGGTATCTCAGCCATTGTGCTTAAGGTGTGTGCTCCAGAGTTGGCACCGGTTCTAACGCGCCTATTCTCTCTCTCGTACTGCTCGGGGAAAGTCCCATCTTCGTGGAAGGTAGCCAATGTTCACCCTGTTCCGAAAAAGGGTGACCGCACAGATCCGTCCAACTACCGGCCTATTGCGATCACCTCCTTGCTCTCTAAAGTGATGGAGCGTGTGGTTAATAACCAGCTCCTAGGTTACCTCGAAGAACACCAGCTTATTAGCGACAGGCAGTACGGCTTCCGCCATGGTCGCGGCGCTGGTGATCTTCTTGCGTACCTCACTCACAACTGGGCTACTGCCATCGAGAGTAAGGGGGAGGCACTAGCTGTCAGTCTAGATATCGCAAAGGCCTTTGATCGGGTCTGGCATAAGGCACTTCTTTCGAAGCTTCAGTCTTACGGGCTACCTGAGGGGTTATGCACCTGGATCGCCAGTTTTCTATCCGGGCGTAGCATTCAAGTCGTTGTTGACGGTGTATGCTCGGACTCTATGCCCATTAATGCTGGCGTTCCCCAAGGGTCTGTGCTATCGCCCACCCTGTTCATCCTGCATATCAATGATATGTTACAGACTAGTAATATTCATTGCTATGCGGATGACAGCACGGGGCATAGCCAATATACAGGCCGTGCTAACCTCTCTCCCGAGCAGTTAGCAGATTGCAGGGTAAGACTTGTGTCTGAAGTCAAGGCTACCTTGGAGGAAGCCTCAGATTGGGGTCGACGAAATCTCGTCCAATTTAACCCCAGTAAGACACAAGTCTGCGCGTTCTCTACTAAAAAAACCCCCTTTGTCTTAGCGCCAAGTTTCCAGAACACTGCCCTTACCTTTTCCAAAAGTATTGGGATCCTCGGAGTCGACATTACGAGCGAAGTTCAATTTCGGGGCCATCTGGAGAGCAAAGCCAAACTGGCTTCTAAAAAGCTCGGGGTGCTCAACAAGGCGAAGCAGTACTTCACTCCCGGTCACCGGCTTTTACTATATAAAGCCCAGGTGCGACCACATATGGAGTATTGCTCCCATCTCTGGGCTGGAGCGCCCCAATACCAGCTTCTCCCTTTGGACTCGATCCAACGCCGGGCAGTTCGTGTTGTCGACGATCCCGTACTAACATACGGTTTGGAACCACTTAGCCTCAGGAGAGACGTTGGCTCTCTGTGTTTGTTCTACCGTATGTACAACGGGGAGTGTTCTGAGGAACTTTTTGCGCTCGTGCCTCCGTCGCACTTTTATCACCGTACCTCCCGCCTCAGGAATAAGGTTCATCCACACTATTTAGATGCGTGGCATCCCAAGAACAAGCGGGCATCACGCTCTTTTCTGCCAAGAACTGGCAGGATGTGGAATGAACTCCCACCTGAGGTGTTCCCAGCGCGCTATGACATGGGGTACTTCAAGAAACGAGTAAACAGGGCTCTCAAAGATCGGCAACGTATAGGTAACACCTCTGGTGTTGCAGATATCTATGGGCGACGTTGACTGCTTTCCATCAGGCAGCTCGTCTGCTCGTTTGCCACTTATAACATAAAAAAAAAAAAAAAAAAAAAAATTGGTTTTTTAAAAGCTATTGCCGCTAATTTAAAATTAGTGTAACACATATTGCTTGAAATTACTTATTACCACTTTAATATTATACTTATTGCATGTTGTAATCAAATAATAAAGTTGTTTGTTTTTATATTTTGTTTTAGTAACTTATAAATTGAAAATAAGTAAACTATTTATGAATTTATATTTTGTTTATAGTGCTTTCAACCTAAACTACTTTTCTGGCAGCGGTTCGTTTTTGTTGGGAGATGCAGTTCAAACCTAACCTAAACCTAACTTAACCTAACCTACTTTTTCTGTCAGCAGTTCGTTTTTGTTAGAGGATGCAGTTCAACCCTAACTTAACCTATCCTACTTTTTCTGCCAGCAGTTCGTTTTTGTTGGGGGACGCAGTTCAAACCTAACCTAACCTACTTTTTCTGTCTAGTTTTTTTTTTCATGCGGGGGGCTTCGCCCCCCGAGCCCCCCTCGTGGGGGGCTCCACCCCCCCGTCCCCCCTTTTTTGGCTTTTCCATAGCTAAGAACTCGTGCAAAATTCTAGTTGCTTAAATGTTTTATTTTAAATGTTTTGTAATAAAATTCGACTGCGACAATATTATACTATTATAACTTTCGGACAAACAATCATTCGGAAAATTGTGGATTATGCCAAATACACTTTCTGCAAGAATAATATTCGTCAAAAATAAATTATGCGAAGTCTGTTATGCAAAATTCGATTCGGACAATAAAAAATCTGCGAAATAGATGGCACCCTATTACAGCAACTCTTACATATCTAATTGAATACATTAGTTTAAAGTCAGTTTTTTTTTTGTTTCCAAATTCTTTATTTATTACTTTTTGCCGAATATTGTTTAATATATGTCAAAGTCAATAATGCTTAGGTAGTATATAATAGTACATTACAAAACTAGGGTGGTAAAACAAAGAAAGGCCAAGATCGCAGATGTTTGCGGCCCGAGCTTCAAGCGAGGGGCGTAAATATGCGATCAAGCGCTTTCTTTATTACCTTCCGTGTTGTGTACATAATTTTATGCCTACACTTGGCCAGAAAGTTATGGCCAGGTGTGGCATACATTATATTATTATCTTCCTGACGACACAAGACAGCGGTTTCCTTTAGGATGCTACATGACGAGACTCTGATCGGTTCTCCAGTTTATTTATACACACATAAACTTAACTTCGACATGCGAGCGATTTCCTGGCGTCAAAAGCTAAATATTGACAGCAATGTATGCTATGAGATAAAATCCTTTTGCTGCATAGGGGTCATCCAGATATTACGTCACACGCATATGGAAGGGGGTGGGGGGTCTAGCCAAATGTGACAGCTTACGGGTAGATCGAAAGAAACCGACAAAAGCGCAAGAGTATGTCACCCCCACGCTTATTTCTCACCGTACTGTACTCCCGTCGTTGGAGTATTCCTGTATACATGGTACATAATTTAGATAAACTTATTAATACATCGCGATCGCTGAAATTTGAACCTCACAATCTTAAGTCAAGCTCCAAGCTACTAGGCCACCAAACGCTCTTAAAATTCATTCTGTTTTCATTTTGGCTACGGCTTATCTTTAGTATATAACGTTTTTGGAAGGATGGTTGAAATTACTGATATTCAGAAGTTGTTTGGTTTCGTTCGTCGGACGGACGACACAGGATTGTCTAGCGGTCGTGTTGGGGCACGAGAGGTCGCAAAAGTACGTATTTACCTAAGATTATTTTATGCTCAACTAGCTTATGTCCGCAACTTCGCATACGTAAAATTATAGTTTTATATCCTACACTTGAGAAATAATTGATTCCCTACACAAACTTCCTCATCCTTTTTATCGCCTTAAGATTTCCGGGATAAAAACTATCCTTTGTCCTTTCTAGGTTCTTAAACTATTTCCTTCTGTACATTGAGTTATAAGATACATGAAAACCCATTTCTACGAGTAAGAAATAAAAAGTTCCGACTACCTACTTCTAAAAGCGAAGTTGATTTTTGTGTGATTACTTTAATATTATTATACCTAAAACAGCTATCCGTACAACAGATTGGCTGGGATTATGGCAAGTTAGCGGTAGTTTCAGAATCTTTCGTTAGTTCAATACGTGGCTTCCAAGTTTTCTATTCGTGTGGAAACTTTTCCGCAACGCCTATTAGTGATAAGATCACTTTCGTTTGTATTGGATTATAGCCACCTACTTTATTTTTTCTCGGTAACTAAGGTAGACGTCTGAGTGCTCGACACTGTCCTAGTAGTTGACATCTTGAATGTTAAGTCATTAGCAATAGAGGTGACAGCTAGGAGTCAACTATTGGGTGTTAGCGTGTCAAGCACTGGGACGTTTAGTTTATGTTCGTTCGTGCATTAAATACAAATCTTTGCATTCATTATTATAAAAAAATAACGGATTAAATTATTGATAGGAGCAAAAGGTTTTCGAATACTAAATAAATTTACATAAACTGAAGTACAGTTACCCCTTTTCGGCATTTTATTTTCCGCAAACTTTGAATGTATACACAATTACAACGGCAAAAATCAAGCCTAGAACGCCGTGGAGTTATGTATTAAAACTTTGAAAGTATACCTTATGCTTGTTCGTTCTATGTTACTTCCATTGATATGGCATTGGAAGCAAATTCTGCAGGTGCATGCATAAGAGGAAACAGTAAGGTCGAGAGAATTGAAAATTAGGTATTTGTACAATGTGTCGCTATCCCGTACTGCCCGCCTCTCACCCGCAGAGCGCGATAGAGATAACTGCAGCTTGGACCGAAAATACCTTTTAAAATTTCATGAGAACAACGTTTCGTAGTCCCCTGATTTCTTTCCCAAAACTTAACCTATTTAACTAATTTTTTCATTAAACATTAAAGACAGGCTTTGGCCGTGTTCCTATGTTTTCGTTTTTTGTAATAATCTAGTCAAATTTGTTTTCTGGATGTGTGAACACAGCGGAAAATCTGGCATTTTTATTAGGTTTTTGAAGGTTAATATCTCTTTTGAGAATCAATTTATCGTAAAAAGGAAAACATATGAACATATCAATAGTAGCCATAGATTTTTGGACAAAAAATTATTGCTCTACTGGCATTATCCAGGGAGGAAACAGGGGACTACGTTTGTATGGAAAAACTGCCCTCCTGTTACCTCATAATAGAACGAAGAGGCGCGAATTGCAGTTTGTTAATTTGAAATACAAAAGATGGCTAAGAAAGTATGTACCTACCTGATTGATAGAATTTGGCTATAACTTTGTCTGATGTACCCAGCAATCCTAGGAATATTTTTACGGTTTAGAGAGAATGTCCAAATCTGGTGAGTCCAAATCTTTAAATAAACGTTCCATATTTTAGTTATTTATTCTTCTATGACTGATTTGCAATTTACCAAAATCACTTACTTAAAACTGACTGTGTGTTCTCTAGTATAATTCTAAAGTCTTCGCCCCATCATATCAAAAAATATAGTTGCTCTAATTTCAAGATATTTTATAAAAGTAAAGATGTACAGAACGCCCAGACGGTTAGTAGGATCACGCTTGAAAGTATTTTTCCGCCATAAGCATTACGAAGCAAAAAGTTAATAGATTGGAGCTCGGTAACAAATTAGATATTGCCCCGTACAGCGCGGCTCAAACTTGTATATACTTACACTAATAGATCTTGATAAAATTGAAAATTTCCGAAAGTAATCATAATATTATGGGAGCCAATTAAATTCCTGACATCAATCTTATCTATACTTAAATTGTTCCCTTCCATGATTTTGAATGAAGCAAAATCTTGAAATTGGGTCATATTGCAGCAATCAGTTAATTTTAATTGAAGTGGGTTTGTAAAATAAGTGGCAGGAACAGGCTTAGGTAATTTGCATAAATTATACTAATTATATTGATGTTCTAATTGCTACAGCTAAGAGCCCTTTCGTACCACGTGTAATATCACACCTTGACGGAAATAAACGACAGTCAATGTTGCCAAACCGTGAGTTTTATCACGGTTTTACGTGCTAAACTGGACGGTTTTAGAGCATTTTTTCGATTTGCACGTTAATTGCACGCTTGTGGCCAAAGAGACGAAAAGCGTTCTAAAATATACGTTTTGGCAACACTGGCAACAATCTTGATAGGTACGCGAAACATTCTGCTACTTACATCATTTCATGAAAATAACTGGTGCCTAATATCAAGTTTATCACAAATAGTGCCCCGAGTTACGGAGAAAAAGTTCACATCCGGATACCAGCACCAAATTTTAGTATGTTGTTAGGCATGGTCTCTGGACCCCAAAACTGCCGGGAGACAGTCTCTGAAAGGTCAAGGTCACCGAATATGACGTCATTCATCTAGCCGCTCCCGCGTTCTTAAGAATGTTTAATTGTGACAAAACTACACATCTCACATCCACATAAGTGATATCAAATGAAAAGTAATTAGATGTACTATAAATAACTCTCACATTTGGTTTTAATAAAAGTTATACTTTAGGAATTATTCACACAATAATTTCAATGTCAAAAAAATACGGAAATTTAAGTTTTACAGCAAAACTAAAAACACTAAGTTAAGCAAATGTACTACAAAAACAAAAGCAATTTATTAAGCTTCATAGCATAGTATGTTGTTAGGCATGGTCTCTGGACTCCAAAACTGCCGGGAGACAGTCTCTTAAAGGTCAAGGTCACCGAATATGACGTTATTCATCTAGCCGCCCCCGCGTTCATAAGAATGTTTAATTGTGACAAAACTACACATCCACATAAGTGATTTCAAATGAAAGGTAATTAAATGTGCAATAAATTACTTTTAAATTTGGTTTTATTAAATGTTATACTTAAGGAATTATTCACACAATAATTTCAATGTCAAAAAAAAATCCGTATGGAAATTTAGGTTTTACAGCAAAACAAAAAACACTAAGTTTTGCAAACTACAAAAACAAAAGCAATTATAGTACATTTAATTACCTTTCATTTGATATATCTTATGTGGATGCGAGATGTGTAGTTTTGTCAAAATTAAACATTCTTAAGAACGCGGGAGCGGCTAGATGAAAACGTCATATTCGGTGACCTTGATCTTTCAGAGACTGTCTACCGGGAGTTTTGGAGTCCAGAGTATGCCTAATATTATACTAAAATTGGGTGCTGGTATCCGGAAGTAATTTTTTTCCATAATTCAGGGAACTACGGGAAAATTTCGCGCGCTCAAGGTTTTTGAGCTATAGTTTCTATATTTATTGACAGATTTTCAAGATTCAAACTATGTTATGAAGCTTAATAAATTGCTTTTGTTTTTGTAGTACATTTGCATAATTTAAATGTTTTTAGTTTTGCTGTAAAACTTAAATTTCCGTACTTTTTTTTTGACATTGAAATTATTCAGTATAACATTTATTACATTCAAATGTAAAAGTCATTTATAGCACATTTTATTACTTTTAATTTGATATCACTTATGTGGATGTGAGATGTGTAGTTTTGTCACAATTAAACATTCTTAAGAACGCGGGAGTGGCTAGATGAATGACGTCATATTCGGTGACCTTGACCTTTCAGAGACTGTCTCCCGGCAGTTTTGGGGCCCAGAGACCATGCCTAACAACATACTAAAATTTGGTGCTGGTATCCGGATATGAACTTTTCCCATAGAAGCATGTCCGTAACTCGGCGCACTAAAATAATATCTAAAAAAATGTCCTGAAAAATCAAGTAAAAAAGGCATTTGTAAAATGAGGGTATTTAGAAATCAGAAATCCACCAGCTGGCAGCAGGGTGGCGAACGGTCTATTTGGCAGTAGATGTCAAAATCAGGTGGTGTGATTGGTGGATCTTGACGCCTACTGTCAAAAAGACCTTTCGCCACCCTGCTGCCAGCTGGTGGGTTTATGATTTCTAAACACCCTCATTGCATCTACCTGAGCTTGCGGTGCGTTTACATCGGGGGCCCGTCTGGTTGCATAACAACTATTGTCATATTATTAATTGTCATAACAGTTTAAGCATAAAGTTGATGCTCATATTTTTTTTTTTGGCATAAATTGTCCTATGGCATAATTGTTCCGTGTCATAATTATACGGAGTCATAATTGGTTTAACCATAATGTAAATTGGGGTCTATATTAAAACGCATACAGTAAATCTTCCTATTTTGACAACGCATACCGTTGTTACGCATAATTGTATATTCGCATAATATTAAAATGTATATTTTAAAACGCATATTTTAATTCGCATACCATTACTACGCCTAATAATGACTTAGTATAACATTATTCTTCATAAATATTAAAAAGTATAATTTTAATATGCCTAATGGAACGTTGAAAATTCCTTTTCTGATGGGGTTGCAGTTCAAATCTAACTTAACTTAACCTAACCTACATTTTTCGTAGCAACTCGTTTCTTTCGGGTTGCAGTTCAAACCTAACCAAACCTACATTTCCGGTAGCAGTTCGTTTCTGTTGGGGACTTCACCAATCCCGATATTATAATGACATATTTTTAAAAATTACATAATTTTTGATCAAAACATGAAAATAGTAGGTACTATTTTCGGATTTTATCAAAATAATGGGATACATTCTTAAAATGAATCGTCGAAATTTCGGGATTGGTGATGACGGCGTTTGAAACGCTGTGAAATCCACCCTGGGGTCGCAGCTCAAACCTAACCTAACCTACACTTTTCTGGAAACGATTCGTTTCCGTAAGGGTCGCAGTTCTAACCTAACCTAACCTAATTTTTTTGTAGAAATTTAGTTTAGCCAGCATTTACCACCTAGTAATAAGAAAAACCCAAAAAGTTAGGAGTATGTGAACAACGGGGGTCGCCTATTTTTGGCATAATTTTATTTGTCCGAATGTTCTATTTGCCCGAATACTATTTACGCATAATTGTTATTTTACAGATAATATTGACTTTTCAGAATAACTATAAAAGAAACCTAACCTAACCTAATATGTTCTAAATGGCTGATGTAAAAGATTTTGCAAAATATTTTCCGTTAAAGCTAGAGAAAAATTATGCGTAAATAGTATTCGGGCAAATAGAACATTCGGACAAAAAAAAATATGCGAAATAGATGGCACCCGAACAACGGATGTAAAACTTAGAATAGTTTTCCAGAAACGCTTTTTTATACCGAACGCATAAATTTATGCGTTCGGTATACCTAACAATATTATGCAAATTTCAGGTATGCCAAATCAGTCGGTATGCCAATTAACGTGTATGCATTTTTATTATTATGCCATTTAAGCGGTATGCTCAATCATCGTATGCCTAGACTGTTATGCGTTTTCATAATAGGAGTTTTAAATTATGCCTAATAAGGGACACCCTGTAAATTGTCATACATTTATTTAGTCATAATATTGATGATTATAAGTCGTTTTTGTAATAATTGTAGATTTCATACATTTATTTAGCCATAACATTGATGATTATAAGTGGTGTCTAAGTAAGTTTAGTTTTAGAGTACGACGCTAGATGTCGCTGTACCAGCAACGGTCAATTCGTAGATCGCGCGAACGACTTGTCTTCGCAGAATCTATGAAGCATTTCTTATTTTTGTGTAAATGTTCCTTGTTGTTGAATAAAGTATATAGTTGACGATTCAGAATCCGACTTTACTTATTCAGACCTCAGTACACCCGTGTACATGGTCCATCGACTCGGACGTTTTTGAGGCAGTGTTTGGTAGTTCTGCGTAGAACTACGCTCCGCATCGCGCCCATAGTAACAGTGGATTGCTGTTCGGAGGGCAGCGAAGGTTTTTTGGTAAAATAGCAGCTACCACTAGCGCCATCTGGTGGCGAGTAGCAGCGGCTAAAAGGACAGCGATATTCTTGGAGCAACAGTTGAAGCTAACGATTAGCAGCGCCATCTGTTGGCGAATAGCAGTGACTATAACAGCGCCATCTGTTGGCAACAAGTGGTGACATCGCAGGCGGCGCATGATTCAAAGGTGGATTGTGGCTGCCAGGAGTACAGCGGAGTGCAGGAGAGTATCTACGTCTCAACGTACACAGGAGGTTTGAGTGAGTGAAGTGGTGAAGTGCAAACCGTGAGTACTTTTATAATTTATTTACGGGAATCAGAACTTTAAAGGCGAAGATTAAAATAGAACAATTTAGCAGATATTGGTGTTACGAATTTCAACCTTATTATAAAGACAATTGTATTTAGTAAACTCATCAAGAACTTTGAACCTTATGTCAAGGCAATCCTGAACTTAGATTATTTCTTTAACTTGTGTATTTACTTAACATAACTTTGAATAATTGTTCTAACAGTAGTATTAGGGACTTAGAATTTTAAGTGAAAAAACGAAGGTACGGGGAACCTATGCCCAATTTCACCCAGAATTTTGCAAGTTAAAAACACTTGTAATTTTTTCGCGATTAGTATTCTAAATTTGCTAAGTTAAAAAACACTTGTAAAAATTTCGGCATTTATTTAGTAAATTTTCTAAGTTAAAAAGACTTGTATTTTTTTCGCGATTTGTGTTGTGAATTTTCTAAGTCCAAGTTTTTATTAAGTCTGTTAGTTGATCAGTTGTTCTATTAAACCACTTAAGTTTTATTTGTTTCATAATGGAAAAATTGATCAATTGCCAAGATGACCTGTCTAAAAGAATTATTAAAGCACGGCAGAACTTTAAAAAATCGCCTAAGGATCGCATAACCAAAGTTTATCTAGAAACTAGGCTTGAGTCATTGGAACAGTTGTGGGCCGAATTCAGACAGGGTCATAAGGAACTCATGCAAGGTAGTGATCCAACTCTATTAAAACAACATAAATATATCACAGGAGAGGTTTATGATGTCACTGAAGAGGAATTTACTAATTTTAAATGTGAATTAAAATTGAATTTAGAGATTGTTTCAAGGAAAGTGACTACAGCACAAGTTAACGAAAATGAAGGGCAAGCGAGCGCAAGGTCAACCCTAGTCAAGTTACCAAAAATTAGTATTCCTACATTTTCGGGTAAATATACGGAATGGACTACTTTCAGGGATCTTTTTGTATCCATGATTGATAAAAATGATTCCTTGGATAGTGTCCAAAAATTACAGTATCTAAAAGGTTACTTGACTGGGGAAGCAGAGCAATTAATTAGATATATACCAGTGACAGAGGCGAATTATGACAAGTGCTGGCAAACATTAAAGGAGCGTTACAGTAACAAAAAGTACCTGTCGCATTGTATTTTAAAACGGTTGCTCAGCCAACGCAATGCAACAAGTGAGTCGGCAAGTTTCCTGAAAGAACTAATGGATACCTCCTCAGACTGTTTGAGTGCATTAGCCAATTTAGGCATCAATGTTTCGACTTGGGATATAATTGTAATCCATTTGCTTTCACTGAAATTAGATCCCGAATCCCGCAAGCAGTGGGAACTGAATGTAACAACGAATGTGACTTCAGATGACTTGCCGACCTTTGATCAGTTCAAAAAATTCCTTACGAGCAGATATCGCGCCTTAGAATTTATTGAACCAAAAAATGTAAATAAACCCACGACGTCTTATGCTAGGCCAGCACCAGTCAGTCATGCTAAGGTGTTGCATGCCGCAAATATAACTAAACTAAGTTGTGAGTACTGTAATGAAGATCATAAACTGTGTTTCTGTAGAAAGTTTGCAAGTTTAAGTTACGAAAAAAGGCATGAGTTCGTCACAAATAACCGTATATGTTATAACTGTCTAGGAAGTAACCACGGGGTACGATTTTGCCAAAAACCTACATCTTGTAGAGTGTGTAAGAAAAAGCATCATTCTTTGCTTCATCCAACAGGTGTTCTTACCTCCACTGTTAATTCAGGAAAGTCAGGTCAAACAGTGGAAGAAGTTGCAGGTGAAGTTGGCGAATCGAGCAATGTGCCAGATACTCCGCACATAGCATCGCACATGGCATGCAGTAATGTAAGTACACAGGTGTTATTGGCCACTGCTTTAATAGAAGCTGAAGCAAGAACTGGTTACCAAGTGATTCGTGCCTTGCTAGATCAGGGTTCTCAGGCTTCATTTGTGACGGAAGACACAGTGCAAAGATTGGGCCTAAAGAGAATACCTATCAATAATGCTATTTCAGGTCTAGGTGGAGGCAAGGCCATGGTTTCGAAATATATGGTAAGGCTGAAAATAAAATCAAGAACGGAACCAAACTTTGAAATGGAGGTGAGAGCATATGTGCTAAGCAGTATTACCACATATTTACCTGGAAAAAGAGTTCAATTGGAGAGATGGGTTGAGTTGCATAAGTTATGCTTAGCTGATCCAGCCTACGAGGTACCTAACAAAATAGATGTTCTATTAGGTGCAGAGGTCTACTGCCAGATATTAAAGGAAGGGGTGCGACGAGGTCCCAGGGGATCTCCCGTCGCACAAAGCACCACCCTTGGGTGGATCCTATCTGGGCCAGTAAGTTCGGAGAGAGGTCAAAACAGTATCACGGTGTTGCATGCACATGTTGAAGAGGATGAGATACTGAAACGCTTTTGGGAAATGGAATCCGAGCCTGTAGTAAAATCTAAAATGTTAACACAAGAAGAACAAAGGTGCGAGGATATCTTTGCGGCTACCACACGCAGGGCTGAAGACGGTAGATACGTGGTAAAGCTACCGTTTCGTGATGAAGAACCAGCCTGCAAAGACGGGGACTCGCGGAGTATTGCTGTAAAACGACTAGAGAACTTAGAGCGAAAGTTTGCAAGAAACACTGTACTGAAAGATAGATATAAAGAGGTCATAAACGAGTACATACAGTTAGGTCACATGGTAGAGGTACCGAAGCCAGATGTAAAAAGAGCTCAGGCGGTATACTTACCCCACCATGCCGTCATCAGAGAGGATAAATCCACCTCGAAGGTCAGAGTAGTCTTCGACGCGTCATGTAAGAATAAGGAAGACGTGTCCCTGAATGACACTCTCATGGTTGGACCCACGTTGCAACCAGAGCTGCGACATTTGATCATGAACTGGAGAATATATCCCGTATGTTTAATCAGCGACATTGTCAAGATGTATAGAATGGTAAGGGTGGCCGAGGAAGACGCTGATTTCCAACGTATCGTTTGGAGAGAAGAGTCAGAACAAGAGATAAGTGACTACAAGCTATTAACAGTCACTTTTGGAACGGCCTCGGCACCGTATTTGGCCGTTAGGGCGTTAAACCAAGTAGCTGCTGATCATAAAGACCAGTTTCCATTAGCAGCAAGTAGAGTGGATAAGGAATTTTATATGGACGACCTAATGACTGGAGGACAAACCACCGAAGAAGCGTGGCAACTATACATAGAGATGAAACGGCTTTTAGGCAAAGGAGGATTTATACTGCAAAAATGGTCGAGCAACGATGAAGAATTATTAAACCGAATTTACAAAGAAGAAAACGATGAGAATGTAAAAGAAACAAAGGATTTAGAAACGAAGGACAACAGTACAATAAAAATTCTAGGGCTAACATGGAACCGAAAAGAAGACGAGTTCCGGTATTCAGTGAAGTTGCCCGAGTTAACTTCTCCGGTGACAAAACGGAAAATAATTTCCGACATCTCTAGGCTATTCGACCCGTTGGGGTGGATAGCACCGTGTGTCATCAAGGCCAAGGTTTTCATCCAATCTTTGTGGACTTCTGGAGTCGGATGGGATGAAGAGCCTCCTGCTAAGCTCTTAGAAGACTGGTATAACTACCGAGAAGAGCTAGCTCAGTTGAATACTTTCTGCATTCCCAGGTGGCTGAATTTAAAATCCGACAATGAAAAGGTAGAGTTACACGGCTTTTCAGACGCATCCAAGGTCGCATATGCGGGAGTCGTCTACCTTCGGGTAATAAGTGCATCGGGAACAGTCCATGTGGGTCTTGTTGGGGCTAAAACAAGAGTAGCTCCAATAAAACAAGTTAGTATACCGCGATTGGAACTATGCGGTGCAGTTCTACTGGCTAAATTGCTTCTGGAGATCGCTGATGTTCTAGACATTCCGAAGAGCAACATCAAGGCGTGGACTGACTCGACAGTCGTCCTGGCGTGGCTAAACAAGCACCCTAGTAACTGGAAAACCTTCGTAGC
This sequence comes from Eudemis profundana, assembly GCA_947034925.1. NCBI lineage: Eukaryota > Metazoa > Arthropoda > Insecta > Lepidoptera > Tortricidae > Eudemis > Eudemis profundana. Next base: position 11,623,279 of record OX344798.1, read on the forward strand.
TAATCGAGTGTCTGAGATCCTGACAACGTTGGACTCATCACATTGGTTTCACGTATCTACGAAGGAAAATCCAGCAGACTGTGCATCACGGGGTTTACGGCCAGCAGAATTAGCTAACCACAGCATGTGGAAAAATGGACCGAGCTTTTTAGGTGTCGGACAAGTCAAGTACAGTAAGTTAAAGAACAACGACACTACTGATGAGCAGGTGACCAATTTACATATAAATGTTGGCGAGGACATGGCATTTTTAAATAAATATTCAAGCCTTAAAAGGTTGATCAGAGTAGTGGCGGTATGCAGACGGTTTATAACAAAAAGGGACTCACGCTACACTAATCAAAGCTCATCATATTTAAGGACATGGGAATTGGATGAAGCATTGACAGTTTGTATCAAGTTAACTCAAGAAGAGGAATTTGGGAAGGAGATTGCAGAAATTAAGAAAAAGGGATTTATACAAACAAAGTCTTCAACAATATTGAAACTTACGCCGTTTTTTGACCAGAAAGGAGTACTCAGAGTAGGCGGCAGGATATCCCAATCGCAAGAGAGTGAAAATGTGAAACATCCGATTCTGCTGTCCAACAAATCACATTTTTCAAAGCTGATAGTGGCTGACGCTCATGAAAAAACGCTCCATGGTGATATCCAGCTAATGATAAATTATGTTAAATCAGCATATTATATCACAAGATTAAAGGACCTGGTTAAACATCATGTCAGCCGATGTGTAAAATGCATCAGACACAAGGCCAAATTGAGAACGCAGCTGATGGGATCTTTACCTTCAGTCAGGGTCACACCAGCTAGAGCGTTTAGTCGAAGCGGTGTGGACTATGCGGGGCCTATTGGCCTGCGCACCACGAAAGGAAGAGGACATAAAGCATATAAAGGATACATATGTTTATTTGTATGCATGGTGACTAGGGCTGTACACATCGAAGTTGCAAGTGACTTATCTTCTAGAGGTTTCTTGGAAGCCTTTAAACGGTTTGTAGCTCGACGAGGTCATTGTGTCGAGCTCTATAGTGATAACGGGACCAACTTTGTTGGAGCGTCCAAGGAACTGCGAGAAATGTTTCAAGAAGAAAAGTCAACCATGCTACAAGAGATACGAGAGAGTTTAGCAACTATTGGAACTACCTGGAACTTCATACCCGCGCGCGCTCCTAACTTCGGCGGTTTGTGGGAAGCAGGTATAAAATCAACAAAATATCACATTAAACGAGTAATTGGCGATGCTACTCTCACCTTTGAAGAGATGTCCACTCTCCTAAGTCAAATAGAGGCATGCCTTAACTCACGCCCAATATCAGTGATCAACAATGATCCTGAAGAGCCTAATCCTTTAACACCAGGACATTTCCTGATAGGTGAACCCTTGGTGACAGTTCCTGAAGTGTGTTACGAGACATCTACTCTCAGCACGTTGAAGCGGTGGCAACTAACCCAGCGAATGCTTCAAGGTTTTTGGCGTCGGTGGTCAGCCGAGTACCTGACACATTGCTTGCACCGTTACAAATGGGCCTTTCAAACCCCGGAACCTAAGGTTGGAGATTTGGTACTAGTAAAGGAGGACGATTTGCCTCCTACAAAGTGGCTTTTTGGCAGAATCGTACACAAGTATCCCGGGCAAGATGGACTAACGAGAGTAGTCTCATTAAAGTGTAAAGGCTCTCTAATAAAACGACCAACATCAAAACTTTGCCTTCTGCCTGTAAGTGAATAAGGTAATTTGTTTATGTATTTAGTACAATATTATTTTTATTGTGTGTCACGTGTAGATTATAGATTAAGTAATGAGAATTGTATATTTAGTGAACGGCCAGTAGGGACCGACGTCGTATAGCTCAACCCACTGATTAACCGAGATTTTTGTAGAACGAGTTCGAGTTTGCACGGTGGGCGGCGCTAATGAAGGACAGTCTGTCCTTGGTGGGCGGTATGTCTAAGTAAGTTTAGTTTTAGAGTACGACGCTAGATGTCGCTGTACCAGCAACGGTCAATTCGTAGATCGCGCGAACGACTTGTCTTCGCAGAATCTATGAAGCATTTCTTATTTTTGTGTAAATGTTCCTTGTTGTTGAATAAAGTATATAGTTGACGATTCAGAATCCGACTTTACTTATTCAGACCTCAGTACACCCGTGTACAAGTGGTTTTAGTAATAATTGTAAATTTCATACATTTATCAAGCCATAATATTGATGATTATAACAATCGTATTGCATAAATTTTGATAATGGACTTGCGATGGTTCTTCAAAAAAGAAACGATTTATATTATTGAAGTATTTTTAATTTCTACTCATTACACAATATTAGTGACCTCACACAGAACCAAATTGCTGCCAGAAAAGTAGGTTAGGTTAGATTAGAACTGTGACCTCACACAGAACCAAATCGCTGCCAGAAAAGTAGGTTAGGTTAGGTTAGAACTGTTATCTCACACATAACCGAATCGCTGCCAGAAAAGTAGGTTAGGTTAGAACTGTTATCTCACACATAACCGAATCGCTACCAGTAAAGTAGGTTAGGTTAGGTTAGAACTGTTATCTCACACAAAACCAATTCGCTGCCAGAAAAGTAGGTTAGGTTAGACTAGAACTGTGACCTCACACAGAACCAAATCGCTGCCAGAAAAGTAGGTTAGGTTAGGTTAGAACTGTGACCTCACACAAAACCAAATCGCTGCCAGAAAAGTAGGTTAGGTTAGGTTAGAACTGTGACCTCACACAGAACCAAATCGCTGCCAGAAAAGTAGGTTAGGTTAGGTTAGAACTGTGACGCAACATAAAAGAGAACTTTTAAAAAATACTTTTAAAATTAGGCTTATGCGTTTAGCAATTTATGCATTTACTTAGTATGGTTAAAGTATTGTATGAGCAATCTATTTATGCGTTTAGCATTTTATGCATTTACTTAGTATGGTTAAAGTGTTGTATGAGCAATCCATGTATGCCCAATTATAAAGTATGCTTGAATAAATGTATGCATATCAACTATATGCCCATTACACAGTATGTCCATAAACATAATGATTAAAATCGTTATGCGCATAAATGTATGACTATTTACAGTTATGCGTAATGATGAGTATGACGAATCCTCGTATGCGTATCAAAAATATGACCTTAAACTTTATGCAACCCGACCCCTACCTGTTTACATCACGTCCCTTCATCGACTTTTCTTCATTGCCAAAACGCGTTTTGGTCGAATATCATGATAGCCACGACACGAATTTCGGCTACAGGACATTTTGCAAAAACTAAAACGCGTCGTGGTCGTTTTTTTCGCCCAATGAGCGTTTTCGTATTTGAACCTAACATATACTTTACCGTAAAGAGGTGGTAACGATATTTACTAAGTTGTTTGTTAATTTAATAAGTACTGGCTATTCTTGCATGATTTAAAAATATTTTATACCCGTAACATCAGCAGATTAATACGTAGATAATAATGTTATTCATTATGTATTATTTGTACATTGCCATCAGTAATCATTCAGCAAAATTTTAGTAACGTGCAATATGGTACTTCCTGGAAGCAACATTTATTATAATTTATTGCTTAGTATTTTTTTACTATAAAATCTTGATGACAACGGGAGTGACATATTTTTTGCTATTTCAAATTAATAATTATGACTGTGTTTTTGGGTATCTGACAAACGCTAAATAGTATCCCTAAATAAATAAGAATGCAATCAGTCAATTAATTTTTTAAAGAGATTTTTGATATATTTCCTCCGCTAATAACATAAGTACTGTAAATCGAACGTTTAAATATTGGTGACTTGAGACTTAAAATTTACACAAAATCTGTTTGCCCTATGAGAATTCCATACTTAAATATTTCTACGTTTTATGTTGTGCTTCTGAACCTGCCGGTTGAGGATGTGCGACATCTTTGCCAATTTTACTTCGTTCAGGAACCATCTGAGAGGTGGCGTTCTTCATTTGCTTAGGGAATCATACTTCGCACTGTAGAGATTTTCCTGAAATACTGACCCCGAATTGTACAAAGTCAAGTTTATAATATTATTCAAATTTATTATACTAAAGACGAGTTCCATCTTTATATTGCCGTATTTAAAAACTATACCAGTTCTTACTTTCAAAGTTCGCTTCCAACTGACATAAACTAAAATTATATATTATTATATTATTATATTATTAGTGTTTGGTGTTGGTAGGTAATGACAACACGAGATGCGTAGGAATAATGATTATTTATTAGAATCTTACATGCGTTTATATACTGATTTACATATGGTTTATTACACAATATTAAATAGGAGAACAAAGGATTTACATTAGTGTCAAGGCTACGACATACATTACATATAAGGAGCGCTGCCTCTAATATGAAATTAATTATTATATCGTGTTACATTGTAACACATTCCATCTATCAGCTGATACGTCAGCTGGGACTACACCACATCTCTCCTCCACTTTTTGAGATAAAAATAGTGGCTTAAAGAACTATTTTTATCTTATATAATCTTAATAATCTTATATCTAGGTTTACAAAGTTTACATACAGGTTCTTATACTATCTTACTGCTAATGTTTACATAACATGTTCCTTATATAGGTTGCAGGAAATAAATAAGCAATTGCTGTGTTGACATGTGATTCGAGTGATTAACATGATGTTTATTTGTTATGAGTTATTCTACACTCTCTTTCTTGTTATGGTATAGTGATGCCCTTTTTTGGGTGATGGTATTTGTTGTGATTTGAATTAATGAATGAATGAATTTGAGTGTAATGTTAAACATTTATTACTTATTGTATATTATTATGTTTAAAAATAGTGTATTTTTAGTTTTATTTATGTATAATAAGACTTTGTCCTATTTTTATGCACAATATGTTCTTTTCCTAAAACTAAAATTTTTACATTCGTACCTTGATCTTCAAGTACAGTATATGGCCCTTTATATACTGGGTCCATTTTATCTCTATCCTCCTTTTTTACTAATAATAAATCTCCTATCTTATAGTTAATAGGGTTGGTTTTTAAATCATAACTTAATTTTCTATTAATTTTTGTCTTAATTAAATTATTTCTAGCATCCTCTTGGGATTTTTGTAATCTATACTTAAATTCTATAGGATATGAATCAAAGTTATACATGGGATCTACTTGCTTAACTATATTACTAGGTATATTACATAATTTACCAAATACTAATTCATATGGTGTATACTTAGTTGCTGAGTGCACTGTCGTATTGTATGAAAAACACCAATATTGCAACCAATCTGACCACTGATGAGCCTGGTTATCTGTTTGGATCCTTAAAAATGCTCCTAAAGCTTTATGTGAGTTTTCTAAAGAACCTAGGCTTTCGTGGTGGTAAGCGGTTGAGTGCAATTGTTTAACACCTAAAATATTACAAATTTCGCGCATAGTTGATGAAATGAACTCGCATCCCCTATCTGTCCCAATTTCCCTGGGGATTCCATATCGTAAAATAAAATTATCAACTAATGCTCTTGCGACTGTGTCCGTTTCCTTATTAGGAAGTGGGTATGCCTCGACGTATTTTGTGAGCTCGCACTGTAACGTAAGTATATAACAATACCCATTCGCATCTCTAGTTAGAGGTCCGCATAAATCTAGGAAAACCTTATCGAAGGAACCCGTTGCCGTACTAGTAATACATAGTGGCTGTTTTACGTTTTTATGGTATTTTTGCTTTTGACATTTGTCACATCTTTTTACAAATTCCATAATGTCTTTATCCATTCCGGGCCAGTAGTAGTAACGCTTTACGTTATTGGTCATTCTTCGAATGCCTGCATGCCCGCTAGATGGCAATAAATGAAAATCGTTCAGAATGACACGTCTGTCATCTTTATTTGTTATCTTTTTAACACCTTTAATGATACATAATCGGGGTCCGGACCCTGTATCGTATTTATTTATACATTGAGCTAGCTCTGCAATAATAGTTGCGGTGTCATTGTTAAAGAGTATGCATACTTCATTTATCTGTTGTGCCTTGCAAAATGTTCCTAATTCTCTCGCGAAGAAAGCTCGTTTCGTACGCGATAGAGTGCTAGGTGTGACACACAGTGTCGCCAAGGATGGCGAGTACACGATTTCATTATTTTTACTTTCAACGCCATCTTTTTGTTTTAGTATTTTATAATAGTCCCGTTTATCAAAACTTAATTCGGGTACATCCTCTGGTTTTTTAAGAAGTTCTACCATTCTTGGTTGATCAGACCCGTCATGGTGGAAAGTCTTATTTCCTGAGTCATTGCGTTGTTCTTGTTCTCTCATCCGTTTCGTTTGTGCCCTAGTCATTACTGATATCACTGACTTTGTCATATTTTTTAACTCATCGCTAGAAATTTCTATCCTAGATAATGCGTCTGCAGCTGCATTATCTTTACCTTTCAAATACTCTACGGTGAAATCGTATTCTTCTAGGCATAAACGAAACTTTGTGAGTCGACTTGATGGATTATTCATCCCAAATAAATAAATTAACGCTTTACAATCCGTAATTATTCTAAATTTTCGTCCATATAAGTACGGTCTAAAATATTTCACTGCCCATACGATAGCTACTAATTCCTTATGTGTCGCAGGATAATTTTTTTCAGCTTTGTTTAAAGGCCTACTTGCGTATGCTACAGGTAATCCATTTTGATTTGATAATACACATCCAACAGCTGTGCCTGACGCGTCTGTGTGTATCGTGAACGTATTGTCTTCTGAAAAGTCCGGATATTGCAATAATGGCGATGTGCTGATCGCTATTCTTAATTTTTTAAATGCGTCTTCGCATTGTTTAGTCCAAATAAATTCTACATTTTTCTTTAACAAATTCGTTAATGGTTGGGTTATTTCGGAGAAATTCCGAATAAACTTTCTATAATAATTTACAAAAGTGACGAAACGTCTGACCTCGTCAGCGTTTTTTGGTACTGGGTAATTTTGAACCACTGAAATTTTCTGCGGATCGGGTTTTATCCCTTCGGGAGTTACTACATGTCCCAGATATAAAATTTCCTTTTGTAAAAAGTTACATTTTTGAGGGTTTAATTTAAAGTTCACTTTTCTTAGTCTTGTAAAAATATCAATTAAATTTTTGTTATGTTGTTGTAAATTTCGACCCATGACAATGATGTCATCTAAATAAACTATGCACTGGATGTAATTTAGTCCTGACATAGCTATGGTCATTGCTCTGCTGAACGCATTTGGGCTAGTTTTTAATCCCATTGGTAATCGTTTCATTTGGTAGTGTTTATCTGCTATAAACGCGGTATATTTTCTACTTTCAGGATCAAGTTTTATTTGGTAATATCCTTGGTTTAAGTCCAAGGTCGTAAAATACATAGCACCTGTTAAAGAATCTAGGATCTCTGTGATGTTGGGTAAGGGAAACTTATCGTTTTCAATTACTTCATTAACTTTTCTATAATCTATTACCAATCGCCATTTCTTTTCTCCATTCGCGTCTGTTTTCTTGGGAACGAGGAGCAACGGGCTCGCCCATTCCGACCTTGACTCTTCTATTACGTCATTATCTAACATCTGTTTAATCTGTTTATTTATTTCGGCTTTTTGTGATTGAGGTAAACGATATGGTTTACTATATACTGGTGACACGTTGGGTTTTAACCGTATTTTTTGTTCATATAGGTTTGTCGTATTTAATGAGTCACCCGGTAACTGAAAAATGTCAGCGTATTTTGCGACAATATTGGAAATGGATTCGTTTTCTTCTTCGTTAAGGTTATCTAATTTCAAGAGTGAGAACAGTAATTTGACTCTATCTGCATTATTTTTACATTTTTCAAAAGAGAAACAGTTATAGTCTCGCAATGGTCTTATTTCCGGTGTAAAGTTATTTAATATTATTTTTTCATCTCGCGTGTTTAATATTTTTACTGGTATTGATCCCTTTGTGCTACTTGTTATTGTATTTGCTACAAAAATTCCTTCACCAATTTCGCTTGATAATATGACGCAATCACCAGTGTAGTTAGTTGGCAATTTTATAATGGCTTCGCTTCGAGCCGGTAACATTATTTGTTTCGAACTATTTATTCCGTTACTATTATTTTTTAAGGTTAATGGTATTGTTATTAATTTGCCGTTATTATTTAAAGTGATTGTTCCTTTCTCATAATTTATGACACATTTATATTTTGTCAAAAAATCTTGACCAATTATTCCATCAATTTGTAATGGTAATTTTGGGAAAACGTGAAATTTATGCTCAAATGACTGGTTTGTACTCTGTAAGTCTAAAGTAATTGTATTGTAGGACGTAATTTTTCCTCCTAGTCCGTTAATATGAGTCGTCTTAGGTATCATATGACCACGGGATGATATCGCCGCGTCATGCGTTATCGCGCTTAAACTTGCCCCAGTGTCTATTAGCCATATGTGCGTTACGTCATTTATTGCAAACTGCACTGAATTCATATGACTATATGTCAGAATATAGCTTTTAGGGACGAAAAAATTTTAATTCCGAGGGCGCGTCGCGATTATTTTGTGTCGCATTTTCTACCACCGTATTTATTTGGTGTTGCCTATAGGATGGTTTTTGGCGGTGACCGTGAAAAGTATTTGTGCGATAGGTACTCGCGGTGCGTACCGGTCGCGTATTACCTGGTCGTACATGCAGCTTTGTAGGTTTACTTTTGCCACTGGTGCCTGGGAACGTACGTTGCGGGTTGCTACCCATAACTGTACTAAAATCTCCCCGGTAGGGTCTACGGACACTGTACCCTTTTTTCCGGAAGTAGAAAGCTTGTTCCGGACCAGCTATAGGTGTTACGGACACCTCCTGGTCCTTTGCACCTTGTATGGCATCTTTTAACGAAGTGTAATTTCGAGATGCAACTATGGTTCCTAGTTTGCCGCTTCGTAAACCTTCTGCAAATTTAGTAATTGCCGTTTTTTCATTTAATGGCTGTAAAATCCGGTATGCCTCGGCTTTTCCATTAGCCTGAGTGATTGTGAGGTTTACAAATAAATCCTCTAATTCTTGTCCAAATCGTTCGATGGACATATTTCCTTGCCTTGCCGTCATCAACTTAGCTTGTATCGCGGTCGCTGATTTAATCGGTAAAAGATGGAGCCGCATTTCATCAACTAAATCGCTTACATTGGTATGCTTATCGGATATCCTAAGTTTGGCACTTTGCGTTAATCTAGTCTTCGTTACAAAATTTATTAATAATTTAGAGTCCGCGTCCTTGAGCATAGACGAGTATAACTCTATGGCATCTATAAGTTGCTTGGTGACGGCTTCTGAACCGTCCATGGTCGGTAATAAAGATACCGCCGTTTTTAAATCAAAGTTTGACGCCATTGTGACAGACTCTTTACTATATTGTTCGTAAATGTCTAAAATGTTTCTATTAATTTATAAAAAAAAAAAAAATTTACACTATTTTTTACACAGGCATTGCAAATTAATAAACTTGGTTACGAACAATAATAATAACGACTTAACGCAAATTAAACTTTTGTACCTCTAAATTGTGGTGACGTGCTGAGGTGCCGATGGTGCCATGGAGTGTCCGATGACTGGTTGACGCTGGGCTGGCTTGCTGTTAGACGCTCTGCTCCGGCTTGTTGCGCATTGTTGCTGCTACCGCCTGCCGCTTGCCGCTTGTTGCTCAATCTTCTTCCGCGCTGCGTGATGCCGACGAAAAAGAGTACCGCTGTTGTCACGTACGCCGTGATTTTTCTGCTGCCGTGCGTGGTGCGTGCTGCTGTCAGCTGTTTGCGTGACGATGACTTCCTTCTTTTTTGTCGTCTTTTGCGGTGAGCTGGCGGGTGGTTGGCTGGTCGGTTGGCTGGTCGGTTGGCTGGTCGGCGTCTTAGTTTATGCTGAATTTCCTTTCGGCTACATGAAGTCTACGATGTGGGCAGGCTGGATCAGCCTGGTCGGCAGGGTCTTGTTGTAGCTAGGCTGCCTTGAGCAGCCCGACTGGTAGGGTCTTGATGTCTCGGAGAGCTAGGCTGCCTCGAGCAGCCCGACTGGCAGGGTCGCCATGAAGTGTTTGGTGTTGGTAGGTAATGACAACACGAGATGCGTAGGAATAATGATTATTTATTAGAATCTTACATGCGTTTATATACTGATTTACATATGGTTTATTACACAATATTAAATAGGAGAACAAAGGATTTACATTAGTGTCAAGGCTACGACATACATTACATATAAGGAGCGCTGCCTCTAATATGAAATTAATTATTATATCGTGTTACATTGTAACACATTCCATCTATCAGCTGATACGTCAGCTGGGACTACACCACAATGGGTCTACTGGGGCGAAGTTATAAGTAAGACCTCGTTTTAACACTGAAGATATAAAGTTTCTGCATGCACATTATAGATACAAAACTCATTTAGAAAATTACGCCTAAGTGTAACACATTATTTTTACAAATGAGTGCTAGGTACAGTCACAATATGTGTGATTGAACTAAGGTCGAAGCTCGAACAGAAAAAAAATATAAAGGCATAAAAATACAACGAAACGCTTCGAGAAAACGTATGGTACGATCGCTAAGCAGAAAAAAAATCGTAGTGGCCTACTACCAGCGGCCAATTACATTTTTATACAAAGTTCTAATTTATAAGATATTGTAAACAGGTTTACTGAATAAAAAATAATATAATGTTTTTTATCAATTTTCTTTCGTAATGTAAAACAGGACTTTATTTTGCAGTACAGTATGAGTGTAATTATTGTAATACCCATTAAGCTACAGTACCTAACACAAAAAAGTTGTCTATAACTTTTCAACTTTATCGAGTACTATTAGAGTTTAAAAGTGTGGGTTCCACGTTATAACATTAGCAGAACAACATAATAAACGATAAAAATGACACAACAAGAAAAACTTAAGTTCAAAATGATTTTAATGAGTAACCACGAGCGGATCCCAATATAAAATTTCGTTACCTGCGGGTATTAAAAAAAAATTGAAATATAACGCCACTGAGCACTTGAATAATATCGAATAAAATAATAAACAAAAAACAACACGTATACATAACGAGCGCGCCGTATTACTATGACGAAAATGTTTACAATCTATGACGCCAGCGGTCAATGCCACTGTGCAAGCGGGACAGCAATATAATTATGCGCGTGCGGTAGAGATAGGTTATGGTGAGTCAATGTACGAAATTATTTCTGCTTAGCAATCGTACTTTAGTGGCCTGTGCTTCCGTTGTCTCGTCTTCGCGGGGAACCTTGCCCTCAGATAACTTAAGAGTCAACTGTGATTTTTTTCAGGTTACTAAACGACCTTATTGCATCACGAGTGTTCAAATAACATATTAGGGGCATAGGTTACAAATTAAAGATCGTAAATGAAAAAAAAAACGAATAGCTGAACTAGTTTCAAGAAATAGGAAAATAAAGAATATTATAATACCAAAGATGGCACTATAATTATTAAATAAAAATATATGTATATATTCTAACAAGAGCTGGGTTAAGCAATAGCCTGTGATCCGGTTTCATTAAAGGTTATATGGATTTTAAAAAGGCTGTAAAAACTTTTTGTTATCTAATTTGTCACGTCACAACTTTACAATTATTTATAAACAAATCAAGCAAAAGACATTTCGCTGCTAACCGTACTAAAGGTTTTACCTGCGCAAATTCTGAAACCGTTCACTAAATACTTGTCAGTTACAGCTCTTCAACAAATTAGGAATGCAATTTTGGTATGAAATCTACGCATTGAAATTTCTAAATCAGTGGAAATTCTCGTTAAGCTTAAATTAGTGAAATAGTAAAATATTGCAGTACGAAATTAACGCAAGTTCATAATGAATATTTATTGCTTTAATACCAACAGCTGGGCAACTCGCCGAGTTAACCGGCTAACAATCGGCACTGCACTCGGAAATTGCTACTGTGTATGCTATTTTTGTTTCTGGACTCTTAAATGTGAAAAAAGCAATGGTTAAACCACGTTGTTGTGAAGCTTTGCGAATTGTTGTACGTTGAGCAGTGACTGAATACGGTGTGTTGATAAAACTGAAGGGTTTACTAAAGTTACTTTATTTGTAAAATGACTCTTGACTATACCTTGTTAAGTACTAGGGTATGCAGTACCGAGATATTTTTGTATGAGGGAAACGGGAATTCCCGGTACTGCCATACTCAAATTTCACGGTTCTGCACGCCCTATTAAGTACTGATACCCGACTAATATAAAATGTATATTAGTCGGGTATCAGTACTTAATATGCTGCATGTATATACATGCAGATTTTGAATATTGTACAACGTTACGTACCTATGTTTGAAAGTCAGTTTCCAACTAAACGGCGCTTCTTCTCACCAGAAGGTCATTACCCGAAGCGCCAAAAGAAAAGTAGAGAGAAAATAATATAAGATATGTAAACGAGCCCTTGAGGGCCTACTTGCAAAAAAAAATTATTTTATTTTTCATTTCATTTTTAGGGTTCCGTAGCCAAAATGGCAAAAACGGAACCCTTATAGTTTCGTCATGTCCGTCCGTCCGTCTGTCCGTATGTCACAGGCATTTTACTCAAAAACCGCACGATCGATATTAATGAAATTTGGAATATAGGTGTCTTGTATGAGCCGCTACTTAGTTTGATAGTTAAATAATTAAAATAAATATTTTTAGGGGGGCACTCCATACATATTACAGAAGCTAAAAAAAACTTTTTTCAGAAAATATCAACGTGTGGTACATACTTAGTTCGATAGCTCTTTCAAAAACATGTTAAGGTTCTTAAGTAATGTTTTTGATTAAGTGAATACCTTTGGAAATAATCGCTCCGAAAGTTGTGAAAATTGTGTCCCCCCTCCTCTATCTTCTAAACCGTGAGTCCGAAAAATATAAAAAAAAATACAAAGATAACGCTTAATTAATACTTCCAACGAAAATTATTTTCAACAAGATCGGATTAACCGTTTTTGAGTTATTGCCGATAAACTGCGCTTCTCAACAAAAGGACGTAATTGCTATGAAGATACGTTCTTTCGTTGTTGTACTTTTTTTACATCGTACTTTTTACCTTATAGTTACGGCTATGGAACCCTACACTGAGCATGGTCCGACATGCTCTTGGCCAGTTATTTTAAATATATATCACTTTATTTTATTTTTTTGAGGTGTGCAATAAAGTTATCGAACTGTTTTCAAAGTTAACTTATAAAAACTGTTAATCTAGATATTGAAAGCTAAGTTATAATTTTAGTCGTATCTTACTTATTTACTATTATTATATTAGAGTAGAGGAAACAACCTTTACATCTAAGTTCTTAGTCGTAGCCTGGTAATAAACCTTGGTTATTTGAAATCGTAATCAAAATATGTATTCAGATATTTTAAGTTATCGATAACCCATTAAAAACCTCGTCATGGCCCAATTTTGAGCATCAGGCGTCGTTAGCCATCAACGTATTGCGTGAACAGATGAAGGGTGTATTCTGTGAAAAACAAACGACATCCACAACCCACTCGCTTTCCAACGCTTGTCATAATTGCCTTTTTCAGATCGAGCAATGCGGCAAAAACAAGGTGTCCGTTACAACGCGTAATGTAACTGGAAAGTGAGTTCGTTTTAGATTTGCTTTGTTGCCGGAATAAGGCCGCTGTATGGGTTTATACGCGTACATAGCGCTGGCGGAAATTGAATGCGAACTACTATCGGTCGGACCGACGACGCAACGATGGACGTGTAACTACATTCAACTGACGTATCTGTCCATCAGCGCCGGACACAAAGACATTCATCTCGTGCCCGTAACAACAAAGACTCGTTGACATGTTTCAATTAGCCCCTAGGTATCTATTACTTACCCATACTAACAAACTGGTTATGAACTTATTTAGATGTTGATATACACGTAAAGACTGAGTATGTTTCTTTCAAATTAGCCAATAACGCAGCCTACTTATTGTTAGTCAAAGAAAGTGACGCACGTATTTACTGACTTGCTGATTACGAGTATTATACTTATCACAGATTTTATAACCCTAAAATATTGCGGTATATTTTGTTTAAATTGAGCTCACTAAATATTCGTTTAACATGTTTTGATCGTGTGTAATGCCTAATAATATTCAATTTGCATTTATATATGTGTAAATTGGCAATAAAATATTAAGGTAATTTGTTTTGGTCCTGTCGTAATAAAGTGACAAAATGTCGACAGTTAAAATGTGAGTTGGTTAATTGTCTAACTAAATGTGGCATACTAAAACTAAAACTTTGTAATCCTTAAAAAGTTCCAGACTAACTACTTCTTTAATGTGATACGGGTCATAGCAACGGCCTACTTTAAACTAACTGAAGTAAATAAACTGAGTGAGTCATGAAGAAAGCGCTGCGCTTTTAGAAATACTTAGACTAAACTAAAGTCATAACTTACAGTCATTGAAATTCAGGATGCGGCTTTGCAAGAGGGACAAATTTTTAAAATTGAATTTAGGAAAACGAACCGTCTGTGATACAGCCGTTGCGAACACAATACTACGACATTTTGTACGTGCATTATACGTTTGTAAGAGTGGTGGTTTAGTGGCTTGGGGAGTGGACTCGAGATCCTCGGGTCGAATCCCGACGGTTGATTTGTCAATGAGTTTTCTCGCTTATCTATCTTCATGTATATAAACACTCTTACGGCGAGGGAAATTTATAATGAAAATCTATACTTTGGTGTAATTGAAAATGTAACCGTCATCGCTTCAAAGTAATTAGCTGACTGTTAAATCTGTGAGTATTGTCAAAAGTACACGTTAAAAGACCAGAGATAAAATGATCAGGAGAAAAACTTAATTTAGCGATTTGGCCACCATTGCGAAGCCGAAGGGGACTTAGGCTGGACACATTACTAAAATTAACGCAGAACGTTGTGCCAAACAAACGCTAGAGTAACTCGCGTAAATATTCGAGCTCGAGGAAGACCGCCTCTCCGCTGGGTGGACGACATCAGATGATACGGAGGACATAATTTGGATGTAGAGGGTACACGATCGTCAGACATGAACCATGGCCTATCTATGAACATTTCTAAAAAAATTGCCTTTTCCCTAATTTTCAAAATATCTGCCAATTTTATGACTTTACCATTTTTTCATATCCTTTGTATATCGGTCACAAAGGAAAGATCCACTAATGTACGAAAATTTTGGGTCACTTTTTTTCTCTTATTGGGATGGAAAGAGTCCGTAATTACAAGAGTAGAAATAACATAAAATTGGCAAAAAAATTCACAATTAACAAAACAAAAAAAAAATAAAAATGCTTTTATATCCATACGTGTATAGTACAAAGGCTGCCATTATGATGCTGATGCCACAAAAGAAACGGAACTAGGTGATAATATTACCGTGTACCTATTTGTACAAAATCTGTATAATCTAATTGAATGTTGAATCAGTTAATTTAGGCATTGGGTTACGCAAATTGGTAAAATCAGATCCATACTCTGATTGCCTCATTTCACGGTGTAATATAACGTTATTATATGTATAAGACCCAATTCATTTTCCCCGCTCTTATTAAATCTTGACTTAAACGATTTAATGTCTTAATTTACTGCACAAAGAGAAATTAAAGAGCCTGTTAGAAGCATGACATGACAAAGTGCTCTTTCTGTTTTAACTCCTAAGTCGTGGACCTTACGTGCCATAATTTTGCTAATTACTAAGGCTGTTTAGTATAAATGTAATTATAATTAGGTGTAGAGTTAGTCAACTCACTATTAGGAATAGCTATAAAACGTTTTCAGTGATTTTGTTTCCTAGAATCATTCAGTTTACTACTTTATTATTCTATAATAATAAAAGCGACTAATAAAAATTACTGTTTTTATTTATAATGCATATTTTAAGAAAAATTGTTATCAGTCAGTATTGGGAGTATAATAAGTTATGGAAATGCTTCCGAAATAAATTTGAATTTGATAATCTAACATAAGACGACCTTAGTCCTAAACTAAGCAATGCTTATAATATGGGCACTAGACTAGAAGCTAATCTACATAATTAGATAAGTACATTTAGGTTTACGTAAATCTAGACTAGTACATACTTCAATCAATAGAACATACATTCAAGACTCGGACATGTGTCTCGACTCGACGTGAGCATCTTACTATAGAACGGCCGGTAGTCCAGGGTAGAGTTGAGGGAGTCAGATCACGTGGCAGGTCTCCCATGAGGTGGGCCGACCATATCAAGGCCGCAATGAATTGCCCCTGAAGACGAGCACCAGATGTGCAGTGTGCACGCGTGAGCGTGAGGGATGAATGGCGCGGGGTGGTCACGCTCACTCACTACCCATAACATAAAGGCCACAACCGCTCTGACAAGAGTGTAACGACGAAGAAGAGAAGAAGAATTAAAGACTCAGGAGCCAACACGCGTGTTCATCATACTAATATTTGCTCTTACCAGGATTTGAACTTGGAACCATTAGATAAGTAGGCAGTGTCAGTCTTACAAGCCTAAACGTGTCGTCAAAGTATTTCTTTCTTTCTGTTCTTCAAACCAAAAATTAATCAGTTTTTAAAATGGTTTCAAAACTTTCATAAATGTATCTATCTATTATTATAAAATCTTAGCTGGACTGTAGGTTTACATCACAGATTTCTCCGATAAAATAACTGACTATGTAGTTTCGTACTTTTAACAATATTTTGCGGTTCAATACCGCTGCAGATTTTATCACGTAAATAAATGTTTGGTTCAATTAATTAGATTTCGTGTTTTCATTCTACCTCTCCAGCGCGGCTTTCTGATCTGTCGCCCTATTAACTTGTTTTGTCGTGTCAGTGTACGGGTCGGCGTCGGCATGTTGTCCTTTGTCCACAGTGTACCTCTAGCATAACGGTATCAAACAATTCTTTGTCACGTGACAAATATTACAGACAGTAGGTATGCCCATCGCGCGATAGGCGAAATCACGGTCAGTTATCCCAGTCCGGCACTTCGGAAAATGGTCGTAAATATTAATCATTTTAATGCACTATTTTTTTAAGGAATCATCATATTTACTGGAAATATTTTGAATCCTCATAGCTTAATGTGGAAACACCACAATTTTATTATAATTATAGATACATTGAGCAAAATGCATTGAAAAATCAAATACGATCAAATAAAATACGATCGACTACAGCTAATGCTGGATAATCCGGCATTAGCTGTAGTCGATCGTATTTGATTTTTCAATGCATTTTGCTCAATGTATCTATAATTATTAATAATTTGTAAGTTTTTCTGCCGAACATTAAGATAACAAGCGTATCATGCTCACCTAACTTCGTTAATGAATAATAAACAGTATTTGATAAAACGTACCCAAGTTTCCTTTTATTTTAAATTAATACATGTAAGTACTATCACAAAATGTTTATTATTTACCTAAAATTATAATTTTCTTTTTATTCATGTTCTTGCCTGATAACCTTGAGACGAAATTTAGATATCACTTTCATATGTTTTAGCAAAGGATTCTTTTGTTTATCTGGAAATAACTGGCTTCGGCAATAAACGTTCTAAAAAAGTATATTGAATAAGTTTATTTCGGTTAGTCTTCCAAATCAACCTCAAGTCAAAAAAGTATATAAAAAACTTCACATTTACTTAATCTTAGTACTTAGGTATTTTAAATAATATAAGATTTCAAGCTAACATGTTCATTCACATATATTATACTGTTATCAACGGGGTATTAACCATGTACCTATGTTAGTATTTGTGAGCTCCCGATATTTCGGCACTGTTGCAAGCGCCATCGTCAAGGGAGTAACTGACGTGCTGCGAGTTTTCAAAGTCAAAGTCAAATATTTTTATTGTAGATTGGGGGTAACACAAAAGATATTTATATGGTTAGATCGGCGCCGCTACAATCAGCCAGTTATGGCATACAATAATTAACTTGTCCATAATTTACATGTTAATTATTGTATGCCGACACTATACTTAAAACTAACTAGGTAAATTCTATACAATAACCTTAAAATTTACATGTTTAAGTGATTACATTTTAAATTAAGTGCATTAATGTCAGATGTTGTAGTTGTAGTCTACCTACACACCGGGTTACCAAGTTCCGTCTCTAACCACACTCCTAGAGACTGGATGCCAAAAAGGCTTAAAATCTGGGGCGGTATTTGTCGATCTCACTGCAGCCTATGACACCGTCTGGAGATAACATCTAATCTTCAAACTACTCTCAGTTGTCCCCTGTCTGGCCATTGCAAACCTAGTATCCAACATGCTCACTCAGCGTCGTTTCACGGTGCTCCCAGGTTCCGAGGTTAGTGGAGTCCGAAGATTGAGCAACGGCCTGCCCCAGGGTTCCGTATTGGCACCCATTCTATTGAACCTCTACATCCACGATCTGCCCAACACTACGGCTAGAAAATTCATATACACCGACGACAACTGCCTCGTTACACAGAGCAAGGACTTTTCAAACCTGCAAATCACATTATCCGACGACATGGAAACACTAGCCAAGTACTTCCGAACGTGGCGACTTACTCCCAGTACGAGCAAAACAGAGACCTGCTGCTTCCACTTCAGTAATCAATTAGCCAATCGGGAGCTCAAGGCTCAACGGATTCATCCTAAAGCACAACTTTACACCAAAGTACCTCGGCGTCATGCTCGACTTCAATCAGCACTTAACCAACACAGCACGCAAACTTCAGACCCGGAACAACATCATACAAAAACTAAGCGGAGCAAGTCCTGAAGTACTGCGCACGTCCACGCTATCATTAGTGTACTCCACGGCCGAATACTGCGCACCGGTCTGGTTAGGTAGTGCACATACTACTAGAGTTGACATCGAGCTGAACAAGGTCATGCAGCTTATCTCTGGAACCCTCCAATCAACTCCCTGTCACTGGCTACCATTGCTCTGCCGGATCCCCCCTCCCGAACTGAGGAGGAAAAAAGCCTTACTAAAGGAAGCTCTAAAAATTCAAAAGATACCAAGTCTCCCCATCAACTCGGAGTTTTTTGAGCCCACCAGACACCGCCTAAAGTCAAGGCACGCATCCTACAACATCGCCTCAAAACTGCTTGATGAGTGCTTCAACCTCAAACAGGAATGGTTGCAGATATGGAACTCAGCTATGGAAAGAAAACTGGGCTGCGAGATTATCCCGAGCTCTGTAATAAAAGGGTCCGACCTCCTAGGCCTGATTGGTGCAATTTAAATAGACTTCGCACTGGCCGCTGTGCTCTCTACAAACATCATTGCGGTTGGGTGAAGTCTCCTGCCTGCGCCTGCGGAGCCGAAGAACAATCCATCCAGCACATCATGCACGACTGCCCTATAACGCGCTATACCGGCGGACCTCCTGAAGACCTGATCTCCCTCAGTGATGAAGGCATTAAGTGGCTAACAGATCTTAATTTGGGTTTATAATATGTATTCGATCTGTTTTAATTACTGTATATGCCATACGATTAAATAAACCTACACACCATAACTAAAGATCTACCCTAAACTAAAACTCGCAGCGCGTCCGTTACTCGGTTAACGATGGCGCTTGCAACCGTGCCGCAATATCGGGAGCTCACAAATACAATTGATAACAGTAATTATTCTAAATATTTTAAACTTGAAGGAAAAAGTTTATATCATCTCTCAAATATAACGAGTCGCATCGTGTGATTCTGACGTAAAACTTGCTGAACAATCCTTTGTAAATTGAAAAGGATAAGTGATAGGAATTTTCAAGTGATACTTATCTGCGTGGGTCTGAAACTTTAAAGTTTATTGTTTGGAGTGGATGCGATTTTCCAACAGTTAAATCCCAACGCACGCTCGTGCCTCTGCCTGAGGAATATCAATTTGTGAACTACGAATTCGCGACGCGGCGCCGCTTCAAACCATATGCTGATTTTGCTGGCTGTACATAAATTAGAGATGACTTTCCTGCCTCTGCTTTGATACACGTTCATTTCAGTGTTGTACGCGGTATTCCATGAATTAATCATTTGTTGGCCTATATTTTGCTGTATTATTCTTTCAAGATTAAACGTTAGATTGTAGTCTGCCCAGTTGTTAGGATTCCATACCTGAAGGGTGCCACCCTAAGGGTGGAGCCCTATTACTAAGCTTCCGCTGTCCGTCTGTCCGTCTGTCACAGGGCTCTATCTTTTGAACTGTAATAGGTAGAGACTTGAAATTTTCATAGAATGTGTATATAAAATAAAAATGGGGGTCCCCATACAAAAAAACGTGTTTTTCTCGCGTTTTTTTGCTCGATTTTAATAATGGTATCAGGTTGATGCTTGATACTTATGTTCACAAAATGTGTATTTATATTGCCACTATAACAATAAATAATGAAAACAAAATAAGCTAAAATTACTTAAATGGAAGTTCTCCATACAAAAAACCTGTTTTTGGCGACTTTTTGCTTGATTTTAATAATGGTTTTACCATTATTAGCTGCTGAATATCTTAACAGAATGTGTATTTCTATAGCCGCTATAACAACAGAAAATGACCCGAATTCATTGTCCGTGAGTGTATTTGTAATCTTTTTCGAAATTGTTTTATGAAGATCACTAACAGGTGCATCGTGTCCAAACGTGATAAACGACAGCTTTAAATAGAGAATAGTGCGAGCTAGTCTGAGTGCCCATTTCGATCCCGGAGATTAAGGCCGAGCACGCTGATCGCCCCTGGGACTGAGCAGTCCCGTAGCCCGGTGTTTACTGGTGACAAACGTGTAATGGCCCACCTGATGTCAACACCGGCCGTAGATCATAGACAACTGACAAGGGACCTATTAATACTGTATGCATATGACAAATATATACATTCAATGGCACGAGTAAGTGTCGTTCTTATTCCGTGATAAAAGAAAATAATGCTTATAATCTTGTTAGGCCGTTGCATGATTGTACTAAATTTGTGGGCCTACAGGATTATATAACCGTTAGTTATAATTTTCTAATAAAATAAACTGAACAGAATTATGTACAAAATATGAATAATAAACATTACGGATACTTTAAAAGTTAACAGTCTATCTCATAATACTACACTCAAATTGAAATACATTTGCATTTTAAATGCATAAATTTTAATTTCAAAGTAATCAAGAGCAAATCGCTAAAATTGTCTCTCAAATTGTAAATAAACCGTTAGCCTCATATTGCGATGAATGCATTTACTCTGAACTTTACGAGTAATAAATGGATATCCTCGTCCTGCCCAAACATATTTAAATAGACTTTCAGTTTCTGCCTAATGTTCTTAATTAAGCACAAGTTAATTTTGATGGGTTCTGCCCAAGACATTATTTGCTGAAATTTGTGTGTAAAAAGTAAGTAGGATTTTTTATATTATTTTTTAGGTTATAGGGGTTAGATATTAAATAGACTGAGCTAGATATTTCGACGATATCTTATGTTCTTTATTAAGAACATTGGGCAGATTTTAGTAAATTTATTATCTTTGATTTGGCATTTATTAAGAACATTGGGCATGAACTTCATAATTAAAATATAGTATTTATTGAACAATTAAAGGAAAATAAATTAAAGAGCCTGGATTTTAATTGATTTTTATCGTGGAAAATAATACATATACAGAACATGATAGTCCACAGTGGCCATGATTAATGTTATCCCATTGCACCTTTTCAATTACACACAGTTCAGATCTATGCTATTTCCTGTTTTTTGCACCGCAGTCTGGTTAGTTTTTTCAACACATACAGTCAAAATATCATCGTTTAAATGTTCAGTAAAGTAGTTCAGAATTGACCGACGCTCAGTGTGGTCGGGCAACAAATTAGGGACTGATACCTGTTCTGGCAAGTTAGGTGCAAATGAGTCATCACGCCACGCAGGAATTGGAACTGGTGACGACTGCAATGGCAAAGAGCCTCTGGTTGATCCAGCTTGTAAGTCTCTACTTTAACTACCTCTCTGCCACCACCTCGTCTACTACCATGTTGACCGTGAAATCTGCGACCACATCCATCTCTGACATGTCTAACTGTTTCATAGATAGAACTTGAGTTAAGCGGTATTGGTAGTCAGTTCTGCCCAATGTTCTCAATAAATCACACTTTTCGATGAGTTACCTTGAAAAATCTAAAATAAAAACTTTTCCAAAAATAAAGCTATTGTGACATATTAGAGCTATATGGCTTTACATCTATATGGTACTCAGTAAAAATGCACGGTTGATTATCAAGGTAAAGAGGGATGGAAGTTACCTCTCCAGCGAAATTGCACCATCCTTGACACGTGGCGTGACACTGATCGGCGAGTCCGCGGAAGTTCACCACAAGGGCTTGATTAAGTATTGGCTAATACTCCAACCAATCAGAAACAAGTAAATAAAAATCGCAAAGTGCGAAACATTTGCCCGCTGTGCGGCAAATTTGAGTATGTGATTAATTGAGAACACTGGGCAGAATTCGGAAGTATAAATAAAAAAGCTTGGGCAGGAACTATCAAATCTAATTTGTTCTTAATTGAGAACATTGGGCAGGACGAGGATATTGGAGTTATTGTAAAAAGCATTGAAATGCATTTACATATTAAACTAGTTACAAAAAAAAACTTGTTATTATTAAAAAAAAATGGTATCCATTTCTTTATCATTGTTTTCCAAATACACTCACGGACAATGAATTTGGGGGCTATATAATTATTCATAGAAAATGACCCGTATTCATTGTCCGTGAGGTAATTAAATCAAAACTTTGAAGCATGGCTTGTAACCAGTTAATGCTGTATCTCTTTGCGTACCTGCGAGAGGAATGTCTATTTTTATTTGTCCTTAAAGGTGGTTTCCCACCGGCAGGGCGCGACGAGACGAGATGAGACGATGATTGAATTGAAATTTGTATGAAGTTTTCAATCCTCTCCTCGCGCATCGGTGCTCGTGCATCGCGCAACTTGATACAAATTTCAATTCAATCCTCGTCTCGTCTCGTCTCGCCCTGCCGGTGAAAAACCACCTTGACACTTTCGCAACCTCCCAGCACTACACATTACGCTGGGAGCCGATAACATGGGAAAAACCGTATGTAGAGGAAGTTTGCTACGAGCGTAGCGCTCGCGGAGCGGGGTTTCGGTGTTAAAAGTGTTAAATCAGAAAATTCACTCAAGTTTAAAAAAAAAACCATTTTCGTACTGCTAAAGTCTAAAGTAAGTTACGTTTAATTTCGGCTTACAGCTTGCGGCATGAAAGTCTAGCAGTGATCTTGAGTGTGCAGTAGCAAAATATAAGGGATCGCAGGGACGTTAGTAATGCGCAGATCCCCTCTACATTTTGTCCACCGTACGTAAGTCTAGACTTACGTGCCGCGAACTAACCTACAAAAAACATGAGTTGATATGATACGCCCATAATTACTTTTGAATTCGTATACAACAAATAGTTTTATTGACCTGTGTCGCTTTGATTAAAATAGATAAAGAATAGCGGGCTAACAAACCTGTGTCTGCATAATACTAATAACACTTTTAGTTTAAAAATATAAGATTTTAGTTGGGAGTACATAAATGCAGCAAAAACCTTAGACAAATCGAACGAAACGCCTCGAAGTGCATATGTGGACCAAGGAGAGTCAGCTGAGCAGGGCTGAGCTGGCAAATCTTTGCATTCAGTAAAAGATATGAAACGGCTAACGGGGTCATAGTGATGTTCATTCGTAGACATATTTTTATAGCGTTTTTTAATTTACTTCTTCATCTGCCAGACTAATCTTAGTCACTTCTAATTTTTAACCTTTGGGAATTAGATTTACGTAAATGCAATTATGTAATATTACTATAAAGTAAAAACAAATATATAACTTCTTAAATAAAATGTGAAAATTTGAGAATACACATGTAAATGAAACAAGTAGGCAATTGAATGTATCTCTGTGTTAACGTGGATCTTTAAGGCAAGAGTTAATAGGCACCTTCTGTGTTAGCTTACTTCATCATAGACCTTCTTTACTTTCCATCAGGTGAGACCAAGAACAAACGCAAACCCACTATCCATAAAATAGTCGAATAATAAAACAAAACATTTCCATTTTACTTTTTATATATGTATTGTATAATACTTAACTTGAGAAAATAACGATAGATATTAGTGCTATATGAATCGCAGAATATGTACAGTCTCAACAGAAAAAGTACCTAAAGCTTTTTTATTGTAAATTTATTGTTTTGTTTCATCGTATTACGTAATTATATGCAGAATGTGAATTCGTTCATTAAAAGTAACTGGAAACAGTCTTAAAGTGGATGAAAACAAAATAAATATATATTTCCTAAAATATTCGTAATAGCGGAAACATCACCTACATCGGAATCGTGCTGATATTTCCTGAGCCTACGGCAAATTCAAATCACTCTCGGAGTTTCAAAATCAAATACGGCGAACCTGTCAGTAGTCTCCACGTTTTAGTGATTACAAAGGTGTCCACAAATGAGCTTCTCCAATTGTTTGATCATATCGCTACAAAGTGGATAATGGGAATTAAATAATGTATCTTTTTATATCACAGTGACTGGGAAATATGTAGCACACCTGATAATGTGCAGGAACTGCACCCATATAAATGTCACAGGCAACTGGTTTAGTTAACCATTTGGTTAATTGCCTAGCATTTTCACTAAACCGCCAGCAGGTCGACGAAGCCCCGCTGCGGGCGCTTTAGTAAGATGATTTCTATTTAATAACTACTATTAACAACGGGATATTTATCATGTATGTTTGTTTTTGTGAGTTCTCGATATTTCGGCACTGTACCCCGCACTGTATGCCGTTGTTAATAGTAGTTATTATGTGAATGACCATGTTAGCTTAAAATCGTACATGGATTTCTATTTGGCTACTTTATAAGGAGTTATTACCTATTATACCATTTTTCACGTCACTAGACCTGCTATTTATTATAGTATTGTCTATTGGTGACTTTGAATATTTTTACATCGACATAAAAAGTGTACAGAAAATTGAGTTACCTCATTGCTGTATCCTAAATTTCGTCGTGGTAAAAGCTAGCAAGTTCAGTTTGAGAGATTTTACGAACTTAAAGTTTGGCCCACGTCGCATGTGGTATATTTTATTCAGTGTTAATGCCTATGGAGCAGTCTCCACGTGTCCCAAAGCGAGGATAAAGTCATTGTTAAAATGACAAAAATCTCGTTTCTTTTCCAAGTTTGTGTACCCCGTGTCGTATTCAACTCGTTTCCTAAAATTCAATTTTGGGAATTTGTTTCCTCTCGCCGAATGCTGCGCTGAATACTGATGCGAGTGTAGAGAGTTCGTTGCAAGGACTTGTATTTTTTATTTTAACAACAAAGTAACTTAAAATAAGCAAAGTGTATTTAGTAATAAAACAATTTAATAGTATATTACATAACTAGGGTGGTAATACAAAGAAAGGCCGAGATCGCAGATGTTTGCGACCCGAGCTGCAAGCGAGGGATGTAAATATGCGATCGAGGGCTTTCTTTATTACCTCCCGTGTTGTGTACATCATTTTATGTATAGACTGCTGCGCGTACGGAAAAACTCATTTTATGGCCAGGTGTGGCATAAACTGATTTAATCGCGTATATTACTTAATGTTTCATCACACTTGCTCGAAAATGGTGTTGTTACACATAGGTTCTGCGGGCCGTAAATGACCTATTACGCCCTAGGGCGTAATAGTTTTTTCTTTTATTTGAATACGCTGGTTCTGTGTTACTCTTATTTGTCATGTTCAAAGGAAACACCAATTACTCAAAAGGAAATACTAAATGGTCAGTCATAACTAGCGCCCTCTCTGCGACTTTATCCAAGCCAATAATCAGATATTTTTGGCTAATGTAACGTTGTTATTTTATCACGATACGACATATGTATGTCACTTTCTGTTTTAAAATTTTCTTCTCATACTGGGTGGATTAGTAAGGTTATTTATTTATATTTCCTCACAAGTGTGAAGAAAAACATTGTGTGTGCCACGGGCGGTAAAGGAATTACAAACGAGTGTTTGTTAAAAGCCCGATGTAGAAAGTAGACGTTGATGACACCTCTCGGTTCCCTGAAAAAGAGCTTAAAACTAAAGTTTCCTAATTAATACTTACTTACCTTTTTTGTATGATGTTTTACTCCCGTACTTATTTGTTATATTAAATAAACTCATACGCATTGCATAGTGAGCGCGAGCGACACCTATATAATTTATAACCATGTATAGACAGGTGTATTTTTACCTGCATCGAACCCGCACGGTAGTTGCTACAAAACAATTGAGACGGACGGTCACCGTCGCCCTCGCGACCGCTATAGCGAATTTCGTATCTAATTTGAGTATTTTCCTGTTACTTTCTTCGTCCCTGCACCCAGTTACCATCTGCACTTTACAAAATTGGTCCTTCGAGCCGGATCAGGGCGTTTGCACGAACGCTCTAACGCCGCGCAAGATGGTAAACACCCGCAGAACTGTACAAAAAGAAAGGCAGGAGCGTGATAAAGAACAGCCAAACGAGGATGAAACAAATCAGCAACTCACGGAGCCTACAAGTGAGAAACCAAAAATGAAAATAGAATTGGACAAGACTTACGTAGCAAAAGAATCAGTCGCGGGTACGTCAAAATTTGTTTTGAACCCGGCCGAAAAGGTGCCCCCTAGCCCGCCTGCTTCACGCCATGGCAACCGGTCGAAGTCGAAGAAATCCACATCGTCTCTCATACTGGCTGAACGAAAGAAACTAGAGATAAAAGCTGCAGAAGAGCAAGCACGTATACAAATGGCCTTAGTTGAAAAAAAACTAGCGGCAGAACTAACAGCCTTGGAGGATAAATACAGTCACATGTCGTCGAAATCAAGTGAAAAAACAAGTGAAAACGGAAGTGAAATTGAGAAATGGATCGACCAAAGTCAGCAGGCGCTTCAAAAGGTCCACGAGGCAGGCGAGCACTCGCGCTGCCCGCCACCGGCGACGGCCACCGAACCGGAAGCGACGGTATTCATGCTGGCACAGGCCCTCAAAGATCTCGCAGCTTCCACCTGTAACCAAAACAACAATTTAATGAGTCGTTTGAGTACACCACGCGAACTACCTACCTTTTCTGGTGACGTCATGCAGTGGTTGAATTTCAAACAAGCCTTTGATGAATCTACGGAACTCTGTAACTACAGCGCAAAAGAGAATCAATGGCGCCTGAGAAAGTGTCTCGTCGGAGAGGCGCGAGACGCCGTGTCCGCCTTACTTACGAGCGGGTCTTCGCCCGACATCATAATGGCAACCCTCGAGCTACAATTTGGAAACCCGGATCTAATCATCAACAAAATCATGAATGACATTAAAAAATTACCATCCCTACCTCAAGATTATATTGGGGACATTGTGAAATTTTCAATCAAAATTAAAAATTTCGTAGCAGCTGTTAAAACGCTCAACCGAGATGAGTACCTAAAAGGAGTTACTATTTGTACTCTTATTTTATCTAAGTTACCGACCGCCTTACTCACGAAGTGGTCAGACTACCATTACAAACACAAAGAACTTAAACCGCACACCAAGTTGGATCTATTGTCACAGTTTTTGTCAGAAGAAGCAACTAAAATAACCGAGTCCGGCATTAATATTTTTAATGTGAAGAACAGTTCGGATAAAAGTGGATTTAAACAACACGCTGTATTTGTGGCTAGTCAACAAGCAGAAAAGTGCAAGTTTTGCAAGTTATCGTCGCACAGCCTAGTTAATTGTAGGCTATTTAAATAGTATTTTATGCAACAGTTGTATAAGTGGGCTCAAAAAATGCGAATTGCGTGAGTTGCGATACGAGCCGCGAATGCGGCGAGTATCGCAAATAGAGACGCAATGAGCGTTTTTTGACTTAATTATACAACGTTGCATACAATAATTTTTCTACGACGAGGTTTTAAATTATAAAATACAACAATAATCATAACCTGGAAACAAGGCAAATATGACGTTTGACTGACAGTATGTGTCTATGGTAAACTTTTTTTTTTATTTAAATATACTTAAATTAAAAATACTTTTTTTATGTTGGCATCAATTAATTTAGTTCGGAAAGTTTTGTTTTTCTTAAGAACCGTAAGAATTTAATTGTTTGTTAAGTTGGTAGTTGTGCATTTTTACCATAAAGTTAAAATTGAGCGCTTAATCCTTGACCTAAGTTTATCCTAGATTTAGAAGTCTGTGGCTGCTAGCAATAACGTAAAGTTACTATAACGACACTAGTGCTGTTATGGGGAATAGAGTATAGACTTCTCTGAACTCATATTATGTATGTTCTTATATTAGTGTTCGTGACCAAGTAAAAGACAGATAACAGTACAGGAGTAGAAAAAAGTCTTTACGCAAAGAAAGATGGAACTTTGTAAGAAACAACGGCATCTGTTTTAAATGCTTATCAGCCGATCACGATAAGGAAGCCTGCCGCGCGCCGATGTGCGACAAGGACGGCTGCGGGCAGCCGCACCACGAACTCCTGCACTACCCAATTAATAAACAAGCGCCAAAACAAGTTCACACCGTGGACGTCATAGCTGAAGAGAACGACCTGGACCAGCTGGAACCCGAAGAAG
This sequence comes from Eudemis profundana, assembly GCA_947034925.1. Classification (NCBI taxonomy): domain Eukaryota; kingdom Metazoa; phylum Arthropoda; class Insecta; order Lepidoptera; family Tortricidae; genus Eudemis; species Eudemis profundana. Next base: position 11,651,891 of record OX344798.1, read on the forward strand.
ACTCGCAGCCCGAAAGTGAGCCCGCGTCCGACACCGGCGTTGTTGCGAATATCAACTTAAACAACAGCCAAGTCCTATTAAAAGTCGTTCGCGTTAAGATTCACGGTCCTAAAGGTGCGATTACAACGCACGCAATTTTAGATGATGGTGCAACAATCTCGTTAATCTCCGCGGATATAGTAAATCGGCTCGGCCTAACTGGAAAAAGTGAAACTTTACGTTTACGTGGTGCCTGGAACTCTGGTGAGATATTGTGTAAATCAGAACTCGTTGACATTAAAGTATCAAATGATAATAGTGAATGCTTTGAACTAAGTGCTCGCAAGATTGCGGAATTGAACTTGCCTATACAAAAATTATCTAAAATAAATATTAACAAATACGAACACTTAAGTGGGCTAAGCGGTTATTTTCCAAGTGTGGATGTGAAACCGGAACTTTTAATCGGACAGGACAATTACCACCTTATTATGCCTATAAAAATAATATCGCGTAAACAAAACGAACCGTGTGCTACATTATGTTCATTAGGGTTGTGTGTGCACGGCCTTATAATGTCACCTATGAACCGAGCGGCGTCTAGTCAACGTGCTGCTAAGTGTCCAACAAGGTACGTCCTTCCCTCGTCTCGGTGCCCCGTTGCTCAGGTACTCTCGCCACAGCCGCCGCCCGGCGCATCAGCCACGCTAGGCAGCGCCGATAACGCCGGCCGCCCTCGGCCTGATAACGACAGCCCGCCCGACGCGCACGCAATCGCCGATGCAGCCCCGCGCACCCGCCTCACCCCGCTGCCGCCTACTGATTCAGACGCGTCAGCTGATTTACGCGAAACATCGGTCTTGTTTATTGACTCGAGCGAGTCCGAAAATACTTACGAAATGGATATGTCATTACATGAAGCGGTAAAACATTATTTTAATCTGGATAGTATGGGCATATCTTTAAACAAGAGAGAAAATAAAGAAGAACAACGAGCTGTCAATATATTAAACGAGACGGCAAAGTTAATAAATGGAAGATGGGAAGTAGGACTTCCGTGGAAAAACGAAGAAACCATGGTGGACTCTTATCCGACTGCGGAAAAGCGGTTTAAATCAGTGGAGAAACGATTGCGGGGCAACAAAGAATACGCAGATAGATACCGAGAACGGATTAAACACTTGTTTGAGAATGACTACGCAAGAGAAGTGAGGCCTGGAGAAAATGCTACTCGTACTTGGTTTTTACCCCATTTTGGGGTAGACAACCCCCGTAAAAAAAAATTAAGGCTAGTATTTGATGCCCGAAGTGCCGTTCATAAAAAGTCCTTAAATTACTACCTACTACAGGGTCCCAGCATACTAAATTCCCTGTATGGGATAATGCTAAGATTCAGAGAAAATAGTATTGGAATAACAGGAGATATACGGGATATGTTTCTTCGAATAAAAATAAGAAAAGAGGACCAGAACGCTTTGAGATTTTTATGGCGTGATAATGAATCCCAACCGATTAAACAATATGTTATGACATCGCTCATATTCGGCGGGAATTGCAGCCCATTCATCGCGCAGTTTATCAGAGATAAAAACGCACAGATGTTCAGCAAAACTAAACCGGACGCCGTGCGCGCTATTATGTATAGCCATTATGTGGATGATTTCATAGACTCGCTGCCCACAGAAAGCGAAGCGATAAACATAATCGACGATGTCTCCGTGGTGCATAAATATGGAGGTTTCGAGATACGCGGATGGACAAGTAATAACACAAGGGTTCTGTCACACTTGCCTCAAGACCAGTTAAGTACTAATGGGGAAAGTTTGCTAATTGATGGCGAAAATAAAACTCAGAGAACTTTGGGGTTATTATGGAATCCGGCAAGTGACTCATTGGCCGTTGATTTATCATTAAAAAATATATCTAGCGATATCTTGGAATTCAAAAAAAAGCCTACAAAAAGAGAAATACTACGAATCGCTATGTCTATTTACGACATACATGGCATATTAGCTCCTATTACAATAAAAGGAAAAATATTATTGAAGTCCATCTGGAAAACAAGCCTTACATGGGATGATAAGGTAACGGATGAATTATTTACCGATTTTCGAGACTGGATTACCGACTTGAAGCATATCGAAAACCTTACTATACCGAGATGGTATTTTTGCAGTTCGGCCATGAGTGCGAGAGGGACAACAAGCGTTCTATCACTGCATGTGTTTTGCGATGCGTCACCACACTGCTTTGCAGCCGTGGCGTACTGGAGGCTTGTTTACGCGAATGGAGATGTGTGCGTGACCCTTATCGCTTGCAAAAGTAGGATTTCGTCTATGAAGAGATTATCTATACCGCGCCTGGAATTGCAAAGCGCATTACTTGCGGCGCGTTTAGCAAAAACACTAAAAGACGAACATCGAATTAAATGCGATCGAACGTATTATTGGACGGATTCTACAACGGTACTACACTGGATTAGAAATCAAAACCGTAACTATAAGGAGTATATTGCAAATCGATTAGGCGAAATAGACGAATTAACCAGCTGTTTGGATTGGCGTTACGTTCCGTCACAAATGAATATAGCCGATATAGCAACAAAAAAAACGCAGTATAATCTCCGCGCTGAATGCGAGTGGATTAAGGGACCTGCGTTTTTATATCTCGCAGAAGATCAATGGCCGAGGGACATTTTAGTGCCGAAAATAAATGAAGAAGATTTAGAGATAGCATTAGTAATGGACTATGAACCTGAGAACTTCAACATACCTGAACCTGAAAGATTCTCTTCATGGATTCGGCTTGTTCGCGCAACCGCTGCAGTTTTGAAATTTATAAATAAAATAAGAAAACATAAAAACGTCGACTGTGAAGCTACGACAATTGCGAGGGCAGAATGCCTAATATTAAGATACTCGCAGATACAGTCGTTCGGTTCGGAAGTATCTCTGCTTCGAGAAGGAAAGTCACTAGATAAAGGTGCCCTACCTGTACTACTTACCTTGGCGCCTTACCTGGACGATGAAGGAGTGATGCGAGTTGGCGGCCGGATTGATGCTGCAGTCGATGTGCCTTCCGGAATGAAGAGACCTATAATATTGGATGGAAAAAACTATGTTACCAGATTAATAGTGAAATTTTACCACGAGAATGCCGCTCACGGCCTCCAGGAAATGGTTGTAAATGAATTAAAACAAAAATATTGGATCATTCGTATTAGACCAACAGTGAAGCACGTGTCCGCAAAATGCTTGGTATGTAAGATTCAAAGGGCCCAGCCCCAGATCCCTCGTATGGGTGAGCTACCAGAAGCCAGAATGGCACATCATCAGAGGGTCTTTGCCAACACTGGCGTTGATCTATTTGGCCCCATGGAGGTGACCATCGGCCGTCGCAGAGAAAAGCGATACGCGGTTTTGTTTACCTGCTTAACGGTCAGAGCGGTTCACATAGAATTGGTTCATTCACTGAGCACAGACTCCTTAATTTTGGCACTGCGCAGGATGGCCGCGAGGCGAGCCTGGCCAGTCCAGCTATTTTCAGACAACGGAACTAACATGAGGGGGGCCAATACTGAACTCAAATTGGCCATGGAAGAAGTAGATGAGGCTCTGCTTACGTCATATGCTGCTAACCGAGGTGTGACGTGGAATTTCGTGCCTCCCGCAAGTCCACACATGGCTGGAGCTTGGGAGCGGCTTATTCGTTCAATTAAAGCAGCCCTGAAGGTAACCTTGAAAGAGAGAGCTCCCCGGGAAGAAGTTTTAATGACTTTGCTTGCGGAAGCAGAAAATATGGCAAATAGCAGGCCCCTTACCCATGTATCAGTGGAACCAAACTCTCCAGAAGGATTGACTCCCAACCACTTTCTTATTGGATCTTCGTCGAACTTGCCTCTAATGGGATCGTTCGACGACTCGGAATTTTATCTTAGACGGCAGTGGCGCATATCGCAAAGACTGGCTGATATGTACTGGAGCCGATGGGTAAAAGAAGTTTTGCCAGCAATGCTACCTCGTCAAAAGTGGCACGATGAATGCCGTCCACTAGAAGTGGGAGATCTGGTGCTTATCGTCGACCCTAACGCCCCTCGTAATCACTGGGCACGTGGAGTGGTGCAAGAAGTGTGCCCGGGCAAAGACAATAGAGTGAGAGTGGTACATGTAAAGACGAAGTCGAACGTATTGGTAAGACCAGCAGCTCGCATTATACGCTTGCCAGTTACAGCACCCGAGTGTACCATATGAGTGCTGCCGACGCAGCACTGGGGGGGAAGTTGTAGAAAGTAGACGTTGATGACACCTCTCGGTTCCCTGAAAAAGAGCTTAAAACTAAAGTTTCCTAATTAATACTTACTTACCTTTTTTGTATGATGTTTTACTCCCGTACTTATTTGTTATATTAAATAAACTCATACGCATTGCATAGTGAGCGCGAGCGACACCTATATAATTTATAACCATGTATAGACAGGTGTATTTTTACCTGCATCGAACCCGCACGGTAGTTGCTACAAAACAATTGAGACGGACGGTCACCGTCGCCCTCGCGACCGCTATAGCGAATTTCGTATCTAATTTGAGTATTTTCCTGTTACTTTCTTCGTCCCTGCACCCAGTTACCATCTGCACTTTACACCCGAGTCGAAGCCGAGGGCTTTAATATCACGAGTTTGTAATTCCTTCCTTACCGCCCTAGATACACAATGTACTATTACACCCCGGCGTTTCGTCACACGTTTGACGTATAAGTTAGACGTCCGAGTGTTTAACACTGTCCCAGTAGTTGGCATCTTGAATGTTAACCCATTAGCAATAGAGGTGACAACAGAGTGTCAACTATTGTGAATTAGCGTGTCAAATACTAAGATGTGTACATTTAAATTGTCTTATTAAAATGAGTGATAACCGCATAAACCAAAGACAATACAACATATGACACTTTTAACAAATATGGGAAAAAGTTTTATTTTTCAAAAAGACCGGGTTCGATTCCCGGTTAAAGTACAAGTTTTTTTTTCAAATCTATGTATGCAGTTTTTCTCGCACCTAAAATCGATGACATGATTCCTAAGAACAGATCTTCGTATGTCTTATAGTTTCACAGTTTTCCTTACTGACCGATCGAAATGGGCCACCCTGTATATTTTATCAGTGTTAAACTCAGTTCAACCGGGGTAACACACATTACTCAATCATAGAGAAAAAAAAAGCTACATTACATAAGGAAAAAAAAGAATGACCAAATATTATTATAGTCATGGTTGGTCATATCTAAGATTGCTTTAAAATTTGTAGTAAAAATTTCCGTGCTCCGTTAAAACATCACATACACATAGGTAGTACAGTAGCCAGGACAATGGACCGAGACGCTTTGGATCGTCGAACTCTAAGAAATCAGGAAATCGCCGCTGTTACTCCGAGGACACTAAAGAACTACCTCGATAGTTTAGTGTTAACCTACGTCGAGGTTCGGTTACTTTCGACAGCACATTTCCTGTACTGAATAGCTATTTTGGTAACTTTGTTTGGCTTAGTTGCAACCTGCCAATTTACTTAGGTGTTCCTAAGATCAAAGGTTTTGTGTTGATTTGGTTTTCCAATATGTTCAGATATTAATATACTAATATAAACAAAATATTACTTCTTGTACAAATGTATGTCTAAACATGACTTAATCCATGCAATACTTCTTACATCTATTGAAAGTAATAAGTTTAATATCGGATTTTCACATAGATAATAGCAGGTGGTAATAATCGAGTGCTTGAACTATTATTATGGCTTTACTCGAGAAGCTTATTATGTCTACTAGATCAATCTGGCTTCGAGCTAATATCAAGTAATTCGGAGCACAATCTGGATACAATATTATAGATTTATCCCCAGCTTTGTGGCGTAATGGACGGCCGCTACAAGCCATCTGAGACCTGTGCTACGCTCTCAATTAATACCTATTATTCGACCATAGATGTAGTTTGTTGAATGGTATTTAGAGATGTGCCATTCCCGGGAATATTCCCCATACAAGTGGGGAATATTCCCGGGAACGGCACATCTCTAATGGTATTACATACTCGTATCTATAAAATTATTGATAAAACGCTTTCGTAAATAACTGAATTGTATTTACGTCGTAAATTACAAATGGAATACTTACACATCGTAGGTATGACATGAAATATAAATAACAAACACTGATTTTCACTGTCAGTTGCAAAGCATAACATGGAAAGTTAAGGAAACTTTTTGTTGTGTCCGAAAATGTAAATACCGTTAAAAGGTAGTTACAAATTATGATGCGCCGGTCCCAATAAATAAAAACTTATACATATCAATTCGAACAGAATTAATGTCCTGACTAACGATCCCTTTGTTCACAAAAATACATTATAAAGTACGTAAATAAGAAACTTCCGTCAGTATATTTTTATAGTAGCTGCTGTTGGTACCGTAAAACTTGTGCTTTTACGGTACGACGAACAAAAGAGGCGGTAATAACTCCCCCTTCCCTACGGCCCTCGCCTCCAACTCGAGAAGACAACTGGAACAACTCCATGGACTCTCCTTAGGAATGGGAAAGTCCATTGATGTCCAGAAAGGTGTATAGTTTGGAAGTTTTTAAAAGAGAAACTTTGATGCCGCCAGCGAAATGGAATTCTTTCCGGTAAAAATAAACAATGTCCGCGAGTCGTTGATTACTGGACCGACTGTTGTGCCTGTTGTGGTTTTTATAATTAACAATAAATAAGCGACGTGTGTTACATGAACGTACAACTAATTTCAGAAGCCAGTAGCAATAAATGATATCCATTGATTTTGGTAATATTGTTTTCACATCAATTGACTGATGACTGTTACGGCATTATCTAAGTTAAAATGTGAATTGTATAAATCGTGTTTCCATGCGTGAATTTTTATTTTGTACTCTGTCTTGAGAACTAGATGGGCAATTTACGGAAAAGAGCGATCATTCTACCATTTATGTATAATTGAATCGCCATCTATGATTGCTAGTCATAGTTTTCCTCTTTATTGCTTCGCATAAAATCTCTTCACTACGCAATCGCCCCCCCTCATCCTTTTTTGGCAATCTGAAGAGAATGAGGGGCAAGCCAGTAGTCGTGCGTGATGTTTTTGGTCTCTTCATTTATGTTCGACATTATCTTTTACTCTTCCAGTTCCCTCGGTTTGTGCTCGCCTTCAACACCCGTAGTTATTATTTGTTTACTTACTAAATTTCATATCTTCCACACCAGAAATTTGGTATCTTCCTTCCTTTAAGTAGTTCAAGTTTCATGATCATACATCCAACGCTAATGTTTCCAGTGGTATGTTTTAGATACTAAATCAATTTTAATCCATATTTACCATGCGACATTGCGAGAGACTCAACTAAAATTCCTTCTTTTGCTCTGGTGTTTTTTTCAATTTGTATGAGATATATGTAATATAGCCATATTTATGTAGGATGAGTGAATTGGAACGCTGCATGATGACGAATGAGAGAATGAGATAGCAAGATGTCAGTATGAACGAGTGCGAAAGAGATGAACGTTATAGAAAACGTCACGTCCTAACGGGAGTTCGGTTTGATCTGTAACGAATAAGACGTGTTGTGTTAATTTGCCCAAATATTTTTATTTTATTCATTTTAAGTTCCTGGTTAAAATTGTTGTGGTTTTGTTTCGCCCCTGTCCCACAATTTTGGGGGCTCGTCCGGGATAGGACGAAATCAAGATCCGAGACAATTATAACCTACGACACGACGAGACGGCGGTTGAGGTTATCCCTACGAGGCTACGACGTGCATCGTGAAGGTCTTGAGTAAACGGCTGGTAACGAACGACGACTACGACGACACCGGCGCGTTTATCAAGAACAAAATGGGGAAAAATAGCCGAAGATCAAGCCACGACGACGACTTCGAAGTTGCAAGGTCACCTCGTCACAGCAATGGCGGAAGCGGAATGTTGCATTTGACGGAGGGACTGATCCCGAAATTTAGCGGCCGGGATAAGACGTATCCCGCTGCTAGATGGATCCAGGATGTCGAAGATAACGCGGAGATATTTGGGTGGACAGCTGTTCAACAACTTTTGATGGCAAGACGTTCGTTGACCGGCACCGCAGAACTATGGTTACGCGCGGAGCGTACATTTAAGACGTGGGAAGATTTGAAGACGCAGATCGCTAAAGAGTTTCCCGACACCGTGGACGCTAAAACCATCCACGAGATGATGAGCGCAAGACACAAGAAGCATGACGAATCGTGTCTTGAGTACATGTTTGTCATGAAGGAATTGGGAAGGAGAGGTAAAATTCCCGACTATGTAGCCATCAAGTACATAGTAGAAGGCATCAAGGATCATGAGGTGAACAAAATAATGTTATACGGCGTTACGAGTTACCACGAGCTGAAAGAGAAGCTTAAAATCTACGAACAACTCAAAGAAAACATGTCGAGTGCAAGCCGAGAACAAAGACCGTCGAGGAACGCTGAGAAAATTCATAGACGGCCGGTGACACGGTGTTACAGCTGTGGAGAGATGAATCATTCATCGGCAGAGTGCCCGCATAAAGGCAAGGGTTTAAAGTGCTTCCAGTGTAACGACTTCGGCCATATTGCATCACACTGCAAACACAAGATGGACCAATCGCAGGCGTCGACTTCACGAGGCGGAAAGAGCGACGGAGCTAGCGGCGAGGTTGGCAGCACGAGTCGGAAATACTTTGGCAGTGCAAGTGGCGCCAGTGGTCAGAAAGCGAAACCGAACTTCGTTGGCGAGAGTCGCATCACTACGTGTACGAGTGACAGTTTGTATGATGGCAGCACTGACTCGAACATGGCGGACGCGGAGGAATGTCTAACAGCTGTCAGAGCAATGACCGGAGATGTCAACAAAGAACACAACGTTTTTAAAAAGCCGATGAAAGAAGTTGAGGTGTTAAATCGGAAAGTTTCTTCGCTAATTGACTCAGGTAGTGACGTAAACCTGCTGTCAATCGATTGCTACGCGAACTTAAATGCGCCGGAGTTCGAAAAAAGTGAACTTTATCTATGCGGTTTAGGTTCAAACAAAGTGAAGTGTTTCGGTCGTATAACTTTAAATTTAGTAATTGACGGACAGTGGTACTACGACGTAGTATTTTACGTTGTTCCTAAAGACGCTATGCCTTACAACATGATTATTGGTCAGGAGTTTTTGCAACAATGTATTGTGTTGATGGAAAACAACAACGTTAGGTTAAAGCCGGCCGGGAGCTGGGTGTACGACATAAATGTGGTTGATTCTTTTGTTATAGGTAACGAGGTGAGTACGGGCATTCGGGAAAAGGTAAACAACCTAGTGGAGTCCTATGTTCCTGCCAAAATAAAGGAGGCACCGATCAAGCTGAAGATTGTTTTGAAGGACGACATCCCAGTGGCGCAGAGACCAAGGCGGCTAGCCCCAAAAGAACAAGAAGAGGTAAACAGACAGTTGTCTGAGTGGCTCGACAGTGGTGTTATACGGGTGAGTTACTCAGATTATGCTAGTCCCCTTGTGTTAGTTAAAAAGAAAGACGGGTCCATTAGGGTATGTGTAGATTACCGAAAGTTAAACCAGAAGATTGTCAAGGATGAATATCCCCTGCCAATAATTGAAAATCATATAGATAGGTTGTCAGGCGCCAGAGTATTTAGTACTCTAGATTTGAAAAATGGATACTTCCATTTACCAGTTGATGAAGAGTCCGTTAAGTATACTGCATTTGTGACTCCTACTGAACAGTTCGAGTTCCTCAAAGCCCCATTCGGTCTGTCTATATGTCCGAAGGTATTTACCAGATTTATCAGCATAATATACCGGCAGTTGATTGCAAAAGGAATCGTTCTTATATTCATTGATTACTTAATCATTCCAGCAGCCAACGAAGAAGAGGCAGTGTGCCGACTGGAAGAAGTGCTAAAAGTTGCATCTGAATATGGCCTACAAATAAATTGGAAGAAGTCACAGCTTGTCCAACGCCAAGTTGAGTATTTGGGACATGTGATAGAAGACGGAGAGGTCCGGCCCTCACAGGAAAAGACTGATGCTGTAGTGAGGCTCCCGGAGCCGACTAACATAAAGCAGTTGCATAGCTTTATAGGACTGACATCGTTTTTTAGAAAATATATAGAACATTATGCTGTGATAGCGAAGCCGTTAACAGATTTACTTAAGAAAGAAAATGCGTTCGAATTTGAAAATGAACACAGAGAAGCATTTCAAGAACTGAAGAAGAGACTAGCCTGCCAGCCAGTGCTCAAGATATTTGATCCAAGCCTGCCCACAGAAATGCACACTGATGCTTCTAGGGTGGCATTGTCAGCCATATTGTTACAGAGAAGTACCGATGATGGACAGCTTCATCCTGTGTACTATATGAGTAGAAAAACTACCCCGGCTGAAAGTAAATATTCAAGTTACGAGCTAGAAGGTCTCGCCATTATTGAAGGAGTCAAAAAGTTTAGATGTTATCTTTATGGAAGACATTTTCGAATCATAACGGATTGCAAGGCATTTCAGATGACGTTGAACAAGAAAGAACTGGCCATGTCAACAAGAGTTGCAAGATGGATCTTACTCCTTCAGGAATACGATTTTGAAATACAACACAGGGAAGGAAGTAGAATGAGACATGTGGATGCTCTCAGCAGGAACCCCTATGTGGCTGTGATAAACAATGTTGACATTTCACTTCGCGAAAAAGTAAGAAGGGCTCAAGAACAAGACGAAGCCCTTAAGGCCATAGCTGAACTGTTAAGAAGTAATTCACAATACAAAGACTATTATTTAGATAACAATCTACTATACAAAGGAGAACAAAGGCATTTGGTTATACCAAGTACTATGGAACATGACATAATAAAGAAAGCCCATAGTAATGGTCACTTTTCAAAAAAGAAAATGCTGGAGCTGATCAGTAAAGATTATTATATCAAGAATGCAGAAAGAAAAATTGAAGAATATATTCTAACTTGCATACCATGCTTGCTAGCAGAAAGAAAGAGTGGGAAACAAGAAGGTTTCTTATATCCCATCCCAAAAGAAGAGCTTCCTCTGCATACACTGCATATCGACCACATTGGCCCGATGACGGAGACGAAGAAGCTATACAATCATATATTAACAGTGATTGACGCTTTCACCAAATTTGTCTGGTTATTTCCAGTGAAAAGCACGACGGCTCAGGAAACGCTGGACAAGCTCCTCATCTATCAGCAATGTTTTGGAAATCCCCTGAGAATAGTCACTGACAGAGGCACAGCCTTTACGAGTGCTTTGTTTGAAGATTTCTGCAAAGACGAAAGCATAGAGCACATTAAAATAACCACAGGCGTACCACGCGGAAATGGACAGGTGGAGCGAGTACATAGAGTCCTCACAAGTGTGCTAGCCAAGTTGTGCATTGAAGAACCTACACACTGGTACCGGCATGTAAGTAGAGTGCAGAGGGCACTTAACAGTACTTATCAAAGGAGTATTAGCACCTCTCCATTTGAGCTATTAATTGGTACAAAGATGAAACAAAAAGAAGACTATGAAATTTATGAATTGATAGAGCAAGAAAACAGAGATAGTTTCATGGTCATCAGAGAAGAAAATAGAAAGAAGGCCAAGGAACAAATCCTGCACATTCAAGAAGAAAATAGGCGGAACTACAACAAACACAGAAAAGAGAGTATCCAGTACAAAGAGGGTGATAGAGTCGCCATCAAAAGGACCCAGTTCGGAGTCGGCATGAAGCTCAAGCCGAAGTACCTCGGTCCATACGAAGTCACGAGCGAGATGGGACGAGATCGATATCGAGTACGACGATTATATGACTCTACCGAAGGTCCCCGGAACACTACCACTTGCTGCGACTACATGAAGCGCTGGCCTGGTGAGGAATAACAAGGTATGACTCTCCTTACCTTTGCTCAGTTACTCTATGATAGAGGTTTCCACTCATGTTGTGTCGTGCCCAGATTGCTGGTACAAACGTTGTCTATTTTTCTATGTTGTCTGTTTTCCATCTACACCTGCGCAATGATAACGACTATGCGATTGCCTAATGTTTAGAATAAGTTTTTTTTCCCCCCTTGTGCCATATTGTTTTGTGTTGAGAGACCAACTTTAAGCTAAGATGTTTTGTTAGTTAAGTTCTTATTTTAAGTCTGAGGCCAGACTGTTGTCCAGGACGGCCGATTTGTAGGATGAGTGAATTGGAACGCTGCATGATGACGAATGAGAGAATGAGATAGCAAGATGTCAGTATGAACGAGTGCGAAAGAGATGAACGTTATAGAAAACGTCACGTCCTAACGGGAGTTCGGTTTGATCTGTAACGAATAAGACGTGTTGTGTTAATTTGCCCAAATATTTTTATTTTATTCATTTTAATATAGTTCCTGGTTAAAATTGTTGTGGTTTTGTTTCGCCCCTGTCCCACATTTATTTAGGTTATTGGTACTTCTTATCGATGACTTGACCTATTCTTCTCTTCTTTCTAATTTTACATTGTTTTCTACGAATTCTATGGAATTTATTTAGTTAGATCTGCAGGCAAGGTAGTTTTTTTTTCAAAAAACACGCGTATATTTTACACCACTTACCGTTAGTTTGATATCCGATAAAAAACCTGAGGTAATGTCAACGTAAACGTTACGATATCGCAATTGGAAACTCAAAGAATACTAACATCGAAGTGCTCTCCCATAGTTTGGCCTAAGTTTAACTTGTGAAGTGATCGCAAACGTGAACCGATGCTGTCCATTGTGGACTGTCCAACAAAATAGTTAAAATTTGTTGGTATCACGGGTAAAACGTATGTATTGGCTTTAAAAACTTTGTAAACGTTGATTACTCGTTGTACGGCGGTCGATGGGAGTTCTTGTTTATACTCCAGACCAACGAGAACATTAAACTAGAACAAAATTGTGTTTGCTATAACTGTTCTTCAGGCGCTCATAAACAAGAAGTACCTAATACAAAGATGCAGGTATGTGCGGATGTAAAATATTAATTACGCAATGATTTGCAATAGACAAACATCAACTCTCGACAGTAACTGGGCATTCCACGGAAACATTACGTAAGCGACACCTACCCACCACCTTTTAAACACTATTGACATGTAAAATTAGGAAGCTGAATATCGATATGATTATATCATTTATGTTGGCTTTAAGATTGGCAGTGTTTCTTAGCAGCTAATAAGTTTTATTATGATAGCTACTATAACGTTACGTTAGCGAAAAAAATTGATGATTTCATAGAATGCTTCAACAACACTGGTTTATGCAAATGTCACAGGTGAGAACCTTCGGACTTTTTTTTTATGTGGCCTGCGTGGTGTCTCACTGTTGGGCAAAGGCCTCTCCCTGTGATTTCCACATCTCCTTCCGTCCTACAACTTTCGGACTAATAAAGATTGATATTTCTTAACTAGGATTTACCAACGGGTTTGCCTGCGTTATCCCCACTATTATCTCAAGGGAACTTTACCGTAATATAAAGTATCCTAATTATTTTATTTCCTACTAGTATAGTATATTACACAACTAGGGTGGTAATACAAAGAAAGGCCGAGATCGCAGAAGTTTGCGGATCGAGCTGCAAGCGAGGGACGTAAATATGCGATCGAGGGCTTTCTTTATTACCTCCCGTGTTGTGTACATCATTTTATGTCTACACTTGGCCAGAAAGCGGCTTTTTCCGTACGCGCAGCGTGCGGAAAAAGTCACTTTATGGCCAGGTGTGGCATAAATATTATAAATTTATAATCAATTTCACATTTATGTGAAATATCTTCTTCGTGTATCTATTAGTTTTTAGTCAAAAATTACTTGTAATACCTTTCTCTTTAAACTTGATTTCAAGCTAACATTTCCTCAATTTACTGTGGACTATCACGTGTGCTGGCGGGCGTGAATAGAAGTACTGCAATAAGACCTGACACGCTGGAATGTACTCCGTGTTTTGTTAAAAAACATACAAGTTCTTCTTTGTTTGGCGTATTTTATTACGGCATTGCATCGTATCACCTTTACGAACTAAGTTTTAAATGAATTCAATTTCTTACTGAATGTAGGTAAAAGGGGAATTGCAACCTAATAGGTAAATTATCTCACGTAACTAGTAAATAAGAAAACATACCATCGATGAACATATGAGTCGAATTTTAATATTCTTAAGTAATTCTGGAATCATTTTTGAAATTATATGATGTCTATTTTAATTAGGTATAATTTACGGGCAGACACCGTTAAATTTGTAAATGTAAAATAATAATTTTGTAATAAAGAATTTAGAAAATAATAGAACTTACCAGTATTTTAATGCCGCAATATAATCCGTGCTAACATTTTAGCTTTGAACGCCTTGAGATATTACTGCCCACTATGTAGCTCCTATATTAATTACAGTTCGTACCCTCACAAGAGTCAGCAACAATGTGTCAACATGCACCCAGTTGCAGTCAGCGATCGTGGGCTGACCTATTCATTGATCTACAATTACTGACGTTAGCCCACATGCCGTATAGAGCAGGGAAGCTATAGAGCCGCTATTGCCGTTGTGCAAACTAATTGTGTCCCTATATTTGTGACTAAATTGAGCACTGATAGTTTGCTCTATGATTATTGGGTTTTTCAATACGTAGGTACGTGTTCTGGATAAACAGCTAGGATGTATATCCTCCTGGATCCCCCAGTATTCACTTGAGGACATAACATTTAAAAAAATCTACAGCCTAATGTCAAACTGGCTTAACAAGTTAACACGCATAGAACGTTTCCGAACGAAACTGTTAACCTAAAAAAATAAACACCGAGTCATTGATGGCCAATCAGCGATCAGTGCAGCTTTGAGATCTGACACCATTGGCCACACCATGCCCCGCGGTAAGTAAATTCAGATTTATCTCACCGAAAGTCTAATTATATAATTTTGTTTTGTTTTGATTAGTAAATTTTGGGTGTATTTCATATGTTAGTAAGTTAATTTCCTCCAGAAAATTAAAAAACTTTAGCCAAAAATAGCTCTGAAGTTTACGTACTCGTGCGAGTACAAGCGGTCTTAACATTTATGTTTATGTGCTCGTACAAACGGTCTCAACGATGTCAGATTTTTTTGATCTTAGATGAATGTTAACTATGTTTTATTTGCGATTTTCATGCTAAAAGGACTGTGAAATAGAGGTGTATCTTAACTTCGACGAATCCGACGATTTTTTCCGAGGGCGAAGATATTTAGTCAGACATAATCTTGAATGTAATGGTTCCGTTATATTTGAATCGGAAAGCGACGACTAAGATAGCGATATTCTTGAAAATATTCAAAGAATAACAGAAGATATAACTTCGGTGGTTCCTAGTCCAGCCTTGGAAATAGAAATAGAGGGGATCAAAATTTTTACAATCTTTTATTTAACTTTCAATGTATGTATACTGTATGTATGTACCTATGTTTGTTCGGGTAGAATCTTGCAACTCAATTTTGAAGCAGATATCTTCAACCGAATGAGCTAAAATTTTGCAAAAATACGTAAATCAGGTGACAATGCAATCATGACACGGAGCTGACCGGATGATGGAGCCGGATGGGAGCTAAAGGATCATTTAAAATACAAGATGAATTCACCGTCTTTGGGTTCATTTAATTGGTTGCGACGTGCAGTTTGCGAGTATATAAAAAAAATAGAGTCGTCCATGAAAGCTTATCTAAAAAAACATTTATTAACAGAAACTTATTCTAGTCCAAGTTTACGTAGTGAAATAAGCGCTTAGTCTAAGTTTATCATACGAATGTGAAAATCTAGATGTTACCAGATTATCTTTTCCACCACCAGGTATGTTCTTCGACAGGCAAAAGGTCAAAAGAGCTGGCACGAGGACAACAATCAAAAGAAAAATTGTAGCTGTGATTTCTAAAATATAGTAATGTACTTAATAAGCAACTTAGGTATTATTGTTATTTTTGGACTCGTAACTACATAGTTTATTTCAGAGATTTTTTTGCTACTGACTTTAGAATTATTTGATTATGACGCCGAATTTATAAGCCTGTGCTATAATAAGTACAAATAAGTCAGTTTTATATATATACATGCAAATAAAGTTGATTAATGATAGTATTTCTGTCTATTTGATACAGTTCTCGAGTGAGGATAAAGTCCGCACGTACTCGCCTGAGGACATAAAGAAAAATCGAGAGGGAAACTCTATGAATTTTTTTACTAATTTTCCGATATTAAAGGGCACTTATTAAATCGATTTTTTGAAAAAAGTATCAGTTTCGGAGGTATCTCCAGGATCCAGGAGGATAATAATAAATTTTCATAAAACAAAGAATTTAGTGTTTGCCGTTTTTAAGTATAAATAAAGTTAAAGTAAAGTAGTAAGTTGTTGTCAGAACTTAGTAGTGGTGTAATTTTTTTTATATTATTTAATAGGGAAAATAAACTTTGTTAAATTACAAACTGAGTTATATAGTGATAGGTAGTGGTGTAATAGTATATATTACACATCAAGGGCGGTAAAATAAAGAATATCAATGTTCAAAGATGTTTGTGGCCTATACCGTAGCTGAGCGCCATAAACAAGCAATCTGGAGCTTTCTTTTTCCCGCGGCTTTTCCCTTTGTGTCTTTATAATTTTACGTAATCCATTGACCACGAAGTGCGATTTCTCTGCGCATAGTATAATTTGTCTCTTACGGCCTGGGGGAATGATGCATTAGCTTCAGTTTTTTTCCTTCAGTAGTTCCTTGGCCTCGTTAGTGCAACGATGTTTGATCATTGCATTTGTGGATAATTGAAATACATGTCTATTTACTTTGAAACAAAAGGTTATTTTTAACCGATATCAATTACTATTGGTTTTTATTTCGTGCAGTAAATTGCTTAGAATTTGACACTAATTACGAAAGATTACTGTAATTATATTTGCACAAAGCTATCAAGCGACGACAGTTATAGTGACCTTAGTGTTGAGGAAGGTCAATAGCTAAAGCGAAGTATGAAAGTCAGGTTCATTACATTAATTGTGTGCAGAAAAGCCGCAATCGTCAGTATTATATCTTTTTTATTCAAACTTAATTACATAAAAGAAAACTGATGGTACAAAAGGCGATCTAAATATTATTAAATAAAAAAAAATGTTTATCAGAAATACAATCCTAATGACAATTGAAAAAAATCGTACAAAATTCCAATCTATTAAAAAAAAACACTGTCTACATGACAGAAAGTAATTGTGGTTCCTGCACTTAAGTTTCCTTGTAAATATATTTAGTCGGATCAAGATTGCAATTAATACGGTCTCTTGAGTAGTTTCCTAAGACTATGGCGGCAGTTAACTGCACTGTACACTCTCAAATCACTTGAGAAGAGCTGCCGGCGACAGCATATCTCTAAGACTGGACGTACACCAAACTCAGCTGACTTTGCAACGTTACGATATATACGCTACAGTATACAAGTTTAGCTAACAACGAAATTAATGATCGGACTCTTGTGTCGGGATATAAGTTTACAATAACCAAATATGATTAACCGTGCTACCTTGGTTTAGTTAAGGTGATTCAGGTCGTTTGGGTCTCTATAAAAAAGAAAAGACCCGACCCCAACCCCGACCGCTTAAGAAGCGACTACAAAGACATCAAATTTGATTGAAATGTATTTCATTCCATAAACTGATGCTTTTTGCGCTAGCGTGAGACGTTTAAAAACAAAAAAAAAAAAACATGCAATCGAGCGTTTCAGGTCAGCATGATTTAAAACTAAAGCTTTAATTTACTAAACATATTTTTTTTTATTTGGCCATTTGAGACTTCCAATGTTATTTGGCGCAGACAAATTCTATCAACCTATGAAATAAAATATATTTTAATAACATTTTATATAATTATGATTACTATATGATATGAAAACTAAACAAAGCCATTAAGGATCTAAAAACAGCACTCGAAGAACAGAGAAATCTCACGGTCAGACAAACTTTGGAGAATATGACACCAACAGGAAGAGGTGACTGCTCACTCTGGAAGGCTACCAAGCATCTAAACAAACCCCAACAGTCATTCCCTCCCATTAGATACTAGACTGACAAATGGGCACGGATCGATGAAGAATAAGTCGAGGTTTTTGCTAAGTACTTATCCCAGATATTTACGCCTAACGAAGGCCAAGAAGATGACACTTCCTTCGATCATATTCTCGAGCAAGATATCCAACTATGTCTACCGCTCAAACTAACGTCGCCCCGAGAAATAGCGAGAGAAATTAAACTACTGAACACATTCCGATAAGGGGAGTCGCTAGTAAGAGCAATATAGCATGCGGGTAGGGGTCGGGTTGCATAAAGTTTAAGGTCATATTTTTGATACGCATACGAGGATTCGTCATACTCATTATTACGCATAACTGTAAATAGTCATACATTTATGCGCATAACGATTTTAATCATAATGTTTATGGACATACTGTGTAATGGGCATATAGTTGATATGCATACATTTATTCAAGCATACTTTATAATGGGCATACATGGATTGCTCATACAACACTTTAACCATACTAAGTAAATGCATAAAATGCTAAACGCATAAATAGGTTGCTCATACAACACTTTAACCATACTAAGTAAAAGCATAAATTGCTAAACGCATAAACCTAATTTTAAAAGTTTTTTTAAAAGTTCTCTTTTATGTTGCGTCACAGTTCTAACCTAATATACTTTTCTGGCAGCGATGCGGTTATGTCGGAGATAACAGTTCTAACCTAACCTAACCTACTTTTCTGGCAGCGATTTGGTTCTGTGTGAGGTCACAGTTCTAACCTAACCTAACCTACTTTTCTGGCAGCGATTTGGTTCTGTGTGAGGTCACAGTTCTAACCTAACCTAACCTACATTTATGGCAGCGATTTGGTTTTGTGTGAGGTCACAGTTCTAACCTAACCTACATTTATGGCAGCGATTTGGTTTTGTGTGAGGTCACAGTTCTAACCTAACCTAACCTACATTTATGGCAGCGATTTGGTTTTGTGTGAGGTTACAGTTCTAACCTAACCTAACCTACTTTTCTGGCAGCGATTTGGTTCTGTGTGAAGTCACAGTTCTAACCTAACCTAACCTTCTTTTCTGGCAGCGATTCGGTTATGTGTGAGATAACAGTTCTAACCTAACCTATTCTACTTTTCTGGCAGCGATTCGGTTATGTGTGAGATAACAGTTCTAATCTAACCTAACCTACTTTTCTGGCAGCGATTCGGTTATGTGTGAGATAACAGTTCTAACCTAACCTAACCCACTTTTCTGGCAGCTATTTGGTTCTGTGTGAGGTCACTAATATAGTGTAATGAGTAGAAATTAAAAGTACTTCAATAATATAAGTCGTTTCTTTTTTGAAGAACCATCGCAAGTCCATTATCAAAATTTATGCAATACGATTGTTATAATCATCAATATTATGGCTTGATAAATGTATGTAATTTACAATTATTACTAAAACCACTTATAATCATCAATGTTATGGCTTAATAAATGTATGAAATTTACAAGTATTGCAAAAACGACTTATAATCATCAATATTATGACAAATAATTGTATGACAATTTACATTATGGTTAAACCAATTATGACTCCGTATAATTATGACACGGAACAATTATGCCATAGGACAATTTATGCCAAAAAAAAAAAATGATCATCAACTTTATGCTTAAACTGTTATGACAATTAATAATATGACAATAGTTGTTATGCAACCAGACGGCCCCCCATAGCATGCTTACAAAGAGTACAAAATAATATTCTAAGAAGCATCACCAATGCTCCATGGTTCGCAAGGAACGACGAAATACACGAGTATGTTAATATGGCAACAGTGGCATTAGAAATACAACGCTATAAGGAGCAACATATTGCAAGACTGACCTTCCACCCCAATCCACTGGCCTCTGGATTGCTTGACAATGCTAATGTGGTTAAAATACTGAAACGTAACCACGTACTTTGAGTAGTGAATGAGGCACAGACCTCCAAACCTACAAACTCCTTTTAGCTCCCAACTAATTACTATTATAGTCTGGCGACTGATTGCAGATAACAAGACAGGAAAAAATATATATATATATGATTCGTAAAGAATTGTTGCCCCTCTATTCCGTGTCTATAGAAAACCGATGGCTTTAAATCACCATAAGCCCGTTTCGCTTGCCTGAAAAACATTTTTAAAGAAAGAATAATTGGAAACCTGTTAAGAGATTTTTCTCAGAAACGAGTGGTTAAATTTTTCAACGTAATTACTGGCCCGTGTAATGTGAGTCAGACGGAGACCTAATTACTACAATCCCTGAAACTGTACTATTCATCAGAGGGTCTAACTGCTATGATAAAGTAAAGCAAATAAATATGCATAAATGTGTACAAAAGGCATACGCTGAATAGAGAAGAAAACCGAAGAAGTATTAATAATGGTGAAAGAGAAAAGGACAATCGAGCATCATCTAATATTACAAATAGACACGGAAAGATGATACGACATTTGATTACACACGAAAACGATTTATAAGACATACGGTTTTGAACATAAAACCATACTGAAATTAAAAATAGAGGGAAGGAGAGGTAGAAGAAGACCTGGACGCAGTTCAAGTGAAGGAAGAAGCTGGTACATGTCGTGTCTTACCAAAACATTAGGAAGCTGGTGTACAGCAAGCAAGATTGGAAGCTTATCTGCTGACAAGTGGGTCGAACAAATATAAATAAAAAATACTATAACTCTCTACGGTAATTCGAGTCGGTTGGTTTTCCATACAAACTCAGGGTCATAACTTGCTTCCACGACGATAATCGTGGTAATGTTATTGCTTGATACCTACATTTCAAACACACGATATATTTAGCTCAGTGTGAGCGACACCGCCTACGAAGCTAGAGGTCCCGGGTTTAAATCCTGGTAAGGGCAAATATTTGTGTGATGAGCACGAGTATTTGTTCCTGAGTCATGGATGTTTTCTATCTATTTAAGTACGTATTTATCTATATAAGTATGTATATTGCCGTCTATTACGCATATTACCAGCATTGCTTAGTTTGGGCCTAGCTCGATTTGTGTGAGATTGTACCCCGATATTTTTTTTATTTTGTTTACGCAAATTGATTTGGAATGTCTTAAAACCCCCTTAACGTGCAATCTGTAGTTTGAGGTCAGCGCCATCTATTATCATCACTTGAAACAAAAAAAATGCTAAGCATTAATATTTTTTAGAACTTTTGCGAGTTCTCATTACATTTCGCACGGACAAAATGTATCAAGGTTATTTTATAAACTAGGTACTTAATTCAAACGTAATTGATGCCGTGGAAGCAAGCGATGACCCTTCTTATGTTTGTATGGAAAACCGACCCACTTGATTCACCTTAATTAATAATTATGTGTAAAAAAGAGTGCATCTAAAAAGTTCATATAAGAAAATTACACATTCCTACATCGAAGGTCGTCACGTCATACATCGTCGTTCAAGAACTTAATAGAATTAAAATATTGGAAGCTGTTAGCAACTTAACAATGAACCAATTATAATTTTCCATGCGTATGCCCCTAACTTCTCGTCACAAGGGAATAAATACAAATTGTTTTCGGACTTCGGTTACGTATTGAGTAATTTACAACGTGTATTCGTAAAATAAATGAAATGTTCCATTGCCTGTGGTCGAATCATTTTGTTGGTCAATATTGAAGCGTACAATAGCAGTATGATGTTTGCGGTCACGTCTCGATGCAATTCAATACTCTATTATTTGTCACAGGTGTGATACAAAATCGTGTTTTTTGGGTTCCGTACCAAAATGGTAAAAAGGAACCCTTAGGGCGCGGCCCCATGTCGACGGCACGGCGCCGTCCGCCGTGGAACGGCACGGCGCCGTCACCGTGCGACGGTACGGCGTCGTGCCGTCGGACGGCGCCGTGAACGGCGCCGTGAACGGTGCCGTGGACGGTGTGACGGCGCCGTGAACGGTGCCGTGAACGGTGTGACGGCGCCGTCCACGGTGCCGTGAACGGCACACCGCACCGGTGGACGGCGCACGGCTCGGTTGTTTTGTTTTAGGCGAATCTCACACTGCGGCGAATCTAGAATCATCAATTTGTATAGAAAAATCGCGGGGTATGGCACACTGAGAATGAGTGAGGTCGCGGCGACTTTTTAACCGGCTTTCAAAAGAAGGACGTTTTTTTTGTGTGTTTGTTTACCGATTACCTACTCGAAGACGGCTGAACCAATTATAAATTCTTTTTTTGTTTGTAAGAATGATGTTTGAATATTTTAGAGGTGGTCCCATTGCAACCAAATCAGGACTTGATGATGGGATGTTGGAGAAATCGAGGGAACTCTTCGAATATTATAGGCACATATACGGCGATTTGGGAATTGTTCATATTCACTCGTGCATCTCGTATCAAAATAGGTTCACTGAAAGTCGGTTATTTTATTTTTTTTAATTTTGTGATTATATCATCATCATTCGGTTTAATTCGCAATGTCAATGTGTACTTTCATCAAAATGGGTTCGGTAGTTTTTGAGATAGAGTTATGTGTGTATCAGTCACTAGGAAAACTTGTACCTACTTAACAGCGTAATTCGATCACTACTGAAATTAAGAAAATCAAGAAATAAAAAAAATACTTAAAAATTAAGCCGACTTCAAAAAGGGAAGAAATAAAAGTTTTATGAACACTATTTTTTTGAAGTCGGTGTTAGCCTTAATATTTGGAAGTACCTACGCTACGAGACGCTCAAATACTATATTACATACTTAGACCAGTAAAGTAAGCAGTGGCTCGGCTTCGCCTCGGCCGACAATTACATGTGATCGGAGGCTTTCTTTATTTACTGGCCAAGGTTTATATACAATTTTCTGTTCGACGGAGTCGGAAAGCGGCCGGAAGACAGAAAAAAATGCTGGCATAAAACTTTCCTTTTATTTGAAGACGGTTTAATTTTTATAATAACTTAAATTAAAGAAAAAAAATTATTACTCGTCGGTTTTTTAGCCAAATCCCATTCTCAAAATCATTTTTTACCCTAAAAATGATGAAAGGATACGATTTCAATCAAAAAATTATACACTTACAAAAATAAGTCCCTATTTCTATGGAGAGTCGATTTTCGATCCACAGTGTAGCGGGAAGAGTGCAGTGTGCGGTGCGCCGCACACGGTACCGTGTGCCGTACACGACACCGTCCACGACGCCGTCACACCGTTCACGGCACCGTTCACGGCGCCGTCACACCGTCCACGGCACCGTTCACGGCGCCGTTGACGGCGCCGTCCGACGGCACGGCGCCGTCCGACGGCACGACGCCGTACCGTCGCACGGTGACGGCGCCGTGCCGTTCCACGGCGGACGGCGCCGTGCCGTCGACATGGGGCCGCGCCCTTATGGTGCGACTGTCTGTTTGTCCTGTAAAATTGTATTTGTTTCTCTTTGTTATTCTGTACTGTGTAAGTTCTGTAACGTTCTGTGTTCAGTGTGACAATAAATGTTTCTTATTCTTATTCCTTTTTTTTAAGGGGGCTGAAATGTGATGTTGAAATTTAAAAGTAGGTATATTTATATCAAGTTGGGTATCAAATGAAAGGACTTAGTTGTAGATTCCAAAACTGTATTTATTTTTTTCTTAATCATAATTATAGTTACTTTTTGATTTAGGACGAAAAAAGTTTAAAAAAATATCATTCCCCCTATTATCTCCGAAGTTAGGTACTGAAAAGAAAAATTTGTAATAATTACGAATTATTAATACAGGAAAAATATTACAGGAAAAATATTATAACGGTTTACCTAACTTGCATCGTTTTATAGAAATTTGCTCCTACTAAACTAACCGCCATACAATTTTTCTTGGACTATTCACTTCCGTGTTTGTGCGGAACTAGGACATGCGGTATCGGTACCATTTCCAGAACCGGGACTGAGATTTCCGGTACTGAGTTAGAACCAGGAATTCCCGGGATTTCGGTACTGACAATGAGTAAATTATTTGTATTTTTCTGTTTAGTAATTACTCGTAATTTGTTAAATAAAATACCTGTTAAGTGATAATTATTAATGATAAAATCTAAAATAATTAACAAAAATAAAAATTAATGAACAACCACCAAACTAACCAAATACCCCAATTGAAAGACAACACAGTCATATAGTGTGCGATATGTAAGATTAGTTATTTGACATGTCGTCAATGGCATATTTAGAGATGAGGCTAATCGATATTTAAAATAAGCGATTACGATTGATAATGGCTACAAGAAGGAACCGATTAGAAATCTATACTAAATTCATGAAATGCAAGCTCGACTTGGTACTAACTCATAATTTTACGACGATTGTTTTTAATGTCGATTTTGATCGCTAAGGAAATAATAAGTTATTAATTTCGAGATATTTTTTTTATTTTTATCGATTTACCCAAATTACCACAGATTCTACAGAATTGTATTCCCTCAGCTCTACGTTTAAAAAAAGAAGTCGTAGAACAAACAATGCGTATAACGAGTTTTCGATTCGAAATATTACACTCTGTGTGCTAAAAAAATATAATATTCATTACAATACTGGTACCTAGTGTTTGTATTTGCTTTTTGGGCTTAAAAGTTGTTAAATATTTAATGTATAATTTGTATGAACACTGCTAATTTACGTTGTGTGGGTCTTATAATGTGTCAAAATACCAATCTTACATCTCGCACAAGCCTTAAGTGATAGACATGACTTGTCATTATTTAGTTGCCTGAGGTAATGTTACATTACATAGATAAAGCCACGATTGCATAATAGTATTTTATGCAACAGTTGTATAAGTGGGTTCAAAAAATGCGAATTGCGTGAGTTGCGATACGAGCCGCGAATGCGGCGAGTATCGCAAATAGAGACGCAATGAGCGTTTTTTGACTTAATTATACAACGTCGCATACAATACTTTTTCTACGACGAGGTTTTAAATTATAAAATGCAAAATTAATCATAACCTGGAAACAAGGCAAATATGACGTTTGACTGACAGTATGGTGTCTATGGTAAACTATTTTTTTAATTTAAAATATACTTAAATTAAAAACACTTTTTTTATGTTGGCATCAATGAATTTAGTTCGGAAAGTTTTGTTTTTCTTAAAAACCGTAGGAATTTAATTGTTTGTTAAGTTGGTAGTTGTGCATTTTTACCGTAAAGTTAAAATTGAGCGCTTAATCCTTGACCTAAGTTTAACCTAGATTTAGAAGTCTGTGGCTGCTAGCAATAACGTAAAGTGACGATAACGACACTAGTGCTGTTATGGGGAATAGAATATAGACTTCTCTGAACTCATATTATGTATGTTCTTATATTAGTGTTCGTGACCAAGTAAAAGACAGATAACAGTACAGGAGTAGAAAATAGTATTTTATGCAACAGTTGTATAAGTAGGCTAAAAAAATGTGAATGGCGTGAGTTGCGATACGAGTATCGCAAATAGAGACGCCATGAGCGTTTTTTGACTTAATTATACAACGTTGCATACAATACTTTTTCTACGACAAGGTTTTAAAATATAAAATACAAAATTAAACATAGCACGCAAACAAGGCAAATATGACATATCACTGACAATACTGTCTGTGTAGGTATTATAAGCAACGTTGTATTGCACATACGTGTCTATGGTAAACTTTTTTTAATTTGACGTATACTCGCTCGTGACAAGCAGTGACGATATTAAAAATACTTTTTTTTATGTTGGCATCAATGAATTTAGTTCGGAAAGTTTTGTTTTTCTTTAGTCAACTCAACAGAAATCGAACTCCACCGACTTGCCTATTATTTAACCGTGGAGGAACACATGTTATATTTCTGAAATAAAGAATCTTCCACATCTTTTTACATGTAATGTTTTTGATGGGATTTTATTTATTTTTGTATCTGGTCTTCCTTTATTTATTACGTTTTAATCTATTATATTTCCAATGTGAATTACAAAAATAACTTTGTAATTGCATGTATTTGTAAAGGATTACAAACTTACTTATGCAGTTAGTATTGAAATTGCAATATTTTTTAGGTTTTGCATGACATGATAGGCTAACACCTAATTATGTTTAAAATTTTGAGCTTGTGGGTCTGCTAGAAGTACCTTAGAATTATGATGATCATCAGTCAGTCAGTGATAAAAGTAAAGAACTTTGTCGTACAATAGTTCTTAAACTACACGTTCAAATTGAATGTTATTGAGAATATATTTAACTCTTATTATCAGTGTTCGGATTTCGGATTAGGAAGTGCCATTTTGGGTGAATGACCTTAAACATGCCTTAAACATTGAACATAACATGGATAAGACTTGGGATTCCGGGACTCAAAAATTTTCACAGTAAATATTATTGACATAATATTCAGGTATATCTTTATTTTCTTAGATTAGGCTTTTTACAATATATATATAAAAAGTAAAATACAAAGTGAAATTACAAAATATAAACACATTATAAAAAACCTAACCTAGGGTGCCGCCGGCAGCGGGGCGGGGCCCAGGCTACCGGTGGTTAGGGCCGCAGAGAGAGGAACCTCCTGACGATGCGCGCCGTGTCCAGAAGAACCGCTTTCTGTATCTGACCCTTGATCCAGCCATCTAGCGAGAGTCTCTTGAGATGGTGATCGAGACTCTTCGCTATAAGTCCGTTCGCCGAAACGACTATCGGAACAATGATCGTCGAATCAACATCCCACATGGCGGTAACCTCGTGAGCCAAGTCAAGGTACTTGCTGAGCTTGTCCTTCTCGGCCTTCACGAGGTTCTCGTCATGGGGGATGGTGATGTCGACGAGCACTGCACGGCGCTTGGATCGATCTATCAGCACGATATCAGGCTTATTGGCTACAATAGTCCTGTCCGTGATGATAGATCGATCCCAATAGAGCGTGGCGCGACCATTTTCGAGAACCGGCGTTGGTGCGTACTTATAGTACGGCACCTCAGACCCCACAAGACCATATCGAACAGCAAGTTGCTGGTGAATGATCCTGGCTACTTGATTATGTCTGTGCAAGTACTCGCCGTTAGCTAGATGGGAACAACCGGAGATAATATGCCTGATAGACTCCCCGGGACGGCGGCATGCCCGACAGATGTCGACCGTACCGTCCCTCAGGATATATCTCCGGTAGTTGTTCGTCATCATAACTTCGTCCGCAATTGCACAGACAAAACCTTCAGTTTCCCCGAAGAGATCACCGAAGCGTAGCCAGTTCACCGACGCGAGCAGGTCTACATCGGGCCCCGTGAGGGCCTTGTAGAACCGCCCGTGTAGCTCCTTACTCTTCCATATGTCCTTGCGGTCGTCGGTGCTAAGCACCTTAGGTCTACGCCAGTTCTCGTTTGCCAAGGAAAGAGGAGTAAGGCTTCTGTCTACTGCTACTACATCGCGATGTATCCCACACTCGTTGTTTAGGAAGTACTCCCTGAGGCTGCACACCTCGCGGTTATGGAGGTCCTTGGCGTTTAAAAAGCCACGGCCGCCACACTTACGCGGGATGTACAGTCTCATAACTGACGAGCGTGGGTGTAGCATGCGGTGTGTAGTGAGCAGCACACGGACCCGCCTATCCAGGGCGTCCAGCTCAGTCTGAGTCCACCTTAGTATGCCAAAGGAGTAAGTGAGCAGGGGCATCACCCAAGCGTTGAAGGCCCGCACCTTGTTGCCGCCAGACAAAAGACTGTTAAGTACTTTTGTCAAGCGACAGAAGAAGCGCTCCTTCACCGCCTGTATAGTGTCCCTGTCCTCAATACTCAAGGCCTGTGACATACCAAGGTACTTGTAGGTTTCAGCCTCGGAGATAGACCTGAGAGTCATTGTCTCGGAAAGTTGCAAATTCGGGGAATTTACGACTTTCCCTCGTTGTACATGCATGACCGCACACTTATCTACACCAAACTCCATTTTGATGGCGCTACTGAAGGTTTCTGTGACCTTCAGTAGCTCCAGCAAGTCTGGGCGTTTGGGTGCAAATAGCTTGAGGTCGTCCATGTACAGCAGATGAGAAATGACCTCACCCCCTCTCCGAAGCCGACAGCCCAGTCCTGACTCCTTCAGCAGAGTGCTGAGTGGGTTCAGGGCCAGGCAGAACCACAGGGGACTTTTTTTTATTTTTATTATTATTATATTTATTATTATAATATTTAAAATTTAAAGAAGACGCAAAAAATAAACTTTAAACTTTTCATATGAAATCCCGGGGTTAAAAGGTACATCCATATTAAGCTTACCTACGCACCGAAGTTTCGCGAAATGGCACTACCTAATCCGGCCACTGCATATTATGCCCTATATATCCTTGAAAATTCGGGGTTCTAGCTTTAGCCAGCACAAAATTACGGGAGGCTGAAAATGGCCTGAATGGCTTCGAGAAAAGGATGGTACGGCCGTGCCTTTGTTTTGCTCGACTTGGTGGGGGCACTGCCGTGCCCCTAGATATTCATCTATGTTAATACAAATATGTGAACTGAATATTCAATGAAAATGTAGATTTCACCATTCTCAAAATAGGTATGAAAATGAACGGTTTGAAAACGCATACACTTAATATGAATGCCAGCGCACAATACTTCTGTCTGCAAAGTTTTTCTTTGAAAAAGTTCGGTTGGAACTGTACAGACAGGTGCATCTGAATGACGAATTCTACTTAATAGACGCAACGAAACTGCAACTTAAGTAAAACTTGAGCTATGGTGACTCTCGTTTACGGCAGGCTTAATGAAGTACTGAGGAACCCGTTTTAACGTTTGTTATGAATATTGAATTGCAATCATCTAATTTACTGTGGATCAGATCACCAACTACTGATCGTAAAGATGAAGCTGAAACTAACTGCTGCCAGAATTCCCGATAAACTAAGGGGAATCACAGTTAAAGACCATAAAAAGTTCAGGGAAGCTGTAGAACGAAATTGGAGAACATGGTCTGGAGCTAATCACGAAAAAGAAACACCAGATGAATTATGGAACAGAGCAGTGAATCTCATCAAAACCGCAGAATCACAATCACGACTACCACCAACTAGAACAAATAAGCGCCAACACTGGATGACTGAAGATACTCTAGAACTTGTCACAGAGAGACGAGATAAGAAGGCGAGAGGTGCAGATGTTGAGGTTTTGAATAGGCTCTCAGCACAGATCCAAAAACAGTGCAGACAAGATCATAACACCTACCTTCGGAAAATATGTGAAGACATAGATAAACACGCACACAAGCACGAGTCACGAGATCTATACCGGAAGATTCGCCTTATAACAAAGACACTGTCATCGAAAACATGGGCTATTGAAGACACAAATGGCAGACTGATGACGGAAATAGAACACATCTCTGAGACATGGAAGAGCTACTGTCAATCTCTGTTTGAAGACCCGCAACATCTTAACTATCCTTGTACCGAACCTGAAGATCTGGAACCTCCTATTCTTGTATGTGAAGTTGAAGCTGCCATAAAACACCTTAAAAATGGGAAAGCTATAGGCCGAGACGCGATCCCTATCGAAACCATACGAGCCTTGGGGGAATATGGCGTTCAAATCTTACACACCATCTGTAATATGACATGGAAAACCGGAGTGTGGCCGACTGAATGGACACATACAATCTTCGCCCCGCTGCACAAAAAAGGGTCAACGAAGAAATGTAACAACTATCGCCTTATTGCACTTATATCACATTCAAGCAAGATCCTGTTACATATTCTTAATGAAAGACTTAAAGCTTACCTATCTAGAGAAATTGCTCCAGAACAGGCCGGTTTTGTGAAGGGAAAGGGTACTTGGGAACAAATCTTCATTGTTCGTCAAGTCATTGAGAAGGCTCGGGAATTCAATAAGCCAACTTATATCTGCTTTGTTGACTTCTCTAAAGCATTTGACTCGGTGAAATGGCCAAAGCTCTGGAACACACTTTTAACAATGGGAACACCTAAACATCTTGTTCAGCTCCTCAGACGACTGTATGAAGAAGGAACAGCCTCGGTGCGGACGGATGACATCTTGTCGGACAACTTCCATCCCAGTGCTGGTGTTCGTCAAGGATGCATAATATCGCCCCTTCTGTTCAATATATACACTGAACTCATAATGCGCATTACCTTGGATGATTGGACAGACGGTGTAACAGTTGGAGGCCACAAGATCTCAAACTTACGTTATGCTGACGACACCACACTGTTTGCAACTAGTGAACAGCACATGGAGGGGTTACTTCTCAAAATGGAACGAGTCAGTGAGGAATTTGGTCTAAAAATCAATCGCACCAAGACCAAAATGATGATTGTGGACCGAGCAAACAACAACCAGCCAGAGGTAGCTCACATTGCCAACTGTGAGGTGGTTCAATCCTACATATACCTAGGTTCCCTAATATCGAACAGTGGCGGCTGCGTGGACGAAGTGAAGAGACGTATGGCGATAGCAAGAAGTGCAATGGATAAGCTGAAGAAAATATGGAGGAATCGAAATATAACCAAAGTCACTAAGACCCGACTGGTGAGAACTCTTATCTTCCCCATATTTATGTACGCTGCCGAGACGTGGACTCTGCGGGAAATCGAAAAGAAAAAGATAGACGCTCTGGAAATGTGGTGCTGGAGACGAATGCTGGGAGTGTCGTGGACTGAGTATCGCACAAATATCTCCATCCTTCTGGAACTCGGCGTCAAGCAGCGTCTATCTGCTCTAGTACAGTCGCGCATACTTAAATTCTTCGGTCACGTCTCAAGGCGGGAAAGCGACTCCATTGAACGCCTGGTGGTCCAGGGCAAAGTGGAAGGCACTAGACCGCGCGGCAGGTCGCCCATGCGATGGACTGACCAAATAAAATCTGCTCTGGGTAACCCATTGCGTGAATGCACCAGAAGTGCTACGAATCGGACGAGATGGCGAGATATCGTAAGGCGGGCAACAACAGCCTCCAACCCTCCCTCATGATGACCACGACCGCTCTGCCAAGAGCGAAACGAAAAAGAAGAAGAGAAGAATTTACTATAGAAGGCTAGTAGAAATTGACACCTAAAAATACTAAACTCGCAAAGCACGATGTATGTGCCACTGTGTATAGACCAGTTAGGGTAGCGTGAATCCAAATTTGTAACTACGAAAAACTAAGGGCGCGTGTACACGGTGCCGCCTCCGCGCCGATACTGCACCGCCGCCGCACAGGCTCGTGTACTCGGTACCGCCTCCGCGCCGACAACGCGCCGCCTCCGCGCCGACACCGCGCCGCCTCCGCGCCGACACCGCGCCGCCTCCGCGCCGACACCGCGCCGCCTCCGCGCCGACACCGCGCCGACACCGCGCCGCCTCCGCACTGACACCGCACCACCTCCGCACTGACACCGCACCGCCTCCGCACCGCCGCCGCACCGCCTTTGCATCGCCTTTGCACCGCCTCCGCACCGCCGCCGCACGCTATTATAAGGTCGTTACGTAAGTAAAAGATTGCTAGCCACGAAGATCCGCAAAGTTCTCATTCATTATATGGCAGATCTCAAACCAAGCTTTTAAACTTTTCCGCTTGTCTTTATATATTTCCAAATGTTTGTCCCATAGCACTTCTCTTTCCTCTACTAGACTTATAAACAATTCGTAATCAAAATTTTCCATGATAGTTTACTAAGTAAAGTTTAGTAAGCACTTGCACGTTCTTAGGCGACCGGTAATGAAATAAATAACAAAATGGCATCGGGGGGCGGCGGGGGGCGCGGCGGCGGCGGGGGGCTTGCATGTCGTATACATAGCGCGAAGGTGCGGCGGCGTTGCGGAGGCGGTGCGGAGGCGGTGTGGTGGCGGCGCGGCGGCGGGCTTTACGCGTCTCGTGTACATAGCGCGGAGGTGCGGCGGTGGTGCGGTGTCGGCGCGAAGGCGGCACCGTGTACTCGCACCCTAGTGTTCGCTGCACACCACGCGAAATTTGGGACTTTTTACATACAACATAGGTACCAATAAATCAAAACTACTACGCGTTTTGCGATTATAATGTCAATTTCTGGGGCTTTAGGTACATCTCGTAAGGTTTTTTTTTAGTGTGCATTAATATTCCCAGCAAAAAATGTCATGATATTATATGTATCCTAGAGACATTATGTACCTTCCAACTGTTAGAAGGTACTTAAATTATTATTGTGTAGATATTTAACTAACGATCACTTTACGAATAGTAATGTAAACTTAAATGTGTTATGTAAAATTTGTAATTTGAGAAGGAATAAACTAAAACTAAACTAATACAATATAATTGTCTCCTGTAGGAAGCTGTAACTGAATAAGTTGTTTCCCTTTTTTTCATACCGGGCTAGTTTAAACCGACTTCCATGTCTCAAGCAAATAAATTTCATTTTATTTCAAAAGAAGGACAGAACATTCGTCTGTATGTTTTTTTTTATTAAAACCACTTTATCTCCTGACTACGAGCACTACAAAAAACCGAAGGGTTGGAATCCTTCGGTTTTTTTGTAGTGCTAAATATTTTATTTTAAAGTTTTTTTCCTCGTTATTATAGGTTTTTACCATATTGTTTGTGCAAATAAATAAACTAAAATATAATTTAAAGTAAAAATAAATTAAATGTAAATCATTAAAATTTCATTTGGAGTAATACACTTTTACTATTACTTTAATATACTCTTAGTATATAATTTACCACTTTTTTTCTCTGTTAATATGACTAAATTTGTAAATGGAATGACAATAGGATCTTATACTTATTAGGAATCAATGATATTACGCGTACCTATTGGGAGATAATTACTCGCTAAAATCTATTTCCACTATTGAAATGGTATGTCTGAACAGGTACGCCGAGCAAGGCTCAAAGGCCTCGCAATTAGATTACCATTATGTGATATTATATTAAATTGATTAAATATACAATGTTATCATAAATGTATATACGGTAGAAAACGTATATATATATGTGATATATATATATGGTAGAATAGATTAAATGAGTACATTATTAAATGCTACTAGAGCCTTTGCCGGTACAAGAAAATTATAGAAGGTCTTTCTTAAACCCGGCTTATTAAATAATCGTTTACTTGCAAAAAAAATAGTTTTTACACTCGATATGATTCGAAATCACTAATATAAAATGACATTTGATGTTATTGCTTTCAAGGACATTTCTTATGAACGAGGGTTAAGGTAACCATGTCCATCAAACTCATGTCATAGTCAAAATTAAATCAACTCATCGACTCGACGATTAACGACGTTCTTTACGAGTTTTCATTTTTGCCACAGCTATTAAAAATGATCTTAGCTAACAGCACTTTTTTTATATTTCAGTAACACAGCCAGCTCACGTCCGAGAAAAACTGTATTTTTCTCCCTTGCACATTAAAGGCCTCGGTATTTCGGAATGTTGCTAAATCTCGCAAGACGTGCAGCAGGAAATGTTCTCTTTATCTTACACCATCCGCTTTCCGCGGCGTACCTTCCGCTCTCCATTCCGCGCCGCCGCGCCACACAACGGAACTGACAGGGGTTTATTTACAATAAAATATGTTTAGCTAATTCTGGATCGGCGTGCTCTGAATGCTCTAATGTCTAGTAGTGGCTGCCTGGATTGCTTGCTGGCTGATGGTCTGAATAACAAATTATATTTAAGTATTTTAAGGCATACTTAAACAAGGTACCTACGTTTGTCTAAAGATAGACCTTCGACAGTACTTTGAAAAAAACAGTATCTGATACTGACTACATCTAAAAACGCAGTAAGTGTATATAAAGTGTGTATGTAACTTTGATGTTTTTCTTTACAACGTTTTTAGATACGATTTTTTTTTTTCAAAGTAGTGACGACTTGTCACGAGAATGGCAACATTGTATACGAGCTTTAATATGCTTATGACGTATTTAGCTATCACGGAAAGAACATCTGCCTATCTATGAATAATAAAGGAATACTATGTTTCTTTCTACATTACAGATTTTTCCAAAACAGTAAAACGTAAATAAATGAATTTTTGAATTGTTTATTATTCGCGCGTCATGCGAAAACTATTTACTGGACCGATTTCCAGGGGTACACTATACAGTTTGATTACGATCCTTGTTATTACACAACTAGGGTGGTAATACAAAGAAAGGCCGAGATCGCGGAAGTTTGCGGCCCGAGCTGCACTGCAAGCGAGGGACGTAAATATGCGATCGAGGGCTTTCTTTATTACCTCCCGTGTTGTGTAGATCATTTTATGTCTACACTTGGCCAGAAAGCGGCTTTTTCCGTATGCGCAGCGTGCGGAAAAGCCACTTTATGGCCAGGTGTGGCATAAAAATAATAACATACTTTTTCCATGGATTCTGTGAAGCAAAGAAGATACATTAAAGTTACATCTAAACAAAATAAATGTGGAAAATCTCTAGTAGTTAACAAAAGCCTGCAATGTACATAAAGGAATAATGCCATATTTCTAATTTTAGGCACCGCAGATATTCTCGTTTTCAATACTTCATGGTATTGAAGTACCTATCCGCGGTGAGTAAAATAAAATAATAATGATTCACGCTCACAATTCTACGTTACCATTATCACAGTATAATAGCAGTAATTTATCTTCGTACAAAAGGTACATCGCGCGCTTGAATGTTTGCGCGCCGTGTACGAACGCACTACAAGCAACGTTTTAAGAATGCGTAAGAATGCTCCAGTATGGATCGAACTCATACGGACGTGCTATCGTGCGTCTGTGTGAGTACGTGTCGCGCGCTCCTAAACGGCCGAAGTTGGACTACTTGTTCGTCTTTATACTTTGCCATTATTCTTTAGTGGTATAGGGCTTGAAAATTAGGTATATAATGTATTTTTCATCACACTTGTTCGAAAATGGTGTCATTACACGTAGGTTCTGCGGGCCGTAAATGACATATTACGCACTAGGGCGTAATGGTTTTCTTTTTAAATTTGAAACGATGGTTTTGTTTTACTCTTATTTGTCGTGTTCAAAGGAAATGCCAATTTACTTTTTTAACTTTTATCACTGAAATATTTATTTAAAGAGAACTGTTATTGCAAATACATATAAACACATATTTCTGTTACATTAATTTAATATTTAAATAGTGTATTTCAGTATTTTGCAAATATAAAATCAACCGTTTTAGGTCTTTACCGTTATGGGTTCCGAACGTGTCTTGACTTTCGCATTGTCTATGGATATGTCACTAATGTCACTGTCAGTTTTACAATTTTATTTAGGTTAAGTAAGGTTATTTTAATTAGATTTCCTCACAAGTGTGATGAAAAACATTGTGTGTGCCACGGGCGGTAAAGGAATTACAAACTCGTGTTATTAAAGCCCTCGGCTTCGCCTCGGCCTTGTAACAAACATTCGTTTGTAATTCCTTACTTACCGCCCTTGATACACAATGTACTATTACGCTACGCTTACGGAAAAAGCCACTTTTTGGCCAAGTGTAGACATAAAATGATGTACACAACACGGGAGGTAATAAAGAAAGCCCTCGATCGCATATTTACGTCCCTCGCTTGCAGCTCGGGCCGCAAACAGCTGCGATGTCGGCCTTTCTTTGTATTAACACCCTAGTAGTGTAATGTACTATTAATTATTATACAATTTGCTTAATATTATACCAATAAGTATAACAATTCAAATTTGTTTAGTAAAAGTGGCAATGCAATTTTATGTAGGTTTTTAGGTACAGCGAATTTTGTGTATACATAAGCGAATCCTTTGAGCAACTTCAAATAACTTATTTTATGTTAAAAATAATAAACATATTGTTTTATATAAGAAGAAACATAATATTTTACCATATTTCAAACGACGCCTTCTCTAACTGTTTATACAGCCTCGCAGCAAAATATTAAATAGAAACAAACAAAGCAGCGAGCAAACTAAGTGAAAGATACAAATTGATACACAGCGGAAGCTCCATTTTTACAAGAGACAGGCGTCGCAGACTATTGTTTCCCTAGTGCAAATGCTGGGGGATTATCATCAATCACCAACTGCAAATTGCACATGGCCTTTCGGAATGCACCCACTGCCATTTGTGTTCAGTCCGTAGAGATGGGCTGACCATTCTGTGGCTGCCGTGACCTAAGTGATTGGGGTTTTTGTAATTTACTGTATTCTAGCTGAGTTGATGTTAAATGCACAATAAAATTAAAGTTTTGCTTTTAAAACACGTAATCTATCCATATGTTATTTATAATAAAATTGTAGAAACGCTGTGTTTGTACATTAAAGATCTTTTTCAAAAATAGTAACTGTTAAAAATAAATAATAAAACGTACGCCTTAACTTTTTTTTTAACGGTGTGGAAATGCATTACGCATAACCCCCATGCATTACCAGGCCCTTAAAAGGACCCTTCAGGGAGGTTATGTGGGGCTCACCCCTCAGAACCCACTAAAACCACACCGGTAATGGAACCTCTGCAGTGGGGCCTGCATCCGCGGCCCGTTGCTCTACGTTGGTCTAGGACGCCAAGGCCGGACTGCACCTGCTGCTCTTCTGCTGGACCTGTGAAGCTAACAGAGGATGAGTATGGGAGAGTAGCCTATACTTACTATGGCCTGGCTACTCTGACTTGAGCCCGTTGAGCCTCAGTAAGACGAATGAGGGCGTTGCATCTACTGACTATGTTATAGCGGTCAGTTTTAGCTTCTGTCTGTCGCTTTTGTCGGACCTTTTCGTGAGGGGCCCTTTGAGATGGAGGAATGCATCGCCTAAAGTTAGGACGGTAGACGATTCATCGTCTAATCGTTTGTGAATTTTTCGTCTACTTTACTTTTAGTGTCTCTAGAAAATAAAGTTTGATTTTTTGGAGTGTTTTTAATTTATTTCACTGCATATTTATACTCTATAATCGTACATACCTTGGCGTGAAATGGGGTTGCCAGCCTCGTAACCACCTTGCCTCGCGTTTGCTCGGCCATCTATATATATGTACTCGGTCGGCAACCTCTCACTTCCCGGCTCTGTAGTAATGTACTATTATTTTGTCCGATGGGACACGAGTGCAAAAAAGAAAGGTGACTTTTGATGAAAAGGCATATTTTTTGTTGCACTCGTTAATAAAGGCTGCGTTGCCTTACGACGACAAAAACGATGATACAGGCCAATAAAGTCTGCTAACATTCGATTATAAGCTAATACTCACGGAAGACATTTACCAACGACAGTGCCCACTGTAGGCATCGTCGCGTGTCACAAACACTGAACGCTATGCTACGATACGTCGGTACGTAGACGACAGTCGGAGACACTCGACGACATGCGTCGCTAGATCGACGACGCATCAACGGCAGCTGTCGTAGCATTGGCGCGTCGTTGGCTGCCAACACTATCGGCAACGCCATTGGTAAATATAGTCAGAGTATAATAGCTCTAATTCGGCAGTTTGTGACCCTGGTCGGGCATGGCACATCTCTAGCCGGTTAGGATTAGATAGCATTAGTTGAATCGAATTCCGTGCTAAGCGCTCTGCGGGGCTATGTGTTACGGTAAACGCACGACCGCGTCTTGTACCGCTCTAATCGCCGTGCAGCTGCATTCTGCCACGTGAGGAATCCTGCACGATTGCGATTATTGAGGCTTCGTTTAGTTTTGTAAGAATTCATAGGAACCTAATTTAGCATTAGATATATTCCCTTTGGTATGCTGCGCATCATAAGAGGCAAATTAGGGATAAACTGGAGGTGCAGCGATGGTGCAGCATCTAATTACAATCGCTAACCCGCCTACCGACTTATACACCATATCCGTCCAATGGACGTCTATTGGACGAATTAGGTATTTTATGTGTATATCACAACTCTGAATTTTATTTCCCTAATAATTTCCAAATGTTCACTTGTATGGAAGACGTTTTTTAACCCCCGATGGAAAACGAGCGGTACGTGTTATAAATTTAGCTGTGTGTCTGTCTGTGGCATGGTAGCTCCCAAACGGGTCAACCGATTGTGGTTTAGTTTGTTTTTGTTTGAAAGGTTGAGAGTGTTCTTAGCTATGTTTCATCAAAAATCGGATCGGCTGTTTATGAGATATTCACTAATTTAAAGAACCCCCGACTAAAAAAAACTCTAAAAAGTGAAAAATAATAATATATTCTATATCTCTATTAGCACTTTATATTTTTAAGATAATTTGTAATATTTTGTTTGTTGTAGGAGGACCTTCTGTTTTTAGGGCGTTATCAGTTATCACACTGGCGATTTGCGGTTAGTTCGAAGCAAATTTCCATACAAAATCAGTCGCGGTGAACTCGAGCCACATTTGTATAAAAATTCGCTTCAAACTCGCCCGCAAGTTGCCAGTGTGATAACGCCCTTAGAACTGCATGTAACTGTTGGTCTACGGACAGCAAACAAAATACACACATGTTATTTTTAGGGTTCCGTACCAAAATGGTAAAAAAGGAACCCTTATGGTGCGACTCTGTCTGACTGCCCATCTGTCCGCCTGTCTGTCCGTCTGTCACAGCAAGATATCTTAGGATCTATTGATGCTATCGACTTGAAATATGGAATAATGTTAAAAATCCCTAACCCAAACCTATTGGATGGAAAAAAATCTTATACCTTTTTTTAGTTTTTTTTTAAAGGCACCGAAATCGGATGTCAAAAATCAAAAGTAGAGCAATTATATTGAGTGGTATATCAAATGAAAGAGCTTAATGTGTAGATTCCAAACCTATATTTTTTTTTTGACATGTAGTTTTTGTTTTAATGCAAAAATCGTTAAAAAAAATACCATTCCCCCTATTATGTCCGAAGTTACTGAATAGAAAAATCTGTAATAATTACCGATTATGAATATCATCCTAAATATTACAGGAAAAATAAAACAGGAAAAATAAAACTTGCAGCGTTTTTTTAGAAATTCGCAAAAATTGTAAGACAAATCTATTTGCTCCTACTAAACTAACCGCGACATATGTCGATGTATAGGGACCACAGTTTTTCAAGAGCAAAGTTAAGTTTGTCCCACCATACAGTTTATCTTGAATTATCTACGTATCTACTGACGATTTTGTACGGAACCCTCGGTGCCCGAGCCCGACTCGCTCTTGCCCGGTTTTATTTACTTTTTAGAGACCATACTCTCTACCAGCCAATTGGAAGACCTATCGATTTTTTGCATATACAACATTACTAACATAATTTATTTATGTGTAGGTAGTATTATATTTTCAGCAATAGTCTTCAGAGACTTAAGTAAACTTACTTATATATCTTTTATTGTACAATACAAGAGGCTATTCCATATTTTTTTTTGTAGTGTGTTATAGAAGGACCTCTCAATAATACCTAGAAATATTAGTGAAAAAACTACTTCAATAGCATAACTCACTGAGATAGAACAATGTTACATTCAAATTTTTAGACTTTCCCAAAAAATGCTTCATACTTAATTATAGTAGCGGTGTGACGTCACATGTTTATACTTTGTACCTATGCGGAAATAAAAAAATCGGTCAAGTGCGAGTCGTACTCGCGCACCGAGGGTTCCGTACAAACTCGTCAGTAGATACGTGATTAATTCAAGATAAACTGTATGGTGGGACAAACTTAACTTTGCTGTTGTAAAACTGTTATCCCCATACATCGACATATGCCACGGTTAGTTTAGTAGGAGCAAATAAAGTTGTCTTACGATTTTTGCGAATTTCTAAAAAACGCTGCAAGTTAGGATAACCGTTTTATTTTTCCTGTAATATTTGGGATAATATTAATAATTGGTAATTATTACAGATTTTTCTGCTCAGTAACTTCGGAGATAATAGGGGGGGAATGGTATTTTTTTTAACGTTTTTTGTCTTAAATCAAAAACTACATGTCTAAGAAAAAATGTAAAAACGGTTTTGGAATTTTCATATTAAGCGCTTTCATTTCATATCCCACTCGATATATTCGCTTAACTTTTGATTTTCGACATCCCATTTCGGTCCCCTTTAAAAAAAAAAGTAAAAAAGGTACAAGATTTTTTTTCTGTCCCATAGGCTCGGGTTGGCGGTTTTTAACACTATTCCAAATTTCAAGTCGATAGCATCAGTAGATCCTGAGATATCTTGCTGTGACAGACGGACAGACAGACAGACAGACAGACAGACAGAGTCGCACCATAAGGGTTCCTTTTTTACCATTTTGGTACGGAACCCTAAAAATTGCCTTGCACCTATGTTAAAACTTGCGTTTCTCCTAACGGTTTTATAACAAAGTTACCATAATTTTTATAGGTTATTCAATGGCATTACTAGTTTTTAATATTTTCATTCTTTTAAAATTGACTTTCGCACGGAACTTTGAAGGCTTTATAAAACAAGTTAAACTTTAAGTATTGAACTGAAAACTTCAACATATTTCCTTATTTTGTTTATTTTAACAGGACCTTATAAAATTTTTACAAAGTTGTTACAGCTCATTTCCATAGCAATACCAACAATGATACCATATTATATCTATTGAATTACTACTCGTGCCACTATTTTTATTACACTCTAAATAATACATATCGATACCTTTGGGTTCAATTGGCGTAAAGGACAAAACGCTGGTTTTGAGGAGAAGCAAAAAACCATTTTATTTTACAAAAAATGGCTATAGTTTTTTTGTTTCTCGACCTATATTTTCGACATGTATATGAAAAATATTTGAAATGCCCGTATCTTTAACCTGTGATGGTAGTTCTATCTGTAAACAATGTATTATGGAAGTTAGATGTCCTTTACAACTGGTAAAAATGTTATCAATGTCATTTACACCCGTGACTTTTTTGGGCATTTGGAAATGATGAGGTTGTAAATGACAATCTCAGATGACTTTGTTCCAATATTGAGGCGTAAAGTTAACAGCTATGTAATAAAAATTGACAGTTTTCAACTTAGTTTACCTTAAAGAGACTTGAAAAATGTATAAAAAGATGATGAATTCAGCTAGGCATAATAACTACTATTAACGACAGGATATTTACCATGTATGTTTGTTTTTGTGAGTTCCCGATATTTCGGCACTGTTGCAAGCGCCATTATCACGGAGTAACTGACATGCAGCGAGTTTTTAGTTGTAGTCTACCCACACACCATAGCGATCTACCCTCTTTCGGGTTCGCTTCGCGTTATTCATACTACTACCGTCCGCATTCTCACTTGGAACTCGATCACGTTCACGACACACAACACTTACAGTATCACTTCGCGTATTTACTCCTGAACATGTCTTTTTTCCCTTGGAGAACTTACGGATCACTGGATACCAGATGCTCGACAGTTGAATCCCGTGTTCCCGGTTGAAATTTTTATACTTGAGGATTTTGATAGCTTCCTTAACCATTCTGGCTATATAGTGTTTTTCTGTCGGGTGAGAGGATCTATGGGTTGTGCAACTCAATCAAATGATTCGTTTTCGCGTTCAGAAGATGTTCAGCGATTGCCGATTTCCGAGGTTCGTTGTTTTTGAACATTCGGATGTGCTCCTTTATACGGCATGAGATAGTGCGCTTAGTCTGACCTATGTAAGAGCTACCACAGCTGCAGTCAATTTTGTAAATACCTGGGCATTCAAGCGGAAAACGGTCCTTTGTCGTACGTAGATATTGTGCCAGTTTTCTGTGGGGAGTGAAGACAGTCTTCACCAAGAACTTCTTTAAAATATTGGCAACTTTATCTGTCACTTCCTTTACATTTATGGTAGGTACGCTGGTTATCGTTCAACTTTATAGTCCAGGTGCTTAGGCAAAACGGTGCGTCTAGGTGGTATAATCCGCCCATTATAACCATTTCTCTGTAGAACGTTCTTTAAATGTGTCAATTCACTACCGAAATGATCCTCGTCACATAAATTGTATGCGCGGTCAGTAAGTGACGCTACAAAGTACAGTTGGCGAGGGTGGTGGGGAAGGTTTACCCTTGAATTGTCGACAAACGTTTCATCGACATATCATTTCATCGAAAGATAATTTTCTCGGAAACCATATTTTTCTAGAAATTAATATAAAACAAACCTAACCTACAGGACGACTCTTTAAAAAATCCTGAAAAGTTAAGGGTTTCGGAGAAAAAAGTTGTCGACGAAATGAAAATTTGATGAAATGAAATATTCGATGAAACGTTTGTCGGCGAAATAAGGGGATACCAACAAACATACATGGTAAATATCCCGTCGTTAATAGTAGTTATTATGTGAATTACCATGTTAGCTTAAAATCGTATATTCAGCTAGGAATGTCCAGATTATATTTAAAATTAATATTTTTAGGAGAACGCAATAATAACTATGAAAGAACTATTTTATAACCAGATTTGAAAAAAAAAAATATTAACTATTCATAAACTGACTAAATTGCGGGAACAGGGGTGGAAATAATGTCCTACTAGTGTTTTACTCTCTTCCAATAGCACTAAATCATAATAATGGAAGTGACATAGTGGCTAATGATTATCGACATTAGGATGTCAAACATTAGGACGAGTACGTAGTGAGTAAAACACTTAATGTAAACAATAAGCATAATAGTATGAAAAACAATGAATTCATCATCTTTTTATATATTTTTCAAGTTTCTTTAAGGTAAACTAAGTTAAAAACTGTCAATTTTTATTACATAGCTGCTAACTTTACGCCCTGAAATTGGAACAAAGTCATCTGAGACCGTCATTTACAACCCCATCATTTCCAAATGCCCAAAAAAGTCATGGGTGTAAATGACATTGATAACATTTTTACCAGTTGTAAAGGACATCTAACTTCCATAATACATTGTTTACAGCTAGAACTACCATCACAGGTTAAAGATACGGGCATTTCAAATATTTTTCATATACATGTCGAAAATATAGGTCGAGAAACAAAAAAACTATAGCCATTTTTTGTAAAATAAAACTATATTTTAGCGTTTTGTCCTTTACGCCAATTGAACCCAATTAAAGGTATCGATAGTTTAGACCTTTACGATTATGTAAATTGCTTTTATTTCAGAATCTAGACACACATTTGTGGTAGTAAATGCCAAAAATAAAGGCTAATCCTTATACAACCCTGCTCTTCTTTAAAAAATGTGCTATAATTAGATTTAAGGCAGGTCTTAAAGGACAAGTAAAAGACTACTTGCCCTTTACAGCCCTGTTCGATTCATCAAATTACGGTATGTAAACAAGTATAATAATTTAAAGGCAGGTCGTAAAGGACGTGTAAAAGAATACATGCTCTTTACAACCTCCTTAATTCTATCAAATAATGGTGTAATCATTTTTGAAGCAGGTCGTAAAGGACAAGTAAAATAATACCTGGCCTTTGCAACCTTATTCGGTTTATCAAATTACGGTATTATAATTTAAAGGCAGGTCGTAAAGGACAAGTAAAAGAAAACATGTCCTTAACGTCCACCTCGACTATGCGCTTATGGAAAGTAATCATGAGAAATGAAGGGCTTAAAGGACAACAAGAAAAAAATAGGTCATATACGACAGTATTCATATTTACCGGCGTACTTTACGATACACCTTTTAATTCGTATTTTATAACTTGACACTTACGTCCCTTAACCTGAGCTAGTTTTGCGAACACGAGGAGTAAAAACTGGGTCGTAAAGGCACTTTTTTTAAAGATATCGAAATTTTAACTACACAGAACGGTAGAGCTTGAAATTCTGAACAAAACTGTATATATAACTCATTTTCGCCAAAATGTCCTTTACGCCAATTGAACCCAAAGGTATCGATATGCTGCCATTATGCATAAAGCTAATACAATTTGGATTTGCTCGAAAAGTTTCCACAGATACTCATAATTCATCTACCAAGGAAATGACCAAAATTAACAAATAAACTTGGTTTTAAGTTTGCCAATTTTCGTTGGTTTATGATTTCCTACCGAATCGGTGGAACTTCCACAACTGAGCTTGTTAGTAAGAGATAAATGTAACTTATTTTATCGGTATCTCGGATCATGACCTCCCCTGAACGCTCGATGCCCAGCTTGTATCGCCCTTTGCGATCGTTCGGTAACTTCCAACAACAACCGTAAAAAGATACCCGGCACGAAATTAAGCAATTTCATAACGGGTTTTAAGCGTTTAATTTGTCGAAAATTAATTAACGCTTTGAGCGTTGCAAAGTTGTCACTTTTATTACGTTATTTTGCTTAACTACTCCATTTAGGTTAAAGCGTGTCTATGGATATTGTGAAATAGTGTGTACAGCAGTAGCGTGGCGTCCAAAGAACTCGATTCCTACCGGCTTGCCTAATATCAGACATTTTGAGCACCTTATTCCACGGCTCCTAAGGAAAATGTACGCCAAATCTGCATCGGCTTACCCAAGGATATCTTTTACGCCACGCCACTGATGTACAGTCATATTATAGATTAGTAATTTAAAAGTTACACAGTTGTATAGTTGATCTGTTCAGTGTTCAATCTATATGTAATTTAAGAAAAATAGGTACTAGATTCAAGTAATGTGCAGTTTTGCCTCAAGG
Organism: Eudemis profundana; assembly: GCA_947034925.1. Lineage (NCBI taxonomy): Eukaryota > Metazoa > Arthropoda > Insecta > Lepidoptera > Tortricidae > Eudemis > Eudemis profundana. Next base: position 11,696,410 of record OX344798.1, read on the forward strand.
CACAATGTTTAATTTACAAAACTCATACGAGTGTGAAATGGAAATGATTTTGTACATTAAAAGAACATTTATTTGTGTAGGTACATTAAAAAAACCGATCAAGCGCGAGTCGGATTCGCACACCGAGGGTTCCGTAGAAATGTAGTTATGTAAATAGTTCGTTCATCACGGGAATCGAGTCTCGAAAATGTTTCGGTTTTTCCGATTATAATTTAATAGTATTTAAGTTAATGTAATGTATTAATGAAATTATTGTAACACTTTTAAAATGATGAAAAGCGAAACTGGTGAGTTTCTTCCGGCGCTTCTCACCAGAAGGTCATTACGCGAAGCGCCAAAAGAAAAGAAAAGAAGAGAAAATAATATAAGACATGTAAAATAGCCCTTGAGGGCCTACTTGCAGAAATAAATTATTTTATTTTATTTTATTTATTAATTTTTTTTTTGTGATGTAACTGCAAATTTACGGTTTTCTTTATTAACTTGTGCTTCAAGACATTGTTTCTTTCCAAACATTGTAGGTCAACGGGAAGTACTCTAGGGCAGCGGTCGGCAACCGCTTAGCAGCCAATGGCCACATAGTAGCTAAGGAACGTGACGCGGGCCGCACTTTGTTAATAATTTGTGGTGTTAGACTATTCGGAATATATTAACCGCAATACAAACCGGAATATAGGTCCGCAAGTGAGCGGTTCACGCGCCACATGCGGCCCGCGGGCCGCAGGTTGCCGATCGCTGCTCTAGGGGCTTTGATTCCATCGCGAGCATCAAAATATGCGGTGTAAACGGATCATAAACGGCCGTATCTTTTGATTGTGTTGACTTGCAAGTTTGATTGTTTCACTGGTTCAAGGATTGCAGCCCTGAGTATCTGAGTATATAATATTAATTTCAGCTTGATACCTCCACGCCTTTCTGGGAAAAAGGGTCTTGACAGACGCACAGACAGACGAACAACAAAGTATAAGGTTCCATACGGGACCATAAAAATAAATTAAAGAGTATAATGAGAATAATAAAGGTTAACAAAATAATCCATGGTTGGAATTATCGCAGTTTTTATAAATTAAAAGATGTAGGTACTTATTGTAATAAAATAAATTAAATTACGTATATAACTTAAATTTATATCAGCGTTCGTAATCGCGGTTGTCTACCTGCGATTACGAATGCTGTAAAGGGTAAGGTAATAACGGACAGTAAAATTAAGTAATATACAAGAATTAATTAATTTTTTTGATATTAAAATATGCATGTTTGAAGAACGTTACAAAAAAGAGCTTCAAAGACTTTTTAAAACGAGAAGGAAAAAGCCGGTCAAGTGCGAGTCGGACTCGCGCACCGAGGGTTCCGTACAAACTCTTAAGTAGATACGCGAATAGTTCAAGAAAAACTGTATGTCGATTTGTTTAGTAGGAGCAAGGACCATTAAGACAAGAGGACTGTCATTCTCCATACAAAATCCTGTTCCCCGAATTTACAACGCCATCTATGTATAAGCTTGGTAAAATAATTATACTATTTACAATTATTCAACTTTGCAAACGTGACACAGTATTTTAAATGTTAGAATTTATTTATTATTAGCTGTTTACGAACTAATTGTTACTATACTATGTTTCTTTGTTCAATTTAGTTTTTTATCGCCATCTAGTTTTTGCCCGGAAATCCCCTAGCGGTCGGGTTACGATCAAAAGTATGGAGAATGACAGTCCTCTTGTTTTAATGGTCCTTGGTAGGAGCAAATAAGTATATGTTATGATTTTTGCAAATTTCTAAAAAACAGTGTAAGTTAGGAAAACCGTAATATTTTTCCTGTAATATTTAGAACCTGATAAGTAATGACTGTATTTGATAGATAATTTTTCTGTAATCTGAAGCCGGCAGTCGCTTAGTTTTGCTACTCTCCGCTAGATGGATTTTAAGTTTTTGTAAATTTTTAAAAAAATATTAAAGTTAGGAAGACCGTTATATTTTTTCTGTAATATTCAGGTTGATATTAATAATTGGTAATTATTACAGATTTTTCTGTTCAGTAACTTCGAAGATAATAGGGGGAAATGGTATTTTTTTGAACGTTTTTGGTCATAAATCAAAAAGTACATGATTAACAAAAAAAAATAAAAATGGCTATGGAATTTACAAATCAAGCCCTTTCATTTCATTTTCCATGTGATACAATAGCACAACATTAAATTATCAAACTCCCATTACGGCCCCCTTTAAAAAAAAGGGAACAAGATACAAGATTTTTTTAATGACAAATAGGGTTAGCGACATTTAAAACTATTCCAAATTTCATATCGATAGCAGCAGTAGTTCCTGAGATATCTGGCTGTGACAGACGGACAGACAGACAGACAGAGTCGCACCATAAGGGTTTCTTATTTACCATTTTGGTACGGAACCCTAAAAAACTGGCGGCATCCGTCCAAAGCAACATTTTAGGTGACTTTGAGCTACAAAGTCATAAGGGCAGATAAGGTATTTCATTTGTAATTATTATCATTTATAAATGTCAATATTCTTCTATTATTTACGTTAGTGACAAGTATTATCACCAAAAGATAACTATCAGAAGTAACGACGATGTTTAAATGCTGAATAACACTTGGCACCAGTTTATCAGATATAATCACTGTGCTTACAATTCCTATCAATCATATCCCATCATAAACATTACATATTATTTACCCGTGGAGGGTTCTTTATTTGGGAGCTATAAAATGTGTCCCTCCCCGGTTAAATAATAGGCTAGTTGGTGGAAATCGAGTTTGTGCCCCCCCCCCCCCCCCCCCGTTACTGACTTGGTTTAACATTACATCTCAACACTTTTTTGTTGTAGAAGAACTGTGTTACGAGGCTTGCATCTTTGACATAATGTTTTTGATGGGATCTCATTTCTTTTTGTAAGTGGTCTTCTTTTATTCATTACATTCCAATTCATTCTATTTCCAATTTGAACTACAAAACTAGCTTTGTAATCGCATGTATTTTTATAGGATGACAAACGCTTATGTGTGCAGTTATTACTGAAATTGCAATATTTTTAGGTTTTGTATGACTTGATACGGTCGAAACTACCTATGTTTAAAATTTGGAACTTGTAGGTCTGCTAGAAGAGTGAGTCAGTCAGTGACAAAACTAAGGAACTTTGACGTGCAATGGTTCTTAAATTACACGTTCAAATTAAATGATATTGAGAATATATTTAAGTCTTATTGTGCCCTAAATATCCCTGAAAATTTAGGTCCTAGCTTTAGCCAGTACAACATTACGGAAGGCAGAAAATGGCCTGAATGGCTTCGAGAAAAGGATGGTACGGCCGTGTCTTTGTTATGCTCGACTTGGCTTTTAAACATGATTAGTTCAAATTTACATGATTTGTCGTGTGTTTATGCACATATTCGCGAACCAGCAAAATAAAATTAGAACATAAGGATAATGATAAATATTTTTAAGTCGGAAGAAATCCGTTACAGGGATAAGTTCGCTTTTGTACGTATTCATTATTTAGTCATTGATCTTGTTTTATTATTTGGTATAAAGAAAGGTGTATACAGTATCAGTTGTATAGCGTCTAAGATATCTTTGGACAAGCCGGAACCGATTCGGCTTACGCTTTCCTTAAAACCAGTCAATAAAAGTACTCAAAGGGTAGTTCTCTGCGATTTTATACCGCGATTTTTTTGTCATTACCATCGCCACTATTATTGGCGGTTTTATAAAAGCAATCAGGATCATTATGATAAAAATAGCAGAGGCACGCGACTTCTACAAGATAACCAAAAACGACTCCATAGTTTATACGGAGCTCATCTATAATGTGGCGATGGTAATGATGCGATTGGTGCGACTTTTTAGTCGCAGAGAACTACCCCAAAAGCCTAATTAGCAAGCCGTTGAGAATCGAGTCCTATTTAGACGCCTCGCCACTCGTTTACTTATACATAATGGCCAATTACATTCTACTATTGTCAAAACAAAGACATACAATCTTACGCTCGGTTGCTGAACTGAGAGATGTTTAAACTGTAACTACGCTTACTTAGAGTAGCAGTTCATTCGAATCTTCTTTAATTACAATTCCTTATTCAGAGCGCAGGAGCCCGAAGTTCCGAAACTATTCGAGACACTAAATCCGGTTGCCAGTACTGTAGTACTCCTATCTAGCGCAACATGCATACCCATGTAAATTTCTAGGCGAGCAGACCTCGTTAATTTGAGTCTTGTCACGGGGCACATCCCTTTCTTGGTAGCGAGTCTGCCCGCGCCCCCACGCCGAGTAACGGCGTCTTGGCTCGGAATTGCCTGGTTTATCTTTATACTATCGATCCGGGGAAGTTTAGGGTTCTTATTCTATCGTCATATTTATATTATACGCGATAATATTAGTGGTAATTCTACCTACGACGCTGGCAGCTTAAAGTTTGAATTTCTGTAAAGGAAAGTACGTGACGATCTCAAATATTTATTCTAGAGTATTGGATGTTTCTTTTTACAAATAACGACTGCATCATTGTATTTACTAGCTGATTAGTTGTCAAAACTGCCTGCCGATTGCTGGCGGGCTAAAAGTGACTGTGCTCAGTGCGTAGTAGGTTCGCAGTTTCGTTACAGTTTTGGCGACCGCATGAAAACTGCTATTCTGCAATTGTTATTGAAATGTTTAATAATGCGGCCAGGACTGTAAACAGCTGAACGTTGATAGATCTACTCGTTTGCAATTTACCTTCTAGACAAATACAGGGTGTCCCATAACTGACACGTCACAGTGACACTGGAGGTAGACCAGGTTAAGAGGTACCAAACCAACTTAACATGACCCGCCGACCGTAATTTTTTTTTTACTACTGTGGTCAAAGTTGAAATTAAATTTCGCTGTGAATTAATTCAAGATCAAACTGGTATTTTTTTCAGTTTTACTTAGTTTTTGGATAAAATACCATTTCTGTAACCTTGATTAACAATTCATGTTACCGTACACATAAAAAAACTAACCTTGACACCTTTCCGAGTGCACACTGGCAATAATAATGTTAAAAACGGTCAAAATTCATGAACAACTTTAATTCGACAATAACTCAAAAACCGTGCCACTTTTACTGGGGTCATGTTAAGTTGGTTTGGTACCTCTTGACCTTTTTTTTTTTTTTTTTTTTTTTGACCCCGGGAAATGCATAAAACTGCATACCACTACGTAACCTAAGGCCATCGGGGGTGACAGCCAGATGTTACGTATTGGTTATGTGGGGCTCTCCGCTCCTGAAGAGATTGGCCTACCCACTAAAACCCAGGGATGCTTCCGACCTGTGCCTTCACGGTGATGGCATGGGAATCTACTAACGCCACGCCATCACCAGCACCTCCGCCCTAGGGCGGACCCTCTCCGAAAAAGGCACACTGTAGCATGGCCAGTGTGCCTTCCCTCACCAGCTCCCCCCCGACCGAATGGCCGTCCCCCGGGGAAGCAGGGACCGGCACCAGACACACGGTGTCCCGGTCCCTCCCTCGCCGCCACGGGAGGACAAACGCCCCTGCCCCGTGACCACGTGTAGTGGGGATGGTATCTGGGAAAACGTCCCTTCAACCAAACCACCACTACACCCCCATCCCTTGTCAGCAGTGAACTCTGCTATTGCAGAGGACACGCCGAGGGACCGTCAGGGTGGAAGGGTTAGCCTCCGGGACCGGATCATAGGCCCTCTGCCTACCGCATCCCTGGCCAACCGAAAGTAAGGCCAAGGGCTAGCAAAGTCAACGCAACGCGTCGACAGTTCTAACCCTTGCCCAGCCCAGATGCTGCCCATTAGCAGCCAATGTCTTGGTCTAGACGAGAGGGGTACCCATTACACAAGACATCGGGAGCAATCGGCAACACCTAGGTTACTCAACCACCCACCCTCGCTGGCCGAGAAGTAGCGATGGGTTGGAAAAGTCTACACAGGACGATTCCAACCCATTGCCGACGGCCGAGTGCTTGCCCTTTTCCGTGGGTTCCAGATCCATGCCCTCCCCCCCTGCCCGTAGGCCCCCAAGGCCCCTCTCCCACACTCCCCGGATCCTCGGGAAAACTGCAAGCGGTTTGTCAGGTATTAGCCACCAACAAGCAATGGCCATTGCTTGTTGTTGTTTCCAGGGTGCACCGGCCCAAGCAGTACCCTTCCATGCGGATCAAACCGTGATCAAGATGGATTGGTAAAGCTCGAGCACGCGTGGAGGAACCTTACTTGCACCCCCTGGTACCTCTTGACCTGGTCTACCTCCATTGTCACTGTGACGTGTGAGTTATGGGACACCCTGTATAAGGTAAAAATATTGGTTACTATACAGAATCAAGCAAATAAACAAAATAAATATAAATGGACTAGATGCAACGTAAATTAGTTTTCATGCCTTTATTATACCTTATATCTTAATAATTATACCCCTACGAAAACAACATACATAAAGAGCTAATACTTCTTAAAGATTTTAGATTAGCAGTGACTAGGGCATGCTCCCTGAAAATCCCGGTTCTGAAAGTACCGGGAAATCCCGGGAATTTTCCAGCAAGCGTTTTGGCGGGTAAAAATCCCTGTTCTTCGGTTTCTTCGGTACTGAGTTTGTGCTACTTCAGAAATGCAGAATTTAATAGAAAATATCGTACGAAGATCTGTAAAAGACCATGATACTGCTGAAGCCGATTTCATGAGCACTTCAGCTCCTTCTACTGACCATTCAGTAATAGACAACGAGCCATTTACATTTTCAATCAGTCGTGTCAAGCAATCGTTCCACTACCAATAAAATAGGTACACGATATGTCTCATCGTCAGTCCGTTCAAGTAGAAATGGTACTATTTGAAAATTGAGGTGTTCGTGGACGACTCCATAGAGTTACAGAGGCCATCAGTTTTTAGAGGAGCTATTACCGGGACAGAAAGGCAATTCAAATGCCACCCGAGTAAAATTTAAAATGTTTTTGTCATTATATTTCCTTGATTGAAACTATCAAAATAATGTTTTTTTTTTTTTACATTTTAAGTTGTTCATGAATTATAAAGGTTTGATTTAAAAAGGATTATTTAGTTTATGCAATTGTGGCTTTATCTTTGTAATGGATCATTACCTTAGGCAGCTAAATAATGACAAGTGATATCTATCACTTTAGGCTTTAAGGTAAATAGGGTATTTGCCTGTAGCCAATATAAATTACTACACGCTAGCCCTTAAATCAGCTTTTGAATATTTGCAACAATGAACTAAACATTAACTATTTAGCGTTTTAAATGATGTTTAAAACATCCAAAACTATATATAAGAAGATGATTTGATGTTTGTGTAAAATGACGTCATTTCACTTTTTTTCCATACTAACTTCGTATTCATACTATCAGAGCGTTTTGACACTTCATAAAAAGTAACTGATTTGATCTGTCAGGAAAGTACCCTATTATAGTGTGCGAGATGTAAGATTGATATTTTGACACATATAAGACCCACACAACGTAAATTAGCAGTGTTCATACAAATCATACATTAAATATTTAATAACTTATTAGCCCAAAAAGTAAATACAAACACTATGTTTAGTATAGTATTGTAATGAATATTTTTTTTAGCACACAAAGTGTAATATTTCGAATCAAAAACTTGGTATACGCATTGTTTATTCTACGACTTCTTTTTTTAAATGTCGAGCTGAGCGAATACAGTTCTGTAGAATCTTTGGTAATTTGGGTAAATAGATAAAAATAAAAATTTAATCTCGAAATTAATAACTTATTATTTCATTAACGATCAAAATCAGATACATTAATAACAATCGTCGTAAAATTATGAGTTAGTACCAAGTCAAACTTGCATTTCATGAATTTACAGACAATCGATTCCTTCTTATAGCCATGATCAATCGTAATCGCTTATTTTAACAATTGGTTTAGATTAGCCTCATCTCTAAATAGGTACGCCATTGACGACGTGTCGAAAAACCAATCTTACATATCGCACACTATATGTGTTTGTCTTTCAGTTGGGCTATTTGGTAATTTGTTCATTAATTTTGCTTTTTGTTAATTATTCTAGATTATATTATTACTAATTATCACTTAAGGGTTGTTTTATTTGACAAATTAACTACCTAAAAAAAAAATACAAATAATTTACTTAGTACCGAAATCCCGGGAATTCCCGGTTCTGACTCGGTACCAGAAATTCCAGTCCCGGTTCTGGAAATGGTACCGGTACCGCATGCCCTAGTAGTGACATTGACATTTCACGCGCTTTATACATGAAATTCATTCAGAGATGATTATCCTTAATCTTATCTGCACACGCGTGTTGATAAGTGGCTGAAAGTAGCGGAAGAATTAGCTTACAACTTATCAATTAGTACCTGATGTTCAGTTCTATAATACCTACATCACATGTTTCTTATCAATGTACAACTTTTTTTTATTTCAAAAATGAAAAGTACTCATGATTCTGGAGTATACTTAAGACACACCAAGATCAGACAAAAAAGTAAAAGGTATTTTTTTTCTGCAATTGACCCTTTAACGTCTTTCGTCGGCTAACTATAGGTGCTATAGGCGCTTAACTGTGCCTGTGTGCCTACCATGAGTTGACTTTTCGATCGGCGCTAGCGAGTATCGAGCGGTCGATGACAGTCTATCTCTATCATACAATTGGCGCGTGTGAGAGAGGCGCACTGACTCTCGATACGTTAAACTCGCTAGCGCCGATCGTACGCTCAACTCATGGTAGGCACACTGTACAATGTACAGCCACGTAGCAGGAAGCCGTGAGTGGCGTGACGGCGCCTGTCTTAATCTTATACGTCTCCAAGATCCATGATTCCCCGGTTTGCGAATAAATGTTTTGCGCAACCGCTTTTTAAGCATTTCCTGGGCTTATCTTAATTTTATTTCAGTACTAGATGCTGTGACTTTGTTGGTTTCAGATTTTTCATACAAAATTTCCTCCCCTTTTCAACCGTATCCACTTTTATGTATTTGAATTTATATTTTAATGGAGATATTATTATTCTGTATAATTTTTATTACAATTATTGATACTAGGGATGTAACGATACCGATACCGATATATTGGTATCGCCGATTATATACAACCAATATTTGAAGAGCGCGAAAAGAATTTGCTGTATGAAAAAAAAACTGCAAAAAGTAATTTCAATTTCTGACTTAATTTATGTAGTGGTCTATTACCTTGTGTAATAATAATTACTATGTTAATTAAATCTTTGGTTTTTAATAAAAAAAAATTGAATTTTGAGTTGACAGTTTGTTTATTTCTACTTTACACTTTCAAGGTTGACTCTCTGTTAAATATAGCCAAGTTTTAGTTATAATAAGGACAAAAAAATATCTGAAGTTCATACTTCATTATTTAGCTAAGATATCGGTATCGGTATCGCCGATTATTTACTACAATAGGTATATCGGTATCGATATCGTATTGGCAAAACTATGTATCGTTACATCCCTAATTGATACAAAAACCAAATATACCTACTCACGGACAATGAATTCGGATCATTTTCTATGAACAATTATATGTATAGGAAATGACCCTAATTCATTGTCCGTGAGTGTACAATGGAAAATCAAATGTGATACTGTAGTCAAAGCCAGACTCAAACAGCATCTCCGTCTTGACACTACTCGGCCACTTCCTTTCCTTTTTAGTGCACCTCTACGTCCTGTAAAGAACAGGTGTTTCAAATTTTACTCCATCATCTCTCTGCAGTAGTTAGAGTTGTGTTGTGGCGGAAAGCGGTTGGATGCAGCGAGCAGAGCTGAGGACCAGGTACCGTAAAACGGGGTGAGTACGGACAAAATTGACATTCAAACCTCGATAAGATTTTATTTTTACATATGCAAATTGAATTGTATATATAATAAACGTTACGGTCGTTTGTATTTTAGTTTTTTTTATGATTTTGCGTAGTTCCATTTCATAATTTTAACGATAAACACAAAATCCCTCCTCACCCCGTAGTCCCTCGTAGTTGGGGTTAGATGGGATTTCATTCTAAGGTGAGTTGGGCAAATTGTTGGATCGACACTTTTGGATTTTAAATATTACTATAGCTCCATTTGTAATAAGAATATATTATTTAGGTAGTAGTAGTAGCCTTTAAACACCACCTCACCCTTCTGTCATCCCTACTCTCCCCATTCATAACCCAACTGCCCTCGCAATCCCTACTCACCCCATTTTAAGGTATGGTAGCGTAAACTGGGGAAGGCCTATGTCCAGCAGTGGACGATTATGAGCTATGATGATGAGATAGATAGATTTACTGACTTGATGTGCTATTTTAGGAAATAATACATTACACAAGTAGGGGGGTAATACAAAGAAAGGCCGAGATCGCAGACGTTTGCGGCCCGAGCTGCAAGCGACGGACGTAAATATGCGATCAAGGGCTTTCTTTATTACCTCCCGTGTTGTGTACATAATTTTATGTCTACACTTGGCCAGAAAGCGGCTTTTTCCGTACGCGCAGCGTGCGGAAAAAGCCAGGAGGTGCAGTTTGATCATGCAGTTGACCTCTAGTAACAGTTAACATACCACTAACAAGCGTAATCAGTCAAAACGTCGTATACGTGTAAAAGTACAGTTAGCATCGAGTACCTACTCATTACTCATTTAAAGCGCCAAATATATTGCAATACATCTGAATTACTATAGGCACAAATATGTGTGACGACGATATCTCTGGTGCTTTTAATGTTACAGACCATTTGATGCTGACTGTACTATCACAAAGAGATATAGAATTGTGAACAAAGCCTTCTAAAGAAAAGAAGAGTACGAGCTGATTAAATATTTATAAAACCTATGAATAGTTTGAATCATGAGACCACAACCTTTCCCTGAGGACGGCACCACATCTTGATGCCGTTCTCAGGGAAAAGGTACAGTCTCGTAATTATACTACTTAGGATACTACTATGAAGATGCAATCAAATTCCGTCCTTATTAACAAACAGCAATAGACAGAACCTTTAGTCAGTATGCGTCACATATTTTATGAATCAATCAAGCTCTTGTTATTAAGCAGTGCAAATTCAATTGGCATTCATTTATAACCAATTTTTTGTTATGAGTTATAACAATAACCCAACGGTTATTTATTTTTAGATGATGATAGGTCAACGGCAGTTATTACTGATACGAAAATAGATTTTTCAATTATTGGCGCTATCATCATTAGGATTTCTTAGTTATTCAAAACAACGTAGCAAAGTCGTATAATCGAATGATAAAGAATTATCTCAAGAGAGGTAGTAATGTTAAATATTCCAAGAGAAACGACCAACAGTTTGGCTGACCAGATTGCATCAGTTTTCAACAGTTTAAAGTTAGTGTATGATATACTTACATAACAAATATTATGACGTCATATGATAATTCGTTTATCATACTATTGCCAGTTGTAGTAAAGGATTCCCCGACATATGTGTTTCACTGTTATAATAAAATAAGTACCTAGGTACACATAAAAAAATCTCTATCTCTCTATCTCTATCTCTAAGTATCAAGTATTTATTTACTAATTGTGTTGTATATTTTAATGTTGTTATATATATATTTAATTTAAAATCAAACCCGAAATGAAATGGTCGTTTCTAGTCTATTCTAATCTGAATAAATGTCTACTTACCCTTTAGTTCCTTTAAAGATCCCATGCGCATATATTGGGTACAAAGGTTTCGTAAAAAGACATTGCACGTCATTGTTGTCGGAATTATAACAGTGCCGTAATAATTTGTGTCGATATTCATTGATGCGCGCGTTGTCGGACACGGCGGTCGTTCGTGACTTATCTGTTGTCAGGAGATGTGCGGGCGCAAACCAGCGTATACCCATTTAACTGTGACTCAAGTACCAACTGATTGTACTGTAATACAATAGCTGTGAGAAAAGGTCAGTATTATTTTTAATAATTGTTATTGTACTCGCTTTCTTTGTTGTACTTGGATTAGGTGTCTCTTGAACGTCATTCAATAAAGTTTTATATTTCTTTATTTTATTAAAAACGACATAAAATTGTAGCATTCAAGTAAGTCATCTGCATTACAGACCATCATACTTAGCATATGTTTTCATAACTTTTCCAATTCCTGGAACGGAACCGATTAGCATGTATACAAATACTTGATATTAGGGAAATTCCACAGATAGATCGCGCACTGACGGACCAATCCAGAAAGCTTATGATGCTACGGTTTGTCACGCTATAAATAAATGATAGGAGTCATTTTCAAAAAAAAATTACACAATTAAGGGATTTAATAAAAACAAAACTTAATTTATTCCTTTGTGTAACGATAGTTACTCATATATTTTGTATGCCTAACTTTCGTTACACAAAGGAAGCGATCGTGATTTTGTTTTTATTAGGCCCTTAACTATGAACATTTTTTTTGAAAACGAGCCATAAAGCATCCGTCACTCTCATACACTATTTGTCAGAACGTGACAAATGCTTTATCATTTATTTATCGCGTGACAAAACATAGCATCATAAGCCTACAGGCCAGAGCTGCCTGATTACCTCTCCGTGTGTACAATGTAACGCGTTACAAATAACTACCAATTTTCAGTTACTTATGCAAATCATATGACTTGCTAGAGGGCCATGTGTTGTATCTTAAACCGTGCTAAATGAATAAGAGAAGACTCTCTTATTAATTTTGATTTCACTACTTAAAATAGCGAAACATGAATTCAAATAAATGTATCCAACCATTGTAAATTGATACGATAACTAATCAAATCGGTAGAGGATTAATAAATACCTCACGACATGACGAATAAATGCAAAAGTCCAAATAGATAATACACAGTACTGTAAATCTATCTAGTACCGGTTGTTATCAATAAACCAATTAAATATTATAACAATACCAGCCGTATAACATTTCCATACACTTTTATCCCCTATTGCCAAATCGTGACAATTGTTGCAAAATTATTTTCTATTACACTTTCTACGTGACAAAATGTGCAAATTTTTAATGTACTCTCTGAACAGAATTGCACGTTTCTAAACCCCCCATTTAAGGCTGCGCGTTGTTTGTCTGTCAATGTAAACTATTTTCTTAGGCATATTGTATTTAAAAATGTTTAAATTAATAATAGTATTTTATGCAACAGTTGTATAAGTGGGTTCAAAAAATGCGAATTGCGTGAGTTGCGATACGAGCCGCGAACGCGGCGAGTATCGCAAATAGAGACGCAATGAGCGTTTTTTGACTTAATTATACAACGTTGCATACAATACTTTTTCTACGACTAGGTTTTAAATTATAAAATACAAAATTAATCATAACCTGGAAACAAGGCAAATATGACGTTTGACTGACAGTATAGTATGTGTCTATGGTAAACTTTTTTTTTAATTTAAAATATACTTAAATTAAAAATACTTTTTTTGGGTTGGCATCAATGAATTTAGCTCAGAAAGTTTTGTTTTTCTTAAAAACCGTAGGAATTTCATTGTTTGTTAAGTTGGTAGTTGTGCATTTTTACCGTAAAGTTAAAATTGAGCGCTTAATCCTTGACCTAAGTTTAACCTAGATTTAGAAGTCTGTGGCTGCTAGCAATAACGTAAAGTGACTATAACGACACTAGTGCTGTTATGGGGAATAGAGTATAGACTTCTCTGAACTCATATTATGTATGTTCTTATATTAGTATTCGTGACCAAGTAAAAGACAGATAACAGTACAGGAGTAGAAAAATATATTTATGCCACACCTGGCCATGAAGTGGAGACATAATAGTACATTACTGCAGAGGCCGGGAAGTGAGGGTTGCCGGCCGAGTACATATAGCTGGCCGAGCGAAGCGAGGCCAGATAGTTACGAGGCCGGCAACCCCATTTCCCGCCGAGGTATGTATAGCTTTGCTCAAATATGCAATGAAATAAATAAACTTACTAATATCCTCACTTAACCTAAATATTATGAAACTTTCTGTCAGGAAGTGATATATTATATTATATCCATAGACAATACAAATGTCAAGTCACGTTCGAAACCCAAAAGCTGTTTCAGTTTACATTTTTACCACGAATATTTAGATGAAATATTTCAAGGGCCAATATTCAGCGTTTTATTTTCGTCATTATTGTCTCAGTAAATATTGTTCAAAAAATCGATGCCTAGAGTTAACTTTTTATGAAACCGAAAAACAGTCCAGAGGTTAAGTCTAGTTTTATCAAAATTGTCACGATTTGTCCTTTCGTTATAGTAAATAATCGTCGGACAATAATGATTGTCAAACCGCGCGGTCAAAACGCTCGGAGAATCGCCCTCAAATGTATATTAGTGTAGTTAAAATTGCAATTTAAAATTGTTTATAATGTGTTATTTGTTATGTTCATGTCAATTTTAAATAAATAAAACTGCAAAATATAGCAAACATAGTTTTTTGTTTTTTTAATGGCTGAATGCCGTGATGCTGCTGGCCCAAATAAATGTGGAATGGAAATTAAAAAAAAAATACATTGCCGGCTTAGGCCCGCAATGTAAGTATGAAATTCCATTACATGCCAAGTGTCAAGCCGCAGCGGAAACGAGGTACTTTGCGGCCTATTATTAGGCTCGTAATGTCAACATTTCATTGCATGTTTGAGAAAAATGATGTACACAACACAGGAGGTAATAAAGAAAGCCCTCGATCGCATATTTACGTCCTTCGCTTGTAGCTCGGGCCGCAAACTTCTGCGATCTCGGCCTTTCTTTGTATTACCACCCTAGTACATTCCACAATGTACTATAATGCCACATCTGTAAGCTTATGATGCTACGCTTTGTCACGCGATAAATAAAAGATAAAGCATCCGTCACTCTCACACACTATTTTTCAGAACGTGACAAATGCTTTTTCATGTATTTATCGCGCGACAAAGCGTAGCATCATAAGCCTACTGGCCATAAAGTGGCTTTTTGTGGCGCACGCTACGCGTACGGAATAAGCCGCTTTCTGGCCAAATGTGGTCATAAAATGATGTACACAACACGGGAGGTAATAAAGAAAGCCCTCGATCGCATATTTACGTCCCTCGCTTGCAGCTCGGGCCGCAAACATTTGCGATCTCGGCCTTTCTTTGTTTTACCACCCCAGTTGTTTAATGTACTATTTCCTAGTTTTTTTAACTATGAAATTATAGATAATGCAATTATGGAGTTTTCTGTTGAAATGTTAGTCGGAAAAATGTAACACAGTTGACGAAATAATAGTGACATCTCGGTACGTTTTTACAAGCCGAGTTATGACTCATGAAGCCATATTTGGTCGGCGATTATCTTTTTTGACGCGATTATTCCTGCGGCTTTCATATTCGACTCAGTATTAACTAAACACAGAGTATTAGCATAATAATGAGCATACTGTTTCTACAAAATACACTATCTAAACTAAGTAGTGCATCATGCGAGAACATTATTGTTGCGTGCATAGTGATAAAACGAGAGCTGGCTGTCTAGCACAACTGGCCGCGACTAAGGCACTGGTCTCACCGCCGGCGAGTAAGCGAGTAAAGTTGGGCGAGTAGCATTACATTTCGGATCTGGAAAGGCCGATTGATCACATAGTGCCTCGTCAGCCGACAGAGCATGGCCTGTCACTGTCACACTATACTGGGTGGAAAGAGATACGTGACAAAGAGTCGTGTCACAGTTGTGCTAGAGATACAGGATTTGTCTAAAAGTGACTGGTGTACCTTATGTAAATATGTAATTAAGATTAGAATTATAAGATAAAGATAATCAAAAGTAGAAAATATTTTTTTCCACGGTTAATAATTCATAATCATGATTACTGAACAATCATAGCCATGATTACTGAAAAAACACTCAATTTCATTTCAGACCGTTAAGCAGTTACTTAAAGGTGCAATTATCGCAATTGTAGAAATTTATTGATGATTTATAGAAACGTATAAATTATTTAATTAAGTTATACAATAAACAAGTGGTATTAAAGATATAAAATAAACATAATATATTTTGTGAAATAGTACCTACTTATTTGTTTTTGTTAATCTTGCATCGGCTCCGCTACACAAAGATTGTTTGGAAAATATAGTTTTTTAGCGATATAACCGCCTATTGTTAACCATTTTTTTAGTAAGAATACTTTCTGATTTTGTATTAGAGTGCATTAAAACTAAAAAGCATGTATTAATTTACAAAACTAAATAAAAAAAAGCAAAGAAAATGCAGCTAATCAAGGTAACAAAATAAAACAAAACATAATGCATGTACATGTTTTGTTTGTTATCCATCTTAATGAATGATTAATTGGAAAAATAATGACCTGAAAGTTTACTTTGTCTTCGTCAACAGAGCTCCTTAAATTAAAGGGCATAAATTTATAAGCAAACCACTTACCTAAATAACTTAATACCTCACCTCGTCACAAACAACGTCACAATTTCCCTATCTTGACCAGTAGGCATATGATGCTCTACGCTTTGTCACGTGATAAATAAATGATAAAGCATCCGCCACTCTCACACACTATTTGTCAGAACGTGACGGATGCTCTATCATTTATTTATCGCGCGACAAAGCGTATCATCATACGCCTACAGATGATTTAAAATATAAAATTGTTTTGATTTATTGACAATTAAAGCCCATAATCATTTATTCATAAATCAATTCATCATGTCAAGAAAATGTACACAGAAAATATTACAATTTAATTAATATTAAATAAAATTTGTAGAACCATTTATTACGCGATATTAGAACCATTTATTATTAAACAAAATTCACATACAAAAAAAAACACAATGTCAAACTTAAAACTACATACTAAACATGCAATAAATTCCACTACATAATAAAACTAACTATTGATAATTTGCATAATTACTAGAAGGCTCATAGGAGATGATATACACGGCGGATTCTAATCGGTAATCAGGAGTAGACAAATATTAATATCTAGCTAAAATTAAACTTAATAGGCGAGGTCTCACACAAATACCTCACTGTTTAAATAATTAAAGGTTAAAACATAATTTAATCTAATAACCACTGGATACATGGTCACCTACATTAATTATTGAAGTAAAATCACGTGATCACGATACGTCAAGTGCCATCGCTTTAGCGGAAAATTTGACAGATCTTAAGTAAATAAACTTTTCTACGACTATGAGTAGTTAGGGCGTGATAGATACCGAATTAAAATTGATAAAATGGCCGAAAATGAAAAAAATGCAATTCCGACGATTTAGGTAGCCGCTACACGAAGGAATGACTCACATGAAACCTTCTCGCTGCTTGCCTATTGCTCCTACGAGGATCCGAGCAAAGTATCTTAAAATGCGTCGATCCAGATCGTTAGGACGACGTCGAGGCCGGCCGGGTGCTTGAGCGTGGTTTGGCACTGTGAACTGTCCGAAGTCACAGAGATTTTAGTTCATGCGGTTTATCAAACTGTGCGTGAGAATTGGTACGTTTGGATGAATTTCGTGGAATAATTCTTGAGTTCATCTTCAGCTGTTTGGTTTGTATTGATAAACGTACCTACAATATTGTAACGCTCGATATTTTGAGCACAAATATGGTCGAGGCATGTTTTTTTAATTACTAATTTACTTTCCTCATTCAATATTCGCGACTTCTATGACTTTGTTTACATACATGACAGTGACAAGTTATTACTCATAAATAATCATTCTCATTAATTTTTTAAAGAGGTTGTAATCTCACAGATACAGATTAGTAGGGTGACAAGGAATTTAGGATAAAACTGATTTCGAAATAAAAATTATCACAGAAAAAAAATTGTTTAGATGTAACTAATTACGACATCAACGTGACCGCTATCAATTACTGAGTTAGAAAAACTGGTACCTGATTACCGATTAGATGCCATCGTGTATAATAATGTTGTATATGTATAGACCGTACACAAAATTATCCTCGCAAATGTGTTGAAAAACGTCGTATGACACTCGTGGGCATTGGTCATTACAGTCTCGGCTATCACAGCCCTCGCCTGATGGATCGGGCTGTGCAACACAGCCTCGACTGTAATGACCAACATAGCCCACTCGTATCATAATGTACTATTATCAAAGTAGTATGCGAATTTATTTATTATTGTATATATATTAACGGAAAATATATTTACTTAAGTCCTCCATGTTGGCTTATGAGCTAATAATGTCAGAGTTCACTAGTGCTAGTGATAGGGTGTGTTAAAAAACAAGCGAGTTAAACATTGTTATTTATTACATAGCACGGAGCGGTCTTTGACCGATAGCTTGATAACAATATTTGCCTATAACTTAAAATAATACTACAAAACTTTTACTTGTGTGACATCATACTTTATTGTCGTAGTTTCGATGTTGTGTAGGTTTGATACTGATGACATTTTTTTGTTGGTTAGTAAATTATAAATAATGGATGAGAATATAATGGATGAGTAGTATAGACAGATATTTTCAACATTTTGATTTATTCATAATTTTAGTAGTTATTCATTATCTCAAAGTATATTTTAACCAGGGTTTACCCGCTTTTTCGCTATTTTGCGTTATTATTATTCCAAGCAAACTTTTTAGCGGGATATAAAGAGTCCTTTGTTTAATCCGTAACTTGGTTTATTTGCATATTAATTTCATCTCTTGAAAAAAAAAACTAGAAAAATATTTTGGTCAATGTAACACAAACTTTGTTTTGAAATTAAATGATATTTTATTGTCAGACTACAGGTGACACAGATAAGATGTTACAGTCATCCATAGCCTACCACATTTATGGTGTAGGTACACCATTATTATGTTATTTTATTAACCTTATTTAATAGAGTCCTAGTTACGAAATTAGTTTAACAGCTTATATGATTTTAACTTAAAGATAGTTCACTATGCCAATCACAATACACACCTCTCGTTACAGTTGCAATGCAAAGGTTTGTCTATAAAATAATGTATCTGAGCGTTTTTCAAAAAAAAATTTCACGTTTTGAGTAGTAGGGAAGGTAATTAACGTGACGAAACTGAAAGTTAGTGTCAGATCAATAAATTTTCAGCAATATTTAAGTACAATTGAATTGACCACTTTTTTTGAAAAACGCTAACTTACAGTTTCAATTGTTTTATTTGAATGTAGAAACTAATACCAGCTTACGTGTCAGTATTATGGGTCATCTCAGACGACTTTATTACTCATACAGTTCAACGTTCAATTATTATAAGTAAGAGATAACGAAATTGTTTCCGTTTAAGCATACTGACCTCAAGTCATATAATTTCCATACTTATCAAGACACACCCGCTCATTAAATTACGTCATATGAATTGAACTAGTTAAACTAAAGTAAGTGTAGAGAAATATTCATCAAACATGGTCAAACACACCCTCAACTGGTTTTGTCGCTTTATTTAATATTATCGATTGTCGATTGAGCGTGTAAGTCTAATACGGGCGAACAATTAAACCAGATATAGCGTTTAGTAGTGTTATCATTATTTAATATGATTTTTTAAATAACACTTAATAGTGACCTCGTAATTAATTTTTGAAAATTTACCGAGCAGCAATGTACCGCATAAATGCTTGTTATGACATTGCGAGATACGAGCTTTTTTAAAGTAACTGTCAACTAGCGTGTTTGTCAACTTGAATGTGTTGCGTTACATTGCGGAATTATTTTGTATGGTAAATATTTTCATTGTGGTTTAAAGCAATAGTTATCTAAATATGCTTCTTAGGTCCTATGCTGACCACCGTTTCAATATTCGCCCGTATTAGATTTACAGGCTGTATACGTAATTGTATGTCACTTCAAGCCATAAGAAGCATACACCGACCGCTATGCGGGAAAATGCCATAAATAATTTCTAAAAACTATAAACGAATTCAAATACTTCCGGTACCTACTTAAATAAACTGAATTGCTTTACACATGTCTATAGTACCTATTTAAAGAGTACCATATACACATTTCTTATTAAAAAAAACGGAGTCGGGCTCTCCCACCCAGGGTTCCGTACTAATACTTTAAAAAAAGATTATATTTTTTTATGATTTCATTACAAATTAGCTTTCAGATTTTTTCCTATACATGTAGTATAAGACGTTATTACTTGACAAATTTCTTAGTTCTAGGTCAAAGGAAAGTACCCTATAAATTTCGGTTTTCATGAGAGTGTCGAAATATACGTTTTTTGCGGCATAAACGGCCATATCTTTTTTTTACTTTAACTGGAACTTTGATTTTTTCACAGCCTCAAGGGACCGTAGACCTGAGTATACGGTTTAAATGTCAACTCGATACCTCCACGCACTCCCGAGATAAAGGGTCTTGACAAACAGACAGGACGGACAGACAGACAGACATGCGGACAACAAAGTGATCTTATAAGGGTCCCGTTTTTTCTCTTTGACGCACGGTACCTTAAAAAGAAACATAATGGTGATATTTTTTTTTTTTAAACTTTTCAAATAAAATCCCAAAGTCTTCTTAATTGTTTATATTCTTTCGAAGATGATCAAAATACAGAGCCAAGCCTCAATCGCTACGTCGCAATACCCATCTGACTTTTACAGCTGGTGTTGCCACCCATGATAAAAATTGAAGTTTCAAGATACAAAATAAAGAATAATTAACATTTTATATTTGTATTTATTACAGGAACCCTTACTGGTCGCTATTCTATAGTAAAGTGGTAGCTCCTATGAAGTGAAGTAACGAAATCTTTAATATGGCCATGGAAAACAACGCATTGGTGCCTTCGCAACGTATTGAGAAAAGAATCAAGTTAATACCGCCAGATGGAGGATGGGGTTGGATGGTGCTGCTGGGCACCGCAGTCTGTAACGTAAGTTACTTTATTGTTTAAAGATTTTTAATACGTCCTATGTCGTCGTGGTCCGCCAATGGATACGTTAAACTGAATAATCGTACAGCGAGACGCGGATAGAGTGAGATTAGGGGTAGTACCGGTTTTTCGGTATTGGCCCATACAAGTACTACCGGTATTGCATGCCCTAGGTGAGATCGATTTGTAACTGTCGTCGGTCTGTTTGTCACGGAGCTCTTTTAAACCGTAATAGGTAGACATGTGATGTTCACAGAATGTGTATTTCAATTGTTGCTGCTGTAAGGCGGATCTCACACTGCAGCGAAAATCGCGGCGACACGCGACTCAGCGATTTTCAACTTTGTATGTAGAATCATCGATTTGTATAGAAAAATCGCGGGGTGGCGCACACTGGCGCGTAAATCGCGGCGATTTCAGTGTGTTCTTCGCCTAACCAAAAATAATAAAAAATGAAATAATATTTAAAAACAGGGACCACCATAGAAAAAAAAATCTTTGGCGTTTTTTGCTCGACGATGGTACGAAACCGTTCGTGTGCATATCCGAGTCGCACATGGCCGATTTTTTTCCTTGAAACGATTAAAAACGGAACAATAAGTCTACTCAAAGTATCACTTCAACCTACATTGCAATACAGCATTAATAATTGCATTTCTTGCTCAGACATTTATAAACACTTACGCTCTTCAAGAAGTGACATGTCATAGTATCAACAACAGCTGTCATCGGATCATGTTTACAAACAAATCAATGTTTCTAGAGCGATTTATATACACTTCATTGTAATATTAATAACCTTCTACTCTGTATTTTTATGTGGGTACACCATAAGAAAAATACAAATTAAATTAAATACTAAATATTAAACTAAAATTACTGTAGGTATTTGATTTTTTATTTTACAATTTTCTGTCCTGATTGAGACAGATCTTGGATACCGACAATGACAAAAACATTTTTTTTAAAACCCAATTAAGCTAATTCGATATGAAAATCACGAGTCACTATGAAAACCACCCAAATCGCTATATTTGTGTGCCTATAACATTTGAAGTTTCCTTGATTTTTACAAGACCCCACCAGACCCTGATTTGTTTGCAATGAGACGTCTTCGGAGGTACCTATAATATAAAAATAAATAATTTTCCAAATCGGTCCAGCCATCCGCGAGTAGAGCAGAAAAAAACATCCCATCACACATGTAAAAATATGCAAGTCCCGCAACGCAGTTCTTCTACAAGAAAAAAGTTTTGAGATGTAATATTAAACCAAGTCAGTAACGGGGGTGTCCACAGAACTCGATTTCCGCCGACTTGCCTATTATTTACCCGTTGAGGAATAGGCAAGTCGGTGGAAATCGAGTTCTGTGGACCCCCCCCCCCCACTCCCTTACTGACTTGGTTTACCATTACATCTCAAAACTTTTTTGCTGTAGAAGAACTGCGATTTTGTTTGTAAGTGTTTTTCCTTTATTTATTATATTCCAATACATTCTATTCTCCATGTGAACTATAAAAGCAACTTTGTTATCGCATGTATTTGTATAGGATTACAAACTTATTTGTGCAGTTGCAAATGCAATTAATATATATAATATTTCGACCTCGTGGGTCTGCTAGAAGTACCTTAGAATTATGATGATCAGTGAGTGAGTGAATGAGTGAGTCAATGACAAAATTACGGAACTTTGACGTGCAATAAAATAGTTCTAAAGCTACAAGATCATCTTGAATGTTATTGAGAATATATCTAAGTCATATTATGCCCTATATATACCTGAACGAGCCTTATATATATACCCTCCAGGGTTCTAGCTCTAGCCAGTACAAAATTACAGGAGGTTGAAAATTGCCTGAATGGCTTCGAGAAAAGGATGGTACGGATCATTATAACGACTTAAGAACAAACACGAGAAGGATTAATAACATATTTGTAATCCACTCGGCTTTGCCCCCATTTATTGCCTGATAAAGGACATTGTAGTCTCACTATCGACTATGATAGATAATGTAGAGATTCATTTGTTTTCTCTACATCCTTTTAAACGTTTACAAATCAATATGATATTTTTTACCTTTTATCTTGTTTGTTATCGAATTGAGTTGACCACCCTGAAGGCCGATGTGTTTACATTAAACCGTGCCTAATAGAGCTTTATCCTTTTATCAGTACCTGATATCGAGTTGTATAAAATTCATATTAGCATCGATCTCCTACTGATTTCGATATTATGGCTTATATTTTTAATACAGTAAATATTACTTGGTTATTACTAAGTGAGCATTTCTAAATAAGTTTTTATATCAAAATTAACTTATCCTTAATTGATTCGTATGATGCTACCAAGGACCATTAAAACAAGAGGACTGTCATCCTCCATACAAAAAGCTATTCCCCGATTTTACAACTGATTTTACGACTGTATAAGCTTGGTATAAGAATGATATTATTTACAATTATTCAACTTTGCAAGCGTGACACAGTATTTAAATGTTAGAATTTATTTATTATTAGCTGTTTGCGAACTAATTGTTATTGTACTATGTTTCTTTGTTCAATATAACATCGTTAAATGTTTAGTTTTTTAGCGCCATCTAGTTTTTGCCTGGATATCCCCTTGCGGTCGGGTTACGATCCAAAGTATGGAGAATGACAGTCCTCTTGTTTTAATGGTCCTTGATTGCTTGCTATCAATATTTTTGATGATTATTTATTATTGGTTGCTGTTTTGGTGATTCATTTTTATAATTAGAGAAAATTAATAAAAGTATTGTTTACATTAAGACAATGCGTAACAAAATAGGAAATTTAAAGACTTTTGTGACAGTTAATGTATCCATATATGTACAAACTTTTATGGAAATGCTCCACTATACGCACGTATTCTTGTTTTAGTGAAGGTTTAGCCCGAAAAAAATAAAAAGGCCCTAAATTTACCTGTTTCGTAAAATTTTTAATCACCGACGGAAAGATAAATTTAACGCCAATGTCTGTCTGTCTGTGTGTCTGCCTGTGGCATCGTTTTTACATAGTTTTGCCGATACGATACCGATACCGATATATTGTAGTAAATATCGGCGATACCGATACCGATATCTTAGCTAAATAATGAAGTATGAACTTCAGATATTTGTATGTCCTTATTATACCTAAAACTTGGCTATATTTAACAGAGAGCCAACCTTGAAAGTGTAAAGTAAAAATATTAGAAAAATATAGATTGTCAACTCAAAATTCAAATTTATTTTTTAAAAAGAACCAAAGATTTTATTAACATAGTAATTGTCATTGCATAAGGTAATAGAGCAATACATAAAATAAGTCAGTAATTGAAATTACTTTTTGCAGATTTTTTTTCATATAGCAAATTCTTTTCGCGTCTTCAAATATCGGTTGTATATCGGCGGATATATCGGTATCGGTATCGTTACATCCCTAATGTGAATCATAACACAAGTTTAATTTATTTAGGTTACCTAATTAAATCTATTAGTTCGTGCCTATTAGATAAATAATTATAATATATATTGCGAGTATGAGTACTTTGAGTATATTATCGTATACCTCAATAATGTATCCCAAATAACACAACAAAATTATTCATATCATTAAAGCTGGCCCATGGCAGCAGTGTTATTACCATACTTTAATTAATATCTCGCAAATAGAATATTGTAATTAATAACTTCATAATAAGTTTGTAGACTACAGCAATAGAGATATACAGGGTGTCCCATAATCGACACGTCACAGTGACACTGGAGGTAGACCAGGTCAAGAGGTACCAAACCAACTTAACATGACCCCAGTAATAGTGGCCTATATATATATATTTTGACAACACGAAATTGCAATCAGTTTCGAAGTAATATTTAATAAAACTTTCCTTCTATTCCACTTATACAGTTGGTACCTAAGCAGGTATATTATCACATGAAAATAAACTTATGTTTTTATACGCAGAAAAGGCACGCATATTCAACTTTGATCTCACTTTAGTAAGTGAAGATGAAGTCGATGATGGAGCATTTTTTTTCAGATATTCAATCAGTCTATGCTGTCATTATTTAGTTTATTATACGGAGATCACTTAGAAGCTATGGGTCACAAGACGTCAGGAGCAGCTATAGTGCTCAGTACGATGTTGTTTGTCACAAATTTTGGAGGTCCTATAGCCGGAGCCACGCTGAAACTGACTTCACCCAGAATGGTGGCAGTTACCGGTGCCTGCTTTTGCACTGCTGGAATATTTTTGAGCGGTTTCGCCACAAATATATATCATTTAATATTAACGTATGGAGTATTATTAGGTAAGTTTTACATATATATCACTGAAGAAATTAATTGGTTATTTTGACAATAAATGGGTAAGGCCGAAAAATAATTTACCATTACTTAAATAATTTACCAATAATTTAACATTCGTGACTTGGTAAATGGTAATTAGATTACGTATATACGTACTTCTGGAATTTGGATTTCTTTGAAATGTGCAGATCCGATGTCACTTTTTTATTCTGGATTATCTTAACCACTTGTTACAAATTTAAATAAGTTCGTGAATGTTATGGTTGTAGGTACATATTTTTGGCCGTATATAAATATAATATGATATGATAGATGAAATTAGAATATACCACTTTCAATTAACTTTTTTTAAATAACAAACGCAAATTGATTTGGTTTTTGTCGTATAAAGCATTGTATCATTAGCAGATATACCACCTTAGTTGCGATATTTTATGAAAAAGATGATTTTATGGAAATGTTTCGTCGACAATTTTCTAATTGGGAATTTAAACTTCAAAGGAATCTATTAATTAAAAAATGTAAGAGTTGCTTAAAAAGTACCCAAATTGCGTGTACTTACCTATAATATTTGAATGGTCTTCTAGATTTCTCCAAGAACCCACATGGAGGAACTATTTTAAACAAAACAATTTTTCTAAATCAGTCCAATGTCTTCGAGTAATAAAGGAACATTAAAAAGAAAGATATCGACGAACCAAGAACGTCCTCTTTTTTAAGTCGGTTAAAAATGGAAAGTTATCGATGTATATGCCATTAACTTTTTTATTCTACCTACAACGATATATGAAACATTCCATATCCAGGAATTTATTTTCCATGTGATAAACAGTAGCCATCTGTAATACATATTATAGAAATAAAGGAATTCGTATAAATTGCCACAGATAATATATTTATGCCACACCTGGCCAGGTGGAATTCAGAGCATTTCAACCGCCGTCATCAGCAATCCCGATAGTATGATGACATCTTTTTAAAAATTACATAATTTTTGATCAAAACATGAAAATAGTAGGTACTATTTTCGGATTTTATCAAAATAATGGGATACATTCTTAAAGTGAATCGTCGAAATTTCGAGATTGGTGATGACGGCCATAAAGTGTTTTTTTCCGCACGCTACGCGTTCGGAAAAAGCCGCTTTCTGACTAAGTGTACACAGAAAATGATGTACACGACAAGGGAGGTAATAAAGAAAGCCCTCGATCGCATATATACGTCCCTCGCTTGCAGCTTGGGCCTCAAACATCTGCGATCTCGGCCTTTATTTAGTTTACCACCCTAGTTGTGTAATGTACTGTTGTTTTCCAATTGTCGAACAAACACAAAAATATAACCGTCGTTAGTTCATTCCAGGTATGGGTTTAGGGTTCGTCCAGAACTCGTCGTTCGTAGCAATAAACAGCTACTTCAAACTAAAGAAGAGCCGTGCAGTTGGTCTGGCTAACGTGGGCACAGGTGTGGGACAGACTTTAATGCCGCATTTAGTGCGTTACCTGCTGGAGAATTACGGATTCCAGGGCGCATGCGTCCTTCTGTCCGGCTTGAGTTTGCATGGGGTAAATTTCTGTAATGTTTAAAGTTTATTCAAATAAAACTGTACTGAATTGGTTTTATTACAAGTTTTTACCATTTTCTAGAAACATACAAATAAATTATTCGAACAGTAAAGTATTTTGATATATATGGATTTGGTCAACTGGTAAAATTATACTTATTTATTTAAGATAACACCAAAATTATGTTATTCTTAAAGTAGCCTATACTTAAAATATTATACAACTCTTTACATTTCTTGCAAGTTCCTGATGTTTTTTTTCGTGATTGGATGTAAATATTTGTCTAAATCTGTTATTTATTAAACAATTCAAAAAAGTGAACTATGTGACCATCATCTTTTTGTTGCTTTTTAGATCGGAGGTACCCTCCTCATACAACCCGTAGAGTGGCATTTGAAGAAAGTCGAAGAAGACGTTATTGTAGATGAAAAACTGCATTTATTACAAGCTAAACATAAAGATATTGTTATAAGGAAAGATTCTATCACAAAAAAGGAAATTTACAGCGGTCTCGGGCGCTCTACTGATTCATCTCTAGGGAAGGAAAAGCAAATCGACTCGGATCAGAAGTTCAGTGATCGTAAAGAATCGGCTATAGCGAATGGTGTAAAATTAACAGAAAATGGTAGGTACATTTTGCTACAAGCATGCTATAAGTCTAATGCAATTGAACAAAAACTATATTTCTTTTATTGATTTATCGATTATTAATGATAAATCAGTAATCACATATGGGTTTGTAACTAAAATTTGCTAAAAACTTTGTCAAAGTAGATTAAAAAAGGTGTATCTGTCAATTAACAGAATTATTATTGAAATCTGTCCTAGCCATTTTATCAAATTACTTTCAATATACAAGTAGAGACATACTTAACTAATTTTTAAAACATTATCTTTATTAGTGTGCAGATTTTACACATAATTGTGTCATTCTTAGGCAAAAATAATCACTTATATATTGTCGGTGAGACCCTAAAAATAGGCTAAGCATTGTTATTCTCAAGCCCCAAAATGGTACATTTCCCCTGAAATTGTGACAATATATTGAGTTGGAGAAATGGTGGTAAGCTATGATATAATGAATGGAATAATCCAAAACACTTACGATGCGCAAGTAGATGAGCCGACCGCATCAATCATATAAATTCAAGCAAATTATATGTCAATTAACAAGGCTCATTATCAAATGTTTGACGTATTTTTGTCATGTTTGATTGATATTTAATACATCGTACACATATATGTTAGTAGGGTATCCAAACAAGAACGCAGATATTGAAAAACAATAATATTACAAGTACCCAGTAAACAATGCTATCTTGTTATGTTACTGTTCTTTATCTCAGGTCCTCAGGTCCTCTTGAAAAAATAAGTAACACATTGCCGCGGGTCGTTCAGATAAATAAAATGGGGTAGTATGTAGGTATTTTATGTTTTTTTTCTGTAATTTCCAGAGAATAACAATGGCGTCGCTGTATCGAAACCCAAGAAGGGTTTGGTTATGAAGTTGTATGATTTATTCGATATTTCTCTCTTATCGAGCCCTCGTTTTCTAAATATCATTATCGGAACCGCTCTGGCGGTAACTTCGATACAAAACTTCAGTATGCTATATCCATTTTTCTTACAGGTAAGGAGCTTTTTTAAAATAATATTTTATAAACTTTTAACAATGGGTATTGTTGAACTGGTTTCCTATATAATTCAACATCAATACAAGTACTCGTAAATATTATTATAGGTAAATCGCCTATTGCATTAAATCTTCACACTATAAGTAAAAATTGACAATCCCAAGTTGTAAAATTCATGGCCAGTAATTTAATGTCATTGTGTAAGCGGCCAGATACGAGTATAATGATTTATTCTAGTTTCCAACCGATTTCAATTATGTAACTCGTTTCAGAAAGTAGCACACATGGATAAACAACAGACTGCTAACTGCATGTCTGCTGTCGCCATCGCTGACATAGCCGGTAGGCTGATACTGCCCATTTTCCAAGACAAGTACAGGATCAGAGCCAGGTGGATGCTCATCATGACCAGCATATGGCTGATTGTTGTGAGGCAGAGTAAGTAATTGCTGACCTCGCTATTAATGTTTATTTATGGCTTAACTTGGATCGCTTCAAATTTATTAAGGAATATTAAAACTTCAAATGATATTATAACAATTTATGAATATTTACATTTATAAGGAAACTAATCTAAACTATGTCGATTTATTGCAGTATTGGCGTATCAAACAAATCAGATGGTTCTCCTAGTAATGTCGTCCATCTACGGCTTCGGCAGAAGCATGGTGATCGTCGCAAGAAACATTGCCATATCAGAACAGGTCAGGATGGACCAGGTCCCGGCTGCCGTTGGTCTGGGCATGTTGACCATGGGCATCATTGTGCCCCCCACTGGCTACTTTCTTGGCTGGATCAGAGACTATACTGGAAGTTTCATTGCTAGTATTACAGCACAGAACTTTTTATTAGTGGTCCTTTTAGTCACGTGGGTGCCTGATATGATAATCTTCACTATGAGAGAGAAACGACAGAAGAAAAAAGAACAGGAACATATACAGATGACTTAGCTAGCAAGGCACAACATTACTAGAGTCAATCTTCACAGTGCACCTACGGAATACGATGCATTGAGATTGCATCGTGACAGAAGTAGTTTTGCTGGCTTTATGGAGAAGTCATGGAATAGTCAAAAATGATGAAAAAGGTATTAATTTTCTTTTTTTTTTCAAAACTATTATAGGAAAGACGAAGAAAGGCTGTGAGAAATCGTGCTTGAGTAAAGTGCCCTTAAAACTATAATAAATGTAGGTATATTACTTAATGTGAATGCATTTAAGTGTTTGTTTCGTGGATTTCTTTAGGATTAAGTAGGTTATTTTTTTTTAATTTGCTGTATCATGTTACCAAATTATGATAATAGGTTATAAGTAAAATAATAATTATGGTGTTATATTTGGAATTATTTTATTTTGTACAATTAAAAATACAATAAAAAAGTAATATTATACTAGTCGCAAAGATGTTTCTAAGAGTGCGGCTGTGAATTAAGTCTGTTCATTATAATAACAAGAAAGTTACCTGTAACTTAAGTGATACCAGTTGTATAATAAATATATTTTTAGTGGTCATATTTTATTCGTAAAAGAGTAGTAAATATATGTTCGTTGTGATGTCATCTCCAGCTAGTCCAATAAATTAATAGATGTGAATTTTAAATAAAAAATACCAAGTTGATATGTATATTTTTATTTAATTCATTAAATCGACTGAGTCTATTCATCAGTGCCCTAAACCAGAGTGTTAAACATAGTTATTTTAAGACTTAGGTATAAGGTGGGTAATATTAGGAGACTTAGTTAAAGTTTTCATACTGCATCTAACTATTAACATTCCAGTGCTTGGTCAAATTCTTTAGTAGAAAGTCTAGATATTAAATTTACGCATACATTGTTACCTAAGTTAAATGATATTTTTTTATTAGGTAGGTACAAGAATGCCAGCTTTGTTGAAGTAATATTTAATTATGAATACTAGGGTATTTTATTTTTTCAAACTTCGCTCTATTTCTGAGTATCACTCATGTAAAAGCCTCATATTTCAAAATTCATCAAAATCGGTGTATATTTAGAGGTTGCGCATTTTTGATTTTTTAACTCGAACAACAATTTTTCGATGATCTTAAGATAATAAATGATACTGTATAATATGGTATTGTTTGATAAATATAATGTATCGATTCCATCATATTAAAATAACAGAAACAATTCTTACTAAGACTAAGAGTCGTCTAACATCACATGACTTGCGTTACAAGCGAACCGGCAACTAAAACTCCCATTAGTTCGACACACACGTTCACATAAGGACAGGTTGATCCGCTTCATCCTTCCCACTGGTCCCCTGCTCACTCCGAGCAATCAGCGAAAAGTCAAGGTGGCCCTGGCCAAACGACCTGGCTCACCCTCTAGGCGTTCAGGCCCCCACCTAGTCCGACCCTGTCGAGATGGACCGGGACAAGGCGACCTGGTTCGACCCCAGGCGCCCCCGGCACCCACCCTGTCGGATTCACTCGGGGTGATCCGGCTAGCGACCTGGTTCGACCCCAGGAAACGCCACGGCCTACCACCCGGTCATACTATCGGATGTGTAATGATTTGCATACAAACAATTTGTTAAGTTTCATTTTGCATAACATGGATTGCATATTTTCAACGTGTATAAGTAATGAAGTAGTATAAAAATAAAATGAATAAAAACTAATTGCTTAATTTAATTAAATATAATAGACAATACTCATAATGTAATTTTTTATAATTACCAAATACTACAATAGTCACCCTGTATAATATTTAAAAAACATAATATTCATTGAAGTGCATACTTTTATAAATCATAACGAGCAATGTTTATAATAAACTAATTGTATAATAGTCACTTTGTATAGCATTTAAAAAAAATAAGTAAAGCGGCAGAGCAAGTCATGCCACGTCTTGTAAGCTTTTTACTATCATTATTCATTATATTCTTCAGGGTGTTTGCAAGTAATTACAAATTTCAAAAACAAAGTAATTACTCAAATGAAAAGTAAAATAGAAAACAGACATTGAAGTTTTAATTCGAGTTGCAAAAGGTCTATTGAGAATTAGTTTAGCAAAGTTATCTGTTTTCAATTTTCTATTTAATACGAAATTTAAATCCAAGTTAGGATTTAATGCAATATAAGTGAGTTTTTAAATTTTATTTAGGACGCATTTTGCGACTTTATATTATAACTATCCTGTTTTCACAAAAAACATGTCTTTGTCAAAGAAAGGTCCTCGCTCGGGCCCAGCTAAGTTTCTTGCCGGAGTCTTCTTAGCTGGGCTAGGTTTTAGCGAACCGGCACCTAAAACTCCCATTAGTTCGATACACAAGTTCACATAAGGACAGGATGACCCGAGTCATCCTTCCCGCTGGTCCGCTGCTCACTCTGAGCAATCAGCGTAAAGTCAAGGTGGCCCTGGCCAAACGACCTGGTTCGACTCCAGGCGTGAAGCCCCCACCTAGCCCGATCATATCGAGGTGGACCGGACTAAGTGACTTGGTTCGACCCCAGGCACTCCCGGCCCCCACCCAGTCCAACCAACTCAGGGTGGTCTGGCTAGCGACCTGGTTCGACCCCAGGGAACGCCACGGCCAACCACCCGGTGCGACAATCGCTACGCCCAGGAGGGGCTGCGAGTTTGTCAGTTTCAAAAAAAAAAAAAAAAAGAAAGGTCAACATAACAAAGTAGTAATATTTAAATAACTATGACAGCGGGTATATTTTACAGATATCCAAAGGTTAAAATTATAGTTTAGCCAATTGAATAAAAATAACGGCGTTCAATAAATAAAATGTTATACCAAAAATCACTGTACTGCTAGCTAGTAAAGTAATTACTATAAATTATGATCTAGGGGCACGGTAGTGCCCCCACCAATTCCAGCAAAACCATTTTATAGTTCTCAAATAAAGAATCCTCCACGGGTAAATACATAATCAATCATAAGCAAGTCGGTGGAAATCGAGTTCTGCAGACATCCCCCCCCCCCCAGTACTGACTTGTTGTTGTAGAATAGCTGCGTTGCGAGACTTGCATCTTTTTACACGTAATGTTTTTGATGGTTGCATTATTCGCAAATATTAAAATAAATAAAAAATAAAATAAAATAAAATAGTTTATTTTTGCAAGTAGGCCCTCAAGGGCTCTTTTACAAGTCTGAGTCTAAATATGTATGTATTATTTCATTTCTTTTCTTTTGGCGCTTCGGGTAGTGACCTTCTGGTGAGAAGAAGCGCCGGAAGAAACTCACCAGTTTCTCTTTTTTAAAAACAGGTATGACATTATTACATTCTATTTCATTAATACGTTATAATAAACTTATAACTACATTTTCAGAGATGTAAAAGGTCTCTAGGCGTCAAAACAAGACAATTAAAATAATAGAAATAAATTGATAATTAAAATTCATGGAGATGTAAAGAGTCTCCGTTGTCAAAATATTAAGTTTTGGAGGTGTAAAGGACCTCCAAACGTCAAAATATAAAATAGGAATGTTTATACTAAATATATTACAGAAATGAAAATATTCTGCAACTCACACGATATAACTTAAAAACTAAATTAAAATAAAATGAATACAGTTTTTTCTTAGAGATGTATATGGTCTCTAAGTGTCAAAACAGTTGACAAGTTCAAAAACAGAAAAAAATCAACGAAAGAGACATTATATTAAAATGTAGTTATTTCCAGTTGCAGTTAATCCCAAGGTGCTTCATCATTCATGTAGTCTTGTGTGCTGTAATAAGCTTTGGACATGAGTTTACGCTTTACACAATTCTTGAATTTGCTAACAGATAATTCAGTTATGTTTCTTGGCAGTTTATTATAAAACCTTACACAATTACCCATGAATGATGTTTTTATTTTATGGAGCCGAGTGGTGGGCACTGCGAGCTTAAGTTTATTTCTAGTATTAATATTATGTATGTCACAATTCTTCTTAAAATTCATGATATTCTTATGTACATACATAATATTCTCATAGATGTATTGACAATGCAATGTCATTACATTAATGTCCTTAAACTTATCTCTAAGTGAGTCTCGATAGTTCATCTTATATATCGCTCGAATAGCCCTCTTCTGCAGAACAAATATAGTATTAAGCTCTGAAGCGCTAGCACTGCCCCACAGTAGAATACCATACGACATAATACTGTGGAAGTAACTAAAATATACTAATCGAGCTGTTTTGATGTCTGTTAATTGTCGGATCTTGTTGACTGCAAAAGCTGCAGAACTAAGTCTATTCGAGAGATTAGCAATATGGGGAGCCCACTGGAGTTTATGATCCAATGTTATACCTAGAAAAACTGTACTATCAACTAGTTCCAATTCCTCATCCTTCACAATGACACTTGCTTGCTCGCGATTTACGTTACGCGTGATAAAGTTAATACATTTAGTCTTTCTTTCATTTAAGAGTAAATTGTTAACATTGAACCAATTTACTACTTTAGAGATAGCATTGTTTACATCGTTGTAAGCTTGCTGCTGTCGCTTAACTTTGAAGATAAGTGAGGTGTCATCTGCAAACAATACTATATCATGGTGGGTCTTTACGAGGTATGGCAAGTCATTTATGTAAATAAGGAACAGGAATGGTCCCAATATTGAACCCTGCGGTACACCCATCGAGACCAGCGACCCTGGTGAGTGCTGTCCATTCACGTCAACCCTTTGTATTCTACCTTGTAAGTACGACTTAAATAAATTCAGTGCCGATTCTCTAACTCCATAGTAGTGCAGCTTCCCGATCAATGTTTCATGACAAACGCAATCAAATGCCTTGGATAAATCACAGAAGATACCTAAAGCATCACATGACTCCTCCCAGGCATCGAAAATATGTTTAATTAGCTCAACACCAGCGTCGGTTGTCGAGCGACCCCGAGTAAAACCAAATTGCTTATTATGCATTAAGTTATTTGTATTAAAATGTTTCATTAATTGGGACAAAACTAATTTCTCGAAAATTTTACTGAAAGTTGGTAGCACAGATATTGGTCTAAAGTTAGTGGGGTCAGTAGTGCTACCTGATTTAAATAAAGGTGTTATTTTACTATATTTTATTAGATCAGGAAACTCACCGCAATCAACACAGTTATTAAACACGACTACCAAGTCAGGCGCTATGATTTCTATTAGGGATTTAACAGCATGGACAGAGACTCCCCAAAGGTCACTAGTTTTTTTAACATTAATTGATTTAAACGCCTTTACTACATCCGAGGTACTGACATGTTCAAAATGAAAGTATTTACTACATTCTGGGGCGTTGTCTTTTAACAGCGTGACGGTGATTTATATGAATAATAAGTACTAAATAGTCTTGCAACCAAGTTGAACGCCATAAAAAGAGAACAAAAATGTGGCAAATAATGGATACGTTATTAGTGTGTCTAGTATTGAACGCGAAAGTATTGTGTTAGACTAAGGTCGGGTCACACAAAATAAGCCGCAGTTTGTAAACAGTCGCACAATATTGTTTCTCCGCCGGCGATGCCGCTTGCAGGCAGACGACGTCGGAATGTATTAGACATCTCTGTATAGAAAAAAAAGAACCTGAAATAGAAACCGCGAATGAAGCGAGGTTAGAGAGATTTAAGTCCCAGTTTTGTAAGTAGTTTTGTTTATATTATAAATGCGAAAGTTTGTGAAGATGTTTGGATGTTTGGACGACTGGATGGATTAAGCTGAAATTTGGCATGCAAGTAGAGCAAGTCCTGGATTGAAACATAGGATACTTTATATCCCGGTTAATAGTTCCCTTGGGACATTAACGGGAACAACGCAGGCGAAGCCGCGGGTAAGTGCTAGTCTGGAATAAACATAACCGATACTGTTGTATGGTAAAACAATTTAGGAATTGCACGCTGCTATCGTATTTATGTCGGTACATTTACTAATATACAAAATATGTGGTCGCTTGATTAAAGTGCAATTTGCTTATTTCTCATTTGTTGCTAGTTATTTTACTAAAGAATAACTAAAAAATATGTGGTCGCTTGATTAAAGTGCAATTTGCTTATTTCTCATTTGTTGCTAGTTATTTTACTAAAGAATAACTTTCTTAGAAAAAACTTCAACTACCTATTGAATATACGACACTGGCAAATACACCAGCTATTATAACATAAAAACTGAAATTGCTATCTATATGCTTAAGGAATTGAGATGCTCCCTCATTTTCCCGTGGATCCCATCATCAAAATTCCATTTTGAAAAAATGGTACCCATCTGAAAAACTATGTTTTCAAATCAATTCATACATATGACGAAGTTCTGAAGTAATATTAAAAAAAAAACATAGAACCTCCTTTTTTGTGACGTCAGTTAAAAAGTTGTAAACAAACATGAGAGTTCAGAGAGTTCCTAACCTGTAGCGTAGAGCGGAGAGGATTATGTTCACCAAAATTAATAAAATGAGACCCGCGGCAAATGTGTGCAGGGACATAATAAATATATTAGATGCAACTATTGTCTGCGATTTAATTACTCAATGTCATCAATGTGTTTTGCCGGTCTACCGTGTGTTTGCTAATAACAGCTTAGGTAATGTACATTTTATAAGCATTTATAACAGTTTGGGAGAGTTTCACTAGTCCTTCCTCGCTTGGAATACACGCTTCGTTTCGTATTCGAATTTAAGTTGTAGCATCAGTTTTGTTTGTTTCGGAGCCTGCGTATTTATAGTAATTTCATTAAATGTTATTTTAATTTTTATTGAGAAATTCAATTATTTAATGATATTCTACTTGTGAACTCGTGATTCATGATATCCTACATTTTATTGGAGCACACTTCAGAAACGATGGTGTTAATAACATTATTGCATACAATATTAAAAAGAGATAAACGTAGGTCCCAGTTTTCAAATAATCGACTATTTAAATGCCACCTTGGTGTATGCAGGAACAGGAACACTACATTCTTGAAATTTGAAATATACATTCGTGTTTCTGCATACCTAAAACAAGTCATACATTGATTATGAATTAAGCTATTGTCTCTCCATCTATCAGCCACAGACATTCACTGCTAGACATAGGCCTCCTCCGTTCTGAGTCACCCGCTACCTTAAAGTTATACATAGTAGGTATAACTACTTTACACAAATAAGACCCGAATGTGTAGGATAGTACGGTATCCTCCCCGAGCCTCTCGTATGGTTTTTCTGTCAAACGACTCTAGGGTGCAACTACGCTAAATTTGCAGAGGTCGACAAGAGGTTTTTTTTTTTTTTTTTTAATTTATTTAGGATTACCAACAGATAATACATCGATTTTGTGCTTAAATCTAATTATTAAACTCTTTTTTTGATGCTTATCCAATTACAGGTAACCACATCTTACACAGGTGTCTTGCTATACCTACCCTATAACATGCAAATAGGGGTTAAAAGAAAAACCTATACATGTATACCCATAGCAAGTACATATATGCACATACACGCATGGTTTTATTAAAAATGTATATTTATGGCAATATGGGAAAACCACAGCGAGAGGATTATTTAATCTTAATACTTGGCAATATTCTTCCGTTTATTATAATAATATATGTGTCTACATACCCACTGAAATCTACTTCCAACCAAAATAAGCGATTTGCTCCAGGGTCTTGGATAATTTCTATGTATTTAAGTATTATATTTATACATATATGTACATTTATACAAGCATTGCATAGTTTAGTTGGGCCTCGATTTGTGCAAGACTGTCCTGAATATTTATTTCAGTAGGTATGTAGACACATTATATACTTATTAAAGGGAAAGATATTTGCCAAGTATCAAGACTAATCCTCTTGCTTGTGATATTGCCATATGCATTTTTTAGATAAAACCTCTTTTCGATCTCTGCAAACTTACCGTAGTTCCACTATATGAACTTTTAAGATTTGGTGTCACTAAACTTGTTTATATTTCTTTCGCACCAACAGACAGCTGGAGATTGATCACGGTATGCATTTGATTCGCGGTAGGTATTCAGAGAGGTTTGTAGATTTATGGTGCCTCTCGAGGACGCAACTGCACATGATTTATACGGTAGGGTTTTTGCATTAAATTTATTTCCAGGAACTCGCAGTCCCAACCACCTATTAGTAGTAGGTGGTATAATATGGAGCTTCAATAAAGCGAGTTTCTAAAAATAAATAAACAATCATAATATATTGTATCTTAAATTAACTCTGGAAACCTATTTTAACATTTTATCTCGAGTAGCCGATCATAATACTTTTTCCCATTTTCGTCGCCGAATATGAACTCAACAAGTCAAACACAAGGCTATAAAATGTTACACCCGTGTCAGTGTCATAATATCACATATAATACACAGTAAAAGTGAAACAAAATATTACACAGAGACGTTTCATGCAGAGGTCTCGAGAAGCATCTTTACATTTACCGAGGAAAATAAAAGCACAGTCAAAAAAACATCAAAATCTCATTAGTTCCCATTTCATGCCGTGACGACACTACGGAAACAGTATAACTAATGTACGGCAATAAACAGAGAGGAGGAGTGTCGTATTTCTTTTTATAACTTCTCTGTTCCATTTTCTGATTTAAAAGGTACTTATCTGGCGAGTGAAGGTGGAAATCGGTGTTAGCTGAGGTTACTACCTACTCTTATGCCTGGTATTACAATTTAATAGCGTCAAAGGTGGTTAACGTATCTTATAGTATTTACCTTGCCTTCTTAGTAAAACCTTGAAAGTTAATAACGTTTTGCATTTTCTCACCATGGATTCCCAAATCGATGTACCTAATGAAGAAATTTTCATTACCTATAAATATTTTTATTATACTTAATATTTGTAAGGTTTCATTTTCAATGGAAATTCATCTCAATTGGCCTTTCTCGTGTTCTATGACTAGACAATACACAATCAGATAGCACAGACGGTTAGAAGAGTAATTCCACGACAGAGAGTAATGTAAGTTACCAATTTCTCGCATGTTCCTGCATTGATTGTGCAAATACAAATTTCAATATATCAAGGAATTAAAGTTATATTTATCTAGGTTAATATTAATACTTCAATTTTCAACATAAAAAAAATCAACACGCGATGAAATGGTAACTTCCGTTACATTTTC
Source organism: Eudemis profundana (assembly GCA_947034925.1). NCBI lineage: Eukaryota > Metazoa > Arthropoda > Insecta > Lepidoptera > Tortricidae > Eudemis > Eudemis profundana. The sequence continues at coordinate 11,734,860 of OX344798.1, forward strand.
TTGGAATTGCCAAGAACAGTATTTAGATAAAATATGTAATTGCAGCCATAAGATTAGAAACTTTCCGTGTTCACTACAGAACCTAGCAAATAACATGAGGCTATTTGACATTTGTGCTTTGTTTATCCTACCTTCTTCTTATTGAAACCCACGTACTCATAATGGGATATTATGAGATCGGATTTTACGTAAGAATGTAAGGTTGGTAGTTTCTTGTTATTTAATATACAGAGATATTCACACGGTTAGAATCTGTGGTTCCACGGACTGATCCACTGAAAGTCGAATTCTCAAAGGTTTCATACCCCCTTATCGAAGAGTATCAAAAAATAAGTAGATGTAGCTACATGTTTCAGAACTTACAGATATCTAGTTCGTTTCGCCAAATATAGTGAATTCTATTTTGTAATACGATTAGAAATGATTCAGTTAAGCCTCAAAGGAATGCCTACGAGCAACGAACCTGAAAGAAAAGGATAATCCCTACAGATATCTTATGAGGATAAATATTCGTTGTTTGGCCGGGTTAAGAGCTAGACGGTCAGGTAAATGGAATTGTCTTGCTCGGGCCGGGCGTCCTGCTGTCTGTTTAAATTTTCACCGACGCTGGCCGTGCCGCCATCGGCTACCCGGTGGACCGCTGCGAACTTTTCATTAGTTCCGACATAAGCCCGTCTTTCTTTCGCTGTGTGCTGAATCGGTAAGGTTCTGTTTACAAACGTAGAGCCTGTGGTTGGATCGCAAATAATTTTGCTATCTATCTACTTTGCTAATACTCAAAGACTCTTTAAAAAAAAATCATCTTCTATACAAGTTAGTTATCATTTCACAGCCATATTTTTTTGAAGAGAAGTGGTACGACATTGCGACATTGAGGAAATTCAAGTTCTGTTAACATATGTAGGCTTAAACATATACTGGGTGAAATTTATAACGTGAACTATTATAATAAAACCTCAATCTATCCATGATTTTGAACTACTTTAATTATGGGGTCAGCCTTGTAAATAAAAAAAATAGTTTGGAAATTTGTGTTTTAGTGAAATAAGTAGTACGAGTATATTTGTACCTATGTACCTATGATTACCCTCAGTTTAGTGGCAATAAACACAAATAAAGCTAATCTTAAAAGTTTATATTTTATAAAAATTCTATTCAACACGCAATCTGTTCAATTCACGTGTAGGTACCTACTTTCGAGTAAAATGTTAAATTCATATGCGTTTATACTTAGTTTCACTGTAAATGCACATTGTTTCTAAATCGTTGTTTTATTGTGTCAATTCTGAATAATGCCTATCAAATGACGTGGGAAAATACACACATTTAGATACACGTATCGGTATGGGCTTACTCTATTGGACTAACTGTGTTTTGAACTTGCAATTTTTTGCAGCAAATTCTGATCACCTTTATTATTTTATGAGGCAAAAGGCAAAGGCTGCGCGTACGGAGAAAGCCGCTTTCTGGCCAAGTGTAGACATAAAATGATGTACACAACACGCGAGGTAATAAAGAAAGCCCTCGATCGCATATTTACGTCCCTCGCTTGCAGCTTGGGCCGCAAACATCTGCGATCTCGGCCTTTCTTTGTTTTACCACCCTAGTTGTGTAATGTACTATTTTAGTACCTATACGTATCATGCAGAAGCGAAACTCCTTGTCAACTCGTTTGAGTTCTGTTAATTGTTGCATAAATTAAATACCAAGAATGTACTTTTATTTGACTCTTTTTCATGCGATACGTATGTGAGACTTCTGCGTTAATATTTACTGTGCTAATAATAAAACTGACTTGTTGCGATTTGATGATATCTTAGCAAAAAGACAAAGGTTCACGAAAAGAATTCCACGTGGATTAATTACCTGTTTCGGCTTTGTAGGTTCTTTGTCTAGCAAAAAGCATTCCTACAACAGAATCTGATCGGGATTTAATTGAATTGCTTGGATAGAATTTGTATGGTTACACTCAAAACAAGACTTGCTTTGTTAAAGACGTGAGTGTAGGTATTTTGTTTTAGAGTTGCGCTTAGTATAAATAAGGTTAGGTTGGGTACTAGACTACTTGACTATTTTTTTCTGTCGTTAATCAATTCTACTATTTCCGAGGAACGAATATAATATACAACTATAAAATTTCGATGCATATAACAGGCACAAATCGTAATTTAAAGTAGCCGCCGTACCAGGGCATTTCTTCAGAAATATGTCTGCGACTCATTTATCTGTCTCCATACATTTAGTGTGAAAAAGGGCCAGATGAATGAAGTGATCGCAGACATATTTCTCGAGAAATGTCCACCAAGCGTTGAAATGTTGAGACGGCCAGGCTTGTATACTACAGTTATTCTGCCGTCCTAGTCTAAAAGGCGACTTTTTACTATGAACTTCCATAGCAATAAGTCGCCTTTTAGACTAGGATGGCAGTATTTCCATAGTGTTATGTCCTATGGTATTCTATTATGGGGAAGAGCGGCCGATATACAAACCATCTTTGTGCTGCAAAAAAGAGCCGTACGATCTATTTAAGAAACACGAGCAAGCTCATAATAAATACATTCTCGAGATCATTATGAATGTAAGAAAAAATCTCCATGAATTCAAGCTCAATAGTGATATTCACAACTTCAACACAAGAAGTAATAACCACATTTTTATAAAAAAAAACCCAACCGCGGTGCACTTTGAAACTGCATTAAATCCGCCATTTTGTTTATTTTAACAAACTTCATGCCCAGTGACACTTGCACCATCAAGACGAATCTAATGATGTATCATTTATCAAAATCGGATGTGTCGTTGAGTAGTTACGAGCGGACACAGGAACGGACATACATACATACATACATACATACATACATACATACATACAGGGCTTTGGGCTTCGCCGCAGTCGGGTATAAACAAGCTGGTTGTGCAAGCCCATCGTCTCTATAAGGTCGTTCGTGGGGAACTGTATACGCTTTTATAATAAAATACCTACCCTCCAATGTAGTGGATTTACCTCCCAGCAAATATAAATCGCATGTTAAGCGGCACTTGTTAAGCAAGGCGTATTACTACGAGGAAACCAAAATTCAAAGGATACTTTACTTACCGTTGACTTAGAACTATGAAATTTGGCAAGGACCTAATACCGTCTTATACTACAAGTATAGGGGAAAATCTGAAAACTATACCTTTTTAATTAAATCGTAAAAAAAATACTTTACTAAGGGAATCAAAATGTAAAGGGTACTTTAATATATGTACCTATAAATTTGTACGGAACCCTCGGTGGGCGAGTCCGACTCGCACTTGTCCGGGTTTTTTGTACTTGCCAATGTCTTGACGCTTAGAGACTATTAACATCTCTAAAAAATTTTTTTTATTTTAGTTAACTAGTTAGGTATATTATGTGAGTCACAGAATTTTTTACATATCTGTAAGTAATTGATTGAATCGGGCGGAAATCCATGTTAATTAAAACAAAAATATTATATAAGTTATTGTAAATTATGTAAATTTAATGATAGCTAAGTTTAATAGCCTATTTCTTGTTTCCCATTTTGTAGGTCCATGTTTGGAGGTCCTTTACACCCCCAAAACATTTTTTTTGACAACGGAGACCCCTTACGTCTCCATTAATATACATAGTACATATCTATTAATTTCCTATTTTTTCGTTTATCTTGTTTTGTCGTCTAGAGACCCTTTACATCTCTAAAAATTCTAGTTTTAAGTCTATTGTAATGTATATTAGTTATTTGTTTATTGCATCTTATTAATAAAATTTAATGTAATATTAATTATTGTAATGCTTAATGCACTTGACAAGAGAAACTGGTGAGTTTCTTCCGGCGCACCAAAAGAAAAAGAATCAGACATGTAAAAGAGCCCTTGAAGCCTACTTGCAGAAATAAACAATTTAAATTTTGAATTTGAAAACGCTCCATAAATACGGAAAGAACCTATGACATCACCTGTTTTGTCGCTGTACATACATACTGATTTGGAAAAGAAGAGTAATTTAACATTTCGGACATGAGCAAATGCGTATAAGAACATAGCAGTCATATTCAATTCACAGTCAATTTTATTTTTATTGATATTTTAAATAATTTTTACAAACAAATTTTATTTTCTCGTCTCGTAATTATCTCCTCTTTATTATAATAATTCAGTATTTTTCAATCTCAACTGCACCGTTTATGACAAGTGCCTTTTATGAATAGGTACTTTATGAATCTCACAAACAGGTGGGATCTAAAAACTTTGCTGAAATTGACCAAACGAAATGACGCCTACTCCACGAACAAGTGTAACGTTCTTTATAGTACATTGTGTATCTAGGGCGGTAAGTAAGGAATTACAAACGTGTGTTTGTTATAAGCCCGAGGAGAAACCGAAGGCTTTAATAACACGAGTTTGTAATTCCTTTACCGCCCGTGGCACGCACAATGTTTTTCATCACACTTGTGAGGAAATCTTAATAATATAACCTTACTAATATGACAAGAAAATATTAAAACAAAAAGTGACATTGTGACATATGCCCATAGACAATGCGAATGTTAAGTCACGTTCGGAAACCATAGCGGTAAAGCCCTAAAACGGCCATTTTAGTTGATTTTATATTTGCAAAGTACTGAAAGACACTATTTAAACATTTAATTAATGTTACCGAAATATTTGTGTTTACATGTATCTGCAATAACAGGTTTCTTTTAATAAATATTTCAGTGATAAAAGTAAAAAAGTAAGTTGGCGTTTCCTTTGAACATGACAAATAAGAGTAAAACAGAAGCAGTTTTTCAAATTTAAAAAGAAAACCATTACGCCCTAGGGCGTAATAGGTCACTTACGGCCCGCAGAACCTACGTGTAATGACACCATTTTTGAGCAAGTGTGATGAAATATATTATTATGATGTGTAATCGTGTACCATACTTATTATATTTATTGGTTTAAAAAGAACTTGATGGTGAAATATTAATTTTCAAACTATTGCTGGACATCAATTACAAATTTTAAGAGCAGATCATTCTTAATCATAATGATTAATTATGATAGTAATTTAATAATGATTTATTTTGCACAGTTACCTTTTTACACGCGTCTTAGCTTTGTTCTATTCTTATCAATTTAATTTGCAAATTTTTGGGAAATCTTGTTTAATTAATCTATATAATCACTTTGAAAATTAAAAGTTGTTTTCACTATACGCTCTCCGGTGATTGGTTCTGTTCATGCATGAGGCAGCCTAACCAAACTTCAAAAATCGAAACACCATTTACTCCGTCCCTCTTGCCCTCTTACTGTGAAAGAACCGAGAGAAAGGGTCAGGAGAGGGTATCGAATTTAATGTTTAAAAGTACATGACCAACGAGTGCGGTATTCGCGCTACCGCTTGAAAGAAAGCAGTCGTAAGTACAACTAAAGCTATAAGTTTATAAGGGTAATTCCAGGAAAATGTAACCCAAGTTATCATTTCATCGCGTGTTTATTTATTTCTGTTGCAAATTTAAGTGTTATTTTATTTTAGATAAGTTTATTTTAATCTTAAACATTTTGACATGTAAATTTGCACCATCAATAAAATAAAACGCGAAGAATTGGTAACCGAGGTTACTCTCTGTCAACGTCCCATAAGACCTTTTCGATTTGCATGCTCGCGTTTTCAGTACATACAACGCGGTTAGCCATAGACTGCGAAGGCTCCACAATATGCATCGCTTTTTATTTCTTCCCGTTGTTTGTTCGCCGGTTAAGCGCCCAATTATTGAGGAACGAGCTCAGTTCGACGCTTCTTTATGGGAAAGTAATTATATTGCATCCCGCACCCGGTGCGCTGAATCTGCTTAATTGGTATGAATAACACGTCGAAACTCTGTGAGGGCATTTTAGTTGTATAATTAGATTAATTCTTCTTCTTAGTCGTATCCATCATGACTGATGATCGTGGTTGGTGGTCGTCTTTCTGGCACGAATACATTCCCGCCATCGACTCCGGTCCATCGCGTTCCTCACTACATCGTAGAATTTTTGGGATGGTTGCTCGCATTTAAGCTGGTCGGTCCATCGTGCTGGCGATCGGCCACGTGATCTTTTGCCTTCTGTATTTCCAACAACGATTAACTTTTCCAAACTTTCGTCTCCCCTTCTCATTATATGGCCAAAGTAACTCAGTAGGCGCTGTTCGCAGATTGTGGACAATCGCAAGTTAATTTTGAGTTCCGACAGTATCGATTGGTTCGTGCGCCTAGCTGTCCATGGTATTCTCAGCATACGCCTCCAACACCACATCTCGAAGGCATCGATCCGTTGTTTCTCTCTGCTTTTGATTGTCCAGGTTTCAGCTCCATAGGTGAAAATGGGAAATACTAGGGCTCGCACAAGACGTATTTTGGTGTTTTTAGAGACTCCACGATTTTGCCAGATTTTCTTGAGCCGTGTCATAGCATCCTTAGCCATTCCTATGCGTCTCTTGATCTCGGGCACACAGCTACCATCCTTGCATATTTTAGACCCCAGATACACAAAGTCATCCACAACATCAATGCCTTGAATCTTACAGGCTACAGGCAGGAGGCCGGCCCGATCCACCACCATGAGCTTTGTTTTGCTTCGGTTAATTGCAAGACCCTGTCTCTCACTCTCGACCTCCAGCCTGTTGACAAGTTCTTGCATGTCAGACATCGAAGATGCCAGAAGTACAGTGTCATCGGCGTATCTCAGGTTACTTATTCTCTTCCCACCAACAGCAAACCCTTTGTTCCAGCCTTCAAGGGTTTTGCGGATTATGTACTCGCCATATATGTTAAACAACATAGGAGATAATATGCATCCCTGTCGTACGCCTCTTTTGGTCTGAAACAATGTGGAACATTCTGACCCAATTCTTATGAAGCTTCTGTTGGCGGTATACAAGTTTCGAATTAAACCTATAAGATGTCTTGGTGCACCCATCTCTTCCAGAACGGACCACAGCTTATCCCAATGTACGCAATCAAATGCCTTTGTATAGTCGATGAAGCACAGAACAACTGGGTTATTGAACTCTCGACTTTTTTCAATAATCTGGCGGATGTTCAGCATTTGTTCTCGAGTGCCTTTCCCCTTCACGAACCCCGCTTGCTCTTCAGGAACTTGTCTACTAAGAAAGTACTTCAGTCGCTGGTTTATTATGTGAAGAAGAATTTTACTCGCATGCGGGACTAGTGCAATAGTCCGGTAGTTGCCACAGTCTTTTGTCGAGCCTTTCTTATGAAGTGGGATAAATAATGACTCTCTCCACTCCTCGGGCCACACACCTGACTCCCACACGAGATTGCATAACTTGGTCATTACTGATAAGCCTGTTTCACCGAGTCTTTTGAGAAGTTCTCCTGGTACGCCGTCTTTACCTGGTGATTTACCATTCTTCAGGGCGTCGATGGCTTGCCCAACCTCTGATGGAAGTAGGTTAGGTTCGTCAGCGGACCATAAATATGTTGAGGTGGCATCTTCTGTACAGTCGTAGAGTGACGCGCAGTACTTCCTCCAGCGTTCTAGTACCTGATCCGTTTCCGTGAGAAGTTGGCCGTCTCCATCGTTGATGGCACAAGTTTGAGTCGGCCTAGCTCTGGTTAATAGCTTTAACTTCTGGTAGAGGTCTTTCGTCTCGTTTTTCAAGGCATGCTGTTCAAGGTCATCACAGATGTTGTTGATGTAAGCATTGTAGTCTTGCCTGCATTTCCGCTGAACCTCGGCGCTTAGTTGGGAGTATCGCTCGAACTGATCTGGACTGGACAGCCCTCCTTGCTTCAAATCCCGGCGTTCTTTTATGACTTTTGCTGTTTCTTCTGAGATATGACTTTTCATGGTAGGTTTCGCTAGGGCATACTTTTTCGCTGTTTGAACAATAGTGTCTCTCAGTGTGTTCCAAAAAGCATTGCTGTCCAAGATGTCCTCACGTGGTATCTCCGATAGTTGCTGTTGTATTTCGTTTTCGTATGCGACAATATCCACTTTGTGTATCTTTGGAGTCGGTTTTGACTTTATAACTCTTTTAAGTCGTAATCGCATCGTTGCAACCAGTAGTTGATGGTCGCTTCCACAATCTGCACCTGGGTACGTGGTCGCATTCATTATAGACGATCTCCACCTTGAACGCATTAAGATGTAGTCTATCTGATTTCTATACCTGTCTCCAGGAGAGACCCACGTGTACAGCCGTCTGATATGGTGCTTAAAGCATGTGTTCATTACCGTGAAGTCTTGTTCCGTACAGAATTGAATGAGTCTTTCACCTCTTTCATTCGTCTTTCCAACACCATACTTTCCGATCTGCCGCCGAAGATCTGTGACATTTTCCCATTTACCGATCTTAGCATTAAAGTCACCGATCACCATGGTTATCTCGCGGTTCGGGATTTCGTCGATAGTTCGTGACAGGACGCTGTAGAAGTTCTCTATTTCTTCATCACTGGACTGAGCTGTAGGGGCATACACTTGGATTATGTTCAGTTTACAAGGTGATGTGTTGACCTTGATGCTGATTATACGGTCATTGACCGGATTATAACCAGTTATATATTTGTCTACGAGTGGTGACACTATAAACGCTACACCTCTACTACTCTCGTTTACTGGTCCAGAGAAGTATATCTTGTTTCCAGAATCGGATAGATAATGTCCGGAATTTCGCCAATGTGTTTCGCTCACTCCGAGTATATCTATATTTACGCGCTGCATTTCATCTTCTATGATCTTAAGTTTACTTGGGTTGGTAACAAGGCCTTGTACGTTCCACGTGCCAATGCGATGAGGGTGTCGAATGGACTTGACGGTGCTTTTTACACCAGTAGTAGAGTTTCCATGTGCCGCCTGATGCGTCACTTGCACATGGCCGGTAGCACATTTCACACCACCTTGCCCGGAAAGATGGCGCCGGGCGTCAGCCGGGTCGCATGACAGAATTCTCGCATCATACTGACTTTCCATCACAACGTTCATGGGAATATAGTGCAGTGGTTTCCCATTGCCTTCTGCACCAGACATTTTAGGCGGTATTTGGCCACCAAGGCTTGCTGAAGCCTCTTCCACCACTGGCTAGGGTTGGGTGATGAATGGTTATACCGCCATTAGCTCGGTCGCCAGAGCCCCGTTGGTTATCTTGCAGGAGGTACCACGGTCGTAACCGCCGCCATGACGCGCGAGCAGGTGAGGATGACATTTGGGGTGGATAGATGTTGCGTTCCTTCTCCCCCTTACCTCCCTTAGATTAATTACGTGTTTAAAATAATTATTGATTCTCGAATTTTGCTTTGAGTGTTAATAGCGAAAGACATATTTTAACGTAAACTTTCTGGAAAGATGAAATTGAAAGTCTATGTGTAAAACAGTTCTGTGACTAAGGTACTGACGGGCATGTCCAGACTAAACCACTACAGTAGGTTTATGATGATACGTTTTGTCACGTGATAAATAAGTGATAAAGCATCCGTCACGTTCTGACAAATAGTGTGTGAGAGTACGCCTACTGCTTTCGACAATTAATGAAATGATAGCATTTCTTTCGGAAATTGATCCATATTGTGTTAGTAAAACTTATTCCAAGTTTGTTAGTGGAAAGCATTTAATGCCGTGAGAGATGGCGTCAATTAGCTATTACCTATATGGCATACATTGAAAATCCTCTTTTCACTCCTAACATCCGAAAACATGTAGTTATCTTCATATTTTGGGCTCGTACCGGCTTTCTTCCTTGCTTAAATTCTACCATCAGCTATATCCACTTTAGCCGTGGACATATTATGGAAAAGAACTTATTTCATTGAAGTATTGAAATAAATACTTTTCCATAATATGATACGAAATCAACATGTTATTATCATATTTTATTTTTTTATCGTTGTATGAGTATGTAGGTACGTGTATTTTATTGCACTATATGATACGCAGTAGAGAATACGTACGATCATATTTTGTTTTAATAATCACTTTAGGACGAAATATATTCACAATTAATAGATATTTGCTCGACGCTCGACGCTCAACGATTTGAAACACAAACACGGAACGGCCTTATTTATTTCATTACTTTCAAACACAGCAACTTGCAGAAGTCGCCACTAAAAGAAGCCCGACACTTACCGTTTTATAAAGAGATAAAGCTTGAAATAAGGCCCATTTAAATCCCTTTAAAACTTGTGGAAAGTTTCTTCGTGAAGCGCTCGCGGTGTTACCGGTGCAAATTTAAAGTATGTATTAGGAGTGGTGCAAACCGTCAGCGGGGCGAGCATGAGAATTCCATTACAGCTGTTGGAGTGACACGGTTTAGTGTCCCGGTTATACACCGGGACCCGGTTATGCTCGCCCGATAACGCCCGGATTTATTTAAGGAGGATGCGCCTGTACGCCGATTCTGGTGACAATCCTGCAATAGAATCGATAAAAAAATCGTCGACCGTAGGCTGAATTAGCGTAAGGGACATTGTTTTGCCTATCCCTTACCGTAATTCAGCCTACGGTCGACGAAATCTTTATATCGTCGACCGTAGGCTGAATTAGCCTAAGGGACATTGTTTTGCCTGTCCCTTACCGTAATTCAGTCTACGGTCGACGATATGTATAATTCGTAGTACGTGTGTTTGTCACCTAACTCCTCCTAAACGGCTGGACCGATTTGTATGAAATTTTGTATGTATATTTGAGTGGGTCACTGGATGGTTTGAAAATACAATTGGATTGGGTAGATGGTGTGGTCATGGGGTGGGACGAAATTCGCCGGCACTGCTAGTGAAATATAAATTTATATTAGATTATATTCACGAAGTGTTACACAAATGACATAAAAATAAAAAAGCTACAGACTCCAAATACGTTTTGTTTAGAAAATATTATTGTTTACTAACGGCGAAAATATTCGAACTCAACATTTTCATTCCCGTATTTTCCTTCTTTTGATCATGAAATTTTTTCATTCGTTTTTTTTAATATGTCACTTGAGATGCAGCTACCTATTAAAAAGGATTCAGTCAACGATTGACGAAGGTATTACGTAATAATACGAGTATGTACATAAATGGCTCATTACGGTGACGACTGTCAAAGCACCACCGAAAAATGCATTATCGTTCTTACCCACGTTATGCTTAGGGTTGCCAGATTGAATTACCCTATTATCGGGAGCAGGAAACAATATGTCGGGATTTTGAGACTTTGGTCGGGAGATGCCCTGCGCGCTTTTTTTTTAGCCTGAAAGAGCGGACCACCTTAAGTGGATCGGACTAAGGTTTAAAATGGAGTCAGGAGGACATAGAATAAATCGGGAGAATCCCGTCAATTCCCGACCATCTGGCAACCCTAGTTATGCTTCTTGCCCGGGCGTCCCTACGGTATTTATTACACCCATTCAGCAACCAACACCAATGAGGAACATAGTACATTATTATTATTAGTTCCTCATAATTGGTGTGAAAGGTAGTGTAATCAATCACGTACCAAAATTATGTTGGCCTTGGGCGTTACACTTGAAACTTGACTCTCTGCTATGCTCGCTCAGGATTCTTGGATTAAATGTACGCTCTCGCCCTAAATACATAACTTTGCTGTTTTTTTTACTCAGTCTGCTATTTTTCTTCACGGTAACATTGAAGCCAAATTTTCCATTCTATATAAGGTGCTTACAAATTATGTGCCAATACTTTTAGAGCTGATAGTACTCGTTCTTAGAAGTAGACTTAAGTATATAACCAATTTAAAGTTTATGACAGTTTTTGGAGTAAATTAGGAAAACAAGTGTGTTACATAATAACATCCTGTTAATGAGATAATCAGAATTCAGTGATTAAGACTTCTTTAATTATTGTATGAAACCTCTTGACTGTCACTTAACTAACCACTTCAACTAGATAAATGAAACTAGTAAAATTTTCACCTTAAAATGTGCTGTCCGAAAAAGTAATTAGTAACGATTACGCGGAAGGATTACGCGTATCGACGCGTAAGTTGTCTCGGCGACTCAACGCGGGAGCGGGGTAGGGGTCGCGGGGAGAGGACCGTTGCCGTCTTCCGCGCAGTGCGCTATCGCGTTATCCACAAACGTATGTTTTCTAGGATATCTTGCAGCTGCTGTTTCTCAATATTTTAGTACTGAAAGATAGTGACTGAAAAGACACGTATTTTTTATTTTTCGCTAAAGAATCCACTGTCAAAATTTGAACGGTGAAAAAATTTTACCCTGGTATATCTTCAAACATAAAATTCATTTTTATAATTTTATTGAAGAGTATAACGAATTTGGTTCTGCTACAGAAAATACAACGTGATATGCCTTTCAGCTTTATTGTAACGGTACATTGTATATTCTTATCTTAAAGTTTTATTGCAGTTTAAACCAGAATACGGATGAGCGTTCACTCGGCAGTAGCGCGTCTTTTCGGCTAAACCGATGCTTTATTTTTTATCAATGGAGGAAGCGTTTCGTTTCTCCACGAAAAGGCGAGGATCGAGTGCAAACTTATGCCAGAGATGCTTGCTTTTTTATGCATTAGTTGCTTATTTTTCAAAAATACTCGAGGTGGCTTCTGAAGTTGGATAAGTGATGTTTATTATTTTTAGACAGCCAAAACCCCTGGGTGTACTAATTAAAAAGCTTTATCTTATTTATTCTCGAATATATCAGTTAGAAAATAAAGTAGATACCTAACTAATAAAATAGATTAATTTTATAAGCGTCTGAAGTTTTTTTTGGTTAGTCTGCGAAATCGAAGCTCTCTAGTGCATAGATCCATTTGAATGTTCTTTTCTATGGTTTTGAAATGTGTGGTTTTTTAGTAGTTTTGCCTAAATATTATGAAATTATGAAAATTAAATGATTACTTGAATTTGATATGCAAGCAAAAACTATTTAAGTCAGCGAACACATACATACTATATCATATTTTTATTTTTAAAGGAACGTTTTTAAGGAAATATTGATATAAAAACCGCAATTCGGAAAGATGAAAATCGTAATAAATTTAATCACAAACACGGAAGACGCCCACTGTGATACGCTTGCCCGATCTTTCTTCTGTTCGAAGCGAAAGAACAACTAAAATAAATAGATAATTTATTACGTATTTATAATCACATAATTAATTGGCCAAGTGCGCGCAAAGCGTGAGCGAAGCTTTTTCTTTTTTTCTTCTTGGGCAAAAATGCTTTCGTATATTTCACAGGCCTCCTTTAAAGGTCACATTTCTCGACTGATTTTTGAAAAAATTTGCGAGTAGGTTCCATAATACTTATATTACTTATATCGTTTTTTTCGTTTCAGTTGGAGAAAATGTTTCAAAATGCTGGAGCCATGAGATTTGACAGATTCGCGAGGTCTATAGTAGTGATACCTAAATATCTGTATAAAGATGGAGTAAGCATAATAATTATTTATTGCGGCACCATAAATAATTAATTTAGTATCTCGTAAAATTACAACAAAAATTGTAATCCCCTAAATGAATAGAAAACGTACACATGGGTATTGGTTTTCTGTACAAACCTATGCATTCGCTGTTCGCTGCGCAGAAACGACGTGGCGAGCTCATAAAACCTTATCTAGCCCCGTCGGAGGCGCGTTGTATACGTAATCGTTACTAGAATACCCTAATTTACTTGTGCGAGTTACTAAACTACTAAACACAATAATTTTAACACCAGTGTCTGCGAAAGAAACGAATGTAAAATGTATTGAAACGCATTAAAAATTAAATGTTAATTAGATATCTATTACAGAAAGTAACAAAGCCTTTTCTCCACAAAAGTGCTCTTTTAGTTTACAAAATAATCAGGTTTTATTTCATATTTGTTGACCAAATTATACCATTACAACACATGAAAAGTATCGTTTAACTTAAAAAGATAGTTAATTATTATAATAATAACTACCTACAAATTATTTAATTAAATTTGTCCACTTGTTTTAAACAACGCAATGAAATTATTTATGCATACAGCGTAAGAAATTTAAGGTAAGAAAATATTATTATAAGGAAATAAGTAATCTGTTCGTAAAGCCCCTCACTATTTGAATTAAAAGGACATAACTAACAATTAAATCACACATCATAATATTTTTTATGTAAAATAGTACTACGTAAAACAAATGAGTAAGAACCAAGTTTGCATTGGCTACCTTCCTGCACAGCATTAAAAACTCAAATCTATAAGTAGGTACAGTTAGTTTAACGGAGCGAAATACCTTGCATTGGCATCCATTATTCTCTGCTGTCTATTAGAATAGAGTAAAGATATGAGCACTTCGTGTGTGTTAAAAAAATAAATATATATATATATATGTATTTTCAACAAACTATAACATTTTTGGTAGTATAATTAAAGGTGTAGTGATTTTTATTTTTAATTAGCTATCCCGGCGAATTTCGTTCCCCATCTGAATTTTGAGTTTTCTAGATTAAATTTTTTTGATATTTTTCTAGTGATTCTGTTATTCGGGGCAGATACAAACCCAAAAATCATAAAAATCGGTCCACCCGTTCTCGAGTTATAAATGGTGTATCATTTCACTGAACTTGTCTAGTGAAATGTTAAAACGAGTTTACTTGGCGAGTTTAATGAAATAATGAACTTTATTCTGCAAGTAGGCCGCAAGGGCACTTTTACATGTCAAAGTTTACTGCCTCTTTAAAAGAGGAGACCACTGCCGAGGAGGGTCAGTCAAATTCAATCAAAAATTATACTTAAATGCAATAGTATTACTTAACCTATCTTAAATTAATGTATAGCATGCATAGTTCTGCAATTAAGCACGTCAAAGATTATCACAATGAATAGAAAAATAACAAATAATAATAATAATAATGACTACACGTGATGACACAGATTCAATTATTTAAATTAATGTATAGCATGCATAGTTCTGCAATTAAGCACGTCAAAGCTTATCATAATGAAGAGAAAAGTTTGTTTTGTGAACTCACTGACGTGTGTCAGGGATTTGATCAAATCACTAAACAAATCTAGTGAAATGCAAAAACGAGTAGCCTTTATTGGCTGATTTCGTTATTTTACTAAACAGACTCAGAGATTTGATCAGATTACAGATTTTGTCTAGGTGAATGTTAAAATGGATTCGCCATTTTAACATCCTGCGTGATTTAGTCATATCCCTTAGAGATTTGATCAGATCTCAGTTTTGGCCATTTCCCTGCGACATATTATATACTAGCTGTCTCGGCGAACTACGTTTCGCCTCAGAATTTTTAATTTTTTCGATTTTAACCAACCCAAAAAATCAAAGATCATAAAAATCCGTCCACCCGTTCTCGAGTTGTAAATGGTGTAACTAACACGACTTTGTTTTATGTATAATAGAGGTAAGAGAAGATTTATCTTATATCAGTGCTTCGAGTATATAACATAGTTGCAAACTGAAGTACCTAATTAGTACAAATATATGTATATAAACTTATAAATATATTTTTAGTAACGCTTTTGTTGCGTTTGATTTAGTTACTGTCTTCAAACCAGTCTCTCTCCGTATTCAAGCACACTGGCCCGCTCTGAACGCTCCACAGGCGCCCGGGATTGAAGTACCAGCAACAATGACGGTCTTTGCCTTTTGTAATACTTTATTATGTACCGGCAAAGATCCCCTGACAAAACTTTATTGGACATCGAGTATGAGCACTCAGATACGAGAACAGTTATAATGTAACGTCATTAGTGCGATAGTCAATTCTGAGGGGAGTTTTGTTTCTCTCTGTATCAGGAATATTTTTATTGTTTCTTTTACTAGAGAGTTCTTTGATGTGTTTGTAAAATTTCCAATGTTGTCTCATAAATCGGTAGTACGCTAATAAATATTAACGTAAACGAATCGAAGTTAGAATAATAGATAGACAAAATGATATATGAATATAAGAAGCTATTTCCTAGTTACGATGGGATATTGAGGTATTTGTACTTAGTCATGAACCGTTAGAGTTCAATAGTACGAAGGAACAGAACACACTACGTGTTTTTATAGTCTTGTTTAATTTCATTGAAACATACTTGTATAATGCCGTCGTATTGCTGTAGGCGTACAATTTGATTTAAGACTGAGGTATCCGTGAGGAGTGAAGACAATGCTGAACCAGCCACCAATGCTTTACATATACCCCGGCACTTGGTTTAATTATAAGCCTATAATAACCTGAACTTTGTTCATATTTTTGGTATTAGATAACTAATTAGAAATCGACTATATCGTCGACCTTAGGCTGAATTACGGTAAGGGACAGGCAAAACAATGTCCCTTACCGTTATTCAGCCTACGGTCGACGATATGTTTCAAGTACCTAAGTAAGTTAATTTTTTCCATTTGTAACAATTTCAGAACGTGGAGTAACCTCAACACGCCGTTCGTTCGTTAGAGTTCCTTAATATTTGTAAAGGGGCCTAAAGTATTTTTTTCTGATACTAGGCCAGCGCCATTAAAAAGGAACTATTTTAAGACCATTGTTAGAAATTCCTAGAAAAAAAACCGTTTGACAGTTTTGCCGTCCTAGTCTAAAAGGCGACTTTTTGCTATAGAAGTTCATAGTGTTCTATCTTTGGCGAATAGAATGGTGTAAATCAAAATGCCCAAAAACGTTGAAAATTAGTATAATGCAAAAATATGATGTTAATTGTACAGCGGTAGTTTGGCAAGTGAAGTGAATTGCACTTTTTGTATAGAGAGCACTTTACGCCTAATAAATCATAAAAGCAATGCGCGCGCGCGGTGATTCTCGTTAGGACTTAGGAGTTGTCGCAGTCTGAACATCCTCCCGGCCGTTGAAAGATCACTTTCAACCTTGAAGATCCTCAGCTGCCGGAAGCTTGCACAATCGGATCAGTGAACGGCGTACACAGCCTTTGCTAGTGGAGACGTCCGCCACTCTAGCTACTCCATCAGATCCGGTGATGAGGCGAATCACACGGCCGAGCTTCCATGAGAGTGGAGGAGCATTGTCATCTGCCAAGAGCACCATATCTCCTATATTCAACTTCGACGTACTGCTCTTCCATTTTGTTCTTTGTTGCATTTCAGATAAATATTCTCGCTGCCACCGTTGCCAGAAATGTTGCTGCATTTTTTCCAGGCGTTCATAACGTTGTAGCTGGCTTTCCTTAAAGTCGCCCAGATACTGCGCTGGTGGAGCAGTTAACGGTCTCCCGATCAGAAAGTGTCCAGGGGAGAGGGAAAGAAGGTCATTGGGACAGGACGACAGGGGACACAAGGGGCGGCTGTTCAGGATTGCCTCCACTTGTGTAAACAGAGTAGCAAGCTCTTCAAACGTAAGGTGGCTGTTGCCAATGACTCGTTTAAGGTGGAATTTAGCCGATTTAACGCCGGCCTCCCAGAGACCACCAAAGTGAGGACTATACGCCGGACTAAACTTAAATTTGATAGAGTTTTGACTTGCAAAATCAAATAGAGGTTTTTGATTTTCTTTAATAAAAGATCCGAATTCCCGTGCGGCAGCTACAAAGTTAGTCCCGTTATCACAAAATATCTCGGTTGGTCTGCCTCGGCGCGCTATAAAACGTCTGAGCGTCATTATGAACGCATCCTTGGTGAGATCGCTTACGGCTTCAAGATGAATGCATTTATAACGCAAACAGACGAACAAACACAAATAACATTTAATTAAGCGACTTCCACGGCCCTTACGATTTACGATCGCGAAAGGTCCCGCAAAATCTAGCCCCACCGATAAAAATGGGTGCCCTGGAGTAATACGTTGGGTAGGTAAGTTACCCATTTTAGGTTGCAACCTATCGCCTCGTACGCGTCTGCACCGAACGCAGTTGTTAACTACACGCCATGCGAGGTGACGACCGTTTACTGGCCACACTGTTTCCCTTACAGTCGCAAATAACAGCTGTGGACCAGCGTGCAAATTATTTATATGCTCTTTTTCAAAGTGTAGCCTTGTTAACCTGTGCTTGGCATGAAGGAGAATAGGATGCCTCTTTTCATACGAGTAATAATTTGCTGCGTCTAATCGCCCACCAACACGCATTAATTTATTATCTAAAAATGGAGACAAACACAAGATTTTACTTTTATTACTTAAAGATTTATTTTTTATTAATAGATCATATTCAGTTGGGAACGATTGAGTTTGAGCAATAATACATAGAGAGTGCCATGACTCACGCAATTCATCAACCGTTAATATACCTGTGCGTTTAGCGTTGTAATTTTTCATATTAAATATAAATCTATGTACATAAGCAAACAACCTTTGAAGTCGGTTTAGAGAAGAATACCTTTCAAAGTCTATAATAGGTTCACTTATAATTGCTGAGTGTACTTTTAATTCAGGCAAGGGATCGGACCCTTTAGCATTTAATACTGGCCAATCATGTTCATTTTTGAGTAAAAATGGGGGTCCCGACCACCAAAGAGACAACGAAATGATATTTTTCGGATTTACTCCTCTTGAAATTAAATCCGCAGGGTTTGAATCAGTGGGAACGTACCTCCATGATAATGGTGAAGTTAGTTCCACTATTTCACTAATGCGATTAGCCACGAACGTCTTTAGCCTAGTGATATCACCTTTAATCCAACTAAGAACCACACTGGAATCACACCAAAACACTATTTTCCCTGGCTTATATCTAAGGGAGTCGACTACGGACTTTGTGAGCTTGGCGGCGAGCAACGCTGCGCACAATTCAAGTCGTGGGATGCTGGTAGGTTTCAGTGGTGCAACTTTAGATTTCGCGCACAATAATCTAATGGTGACGTCATCGTTCGGGCTAATTGATTTTAAATAGATACATGCACCATATGCGGACTGAGATGCATCACTGAAAGAATGAAGCTCTATATATTTAGGAGAATCACCCAACACCAATCTAGGGATTTGTAAATTAGATAAACATTGTAAATTATCTGCAAATTTAACCCACTCGTTTTTTATTTCTGATGGGACAGGCTGATCCCAATCTAATTTTTGTTGCCACAGTTTTTGCAGCATAATTTTAGGTAAAACTATAACCGGGCTGAGAATACCTAACGGGTCAAATATTTTAAAGGAATTTGACATTATGAAACGTTTGGTAATAGGTGATTCTGTGTCTTGAGTTACCTTTATAGGAAAATGTAATGTGTCGCTAGATGGCGTCCACCCAAGACCAAGAGTACTGGAAGATTCGCTGATAGTTAAATTATCTTGCTTATTTATGTCAAGATTATCGAAAATTGATGGATGATTGCTCTTATACTTTCGTAGGTTAAAACAACCGGATTTTAATGCATTTGATACTGAATTTTGTATATAAATTAATTGTTTAGGATCATCTGCGCCTGTTATTAGATCATCTACATAAAAATCTTTTTGGATGATATTTTTGATGAGTTCATCATCTTGTTCCTGACCTAGTTGCCATAAGCAACGTGTACTCAGATAACTTGCGCTGGCTGTGCCGTATGTCAACGTATTTAAGATTAAAGTTTGGATTGGATGTGATTCGTCCTCTCTCCACAAAATTAGCTGTAAGTTCCTGTCACTTTCGTTTACTAACACCTGACGGTACATTTTCTCCACGTCTCCAGTGAGCAGGTACTTATACTGTCTTGCGCGTATTAAAATGGAAAAGAGGGTATCTTGGACATTCGGGCCGACCATCAGGATGTCATTGAGCGAGTACGACGAGGACGAAGAAGCGGATCCGTCAAAAACCACGCGAAGCTTCGTGGACTCGCTCTCCTGCCTTATGACAGCGTGATGGCACAGATAATAAGATGGGCCAGGTACAGGTGAACCACTGTGATGAGAAATAGAAAGATGTCCTAATTCAGCATATTCTTTTATGAACTTTGTGTATTCTGCTTTGAGTGTTGGATTTCGCTTGAATCGTTTTTCTAAATTAATAAAGCGCGATTTTGCAATGTTGTAACTATCTCCTAAACAATCAACGGAGTCTTTTAAAGGTAATTTAACGCAAAATCTACCTTCCTCATCTCTAATAGTGTGAGTGAGAAAGTGCCTTTCACATTCGCTTTCTTGTTCACTCATAATGGGTTTCTTGGGAACTTCCTCTAATTCCCAGAATTTCGACACTAAATTTTCTATATTTTCATTCTGCGATGCAGAAATTATGGCGTGATTACAGTGTATCCTTTTGCTGGATGCAGCTGAATTTATGGGGCCAGATATTATCCAACCTAGCTGTGAGCTTCTTAACTTAGGATTGTTGGGTCCTAGGGAACGCTGCTCGTTACCTAGAATATCCCAGAAAAGGTCTGCGCCTATCAACATATCAATGGGAGCTGGCTGATGAAACATGGGATCCGCCAACTGAATATTTTTTGGTAGATTTAAAGAATTAATATCAACTGGCGTCTTTGGCAAACGACCAGTGAGCTCTTCTAACACGAAACACGATAACATTGCACTAAACTTGCTATTTGTAGCCTTTACTTGAACATCACAACTTTCAATTACATTTTTCGAAGAAGTATTGCCTATGCCAATGACCTTTAGTGTGTCAATGTGGCGTGACTTTAATGATAGCCTGGTCTTTAGGGACTCAGATATGAAAGACGATTGGCTTCCGCAATCTAAGAGAGCTCGAATGTTGACCTTTTGCTGATCAACTGGATTCGACACTTCTACAATAGCTGTCGATAGCAAAACCTGATTTGTACTATGGTTAGAGTAGTTAACGACTAGTTCATCTTGTTCTTGTTCATCGATAACGGCGAGGTGGTTTGAAGGGGGAGATGGACGGTGGAGCAAACTATTGTGGCGCTCGGTGCAGCCGTGCTCGCGGCAAGGCCCCATGCGACACTCACTTGCGGGATGACCCTGCCTCAGGCAATTAATGCATAATTTATATTTTGTCACGTCCATCATTCGCTCTTCAATCCCCTTTGCCTTAAACGTTGGGCAATCATAGATTCTATGACGCTCATTACAAATAATACACATAAATGTGTTTGGTCTTTTATTATAATTATTACTCGTACTTGCAAATGACTTGACGACGTTTTGATTCTGACCCTGTCTTTGAAAGTAATTATTGCTAGGAACAGAACGAGTAGGGCCAGCAGGCACTTTTGGCATGCTAACAACATCTGACCGATTGTTACGGTTCAACGACTCGAGCACATCTGCACGGTCTATCATAAATTTATAAAATTGTTCGAGGGTAGGTACATCACCTTCCAAATTGTTACGATATTCCTCCCATTTTAATAATGTGTTGCTATCTAACTTTGAGGATAACATAAATATTATTAGAACATCCCATTTATCAGTGGGCTGTCCAAGGCTGGTTAAGGCGCGCAAGTTTTTGGTCACGTGGTCCACTAAAAATCGCAAAGATCGCTCAGATTCCCGTGGAAGTTGCTTAATATTAAATAGTGACGTTAAGTGATGATTAATCAATATACGTTTATTGTCATACCTATTACAAATCATCTTCCAAGCCTCAGCATAATTGTTAGTTGACACCTCTAAATTCGAAATAATCCTTGCCGCGTCACCTTGTAAATAAGATACGAGGTAATGGAATTTATTGATATCGGAAATACGATCATTCTTGTGTATCAAATTTTCAAAAGTATCCCGGAATTCCAACCAACGGAAATATGCGCCATCAAATTTAGCAATTTGAATTTGAGGTAATTTCAAACCGATTTCTTGGTGGTGACTAGGATCCTCCATACAACATGACGCGTTGTGAACCGAATTGCGCCTTTTTTCACATTCCAACCTTTTAGAAAAATGTTCGACTAATGTTTTGGCTTTCGCTATATTCAGTATAATATCTTGCTCAATTTTGTCGCGTTCCTCAATTTCAATGGAAATATTTGAAGGATTTAAAACCTCTATTTCACTCTGCAAATCATCAACCTTAACGGAAAGTGCCTCGAATTTAGTGAGTTTTAAATTTAACTCCGTTAATTGAACGTTACCTAGTTCCGTTAAGGTAGCAATGATATTTAAATAATTTTTAAATTTTGTAATTTGCCCTTTGGCGGACACCCTTCTTGTAGTTAAATCTCGCAAGCGTAACTTATTAGCTTCTTCTGACATTTTAACAAATAAAAACAATCAAAATAATTTAAATTAATATTAAGTTAATTATATTTATTATACTAAGTAAATAGTTATTTATTTAAATAGCAATGCAACGTGATGTCTAATACTGTAATTAAATTGAAATGGCTCACGTTCCTCGTTCTGGTGGTTCTGGTACTTGCCGCTCAGGGAGACCGGCTGCCCCTGCTGCGCACGCTCAGCGGGCCGCTCCCGGCCGATGCTCAAGTAGCGGGCGGCCGCCGTAGCCCCGCGCGATAAGTATGTACTTGCAAGCGGCGCGAGCGGCGCACGGCGTTAATGGAATTTATCCTGGAATAGTCGGCAAAATACGCTAAATATTGTGTAAATAAATTATATGAAACGATGGAATTTAAGATTACTAAACAATGTAATTACGTAAAATAATGTAACTTTAACTTCGATTTAATGGGATTTTATTATTTAAATACTTGCAACTAACCTTTTCAAATAATAGTAAATGTAAGTTAAACGTTTGTAATTGAAATCTAAATGAGATAACGTTAAATAGCTACGAAGTAAAATCCTTTGTTCACTTTTGTTCGTACGATCGGGTAGGTATACAAAATGATGCACTTTTTCGCTAATTAACGATTTTACGTATGTAATTGGAATAAAATCTTGCTTTAAAACACTAGATTTACACAAATGAAGTACAATTCTGAAGGATTATCTTGTTAGTAATTGGATTTTATAGGATTTAGTTAGTTAAGGAAGGACACTTATCTTGGCGGACGAACTCGTAACTGCTCGATGTGAAACTTTAGCTGATTCACTGCTCGAATCTTCTTTGTATCTTCTTACACTGCAGCCCGTGGTTTTAGAAATATCCACTGCAAGGCTCCTTCGACAGCAATTTTGATGTAATTGTTGAAGTGAAGATCGTTATGTCGCCGCGGCCGCCGGTGTCTCGTCCAATTTTTGTAATTATAGTATTATTTCGCGGATTCTTCTTTTTCCCCTCATGGGCCACCATGTTCTATCTTTGGCGAATAGAATGGTGTAAATCAAAATGCCCAAAAACGTTGAAAATTAGTATAATGCAAAAATATGATGTTAATTGTACAGCGGTAGTTTGGCAAGTGAAGTGAATTGCACTTTTTGTATAGAGAGCACTTTACGCCTAATAAATCATAAAAGCAATGCGCGCGCGCGGTGATTCTCGTTAGGACTTAGGAGTTGTCGCAGTCTGAACAGTTATGATACATAATTTTGAGAAATAAAGCTAACTTCAAACAAGCCAATTTGTCAACCCGCCGATGCTGTCGCAGCTATAACAGATTCTCCAAACGGGTCCAATCAAACATGAATAGCAAATCAATAGCCGACCAGACTCTCAGGCCTATTGATAACACCAACAACTAACCTAACAACCTGACCAGATAGTCAGACCTATTGTTTAGCTGACAACATTGACTCTTTTGGAACATATTTAAAATCACACTATAGTATTATAAATGTGAAAGTTTGTGAAGATGTCTGGGTGTTTGTTACTAAATACCGCGGTAACAACAACAAGAAACAACAACTGATTGAATTGAGCTAAAATTAGGAAATCATGCAGGTAGACCAAGTCCTAGATTAAAACGTAGGATACTTTATATCCCGGTAAAGAGTTCCCTTGGGATAATAACGGGAACAATGCGGGCAAGTGCTAGTTTAAAATAAAATGTAGTCATGGATTATACAGTTTCATATGAGCCCTCATTAAAGTAGCACCTAATGTGTAACCTCTCGCATAACCGTGACTACAACCATAGAGTGGTCGTTCCTCCGCGCGGCGCCGGACAGTCTCGTCTCGGGCGATATAATATCACACTCCGCTGTGCAGTGGAGGTAATCAAGCGACTCTCCAAATACACGGATGACTACGAAAAAGACGGGATAGCTGTGATTTATGGACGTCGAGCATAACTACAGTTTTAATGTCACGAGCTGGACGAAAGACGAATGGTTTAAACTGTTTAAAGTAATCGCGCGCAGTAAAGTCGTAATCAAACCTACTAAAGGTCATGCGGCACTCATCTCTTAAGGTGATTCGAGTCTTCCAGTTTTCCATACAAACATAAAGAAGGTTATCGTTTGCGTCTAAGGCATCAATTGTTTATATGTTTGCATTATGTTTTATTTTATACCTTATATTTTGTTTGCGCGAAATGGTATCGTAAAAATCTAAAACAATACTTTTTAAGCAAAAAACGTGGTTTCAAAAGATGATTGATGATAATAGTTGGCGCTAACCTACAACGCCAGATTGCACGTTAGTTCTGTTTAGAGCTACCAATACCAGGTGCTGCCTGTACCAGGAGCAAATAATTAAAACGTAGATTGTAGGTACTCCTCTAGCTGAACAACATTAATTGTTCAGCGACATTTAAAAATAACTTATATTTTAATTTTTAGTACACTTTAAAGTTTATTTGAAACCGCAATGTATTGCGATGTTTTTTTATGTTTGTAGCGTGACAAGCGACGTCAAAAAGAAAAAGATAAAACCTAAAGATCACATAATTTAAAAAAATTGTTGAACGGAAGTTTTATTGTTTGATGAATAGAATCTACGTTTTAATTATTTGCTCATGTTGCAGGCAACACCCGGTATAATATCAAGCTGTAAATTAAAACAAACAATTCAAACACAATTGATGCCGTGGAAGCAAATGATGCCCTTTCTTGTATAGAAAACCCACCGACTACAATCACCTTAAAAATCTTAAAATTTTTGCATCCTAAAGTCGCAGGCTGTCACTTTTATTTTAAGTTAATCAAAAAAGTGGTGGCTGCAGTGTAGCTTAACGTTATTCCAGTCGTCCAGTTTTACTTAGATAATGAAATAGTACATTACGCAACTAGGGTGGTAAAACAAAGGCCGAGATCGCAGAAGTTTGCAGCCCGAGCTGCAAGCGGGGGTCGTAAATATGCGATCGAGGGCTTTCTTTATTACCTCTTTGTGTACATCATTTTATGTCTACACTTGGCCAGAAAGCGGGTTTTTCTGTACGCGCAGCGTGCGGAAAAAGCCGCTTTATGGCCAGGTGTGGCATAAAGAGCTTTAATATTTTACTTTAATAATCAATCTTGGTATACACGTGTTTTATTTCATAGCTTCCTACATTTTATTTGCGAAAAATAACACAAAAAGTTTAGAATAACAACAATAGATGGCGCTGACGCATTACTGGTCGATAGAAAGTTTTTGGTTTTTGGGACTTTTTATGTTGTTGTGTGCAGGCAAAATATATCATTCAATAAGATTGAACACATTTCAACAGAATTGTATGTCGGAACCCATTTCCATTGTATGGAAAGCTGGATGACATGAATCTCTTTAAGTTGGAAAATATATCTCGCAAAATGACGGACCTTCGGCATTTACTAATCGATTTACTAATGATTCTTCTCTACATTAGTTACGAAGTTTTAATATTATGCCAGTTGTAGAACATTAGAAATACGCGGCCGTTTTGGCAGTTGAAAGTTATGATTATATCTCACTTCAATTATTCTAAAGGACGTAAAGTTTGCCAATTTAAATTCATACAGATAGTGAGCCTGTTAGAACCTGAGGGCATTTCTCCAGAAATATGTCTGCGACTCATTCATCTGTCTCCATACATTTAGTATGAAAAAGGGCCAGATGAATGAGGTGACCGCAGACATATTTCTGGAGAAATGCCCCTGAAAGGTCGACACATTCTGCGAACCCATTACAACTACGCCAACATTGTGATTAGGGAATAGTTTCTGTTGTGTGCCAATTCCTTCACGTCCTGATACGACCCAACGCAGTATAGTTGACTGGTAGAGAATGCCTTAAAGCATTACGCCAATTGTACTTTTTTTATTACTGTGCAATAAAGTTTAATTAAATAGCAGTTATTTTTATTCATACAAAAGGTACATCGCGCGGCAATCTAAATATATAAAAGAAGAAACTGACTGACTGACATATCAACGCACAGCCCGAACCGCTGGTCCTAAGAATTCAAAATTTAGCACGTAGGTTCCTCTTAAGGTCTTAAAGGATTTTTCAAAATTCACCCCCTAAGGGGTTCAAATAGGGGTCCAAAATTTGTAAAGAGAGTCTACGACTTTAGAAGTAAGAGGTTTGAAACTTCATGTTTAGACTCTTTATTAGATTAGAAGAAAAGTGATTTCACCGTTTTTCGAAATTCATCCTCTAAGGGGTTTAAATGGGGGTTGAAAGTTTATCAACGCACGGCCCAAACCGCTGGTCCTAGGAATTCCAAATTTAGCACGTAGGTTCCATATAAAGTCTAGGGGTGCACTAAAAAAGGATTTTTCAAAATTCACCCCCTAAGGGGTTGAAAAGTTGTTTTTGTAGAGTTTACGATTTTTGAAGCAAGAGGTTTGAAACTTCATGTTTAAGTCTTCATTAGAAAACAAGAAAAATGATTTCACCGTTTTTCGAAATTCTAAGGGGTATAAATGGGGGTTGAAACTCTGTATAGGGTCCAAAGGATTTTTGAAGTATGAGATCTGATACTTAGTACATAGATCCTTCAATAAGGGTACAGAAAAAAGTTAAACCATTATTTGAAATTCATCTCCAAAAAATGTTCAATAGGGGTTAAAAGTTTGTAAAGAGACCAAACGATTTTTAAAGTAGGGTATCTAAAACTGATTAAACTGAATAGAACTCAAAAATGATTTCATCGTTCATTACAATTTATCTCGAAAGCGGGTTGAGTAGGTAGGGGTTGAAAGTTTGTTTAGGGATCGGACAATTTTTAAAGTAAAAGGTTTCAAACTCCATGCATAGCATTAGTAGATTGTTTTTTGGTGTAAGTAACTGGTGGTTTATGAAGTGCATTTAATTTTTTGGAAATAATCCTTAAATGGACTAAAGAATTGATTTTCGCGGTAAATGTGCATTGTGCAGTTTTGAGCCCAATATTTGAGGGTTTTGTTTAATTACAACCAAGTTTATGAACGAATATCAGAAACTATTTATACAGATTATTTGCCTAAGTATAATTTACACCGCAGACGAAGTCGCGGGCATAAGCTAGTACATTATATTTCGATGCGCGCGGCTTGTATGTGTGCGCACCGTGAACGAACGCACCAAAATCATAGTTTTACGAATGCGTAAGAATGGTAAAAAATGCCATTGTGGCAGGTAATGTAGGTACAATTTTACATTGCTGTTTTAGATTAGTAAGTGAACACTATGTTATCTCATGAATCATATGCAGCAATGTGTCTCGTGTCATTTGCACTTCTGATCTCTCCCCAAAAAAGTTGAAAATTGTCGAGTGTCAAAGTCCAAATAATCGTACTGTATGTTGATGTATAATAATGTTAATTGATGATGGCCTCTTCCTTATTCGACTCCTTGCGCCAGTTGCGCCCCTCCAAATAAAATGGCTTGGCTAAATTAATAAATAATGAGAGTAAATGAACTGATGTGTGCTGAGCTTTACAGCTCTAATAAGTCATAATTCAGACGCGTAATGTCCGTGAAATAGATTCCGCGTGCCCTCTCTCGGTTTCTAGAAGAAATGTTTAAATCGACCGCTTATTTACAAGATCTCGCATTTTGGAGGAATTTGCTATTGCAAAACGAACTATAACGTGTGTTAAATAGGGTAAAAGCTTTAGTTAAGGGAAATTGCGGTATGCTGTTTGAAAAGAAAGTAAAGGAAATCCTGCGAGTCGGCTCGCTGGCTCGGAACGCTAAATTAGCCTGCCAAGCTGCCTCGACTGTTGTTTGATATATTATGGGAAATAATATGAATATTTGCTTCGAATAATTCATGTGAGATTTGGCATGGTGAGTGACCGTTTTGCGTGAAATTTTCTGCGATAAAGCGCTTACGTACATCCATAAACAATGTGTGCTGTGTAATATTTTAAGGATAGGTAGCTGTTGATAATGTGTGTGCCTATGTGATTATTCCTGTGTTTCCAGTCTGTTTTATTTTCAAGCCAAGCACATATTTTTGTTTCGCTACTTTAATTTATACAATTCAATTCATTTCATAAAAACAGGAAAAAAAATATGAAACCCTCGAGAAATGTTTTAATCACGTGATCTGATAAAGTTAGTATATGAATGGGTATAAAAAAAACAGATTAAACAACAGAACAAAACAGCCTAATATTAGTGTAATACCGGTAAAGAACCAATACAAGCCTTCAATGAGACCCATCAAAATTCCAGTAACCAGCGTAGCGACATTTCACTTGCATTTAATTCCGGCTGCGTAATGAGCCCGAGATGCATATTTCAAAATGGCGGGCCGTTCGCAGGCGTTAAGTGGGGTATTTTATTGGCTTATTATACAATATTCTAAGCTAAAAATCGTGGAAAGAGTACGTTTTTAATTGGGCAACGAGCTCGCGTGGCGCTGACGGGTGGATTATTCATAGCTGCTTCAGAGCTTCGCTCCGTCGCCCCGTTAATTCAGACTCGAGTTTTTTTATTATGCCCTTTATTCGCCTAGATTTAACTTTTTGATTTAACATTTGACCGATTAAAGACTCTTTGTTCTACATTTAGGGTTATAAAATTAAGACATAAGTATGGTAATTATATACTAGATCGATGTTACCTACTTTGTTACTCCGTCATTCCTAATGCCTCGTAGAAAGCCGAAATACGGTTTGAGGTTACTCTTGTTTGATGTATTCACTTGCGTACTTTTTTGTGAAGGTCTGAGCCTATTAAATTCAAACCGAAAGAGCACATTAACATTTATATCTATAACTAGATTTTAGTTAACTAGGTCTACTACTTCTATAAATTTTTTATTCAGTTTATTTGCTACTGATTATTAAATCATATATATATAAGATAGCTCTAGCCATACCTATTCTTTTTCAGCCGACTTGAAAAAAGTAGATTCTCAGTTCATCGAAATCCTCATATACTTAACAGCGTACGTTAAATGAGCCATTATATGCTTTTTTCTGCGATCAAAGAGTCCTTCACTCATCTAGCAACTAAAGCATGTTGTCAGTGTAGGATTATTGTCCTGCCAGTAATAAAAGGTTCAACGGAAGCATTTTATCCTTTATTTGGGGCAGAAAAGACCACTTTTCGTACAATTTCGTACATTTCGGAAGTTGCTTTTTATACGTCAATTGGGAGCAAAAAAAGAAAAGATAATTTGGTAGTAGTTATGACAAAAGGCATATTTATGATATGTAAGTAATTGTTTATTTTAAAACCTGCACTTTCGCGTCTATTTAAGACATGGCTGTAATGTTTTATTAGTGAATTTGGTAAAACAATATTTTATTTTTCGAGATATGACTATGGCCAGGTTTTTAGGTCAAATACCCCTATGTGTGTCGTAAAAATCTAATTTTATTTTGAAGGAGTTTAATGTTATAATTGATTTAAATATTCTTATTTTTTATCAGAAACGATCTCCTAATGTCTTTATTTTTAATCATAATTTAACTAAAACTCCCAAATTGTCTAATTCTTAATATCTAAATAATAAGTTTACAATTTAACACTAAGCGTAATTGAGTAAACAAAAGGGTGTTTGTTATGTTAAACCGCTACCGCACCGCTACAAGTGGCAAAACGTAAACACGCCGCGCTTACTGCAGTTTGTTATGATAAGTGCTGGGAACACGTAAACTATATTTGTTGTTAGGATAACCACATATCCTGACTGAAAAAGGATAGTCTGATATTGATACAACTGTTAAATTTATATTCTCGCTGTTGTAATTTTTATTTATCAATGTTTTATTTGAAGAAACTATAAAAAAATATTTTTCGGCAATTTTATCCCTTGAAGTTTTGCTTATTTTGACACAAAAAAGTTTTGTTAATTATTTAAGGTATGACTTAAATAGATCGTAGTGCATATAATTATTTCATTTTATGTCCCGAGATATTTGAAGATAAGTAAAGTAATTCCTTTAAATTGATGATACGGTAGTAGGCCAGTAATGCAAATACGGTAACTTAATACCTACAAAACATGCCAAATTACTTACATACTACTTAATTATTTTCTTTATGAATATACTTTAATCAAGCAAGTTGTTACTTGTTTATTATCTCTTTATTACCTATCAAGTGAATAAAAAACAACGCATGCAATCTAGTGTTTTCAAAGCTACTGCATAATTACTGCGCAGCTTGAAATTCAAATGCTCTATTTCCATTCCTTCCGACTAAGCTAGAAAAAAGATTAAGCTCTGCCTATTCAAATGAAGCTTTCTTTAAAAACTAATCAGTTTTATAGGTATGTATATTTGTTATACTTTAAGGGCCTTATCACACTGGCAATGTGCGAGTGAGTTGCGATCGTGTTGTTATATAAAACTTGTTGCGGCGAGCTGGCGGCGAGTTCGCCGCGATCTAAATCTGTGTGAAAACACGCTCGCAAATCGCCAGTGTGATAAGGCCCTAATACGTACCCGCTTGCTTATCGATCATTAGTTTAAAATTAATTCAATCAAAGTGTCATTTAATGTCAAAATGTTTCTATAAAGCTAAAAATAGTCATACATTTATTGCATCGTTTATTTCATTTAAGCTAATGTGTGGTCACCCTACTCGAAGAACACAATGTGGTTGCATTTATTACGTGTCGACGGTTACGATAAGCATGTGATTGCCTTCCCATATTTGTCCGTTAAATTTAAATTTCTATTAAAAAGTTCAGTATTATTTTCGAACAATCACATTCATAAAGTTTTTTTCTCAAATGTTCTGGAATACTCTACTATTATGATTATTTAACTGAATACTTGAGTAGGTATATTGCCTAAATTTGACGTAAAACGTATTTTTTTCCATTATGCTGCATTTTCAAAAAATTTATTCATAAATACTTTAGTGAGATGTTAGACCAAAATCTTTCGTTTAGTTCAAAATAACGAGTGGTACATATATATCGAACAACAGGGTTTTGGGTTATACTTACGATTGTTAGTTCTATGTAAAATATCAAACCATCGTATTATAAGTTATAATAATGTACGTAACCAACCACCAACCTATCAGTAATCAGAATTTTCATCAAGTCATTTGCCTGCTTACCAGTCTAAGGCAATAAAAAAATAGTGACATTCCTACCAGCTAAATATTACTTGGGCCATTCTCATTGTCGTGCACACAGTCACTACCGTGGATGTCACTGCCGTGGCTTAATTGCTCTTTCTAATCGTTCGACCTAACCGTCATATTTTCATGAATTCTTTGTATCATATTGATGAGTGAATTCGTGATAGCATTATTTTTTTTGTTGATTTGCTTAAAAATACATAAGGCCAACGATAGTGACATCCACGGTAGTGACTGTGAGCACCAAAATGAGAATGGGCCACTAAGACTATCTCGCCGAAAATATAAAAGTTAGAACAGACCAAATTTTCACGTGACATATCTATCTGTAACACGTATTAGAATGGCGGAGAATTATACAAATGGATAATTCTGAGCCATTCTAATACCTATCTACTACGACAATGAAAAAGCTAAACATAAAGTAGCAATCGGATTTCCTCGGTTTAACCAAGTTATACGAAACTACGGACAATTTCTTTAAAAGCCTATAATATCTTTTTAAGAGTTCTTATCGCGAAAGGGGTACTAAACAAGCCGCGTCGCGAACATTATTTAAAAAAGAGGAAGCCGCAGGAGTTTACTTGTTTTGTAATGTTTGTATAGAATTTAAATACAGTAGGCCAGACGCAAAATTATTTAAGGTAATTCGAGTCGGTCGGTTCTCGACACAAACATAAAGAGGGTTATCGTTTGCTTACAGGATATCAATCGAGGTGGAAATGTGTATCATTTTATAGCTTGATATATTTTGTCCGTGCGAATTGACACGAGGTCACAATAAACTAGAACGCTTTTTGCTAAAAAATAAATGTATATTTTTAGCTTTTTGCGAGTTATTCCCATTTCGCGCGGACAAAATGTATCAAGGTATAATATAAAACACATATCAACTACGGTTAATGTCATGGACGCAAATAATTAACTACTCTCTTTATGTTTGCATAGAAAACCTACAAGAAAAAGGTTTATGAAGGGGTAGAGAATATAGACTCATTGCCATTCCATTCCTATTAGCCAATACTTATTTTTTTGATATTTCATCACAATTCATGACGCCTGAACCTGTTTACATACCAAAAATGTAGAGTGGGTGCAAATGAAAAAAAAATTAGAGCCCATTTAAGAATAGTTCAAGAATTATGTGTTAATTTAAATTTAACTTTGCTCTTCAAAAACTGTTGTCCCCATGCATCGACATTTATGTCGCGGTTAGTTTAGTAGGAGCAAATAAGCATGTCTTACAATTTTTACGAATTTCTGAAAAACGCTGCAAGTTAGGAAAACTGTTTTATTTTTCCTGTAATATTTAGGATGTAATTAATAATCGGTAATTATTACAGATTTTTCTGTTCAGTAACTTCGGGGATAATAGGGGGAATAGTATTTTTTAACGTTTGTTGTCTTAAATAAAATAACTGGCCAAGAGCATGTCGGACCATGCTCAGTGTAGGGTTCCATAGCCGTAAATATAAGGTAAAAATACGATGTAAAAAAAGTACAACAACAAAAGAGCGTATCTTCATAGCAATTACGTCCTTTTGTTGAGAAGCGCAGTTTATCGGCAATAACTCAAAAACGGTTAATCCGATCTTGTTGAAAATAATTTTCGTTGAAAATATTAATTGAGCGTTATATTTGTAATTTTTTTTATATTTTTCGGACACACGGTTTAGAAGATAGAGGGGGGGGGACACAATTTTCACAACTTTCGGAGCGATTATTTCCAAAGCTATTCACTTAATCACAAACATTACTTAAGAACCTTAAAATGTTTTCAAAAGAGCTGTCGAACTATGTACCACATGTTGACATTTTGTGAAAAAAATTTTTTTTAGCTTCTGTTACATGTATGGAGTGCCCCCCCTAGATTTTTTTATTTTTATTATTTAACTACCAAACTTAGTTGCGGCATCTACAAGAAATCTATATTCCAAATTTCATCAGTATAGGTCTTGTAGTTTTTGAGTAAAATGCCTGTGACATACGGACGGACGGACGGACGGACGGACGGACGGACGGACGGACGGACGGACGGACATGACGAAACTATAAGGGTTCCTTTTTAGCCATTTTGGCTACGGAACCCTAAAAACTACGTGTCTAAGAAATAAAATAAAAACGGTTTTAGAATCTACATTTGATTTGATATCCCACTCGATATAATAGCTCTACTTTTGATTTTCGACATCGCATTTCGGTTCCCTAAAAAAAAAGCGATGCGATTTTTAATACTATTCCAAATTTCAAGTCGATAGATTCAGTAGATCCTGAGATATCTTGCTGTGACAGACGTACAGATAGACAAACAGACAGACGGATAGACAGACTGAGTCGCGCCATAAGGGTTCCTTTTTTACTATTTTGGTACAGAACCCTAAAATGAAGTTGATTAAAAATATATATTTTCTCGAGCAACGTTTGCAATAGAGTAATTTATCCAATTTTTTAAACGACTTTTCAAGTCTCCTATGCTGAACCTTAAAGGTCCAAACCAAGCTCAGTGGCTCGAGCCCTGAAATCTTAAGGTCTTCGGTTCGGCACTTCGGTAGTCGCATTTGAAGTCTTATAGTTTACGACTCAAAACTAAACTCACAACACTAGTTTTATTACTAGTTCACGACTCACGAGTAGGGTTGCCAGATGGTCGGGTTTTGGCGGGATTCTCCCGATTTTTTGTATGTCCTCCCGACTCCCGACGAAGAAGAAAATGTCCCGACAAACGACTTCATTTTAAAACTTAGTCCGATCCACTCAAGGTGGTCCGGCCCGCGAAAATTTCTGCTCTTTCAGGCTAAAAAAAAAGGCTCGCGTCGAGCGCGCGGGGCATTTCTCGACCAAAGTCTCAAAATCCCGACATATTGTTTTTTTCTCCCGATAATAGGGTCATTCAATCTGGCAACCCTACTCACGAGCGAAATTATATTACGGATCACATTTTTGGTAAATATCTGCGTTACACTACCGTATTGTGTTTCATCGTTGCATAATTAGCTCCAACCAACCTGCTGTAGAACTAACCGCTGTGCAAAGGTCGTTGGGCCATCAGATAGCACCAGATTTGCGGCCACTCCATTAACAAATTACCTCTTTAAAGCGCTTCTGTAAATAAATGTGCAGGCTTCTTTATTTACACGAGATAATGGTTTTATTTTCGCATACGTGCTTGCGTGCCCGTAGGAAATATATACAAAAGGTCTTTTTCAGTTAGTAGAGGGTTAAATTCTTTTAGTAACACCGCGGGTAGAGTAGAAGTACGAAACAAATTAAGGTGGCATCTTGTAATTGTGTCTTATTTAGTAGTAATATTTTGGACTTGGAGTCTATGAAATATTTTTTTTTGTTTGAAAAAAGGTTTACGCGTTTTAAGAACTGATTTAACCTAGTAGGTATCAAATTTCAAGTTACAAAAATATGACTGGTTTTCATCATAAATTCCCAAAAGATTACTTCATTCATTATTTAAGACGAATGAATAATAATCACGAGATCTTGTGAAACAGGGGATAAATAATAGAAATAATGTGCTAAATCACTCTTGTACAAAACATTAAAATTAATAAATTGCTGGGAGCGTAGACATATTTTCACAAAGTGTTCCTTTTCGTTTTTCTGCTGAATGATTTGTCTGCTACTCTTGCTTTATTTCTTGGTAGTATGCTTATAGAATTTTTGAATGTGTTTGGTTATATTTTGCATTAATACCTATAGGTAAAAATTTAAGTAAAGGCCTTTTTAGTTCTGTACAGTTTGCAGGAAAATGAATAAATATATAAAATTCTATAAAAATAGGAACTTATTAATCAACATGCCAATCGAATTAAAAGTGGACAGATTAATCAAACTTGTAAACTAAGCAAATACATAATAAGTTTGCAAACCGTACATACGTTTTGAAATTTGTAGTAAAAAGCAATCATAAACATAATATGAATCCGAATACTTCACTCACACATGCAAGGCTTAAGTTTTTTTTACTTATAACACTTACATCATATTTTTCGTAAAAATAGACCATTTCAGACTTGTAGCGCCATCTGTTACGGTGTTCGGTAAACCATTTTCGTTGCTTAGCAAACTTACCGTGAGCTTTATTGAAGTAACAACTTTTGTTCAAGTATATTTCGCGCTGGTGAAAAAGCAAATAAATATGAACAAAAACGTTCTACGGCCAGTAGTGGACGATCAGGAGCAAAAAATATGTGTTATTTGCCTTGGACCAAAAGGGTCCGGAAAAACTACTTTATTGAAAAAACTGCAGGAGGCCGAAGGCATAGACAATACTTACAGCCCTGTGCCCACTATAGGGACTAATATTTATGATATACATTACCTAAATAAAAACGGTAAAAAGCAAACTTTAAGCATTAGAGAAGTTGGTGGAGAAATGGCTTCTCTATGGAATAATTATTTGGATGGAGTTGAAAAGGTAGCTCATTTTTATTAATTTAAGAATTACAAATGTAAGCACTTGTTTCAAATTTACTCGAATGTGTGAAATTTCACTGCAGCCTAATTCTATAATGCATCCCATTACTATTTCCCATTTGTCGACTACTAGTCGCTAATCTGAGGGCACGGCAGTGCCCTCGCCAATTTACAATAAGACATGACGGGTCATAAACTAAAGTATATTAATTATTTTTCAGGTTATATTCGTAGTAGACACATCAAATTTGTGTCAGATATCGGCGGCTGCTGTTATGCTCTATACATTACTGGCTGAGCCTTGTCTCAAGCAAGCTAAGGTAACTAATAATGATATATTACACGCCCAGAGTGGTAATATAAAGAATGACCTAAACCACATAAATAAGCCATCAGGGCATCTTTTATTACTACCCACTCACTTGCTTTGGGATTTTAAAAATGGCAGCCTAAATTGTTTCGCCTTTTATGACAAATGCCGGCGCAATGTCGAGTTCAATTCAAAAATTCATAATTTGACTTCTACTGAACCATTTGGTAAGATTTTTTTACACTAAAAAGCCAAAGAATCAAAGAATTTAATTTTGTTACTCATTATATGAGTTATTATAGTAAAAATAATTATAAAAAATGCGTAAAGTTGACGCATTGATAAAGTTGACGACTTCGAGGAGAATTGTATTTTTAATAAAAAATCTAAAGCGATAACCCTGTTTGTTTTTAAATACATTAAAAAGTAGATTAAATTACCTTTCTTTTGATACCAAATACTGTACAAGTGTTCATATAAAATTCTATGGTAAACATCACTTCATTTAAAATAGACACGCAAGAAAAACGGAAATACGGAACGAAACCGTTCGCCAGGTTTAGTATTTATTTATGGATAATTTAGAAGCGTAATAACTAAAATATTGTCCTAGTTAGAACAAACAACTAATAATCTTAAATTCAGATTGTACTTATTTGGCAACTAGCATGTTAATTGCGGTTATAAAGTCAAAACAACAACAAACACAATGTACGTACCTCGCGAACTTTCGTTGGGCCGATCAAAAACATGATAGAAATAACTTAAAATCACGTCATCACCTTAAATTAACACATTATAAATCACAGTTTGTAACCACAACACAACATTACACAATTAGAAACCTTAAATACACATAATTACACAGATTTTATGATAAATAAACACGCCGGTATACATTTTTCGCAACACGTGACTGGTTCGCGCTCGTACTGGCGAACAAAACAAAACAAAGATGGCTGCTACATCGGCAGCCCAGCCGTTAAGGTCGCGGCACAGTGCGCGCAACACAGAATTTACCTATGCAGTACTTTAAAAATTGAGCATACGTTATTTTCTGTAATAACTTCTATAAATAATTGTTTGGTGAATAAAACTTTGTAAAAGCAAAAGTTTTGTCTACTTTTGATTAAATTTACTTTTCTGTTTGTACTTGCTAGACATTATTAAATTTATTTTTAAGTAAATGTAGAACTAAAAGGTAATTCAATTACTATATTGTGAGATTGGTGCTTTTTGATTGTTGTGTATGGTGCTGGCTACTAGGTAATAAGATACGATTGAACGTGGTCTGTTTTGAATTGTTTCTAAATGGTAAAAAAATAACATACAACGCAGTGTGAATGCTGACGTGAATGTAAAAACGTGTAATAAATGATTTAATAAAAACATTTGTTATGACGAATTTTTTTCAACGTCAACCCAGTCCGAGAGGAACATTTAAAGATATGTTCGTGATTTTGACTTGAGAAAAAAGTATGAATCCAACAATAACTACATATATGTACATACGTTGTTTGTAAAATAATTGTATACTGCGTAATCAGTGCATAATTTTTGACCGACTACGCAATTTTTTTTGTATTATGTAATTTTTAGACAGGCATATATTGTGCAATAAGGTCAAATAA
Source organism: Eudemis profundana (assembly GCA_947034925.1). NCBI lineage: Eukaryota > Metazoa > Arthropoda > Insecta > Lepidoptera > Tortricidae > Eudemis > Eudemis profundana. The sequence goes on from OX344798.1 coordinate 11,772,360, forward strand.
AATCTGCCTAGTGTATCAGCTATTCTAAGCAGGTTGAAAAAATTAAATGTAACTTGAAGGGCAACTTCAACCACGTTACACATTTTAGGTAATTGCCCTTCATTTGACGTGCGTTTCTTCAAAGTTCCATGGAATTTTAGTATCAGATTAATTGAGAACTAGATCTTAGCGCAGCGCCGTCGCGCCACCGTAACAAATTGCGGATTGTTTTCTCGCTCGCACCCGTAGCCCGCCCGCATTTGTTCACTCAGTCGCGTCGAGTATTTAGGCGGCGTCGTCGTTTTTATCGACTTCAATTGATGTTTATAACGCAAGTGAAAGATATACATAACAACTATAAACAATCTTCCACGACACACATACACAATTTTAGGTGCGAAATTGAAAAAAAACAATTACGGTGGTTTATGTCCTCCGTTCGTTTATTAGAATAAAATACAGGTTATATTGGTATAAAAATGTGGTTTTCTGCATTTCCTCTTACAAATCAGGCTTAAATAAAAATATTAAGATCCAAAGCCACGCCGCTGCCGCGAAATTTGCCGTCAGCGCTCATATCTATTGAGAACTAGGGTTTAAATTGATGGGCGTGAGGTGAGAGTGATATTTAAACCTGTCTAGTTATTGCTGTTCTTCGCCCCTCATGCATCCCTTGACCTCCACTCTAGGTATTGGCCGTGAATATAAAGTTGTAACATGTGACAGCTCGTCATAAAAAAAGTGTGGTGTAGAATAAAACAGCAATGGACATAATTCAAAAAGTTTATTAATGTCGGCCATAATGAGCACCAAATTGATCAATACTAAATAATAAGATAATATAAATAAAGTGTTGACAGCGCTTTTGTTCCAGCATACACAATGATTTGGCTAGTTTTTACCAAGAAACCATTCTTTTATATTAAAAATAAAAAATAAAATAAAATAAAATAGTTTATTTTTGCAAGTAGGCCCTCAAGGGCTCTTTTACAAGTCTGAGTCTAAATATGTATGTATTATTTCATTTCTTTTCTTTTGGCTTTTTCTTTTATTATTGTAGTACATTACTCAACTAAAGTGGTAATAGTATATTATGCCACACCTGGCCATAAAATGGCTTTTTCTGCACGCTGCGCGCACGAAAAAAGCCGCTTTCTGGCCAAGTGGAGACATAAAATGATGTACACAACACGGGAGGTAATAAAGAAAGCCATCGATCGCATATTTACGTCCCTCGCTTGCAGCTCGAGCCGCAAACTTCTGCGATCTCGGCCTTTCTTTGTATAACCACCCTAGTTGTGTAATGTACTATTACACAACTAGGGTGGTAATACAAAGAAACTCCGAGATTGCAAAAGTTTTGTAAATATGCGATGCGATCGAGGGCTTTCTTTATTACCTCCCGTTGTGTGTACATAATTTTATTGGCTAGAAAGTGGCTTTTTCCGTACGCGTAGTGTGCGGTAAGAGCCACGTTTTGGCCAGGTGTGGCATAAATATACCTTACAATGAAATAACTTAACATGCCTTCGTTGCAGACTCTATACTTTTTTTTACAATCGCATACTGCGCACTGCGCGTCAAAACGAATCAAATGAGCCCGAGCATGGCGGATTTATTTTGCATAATGTGGATTATTCTATCTATGGCTGTCATATTATTTCATCAGCAGATCAGCTTCGTGTCATATCGCATTGTCTGATTTACATGTCCTTGGAAAGTTTGCTTCAGTTTAATGAAAACCGGGAAGTGGTCAAATTTAACTTCCAAGATTTGATTACACAAAGGCAGACAGACACCGAGGCAGGTGAAACTAAACAAAAGTTGGTTAAAACATTAGTAGCGTATAACATAAAAAAAGATAAGTTCGTTGAACCAAGGTTGAGGTGATCGGTCTATTTTCCATACAAACCAAAAGAGGGTGATTGTTTATTTTATTTCTACGGCATTAATTATATTTCAAATGTATGGTATTTTATTTTATGGTTTAATACATGTGGGGGCACGGCAGTGCCCCCGCCAAGTCGAGCAAAACAAAGGCACGGCCGTATATAATCCTTTTCTGGAAGCCATTCAAGCCATTTTCAACCTCCTGTAATTTTGTGCTGGCTAAAGCTAGAACCCCGAATTTTCAGGTATATATAGGGCACAATAAGACTTAAGTATATCCTCAAAAACATTCCATTTGAACGTGTAGTTTAAGAACTATTGCACGTCAAAGTTCCTTAGTGTTGTTTTGTCACTGACTGACTGACTAATGATCATCGTAATTCTAAGGAACTTCTAGCAGACTTACAAGCTCCAAATTTTAAACATAGTGAGGTTTTAGCCAATCAAGTCCTATAAAACCTAAAAATATTGCAATTTCAGTTACAACTGCACACGTAAGTTTGTAATCCTATACATGTGATTACAAAGTTAGTTTTGTAGTTCAAATCGGAAATAGAATGGATTGAAATGAAATAAATAAAGGTAGACCACTTACAAAAAGAAATAAGATCCCATCAAAAACATTACATGTAAAAAGATGCGAGTCTCGCTACGCAGTTCTTCTACAACAGAAAAGTTTTGAGCTGTAATGTTAAGCCAAGTCAGTACTGGGGGGGGGGTGTCCACAGAACTCAATTTTCACCGACTTGCCTATTTATTTAAACTGAGAGAGCAACTCATTTTCCAAGAATCCTCCTCGGGTAAATAATAGGCAAGTCTGTGGAAATTGAGTTCAGTGGACACGGACTGACTTGGTTTAACATTACATCTCAAAACTTTTCTGTTGTAGGAGAACTGAGTTGCGAGAGTTGCATCTTTTTACGTGTAATGTTTTTAATGGGTTTTATTTTCTAAGCTGAAATATCTGAAGCTGATACATATAATTTCAACAAAAAAACTTAGTTCAAATGGTGCTGATAAATGGCGCTGACCTTGAGGGGCCAATTGCATGTTAATTATGGTATTTAGAGATTTTTTATGTCATTTCGCACGTACAAATTATATGAATCTGCGAAATCTATAAAATAAAAATTACTTTAAAAATAATTAATGGGTTCAGTTCAAGAGGTCAACGTTTTATTTTGCCATGGTATGCAAAGTTTTACTTTTATAAAGACTTACTTAGCAAAATGCCTAGGTCGTGAAATGTACAAGTAGGCAGAATGACTTATTTGCATAAGGTTTTAAATGTATAAGGGCTATCTTAGCAAAAGGTTTTGATTGTCAAAATGTCTTAGTTACAAAATGCCCAAATCTGTAAAACGTCAGGTTTAAAACGACTAGGTTATACGGATAGTGAATAATGTATGCAATATATCCACAATAGATGGATTTAAAAATATGAACTCGTTAACTATCTAATTTGACAAATAATCTATTGTTGGAAGTAAGGATAAGGATTTTATGCCACACCTGGCCATAAAGTGGCTTTTAAAGCCGCTTTCTGGCCAAGTGTAGGCTTAAAATGATGTACACAACACGGGAGGTAATAAAGAAAGCCCTCGATTGCATGTTTACTTTTGAATAATAGCGACCTTTACATACAAAATAGCCCCGCCGATGCCGAAAGTACTAATATTTCGTATGGTACTCCTCGAAACATACATCTAAGCAAAGTGATACTTTACATAGCTTGCATATATATTTCGAGCGAGACTGCTTACACCATACGCATCGACTATTCTTCGACGCTCATTGGCCGACGAAATGATTGTCCTGGAGTATCGCTTCAACATAATTTGTTTTTCCTCGTCATATGGTCTACTGAAAAAAAAAAACAAAAATGAAAAGGATTTTTTACAAACAATAACATACGATCACCAGTTGAATTGAATAAGTAACCTGGAACTAAGACCCGGAACAGGAGATGGGGGATGTTCAGGTGGAGCTTGTTTCTCTTGAGGAAAGGAGTTCCCTTGGTTCAACTTTTCCTCTTCCTCGCCCTCGTCCTTGCCCTCGTCCACGACCGCGTCCACGACTGCGTCCGGTTTCTTTGTTTTTTGATTTTTCTGGTCTGCTCAAACAATATAAAATATCCTAGATAAGCGTAAAATTAATGCACAAATAAAAACACATCATACATACAGATGTATGATGTGTTTTTATTTGTGCAGGGAACAGTCCCTCAGCCAAAATATTTTTTAAATTAAGAAGTATACAAATCGTAGATGAAGACGCATTCCATTAAGTTTTGCTATTTTATTCAGACAGAATTGGTAGTAAACGAGTATATAACCATATTTGAAGACGTTAGTTAGATTTTAGTGTGTATTTTTGTAATATTAAAAGTTATCAACTAAGTAGCCCAAGATGCAATTTCATTCAACTTACGTTATTGTATAGTTTCTTATTTTTTATAAAATGTATTTTATGAAGTGTTAAAAAGTAAAAGTATCTACCAAATATGTATTTATCAAATACAAAGCCACCAGTTAACTAAAAACAAAAAAGTTTCTCCTCTTATCTTTCCAAAATATACTCATTGAACATTCGGAATGGATACACACATACGATAAAATATCTATTAAAATAACCGAAACACCAAAATTAATGATAGATAACATTGTTCAAATATCAGTAAGTACAAAAAAACAAATATCTCAAACGCGCTCACAGCGCGTCTGGTGTGCCGCATGCCTTACAAGTCTTACAACCTTGAAGCGATATGTATGAATGAATTGTTTCGCTGGTGGCTAGCGCTACCACACCCGTACTTACAATTTACTGTCACTTGTTTCTTTCGCTAATCCTGTGTAATAAATCCTGTATTGATTGATTTTATGGTTTAAGTAAAAAACTTAATACTCAAGCTATTTAATTACTATAAGTTAGAAAAGAATTATTCGAAAGTCTTTAAAATATGAGCCATTTAATTCACAAGTTACTGGAAAAAAATCTGTTAAATTACTTTCAAGTGAAGATGTGATTCATAATTATGAGTTTGGCACTAAAATATTGTTACAATCTGCTAGATGGATAAACACTGAATCGTTTGATATATAACTTTAATAATAAAATAGTAATTTGAGTACTTACGGCATTTTCTAAACACTCCGCACTTTCACAAAATCTGACTTGAACTTCACTTTGACAACACCTTGTAAAGTAACACTGTTTAAAAATATTTTCAGTCTACTATGTTGGCTGCCCTTTTTTTTCTGTGTTGCCATGTTATTTCTCTATGATTTGAACAGAGTTTGAACGTCGTCTAAAGCACGCTTTACAGATTAAAAATAAAATATTGTACAAACGTCGCCTGGTAGCTCCGGCTACCAAAATCAAATCGTAGGTGCGCAAAGTTGGCAGCTCTAGCTACCGAAAGCAAGTGAGTGGCTACTCGTGTTGTGTACACACTTGGGTATCTTTGGAAACCTTTACCTCCCCAATGTTACGTCCTCCCCTTGCCAGCAAGTGGAATTTTCTCTGCACGTGGGTTGTAGAAAAATGCCACATACCTGGGGTCCAAAACCCTTGTGAAACTACCAGTATGTACTGGATGGTATTTTCTGTAAAATTCATGCGATTACGATTACGATTCTACAGAATTTAATAAAAAAAAAAACATCACAAAAGGGCAGGATGCACGACACAGAACAGAATAAAATAACTGGTCAAGAGCATGTCGGACCATGCTCAGTGTAGGGTTCCATAGCCGTATCTGTAAGGAAATGTGCTACAGATAAAAATAAAGCTAAAAATAAACAACTGGCAAAAAGTCTTTAATGTAATTCAATGGCACTTAAAACCTTTTGATTGAGAAGTTTTTCGGCAATAACTTCAAAACCGTTTATTCGTTACTATTCAAAATAATTTTCGTTGAATGTATTTATTAAGCGTTACCTTCCTGATTTTTTTCATATTTTTTGGATTTACGGTTTAAAAGTTAAAGGGGGGGACACAATTTATGCAACTTTCGGAGCGATTATTTCCGAAAGTATTCACTTAGTCCAAAAAAGTAGAGAAAAGCATTATAATGTTTTTAAAAGAACTATCGAATTATGTACCTCACGTTGATGTTTGCTGAAAAAAAAATTTTTTAGCTTCCGTTACATGTATGGAGTGCCCCCCCTAGATTTTTTTATTTTTATTATTTAACTACCAAACTTAGTAGCGGCATCTACAAGACATCTATATTCCAAATTTCATCAGTATACGTCTTGTAGTTTTTTAGTAAAATGCCTGTGACATACCGACGGACGGACGGACATGACGAAACTATAAGGGTTCCTTTTTAGCCATTTTGGCTACGGTACCCTAAAAAAATAACAACCGACTTAAATCATCCATAACCCTAAGTATAAACAATATTATAATCATCAAGGCAAGGAGATTTCAAAAACGGGCGCAAATTATTGCGTAACACAGTTTGTTACGCAATAATTTGCGCCCGTTTTGCGCCTCACAATGATCTTATCGTAATTAAGAAAAATATAATTATGTTACCCCTTTTCAGTTTATCTTAGTCCTCAGCAAGATGGACCTAGCATACCGCCAGATGCGTAACGAAGCTTTGCTGATGCTGCAGAGCAGAAGACTGCGTGAAGAGCTACCCAGGCCGCCGATCATCCTCGAAGCCGCTCCGTTGACCGGAGAAGGACTGGCAGATTTAAAAGCCGCTCTCACTAATCAAAAGATTAAACCTACAATTTGAATCGTGAAATCATTTTCCTCGTCAATGTAAAAACCGGTTAAGTGCGAGTCGGACTCGCTCACCGAGGGTTCCGTACAAACTCATAAGTAGATACATGAACAGTTGTTCAAGAAAAACTGTATGGCGATTAGCTTAGTAGGAGTAAATCTATTTTTTAACGTTTCTCGTCATAAATCAAAATTTACTTATTTAAGAAAAAAATAAAAACTGTGTTTTAATCTACAAATCAAGCCCTTTCATTTGATACCCCATTCGATATAATAGCACTACTTTCAATTATCAAAGTCCCATTGCGGACCCCTTAAAAAAAAAAGTATAAAAGGTATAAGATTTTTTTTATGGTTAGTTACTATCAGTAGCGTGGCGTCCAAAGAACTCGATTCCTACCGGCTTGCCTAATATCAGGCATTTGAGTACTTTGTTCTACAGTTCTTAAGGAAAATATACGCCAAATCTGCACCGGCTTGCCCAAGCACATCTTTTACGCCACGCCACTGGTTACTATTAACACAATTCCAAATTTCAAATCTATAGCAGCAGTAGTTTCTGAGATATCTGCCTGTGATAGACGGACAGACAGACGGACAGACGGACAGACTGTAGACAGAGTCGTACCATAAAGGTTCCTTTTTTACCACTTTGGTACAGAACCCTAAAAAAGAAAAATACAAAATATTTAAGTAAAAATATTTGAGACTATTATTACGATGACGAAACGAAGTGTCTCCCTTTTAGCTCGGGCAAAAATGCTTACGTATGTCTGTCTGGCATCTGTTAGGCTGTTTTCCTCTACGGCTCGCTTTTCTACCGATTCTCGTGAAATTTTGGGAGCAGGTCCGATAATGTGATATTTGCCAATTCAGGCTTTCGAAAGTTATAGGTACTTGAAAATATAATTTAGGTTTAGATTCTACACTATCTTATTAGGTTAAGACCTGTAAAGATGGCTGTAAGTCCTTTTAAATAAATTAAAAAAAAACTTTTCATTTATGGCGAAGCCATGGGGGCAGGTCACAGAGCCGCTAGTTTATTTTTCTTGTTAATTTAAAACCAAATGTTTGAAAGTTTATGTATAAAGTCTTAATACGAACTTTTTCGTATTTCTACTAAACTCGCAAAATAATCTTCGTAACTTAGACTATAAACGGGAGCTCGTCTGAAAGTTTCTAGGCACTCACACTTAAAGGCGCTTGATTTTTTTGCAACGTGCCACATGTCAAGTACTACTAAATGGCAAGCAATAAAAATGCAGTATTATTTTTGTGTTAAGGTTTAATATGGAATTGAAGTCTCAACACTTTCACGGCCATACAAAAAATTAACATAACCCCAGAAACCGACAAAGCCCGCTAGGTGGGTTTGTGATGCCAATAATATGCAACGTAAAATCGGCCGACATCTACTGTGCCTCTCTCCTTCGGAGGCACAACTCTCGATTACCTAGTGTGGCCATTTTATTGACCAAACAGGACACAGGTAAATAGAAAAAAATCTGCCGGCATTTGAGCAAAAGTTACGAGCGGCTAGTAGGCGGGTTGTTGGTCATGGAATTGTTAATATACGATTATAATATTAATTATATACGAGTGGCAAGAACTATTGATTCTGATTCTGCCTCGGTTCCACTTATGGTGCCATTGAAAAGTCAACTCTCGACCACCATTCGTTGCAATAGTACATTACACAACTAGGGTGGTAAAACAAAGGCCGAGATCGCAGAAGTTTGCGGCCCGAGCTGGAAGCGAGGGACGTAAATATGCGATCGAGGGCTCTCTTTATTACCTCCCGTGTTGTGTAACATCACTTTATGTCTACGCTTGACCAGAAAGCGGCTTTTTCCGTACCTACGCATAGCGTGCGGTAAAAGCCACTTTATGGCCAGGTCTGGCATAAAAGTATTTGCTTGAACGGTAATGATAAAAACGCCGCGGTAGAAACGTTGAATATTTTGACCTTTCACATCAGTATTAAGTACTTTTTTTATCTAGCTAGTACATACAATCTTGAATGCGTATAATAAATGTTATGAAGACTGCCACCACAAATTAACACCCATTCCAGTCATACCGTAACCGCGAACACATGCGTCATCCAAAATTCTTAACAAAAACAACTTTGCGCCTATACGGGCTTAATTACTTGCAGATCCTAATAACAATAATAAAACTTTTGTAAATTTCGCGTCTTATAAATTATGAAGATTTTAAACCTTAGGGTGGGTGAAGTGTTACAAGGCGAACAAGACTCCACGCTTCGTTCGAAGGAAGTTCGCCCTCCAAGTTTCGACATGTGTCCCGTAGACTCCATCCAACCTACCTAGGAGCCTACACAATCTCAAACTCCAGCGTTGGTTCTATACAATGGGTGCTAATTAAACAGACTTCTTTTTAATAGCATTATTCGCCTCTAAAAATCTACATTGCCATCTAAATTACTAAGTCAGCCACAATTACCGAGCGTCTGAATTATACTATCTTAGCCACTACTTATCTTCTATGTAGGCCACTCTAAATACAACTCAGCATGGTGGTTATTTTTTAGCATCTAAACTTGTAACATGCATTCAAGCAGTAGACATCTAAAATCTTAATATATGCCATCAAAAAAGATATGCTATTAGCTTCTAATTTTTTAACTCAGTACGCTTAAAATATAACTCAACCCACATTAATTAATCGTCAAAATTTAGCTAAAATTGTCATCTAATAGTAAATTTTGGCCACTAATATTACCTAGAAACTGTTGAGGAGAGACATAAAATTAGTCCATTACACAACTAGGGTAGTAATACAAAGAAAGGCCGAGATCGCAGAAGTGTGCGGCCCGTGCTGCAAGCGAGGGACGTAAATATGCGATCAAGGGCTTTCTTTAGTACCTCCCGTGTTGTGTACATCATTTTATGTCTATACTTGGCCAGAAAGCGGCTTTTTCCGTACGCGCAGCGTGCGGAAAAAGTCACTTTATTGCCAGGTGTGGCATAAAGTAATTTAAAAAATTAAACCGTCTCCAAAAAAGGTTAACATAAAAGTTTTATGGTAACTTCTTTTTTGAGGTCGGTGCCAGCCTTAGTTTTAAAGAAATATTTACATGAGTACATTATGTAATGTATGTACTAAGGCTGGCACCGACCTCTAGAAAAGTTACCATAAAACTTTTATTTTAACCTTTTTTGAAGTCGGTTTAATTTTTTAAATTACTTTATGTCACACCTGGCAATAAAGTGACTTTTTCCGCACGCTGCGCGTACGGAAAAAGCCGCTTTCTGGCCGCCTTTTTCGTTCAGCCTATTTAAGTTTTTTGTTAAGGTCATTTCCCCCAACGGCCCCTTTGTTATAAACCAACCAAATTTCTAGCACTTGTAAAATTTTCGACGAATGACTTTAAATCGGAGCGCATAACACATCCGCACACCACAGTTTTCTGGTAGCAGCTCGTTTTTAATGTCAATAGTGACTTTCCGTATCTCCGGCGCTGCGGGAACAGCAGCCCTTCCGCCCTTGCATGACGGCGCACGGTCACTTCGCTCGGCTCCGCAGCTTCGGCTTGTTGGTCGCCTTCGGCGACCAGCCTCAGCCGCTCGCCTCACTCGTTCCCGCGCTTCGTCATGGCGGGCGAGGGCTGCTCTCCCTCCACGCCTCCGGCTTTATAAAAACACTCTAGGGCGCGCTGTGTCGGCACGCGTCCTAACCAGCGAGAGCCCTAGATTCGGATTTTCGCAGGCTAATATCGTATACATAATATTCCATCATTGAAAATTTTACATTTTACAATCCGTCATTTATCTTGGTAATTATCAAATTTAGAGAAAAATTACCCATACAAAACACGCTTATTTTAGACAAAAAAATTTAGTCAAAATGATATTCGGCTATATAATGATTAGTTAAAATAAGAATCGACAAAGTGAGTTTTAGATAAAATAATATTCGACAAAACAAGAGTTATGCAAATGATAATTTAGGTAAAACGAGTTTCGACAAAACAATAATTATGAAAAATGAATTTATACATATTGACTTTAGACAAAAAATTCACTATAGTAAAAGTTGTTAGACAAACTGAAATGGGTGCTAATTAAACAGACTTCTTTTTAATAGCATTATTCGCCTCTAAAAATCTACATTGCCATCTAAATTACTAAGTCAGCCACAATTACCGAGCGTCTGAATTATACTATCTTAGCCACTACTTATCTTCTATGTAGGCCACTCTAAATACAACTCAGCATGGTGGTTATTTTTTAGCATCTAAACTTGTAACATGCATTCAAGCAGTAGACATCTAAAATCTTAATATATGCCATCAAAAAAGATATGCTATTAGCTTCTAATTTTTTAACTCAGTACGCTTAAAATATAACTCAACCCACATTAATTAATCGTCAAAATTTAGCTAAAATTGTCATCTAATAGTAAATTTTGGCCACTAATATTACCTAGAAACTGTTGAGGAGAGACATAAAATTAGTCACACCACACACCACAGTTTTCTGGTAGCAGCTCGTTTTTAATGTCAATAGTGACTTTCCGTATCTCCGGCGCTGCGGAAACAGCAGCCCTTCCGCCCTTGCATGACGGCGCACGGTCACTTCGCTCGGCTCCGCAGCTTCGGCTTGTTGGTCGCCTTCGGCGACCAGCCTCAGCCGCTCGCCTCACTCGTTCCCGCGCTTCGTCATGGCGGGCGAGGGCTGCTCTCCCTCCACGCCTCCGGCTTTATAAAAACACTCTAGGGCGCGCTGTGTCGGCACGCGTCCTAACCAGCGAGAGCCCTAGATTCGGATTTTCGCAGGCTAATATCGTATACATAATATTCCATCATTGAAAATTTTACATTTTGCAATCCGTCATTTATCTTGGTAATTATCAAATTTAGAGAAAAATTACCCATACAAAACACGCTTATTTTAGACAAAAAAAATTTAGTTAAAATGATATTCGGCTATATAATGATTAGTTAAAATAAGAATCGACAAAGTGAGTTTTAGATAAAATAATATTCGACAAAACAATAATTATGAAAAATGAATTTATACATATTGACTTTAGACAAAAAATTCATTATAGTAAAAGTTGTTAGACAAACTGAAATTAGACAAAAAAAATTTAGACAAGTCAAGGGAATACCTAGAAAAGCATTACAGCGCCCCCCAATCTAAATCCTATTCTCTTTCCGCACAGAGTCTAACGAAATTTTATATGTGGAAATGGTAAAAAAGCTTCCTAACCCAAAACCTCGTACAATTTCGTACGAGCCTAATAGTGTCCTCGTACCTCGTACAGCAGACCACAAATCTCGTATTTGTACAAGGAACCTCGTACGTCTGGCAACCCTGGACTGACTAACTCGTCGGTACATGAATGGCGCTCTCTGATTGGTGCAAATGGCCGGTCACTGTCGTCTCGCGCACTCGCGCCAAATTTTGAAGTGGCTATTTTCTTGATAACAGAATATGATGTATTATTTTACATGCTAAGTTATAATAAATGATGTTGTCAATGGAAGCTTGAATTATATTTTTTTGAGGACTTTGTGTTGAAGCCGTAAAACGTAAAATGGTGATGAAATGTAAAATCCATGGCTGAGTTAGTAAATTAGGTGGCAATATATAAACAAGAAGGCAAGTTAAGATAATTGTTGATCTTTGTTTGACGCTTTCTAAAGAATATTTAGTTGGCGTTGTAAAAGAGACGAATTAATTTATTAGAGGCTATCTCATTTTCCCGTTGCTTAGTTATAAAATGAGAAGTTTGAGCACGTGGCCAAGAAATAAATCTGCGGCTTGACTTATAATTTCCCAACTGAAATTAGACAAAAAAAATTTAGACAAGTCAAGGGAATACCTAGAAAAGCATTACAGCGCCCCCCAATCTAAATCCTATTCTCTTTCCGCACAGAGTCTAACGAAATTTTGTATGTGGAAATGGTAAAAAAGCTTCCTAACCCAAAACCTCGTACAATTTCGTACGAGCCTAATAGTGTCCTCGTACCTCGTACAGCAGACCACAAATCTCGTATTTGTACAAGGAACCTCGTACGTCTGACTAACTCGTCGGTACATGAATGGCGCTCTCTGATTGGTGCAAATGGCCGGTCACTGTCGTCTCGCGCACTCGCGCCAAATTTTGAAGTGGCTATTTTCTCGATAACAGAATATGATGTATTATTTTACATGCTAAGTTATAATAAATGATGTTGTCAATGGAAGCTTGAATTATATTTTTTTGAGGACTTTGTGTTGAAGCCGTAAAACGTAAAATGGTGATGAAATGTAAAATCCATGGCTGAGTTAGTAAATTAGGTGGCAATATATAAACAAGAAGGCAAGTTAAGATAATTGTTGATCTTTGTTTGACGCTTTCTAAAGAATATTAAGTTGGCGTTATAAAAGAGACGAATTAATTTATTAGAGGCTATCTCATTTTCCCGTTGCTTAGTTATAAAATGAGAAGTTTGAGCACGTGGTCAAGAAATAAATCTGCGGCTTGACTTATAATTTCCCCTATACAATCGATTGGGTTTTAATTTTACTAAATCTGGTCGAACAGGGATATAGTTGACTATCCCACTACAATCGACTTTGGTGATTCGAGTCGGCCGGTTTTCCATACAAGAAAATAATGAATGAATTAATGAATTTTATAGCTTGATACGGCTTGTCTGCACGCAACGACGGGAGCTGAGAGAGGACTGAAAAAAAAGTGTTTAGTTTCAATTTATGCTAAAAGATGGCGCTAACCTCAAACGACGATTACACGTTAACTCTGTTTTTTAGGGTTCCGTAGCCAAAATGGCAAAAACGGAACCCTTATAGTTTCGTCATGTCCGTCCGTCTGTCTGTCTGTCTGTCTGTCTGTCCGTATGTCACAGGCATTTTACTCAGAAACTACATGATGGATATTGATGAAATTTGGAATATAGGTGTGTTTTATGAGCCGCTACTTAGTTTGGTATATAAATAATTAAAATAAATATTTTTAGGGGGGGCACTCCATACATGTTAAAGACAGTAAAAAAAATTTTTTTCAGCAAATATCAACGTGTGGTACATAGTTCGACAGCTCTTTAAAAAACACTATAAGCTTCCTAAGTAATGTTTTTGATTAAGTGAATGTATTTGGAAATAATCGCTCCGAAAGTTGTGTAAATTGTGTCCTCCCCCCTCTATTTTCTAAACCGTGCGTCCGAAAAATATGAAAAAAATCACGAAGGTAACGCTTAATTAATACTTTCAACGAAAATTATTTTCACCAAGATCGAATGTACCGTTTTTGAGTTATTGCCGATAAACTGCGCTTCTCAACAAAAGGACGTAATTGCCATGAAGATACGCTCTTTTGTTGTTGTACTTTTTTTACATCGTATTTTTTACCTTATAGTTACGGCTATGGAACCCTACACTGAGCATGGTCCGACATGCTCTTGGCCAGTTATTTTAATTCTCATTCGGTTTTGGCACAATAAAATGTATCAATCAAGCTAGAAAATTAAATACAATTTATCCATTATTATTGTCGTGGAAGCGAACGATACTTTTTGTATGTATGGAAAGCCCATTCTCTCGAATCACATTAAACCCACTATAATAATTATATTTGAACATAACTTACATATCTGCACGTGCAAGGTGGTGGGCGGAACCCTCGCTCCACGGGATCGCGCCGCTACACGCCAGACCGCCGAACAAGAGATCACGAGCTCTACCAAGAGAGCTACTTAGTCCTTGATTCATCGTCAGGACCCCGGGACCCCATAAAACCGCTGAAAGGCAAACATTCCAGCTAAACCAATGACAGGCCAACGTCAACGAAGAACCAACATCAACAAAGTGGAGAAGATAGAAGAGTCATCAGGGCCACATAACCCAGCAGTTCCTCAGACCAGGCGAACGAACATAAAGACCAATAAAAGGATGGCAAAAGCAGAAGCGCAATGCCGTAGCATTGTGAGGAGAAGAAGCCACAGAGGGCTCACGCCTTGGTATGGCCACCCCACGCCCCCATCCAAAGGGAAGTGTGTGAAGAACGAGCTTGCTTGCTTGTGGGGACTCGCTGGATGCGGGTCGCTTCTATCCGGCCCATGTGGAAATCTATTGAGGAGGCCTGTGTCCTGTAGTGGACGTCCTATAGCTGAAATGATGAAGCAAATATCGTATTTCCGACACAAAAAAAAACATAAATGAAATTAGATATATTATACTAAAAGGATGTAGGTAATAAGGAGGCTGAAAATTTACTCATCGGCTAAAATGGAGGTAACATTCAAATGAAAACGTTAGTCATTTATCATTAACAGTCTCATACATAAAATAGAACTCAGGCTGCACTTGATTCAGTGTTTCCCGCCATCCAACTCCAGATTGTGCCCGCAACGCCGCAACTTCCGGCTTCCGGTGGTTGCCTGCGCCTGCGCGGATGTGACGACATAGCAGCCTACTTCCTCTTTGCAATCAAGAGTAGTTAATAAGTTATATGATATTATTAATTTGAAAAGAACAAGTTTCATTCGATATACATTTTAAGGCTGACCAGAAGTATAAATTGGGCCATAGTGTGAAATTGTATTGTGCAAATAATAAAGCAATTTTAAAAAATCTGTCAAGTGTAAGTCGGACTCGCGCACCGAGGGTTCTGTACAAGTACATAACCATTGAAAATTTTGCGTCTATGCAATTTAAAAACGCATTAATATCTATATTAATAATATCTATCTTCCGTCAATTTTAAAGTTATTTGTTAAACATTCGTCCACTGCCGGGTATAAATCTATTTTTTTGTTTTGTACAACTCCTCTACACAAGTGTCCCTACAGTCTTTAACCATTCGAAAACCGTTATATTCCAAGTTGGTTCAAAAGATTTATTGTACATTTCCGCTTGACCCGTTTCAGCTCCCCGTTTAAATATTCAAAAATTAAAACTGGGTGCTTCGGGCAGCTGAAAACTTGAGTAAATCTTCCTTTCCGGCCGCGGGGGCGGTGCGCCGCGGTGCCGGCTACTTCTCTAATCAAAACCGACCCGATCCTTACGAATATTAATGCTACGGCTGGAGAGAACCAACGCAAACTGAACAAACACTATAAGCCACCTTTCCATGCCTTATTTGGTAAGCAGCAAGCCTGGTAAGCATTTTTTGTTTAAGAAATGTTTGATTAAAAAAATTAGCATTTATGGTGGGTCAGCGTTTTAACAGCCTTTTTTTTTCGTCATGATCATCTCAGCAAATACTATCGAAGTGGGTAGGCCCAGGTAAACTTTTTATAAAAGCAGTCTCGAGGCTGAGTCTATACTCCGTTTTTTTTAGATGTGAAAATTTGGTAAACAAAAGGTCGTCAACATTTGT
The DNA here is from genome assembly GCA_947034925.1 of Eudemis profundana. Taxonomy (NCBI): domain Eukaryota; kingdom Metazoa; phylum Arthropoda; class Insecta; order Lepidoptera; family Tortricidae; genus Eudemis; species Eudemis profundana. The sequence goes on from OX344798.1 coordinate 11,788,317, forward strand.
AATTATCAATGAACAATATGTCGGTGACCCTCGTTCTTCTACGTATCTCCTCATTTCTGATTCGATCCCGCAGAGAAACCCCGAGCATAGCCCTTTCCATAGCCCGTTGAGCGACTCTGAGCCTATTCATAAGGCCTATAGTGAAGCACCACGTCTCGGATCCATATGTAATCACTGGCAACACACACTGATTGTATACTTTCGTCTTAAGGCACTGAGGTATTTTGGACGAAAAGACGTTGCGGAGTTTCCCGAACGCTGCCCATCCGAGTTGGATTCGACGATTGACCTCCTTCTCGAAGTTGGACCTACCTAGTTGGACTGTCTGTCCTAGGTATACGTACGCGTCAACAACTTCAAGAGCCGAGTTCTCAACCATAACGGGAGTAGGCACAACATGGACATTGGACATAACTTTCGTCTTGTCCATATTCATTTTTAGGCCCACTCGTTGGGAGACTCGATTGAGGCCTTCGAGCATCGTGCTGAGTTCCTCCATCGACTTTGCCATGACCACGATATCATCGGCAAACCGAAGGTGAGTGATGTACTCGCCGTTGACATTGATGCCTAGTCCTTTCCATTCCAGCAGTTTGAAGGCGTCTTCCAAAGAGGCCGTAAACAGTTTCGGAGATATAACATCTCCCTGTCTTACGCCTCTTTTCAAGGGAATCGCCTCCGAATTCTGTTCCTGTACTCGGACCGACATAGTGGCGTTTTTGTACAAACACTTCAGCACTTCGATGTACCGATAGTCAATACGGCACCGCTGGAGAGCCTCAAGCACCGCCCATGTTTCAACCGAATCGAAGGCTTTCTCGTAGTCCACAAACGCTAAGCAGAGTGGCAAGTTGTACTCTTCGGTCTTCTGTATAACTTGCCGCAGCGTATGTATGTGGTCTACGGTACTGTAGCCTTTTCGGAACCCAGCTTGTTCGGGAGGCTGGAAGTCATCAAACCTGCGTTCGACATAGTTAAACGGATAAGCTTGTTGAAGTGGCAATGGGCAGGGCATATAGCACGTAGAACAGATGGCCGATGGGGCCAAAAGGTTCTCGAATGGAGACCACGAATCGGCAAGCGCAGCGTCGGACGTCCACCAACAAGATGGACAGATGATCTGGTTAAGGCTGCTGGCTCACGGTGGATGCAGGTTGCTTCCAACCGAATTAAGTGGAAATCTATGAGGGAGGCCTATGTCCAGCAGTGGACGTCCTATGGCTGAAATGATGATGATGAATGATGAATGAACAATATAAAAGTATATGATATTTATTATGTCGTTTTCTTTGTCCGATATTAATTCATTAGTTATAAGCCTAAAGTACCCACTTGGTAGGCCAAGCCAAGGCACAGTAATATAATGTATACTTAAAAAAGATTTTCGACATACGTGCTCATAAAGTGACTCTATAGTTCATACCGGTTAACAATAGACTCTAGAGGGACACAGAAACAGGGATTCCAAACATTTTCTGTAAAGTTGTAATAATATTTATATGATGTAAAATTGTAAGTAAGTAAAACAGTTTATCAAACCATAGAATGAACTTTCACCTCTTCTTCTGACTCTCTTCTCTTCTCACTGCCCCACAGAATCACTCATATTGAATGTTACAAATAACTATTCACCAATTACTTAGGAATGACAAACAATAATATATACAGTATACATTTAAAAAAAAATACAAATTGGATATAACTATTTGATAGTACAATATCATAATGACAGCTCTGAGCTGTCTCATATATTGAGCGTTGCTTATCTCTGGCTCTTTGGGTATTTTATACGGGCACTTTTTTTATTTTCAGCCAACCAAAAAGTATGGACATCACCCATATTTTATTTTTGAGCACCTACTTCAGAAATGTCATTTATTGAATGTCAACCTAAAACCGGCACTATAAAGAACCTATTTTTTCTTCTGTCTATTCCTATACGGAACAGACTGTAATTTCATTATTCTTATGCGCGCGACGCAGCTTATTACACACACACACTTTTTACTTTGATAAATCACAAAATAAATACAAAAACAGAAGTTCTAAAGATTTATTATTATTCGCAACTGTGTTGCAAAACTGATCATAACGACAACGACGTTTAAAAACCTGACCATAATTTCAAAACCTCTGCCTCTTTGGGTATTTTATGGTGCAACATTTCTACAAATGATTAAAATAATAGGCAAAAAATGAATCTGATTTTTGCTTTTAGAATAATGTATAAGTAAAATAAAAGAAATATGTTTTTTTCTTCATTTGTTAATTATGTAAATTGCAAACGTACATAAAAATCAAGTATTCACTATCAAATGAAATTAATTGCACAATGTACCTGATAAAATACCTCAAGTTGACAGATGTCAACTTTGTTTACCAAATTTTCACATCTAAAAAAAACGGAGTATAGTTTGATCAAAGTTATGGCGGAGTACTCCTCAATTGTGGTTAACAATGATAAGACAATAATGACGTTGAACCAAGCGGTCAAAATGCCTGGAGCCCGTCACCCGTTTACATTTTTATGTGTACTACGGTATTCGGTAATAACCACATTTCTACTTAGAAAACCCGACCGCGGTGCACTTTAAAAGTGCATAAAATCCGCGATTTTGTTGTTCATTTTAACGTACTATATACACCGTGGGTACGAGTTACCCGACAAACTTTAACCACGTTTTCCTGATGGTATTACAAGTAAATAACGATATATCCACATAGGTCGAATTTTGTCATTTTACATTAATAGTCTTATGGAACAAAATAAATCAGTAAATTCAGCCCCTCGTTATAAAAATGTCCTTACTGGAGGAAAAGTTATCAAAAAGAAAAAAAAAGCTAAAATGGAAACGAAAGGTAATTTTTTTGGCCTCGTAGTAGCTTACCTTCAAATACTGTGAAGGTTAATTGCTGTTTAGTTATAGTACATTACACAACTAGGGTGGTAATACAAAGAAAGGCCGAGATCGCAGAAGTTTGCGGCCCGAGCTGCAAGCGAGGGACGTAAATATGCGATCAAGGGCTTTCTTTATTACCTCCCGTGTTGTGTACATCATTTTATGTCTTATGGCCAGGTGTGGCATAAAAGGATTTTAAAAAATTAGTAAAACTATCTTAGTCACTTTTATTAGGGCTTGTTACACACTTGGGAGTTTTCATTTAAAAAATAATGAATATCTCTGAAAGTGTTGTGTTTTTCGACTATAAATCACATAACTTTTTTTACTCCTAATAGTTGTTAGAATCTATAGTTAAAGTTTATCGGGTTACTCGTACCCACAGTGTATATACCCAGTGACACTCGCGCTATCAAGGCGAATCTAATGATGTATCATTTATCAAAATCGGTTGTGCCGTTGAGTAGTTACGAGCGGACATAGAAACGGACATACATACATACAGGTCAAAAACTTTCAAACTTCTACACATCCAAATTTCTAAGCATTTAAATGTGTTCAAAACATATTTCTGACATCGACTGTTCAAAACTACACGATTTCACAATGAAGGTGAATCGGTCGGTTTTCCATACAAACTAAAAGGTTCATTGTTTGCTTCTAAGGCATCAATTATTTTGTTTTATAGCTTGATCATTGATCAATTTCAATGGCGCGAAATGACATGAGAACTCTCTAAAATAATTTTATCAAAAATCGTTTTGTTTCAAATGATGCTGATTGATGGCGTTGACCTTAAAGGCCCAATTGCACATTAATCCTGTGTTGTTTTTTTGAGCAATGGAAGAAAATAACGATTTTTTCTTTGTTTGCATTGAGGAACAACTCGAACCACCTTAAAGATAGACAGTGTAGTAAATGAGACAAATAATGATGGATTAACTTTAGATCTAGATTTCGGTTACGTATTTCAAGAAAAACAGGGCATAAGTATAAAGGATTCAGGGAGTTTTGGATGCGGATCCCTGAAAAAGAACACTATACAATTGCCAATTTTAGTTTTATGGTACAGTCGCCGACAGTGATTACTCGTATGATAAAACAGGGCATGCATAAATATGTGACACAACTGTATTCTATTTCTAAAGCACCTTATTGCTTTAGAAATAGAATAGAGACGTGTCAGATAAGTATTGGGTATCCCTTATTTTGCGAAAAGCCAAACTGAGTAACGGAGAAATGCCCCTAAACCAAAATTCAGCACATTCTGCATGTGAACGGAAACCCGTGCCGACTGCATCCAAACTTTCTCATACTAACCGGTTGAGCTAAGTTTGCACCTCGTTTCCTTATATCAAATAGAGAATCAAATGAAAGATTTGATTGCCAAACCGTTTTGTTTTAAAAACGTGTAGTTTTTAGGGCTCCGTACCAAAATGGTAAAAGGGGAACCCTTATGGTGCAACTCTGTCTGTCCGTCCGTCTGTCCGTCTGTCCGTCTGTCCGCCTGTCCGCCTGTCCGCCTGTCCGCCTGTCCGCCTGTCCGCCTGTCCGTCTGTCCGTCTGTCCGTCATACTTAATACGTAATACTTACCAATTTTTAATGATATCCGAAATATTACAGGAAAAATATAACGGTTTTCCTAACTTGCATAGTTTTTTAGAAATTTACAAAAATCGTAACACAAACTTATTTTGTCAGTTAGTCAACTAACCGCAACCTATGGTCGTTGTATGGGGACAACAGTTTTCCAACAGCAAAGTTAAGTTTGTCTCTCAATACCGTTTATTTGGAACTATTCACATAATATCTACTTACAAGTTTGTACGGAACCCTCGGTGGGCGAGTCCGACTCGTATTTGACCGCCTTTTTTTATTTTAACTGACTTGCAACTGACCTCAGTAGTGCTCAAATAAGCGATTAAGGGGCCAAAGATGTAGCTTGCCGGTTCAGTAAAATAATTAGCTGGTTTCCTTGCGGTGGTTTTTAACGTACGTAACGCGCAGTTGATCAATCCAGTATTCTTCATCGTTTCATTTCAAAATAGAATATAAACGGTAATTTTTGTCTACGTTTCTATATCCGGCTGTCTAGCATAACTGGCAACTCGTTAGTTGCGCGACAGAGCATGATCTGTCACTGTCACTCTATATTGAGTGGAAAGAGATAGATAGTAGTCGCGCGACAAGGAATCACGTGTCACAGTTATGCTAGAAAGACAGAGGGTAGTATGGTGCTAACACTAAGTTCACTGATTTCAGTATTCAGATGGTATTCAGTATTGCGTTTGAAAGACGAAACGAAGAAAGAAGCAGGTAACGCAGATTTTTAATCTAATATGAAACGTTGTGTAGTAGGATAAACAATAGTTATCCATTTATTGTAAAACAAAGAACAATTGAATCTGAGTCATTTAAATTCAAAAGCATAAAGGGTGTTTAGTTAATTTGAAGCAGCCAAATCGCCCGCCAAAACAAAATGAATTCTAGAGCAATTAGTAAAGGTTACTCAGTCACAGCCAATTAATAAAACAGCAATATCATTGATCTTAACTTATGTATACACTATAATATTGTCTTCTGTTTCCGCGATTATCACTCATAGTAATAAAACAACTTAAACGGATTAAATCTACCCGATTGAGTCTACCCGCGACCACGAACGCTGAAAAGGGTTACAAAACGTCGGGACTTAAAATGTAGTAATTAATATACGCGATTTAATCCGTTTAAGTTGTTTTATTATTATGTATACACTATTAAGCAATAAAAGAACCTCAAATATAATAGATACAATATTTTGCTGAAAGGTGACTTTATTTTGATTTAAAAAATAATTGAAACTGCATTCAAAGTTTTTTTCAAAAATCACCTGCCTGAACCAGGAGCCGAACTCACCAAATAAAAATAAAACAATTTTTAATTTTACTATACCGTTCGAAAGAGTTTCTCATATATAAGATTTTTTTTTAAATAACACAGCATCTTAAACAAAAGGCAGACTATGAAAGTTAACATTTAAATTTTCATTATTACGTATTGCATGGTATCGTATGCGATTTTTTCAAAAATATTTGCAATCTCCAATGTTTTGCAGTTCCAATTATTTTTTTTAAATGAAATAAAGTCTTCTTTCAGCAAAATATCCCATCTACAATATTTAAAGTACTTTCCCTTCATGTCCCATAGTTTTGGGACAGCCTGTATACTTATTAAACGGAAAGATATTTGCCAAGTATCAACACTAATATTACCTAATCTTCTTGCTTGTGATGTTGCCATATGCATTCTTTTAAATAAAATATATTTTCTACTCCTGTAACTTTTATCAGTCTTTTAGTTGGTCACGAACACTTATATAAGAACATCCATAATATGAGTTCAGAGAAGTCTATACTCTATTCCCCATAAAAGCACTTGTGTCTTTATAGTCGCAAAAAGATACTGCTAGCAGCCACAGACTTCTAAATCTAGGTTAAACTTAGGTCAAGGATTACGCGTTCAATACTAACTTTACAATAAAAATGCACAACTAACAACTTAACAGACAAATAAATTCCTGCGGTTTTTAAGAAAAACAAAACTTTCCGAACTAAATTCGTTGATGCCGACATAAAAAAAATGTATTTTTAATATCGTCACTGCGTGTCACTAGCGAGTATACGTCAAATTAAAAACAAAGTTTACCATAGACACATACTTATTCTTATTATATTGTCAGTCATATGTCATATTTGCCTTGTTTGCGCGCTTTGTTTAATTTTGTTTTTTTATAGTTTAAAACCTAGTCGTAGAAAGAGTATTGTATGCTACGTTGTATAATTAAGTCAAAAAACGCTCATGGCGTTTCTATTTGCAATATTCGCCGCCGCGGTGGCTCGTATTGCAACCCACGCCATTCGCATTTTTTGACCCTACTTAAACTGTTGCATAAAATACTACTTCGACCTCCGCAGACTTAGCGTAGACGCACTCCAACTACGACGTACTACTTTAAAAATATCTCTAAAAAGGTTATTGAGTATCTGAAAAATGAAAAAGTGAAAAAGTGATGTCCAAATTAATTAAACGTCAGATAAGTCAATTGTCAATTTGATTGACACTAATATTACTCAAACAAAATGAATAGAATTTTATCTTCCTTATTAAAAAATAGTATAGCTCATGTGTTCAAACGTTCACTCCGTGTAACAAATAACTTATCAAACGATGAATCAGGCAAAGGGAAAGATGCAAGCCAAGAAGATCCAGTTAAAGCGATGCAGGTGAAGAAAGGGATGGCTCTGCAGCCGATTGAAGTAAAAGCTTGGACCCTGAGGAAACATAACAACACAGTCCGGCAACGGCTGTATGAATTTGGCTTATATGTTGCAGCATGCCTGCCAAAGTTTGTACAAAAAATTCAGATGACGTATACGGACGAGCTTGAGATCTTGGTAGCTCCGGAGGGTATGTTCTGTGTCTTGAACTTCATGGCGTATCATCAAAATGCCTGTTTTAGTGAATGTTCCTACGTGACAGCAATTGATGTGCCTAGTCGTGTGTATAGATTTGAAGTGGTATACGTAATCCGCAGTCTCAGATTCGGGTCTATTGCTAAAGTGAAAACTTACACCGATGAACTAACACCTTTACGATCGGCGTACGAGATATGGCGTGGCGTTAATTGGTTCGAACGAGAGACATACGACATGTTTGGCATTATTTTTACCCATCATCCTGACTTGAGAAGAATCCTAACTGACTACGGGTTTAAGGGTCATCCGTTACGCAAAGATTTCCCTCTCGTTGGATATACGGAGGTTCGATACGATGACGAATTGAAGAAGATCGTGTATGAGCCGGTAGAATTTGCTCAAGAATATAGATATTTCCATTTGGAATCTCCCTGGACGTATTATAGAGAATTTCACGAGGGATACAATTGTCCTCCCGATCAACCTAAAAAAACTTAAGCTATCCCTGTTATAGATACATTGAAATTTCTTGTAAACTAAATTATACGTACCATTTTCTGTTTCACTGTTTGTCTTTTTACCCGACTGCGGCGAAGCCCAAAGGAGGGTAATGTGTTTGACCTGTATGTATGTATGTATGTATGTATGTATGTATGTATGTATGTATGTATGTATGTATGTATGTATGTATGTATGTATGTATGTCCGTTCCTGTGTCCGCTCGTAACTACTCAACGGCACAACCGATTTTGATGAATGATACATCATTGGATTCGTCTTGATGGCGCGAGTGTCACTGGGTATGAAGTTCGTTAAAATAAACAAAATGGCGGATTTTATGCACCTTTAAAGTGCACCGCGGTCGGGTTTTTTATAGTAAAAATATTTTTACGTATTTAATCGAATTCTTAGCCCCTTAAAACAGACTGGATTGGAGAAAGTTACTCCACGAGGTCAAGACGCGGCAAAGGGCTGTAGAACCTCAGGTGAGGATGATGGTGATGATGATGATATTTATGATAAGGTAAATGCAAAGAAAGGATTTGAGGACGAGAACTTGTGTGAGACGACTTATAAAGAACTCAATAATTTTTTCTTGTATGCTATATTCAGATTTTGCATCCATTATTTGCCTTGCGGAACTGACAAATCAACTGCTACCTTACGACAACCAATTAAAAGCTTCAGGGAATCTTTTGTGGGATTATAATCAAAAGAAGTCATTTAGGCGAGCATACATAGCCCTAGATAGCGGCCATTCTACCCGTGACCGACCAGATGACGGCCTTTCTAACGCCTCAATTAATAACTTTGGAAATTAGCGGCAAGCGGCTAATTATTCTATCTCCATTTCATTAAGTTAGTTGCCTCATAAATAGCCTGGGTCAAGAAAATTACATTTCGATTCCTCGTTATACCTAGGAAAGCTATGATAAGTTTTTATTTTTTTACTTAGGTTTCCGTAATATTGCTTATAGCGTGCAGAAATTTATTAAGGTACTTTTATAAAATATGCTTAAGGAATAAGACGCGATCTATATTTTTGTGGCACAGGGTTACTATTTCTTGAAACTTTTAAAGGTTTTCAATCGAGAATATGATAAAAGTAGTAATAATATCTAGCAACGGTAATCCGGTAATCAAATTTAAGCTCACCAACGTTTAAAACTCAAATATAACTATTATATACTTTAATAAGTACTTGTAAGTACTTATTAAAGGTTAGTTTGGTGAGGCTAAAATTTGATTAAATTCTATATTATGAAAAACAAGTAACGCAATAGATGTTATAACGAGACTTCTGGGTAACAAACTAAGAGTCTATGCACACGGCGTCTTTTAAACGCGCGGTCAACACCGTGTCGTAGCACTGACTCTATTTATTTTTAGGGCGTTAAAGCGACAGCGCAAAGAAACGCGCGTTGACGGCGCGTTTAAAAGACGCCGTTTGCATAGGCCCTAAGAAATCTACTTTTGGCTCCTGAATGAAAACTTGAAAAGATTAGGTGAATAGGACAAATCGCGCCTATTTGGGACCAATGTGTGTGAGTCAACTTCAAGAAGTTGCTGCTTCTCGATTTTATCATTGCATCTTCTATACGCAGATGTGGGTATCTTTCATAACGCCCGAAAATTGCTTGCCTAAGTAGCTGCATGCATGCTTACATGCATACTCTATGGCTTGCTTACATGCAGTAGGTAGTATCTGCTTCTAAAGGGTGTATTGAACAAATCATGTTAATAGATATACAGGATAGCTTGAAAAAGCAGCTACAAAAAAACCTACAAGCTAACAGCAGCTCAAAAGAGTTGCTTTGCCCACGTCGTAATTTTTTTTTCAGCCTAAAAATATTTTCACTTATTTACATTACAATACAATAAGTAATTCTTAATAATTTTACGCAAATATATTTTTTCCTTCCATCAATGTTGTCTGTAGTAAGGTCAAGTAACATTACCCACGTGAAAAGTGTGTACCTATAATCGTATGAGTGTGTTTTCCAACCTTGACTATCTCATTCATAAGGGGTTATACCCAAAGTCACTGAAGCGTAGCATTATTACGATAAAAAGTGCCAAAGGAAGGGTAATCTCGAAGGACATAATGCACATTTTACGTCCCTCTTCCGTAGAAAAGGACAATTTTTTTATAATGAAAATGACTACTGCCCTACTCCTATTAATAACTCTCTAAGGTAGTGGACTCATGAACATCAATTTTAAATCTGCAACTTCCAGGAATCCTTAACTTTCTTAGAGTTCCATTGGCTTCATATCCTTCACGGCGGACAGCTGCGTAAGAATAACGGCGGAGCGGAGGACTGAATGAACAATCGTCGGCAGTGTGTGCCGCGCTCGAGCCGCACCGAGCCGCTTCGCTCCCGCGGGACTGAACTTATGACGCGCAAACTTCACTATGTAAATAAAATATTATCGGACATGCATAGTTTGAAAATGGAATAAGGTAAGTTTTACGTTTTTTTTTATTTCGCTGTTATAGTTTAGTTGGAATTTTAGTTTTTTATTCATGTTTCGAACCGCAAAACTTTTTAGTTAGATTTTTAGTGGTCGAAACTTTTTATTATTTCATACTGTTATTTCGATGCCCATAAGAGAGTGTATTTACTGTCTCTATTTGAAAAGAAAATGTTTTATTTTATTTATTATTTGGAAATTAGTTTTTTTTAGTACCTATATTTTTATTTTATACTTAGCTATTATTTATTTATTAAATGCATGCAACTTGTGCACCTATCTTTTCAATTTCGTTTATTGTTGTATTGTTTATATATTTTTTCGTTTACTTATTTTTAGTTTTGTTAACTTAATTATACAGAATTTAAATCCAAGAAGGCTAGAAAAAAATATAAGAGCTATAATTTTATATATGAAGAAACTTTTTTTGTCTCTTCATTGGTTTTAATGTGGGCAATTTACACCACACCTTAAAAAACAAAGATACGGAAGTCAAGGTAGATAGCAGAATTGAGGGCATTTTCTGAGTGTACGGTGGACGAATGGTTGAGTCGCTGGGCCGGAAATCGAGAGGTACCGGGTTCGATTCTCGGTCTGTACACAGGCGAGTGCCATTTAGTTTTTCTGTGTACTTTGATTTCCTGTATCTATATATGTAGCTTTAATTTTTTTTTTCGGAATTCTTTTCCGGTCTCAGTTAATTAATTTCTTGCGAGCAACATTTGTGTTTCTTTTTAATTAACCAAAATAACTTTCACTTCTTTTTTATCATCATCAAGAAAATAAAGTATGAAGCAAAATCAATACAAACGAACCACAAATTTAAAGCAATTAAATCATATTGAACACACTTATTAGACGGTTAGGTAACTTACATTAGGGTGGGAGTACACTACATATAAATTAAACCACTTGGCGCAGTAAAACACTGTCTTCTATTTCTACTAGAGTCCGATCGAAATTTCGGTTTCGGTTTCGGCCTAGTTTCGGCAAAAAAACGGGTTTCGGCTTAGTTTCGGTTTCCGCTGCCATCCGGCCAAAAGTAAAAATGGATTTGAGGGGGTTCGTGGTGTGATCGGACAAACTTTATCATCAAAAAAAAAATAAAAAACATACAGACGAATTGAGAACCGTCCTTCTTTTGGAAGTCGGTTAAAAACACAGATAATTTGTTTGAAATAAGAAGTTATAATATGTTATAAGTAATGATTACTCTAAATATCGTAAACTTAATGATTAATATGTTATTTAACAACTAAGACAGACTGATTATGATTGTCATTTATTTCTTCCCACGAAAACATGACCTTATATGGAAATTTCGGTTTCGGTTCTGGTTTCGGCCGAAACTGAAATCAAAGCCGAAATTCGGTTTCGGTTTCTGCCGTGAAAAGTAGTTACGATCGGACACTAATTTCTACTTTTACCGGAATGGGGAAGAGATTCCAGTAATTAGCGTCATTCTTCCCACCGCAAGTAGCTCTCGAACTAATAGACGTACAAATATCAGTTCCGGAAGTTAACTCGAGTTTAACACGTTCCCCGTTAAATTAAAAGCGTTCCGTTAAAGTGCTTTCACACTGCAGCAGAGTAGTAAAAAAATTTGGTAAATCTTTAATGATACATATTTTATAACGACATATGACAAATTCGATATAATTACTTGTACAGGTAACTGCAAAATCAAATGTTTCAAAATAACCAACTTCAAACAAATTTGTTCAATTAACAAATGCACGAGTTAGGCGCGTTTTTTCCAAGATTCTATCACTTCATCAGATCCTAGTCTGACGATATGATCTATGGTTATGTCTAATTGAATTGAACCAAGTGATAAGCATACACTTTCCAACAAAAAAATATTTTTCCAAATTGGTCCTATCGTCTTTGAGTAATAGGGGAACAATACATTAAAAAAGGATTAGGACGAATTGAGAACCTACAGCTTTTTGATGTAGGTCAAAAATAATTTTCTAATAATACCTATTAAAATAAAAAAATATAAATTATATATCATATATATAGGTATAGGTATAGTAAGAATTATCTAAGGTGTCCCAATGTTTGTAAATAGAATGAAGAAACGTTCGGACGCCTTATATAATTCTTACTATATTTATTTTGTTCAATATGTTTAGCCCGGAGAGCCGTAGGAAGCGCAGGTTCGAATCCTGTCCGAGACAAATAAATAAAAACAAAAAAATAAATAATTTTAAATTGTTTCTCCTCTAGTAAAAATATTTAGAATTCGCTGGCAGTCGCTAATGCTATAATAAAAATTATATTTTTCTAGTATAAATATACAAACCAATAGTAATTAACTTATAGTAATTATCTGATTAGTAAGTCATTATTCCAACACTTATTTTATATTAAACCCCTGGGCGCATAACATTTCTCTTTACAAACAAATGTACAAACTATTAAATAATTTATTAATTTATATATATATTGGAAGCCCTACATGTATGACAGTTTAGAACGGATGGAACGCCCTTCGTCTTAAGGGTAGTTCTCTGCGACTAAAAAGTCGCACCAATCGCATCATTACCATCGCCACATTATAGATGAGCTCCGTATAAACTATGGAGTCGTTTTTGGTTATCTTGTAGAAGTCGCGTGCCTCTGCTATTTTTATCATAATGATCCTGATTGCTTTTATAAAACCGCCAATAATAGTGGCGATGGTAATGACAAAAAAATCGCGGTATAAAATCGCAGAGAACTACCCTTAAGGTGATTCGATTCGGTTGGTTCTCTATATGACTACGGAACCTTAACAAAAAAAGGGAGTCAATATGCTTCCACGACATCACTCATGGTTGAAATGTGTTTAATTTTATAGCTGGATGCATTTTTTCTACGCAAAACAACATAAGTTTAAAAAAAACAAAATTAACGTGTAGTCGGCCATTTAAAGTCAGCGCCATCTAGTAGCTTAGTATTTGAAACCGAACGTTTTTTACTAAAAATATTTTATTTTTGGCTTTTTGATAGTTCTCGTGGCGCTTTGCGCAGACAAAGCTATAAAACACATTTCAAACATAATTGATGCCGTGGCGTGGATGCGAGTGATCGGGTTCTTTTGGTTTAGGTACATAGAAAACCGACGGACTCGAATCACAAGGTAAACTAGGATTGTTAGCGGTGTGCAGTGTAATATCACCCTATTCTACTACTGACGCCGACGCAGCGCCTTGTTGATTAACGATCAAATTAAGGTCATTTGATAAATATCCCGTCTAAAAATTTTCTTTTTGTTTACGCCTTTACAAAGTTCCGACAGTAAGGACGGTAAACAGATCGTTTATATTGTTACCGTGTGTTAAAACGGTTGCCAATGGGACTTTTCGTTTTGTTGTTGTTTTATTTGATGTCTAGGTCATAAAAATAAATATAATTCATTGAATAATTCCCAACCACTTCTTTAGTACTAATTCAATAAATTTATAATTAAATGATTTGTGGTCGGTATATTCGCCCATCAACCTACAATTCGCTAGCACGCATTACTGTGGTTTTAGCTATCGTGTTAGGCAGTTTTTGGTCTACCAAGCCTCTGCCTAACAGTGTTTTACACATTTAGATATACATCAATGTACAAAAATCCCCAGTTGTGAAAAAACCGATCGCTTTTAACTGACTTGACAAAAAGGAGAAACTTCAGGTTGGTTGTATTTCTTTTTTTATGTTTGCTACTTCAGAACTCGGTCGTTTATAAACCGATTAGATTTTTTAAAATAGTTGAATACTTCCATAGCTACTCCAATATTTTAAGGGCACCGTACCCCAAAAAAAGGAAATCCTTATAGGATCACTTTGTTGTCCGTCTGTAAAGCATAGACCCTTTTTCTCAAGAACGCGTAAAAATATCAAGCTGAAATTAATATTAAATACTCAGGTCCGCAAACGCTTGAAGAAATGAAAAAAATCAAAGTTCTAAGTCAACGCAATCAAAAAAAATACGGCCGTTTACGCTGCATATTTTGACGCTCATGGAGGAATCAAATCCTCGAGGGTACTTACCGTTGACCTAGAATCATGAAATTTGGCAAGACGTCAACGTGGCAACGTCAAGAAGCAGAAGTTAATAAAAACCAAAAGCCGAAAATTTGTAGTTACCTACGAGTTCATCATAAAAAAGCCCTCTTTTAAGACTGCCTAATGTAAAGGGCGGGCAACTACAGACCCCTATACTGAGCATGTCCCGAAATGTTCTAGGCCGTTTTTATAGGATCTCGTGAATTTGCTTTTTTATAAATTATTAACGTAAACATTTATTCGTCGATTGCGTTTTCATCTTTTGTACTTATTTATAATCAATCAAAAACTCTATTATCGTTTTTTAATACATTTCTATGGGCGGTCTTTGCACGTTGCGTCCGCAAGTCTTATTCCTTTTAGTATCTATTTTACCTAAGTACGTATCGGATCGTGGTAATTTTAGAAATTAGAAACGAATATATATTTAATTATTAGTTTTAAACAACTCAGATTAATTACTTGTTAATCAAATAAGTCAAATGGCGCTTTTTAATATTTTATCCTCAAACCGAAAAATAAACCAGCACGCAAAAAAACTTTTGTTTGACTGAACACAGAAAAAATCTTGTTATTCTTTGTATTGCCAATTAAATGTTTTACGGTAATTTCTTTGGGGTGAAAAAATCTAATTTAGATATGTAATAAACTTGCCTTTTTTAAAATCTTTAAATACTTTTTGAATATTATGTAATAAATATAACATATATATTAGATAAAGTATTATTGTTTACTTTATGATACCAAACCGAACAGTAAGAGATAGTCACAGTTAACTTTATTTGAAATCCCTATACAGATGCTATGTACCTATAACAAGTTTACCGGTCGGTATGAAATTTCCGACGGCGTTTGTAAACTTAGTTTCCACGTCCAAGTTGTTCGTAGAGCTCCGAGACGCGCTCTAAGACAATGTACATCAATGTAGTGGAAAATATTGTTAGTTACTATTGTGAGGTACCTCACTCGCGGGAATTATGTTCTGTACTATCATTGTGAACCTAACGACCGGCAAGTTTGATTAAAATAGAGGTCGCGCGTTTATTTAAAGGGGTACTATTATATTGGGTTACCTTTGTTTTATCAAAATATGTTTGAATAATTATCACTTTCCAAAAAAAATTTCACAGAATTTCATTTCCCAAATAATCGTTTGCCAAATTAACTTTTCACAAATTGTTGTTACGCAAACCTGATGTTTGGCACATGAATATTTAGGCAATGTTTCGCTTACCAACTGGTACTTTGACCAAATTTCATTTAGTCAAATGTTTTAGTTGGCATAACATATTTTACGCAAAAAAAAAAGAAAAATAATTTGTATCGTCAATATTCAATTTAATATTCTGGCAGCAGTTCATTTTTATTAGAGGTCACAGTTCAAACCAAACCTAACCTAGTGTTCCGGTAGCAGTTCAGTTTTGTTGGGGGTCGCAGTTCTAACCTAACCTAACCTACTGTTTTGGTAGCAGTTCGTTCTTTTTGGGGGACGCAGTTCAAACCCTAACCTAACCTAACCTAACCTAATTACCTAATTGAATCTTTTTATTGAGTTTTTTTTAATGCGGGTAGCTTCGCCCCCCGAGCCCCCCTTGTGGGGGGCTTCGCCCCCCCGTCCCCCCTTTACCCTACTGTTTATGAAAGAAATCCGATTTTTGACTTTTTATGTTTTGTCATCATAACAATTCATTTGACTAAACTTTTATTGACAAATATTTTTTTGCCTTAATAAAGCATTTGCTAAAAGATCAAATGCCGAAATGTCATTTTCCGTATTAATATTATGCTGAATAAAAATTTGACCAAACGAAAATTTGCGTACCTATTATAATTATGCCAAAGATTGCATTGGCAAAAAAAACAGTTGCTAATATTTGTTTGGGAAATGAAATTTGACCAAAATAATTTTGGCAAAACGGCAGGATCCCTATTATCCCTATAATATTATTGCTATCTGGATAATTTTTTCTTAAATACAAACCAATAACTGACGCCTACTATATCTATCTATCCATCCCTTATGCACCCACTGCTTAGTCTACTAGGGGGGGGGGGGCTCTAAGTCTATCCCTTATCACACCACTAGGTCCTGTGCCTGTCTCTTTAACCAATTAGTTATTGTATGGAATATGTAGACTAACAATTTGGCCGGTGCCGCAGTCCTGTTTGATAACATTACCCACTATTCAGTTTTGCTTATTCCACCTCACAGTCTCCCTCAGTCTGTTACCCTGGCAACTTATAGTAAATGGCTATGTGGGCCAAAGATGTACCTCACTGGTTCAGGATCAATCAGTTCATTCAAGGAGAACAGACGTAGAAAACGGCATTTGTTGGTAAATCCTGCGCACTGCCATTTTACTACTCTTGACTTCATGCCTTGGCTCACAATCGAAATCGCTTGACAGTAAGATTTTATCTAGCGAGTCATGATAAGCTTCAAACCAAATCTAACACTAAAAGTGCTTTCCGTATACTTTTTACGAGTTTATTAATGGACTAAAGAAAAGATAACGATATACTCGATACGGCATTAAGCGTTCAATCACTTTATCCTGTACACGTGGAAGGAATTTGATTTTATAATAGGTACAAATAAAATGGATTAATACATTCAGATTATAGTATCGAAGGTAATATTTGAATTATTATCCTAAATACCAATAAACTGTAAGATCCGCCTCACAACCGAAGGGATTCCCCCAAGGCAGGTGTAGCGTAATCCAGAGAAGTAATACAAATTCAAAACTCCGCACCCAAATAAATCACGAGTCCGCTTATAACCCCGAATTCGCAGTGATTTTAAAAATTATTGGAACATTTTCAATCGAACCCGGGATTATGTTCTGATACCGCTGTCATGCAGTAAATTTTTATCGTGTTTAATACCCTGATTATATTTGGGGCTGTCTCCCTTATCCATCTGTTATACTCGTATTACGAATATAATAAGCCTTTTCCGAGTTTTGTGGTCTATAGTATGATCTTTATGGGAACATTTTAACTTGCTTTAAACAAATTGTCTGGCCACCACTTATCGTATCATTGGTAACTACCTAATTCAATAGTTATCAATAATAAAATATTAATATCCTAAAATATTACCTAATAGTAGGAATTAACGATCAGGTAGACCGCGTTAATTGTTATAAAACTTATAACAAATATACCTATCAAGTGCTGAAATCTAAGACATGTAATATAGGTATTTTTTCACTCTTATGTGTAGGAAGGTAGGTATTTAAGAATTTTCATTACAACTACTAACTTCCTAAGTGATACAGCTAACATCCTAAATACAATAAATATTCGAACCCTTGTTGTAGAAAGTAAGAGCTCTTTCAATGCCGCTACTGAGACAACCATAAGCGCGAACGATAAAGTTCCAATATGGCGGTCACCATTTTCATACGGCCGTTACTACGCCTCGAATTTTTCTCAAGCATTATCACACTTGTGCGGAAAAGTAGTTACCGGTGCGCGATCGCATCCGCACTCATTTTATACATTTTCGGTCGACACTCACCCAGTGTAATGCCGATACGTGATACAAAGATGGCTGTCATATAGATATGTGGGGAATCATTATTGACTGATCGAATCGCAAAATCGTCGCGGAAGGGACCGGAATAGCTTTCCACGTGTCGTGACGCACGCCTCCTAATTGCCGTACTTGCAAATATATTGACAGTGTGGATTATACATTGTAGGGTGATGTTAGTTGATAGCATCTATAGGTAATAGTAGAAGAGACCGCTTAATGACGACCTTCCCTTA
The DNA here is from genome assembly GCA_947034925.1 of Eudemis profundana. NCBI lineage: Eukaryota > Metazoa > Arthropoda > Insecta > Lepidoptera > Tortricidae > Eudemis > Eudemis profundana. The sequence goes on from OX344798.1 coordinate 11,806,469, forward strand.
TAATGTTTCTTAATAAAACAAAATGTTTAAGCAATAAGAGGTAATAATATAGACTATTCACTTGGGTTTCCTTCCTTTATCTTGGTTTTATTTATGTATTTTTCTATTGATTGGCTTTTTTTAGAAAACGTATTTATGTTTACATACTGTATATTGTATTTATTTTCTCCTCTCATTATATACAAAATTATTTCATCCGGAAAAAGTATGAGGGAAGGTCGATATTAGAGAGGAGGAGGGAGTCGTGTCCAATGCGCGCAGCGACGTAGACGCATTGATGACTAATTAATTAATTAATTGCGGAATTAGCGCGGCACGGCCGCTGCTAATAGTTTTGAAACGATGAGTAAAACCGTCGTGAATAAGCTCCTCACCTTTCTGCTGCGGATACTGCGGGAAGATGAGTTGGACGCGGAGCAGGTGTGTTTGGCGAGCTTCAGTGCTACCGACATCTACGCAGCGAAGAAGGTGCTGTTCGAGTCCCTCGGGATCGCCGGCACAGTTATACCTCACCGGAGAGGAGACGAATCCGGAAAAAAATCCCTTAAGGACATCGTTGATGTTCTGAGGGAGCGAGAGAGCGACTTGCCTGAGTTCGTGGCGACGGAGGTCTCCAGATTGCCGTCCTGCATTCCAGAACATGTCGACGTGAGTGGCCTGCTGAAGGAAATCGTGGCCCTTAAAGCAGGCATGGCTGAAATTTTGAGAAAATTTGACGATTCACAGGCTACTATAGCCGAGTTACGCAAAGAAATCATCAGTTTGCGTAATAGTGCCCCAGAAACTCGGTCACCAGTGACGTCAAATTCCAAGAGTAATGACCGGGCGTCAAGTGTCGACTCGGTCAGTTTGCATGTTGCTGACACTGCGCATGCCGTTCCACTGCCCGCGTGCCCCCTCCGCGCCGGGCCTCCCCCCGCCCCTTCGTCTAAATCACGTCATCGCTATGCTGATGCCGTAGCCGGTCGGTCTGTCGCAGCCAATCGGAGAGACGCGCCCTCAAGAGCGCGTGAAGTTCGGGTTCCTCCAAAGGAGAAGCCCCCGCGCACCGATGTGGATAAGGAGGGCTTCACAATGGTGGCGAGGAAGCGCAACCCGCGCAAGAGTCAGTGTGGTACTGCAGAACCGGTCGGTTCTGGTCTGCGGGTCGCCACACCGGGCAAGGCGCTATATGTATCGCGCCTACATTACACCGCCACGGCTGATGAGGTGGCGGAGTACGTTCGTCAGAAGACCGGCTTCTCGCTGAGGGTGTTCCAGCTGCGTTCGCGCCACTATGTGCACTTCAGCTCGTTTGTGGTGCGCGTGCCGCGGCCGCTGCAGGAAACCATCGCAAGTGCTGACTTCTGGCCGAAGGGTGTCGTGTTTCGACGGTTTCGGGGCAACCTGCCGAATCCTACACCAGAGACGACGATGCAACGGGGCCACGCCGTTTCGTCGCCTAAATAGTTATTTTATTTCTACGTTTCATGACGCATTGGTTTTTTTTACTGTAATGTCATGTTAACATGTATTAATAAATAAATAAATAAATAAATAAATTAGGCCCTATTTCAGACTATAACCAGGGTTAATAAATAATTTACCAACATTACTAAAATGAACCAGAATTAAGAAATAAAAAGTACAGCTTAAAAATAAACTAGTACATATATTTTATTTCTATATAAATATAACAAACTTTCACAACTCTAACCTTTTTCTCATGTGCCCAAAATAATTCATCATCTTTTGTTGTAGTCTCGGACAGTATCCTGAACTGCAGCAGGAAATATGCAGCCTTGGTGGTCATTGTATTTACTTGCTATCTTCATGCTGGGTCTAGATTCCAAGTTAGTTGGTAAGTATAACAAGTTTGTTTGTTCTAGTAAAAGCTCATCAAAACTTTTAAGCAGTACAAAATAAACCATACATGCACTGTTTGATGCCCATACGACACTTTCAATGCATTTTTCGTCGTCTAGTATCCATAACACAAGCCTTATTGAGCTTACTATGGGGCTAGTTCGATTTGTGTAAGATTGTCCCCTAATATTTATTATTTATTTCATTGTTTTTGATAAAATTTTAATAAGGGTTTAATTTTACAGGGCAAGCTTTCCAACCGGAGTTTGTAGAGCCAATAAGAAATTTAACTGTTGTCATTGGAAGGAATGCCACGTTTAAGTGCTTAGTGCAGAACCTTGGGGGATACCGAGTAAGTAAATTTTATTAGTACCATTTTGTTTTTTTATTTTATTGCTATAGACTGGCAAACAGGCAGACAGCCCACCTGATGGAAAGCGGTCACCGCCGCCTATAGACATTTGCAACACTAGATGCATTGCCAATGCGTTGCCGGTCTCGAAGAAATTTGTATTGATGAAACGAACAAAGTATGTCTAATTAGGAGTCATTAAATTATCAGTATACATAAATTGTGTTAGTGGTACCTAATTATTCCTATTAGATGTATACACTACAACAGAAAAACATACAAGTTATGGAAATGTAATTATATGCATATAGGTTAAATAATTAAGTCGCTATTTGTAACTTATAGTAGGTACAATATTTCATAATTTCCTACAAATTAAACTATAGTCGGACTACGCTAAGTTTGCAGAGGTCGAAAAAAGTTTTATTGAAAAATATATATAATGGCAACAAGCGATAACTACAGCAAGAGTATTATTTAATCTTGGTACTTGCCAATAATTCTTCCCTTTATTACAAAATGTGTCTACATACCTACTGAAATAAATATCTGGGTAATCGAACACATCGATCTAGTTTCAACCAAACTAAGCGATTTGTTTCAAGGTCTTGCATAATTTCTATGTATTTAAGTATATGTAAACAAGCATTGCTTAGTTTGGTTGAAATTATACCAATTTGTGCAAGACTCTCCTGAATATTTATTTCAGTAGGTGTGTAAACACATTATATACCTATTAAACGCAAATATATTTACCTAGTACCAAGACTAATTAATTATATTTCTTGCGATGTTGCCATATGCATTTTTTTAAATAAAACCTTTTTTTGACCTGTGCAAACTTAGCGCAGTCGCACTCTACCTGGTTACAGTAAGATCTGGGGATTTTTTGTATGACATGTATACATAACTTTGGCGACGTTCCCAAGACCTGTTAATGCTACAACAATGTGATAACAATATAGTGATATGTACTCGAGTCATTAAATGTTGTTGTAGGTATGGTTCACAGCACACACCATTATTTAAAATCTATAAAGATACCATAGAGCACAATCATATTAATTACGACAAAAAGTTTTGTGAATAGCACTTTAGTGCATAAATCATAAAGTTGCAATTTCATTAGCAAAAAATGCTGCGATTGTGCCCTGGTGTATCGATATAATCTTTAGGTATCCGCATGATATCTAGAAATGTTAACACTTTGTGTTTCTATATGAATGAGTTTATAGGTGGGATGGGTAAAGGCGGACACGAAGGCGATCCAAGCCATACACGTCCACGTAATAACAAACAACCACAGAGTGGGGGTGTCGCACAACGGGCAGACAGTCTGGAATCTGCACATTAGGAACGTTCAGGAGGAAGATCGGGGCCAGTACATGTGCCAGATCAATACAGATCCTATGAAGAGTCAGGTACGGAACTTAAAAAATACATAATTAATATTTACCCTAACTTCAGTAAAACTCGATTAAGACGATTTTGAAGGGACCCAGTCAAAAACGCGTCATAAGCGGAAAAGCAAAAGCGTCATGAAAATGTATGAAAACGTGCGTCAAGTTGCAAGAACGTATGGCGTATTATGCGAGAAATCGTATTAAACGTGATCGTATTAAGCGGGTTCTACTGTAATAAGGACTTTGTAAAGTACTGAAGTAATTCTTTTATGCCACACCTGGCAATAAACGCTTTCTGGCCAAGTGTAGACATAAAATGATGTACACAACCCGGGAGGTAATAAAGAAAGCCCTCGATCGCATATTTACGTCACTCGCTTGCAGCTCGGGCCGCAAACTTTTGCGATTTCGGCCTTTCCTTGTATTACCACCCTAGTTGTGTAATGTACTATTATTAACGCGTAAACTTAATGAATCATAAAACTTTTTTCGTCAAAGCGGCAAACGGACCAAAGTAATTATTACCAATCTCTATAACATTTTCCTCATTTCCGTGATAATAAGACATTGGTTTTATCCCGCTAAATGTAATAAGGCTAAGCATAAGAGTCATGAATATGGATAGAGTCGGCTCCATCATATAGACGCCATATTGGAATAATGAGGAATTCTATAGACTGCGTCCACAAGTCGATGATATCAAGTTCACGTCATGTGCTACAACTAAAACTCACATTAGCTCAATCATTTCACACAAATAACAAAGAATAAGTGGAACCGTTTCAATTGACCTCGTCATCTCGAATCAAAGTCACCGCGGATGGCTTTCCTTCTTGCAGGGCTGCACTCCGTCCATTAAGAAGAGACAATCTGGCCTAAATTAAGTGCAAAAGTATGAGCATTGTCCTAGTCACTATTTTATGGGCATTTCTCCAGAAATATGTCTGCGACTCATTCATCTGTCTCCATACATTTAGTATGAAAAAGGGCTAGATGAATGAGGTGACCGCAGACAGGAGAAATGCCCTTATCATGGCATTTTGCTTTGCTTGCTTCATTGCATAGTATTATATTTATCATAAAATCATACAGACCAATTGAGAACCGTCCTTCTTTTGAAAGTCGGTTAAAAATCATAAATATTTACTTCTTATAAGTGATTTTACCTGTGGTATTTACCACGTATGTTTCTTTTATGAGCTCCCGATATTTCAGCACAAACATACATGGTAAATGTCCCGTTATTAATAGTAATTATTAAGTGAATGACCATGTTAGATTGAAATCGTACACCTAATATTAACTGTAATGGTCATTTATCGTCAATATTAAGTACCTATATTAAATAAGTTTAGCCGCAGATTCCAAATTTGATTGCGGATATTATTGTTTCAGCTTTGTTAATTCAAAAACTTCTCGTCTGAAAAATATGGTAGGATTTAAACCTTATGTTACTATTAATTAACATTGTTACGTGCCCACTGCTACAACCAACCCATATTCATATGAGTAGTTCGAGACATCAGAGGCCCAAATTAAATAGTAATTACAATAAACATTGGGTAGATAAAGTGAATTTAAGTGTGGGTCAGCGGGTGCACAGAGGGCAACGATTCGTGCATGGTGCTCCTAAATTATTGCGCCGCACTGTAATTTATACCCGTGCCTGATAACGGCATAAATCGTTGGCGACAGTGCAACTCTGGTAATGAAGAAGGACGTACGTGTAGTTGTAAATGAATTTATTATACGCCTTTCTGGTTCTGTATTTGGAGTGCAGTTGCCAGGCTTCGACGGGGACGGGACGTCCACACAGCATGACGCCAGTTGACGGAATGGGGTAAAAATTACTTCACGCTGGTCTGCGAATGCAGTTTAATTTGTTTTATCTAAAGCAGCCGCTTGATGAGTAGTGTCGTTTACACAGCAGTGGGTACATGTGGGCTGATTAGATAGATATCAAATTAATTAGGTTATTCTATCTGATCTTTTCGAATTAAATAAAATTGTTTCGAAGTTCGTACTTAATTGAAATGGACACCACTGGAAAATGCGTTGTTTCATGATAAGGTGACCTACCCTTACACCTGACAATGATTTGACACAAACCGTTACACCATATACTAGTCAATATAATTTACTTAATAAAACTTTAGCCTAATGGATTAACAGACAATGTATAGCTTAAACCGAACAATTATGGGACTAGTACCAAGAACACGTAGCAATATACACTATAAAAGGTATTATTTATTACCATTTTAAATGTCTTAACAGATGGGTTACCTAGACGTGGTAATCCCGCCAGAATTCATCCTCGAAGAGTCGTCGAGCGACGTGATGGTGCCGGAGGGCGGGACGGTGCGCGTGGAGTGCCGGGCACGTGGCGTCCCCACCCCCACGATATCTTGGCGGCGAGAGGACCACGCTGACATCGTGATTAGGGATCAATATGGAGGGAAGAATAAAGGTAAATTTCTGTGGCGAAACTAGGTACGCGGTGTTTCATAAAATGAGGCCAATTAATACCCGCCCGCGAAGCTATTTGGCACTAAGAAGTATAGGTTAAAAGTCGATTTATTTTCTTTCATGGCAATGGTACGAGTAGAAACATAGATCTTCGTCTAACAGAGCCTTAGGTCTATGGTCTTTATAAGTCATTTTTTCAAGCTTCTATTTATTCCCGTCACGGTGTCTCTCTGTCTGTAATCAAATCTTGAAAATGTAATTTGATCCTCTTCCCGATTTCTGATTGAGCTGAAATTTTGTAAGAATATAAAAATCAGATGACAATGCAATATTATACAAAAAAAAGCTTGTCCCGAAAAAATGTTTTTTGACAGAAACTTATTCCAAATAACTTCCCTGGTCTTAAACAGCCCCTTTTCTCGGTAGATAGAAAACATATATATCCGTGATATTATGCGAATCCAACCGGAAAGAAAAGTTCATGTGGTCCGATCGGTAGGACAAAGGCTGTAGGACCACGTGGCCAGAGGGAAATTTAATACAACACATGGGCCCGTTTTTAAAAATGAACATGTTTCTGCTTAGATTTTACTTACAATAAAGAAATGTAATGTCATTTGTACAAACATTAACAACGGGTTTGGTTTTTGGTCATTGCTGTCGAAGAAATATAATTAAACTAAAACGAATGTATCGTAATAAGTACAAATTTAAATTCGTACCCAATACGACAATCTATCACTAAGAATTATAATAATTTGTTGTGTTCACTAAGTCTCATTTTACTTTAATCGCACTTCCCCGCAGTGGAATATTTCAAAGGAGAGGTGTTGACATTGAGCAAAGTCTCCCGCTCGGACATGGGCGCCTACCTCTGCATAGCCAGCAACGGCGTGCCCCCCACCGTGAGCAAGAGGATCCTGATCAAAGTGCATTGTATGTTTACTTATCCCCCTTGTTTGCCAAATATGTCATAAGTGAATAGATGTTTGCGGTGCCGAAATGAAGCTGTTATCTTTTGTTTTTCCTTATACTGTAGCGGGTTGTAATGTAATCGTCCATTATGTTGCAATCAAATTGAAGTATCGTATTATAAAGTATATTTATTTTAACATTTTGCCGTTAGATTAAAAATCCCCTAAAGTTATAATAAAAAGCGCTGTTTAATTTAAACGGCCTTAATATACAAATCCTAAATACAGGGATGAATTTTTAATAGATCATTTTGTAGTTGGGTGCGTAATACCGGACGAAATTTTTAGTAAAGCTTTAGACCTTTCGTTACTTGTTGTTTATTTTGGCAAATTTCGGAGTGCTTGTTATTAATGGTGTTATTTAACGTCACCGAGTAGTAGCTTTTAATTATTTCCAGGCCGGGACTATTTCTGTCACGGCGTTGGCTGGCGTGAACATTTTGCTTGCAGCAAAATTTGTAACATTGTATCTCGTTAAAAATCTTTTGTCATCTTTCAATCTCCATGATTATTTTATAATAGCCGTCATTAACGGGTTTTTCTTATTGTTTTCTCTATTGCAACATTATATGAACAAAATGTAAGATGAGAAAAATTATGTGAATAGTCAATCCATTATGTGAATGTTTACTTTTGAATACTAGTTAATCAGTATGTATTAATAATTACTACGAGACGAGAGTAAACGAGAGTATTTATCATGTATATTTATTTGAATAGGCTCCCAATATTTCGGCACTGTTGCAAGCGCCATTTTCAACGAAGTAAGTAGTTAAAATGTAAATAACAATATCTGTTCGAATCGAACTCGAACTCGAATTTAATCCGTATTATTTATGTTTACCTTTATGTAGGACTTGCTCCGTTGATTGATTAATTTATAAAAATGTAATTTAGTTAAAACTGCTAATTATGATGCAGTTCACCCAGTGATCCAAGTGCCAAATCAGCTGGTGGGCGCACCGTTCGGCACTGACGTCACGCTTGAGTGCTACGTCGAGTCCTCGCCCAAGTCGATCAACTACTGGGTCAGGGATTCCAGTAAGTATAACGGCAGGACACTTTAACGTTTCGTTCGATTTCAGGTGCTAACTGACCAGTTATCTCAAAAACCGGACAAATTTTATGATATACTAAAGTATAGTAACGGAGAATCGCATAGCAATATGAAGCATTTTAATGCGAATATATAAGCTGCACTTTGATTCTTTACTACATAAAAAAATATTAGCACCCCTTTTGTCCTTCGTATCTTCGTTCTTTTGTCTTCGTTTTGTGATATATGTGTCATTCCGCGGGTAAAGGTACCTTATGGATATTATCGCTTGCGTCGTATCCGACTCCGTTACGATATGGATATCAAGATAGAAGGGCACAAGCGACAACGTCCACAAGGTACCTTTAGCCGCGGAACACATACACACACACACATATATTCTTAATATTAAATGAGTTTGATGTTAATTGACGCCGATCATGTCTGATAATCACGGTAAACATTGATGAAACCCACACCAACCCATAGGATGTATTTGCACTGTGGTCCTAAAATGTTTTTATTATAATTAATTAATCGCATTTGTATCTTACGTCATATTTAATTGGTAAACTTTAGGCGTTATAGCGTTTTAAAAAAAAAGTGTACAATTCAACTGTACGTAAATATTTTTTAAATACCTTCTAACTGTCCGCGGCGTCACGAAAATGTTGTCTCACTGTCAGCTTAACTGCTCAAAACATAATACATTATTTAAAAAAATACTCATTATCTTACTAAATTCACTTTGCTTGGTGTTCTTGATAACCATCAGGTTCAAGTTTGATTGTGTTCAATCATGAGATATTTACTAGACGAGTATCCTTCGCCAAGTTTACATACAATGTGTACCTTCGGGAGCAAGTTGATGTCCATTAGACACGCAAATGACTGCTTACTGCTAATGCAGAGTTAAATCCTCTCTTAAGAACAGGGTAGGATAAGTATGGTGATTTAAGTAGGTACATATTTGCTGGTTATCAGCTTAGTAAAAAATTTAATCACAAAGGTTATGCAAGTTGAGTGCATAATTCTTGTGCAGCCTAAAGAACTGACTTTTCGGGAAGAATTTGATATTTTTGTGTAAATGTTATTCCTTCTTGTGAAAATAATAAAACTACTTAAACCTAAACCAATTAAGTACTTGAACTTTACTAGACATCAAATATATTTATTCGAAATGATTAATAATTATAGCAATAACAGAATTTAACCACTTATGCTCTGGAAATATGCAACAAGAAATTGATATAGAGATGCGAAAATTAGTAGGTATTCGGCCACTTCATGAGTGTTCCAGAAACTGTTAATTTGCGCTTGATGAAAATGCTACCTTGTTTCGAAGCGTAAACCAATCAGTAGAGCAAATGCCATTAACGCATAGTTAGGTTACGTTAAGCATATTGGGATAATTAATTAGTCCACCGTAATTATCAGCAGTTTAAAATTATTAATAAACAAGTGAACACTGAAACGGTGAAACAGATTATAGCCAGGGTCTATATAAATTGTAGATTTTATTCTAAACCAACAGGATCCACTAAAATATGTACGTAATTACCAAATTATGATAAATAGTTTTATTAGATGTCTTTAGGCAGAATTTGAAATATTTGAATTGATGTAGCATTGTTATTATAACATAAAGAATGTTACCGCGGAATTACTTTGACGCATATAAATAGCATAGATTAATTAAAACAAAATCGTATAGCCAATGAAACAAAAAGCCCTTTATAGTCTACCAAAAATATTAAAGCGCCCAGCACCGAATTTTCGCCCGTATAGAAAATTGCCTTGTTATTTTCATTTCAAGTGTGAATCATTTTAAATTAGTTATTTTTTCGGGTTGGGCGTGGTTGTGCTTGCAAGTAATGAGATATTAAGTTTAAATTTACGAGTGCGTCGGGGTTAATTCTGAAGAAATTTGACCTATTGTGGTGAATAAGACAATGCGAGTTAGTTCCGGGTGAGAGCACGTGGCGTTTACGACGCTCTCCAGAGCTGACAATGCTTTTATAATTTATCTAGTAGATCTTTAATTTTCTATGAGAAATCTCTTCATTCACAGTACAATGAAAGTAAGAAACTTAAGACAGAAAAATGTAACAAGCTTTTCAGAAATCTGAAATGTGATACGATTTTTTTTTTATTTTAATTCAAAGTTACATAACATTTGGTCAAACATAATGAATGGAAATTTTAACCATATTTTTTAAAAGTTGCGTAAAGGCCGTAGCAGGATAAGGGAAGAAAAAATGCCCTTGAATGATTAAGAGCTGTTTATTTTTTCTATAGTTGCTTTCATTTAGTTGTATAGTTGTGCAAAGTTTGGTTGAAAAATTCCCAGTGGTTCAGCCGGGAAAAAATAAAAACAAAATTTATGAAATTTCACGTATCTCTAAAACTATAAATCTTTATCATAATATCTTTAATTCATTTTGGTAAATTGATAGGTATGTATGCCTTAAAAGAAAATTGAGTCTCTATCTTTGCAATTTCTGTAAAAAACACGTAAGTCAAAATTTCAAAAAAAAGTTTTTTTGATACCTGAAGGAGTGACCACTCTAAGTGACATTTCTAAAAAAGCCTTATTTAACGATCTGTCAGTCATATAAGTTTGACGGTTAAAATCGAAAAGCAACAGTGTCAAAATTAAAAAACTATGTTGGTCGGATTCTGTTACATTTTATTCTTATACTATTCTAATCTAATACAGCCAAAGAACTTAAAAATAAATCTTCTTTGTAAGAAATTAAAAATAAATCAATTATTGACATTCCCATTAATATTGGCTTGAAAATATACAGGGTGGTTTTCGATAATCTGTACATATGAAAAGGGGTGAAATTACGGCCGGTAAAACTGATTTGAATTTTTGTTTGTGGTCATTCGTTTTTTTTTTACAGATTTTTAAACTTTCAGTGAAATTTTCGGCAGTACATCTGTTTGCCACGGTATAACTTTTGAACTAATTGCTTAAAATTGCAGGGTCATGGCAATAGACACGTTATTTAGTAGCAATAACAATAAACCACCGACTTGAAGAAAAACTCGTCAAAAAAAATTATAATTGTGAAAAACGGCTGCAAAACTTCAGTTTTTTTTACGGAAAATACCGTTTTTCTCGAAAGTTTGCGAATATTGTGACCATTTTTTCATGCTTATCTTCGTTTAGCACTTAATTGTGATCTTACAAACATTTTTTTCTTACAGCTTTGAACAATAAGATCAAAAGTTATACTGCGTCAAACAGATGTACTGCCCAAAATTTCATAGCAAACTGTAAAAATCTGTAAAAAATTTTTTTTTGCCCAGAAACGAAAATTAGTCATTTTTACCGATAAAATTAAATGGAATTTCACCCCTTTTAATATGTACAGATTATCGAAAACCAGCCTGTATTTGTATTAATTGTCGCCTTTTAACTTATAAAACCTTTTTTTTTCAAATAGGTAATCATCATTATTTCTAATTAAGCCTTACTTATCGTTTCACCAGATATATTCATTCGTAGGTAGGGTGTTGTTCACACATTGCCGCAATTGTGTACTACCTATCGCACGCAAGATATTTATCAAAAATTATTCAGCCTGCCGAAATTCTTAGTGGACCTTTTTTGAGAAACGGTATTAGTGTTACCGTTAATGAAGATAGCGATAGTGATTAAAATAAGAAGTAAAAGACATTTTTAAGTTGATACATATACGAGTAAATGCCATAAATTTATTTTATTTTTAGTTCTTAACAAAGAATATTTATGTTTAAGTTCTTTGGCTGTATTAGAATTGTATAAGAATAAAATGTAACAGAATCCGACCAACATAGTTTTTTAATTTTGACACTGTTGCTTTTCGATTTTAACCGTCAAACTTATATGACTGACAGATCGTTAAATAAGGCTTTTTTAGAAATGTCACTTAGAGTGGTCACTCCTTCAGGTATCAAAAAAACTTTTTTTTGAAATTTTGACTTACGTGTTTTTTACAGAAATTGCAAAGATAGAGACTCAATTTTCTTTTAAGGCATACATACTATTTAATTAACCAAAATGAATTAAAGATATTATGATAAAGATTTATAGTTTTAGAGATACGTCAAATTTCATAAATTTTGTTTTTATTTTTTCCCGGCTGAACCACTGGGAATTTTTCAACCAAACTTTGCACAATTATACAACTAAATGAAAGCAACTATAGAAAAAATAAACAGCTCTTAATCATTAAAGGGCATTTTTTCCTCCCTTATCCTGCTACGGCCTTAATGGTCCGCCATGCTTCCAAAATTCTTTGAGTTTAAAAGGCACAATACCGTCAGTAGAGAAACGTGCGTACCTTTATTATTTTTCCTTTCAAATCTTGAATTTGACGAATTCGAAAATCATACGGCACGCAACAAAACTCATCAACTCAATAATTTATTAAACGCTGAAACCTCCATGTCTAAAACAAGAAGTCATATCAAAATTTAGTGCTTCACTACTGCAGCTCAAGTTGAACGTAACGAGGCGGTCCGACTGTAACCGACAAGTTTCAACGCCAGCAAACATTCCGTAACTAAGTCAAGCTTTTGATTCCTCCAAGTTTCCGTTTCTATAAGTCAATGAACTTGCCTGACTTCTGAGTTGGCTCGTATGTTCTATCTTCAGCATTTATTTTAATCTTTGTACAAGGACCTCGAAATAAATTGCCGAACGTAACCTCGCTAGCAGATAACTGAAGCTCTTACTTACAAGTATTTACTTACAAGTGACACGCACACATCAACCAGCGCAGTAACCTACAACGAGCTGCACGCACACAGCAACCAGTGCTAAGCAACCGGCTTACTAGAGGTGCTTCAGTTATCTGTTAGCGAGGCTACATCCGGGTATTTATTTTAAGGTCCTTCAGTGTCTTTGTATCATTGATTATTTGAATTAATATTATACATCGCCTAAATTCTCCCCTTCATTGGTGTTATTTGCTGTGTTTTGATGACGTCCAGCTTATTCCGTTATTATTGATTTTAGTACCTAATAGTACCTATATATTATACATATTTTAAATACATTAGCAATCTAGCCAGAAACTACTCAGTTCAGTTCATTTGAATGAGCTAAATTGATAAACCGAAGTTAGCAGGGGAAACTTTAGAAAACAGAAAGTAATTTCTTATAATAATAGATATAATAGAGGTAATAATCTGTCAATTGGAAGCCGTGTAAGTTTTTACTATGAAAATATTATTATTATGACAATAACTGAGGTTACAGGCTGAAAGGTTAAAGTAGAGAATAGTGTAGAGAGATGACTACGAAATTGCCTATTAATTTGTTGTATTGTATGTACCTTTTGTCATGTTTTATGTGGTGTGTTATATCCATAAGGGCAAATGTAAAAAAAAAGCCTGCCAGCATTTCTGGGGACAACGATAAGAGGCCGGACAGGATGTTCTTGGTCTCATGTAAACTAGTGCAAGACGACACTTGTGTAGACCCATCACAGAGTTTTGTCCCATCGCGGCGGTTGAGACGGTAAAGAACGTAGCTGAGGTCGAAAAATATATGACATTAAAATATAATGTATTTATACTTTGTGTAAGTTATATAATTAAATTGTTAGTTTTTCAATCTTCTTTAACGTGAGTTATTCTTTCTCATTTGTTCAAAGATTCGCTGGAAGGTAAGGTGCATTAAAATTAATACAAATTCGCCTTTGTACAATATGAACTGAATTTCATTTCATTATAAACATGGACGACATATTAACAATTATTGATAACTTATTTAATGGGCACTATTAGGACAGACCGTACGTAGGTACTTATATCTAGATTCTTTGGAATTCCTCAACAATAAGTAGATGATTTTCTTATAACTTGAAACTTTATCCGTGTCATCTCAATCTGCAATAAATAACGGAAAGTACACTGTAGAAACCAATCTCATGGAGCCGCAGAAATACACAGTCACAAATATTTTAGTTGAAGAGACCTAAATGATATTTATACGCCTTTTATGAATACGAAAGTATTCAGGCGTGAAATGTTCCTTTGTTTAACTGATGAGTCCATATTTTATTCATATTGCCATGTATGAGGTGAGGGGGTTCCAGGTACTGGATTGCATGAAACTGGTTACTTTGCGTATAAAATACAAATGAAATAGGTATTAGCATACAATTTTCAAGATGCCTTTTTTTAGCGTGGCTTGCACTTATTGTTTGTTAGCAGAATAGGTACGTAGACTTGAAAGTGTAGGTTATACGTGAATAAGTAAAACATTCAGATAAAGATGGGAAATGAATAAATTAACTTACATTAATAAAGTACTTTTCAGTCTTAAAAAGCATACCTACTTGATATTATCTAAATAGTTATCTGTTGAATGTGAGGGTAACCTTGTACTAAATTATCTTTACAATAAGAAGATAAACAATAAATAGAATAGTCTATTGCAATAAAACATGAAGTATTTCATTATTGATTCTATTAATAAATTAAATTCGGGCGACTGCAGGCTGCGGTTATTGCAGTAAGTTCAATACTCGAGGCGGTCACGAAAGCAGCGCCTCGTAACTCGACTCGTTGGGACGAGACCGGTTCCAATAATATAGGAAAATATACCACGTAACATGCAAATATACCCCAGGAATCATAATAAAAGTCACCGCTATGTCCTCAGTGAAAAATCCATTAACACTTATTCCCGCATAAAATAAACCAAAGTAAGTTACGTAATAAAATAACACATTCTCCCCGCCATTCCCTCATAACAGCGTATGTAGGAGAATCTGGCCGCGTAACGTAGCAGCGCCAAATCACGGCATTACGTATTCAAGAAGAATGACAATATCTCAGCGCGTTGCATTTGTTAGCGAGCCAGGAGTGTGGGAATTGAAAAAAAAAAACAAAAGTGAATTATTCCGAGAACTCTCAGTAGCTACTAATAACGGGGTACTAACTAGCTACTTTTATTGCGAATTCTCTGGCCAAAACCACACGCTCGGCTATTTTCTTGTATGCTCTTCGTTTGGTTAGCCTAGCTCTCGTGTGAAATTAATTGGTAAATTACATTTGTAATGCTTTGCCTAATTATTAAACATTATCATATTTTAGTAAAACATCGCTGGTACTAAATAGATGCACATAAAGTTGGTATTTGCGTAGCAATATTAGCACAAAGAATGTTCACTGCAACTGCAATTAGTTCACGCAGATTGTGTTTGTGTAAATATTTCAAACAGATGTCCTCACATAACTTTTTTCAGTTTCAAGCGTACTATTTTAGTAAATATTTGAATAAAAAATACTCCATATTCAGTTCGCTGTGCAGCGCCGCCGGCGGTTTCGCAAACTTCCCCTCGGCACGGCAGTTGTCGCCTGAAATTTACGGGTTAATTTACAATGGGAACGGGTTTTGAGCTTCTGAACATTTTTGAGTTGCACATTATATTCCGCGCTCATCTGCGACGCCGCTCCAGATAACCATGACGTAGTTTTTTTGTAATTATGAAACAGGACAACGTACCAAATTAAGTGCAATTTTATGTTTGTTAACACTGTTCCATTTAAATTGTATGCATGTATTGTACCTATACTAAGCTTTATGAGAAATCGGAAACAGAATTTGCCTTAATGGCCAAATTAATCACAGAAATACAAAGAAAAAATAGGAAGCATTAGGCAAGTATAGTCCAGCGCTCAGTCAAGCAAGAAGCGTTAATTATTAAAGTGCATTAGGGTCCCAACTTGTCTGGCTGTGATACGAGCCCGTGTATTATGGGCCGTCGATCAAACCTTTGTTCGCCCGCGAACTCGCGAAGTGACTGGCGCTTTCCCGCCCATTCCGAAAATCAACCCGAAAGAGCGAACACCGCGGGATCGTCATTTTCATTTGTCATCAATCTATGTTAGGGCCGCTGACATGTAAGTGTTAATTAAGCAGGCCTCACTCGAGCGTAATTAAGAGTGTTACAGTGTTATTTTAGACATTAATTGAGATGAAATTTCTTGTTATAATGAAACGGGCGGGGGCGAGACCCGAGTTTGGCGGGTAATTTCGCTCGAAGGTCATCGAGCACGAAAGTCAAAGCACACTGGAGAGTAAACAAACTCGAGTTTCGATCGAGATTCTAAAAAGCGTGACTACGGTTATCGTTTCCTTGTAAAGTTGCTGGAGGATGAGATATTTTGCTCTGTAAAACAGATACAAATATTGCGATGGAAATTTCTTTCGCGTGTTATCGTTCGCGTTGTTGGGGGATTTATGTGTCGGAAAATATTTTCAATGTGCTGGTATTTTGCTGGATGCATTTAGTTTTTGGTAAGAGCTGGTCGCTTTATCATTTGCGGGCACCAAACACTTGGGGCTTAGGCGGCTCGGCGCCGGCGACACACTGCGGAAGGATTGTTTAGCGACTAGAGGCTGCGAGGAAATGTCGCCGCTTTACTGTTGCTTGAAAAATAACAGTTTTCCTACAGAGATAAATAGTAAACGACTTCACCGAGACATTGCTTAAAATGAATCCTTGCTTAACTGGTTTTAGTTTCGTATTTAAAGGAACAAGCAATCTGTTTCGGACGTAAAAAATAAATAAATGTCTTCATGTTAAGATTTAGATCAATTGTGCAGTTTTAAAGTGTGAATGGGGAAATATTTTGCCGAGTATGTAAAAGGTTTTATGTTTACACGGGTTAGTTTTCCACAACTCGGCGACAGATACGCGCCTCTTTTGCGTGATGAGAGTATGTATGTAGATACTCGTATTGTTGTTATTTTTATGTTGGATTTAGATGGTGGGACAGTTTTGCGGTCATATTAAGGAACTCAAACCTACTGTAGATGTTAAGGGGCCTTAGACGTTTGAAACAGTAATCTATTAAGGCTAGGGTTATCTCTATTATTTAAGACAAATCTTGATGTTCTTTCAACTTTACTGTTAAGCTCAGGACCGATATGACTTAAGATCATGCATTCAATAATGTTTCCTTTTAAATTAATCATTAAGAAATGTTTAATCATTAGAAAAAGAGGTCTTTACCCAGCAGTGCGACACCGCGCAGGATGCATAAAATGTTGTGTCAAACATTACTCTAAATGGCCTACATTCAAGCTTAAATTGTGTTTTAATATTTATAACTACACAATTTCATATACCCACTTCAATCAGTTAGCTTTTATACTACTTTTAAAAGAATATAAGTATATAGGTCAGGTACCGTAAAATGGGGTGACTAGGGATTGCGTGGTGAGTTGGGTTATGAATGGGGAGAGAGGGATGCCAGGGGGTGATATGGTTTTTAAATGCTACTGCTACCTAAATAATGTACTCATATTACACACTAGCATTTTCCCGCGGCTTCGCCCGCGTTGTTCCCGTTATTGTCCCAAAGGAACTCTTTACCGGGATATAAAGTATCCTATGTTTCAATCCAGGACTTGATCTACTTGCATGCCAAATTTCAGCTTGATCCATCCAGTTGTTACCCCGTTATAAGGTAACAAACATCCAAACATCCAAACATCTTCACAAACTTTCGCATTTATAATATTAGTGGGATGGGATGGGAAGTGGGATGGAGGTATAGTGATATTCATAAGAAAAACAAATCGATCCAAGAATTTTCCAAAATCACCTTTGTATGAAATCCCATCTCACCCCAACTACGAGGTACTACGGGGTGAGGAGGAAACATCTTCACAAACTTTCACATTTATAATATTAGTGGGATACCATTCAGTTTACATATGTAAAAATAAAATGTTATCGAGGTTTGAATGTCAGTTTTCTCGCTACTCACCCCATTTTACGGTACACGCTTAAATAAACACTCACATATAATATAAAATACGAGTATGTACGTCTATTTCTATTAACGTCAAGAATGAATCCTTGTAACTCAATGCTAGGAACTGCCTCAGTGGAGTAGCGTTCTCTTGACAGTAATTACGAAGGATGCAACTGTGTTGAGTATGCAAACTAGATGCAAAGACACACATTCATATGCACAAAATAATATTATTAGTAAATATGGAATCTTGGTTTAGGTGAAATGTATACATATAATAAATAGACATTTACATTCGTAGTTCTACTTAATGATGAGGGAGAAGTATGTTAATAGGTAATAGGAATAGGTACTTTTGAATCGTAAAAAATTAATTCAACTTTAATATGCGTGTTGAAATGAACATTGGCAAGTTTACAATGCACATTGTTTAATGGAATAAATAGAAATTTCAAGCGAAATCTCAAATTTAATAAAAGCTCTGTATTTATGTACGTTTGTAAACGATGTCTAGTTTTAGTTACCACTTAGTACTAGATCTTCAGTTTTTATAGCACTTCTTTCTGGCGTCTCTTATTTAGCTATTCACTCCCGTTTTCCGCCTAAAATCACAGGGTTTGTTTCCTTAAGGAAATAATGAAACGTTACTAAACCTCTCAAGCTAATCTTAGATTTCATATCTCGTAGATCATGTTGCAGTATTGCAACTTAAAATTAATTCAGGGTATATTCTTATTATAAGTATGTGAATAAGCACAAAGCACAGTCAAAGATATTCGTAGTTAAAGGATTAATTTAACAAAATGTTAATCGTGTCCCTTTCTGTAACGAAAATTACCATACAATTTATATGAATAACTTTCGTTACATAAAGGAACTCCTTTAACTCCGGACATCTTTTTCTGAAATGACCCATTCATGTAACCCTTTTTTTAGGAGTTTGCTTAATTTAAGTTATTAAGGTGTTCGAGCGCCCTATTCTATTGTTCCTCTAGTCACATTCAAGTCAAAGTCAGCTAAATCAGCTCCAGCTTATCTTATACCGAATTTCTCACGTCACGCCACTGACACAATGTGTTATTATTATTCCACTCATGGCTTATGTATTTCAGACGAAATGGTGATATCATCTAACAAGTACGAGGTGGTGAACACTGCACTGAGTTCGTTCGAGAGCCGCATGACACTGACAGTGCGTCGGCTGAACGCGGCCGACGTCGGGGGCTACCGCTGCGTGGCCAAAAACTCGCTGGGAGAGGTTGACAGCGTCATCAGGCTTTACGGTAAACCCTATCCAGATTGTGTTTGAATGATAGATAGCGCTGAGTCCCGCGTTTACAAAAATGAAACGACACGTTGAAAAATTCCAACTGGTGGAAATTTTCCAACATTTGTGGACAGAGCTTAGGTACTTATTAATACCTCGAAGAATCAGCCTTGTAAAATTGGAGGAACTATTTGGAGAGCCATTGTGCAAGTTTACTCCTCTTTAAATAAAAGTATTTATATTTGGAACCTTCTGTAGACCTTAACGTGAAGTCTTCCTCGATAAGTTCCTTTACGTATCGCTCAGTAGGCAACATGAACAGAATGGAATATTAATAAGGATTAACTGTAAATGTAAATCATCCTTAGTCATGAAGTAAAGATCGGAAAGAGAGGGAGGGAGGGATCAGAGGGTTGTTTTGTTTAACTAATTTAGGATACCTATTTGATTATAGCAAATATATACCAAACGGCCCGATGGATAGACGCAGTTCCGCGGGGACTTTTGGGCGTGCTTCCTGCCCCACACACAGGAGAGTTCTGTTGGCTCTCGCTATACACGTATGCACTCGACAAACTTGGCATAGTGCAACTCTCCTGCGGTTTGTTTGCGAATAGCTAGACATATGCTAAACAAACGTTTATAAAACCTTCATTGATAGACTTAGAAAGGATTTTTAAACTGACAGGAAGTGACTTGACTACATGTATGGAAGTACATATGATAGCACAGTTTAACAATCCAGACAGATTTTTACAGTTGGGAAACGTACGGTGTACTTTCCTTATACACAGGTGTACTTAAAAGAATGTATTTTCGCAGACAACCGACGGAGGCCGCGAGAAGAAATGTATTTTAGTTCCATAGCAAACTAACCCCAAGAAAGGTTCTAGAATCATGCTGTGCCCACTCTATAACCAAACGGTGCCGCGATATTTTTGTGATATCGTAACTAGCACAGAAACTGTACAATAAATCTTATTTAACGTTTATAAGTTTATAACTCTCAAACTAGCATTATAAAGGCTAGATTACCTTATACAACTGGTGTGCAAGTTGGGATAGCTTCATAGGTTTTATATCTACCATGCATGGGGACCAAGTAATTATGTGTTAGTTACAGTACTAACAATGCCACCTCATTGGTTACAGTCAGCACCGTGTATTCGATTATTCCGTACGCACCGTATTACCGGCTTAGTCATGATCTAATGCGAGCTATTTGCTTAAGCTTAATAGCTTGTTACAATGCAACAGCGATTAATACGAGAAGTATAGCTATTACAGATATAATTATGTACCTAAGAGCGTTAAGGAATTTAAATTTGCCCCCGTAGCTCATATTACTTGAGTATAATGAATAATAAAATTGAGATCGCAGGAGTCTAGGCTTTAACTAATCTTCAAACTTGTCACTTATCTTCATGACGTTGGGGGTCATAAATAATTGGTCAGTTCTTATCAAAAAAATTAACGGAGTTCACAGTTGACATTATCAGCAATACGAATATGGGGTCATTCATATAGTGCGTCACACCCATGGGGGGGGGGGGGGTTAGTCAAATGTGACAGCCTATACTAACAAGGTCAAATATGTTAGGAAAAAATGTGATATGGGAGGGGGGAGTTTAAAAGTCTGAAATTTATGTGACGTACTTTGTGGATGACCCCTATTTGATACATGAATTACAGTGGTTTCGACGACTATTTACAGTAGGCGAAATTTTTAATACCTAATATGATCAAAAAATCGTTGACTTCTTTCATTTGTAACTAAAAAAACTTATAAATATCAAAAATATCTTACCTTTTTAAATGTCCATTACAGAAATACCTGGACCGACCATGCGCAACACCAGCCCCGCAACAAAGAAAGAAGAATACAAATACTCAACACCTATGGAAGGCCCTGACAACCAATTTGGATCAGCTGAGAGGTCTGACGATGAGGAAGACAAAGACACCATCTACTACGTCACAGACAAAGCGCAAAACATAAGAAACGTTCTCGAAAATACCACGAAAAATCGCTCTTTTGTCTTCACCCCTTCCAATACAATAAAACAAAAACTTAGCAACAAAGTTAGTAAAATAATAAATCAATTAGAAATGGAAGACTCAGATTTCGAACTCAATAAGGGCAGTTATTTAAATCCAATATTTGCATTAGTGTATACTTTGCTTAGTGTAGTTTTTAGAGTTAATGAATAGAGACACAATGTAAGTTCGGGTTTTGACGTAAATTAAAATATTTTATCCTAGATAGAAATGAACTAATAAATGACATAAATTATCAAATATACATACAATGTTAATACGTGTTAACGTATCTCAATAAGACTAAAATTTCCTAATAAATTATGACATACTGTAGCTAATTATAGAATCTAAGTACTTATTTATTTACCGAAATATGTTCGTAAACATGTTTATGTTTACTAATTAAAAAATTCTAGGCAATCTTTTTTTTTGTGTCGTGCAATAAACGTTGCATAAGGGCTCTTACACATTAACACGTTACGACGTCGCAACGTAAAACGTTGCCTTGTCGTAGCACGTTGCGACATCGTGTCGTAGAAATCTACGACGAGCAACGTAAAAATTCCCAACACGATATCGCAACGTGCCACGACACGATATCGCGTTGTGCTACGACACAGCATCGTTTCACGGTACGAAGTCGTGACGTGCATCGTGCTACGACACGATATCGCGTCGTGCCACGTGCTTCACGTTGCGACGTCATAACGTCTTTATGTGTAAGGACCCTTAAGAATATTGCATTTTGATTTTATCGGCAGCGATCTATTTCGGCCTCCGTACGAATTGTTATTACTTGTTTTCCTTTCACATTCCTGCATATAACTATTTTCGTTGTAGTTTTGTTTATCCACAACAAAGTTGTCGTTAAATACGACGAATATTTAATTAATAATATATAAGAGACCTGGCAGTAAACTTATTTGTTAATAAGTAACTGAAATCAATGAAAATTACATAAGCTATATTAAGCTATTTAACTTACCTATATTAAATTAACGTTACTGTTATATAATTAATTAAAATATTTTTTTTTTGTAATTTCCACCCACTTTTTATTTTACTGTTATTTATAAACTTATTTGAAAATTTCTCGTAGCCTTTCATCAATGGGTTTAATTTTTTTAATCCAGATCGGTTGGAATTCATAACGAAATGAAGGAATTCCTTAAATATTATAAGTACATGTATAGCACAACTAAATGTTGAACGTCAGTTATTTTTTCAAGATATTATGACACAAACAATAACAATTATGACTGCATACTAAGTAGAAATTTCAATGAACGTGGTTTAATTTCTAGCCGCCATCCATCCAGTCCCTAAAGGCTATGCCGGCGGCCTGGCCGGCGGCTTTTTACCGCGCTGGTTTGCCGCCGGCATTTTCAGGCCAGGAGCCATACTGATCGTGTGCCGGCGGCTTGTTTGAGCCTTAACTAATAGTGCACGGTTTGCTTAGGCACTAATAGGTAGGCATGGTATGCTCAATTATAGCGGTTGCCGGCAGTTTTTTTTTTTTATATTTGTACAGTTACCTGCAATAACATAATTATGATGAAATGCAACAATATGTGACACCTTACTGATATAGTAATAGAGTGGTATTACTATATGAGTAAGGTTGTATCAGATATTTATTCCGAGTTTCATCATATTATTGTATTAGCGGTGGCTTTACAGTAAAAACTAATATTTACCTAATATAAGTAAAAAAAACTTCACAAAAACCCCTCTTGCGTGTAGTTGTGTACCTACAGTTTGCAAAAAAACGTATAAGCTCCGTAAATTATGATATAATTTAATAAACTTCGGGACTTATGTTATGAATCATCATCACAGTAAAATTATATTACAGGATTGATATAACTTGTAAACTAAGCATATAACCACCGGTTCGCAAACTGTACGTCAAACTACAAATCTCAAAAATGGAATGTCTATTTATCCGAACACTTCACTCACGTGTGCATGAAGGGCTTTACTTAAGTTTTTTACCTATACATAGGTTTAATTCGAACTTCGTGATTCCGATATTGTAAATAAATAGTTATGATGTGTATTCAAAACCTGCTTTGTTCTCTTTGTGTAAGAATGTATCATCTCTTTGTATCTTCTTCGATGTTGGTTGTTCTTTCTCATTTGCTCACGGGTTAGCTGGAAGATTCCTTACAGGGATAAGTTCGCCTTTGTACATAACCATTGATTTTGTTTTGCTTTTATATGTATAATTTTGTGTGTAATAAATTGTTTACATACATACATACAAATAAACAAGAGTACTCAATTGTACAATCATTGTTACTTTAATTTGTCTTTACCTTTACACCAAAGGATTACTTGGTGATTTTAAATTGTGGTGTAATTATTAATTATATATTTATTACAAAATTACAATTGTTGTCTTCTTTTAAATTTATTTTTAAATGAATTATTAGTTAATATCAATTTATACCCAACTTTAAGTTAGTAACTCAGAAGAGGTTTAAAAAAGTGTTGAAAATGTATTATTTTTTGTTTTAAGGTTAAATACATACCTAACAAAATCTTTATTTAAAATAGTATATTACACAACTAGGGTGTTAAAACAAAGAAAGGCCGAGATCGAAGATGTTTGCGGCCCGAGCTCCAAGCGAGGGATGTAAATATGCGATCGAGGGCTTTCTTTATTACCTGCCGTGTTGTGTACATAATTTTTATGTCCACAATTGGCCAGAAAGCGGCTTTTTCCGTACGCGTAGCGTGCGTGTCCGGGTGTGGAATAATAGTATTTTATGCAACAGTTGTATAAGTGGGTTCAAAACATGCGAATTGCGTGAGTTGCGATACGAGCCGCGAATGCGGCGAGTATCGCAAATAGAGATGCAATGAGCGTTTTTTGACTTAATTATACAACGTTGCATACAATACTTTTTCTACGACTAGGTTTTAAATTATAAAATAGTACAAAATTAATCATAACCTGGAAACAAGGCAAATATGACGTTTGACTGACAGTATGTGTCTATGGTACACTTTTTTTTTTAATTTTAAAATATACTTAAATTAAAAATACTTTTTTTATGTTGGCATCAATGAATTTAGTTCGGAAAGTTTTGTTTTTCTTAAAAACCGTAGGAATTTAATTGTTTGTTAAGTTGGTAGTTGTGCATTTTTACCGTAAAGTTAAAATCGAGCGCTTAATCCTTGACCTAAGTTTAACCTAGATTTAGAAGTCTGTGCCTGCTAGCAATAACGTAAAGTGACTATAACGACACTAGTGCTGTTATGGGGAATAGAGTATAGACTTCTTTGAACTCATATTATGTATGTTCTTATATTAGTGTTCGTGACCAAGTAAAAGACAGATAACAGTACAGGAGTAGAAAAAGAAATAAAAAGGTGCTCAAACAGTTTTAAACACAGAAATATATCGAGATAGAAGTCTTTCTTCTTCCTGTGTTTGGCAGGGAACCATATTTTCCTCTCACATTAATCCGTTTTTTTAAATATTTGGATCATTTTGAAAACACTTCTAATGTAAGAAATTAACAATATTAAGGAATATTTAATTTTATAATACAATGCAACACAGGTTTTCTCATTACTCCGCCACGAGTGTATTTTAGTGTTGGAAAACTTAAAACCACGTGACATCGATTCAGAAGCATCGATTTCCACGAGACACAGATACTTAGACTGCAGGCCCAAGCGTACGTTTTTATTGTGAAAAGAAGTAGGTAGGGTGCGTCTACGATAGTCGATAACTCTGCTGTGGGGTTTAGTATATGGCAACACCTCCATTTAAAAGTCAAATTTGTATGAAAATGTGACGTAAGTGGTGGTGGTGCTAAATCGTACGACTGCAAAGTTATCTAACGTACCAACCTTTAATCTTATTCGTGTGGCCAAACAAATAGTTACCTAAATAAGCTAACATAAATACTAACCAAAAGTCTAAATTTTAACTAATGTTAAATTACCTAGACGTTAAAATATTTAAAGCCTAATATTATGTTTCTGCTACGTACCTGGAAAGTAGCAGTATTTGTCACAGTACTACAACATACCTATATTATGTCGGTAGGTACAGAGTATAAAAATATAAGTTTCTGACAAAAAATGTTTTTTTTGAGACAAGTTGTTATTACCGATGTACTTTTTGTATAATCGCAAACTGCACGTCACAACTAATCAAATGAACCCAAGCACGGTGAATTTACCTTATGTTATTTAGATGATCCTATGGCTACCATCCGGCTCCATCATCAGATCAGCTCCATGTCATAATAATATTGCCATGTTATCTGATTTATATATTCTTGCATAATTTCGGCTCAATTAGTTGACAATATCAGCTTCAAATTGAGTTACCGTCGACTGGTGTTACTCAGATTCACAGGGTAACATTGATTATCGATTTCTAAACCCAAATAGGTACCTTTGATTTTGAACACGTTTATTAAGTATTTTTATTGAGGTAATAAATTGTTAATAATAAATTGTCCTAAATGCATTCAAAAACCAACTTCTTATATTAGTTGAAAAATCGACGATCAGTGTTATACCCCGTGAATCAGAGTAACCCCATTGTACCGTACGAGATTCCACCCAAACAAACATAGTTACATAGTATATGTAACACATACATACACACACACCATAACCGTGAGTACTTACCAATGAAAGGAAATACCTAGTTTAACAGCTCTTTTTTGTGTGGTATTTAAACAATTAATTACAGCGATACAAGGCATTATGATTTTTTGAATCTGTCAGCGCACGCGAAAATTTGTCGGAACGGACTAAAGTTGACGACGAGCAAAGAAGTCGCCGCATCTTCTTTTAAGCACACGAAGTACATACTCTTTTTCATTCTATCTCGAAATATTATTGTGGTTTTAAAGCATGCGAATGGGTAAAATGAATAAAGATTATCTAAAAAATAACGGGAAGATAAAGTAATGTTACAATCTACAGTTACGTCATCCATTATTAAACTCGCACTCAAGTTGATCCCACAAATATCAGTGCTAACTATAACTCTGCAACTTCACTCCTTCGACTCAAAGGAAAATTGGTGTGAAGTGTGACGCGAGGAAAGTCAACTAGGTAACAAGTGAAGTTGGAAAGCCAGGCAAGCTTGCGGTTTGTTCCAAGTTGCCCGGATTATTCGTAACATCCACACTCATCTTCATTATGCGAACGAACTTTGCCATTTTCACACGCCTACCCTACCCTACCCTCTGCGGCGTGTTTTACTGTATGCAAATTAACCACCAAGTTGACAAAACAAACTTTTTGTTTCAAAATAAAGATGGCGACGTGTTATTTTTCAATTAAAGAAAAATTTATAAGTTTAAGCACCTGATAAATGTCCCTTATAAAATTATGTTATCTTATGAGAGCTCTCCTCAGAGATACCCTTCAATAATCGTTTTGGTTTAAAGACGTTAGAAAATTAAAAGTCGTTCTTCTAAACAAGGCGTCCCACGGCTATGCCACATGGAGGGAAAGTACTTCAAATATTGTAGGTAGGATGTTTTGCTGAAAGGGAACTTTATTTTATTTTTTAAAGTAAGTCATACTGCATTCAAAGATTTTCTAAAAATTACCTGCTTCGTCGGGGAATCGAACCGACTCAAGTGTGAAAAAATAACACCCCGTATTTTTATGATGACAGTCGAAAGAGAGGACAAAAACAAATAATTCCTCTTAAGTAACATAAAAGGAATAGCGTAAAATATTTGATTTAAATATTATGAAAATTAATTCTCATACAAAACAAGTAATTTAAAAAAAAACTAATGCAGTATTACTTACTTTCAAAAATAAACTAATGTCTTCTTTCAGTAAAATATTCCATATACAATATTCAAGGTACTTTTCCCTCCGTGTGGCCTAGCCGTTAGACGCCCTGTATTTGATTTTATGAACTGTGTTGCAGCAAGTTTTTTTTACCTACTCAATGACATTTTTAAGAGCATTGTTAACAGTAGATTACTTGCGGTGGTATAGCTAAAACGGCCAAACTACTTTAAGATGACATTGCACGTCGCGTGGTTACCTACGGTGTTATCTGGCGCGGTCTTACTTCACACCTGGTGAAATATGTAAGTATATGCCGTACCCAAGGCCCCGAAATAAATAGCCGGACGGAGCCTCACCAACAGATAACTGAAGCATTTGTAATGGGCCGGTTGCTTTGTACTTGCGATCCGCACGCACACATCCACAAGTTTTTTTCTACTAGCCGCAACACGCACACATTGAACTGACCAACCAGCATTAAAGAAACCGACGGACTAGAGGTGCTTCAGTTCTTTGTTAGCGAGGCTACGTCCGGCAATTTATTTTAAAGTGTTTGCACATACCTATTAAAAAATATATATTAATAAGTAAAAAGTATGTATAGGGTAAACAAGATATGAATTGAAAATATATTAACGCATAGAGTAGTTAAACATGAGAAGAAGAAAACATACTCGTATGAATACTTGACGTAATGGAGTTACAACCTCTATGAGATGCCATGGCGTTGTAATCGCGTTCGTAGCTTGGCAGCTACGTTTGTATTTATTTATTGTACCAGCAGTTTATTACCACTATTAATAAGTTTCTCTAAATATATATTTTTTTGAGACCAGCTTATATTGCCGGCTATACTTTTTTTAGTCGCAAACTGCACGTCAAAACTAATCAAATGAGCCCAAACACAATGGATTTATCTTATGTAATTTAGGTGATCTACTTACTATACGGCTCCATCATCAGATCTCCATGTCATAATAATATTGCATTGTCATCTGATTTACATATTCTTGCAAAACTTCAGCTCAATGGAAAATTGGAATGTGGGTAAAATTGAACTTGCAAGATTTGATTACAGACTGCACACAGACAGACATCAGGACAGGTGAAAGTATTTGTTTAATCGTATGGCATTTACAAGAGTCCAATATAAAAATTATAATGTCATAAAATGTTAAATTAGATGTCAACATTCAGGGTGTTGAGCCATGCAAATGCGTCAGGCGTTAGGCGCAGCAGGTCTTCCGCCGGTCCCGAGTACGAATGCAGAGGGCATCGCTGAATTATATGTTCCATAGTCTTGACTTCTTCACCACATTCGCACATTGCAGACTCTTTCCATCCCCATTTGTGTAAAAGCTCATTGCAGCGACCGTGACCCGTTCTGAGTCTATTTAGGCGACACAATTTTCTGCGGGGGTGGTCGGATCCTAATAATTTGCAGGTTGGGTCTATGGCTGCCATATGAGAACCTGCAGTAACGCAGTAGCGGCGATCCATTCAGCTTTCCAAGCATCGGTCATATTAAAGCTATCGAGGTGAAAGTAAAAATACGAGCATCATAAGTTTCCTCAGAGCATAGGTATTCCCAAAAAGGCTGTCATGAACATGAAGTTAGTCCGATAGCAGGTCGCTGGCTCAATGAAACAGGGTTACGTTACATTTTCAGGGTAGTTAAAATTTGACTTTGCTTCACTATCAAAATGTTCACAATTTGCTAACAGTGAAGTAGTGAAGCATAGAACTCTGTAATATTGTTCCAGGGAGGTATCTGTCAGGTATTCATTTATCCAGATGGATGTATCAGAAATATCTTTAAGTTTTAATAGGCTACTTTCCTAGCAGACCAAATCAGCTTCTGGTTATTAAGTGACAAAACGCTCAGATAGCATGCAGTTTCATAAAAAATACGAACTAATTACGTCATTGGTTACACACGGTCACATTGTCACCTAATTTGTTTTTTTTGTAATTTTAAAACCGTAACAGGCAAGAAAATAAGTGAATCTGGATTTATTCGTGACTAGCATTTACCCGCAGCTTCGCCTGCGTTGTTCCCGTTAGTGTCCCAAGGGAGCTATTTACCGGGATATAAAGTAGCCTATGTTTCAATCTAATACTTATTTTTCTTGCATGCCAAATTTCAGTTCAATCCATCCATTTGTTATTCCCTTACTTAGTTACAAACATCCAAATACCTTTACAAACTTTCACATTTATAATATTAGTGTGATCAGTTTTGGAAACTGAATTTTTACTACATGAAACTACCCTATTACAAGTAGGTATTAGGCAGTAAATATTTACGTGTATAATAACACATGTGGCAAATAGTAACCCTTTAGTACAATTCACGCTACAATGGTGCTCATGACCCCACATCATTCTGTAAATTGAAGCATTTTGGTGTCGCGTTTTGTGTTTTACCACCGCTGTTTACTGGTACTGTGAGGAATATAACTTATATACATATAAGGTAAACTGCCTAGTGTTTGACACGCTAATGCCCAATAGTTGTCACCATTTTGTCACCTGTATTGCTAAACTTAACATTCAGTACGGCAACTATTAAGACAGTGTCGAGCACTCGGCTGACTACCTTATACAAGGTGGCAAAAATTAACGCCATAACAGAGATATTGGAAATAGCCGATTCCTACTTTTACAAACAATAAATCATTCATTGGTTCTTGAATTTTTGTCCGCGTTGGTCGGGAAACAAACGAGTCAAAATTGGCTAAAATTGTTTTATGATACATATCGAAAGGGTTGATATTGATCATTTATTTGAATTGAAAAACAAATGAATATTCAGAAATTCATTAATACAGTAGTCAATTGGTTCTAAAAATAAAATGTCATCCATGTGGCGTTCGTTTTTTCACTCCGTATACAATTTTGCATATTATTGTTGCAGAATAAGATGTCAGAATATATATACCTATCAGTATTATAGTGCCGTATGTATTTGCACGGGTGTTGAGTTGATACCGTAACAAAAAGCAAATAAATTAAGAATATTACTGTGGTACGAAACCTTTGGTTCACGGCGCTGATTCGAATTGATCTGTCGCTAGTTTTTTTCTAGGGATGTAACGATACATAATTTTGCCGATACGAAACCGATACTGATTATTTTAGTAAATAATCGGCGATACCGATACCGATATCTTAGCTAAATAATGAAGTATGAACTTCAGATATTTGTATGTCCTTATTATACCTAAAACTTGGCTATATATAACGGAGAGTCAACCTTAAAAGTGTAAAGTAAAAATAAATAAATTTTCAACTCAAAATTCATTTTTTTTTATTTTGAACCAAAGATATAATTAACATAGTAATTAGCCTTGCACAAGGTAATAGACCAATACATAAATTAAGTCAGTAATTTAAATTACTTTTTGCAGATTTTTTTCATACAGCAAATTCTCTTCGCGCTCTTCAAATATCGCTTGTATACCGGGTGTTGCCTGTAACAGGAGCAAATAATTAAAACGTAGATTCTACTCATCAATACTTATGTAATCTTTAGACTTTATGTTTTTCATACAAATTAAATAGCATTTTCAATGTACGTTAACATCAGTCTAATTGACGTCGCTTGTCACGCTACAAACATAAAAAAACATCGCAATACATTGCGGCTTCAAATAAACTTTAAAGTGTTCCAAAAATTAAAACATAAGTTATTTTTGAATGTCGCTGTACAAATGTTGTTCAGTTTGAGGAGTACAATCTAGGTACGTTTTAATTTATTGCTCCTAGTACAGGCAACACCTAGTATAATTGGCGACACCGATATATCGGTATCGGTATCGTTACATCCCTTTTTTTTTCGTACCAAATGAAATCTTCCGATGGTTGCTATTACGTCCACTCCAAAATTTGCCTATTGGCAATCTTACTTGTGCATCTTGAGCGTTAGACCATATTTTGTATAAGAAAAATGTTTTTTTGGTTCCATAAAATTGCAATTACTTAAGTGTATCCTTAGTATCAATTCGAATGCGTTCGGTAGACCAGTACAGCCCATTCCTACTTAAGTTTTAAGACCTTCATTTTACATCCACCCATGCATTAATAGTTCTGGAGTGTCTTTGTTTATCTGTTCGGTATTTCAACGATCAGATCTTAGAACACTCAGTATGCGCTCCATCGCGCGTTGGTAAACCGATTGTTAGACCATCAAATATACAGAGGCCGATAGAGCTGCCAGCTGTGTCTGTTTAAAGATTGATGGTATTCGACGTCACCGAAACTACAAACCCGAAATGCAAATATTTCATTACTACAATACTATATAAATAGCATTGATGTGGCGCGGCGGTTCGGAGGTTAATTAAAACGCGTTTGAATTCCCGGTTGTAAATTTTCCGGTTTTCGGTTTTTTACGAACTTTTCGACGAAGCATCCAGTTTGCTGTTTATTTATGAGCTTTAGCTAGCGGCCGACCGACTGGCGGCTTGACCAACAATATTTTCACATTAATGTTTGCTGTTTTTGCAATGCCATTTTAGAAACGTAAATACACCCCTGGATGGCCATTGTTTTAGGCGGGTCTTACGAAGAATGTTTATTTAACAACGTCCATTCTGATGTTAACACGCACTTGCTGGCCTGGCATTTTCTTTTTGAAGTATGCTCCGGTAGTAAAGAAAATTTAAATTTCGGTTGTAATGAATGCAAATAAGATATGAATTATTTTCAATGCTAATTTATTCGTAAACATACCAACTTATTACCAGCAGTCCGTTGAAGATGGTATTCTGACAAGTGACGAAGGACGGTTAATGTGCAGATCTATGCGTAATTCCATTGTCATTTACTAGTAATCAAACCTTGAGATATTTTCTCCGAACATTTTGAGACTTAATTGTATTCATTAAATTTAATTTCAGATTTCATCAATCTTCAAATCAGATGGTATATTTTAGTCGATCGGTAAACATTTAAGTTATCGGTTTACGCGGGCTAGTTTTCCGCAATTCGTTTCATATTGAGCCTAATTTACGTGAGATTGGAAAACATAATACCCTGTTTATACGTCAACATCGCAATAGAAAGGGCCCAGCTTAATTCGCACCACAGCTAATTACCGACTAATCATTCGAATAGAGGTTCTGAGAGATAACAAAGCACGACACTGCGAAGAAACGAGAAAATAATCAATCTCCCAACTCCACTTGGAAGCAATCAACGGTCTGTTATTGCGTCCATCCAATCCGATAAGAGAGACGATACATCAAAGATGTCCGGCTTCAATTACTAGCCAATGTACTCTTAGATACAGTAATCGAAAATACTAGGGCAGCCGAGAAGTCTAACGTAGATGGGGTATGTCAACTACAGCGGTGCAATGTCCAAGTAAATCGATAGTGGAGCGCTTGACTGGTTCGACACCTGTCAGACATGTCGCTATGTTAAGTATTTTTGACTGTCAGTAACGGAAATCGACTCAGCCAGGATTTGTAACCAGTAAATTTTATTTTGGAAAATATAATTAACTACAGACGATTGCTCGTTTTCATGTTGTGGTTGGTATTATTTATTGACCATGATGTATGAAATATATTATTTTGCAGTGCAAGTGCAATAAAATGCTATTAAGCAACCGATGTAACTGATCACTAAACGGTTAATTAGCACCAACAAAAGTGAAAGGTTACTAAGCTCTGACTCGGACATCAGGGTAATACAAAGGTACGTAAATATTTGACTAGTACGAATTTGAAATTGCAAGAATCTATAAGGTCAACGTTCGCGTGCATATGCTGTCCTAGTAGTTACCATCTTAAATGATAAGTCTTTAGCAATAGAGGGAACAGAAGGGTGTCAAGTCAACTATTGGACATTAGCGTGTCGAGTACTCGGTCGTTTATCTTAAATGTAGTATTATCGTTATCAAAAATACAAGTAATTAACATTGGCGATTTTCAATAGGTCGTTCGTTTTAGTAGGGTCATTCATGTTGCATTCCTTTTTTCCATCCTGTATAGCGATAAACATAGGTAGGTGCCAGTGGCGTGGCGCGTCCTTGGGCAAGCCGGTGCAGATTTGGCGTACATTTTCCTGAAAAGCAGTAGAATAAGGTGGTCAAATCGAGTTCTTTGGACGCTGCGCCACTGGTAGGTACGTATTGTAGTTTGCCTGTTCGTGGTAATTCACATCTAGACTTGTTTTTTTTTTCTTTACATGTTACATGACGATAAAATACTCCAGCGACATATCTAAGTTAAATTTGTAGCCTCTAAAGCAAAAGGTTGCTAGACCATGCCTTCATAAAAAATAAAGACTTATATTTATTACTTGACAGCTTATATAAAACTTAGGACGAGTTTTTTTTGTTCGTGATTTGTATATTATCTACATTTTGTGAAAATCAGACCCTA
The DNA here is from genome assembly GCA_947034925.1 of Eudemis profundana. NCBI lineage: Eukaryota > Metazoa > Arthropoda > Insecta > Lepidoptera > Tortricidae > Eudemis > Eudemis profundana. The sequence goes on from OX344798.1 coordinate 11,839,805, forward strand.
CTTATCAGGAATAATTACAAGGAGACCCTTTTCAAAAAAATCACCTTCGACTTATGACCATTGGCGCGTGAACGAAAAACGACAACGGCACGAAGTGAAGGCTCGACTAATTTGGTAGGTGTCGTACGTGGGGACACATTAAAGCAATTACGTGTTAAAAGCCCGTCTAGTGCCCGGGGCGCCAGTTTCAAAGCAAGGATACACCCATCTCGTTACACAGGTATATACATAAAGCTGTAAAATTAATTTAGTTTTTCATGGTATTGACCCTGATCTCAACTGCTAGACAGTGGGGATAAGGTGCGTGTTGCTTTAAATCCCAAAAGTCACCGAAAACGCTCGCTGAACTTGCAAAAGTTGTTGTGGCTATCACGATTGTGAAAAACGAAAAACTATGCGTATAGGCGTTTTAAAATAGTTGTTGTTTTTGCGTATTGCGTACTTTTAGTTTCGTAAAGTAGAATTTCGCAAAATAATGAAGAAACTTGCAAAAAAATGCAATGATGCCAAATCGAGTTGCCAAGTTCTACAAATATAACCAACTAACTATTTTGGGTCACTAACTAAACAATTAGAGCACGCTGGTTAACTCGATCCTGCGCAGTTTTTCATGTTAGCCTCGACAATGTCTCGCCAGCGATACCTGGCACGACCTAAAGTCGATGACCTGGTTAGTGTCCCAAGGATGAATGCTCTATTCATCAAACGAACCTCCTCCATTCTCAGGCGTCCGTGTCAGTCTAAAGGGAATTTGTTACTCCGATATTATTGGGCTAACCACCATCTCTCCAATTTCGGCATTTCTCCGTTTCTCTTTGTGGATCCACGAAACTTCCGGAGCACATTTCACTTTGCTACCAAAAGCTACGTTTTCTCTATGTGTTAGTGTCCAGGCTTCAGAACCATAAAGGAGACCGGGTCTTATGACGGTTTTATACCTACATCCTGCTTCGTATTTTTGCTGAGATTTGACACTAAAACCTTATGAAGAGCTGCACTACGCCTTAGATATCGCTCCAAGATACTGACCAGTTCCTCCTCACGCTTAAAAAATATTAGTAAAAATGTCAAATCCTCCAACTTTGCCCACCCGTCCAATCTTTGCCCAACAATATTACAGATATATTTCAAGCAAATATTCCTGAAGTATTTCCTTCTTGGGCAAAGATTAAGTCAATATTTGCCCAAGAAGGAAATACTTCAGGAATATTTGCTTGAAATATATCTGTAATATTGTTGGGCAAAGATTGGACGGGTGGGCAAAGTTGGAGGATTTGATATGATAATTTCAGTGTAAGTTTTTATAAATCATAAATATACCAGCTAGCACCCCGGTGGCGAATAGTCTTTTTCGCAGTAAATGTCCAAATGTTGTGATATGATTGGTAGATTTTGACACCCAAAAAACCCGCTCAACTTTCATTTAAAGTATTTCCTTTTTTTCAAAAAGGCACACCATTATAATTTTGAATGAATGTTGATATGAGTAGACACAAATATAAAACCTTTAAATAAACTTGGGATCTAAGAGTCTAAAACGAAATATTGTTATTTTAGCAGCATGCCTGGTTTTATCCTCTCTGTACGATGTATTTATATTTCGATACAGCGAAGATTGTAAGGTTCGTAAAGATTTATTCAAAAATTAAATGAAGTATGCTCGCTTTCAGTTGCCTTGTAGATTAAACCTGTTAATAAGGTTTCTACGGTATGGCAATTTGTTTTAGCGCGGTGCTTTCACACCTTTTAGAGAACATTTAATATTGTTCAAATTTATCTCAAGATTGCATTCTAATGTACTCTTACTTTTAAATTCATTATTTACAATAAATTTAGGACACTTGAAATAATTTGTTTTTGATGCTTCTTCTCTGTCGTTTCACTCTTGGTTTCCTACAGCGGCTTCCGCTTGGTCAATTCAGCGTAGGTGACCTGCCGCGCGATTTGGTCCCCTCCACATTTTCCCTGCATGACTAGCCGCTCGCTTCATGGAGTGTATTTGATTGAAATAGGACGAAACTTTGTTTTTAATGCCAGAACTTCCAAAACTCCTCACAATGGACCAAATATCCAAGTAAATCGAAATTTATTGCCATCGATTAATTGCGAAATCATTGTAATAATGGAGTATTTATATATACAATATAATGCCATTAATAACTAACACTTTTTCTCATCTAATGCTGATAAAACGGGCCTTATTAACGTTTTTATTTCATACTAATGGCCACTGATTACTATTATTGTGGTTATAAATGACATTGATTGAAAGAAAATGATGATAACAATCAAAGAAAGTGTTTATGCGTTCGCAGATTGTTGGGTAATCACCTACTTCTTCTTTGTTATAAATGACTACCTAACAATTAGTTTTCATTATTGCACGAGATAACTACCATCGATTGGAATGAACCGATTTCTTACAACGTAGGAACTCGTAAGTAGTAATTGTTTAAAAAAAAAAATCTAGGAATATTATACTTTATAAAAAGTCTACTTTGGACAAGTTTTTGTATTATTTTGTATTGTATTTTGTTTTGCTTTTCTAATCCAATCGACTAGACAATAGGGATGACCGATGACGACTGTTTTAAAACTAGATAATTGTATTTAGTCCGTCAGTTAGATTATGGAAAAATATGAGAAACGTATTTTTTGGTTTATCAAAATATTAAAATTCGACAAAGTTATAGATCATCAAACTTCTGGAGTGGGGGCTTGTGACGTTACTCCTAGGTGAAAATTGTACCTAATTAGGAGTAACGTCACTCGAAACTCCTAAGCACTCTATCCTCGTCATTTTTTGTTTGTAAAACATAAGAAAAAATACGTGTACAATATTTTTTAATAATCTAGCTGACGGACAAAACAGTTTTTTAGTAATTTAGCCCATTTGTACTGTATACCTACCTAACTTAAGCTAAGTCTACGATGACCTAAATATGCTAACTCTAAGCCTATCTACCTAACCCTTAAACTACTCATCCTATCTACTGCTCTAATCTGACCTGATACTCTACTTATTATTTAAAACACTCACAATAAACAAATGTCTAATACCTACCTAATTTAACACACCTAAACCTAACTATGACCTAACAAAGACCTAGATAAAATTCTAATAAGACTATTGGTAATATAACGTAAATTTTGCTTTGTTTGGATCGTTGATTTGGCCAAGTAATCGTCTAGTGATCTAAAAGGAACCCACGTGATGTCCGGAGCTAGTAACCTTAAGTTCTTTTCACATAATAGGATGGAATTATTTGTCTTTCTAAACTTATACTAAAATAAACTAGCATCTAAAATATTTAACTACGTCTATAATATCAGTAATTAAGACAGACAAGATAACCTACAGCTAAGTTTAAAGTTTTCTAATTGGAATCTTACTAACCGACTTCATAAAAGGTGAAAGTGAAATATTATGTTTTATATACCAAAACTTTTTGTTTTTGGGGTTAAAGTGCACGCTCCGCCCCGCGTGGCACAGTAGATCTCGTCTCCTGACTGGGCATCTCCCTCCCCATAGTTCAGAAGGAACTTTCTTCTTTTTTTTTTATATTCTTTTGGTCATCAGTCTTAATATAGCCTTGCAACGCTATTGCTGGAATCATGAGAGGACTTGTTTGCAAAGGGATATCTTTACATTTAATATCAGGTAGAATACCTCACAAATATAAAAATTCTAATAACTGTATAAAATAATATTCTAGTTCTCCAAGTTCCTTTTATTCCACGCTAGGGTCTTCTAGCCAAATTATACGGAATAACAATGAAACAATATCGTCCAGACTTAGGTGATAGGTACTTTGGATTCGCCTTGCTATACCAAATATACCAAAGATCGTGCTTTGCTTTGATCAAGCCTGTCCAATAAGGTCACTGTCAACCGATAATTGAAGTGGATTCTTTTGAACCAAGACAACAGAATACTATTGTATAAAGCTCACAAAAAGAGAAAGCTAATACAAATATTTTCATTTCGTTAATTGTGAATAGCTATTTTTAGTCTAGTCCACAATTGTCTGAATCTACCAACGTTTCGGATATTCGACCCGGATAATATGATGGAAAGAAACGCCAAGTATCCACCGTGGGTCGGGAAGTTACTTTAATATGTAAGTATGTCTAGTAAGTCATTTAGTCAGTAATCTTGTATTTTAAGTCATTCAGTCAGTAATCTTGTCTTTTAAGTCATTCAGTCAGAATTAATGTCTAGAAAGTCATTCAGTCAGTATAAATGTCTAGAAAGTCATTCAGTCAGTAATCCTACCTAACCTACTTCACCTACTATAAAATCAATACACTATCCTACTTCAATACCAAGAACTAACAAGAAAAGCAGTACACTTACTCATACTACTCTTCACTAACCATTACCTACCAAAATATACAACAAATCAAACTAAGATATCTTGAAGACAAGCAGTAAACTTACTATACCACTCATCTTCACTAACCTAAGTAACCTAATCATATCAGCTATACTAACCAACTACTCTCAACGATAATGCAAACTAGAGACCCGGGTCTCACATTTAAATTACTCGCGATGTTTTCCGATAGTGCAATGGAAAACTCCTAAGCTAAAGCTACATAAGTCGGGTAAGGAATCCCTTAGACCTAACACCTATTCCTTGTGTGCGTAGCTATGTCTCGCAATAGGGATTGGGACAGCGAGGACATAGCCAAAATAGAAGTGAATATATAAATATATAGATGCACTAGGTCTAGACAATGGTCACTTTGAATAGCCTGGTCTAGCCACTCAAACTGACGAAAGTCCAGGGAGTTAAAGGTTTGTGCTTCTGTATAAAACAAACCCCTGTCGTCACTCCAAACGATACAGTAAAACGCCAACCGCCGAACTAAATACGCTTTCTAGAAACAAAAGTCTATCAGTTAGCACCGCAAGGTGACCTGCCTTCAGTTCTAGAAATCCAACCCGACTCTGGCTGGAGCATAAATAAGGTTCTCTTGCTAAAACAAAACCCCCCAAATTAACGCTAAACTAAAATTCTCAAACTCACTAAACTATAATTAAAATAAACTAAAGCAGCAAACCCCACTAATAAACTGATACGGAACTCTACACTATTAAAATATATTATTCTCCAATACAGATCATACGAGCATTATAAAATACCAACATGGCCCATTTCGGAGAAAAATACACTTCACAAATAAGCTAAACTGAAACGCTCAATTAAACACTGTATCAAATAAAATTTAAACTGAATTAAAACTATAAATCCACACTAAAGTTCAAAATATACAGTTTTCCAACAATAGAAATACCAACATATTAAATGTTAGCATATCACAAGCAAGAAAACAATATATTTAGGGAATATATAAATCGCGTAATTAAAACAAAAGAAATTACTATGACGCAAGAGAGACCCTATTCAGCCCGTGACAAACTAAAAGTGCCCTGATTTCTGGATTCCAAACAGTTTTATAGAATCAAAACATCAATATTTTAGCGTCACCTCCCAAATATGACTTAATTTTAATCAACTTTGCACCCTATTTCTTAAAAAGACATAATGTTCAACATATGGTCAAACTCGCATTACTTATTACCTTTCGACCCTATATTTTGTTAGCGTCTCCACTTGACCAAGAGAGCTTTACAGAATGGTTTACAAACATGTGCATAAGTATAGTTCCCTTAACCGATTAGAAATAAGGTTTAAATTTGAAAGTTATTTAAGTTACTCGATTGCAAAATGATAATTTTGTTTGTATCCTAATAATTTATTAGCCTACGCCGTGTTTACATTTTTTTAGCGATGAGAAATACTATCCCCGACATACAAAATGAATTAAATTATTTAAAATAATAAAATAATTATGTTTACATAGCAGAGAGATTTCAGATATAAGTAAGTACATGTCTGACATGTCACACATTCTGCCGCTAAGATGCACATGTAACATTTTTATTCGAAGTTGAGTTTACTACCTAAGTACTTACATTATATTCGGAATCAGCGAAACTTACTGGTTCCGATTATATATGTATATACAACTCAGTTTCGAAAAAAATCATCAGATGTTCTCTTTTGCGTTCTGGCGGCAGAATTGTAATTGTTATATCAGTTATCTGTTTACAGTCGAGAATAAACATGTTGTATATGTTCAGGAAATACTCGAATTAAGAAAAATAAGGGAAGAATTACAAATCACTTAAGTCTTAATTAAGTGATTTGTAATTCTTCTCAGTAGTTCAACCTACTTTCCAAATCCTATTGATTATTCTTTCTCATAAATACTTATCGAGTATATAATTATTTATTTATTAATACATGTTAACATGACATTATTTGACATATTTAGATGCATCTCTCTCAGAACCTATAGAGAATGTGCCCAATGAAGGTGCTGCCAGCTGGTGCCGCCAATCCGAATCTTGTACCTCATCATGCTGGGGCCACATTAACGGGAAACATCGTTAATATTGCGATGACGCACGATTGACTTTAGTATGGCTGTCGCCGCCAACTAGCTTAATTAGCCATTTAGCTACCTAGCCGTTTCATTTAAATTTTAGGTTAGGTTTGTTAGTTAGCTTGTGTCCCTCAGAGCAGAAATAGAAACCCGCGTAGCGGGGCTTCGTCGACCTGCTGGCGGGTCATAATTTAGTGAAAATGCTAGGCATTTAACCAAATGGCTGATTAAACCAGTAGGCTGCGACATGGCTATGACATACGTTGACCTTGATGTTGACATTTATGACCAGTATTTTTTCACACCTCTTTTGTCGATTTACTGTTGCCATTTATATATAGTTCCTGCATGTCCGCTATAGGCCGAGTTGCTGAAACGCCCTGAAATATGCGTCACGGTATTCCGAAACACGTAGCTCAATCAAAACTGAATCAATTATGTCGAAAACAACCAGAGTCACTTCAAAATTCAGTTGTGCTATTTCAAACATTCGTCGAAAACGGCCGAAACCCTAACGATACCATTCTCCAAGTGGCCCAATTCATCGGGATTGAACTAATGTGAGAAACAGAGCGGATCCAGACCCGGCCCAAACGAGCTGCGACTGTTTGCCTAAATCTGACAGCTGTACCTAATTCCAAATGTACTCCACTAAATACTGTAGTGCAATTCAGAAACTAGACCGGTGCACTGTTTACTGCAATGTAGGTTACTATGTTACGACTAATAACATTTGTGCAAGTTACATTTTGATAAATGCCAAATTTTTTAATTTATTAACTGGCTTCAAAAAAGAAGGACGTCGTTAGTTAGTCGGAATCTTTTTTTTCTTTAAAATATCTGTTTTTAAACGAGTAGTCGTATAAAAACGGATACCTATTTTAAAACATTTAATTTTGATTTAAGTAATTATTGTGGAAAATTAATTTAGGGGTGTAATTAGTAGCTAGTTTTCTATTGCAGTTAGTTGCAAAATAAGGTTGCGAAAGCGGCCGGAAGGTTTTTTTTCGATAGCGTACACAAATATATAGGTATTTAAATCAGACTTGTCGCTACATACTAATAATTCATAAATTCATAATGCGTTCGTACGTACAAACCCATTTATAGATCGAAATAGGCATGAGTCCCAAATTGATTGATCCGTGATATTTCCGTGCAATTCCGCCTATCAGTTCAAAGCGAAACCATAAAGTACCTTTACGCAGCCGTCGACTGCACGTCGATAATTAAATTTCCATTGTGACACAGTCAAAAGCCTAGCGGAATAGAACATGTCAAGACCATGAAACAATTACCGGCATGCAAACGCGGATCGCTGGCGCAGTACGTGCCAAAAAGCCAGTGAGAATCCATCGCCACCCGACCACGTCTGTTATTGCTCCTGACAATATTTTATACAGCTGTGAAAATTGCAACCGCGCGCCCAACTTTAACAATTTACACGCTGCGCCGTTGCATATTACTGCGCTTATAACGTGCAGCCTTTTCGCGTAAGTCTGGAGGAGGTAATGTGATAAGGGTGACCTGAATGAGGACTTCGCGGAAAATTTGTTGCTAGCAGCGTAACGGACACTAGTTCATATCTTATTTATTTGAAGGTATTTAGAGAAACATCGAAAGAAGAACCCGAACAACCAGAAATCAGACTGCTAAGACAAATTTTAGCGATTTTGTTTTATACTATGTAGTGATAGTAATCACTACATAGTATAAAACAAAATCACTAAAATTTTAAAAATAAATAGTAATATTGATTTAAACTTTCACGATTTTCACTCATTATTATAACAAAACGGGACTTAATCGCATGGACGTCACGGCACGTCCGAAACATCGAGGTAATATCATGTTTTTACGCGATTAAGTCCCGTTTTGTTATAATAATGGATAAATAGTAATGTTAATGAATGCCAAACATGTAATATCAATCATTATTTCAAATTTGATGCGTCCACTGCTGAACATAGGTCTTCCCCAGAGACTTCCACAACGAACGATTGCACGCCTCCTACCTCCATCGACTTCCGGCGACCCTAATCAGGCCGGCAGACTATCTTGTGGGCGACCAAGCTACGCTGCGTCTTCCAGTTTGTCGTGTCCACTCGAGAATCTTTACGTCCCCTCGGGGGTACGTATAATAATATATACAGTCATTATATATAAGTTCAAAACACATATGTTCAAAATATATATATCGCCGCTATCTTAAAGAGCGTTTCAGTTACCTGTCGTCGGTAAGATGCGCTAAAAATTTGCTCTTAAATGTTCCTTCCTCTCAATCTAAATTCTATACGAAATCCTTTACCTTCCAGGCCATACGTTTATGGAACTCCTTACCTCTCGAGTTAAGATGTGCTGAATCTCTTCCTATTTTTAAAACCAAAATTAAAGAGCATTACCTATCCGTCCCGTAATATTTTTAAATTGTGTACTTTTTGGAAACTGTTTCTTTGTAAAGCCTGCTGACTGTTTTGCGGTTAATTTTTTCCCCTATTTATTTATTTGTATTTATGTATGTATATGTAGGTTTATATATCTATTTATTTATGTATGTTTATGCCCCTGCGGTTATTTATTTTTGGTACCAAATTAGCCCTCGCTCTTGTTACCCTTCGCACCACCTACTGTTTTTTGGTTTATTTTTGTGTCAATTCCGCTACCCAAAGGTTGTCTGGAAGAGATCGCTCTTAAGCGATAAGACCGCCTGTTGTCTACCTATTTAAATTGTTCTAATTATGTAAGTACCTCTTGTGCTTCGGGCTTAAAATCACTAAATTTCATTTTACCTCATTATCAATATTCCCAGATCTCAAAACTTCATGGCCTCAAAATACCTAAATTGCAGAATGCCTAAATTTTTTTCACAATCAACCGAAACCTTAATATCGCCGATGTTCAAATTACCTTAGGCTCATAATACCTAAATTTCAAAACAGCATTATGGCAAAACAACATATGCTTAAAACAACCAAACCTCAAAATACCTAAATTTATACTATCAAATAACCACTCGTAAAAAAAATTAGGTATTTTTGGAAAAATGCCTAAATTTAGGTATTTTGAGGTTGAGTTGTTTTGATATTTTGTCATTTCAGCCATTCGGTAATTGAAGGATTGTGCATTTCAATCTTCAGGCATTTAGAGAATATGCCGTTTTAAGTCAAAGTCATAATGAATTTCGTTCATTTTAAGAATGTTACAATTTGACATTTAGGTTTTATGAGCTCATGGTAATTTGAAAATAGGGTGTATTGGCAAATAAGGTATTATGAGATTTAGTGATTTTAAGCCCAAAGCCCTCTTGTAATGTGTTTTTCTGGTGTGCAATAAAGTATACTTGTATTGTATTGTATTGTATATATAAAATCAAAATGAATAATGATTGAAAATCATAACAGGTAAAATCCATAATGTACGTTTTCCATAATGGTCGAAATATATACTGACGAAATGCATATGTTTACAACTCATAAGTTCAAAATATATAAAGTCTAATGATATAATGTTTATAAGAAATAATGGTCGAAATCCAGAACATTTGCAATTGTACAAATTTTGACTATAAATAGCCGAGTACTAGAAAAATTAAGTATTTATTCCTTAAATACTTGTCCTTTTCATTTAAGTTGCGACATTTTATGGTTGCAAGTGATCCTAACACGCTCCTCCTCGCTTCGCTCGTCGTCGCACCTAACCGGGTGCTCAGACTATATTTTAAAAATTTCAAGATTCTGAGTAACGTGAAAGTTTAAAATGTTTGAGTCGTTTGAACCCAAAAGTTAGGTGCGACGACGAGCGAAGCGAGGAGGAGTGTGTCAGGATCACTTGCTACCAACACACGCCACAATTGAATTACATTATATGTGGGCTCCATGTAAATTGGATGAATAATTATGAAAACTGTCCTTGCAGATGAAATAAATGAAGAAAAAATTTGTTTTTTTGTTGTAATTTCATACTGTACATACAAATACAGACAAGGTAGGTATTTATTTTATTTAAACTTTATTGCACAAGAGAAAACGTACAAAAGAAAGTAAGAAAACGTACAAATGGTGAACTTAATGCCATAGGGCATTCTCTACCAGTTAACCTTAGGGCAAAGCTGATAGCTTGTGGGCGGTGCAACTAACGTCATTAAATTTTAATTAAAATTCAACTACATTACCAATATAGTAAGTAAGATTTATTTCACTGTTACAAAAATAGTTAAATATGTATAAACTTAAAGGCTCGGAGGTGACACTATAATTAACTTATATAGAGTCTGTGCGGAAAGAGAATAGGATTAATTTTGGGGGGCGCTGTAATGCTTTTCTACCGTGTGTGCCGTATTTTCTGTTTTGTGGCCATACTGGTTAGGTTAGTTCCCTTTTTCGCCAAGCCTATTCTCTTTCCGCACAGACTCTACCTGTGTTGCTTTTGTTCCAAAGCCCATTATATATTTTGACCATTATGCATTTCAAGCTTAGGAGTTGTGACCATTATGAAATTCAACCGGTATATATTTTGACCATTATATATTATGACCATTATGAATTTAGAACTTATGAGTTTCGAACTTATATCAAACAACTTTATACATTTTGACCCATTACATATTTTGAATTTCTTCATTTCGACTTTATTCATTTCAACCGTATATGTTTTGACTTTATATATTTTGATACGTACCCTCGGCCATCGGTTCTTAGAGGTATATGCCCAGCCCATTGCCACTTTAACTAGTTAACTCTAGCAGCTATGTTGGTTACAATTATATACCGGTTACCGGTAATATCAATATCTTTTGGTTATAAATTTGGAACCCACGGCTCGATTCGATACGATCTTACAGCGGCGGTGCGGTTGTTATAAGGGCATTTTTATTTTGAAATGTACGGTAAGGCGAAACTTAAGCTATGTTTAAATACCGTCTAACCTGACAGTTGGCGATGAAATATATGGAGTTTGACACTAATCGTCAGTTTTGTGACGGCCTGTTAACGTCCAGTTAAGAGGATATTTTAAATAAAAAAAACCATAATTGTCAATCCTGACCTAGCTAACCTGTTTGCATTTAAATTTTCTTAATTATACACATATTTAATAATCTTGATTAGACATCGCACATCAAGCGACGTGGGTCGACTTAAATTTATGTACACAATTAAGCTTAAACTTCTGAAAAGCATTTCATAACCAAAAACGCCTACGAGTGTAATAAAACTTTAAAAATACACCGCTATCACTACGTACTGCGTACTTTGCATAATTTACCATTGGGTACGTTACCAACAATTTTTAGCACCAGATTCCAAAACAGCGCGCGAGATAATTACTTTTGTAATGTAAAAGACCTGCTGCTGGTAAACAAAGTGCGTTTTTATTTCGCCGCAACGTGTTTTTTTACCCACTTCTTTTATCCACTTAATCTGGGGTGTCACAGACCTCACGTACGGTGTTATTAGCATGCGGGAAAACAAATCCAATCTGCCGAACACTCGGCGGTAACAAGACACGCGAACTTTGCCAGACTTGTCACGTAGACGCGAAACTCGAGCGTATGGGATACATACCGATGCACACTTTTCTGCCGCGATACAAGCTTTATTGCGGTACAGTAAGAACTGCATTGCCATGGCAACGGCGGGCAATAGAATTAGAGCAGGTGCTTCTATTTTATACGTAAATCGCTTAGAGGAAGTACGGTACAAATGCAGTTTACAGTGCGCTCTTACAGTTGAATATGGGTAGAAAGAAAATTAATTTGAAAATATTTATTAAAGCCATCGTTTGGTTCTACTCTACTATTGGTCAAAGGTATCTATTTTCTCTGGTTGACATCCCAGTTCACTGTATACTCCTGCGAGGCATGCAGTTGTTTTAAAAATCATCATCATTCAGGGCATCAAAATATGAATACTTACGAACTCATTTAGAGCTCGCACTAGCCTAGCCGAGTCCCGTATCGCCACCTGCTTCATAGATTTCACTTACGGTATTATAAGATGTAAAATCAGTGTTGCCAATTTAGCAGTTTCAGTGCTAAATTTTGCATAATTTCGACTGGTTTAGCAGATTTTTTTTACATTTAGCAGTTAGCATAATTTTTGGCATAATTTTGTAAATAATAGAAATGTTACCTGTTGGTGACAAACACACAGATAAATGGTAAATTTAGAAACATACAAGTTGGTGATGACATAAGTTTGTAAAATAACCTTCGATTAACACATTGACATTCTTAATTTTACTACTTATCTTTAGAAATTATTTTGCTGAAAATTTAGTATGGGCCACAAAAAGGATTATTGTAAAGCTGTAATGATCACAATACGATAATTTTGAAAGAATAGGGTTTTTTTAGTAAGCACATTTTTTAACAGAATTTATCAAGCTATAGCATAATTTTAGCAGATTTTCAGCAAAATTTTAGCATTGAATGAAATTCGGAGTTGGCAACACTGTAAAATAAGCAACTTACTAAATATAAACAATTTAACTTAAAACTACAATACAAAAATAAAATAGGTTTATTTAGTTGCGTATCTTTCGTAACTTTTACGATAACTAGCAGTTTGAATCGAGAACTAATTACTAGCCCAAAAAAAATTAAGTATGGAACAAGATTTCTTATTTGTACATACATCGTATTGTTGGACAGTGTAACTTTAGGTACGTAGGTAGTTTTGAATTTTACAAGCTTTTAATTTTTATTTAGTTGTACCTGTCCCGGTGTCTGTGTGTTTGTAATCTAATCTTGCAAGTTAAATTTGACACTTTCCGGTTTTCGATTGTTTCGGTTTTTTAAATGATATGTATGAAAACGCAAAATTATCATGATATGAAGCTGATGGACTCGGATGGTAGCTAAAGGATCATCTAAATTACATAAGATACATTCACCGTGTATGGACCCATTTGATTAGTTTTGACGTACCTACAGTTTGCGATTATACAAAAAAATACGGTCGGCAATAAAAGATTGTCGCAAAAAAACTTTTTTTGACAGAATCTTTTACCAATGACATTAGGTAAGGTTATTTTAAGTTATTTGGTGTGCCTTTTACTACCCGTTTTCAACTTTCAAAATGCGCCCAGTTATACTATACCTACTAGAGGGCCCGCCCGCGGTTTCGATCGTGGAGCTGAAATAGGTAAGAAAAAAAATATCTCTATTGCTTTGGCTTAAGTACCTAGTTGAAAAAATATATTCTATGAATTAATCGGGACTAGCAATGCACCGACGAGAAGTTTCCAAAGTTGCGAAACTTTCAACGTGAGAATTTCTCGGTAACTTCTGAGAATGTTCTCGAGAACGAGAATTTATCTCCTGACGTGGGCTTCTTTATTTATTTATTTATTTTGACAATAATTATGTATACAAAATACAGTAAATTTATGTAAAATACAATATAAAATAAAAAAATGCTATAATGAACACGAAAATACATAAACCAGCGTAAGTTGACCTTTGTATAAGAAGAATTACTATGGCAGAAGAGGTCAGATAAAATTTGTTTGTTTTATTTTAACTGGTGCAAATGGCACCTAAAAAAATAAGAATAGCAGAAATAAAAATACAAAATGATAGTTTCAGCATTTCATTATAAAGATATTACAAATATACCTACATAACCAGTCACATATCTACTCTTTTTCATCGTCAGAGTAATTAAAACTGGGCAAACTGATATTCCTCAAACTATCTTCACCACGTATTTTTCTCACAAAGTCCAGTATCTTACATTACAATACGTCATCGTGATTACAATTTATCTTAATACGAAATATACTGGTGCTGGAAATATATCTGTTTGCAATATAATATTTTTCTGAAATATAGAAAGCAAAACGATAGCGGAATTGACAACATTTCATATTTTCAAAAGATCTTAATTCGAAAACCATTTGGGTAAAACTGTATTTTATCCTCAAAAAAAATATTTTTGGATTTTTTTTCCCATTCATTTTGGAAAAAATCGTCAATTAGTGTGAACCGGAAGTGTGACGTCATTTTCCCTGCATTATCGAGAGAGACCTTAGTACTGAAACGATTAAAAAGTGTATGGTATCCGGTTGTCATTTTCTGACATACTTGCCGTCTGACGTTTATTTGTTTTGAAAATTGTTACAACTGCTTAGCAGCTTTAGAAGTTTAATTTTCTTACCGTTGGTTCATTTGCACGTTTTCGAAGACCTTAAAAGACTTGGCACTTTCCCACTGGACTCCGATAACGCATTCAAACATTATTAACTTGGCATTCTTTTACCGGACACCGATTTTTTTCATATAATGAAGACATCAGAAGGTTTTTCTCAGGCTGATAGCACGAATCTGCCGCGTGTTGAAATTATGATGATGATGGAGTACACATCGGCAAGTGATAAATATAATCCAGCCCAAATAAGAGGAGCAAAAGCATCGTTGTCTTCCCGAACTTCCTATGTTGACAACGCTGTAAGTGCTGTAACGCCTGACAGTTATTTTTTTAATCGTAATTGTCGCTCTGGATTCTAGTTTTTTTAAATCGTAATTGTCGCTCTGGATTCTAGTTGGGAAAGTGACGTCATTTTCTACATACGCCCTTTTAGAATGAGCTACTTTTCAAACTGCTATTTTTAATTGAAAAATTGAGTTAAAACGAAAAAGAAAAAATACGGGTATCTTAAAATTCCACCTATTTTCTATCCAGCTCATAAAATGAAGGAGTAGAAATTTTGAAATATTGTCAATTATTAAAAAAAATTAATACAATAATCTTAAAAAAAAAACAAAAAATAATTGCGTTGTGAGGTTTGAACTCGCGTCCTGTGAAACATAGTCAACTACGGTTTCCACTCATCTACACGAGTCTTACCATTATGGATCGAATTTGTCAATCACAATACTGGTGCTGAATTTATATCTGTTTGCAACTTTCGCTGTGAAATGTTCTCGGAAATTTAATGAGAATTTAAGCAACTTATTGGTAACTTATCACTTATCAGCAAAATAATTAACTTTATCACACCACAACGTGTACATAAACAATATGGAGTATTTATTATGCACATTTAAACTTTATTGTAAGAACATTTTCTTTTCTAATCAATAAGTTACATGTTGCAAGAATGTTCTCAGAACATTCCCGAGAATGTTTCCACGTTTTGAGAATGTTCTGCAACTTGTACATTGCTAATCGGGACCATAATCTACCAGCACACCAAATTTCATAAAAATCGATACGATAGTAGCGTGACGCGCGCACAAACAAACAGATAAAAACGTACAAAAATTAAATACGGAAAAATCTTATACAAGCCCTGTCTTATTTCATTATAATGTGTAGGTAGGTCAATATTTTTGAACCATGTAAGTTAAAATCAACTAGCAGTTTTGAGATATTTTCTTTTTAGTAAATTGGTGATAATTAGCTTTTAACAAACTGTATTACTAAACTATTAATTTTCTTCCAATACGCCATCTGTAGAAATAATGTTGTACCTCTAATCTAACTTCAGGATGTCCTATTTTACAATTTAGTGCAAGCTTATGAAATAGCAAGCGCCATCTATTTCGATGAAGAAGAGTTAGCAGCTCACCCTAAGGAAACCAATACGTTTTTTTTAAAGCGACATCTTACGAACAGTGTGCTTACCGTTTCCACGCCTTTCATTCTACGTAATGGCAAGCAAATAGCTTTCCCAATTTCTTTGTCGTTTAGGAAATTTCGCGTAGATGGCGCTAATACAAAGGGCAAGTCTCATTCAGTGATATTTTAGTATTACGTATATATTTTTTCAAACTTTAATTGTAAATATCATTTAATAGATCAACACCGTAGAAAAGAAAGTGTATGTTTAAAAAAAAACGATATTACCGAGAAATATTTTAGACAATAATTTTATTTTATATACCTATGTCATAATTTGAAATATTATGTACTTATTATTTAAGCTTTATTGCATATTACAAGACAGTACAAATGTCGGACTTAATGCCGTAAGGCATGCTCTACCAGCCAACCATAAGGGTAAACAGGGACAGGAGCGGCGTTTTAATTAATTTATAACCAAACTGTACATGAAGTCGGTTAAAATAATAAACTAGATACAGTATAAATGGATATATACATACATACAATATATCGTACCCTTGGTAAAATAAAGCCGTATGTGACTTTACGTCCAAAGTACTTTTATTACGCGAATGTTACACAAATGGTGTAAACTATACGAAACAAAAAGATTTAAACGCTTCCCCTGAAAGTCGTCATTTTGCAGATGCGGCTTTATTTTACCAAGGGTACGATTTGTGTAACATTCGCGTAATAAAAGCACTTTGGACGTAAAGTCACACACGGCTTTATTTTACCAAGGGTACGATATGGTACCTGCTTCTAAACTACTATGAAGAGTGTTAATCTTGAAGATTCTCGATAAGATATTTGCGCAGCATGCGCTTGAAGGAGAATTTGCTTTGAGCTTCTCGTATACAGAGGGAGAGGGCGTTCCAGAGTCGAATCGCTTGTACGGTGAAAGAATTAGTCATGGAATCAGAACGGTGAGAGAGAACAGAAAGCATGAGTTTACGAACCCATGAGTTTAGAAACGGAGCTCACAGCCGGGCCGAGCACTGACAAACTATAATTCAGTTAACTATAATTTACTTTTGTTAACTTTGCATAGACTCCGCTAAAGCAAAGGCGCAAAGGTTGTCTGGAAGAGATCGCTCTTTAGCGATAAAACCGCCTATTAACTATATATATATATAAACTCATGTCCAAGGCTTATTACAGCACACAAGACTACATGAATGATGAAACAAAATTTTATTTCCAGTTGCAGTTAATCCCACGGGGGATTAACTGCAACTGGAAATAACTACATTTTAATATAATGTTTAATCGTTGTTTTTTTCTGTTTTTGTACTTGTCAATGTTTTGACACTTAGAGACCATATGATCTCTAAAAAAAAACTGTATTAATTTTATTTTAATTTACTTTTTAGGTTATCATCATTATATCAATGTGAGTCGCAGAATTTTTACATTTCTGTAAGATATTTAGTAAGCCTCTAGTAAGTTAGTAAAATGGGAATCCATTTTATATTTCGACGTTTGGAGGTCCTTTACACCTCCAAAACTTAATATTTTGACAACGGAGACTCTACATCTCCATTAATTTTTCTACTTATCAATTTATTTTGTATTAAGTATTATAATTGTCTTGTTTTGACGCCTAGAGACCTTTTACATCTCTAAAAATGTAGTTTTAAGTTTATTGTAACGTATTAATGAAATCGAATGTAATAATGTCTTACTACTAGTTGTTATATTTTATAAGAGAAACTAGTGAGTTTCTTCCGGCGCTTCTGTTCACCAGAAGGTCACCCGAAGCGCTAAAAGAAATAATAGAATCAGAATCAGACTTGTAAAAGAGCCCTTGAGGGGCCTACTTGCAGAAATAAACTATTTTATTTTTATTTTATTTTATTGTCTACCACTGTTTTTATATAAATTTGCAATGTAATTTTCTTTTGGTGTGCAATAAAGTATGATTGTATTGTATTGTATTGTATTCAGAACGAAGGTAGTTGGGAGAAAATGGGTCGTATAAGATGGAAAATAGTGTGCACAGAGCCCTAAGAGATCGACGTTCCCGAATAGGAAGCCAAGTAAGTTATTGACGATAAGTAGAAACATGATATAACATTGTAATTTATTGAATCATTAACCTGATTGAAAGTCATTTTAATATACAAAATTATGAATAGTTTTAAAACTTGCAGATGCATGACTAATATATCTACAATTCTACATACATAAATAAAAAAAACACGTATATTATATAGTAGTGATGGCACCTTTAGCACAATTTATAACGGCCCGCCAAAATGGCAAAAACAACCCCTAATATACTACCGTTTTGTATAGCGTTAAAGTGCACAAGTAAAATTATGCGCAATAGGAAGTACGGCGAGACGTGGCTCGCCGAGCATTGTAATGGAATAAAGTGCAGCGGATTTAATAATGCAATCATGAGCCGGATATTTGTTGCCGCGACGGGCGGAGTTGCCGAGTTATGAAGTCTTTTAGCTAGGGCTGTATTCGGAAAAATATTGAGACTCACCCTATTTTGTCAAAGTACCTACGTAGTCTATATTGAAGTTAGCCTGCATAATGGAGTAAAGTGCTATGGATTTAATAATGCAATCATGAGCCGGATATCTGTAGACGCCACTTTTAGTTCTGAATGTCTTCGGAAAAATATTAAGACTCAGCCGATTTTGACAAAGTAAGTCGTTTTATATTGAAGATTGAAGTTAGCCTGCATAATAGAGTAAAGTACTATGGATCTAATACTCCAATCATGAGCCGAATATTTGTTGGCGCGACGGGCTGAGTTGCCGAGTTATGAAGTTTTTTAGCTAGGGCTGTATTCGGAAAAATACCCTATTTTGTCAAAGTACCTACGTAGTATATATTGAAGTTAGCCTGCATAATGGAGTAAAGTGCTATGGATTTAATAATGCAATCATGAGCCGGATATCTGTTGACGCCACTTTTAGTTCTGAATGCCTTCGGAAAAATATTAAGACTCAACCGATTTTGACAAAGTAAGTTGTATATATTGAAGATTGAAGTTAGCCTGCATAATGGAGTAAAGTACTATGGATCTAATACTCCAATCATGAGCCGAATATTTGTTGGCGCGACGGGCGGAGTTGCCGAGTTATGAAGTCTTTTACCTAGGGCTGTATTCGGAAAAATATTAAAATCAGCCGATTTTGACAAAGTAAGTCGTTTACATTGTAGATTGAAGTTAGCCAGCATAATAGAGTAAATTGAAATGGATTTCATTTTGCAATTATGAGACGGACATAAGTTGCTGCGACGGGCGGACTTGCCGAGTTATGAAGTCTTTTAAAGGTAAAGAATACACATTAAAAAATAATGAAGACTACAACAAACAGAAACATTAAGCTGTTTATATTGAAAATTGAAGTCGGCCTGTATAATGGAGTAAAGCGCAATGGATTTAATAATGTAATCATGATGAGCCGCATATTTGTTGCAGCAACGGGCAGATTTGCGGAGTTATGAAATCTTGTCTTGTTGTTGAAGGGTTGTCTTCGGAAAAATATAAAGACTCAGCCGATTTTGCCATATTAAGTCGTTCACATTGAAGATTGAAGTTAGTCCTTATAGTAGAGTAAAGTGCAATGGATTTAATAATGCAATCATATTTGTTGTTGTGATGGGCGGAGTTATTGAGTAGTAGAAGTTTTTAAGCCAATTTCGGCATAGTACTTGGACATAGGATATTAGTACTCATGTAGTTTGTTTCTTGTTAGGTTATAATGTGTATCCCACCATTAGTAAAAAGCCAAGTGAGTATAGTGGAGCTTATCTTACTCTCGTTGTTATTTTTTCTTGACCATAACTAACATCTTTTGTTATAGAATACAACCAACTAGTTTATTTCTATAAACTAACTTTAGTGCATAACAGACCGTGAAAACGAATGAAACCTAAACTATTCTAGTAGTTCTCTTAAGCTGAAATAGTACTTCACATTTCTTCCACGTCACCGCCATAAAAACTATTCGCTCCTTGAATATATGATAAGGAATAATGTAATAAGGAAACTTACTGACCTCTCAATGAAGTGAGCTACTCGATAAGATCCTAACAAGTAAAGTTCAAGATAACGAAAAGTATTAAAATTCCCAATGCATCCGGCCAAATGAACCAAGTTTTTACAGATCTCTGGACCCGGAGCGAATGGAGTCGAGGCTCGTTGCTGCGCTCTAAAAAAGTTTATACACTTGATACTTCGGTGGCTTTCTCCCGTTTACTATATTCCTTTTTAGTACTATATATACATAAGGTGTAGCCATGTGTGAAAAAATGTTTCCATTAGTCATATAATGTTTTCCTTTTCTTGCAGTCTAAAGTTGTATTTGCTCAAGTTAACAATACTAAATATAAACTCAATGGAATAGTGTTCAAGAAATGTAATACAATCCTACGTCATTGTTCAATATCTATCGTTACTGCAAAACCTGTTTTAATGATGTAAAGTTCCCAGAAGTTTCAATACAACTCCACGCCGTCTTTGTTATCGGTAAAAGAAAATGCGCCGTTGAGAACAAGGCCCCGACTGAACTTCTGATTAGGTTTGTTTTTTATGTTTACTTGACAACCTTATAAATAGCATTTACAGATACATTACCTGCACCGTGTTATTCATCTCATACCTTCGTGTTCCCACTGAGTCTGCAAGACACGTTTTCTTTGATTAAATTCTTTTGAGGCATGATCTCCAGACTAGTTTTGCGCGTTGTTGGAACATGAGATATAGTACCTAACTGCATTAAGTTGCAACTGGAATGAAAATAAAGCTTATAACAAAAAGTTTCGTTAACTACTTTTGTTCTATTTTACATCAAAGTTCTATACTTTGAAATGAATAGAAAATAATATTCTTGAATTACTTGACTGTGATGAAAAAGAGGAATGGGAAAATTAAATATGCTATGATAACTGGCAGAAAAGAGGAAGAGCTTTGCTTTGAGTAGACAGTTGTATTGAAAAACTCCGGGACTCATGGCGACTGTTGGACATTGGAGACAAAAATATACTGATCATTGCATTCCGTAACGTTACCAAAATTCTGGCATCTTTGTACGAACAGTTGTTATTTATATTTTCAGGCGTCTGTTTCAGCCGGCATTTCTGTATTAACGCTGATTCAACCATTTAATTGTATCTACATAAGTATGATTGTCTGCAAACTTTAACTTTATTGCAATAAGTTTACTTAAGATCAAAAACACTTTAATAGATAGACGATATGGGCAGATGGAGCTTCTTTATTTTAGCCAAGTTTAGATCTCTCTATAAAGTTCTATATCCCAGATATCGATAAATCGTCCCAGGGGACTTCGCAGCACTGTCTACCTCTACGATTTGACTGCAGTATAAAATAATAGCGTCAGCGGTAACTGTAAAAATTATAAATTGTAAGGATTTGTAAAGTCAATAAATTCATTGAAATAAAAACGGATCATTAACGTTATACAACAGAAGAGAAATCCACTCGACATGTTTCGGGAGCATTTGGCATTCCCTTAATCATGCATGAGTAGTATTCGCGAACGGTGGCCCGGCGACTACTGTGCTTTGCAGCTCTGAGTGATCCGCTTTTTTTTCAATATGTTTGAGTCTCACGGTGATTTTCTAAGTCAATAAATCTGTGAGGACATGTTTTAACGGTCACGTCTACTTACAGAAGTGTATTAAAAATAAAATAAAATAATTTATTTCTCCAAGTAAGCCCTCAAGGGCTCTTTTACATGTCTCATCTTTTCTTGTCTCTATTAAACAATAACTAAACACTTTGTTGTAGTTAACAGCAACTTCCTCGAGTTCTTCACAGTTATTATATCCCGGTACGATTTTTTACTAAAACACTGGCAGCTAATACGACTTTTAAACGCCATTCATTCGGATTAAATTCGGCCGTGAAACTAAATAAGGAGCAAGACTTCAGTCTATATTTTTTCCTTAATACTACCGTATTATATACAGCCATATACCTGCAATTATGTAACCCATAATCGAAGTATACTTACTAAACAATCTTTGATGTAGGTAAGTATTAATTAGGTACTCTTGATCTCTTCTACTATCTAACGAGCTAAAAAGGCAGATATTAAAAACTTGGTGCCTGCTTGGTGATTCGAGTTGGCCGGTTTTCCATACAAACATATTAAATAAATAAAATAAAAAAGCCTTTTTTCTCGCAAAACTTAAAAGTTACAAACTTATTATAGTATCTTAGTAAATAGTATCTAAAATTATGTAAATGTAGCTAATTATAAAATGTATCTTAATTTTCTAGTATTTTATTGTTTCAATTGTTAGTTCATTTGAAATCCATTATATTTTTCTTCTTTTTCTTATGCAAGAACCCGAATTTGGGTGAAAGTCTCCTCCAAAAATGCCCGTTGGTCTCGGTCTTGTGCTATTTGGGTCCAATTTGGACCGGCGATACTTTTATTTCATCTTCACATCGTGTCCGTGGTCTTCCCCTATTTATCTTACCTTGTGGGCTTCACCATGCCATATGGTTGTTTTTATGGTCCATCTCTGGTCTGTAAGCCTCGCGACGTGGCCTGCCCATTGCCACTTGAGCTTTAATGCATAACTCAAAGCATCACTGGCTTTTGTTACTGCTCTTATTCTTGTGTGTCGTATTTTATCTATTTTCTGTACCTTGAGCATGCTTTGCTCCAGTCCCCGCTGGCATGTGGTGATTTTATGCTTAGCTTTGGCCGTAAATTTCTATGTCTGGCATCCGTATGTCAAGCACGGTAAAAGGCTAGAGTTCATAATCTTACTTTATATGCTTAAGACATGTTGCTTTTAAAAATAATACAAACATAAAGAGGGTCATTATTTTCTTCCGCGGCATCAATCAAGTTTAAAATGTATTTTATTTTATAGGTTGATAGTAATTTTTTTTTTAATAAAATTATATTTTTTTTTTTACTTTTTGAGAGTTCTCATGTCATTTCGCGCAAAATAAAATGTATTAAGCTATAAAAGTAAAGCAAATCCCATCAAAAACATTACATGTAAAAAGATGCAAGTCTCGCAACGCAGTTCTCCTACAACAAAAAAGTTTTGAGATGTAAAGTTAAACTAAGTCAGTACCGGGGGGGTATCAACAGAACTCGATTTCCACCGACTTGCCCATTATTAGATCTATAAAATGTGTTCCTCCACGGTTAAATACTTTTTGTAAGTGGTCTTCCTTTAATTATTACATTCCAATCCATTCTTTTCAATTTGAACTGCAAAACTTTGTAATCGCATGTATTTGTATAGGATTACAAACTTATGTGTGCAGTTGTGACTGAAATTCCAGCATATTTAGGTTTTTAAGGACTTGATAGGCTAAAAACTAACTATGTTTAAAATTTGGAGCTTGTAGGTCTGCTAGAAGTACCTTAGAATTATGATGATCAGTAAGACAGTGAATGAATCGTGAGTCAGTGACAAAACTAAGGAACTTTGACATGCAATAGTTCTTAAACTACACGTTCAAATTGAATGATATTGAGAATATATATAAGTCTTATTGTGCCCTATATATTCCTGAAATTTCAGACCCATCGAGTGAGGTATCAAAATGAAGAGATTTAAAAGCTGATCATAAGGGTGGATTTTCGCCATACAAATTTGAATGCCATACATTTAGTTGGGCATACAAATGTCGCGGACGAAAATCCACCCATAAAAATAAATACGTTTGATAACTTTTAAGCTCGCGTTCATTTAATCGTCTAGTGACTGCAATACGGCCACATCTCAAAATGCCAACATCTTGAGAAATCGCATGTCATATTCGTGAAAGTTAAGTGCGCGACAGTAATAAAAAAAAATATTTTTTTTTTGAGTTGTGGCCGTATTTCGTATTCACTAGGCGTTATGGCAGTCGTGTTTTTTTTTAAAATAATGGTTCGGTTACTTTGTTTGGTTTGTATGGAAAACTGACAGACTCGAGTACCTACCGAGATTTAAGATACATAGAAGAGGGTATGGAAAAGAAAATCCTCTAAAGTAAAAGCGTTCTTTATAATTTTTCGCCTCAATGATACAGCTATAATGTAATAAGGTACCGCAAGTCTTAGTGCGAGTGTTCGTAGCTTTTTAACGACCACGGAATTATTTCCAAACGGAATACTTTTAAATCCATAAACAACTTAGGAGACAATGTTATATATCTACACTGGTATTTCACTGCAATCCTGCCGCCCCCGCTTCTCGCCCGCGCCGCGTCGTAACTTATGTTCGCGAGTGTTAATTTTACGTCGTCTGACAAATTTGCCCGGGGCACGCTGCACTCGAGTGGTCTAATGGCCATCGAATTTTATCTCAGACTTTATTTTAAGTTTTTTTCAATTGATGGGTTTTGTCTGGTCGCCGTTTGATAATCTTTTGCCGGACAAAAATTGACACTTACTTGGGCAAGGCCCCGGATTTTGACCAATTTGGACGTTTCAAATTTCCCATGCTGATTACAAAAAATTGGTAACACCTAGAGGTTTAAATCCATTTTTTTTATATTACGCAATAAAAATTTCCAAGGTCGCAAATGCAACAATCAATTTAAACCCTTTAAATAAATTATTAAAATTAAAAAATTCGTCCAAAACGTATCGTAAGTCGACAATTTTTTTCGACCACGAGAACTTAAAACCCTGTTATTTTTACCCGACTGTGGCAAAGGCCAAAGGAGGGTTAGGTGTTTGACCTGTATGTATGTATTTATGTATGTATGTCCGTTCATATGTCCGCTCGTAACTACTCAACGGTACAACCAATTTTGATAAATGAAACATTTTAAAGTGCACAGCGGTCGGGTTTTTTAGTAAAAATATTTAGTTATTATGATATTTAACTCTTCATGATCATGTTTCTGTTTGAAACAACATTTAATGATAAAATGGTGGCCCTACCGATTGCGGAATCATGATTATCATTTTTTTTTTGTCTTCCCTTCTTTTCATTGACCTGAATTCCAAGTTTATGTTACGAATACTTACGTGACACGTTATAGAGCTAGATTTAAAGCTAATTTTGTTTTAAATTTGGTTTTATACACTAGAAACTCATATTCTTGTTGAAAAAGAAATCTCGTCAGTTTTGTCTCAAATGGCAGTCAAAGTTGACTCAGTCATAATTAAATAACGCAAAATAACGTCTAAAGTGCATGTGCGATTTGATTGGTAAGTAGTGGTTATTATGAAACGGGTTTTTTTTATACGATAGGGTAATGTTTTTTAGGCAGGTGAAATGTATTATTATATTCAAAATGTCGATATTTCACCATCAAAATAATAGAATTTTCAAACTTACGTTACGTTTACGTTACATTTTTACAAAATGTAACGTAAACGTAACGAAAGTATTTTATATTTTTAGCCACTAAAACTCAATTATATTTTATAACATGTATTTTTTTAGCTACATTATCTAATGAGAATATATGCCAGTATAATCAAAGCTTTACGACAACTTATTGTAACGTTTTATGATAACGTCACGTATATTTTTTATGACTGTCACATTGGTCAAAATTCGCGGCCTTGCCCACTTACTTCTTTTGAAGGGAAAAAATTGCTCATACTATTGATTCCTTTGAATCTAACACTGGGTAATCAAAATTTCCGGATCATAGCCCGTTGTGTCATATTTTCTATCATAACCCGCTTTATACTGAAGTTTATAACAGCACCCATAAGCATAACACATCAACAGAGGGTTTTTCTCAGCCAAAAGGTAAATTACCTGGTTGTCAATAAGGTCCTAAGAATATGCTACTACTATGAGGATAAAGAATCCACCTTATAAACCACCGGCAAAGTGGCACCTTTTTCCTAAAAACGTGATTTTAGCATCTGCGTTTCATTTAAGATTTTTTTGTCCAGTAATTTGGATGATTTTTTTGAAAGATCGGTGATATGAACCTTCGATACATAAAGAAATAATATAATTTGCAAGAAAAAATTAAGAAAAAAAATTATGTGTTAAACTATTCACTCAAACATTTTATGTTAAACTATTCATTCAAACATTTTGTGTTTCTAGTCCAGAGACCAAACGTAGAATCTGTTTTAGGACAGTTTTCAAAAAATCTAAACAGCACCTAAAACTAAGTAATCCTACTATTACGAAACTAAAATAATACATGTACAGAATGCAGTAGTATATCCATTGCAATAGCGTAGTGGAATGTGGCCGGGTCGGGCGAGCGTCAGTTTTTGTTCGGCTGGTGTTTAGCTGTTACATTATTAGTTTTCAACTTCGCAAGTTGAGTTTCAACTCCGTTTGCCGCGTCCAAATTAGATGTTTGGATCAATAGCTTGAATATAAATAGCCCTCGAAAAAGGTATTTAGTGTGGATCACCGAATCAGACATTGAATCTTTGGGTTTCTTATAAAAATTCACAGTAATATAGATATATCATGAAGATAAAATAACTGGCCAAGAGCATGTCGGACCATGCTCAGTGTAGAGTTCCATAGCCGTAACTATAAGGTAAAAAATAGGATGTAAAAAAGTACAACAACAAACGAGCGTATCTTCATAGCAATTACGTCCTTTTGTTGAGAAGCGCAGTTTATTGGAAATAACTCGAAACGGTTAATTCGATCTTGTTGAAAATAATTTTCGTTGAAAGCATTAATTAAGCGTTACCTTCGTGATTTTTTTCATATTTTTCGGACACACGGTTTAGAAGATAGAGGGGGGGGGGGGGGGGACACAATTTTCACAACTTTCGGAGCGATTATTTCCAAAGGTATTCACTTAATCAAAAACATTACTTAAGAAACTTAAAATGTTTTTGAAAGAGCTGTCGAACTATGTACCACATACGGACAGACGGACAGACGGACGGACGGACATGACGAAACTATAAGGGTTCCGTTTTTGCCATTTTGGCTACGGAACCCTAAAAATCTACACGAATGTGATTATTAAAAGTAGATTCGTGAGCGTGACTTTACTTTATTGTTAAAGGCTTCCTCAGATATTTATGTCCCTTTTGGTATTTTCATTGTACTTCAATAAATTAACAATATCTTTTGACCTTTTTGCACATAAAACTAACAATTATTCACGCTCTTAAACTAAACTCATGTTACTTAAATCCCCATTCCGTTATCTAAACACAAACTATCGAAGAACTCCTAAAACGGATAGGTTCCGGAAGCGAACGCTGCAAGTACTATCGAAAACTGAACTCGAGGGCTGCTGGTTCATACGAGGAGGTGCTCCGGCGCAATTAACGTGATTTATTCGAGGCATTTACTTATTCAGTCCTACGTTTACTACGCCACGGGAGCACGCAACAGAAACTCCTTCAAACCTTCAATCTAACTTTAGAAGCGCTACAAAGAAATCCAAGCCGTAAGTTAAACTCCGTAAGGTTGGTAATCTAAAATCCGTTCGCATTTTTAAGACGGAACGTTTCGCGAACAAAGGCCTGTAAACTATCTCGATAGATATCCTATGGAGCAGCTTTACACATGCGACCACATTTTACTAAATATTTTATTTTAGACCGCAACAAAGCCTGTTGAGTTATGGGCCTGATTCAAAATTACACTGGGGAGTAGTATGAATATGTTAATGATCTCGTAGCCGGCTGTCTGTTATCGCGAATGGTGGATTGAGTAATTCAGTAGTGGAATAGTTCTCTGCTAGTTATATGGATAGGACTATGAGTCAGATTAATTTGTTTTTAAAATTTGTATATTTCATTTTACGCGTACATTCTGAGAACGTTGTTTTTCCTAGCTACCACCCTATAGGGGTTTGACTTGGACTAAAGATTATTAAGAGAGAAAAGCCAAATATACCCATGAGGAGCGTTTCCCAGAAATGATTACTTTCTACGATATAAAGTGATTGTATTAACTAAAAATACAACCGCATTTTACACAGTAATAATATGCTTTTTGAAGTAAAAGGATTTGATGATTAATATAATAGAAAAGGCATAATTGGTACGCATTGTTAACAAAATATTTAATAATTCTAAAAGATCGCAATGTATTTGCGACAGCCATAAAGCATTCGTAAGCGCATTCTTTCTAGCGGCAAATAAAATTATGAGACGAATGAAAACAAAACGCGGGCTGATTTTAATATGTACGTATTTGCGCGAATAGCAATCCTGCCGCTTAAAAATGCTGGCATGCTCCCCGAAGCCTGAAATTACATACAAAAGGAAAACGATACGTAGACCGTTATACTATGGAAACTGTAAACACTATCTTCATTCTGGAAAGAGGTATAATTTATGGAGCGAGAATAAATTGTCTGCTATTTTCGTTTCGATGGTGTATTAAAATGTAAGTTATGTTGGTCCATTAGCTCTAGTGTTAAATATAAATGATAAAACTGTATTTAATAAAAAGATCCGCGTACAACCGAACCGATTTACATGCACAGACAAACACTGACTTACAGACATTTCTGGAATATTTAGAACGTGACGTGATGAAATATGAGTTAGTTTCTTCTCATCTCAATGTGGGCCAACTTTTTCAGTTTACATATAAACAAGTACATTTTATACATACAATAAAAAGAGAGAAAACACATGAAAACTCGAAAACAAGCATTTTCCCAGATATAAAACCAAGCTAGATCTATTGTTCGCCACGACAACCCCCACATAATAATTTCATCGAAATTTTTAGAATCGTTTCCGTCGCGGAGAAAATCTGGGGGCACGGCAGTGCGACCACCAAGTCGAGCAAAATAAAGGCAAGGCCGTATCATCCTTTTCTCGAAGCCATTCAGGCCATTTTCAGGCTCCCGTAATGCTGTACTGGCTAAAGCTAGAACCCTGCATTTTCAGGTATATATAGGGCATAATAAGACTAAAATATATTCTCAATAACATTCAATTTGGATGTGCAATTTAAGAACTATTGCACGTCAAAGTTCCTTAGTTTTATCACTGACTGACTCATCATCATAATTCTAAGGTACTTCTATTCTAGCAGACCCACAAACTCTAAATTTTAAACAGAATTCGTTTTTAGCTTGTCAACCATGGAGGAACACATTTTATAGTTCCCAAATAAAGAATCCTCCACGGGTAAGTAATAGGCAAGTCGCTGACTTGGTTTAACATTACATTTCAAAAATTTTTTGTTGCGAGACTTGCATCTTTTTACCCGACTGCGGCGAAGCCCAAAGGAGGGTAATGTGTTTGACCTGTAAAATGATACATCATTGGATTCGTCTTGATGGCGCGAGTGTCACTGGGTATGAAGTTCGTTAAAATAAACAAAATGATTTTTTTTAGTAAAAATACCGCGGTCGGGTTTTTTTTAGTAAAAATATTTAGTTACATATAATGTTTTTGACGGGATTAAATATACAAGTACTGCTTGTTTAAGGCTCAATTGCAGAAAAAAATTACCTTTTACTTTTTTGTGAGATCATGGTGTGTCTTATACCACTTTACTCAGAATCATGTGCACTTTTCATTTACGAAATAAAAAAAGTTGTCCTAAATATCCCTACCCCCCTCCCTAGTTGTACTTTTCCTTACAAATTTTGAATCTCAGTTTCGTTACGCCCAAAAAATATAGGGGTGAATCGTAACGAAACTGATAAAAAAAAAATCTCAGTTTCGTTACGATTTTCCCCTATATTTAGTTTGGGCGTAACGAAACTGAGATTCAAAATTTGTACGGAAAAGTTGGGACAACATTTTACGTAAAAGGTAATTTTTTTCTGCAATTGACCCTTAATAAGGTATCAGATTGAGATAGATTTCTAATTAAGGTGATTCGAGCCGGTCTGTTTTCCATACAAACATAAAGAGGGTAATTTTGTTTTTTTCCACGGCACCAGACACGTTTAAAATAAATGTTTTATTTTGTAGCTTTATACATTTTGT
The DNA here is from genome assembly GCA_947034925.1 of Eudemis profundana. NCBI lineage: Eukaryota > Metazoa > Arthropoda > Insecta > Lepidoptera > Tortricidae > Eudemis > Eudemis profundana. Next base: position 11,869,728 of record OX344798.1, read on the forward strand.
TAGCGCGAAATATGAGAAGTCGTGCAATTTGGCCTTTAAGGTCAGCGCCATCTTTTAGCATAATTTGGCACTTAACGTTGTTTGTTAAAATTATAATACATCTTAGATTTTAGAGTGTTCTCACATCATTTTGCGCAAATAAATTTATCACGCTATAAAATAAAACCCATTTCAAACTTGATGCTGTGGAAGCAAACAACGACCCTCTTTATGTTGGTTGAAAACTTGAAAGCCGACTGACTCGAATCACCTTAATTCCAAATGTGCTTAACACCTAAATAATAAAAGTAGGGATGTAACGATACATCATTTTGCCGATACGATACCGATACCGATTATTGTAGAAAATTATCTGCGATACCGATACCGATGCCGATATCTTAGCAAAGTATGAATTTTAGATATTTGTATATCCTTATTATATCTAAAACTTGGCTATATTTAACGGAGAGTTAACCTTGAAAGTGTAAAGTAAAAATAAATAAATTGTCAACTCAAAATTAAAAAAATAATATATTATGAACCAAAGATACAATTAACATAGTATTTATCATTGCACAAAGTAATAGACCAATACATAAATTAAGTCAGTAATTGAATTTTTTTTTGCAGATTTTTCTTCATACAGCAAATTCTTTTCGCGCTCTTCAAATATCGGTTGTATATAATCGGCGATACCAATACATCGGTATCGGTATCGTTATATTCCTACATAAAAGTGTACGTTTCGTCCCTTTTGGTCAGTAACCCTCCCTACATCTACATCAGTCTAGCTCGAGCTGTCCAGAATTTTACGTTATTTATTACTGCAGCATGACACCGGCGTGATCCATTGGGCCAATTCATTTATCCTAAGCACCGTGTGTTGACACATTCCGAATTCGCTTTTGGTAACAATGTATTCAATCAACTGACGTTACCGATATTTTGAATATTTTTCACTCCCGATATTTCGGCAGGTCAAATTTTAATTGAAATGGGTTATTTGATGAGCCTTTGAATATTGTTTTGCGTCGATTGGTTATAGACATGGCGTCGTGAAATTGTATTCGTGAAACACTGTAAATGTGATTGAGTGATGATGTAAATAATTATGAATTATTTTTTTAATCATGACCGATCTTGAACGGATAGTGATTATAGTATAACGTTAGCTAAAGCCTCATCAGCATCATCATCATCATTTTGACCTCGATATATCTACTGCTGAACATAGATCTTCCCCAAAGACTTCCACAACTGCCTCCATCGACTTCCGGCGACCGTGACCAGGTAGACACACCATCTGATGCCTTTGTGATCAAATATCATTTACTTTAAAAGGATAAGTCACATGTGTATGTGTCCTAAGCAAACCTACTTAATACCTCGAACAACTAAAACGAGCAAATATAAATTGCAATTTAAATTATCGTTAGAAATATGAAACGCTTTTCGTCAAATTCGTGTAAAATTGCTTAAGAAAAAGTTATCGATGTACACTTAAAACTTCGGCGATTCCCTCACCATCCTGCTAATAAATAGGATATTTCTCTAGAAAATCCCGACACGTTTAGTTAAATACATGAAGTTTGTTAGACTCATGTTTAATACGAGTTTTAACGCGGCTTAGGCCGGCCCGAGGGGTATTTTTCCCCCTGTATGGACGCCCATGTTCGTTATTCTCTAGTCATTTATAAATTTTTCATAATAAAAATTGATAGCATGTTAGATCATTGCCTATACAGATGTGTAGCAGCGTGTGTATTTCATTGGTATGTGTAATGAAAACTAGCATAGGTACATTTAAAAAAGCGTAATGAAAAAAGAGACGCCTTTTTCTAACAGTGAGACACAACAAAAGGCTGAATAAATGAACGATAGCAACGACAAGATAAGTTTAATTTTTATCAAACACAATTATTGCACTCAAATTAGACGATAAAAATACGTACCTACTCGTAACTTACAATTAAATTTTTCAAGTTGAAAATAATACAAAATTATACTAAATAAGGTAAACGTCCTAGCCACAGAAATTTATTGACGTACAAGGAAAAAGTGTACGTACCTCGCGTGTTAAAAAGAAGTGTCGGTGACCTACATTATACGCTGTCAACTTCAGTCACCGTCAATATTATTGTCAGATTTGACAATCTGATAATAATGGTATAATTAATTGTTCAAATACCACTAAATAAAATGGAAAATGTATGCTTTTCATCACTAAATTACACATTTGGCGCCAAAAGCTAAGCGAAAAACGTTACACGCTGGATTCCCATACAAACCGACGAACTTATTTCCTTCTATCACGATATCGTCGACCGTAGGCTGAATTACGGTAAGGGACAGGCAAAACAATGTCCCTTACCGTAATTCAGCCTACGATCGACGATATATTTCTGTGGTCCTTGTGCTTGACACGCTAATGCCAAATAGTCGACCCAATACTATCACCTCTATTGCAAATGACTTTATGCCACATTTGGCCAATTCTGGTCAAGTGTAGACATAAAATGATGTACACAACAAGGGAGGTAATAAAGAAAGCCCTCGATCGCATACTTATTTACGTCCCTCGCTTGCAGCTCGGGCCGCAAAAATCTGCGATCTCGGCCTTTCTTTGTATTACAACCCTAGTTGTGTAATGTACCTACTAAGTATAACATTCAAGTTGCCTTCTTCATTCCGGGTAGTGATTATGAATCGTTATTTGCAGTTGTTGATGAATGCTGAGTGAAAGATAGGTTGACTATTGTCTCAACATAAAGTCACAGAATAAGTATTAGTACTACATACAGAACTCGCACTGTCTAACAAAACCCTAGGATCGGGTTACAAAAATGCGCCGAATCCTACCGTCTCACCAAAGTATAAAGACAACCAAGTGTAGTTCGTCTTCGCCGTTTAGGAGCGCGCGACACCAGAGCGTGCCTAAGGCACAGGACTGCCGCTTGTCGGTTCTGTAAAATACCTACTTACTACGAACGTAACTTTTATTAGGTTGACCTCGATCGAACGAACAATCGTTCGAGGTCAACCTAGTAAAAGTTACTTATTTCAATATGAAAGTATCTGATCACACGCATCTGATGTTAATGTTATTAATTATAATAGTTTAAATAAATTAGTATTGGTATGTGTACATGTAAGTAACGCAACGATATTTCGGCTCGTTTCATAAAACCACTCTCGTGTTTAAGGCATTTTATGTATCAATAGAATCAACTACTATTTAATTAGTAACTACACGTTTAAAAAATCTGTTAATTTTACTCATCACTGTCAAACAAAATAATGATCTACTCTATTTAATTGGTATAGTTTGATCACAAAACTACCAAACATTCTATAAACGACTTAAAATATAACATTTATATAGGTACTAATAAAGTACACACCTATCGGGATCCTTAGGAATGCAGAAATATGACAATTCTGGATTTTGCGCATTATTCTTCAAACATCCGAACACACTGCAGTATATACGTCTTCTATACTTTGCTTCGTCCGCAGACATTTTGAACGTTCGACCGCTCGCGACGATTGCTCAGCCCTGACTAAGCACGCGGCGATGCTTGCCTGTGGTGCGTCCGTACACGGCGCGCTCCCGATGTACCTTTTATCGGAACAAAAACTACCGTATACCGTGGTCTCACTGTAACTCCTAAAGAGCTCTTTCTAGTTGCCACGCCCACCGCTAGGGTTGTCGACAAAAATAAAATTCTCATTTCTTGGTAAATTATAGGTAATATTGTCTTCGGTTTCCGCGATTATCACTCATTGTAATAAAACAACTTAAACGGATTAAATCGCATATATTACTACATTTTTTAAGTCCCGACGTTTCGTAACCCTTTCCAGCGTTCGTGGTCGCGGGCAGACTGAGACCTGCTTTATTAAAATTGCAGGTGTTAATAATGGCATCTTATTTTATACATAGTCGAAATAATATATATTTCTAGTTTCAAGTAGGTTAGGTATAATAGGTGGGTATTGTTTTCGGTGATGCACAACAAAAATGATTTTATTATTATTTACCTATAGGTATCATAGCCCAGTGCTTTCAACATTGTATAATATAGGACTTAAAAGGAAAAGATCGCTTTTTCTTTTCATACGAAATAAATAAAAGAATGATAGATATTTATTGTTAGACAAGCATTTACCCGCGGCTTCGCCAGCGTTATTCCCGTTACTGTCCCAAGGGAACTATTTACCGGGATATAAACTACTACTACTAGGTGTTTCAATTCAGGGCTTGGTCTACTAGCATGCCAAATTTCAACTCAATCCATCTAGTCGCTACCCCGTTATTTAGTAACAAACGTCCAAATATCCAAACATCTAAACAACCAAACATCTTCACAAACTTTCGCATTTATAATATTAGTGGGATTAAACCATTAATTTCACTAATTTGAAAAACGACCATAATTCAAGCCTAAGCGAATCTAAATAGTAAAAAAAAATCTGACTAAATAAATAATATAGAAAAAGACTCAAAAACTATGTCTAGCCGGCTAGACATTTCCAGCTTAAGGGCAAAATCACTAGTATCTAATTAATGATAATATTGATACAATAACGTAAATGAACCGGATTTACCAATAATTTGCATCCTCCAGTAATGAAAAAATAACTTGACGGAATTAGTCTTATTTATACAACAAAGTATAAACATTAAACACAAACTTTATCTATATAATGTATAATACAGATAGTGCGAAAGCCAGAAAAATTAGTAATCCGAATTTAAGTCCGTACTGCAGCAACCTTCCGCAATGCACTATATTTTTTGCATATTTCACGTTATTCATTTTGGTCGAGTTGGTATGTATTCGTAATACGCGAGCGACTCGGCGCAGCGCTTCGAGTCGGCACGTGACAAGTTGACAACCACTGACTTGCCTAATGCATTAGGCAAGAAATATTAATAATTACCGCGCAACAGAATCGCGGAGTGACATTCGCCTGATAAAGTCAAGATGGGTCACATATAATACGACCAGCTTAAGTTAGCCAAATACGGTACATTCCATTGTTCAGTTCAGTAACTACCTTTATTCTATTTTGTGGGTTGTTCCTATTTTTATGTATAGATTATAAATATTATAATTCTTAAGTTCTATTTGTATTTTGTATTTGCTTTTATCGTGATAATTGGTTTCACCATGAAATATAAGATAGTCAGCTGCAAAGAAAAGTAACCCCCTCGCGTCATATTACGAATGTACGGGGAGGCTTTTTCAGCAGCTGAGCGTACGTAGAAACAATATACTTAAGATACTCTTAAATTACGTTTCAGTTCCAAGTTCACTAAAAATAAGCACAAAAAATTTGAGGTTAACAATAATAATGTCAATAAAATTGAGTGTATACAATCCAAAATGTCTGAAACAGAAACTCTTGCAACAGAATAAAGTTCAAGACACGAATATAAGTATTACTATCTCGTACACGTAAAATAGGCATAAACAAAACCCCTCTCCATATCATTGGGACGTGGTCCACTCAAGTCCCCGATGGCCCAGAATTGTCACAGTCAATTACTCATTTTGAGCATGTAAAGGTAATTAAACTCGGAAGTGTGCAATATTTACAGCGGAGTTTGTTACCGCTTAATTTAGCGGTTTCCATGCCAGTAGGTAATTAAACGATTGTTTGCCATTTTGCGATAATTAATGCTGGCTTGTTTGATTTGCGCTAATTATCATGTAGCATCGTATTACACGTGCATGGGGAGACTGATTCGATAACGCTTATGGTTGTCTTTATTATGAAATTTATGGTGGCAATTGTTGGTCAGTGTTGTACACATGTTTGTGTAAATACGTGCAATGTTGTAAAATATTATATGCATTTTGAATGAAAGCTTTTTGTCAAAAGGACCGGGTATTATCATCAAACATGCTTTGAACCGTGATTATTTGTGTTTGCGTAGCCGTATCTACGTGATTATTTTTTAGTGCGATTTTAACATTGATTTATTTTCTATTCACCAACGTGTATCCGGAGGCTGATCGAAAAAATCCATTGATAGAAGGAAAAAGAATTGGTCAAACATGTACTTTACTATCTACAGCACTATGTATAGTACGTATACATATAATAATACATAATATATATTTATTAGTATTAATAAAAATAATATTTTAATAAATTCATATTTTGCCCCTAAACCTGCGATTTCCTCGAAAACAAAGTAGTTCAATAAAGAGTTTTAACATAATTTTACCAATGTTTTGTCTTGGATTCCTTTATTTACGATAAAATATATCTAAATTATATACATAACGTAGTATTTTGAGGTGAAAGGTGACAACATAAGGTAAGGATGGTGGTAAGGATACAGATAGATAGGCTAGCAGTGGTGGGCAAAGTACATACGGCCCGCGGGCCATCTCCGGCCCGCCGGCGGTCCTTCGAATTATAGTAGTACTTATATGGCCCCTGATAAAACAAAATTTTTACTGTAGTTCTGGCCCTCCTCTGAATTTTTTTAAATTTTCTGGCCCGCCATGAAAAAACTTTGCCCACCGCTGCTATAGAGGTACATTTTAATAAACCTAAGCAGTGACCGAATGAGGGAGCCGGTGATGGCCGAATTTACGAGCCAGTTGGGGCTTAACATCGCGTTGAAACAGATTGATTAATGGCCAAGTCTGGATAACCTATTTTATTTTAAATAGAGTCTAGGCTTATCCTAACCCATCCTATGTTGCAAAGAGACCACTTTGTCAGTATAGAGCAAAACCCGAGATACAACATGGCAAAAAAATGCATTTGACTTTTTTGTTTAAAGTAAACCCAGTAAAGATCTACATTGCTTTATGAGTTTGCCCAAATGCAGAATAGGGGATTGGCGAATAGAACACTCGTTACATAACATACCTACACTGTATTCAATTTTGTAAATTCACATAAACCCCTACATACCAAAGTAATCTGTTTTATAAAATTTCTAGTGCCTTAATCCTGAAAGGTCTAATGGAGTTTTTTAGGTTTTGTTGGAAGTTTAATTTCAGAAAAACTTTACTATTATAATTATATCTGAAACTTAACATTAAACTGAAATTCTAAACTAAAACATCAGGGTAAAAACAATATTATATACACCTAAAGTAAACATTACAAATATACCTACCTAAAACTAACATATTTCTGGTGTGTTTTTTGAGCCCTCATTGGAATATAATCACACGGAGTGTTTTTTACAAAACTAAATGTTTTTCTCGCTAGTTGTAACATTTTTCGATAATCTGCAAAATATCTTATATTTAAATAACCTATAACGACAGGGAATCTGTCTTCAACAGGAGTTTCTGTAGCTTTTCTGATCCCTTTAAACAATCCAGGGAATATCTAAGATATTATATCTTCGTAGGGTATTAGCATAGCCCATAGTAGTATTAGCCCATGGTACCACTAACTAGTAACAACAACAAGATTTTCATTGTCCTTTTTTTTTCCATTTACATTAAATTGATCATTAGAGACCGGATCTGATGTAGCGATCTCAATATTAATATGGATATGACTGGTATAATTTATTATTTTTTCTACACACAAAAACAATGTAACTTATCGTAACTTCTTCAATATTTCTTCTTCGCAATGCACAGTAAAGATTAAGACCTTGTATAACCAACATGACATGTATTTAACGAATTGCACTAGTCATATCCATATTAATATTGAGATCGCTACATCAGATCCGATCTCTAGTGACCATTCAATTCAAACCAATTGGACGGTGCTATGCAATATCGAATTAAGCGCCATGGAAATCCTATGCACGTAATTCGATATTGCATAACTCCGTTCAATTGTTAATATATTAAACCCAATCAAATTCTCAATTATCGTCAAACTCTCAATATCTCATTTACCGAAGCAATCTATTATGTTGGACGTAGCTAAAAATTGTCGAAGCAAGCGTTAGCACGGTCTGATCGAATCCCGCTAGACTTGACTTAATCATAAGAACGACCGCGAAAATCGCTCCGGCTGAAACGAGGCCCGGGGGAGGCCGGCGATCGGCCTCTGCTTTTTCCCGCTCTGATCGCATTGCAAACTTGCCGCGAATTACTCAGATCTCCTTGGGCATGACGTGGCGAATCGGTTTACTCGATAGTTTTAATTGAACAATGGTATTTCAAATTGTACAATTAAAGGAATGAAACTATAATATGTATTTAATACGATATGTATATATGTAGTTATATTATATTTAATATACATAATTGGTAATAATATTTATGTTTGGTTTTTATGTGTATTCGAATCTTGCCCTATCTTCTTTGTGTAAGGAAACGAATTAAATTGATCAGTTTGTCTATCTCCTTTGATGTTAGTTATTCTTTCTCTTTTGCTCAAAGGTTAGCTGGAAGAGATTCCTTACAGGGATAAGTTCGCCTTTGTACGTAACCATCGATCTTTTTACTGTTTCCGTTTGTTTTTATGTGCAATAAAGTTGTTACATACATACATATCGATGGCAAAAAGCGAGAACGTAGTAACCGCCAAAATGCAAACTTTACACCAGAGCCAAAAAACTTTTCGATTTCAAGAAAAAAAATCATAACTCTTTCATTTATGAACGAAAATGCTTGATATTTGGAGCTAATTCATAACTTATGGTTTTCTTTCAACTGGCATATTTAATATTTAACAAAACAGACTGGTTTACGACTTAGTGGCGGTTACGACAATTGAACTCTTTTTTTCGTTACGCGAAAACGCTGCAAACGCCAGAAGTAAATGTACTAAAATGGTGAAACGGGTATTATTTCCATAAAGCATAAATGCTGTAACCAGATGCATATTTATTTTAAGATTCAATAATTTTGACGTAAATGTCATTACGTTCTTTATAGGACTAACTGAAATGTGGTAAGTGTCCACCGGCAAAAAGAAACTGTGAAAATAAAACGACTTAAGGATCAATCAACTTTTATCAACATACTTTTTTAAAATGTTTCCAAATTTTAAATGCAGGTTTCTTACAATTAAAAGATCAGAAGCAACAATTACCGTCTTAACATAATTAAATACTATCTAGTCTCAATTTCTCTGTATAAAAACATTACGTTTCTCTCTGTATAAGCACAAAGCAAGTTCACATTCAAGCGCATGTTGCGCAAGCATCTCTTCAATGCTGTCCAAAACTAATTATCGACATGAGGTTTTCACAAGGTACGTAAAGTAGTATATGTAAGTATATTATATAATATTGTATTTGTGTAAGTATATACTGTATGTATGTATATTGTAGGTATATTTGTAAATTTATCTTAAGTTTTCCAATTGACGTTAAAGGCCCTGCACCAAAACAATGTTTCTGTTTAGCCCATTGGTTGACTGGTAGAGAATGCCTTAAGGCATTAAGTCCGCCAATTGTACTATTTATATTGTGCAATAAAGATTAAATAAATAAATAAATAATTACGAAAATTACTTAAAACCTCCGTTGCTTATTACATTTCAAAAGGCTAATAAAATCTCTCATATAAAATCACAACCTTGTACTTATCGTGCTAAAAACAAACATAAATATTCTTAAGGTTAATCAGACTATAATATTGTTATCCGCTAAAACTAAATATTATAGGTAATGAGGTTTAATATTCCCGTGAAAACTTTAAAACTCTCTACATTTTATCTTCAGTTTTGGCATTAAATTGTCTTTTAAGTAACTTTTATCGATATAAAACTCACTACCTATTAAACCCACTAACTATAAAAGATGTTTTGTATGTATTACTTATTATATAAGTTTTCAACATAATTCTTAAACAATTGTTTGAACACAACTATCACCTCAATTATAAAAATATTTCACTTCACGGACACACAGAGTACACAGACTACGCACACCCACTCGCTCCGGCGATCGCCGATAGACTAAATCACAGGTCGTATTCACGAGCCACATCGCCGCGAGCGCACATTTTTATTGCTGTATCTTCAAGCACTACCCACTTCACGTTGTGTTTCAAATGTCGTTACTGTAGCTTGCTGTTAATTCATTTTCGAATGAAATGTAGTAAGCGTCAATCATAGATAATTTATTTTAGGATAATTGCAGTAAGCTTGGTTCGTAATTTTTTCACTACATGCATAAATGCTGTAACCGCCACGGAACAAAATTTCGGCAACGCTGTAACCGGCACACCCTTTGATTTATGAAAAAACAAAATTAGCGTAAATGTACTCGTTTAGAAAATTGCTACTATTTGGATGTTTACAGCAATTAGATGTGGGCATCGTCAAAAAAATACATTCGTTTTGCAACGTAGTCCAGTTTTTTCTAAGCGTCGTAGAGCCATGGGACCCAGACCAGTCGACGCAGAAAAATTCGCTGATTCCGAATATGCAAAAAAAATTTTTTTGACCAAGTGGCGGTTACTACGTTCTCGCTTTTTGCCATCGATATATACATACCAGTAGCGTGGCGTAAGAGATATCCTTGGGCAAGCCGGGTGCAGATTTGGCGTATATTTTCCTTAAGAGCTAGTATAAGGTGCTCAAATGCCTGATATTAGGCAAGCCGGTAGGATCGAGTTCTTTGGACGCCACACTACTGATACATACACAACACAATAGAGGTCAAACGTTACTTGGACTGGTTTTTCGCAACTCAACATCATGCAGTGTATTTATTTTGGATTGAAGGTACTATTTTTTTTACCAAAAACTAACATAAATCCTAATAGATCGAGATGATCAAGGTGTTGCCGACGACTTAGGCGAAGACACATTGCAATATTGGCTAAAGCTGTGGGCTGGTTTTCCGCAAATCGACATCTTACACTGATGATGATAGATATATGGCACTACTCTTTTCTATCCAACTCTAACATAAATCCCAGTAGATCCTTGATGTTGCCGACGACTTAAGGTTATCGCTTATTTGTCGGCACCGACATGGTAGCGGAACAAAAATGCCTTACCTCATCATGTCGCTGTCAACCATACGCAAGCACGTAACGAAAGCGGATCGGCATGTGCGAGTTGTCAGGCAGACTTACGGCTGGCCGGCAGTGTGCTTACCGCGAAACGGCAGATCGATGGCGGCTAGCGTCGATTCATTTTCCAGAATAAGATCAACTAGCGGAACTTAATTTTAATTAGAATTTCATTTCATTACAATAAATACCAAACCAACCATTCCATAAGAATATATATCTGTCGCCGCCAACTAGCTTAATTAGCTATTTGGTTAGCTGCTTAACCTTTTCATTAAACACACTCCTTATTTTAGGTTAGGTTTGTTAGTCAGCTTTTTATTTATTTATTTTTTTATTTTATTGGTATTTAGGATAACAACAGCCGTAAATATACTTAAGACTATTTCTGATACATAATATGAGGCCAATAATAGCTATCCATTAGTTACTTATAAACTAAACATAGTTAAGACGCGCAAACAAAATAAAATAAAATAAGTTCTCGTTGTTGTTGTTTGCTCGTTAGAGCAACGATAATAAACACATATCAAATCAAATGGGTCGCGTTTGTGAGATATATGGTATATATAGTAGTATATGTAAACACTACTGCACCGTAAACTTATACAAAAACAAAGACAATACGTGGGTAGGTGCAAACAGTCAGTGGTTATGTACAAAGGCGAACCCATCCCTGCAAGGGATCTCGTCCAGCCAACACCCCTTGAGCGGATGAGAAAGAATAGCTAACGTCAAAGAAGATAGATAAATAAACTGACAAAATTGGTTCATTTACTTACACAAGGGTACCTTACTTACAGGAAGATAATGCGAGTTTTGGATGCTCGCTAGGATAAACTTAACATTTATATTATATTATTTTATTAATTCTATGTTATTTATTTATTTCACAAAACAAAACGAGGCCTGTTATATTAATTCCATATTATTTATTTCACACAGCGAGGCCTGTTCGCAGCCTTACTTACAAGGGAGGACGGTAGGTATTACCTGTCGTTAGGTATACATAAACCTAAACCCAAACTACCAGTACATGTATGTACGCATTAAAAGTGATAAGTATAACTATACTGCATTTTACAGAACTTGATAATATTTATTTATTTAGTTCTTCGTAAAAAGTGAGAGGTAACTTTGTCCCTCAATCCTCAGTCTCTCTATGCTAGCCACAGAAATATGTCGAAGTAAAAGGAAAAAGTGTATGTACCTCGCTTGCTAAAAAGAAGTGGCGGTGACCTACGTAATATTATTATCAGATTTGAAAATCTGATAATAACCCATAATTAATTGTTCAAATACCACCAAATGAAATAAAAAATGTATGTTTAACAGCACTACATTAAACTTTTGGCGTCAAACGGCAAGAGAAAAACGGTAGACGCTTGGTTTCCATACAAATCGACGAAGTATTTCCTTCTATCTTGATATCGTCGACCGTAGGCTAAATTACGGTAAGGGACAGGCAAAACAATGTCCCTTACGCTAATTCAGCCTACGGTCGACGATATATTTCTGTGATGCTAGCCAGCAATTAGTGATGTCCTAGATACTCGATTAGCTAGTCTGCATTATACCAGCCAGTATTGAAGCCAGAAATTATATGTGATCAAACGAACTTCACAAGCGAAGTTCGATCAATATTATATGATACGCTTCATTCGAAGATATAAATTAACCAGGTAGTCATTTTAGCCTACAAGGTAACATCGCACGCTTTAGAGAATTAAAATCTATCGATTTGAATCGATAAAAAACAATCGATAAAATCCTTCCCACCTCTGTGTGTCACCATCTGTCAACCATCATTATGTTTAGAGAACAAGAGACGCAAACCTTTGAATCTAGGGCCATAATTCGGGTGGGCGGGAAATTATATCTTCGAATGAAGCGTATCATATAATATTGATCGAACTTCGCTTGTGAAGTTCGTTTGATCACATATTATATTTCTTCGCTTCATTCTTCAGATATAAATTAACCAGGTAGATGTTCAGAGCTAAAGGTTTGCGTGTAACTTGTGTATGAATAAAACATTTATTAATAACACAAATATTTATTAACAACAACACAAATGAACACTTTTAGTTTCAATAATTATCAAAAGTAGTAATTAGGACCTAATTAATTTAACTTATTTAGGCCTAAAGAAATCAATTTTCTTTATTTTTACCTAAGCAAACAGCTCGAGCAAATAAACCTTCATCTAAAACTGGACGGTGATAGAACTTTGCAAAAGTTTCAGAATTCTTTGTCCAACTCGCCGCTTTTCTGATGGAATCTACACTGACACCTGCTACGGCAGCTGCACTTGTAGCCGCATGTCGGGTGCTGTGGGCGCTGAACTGTTTTACGTCTACACCACACTCTTGGAGCACCTCTTTAATCCACCTACTTATTGTCTGTGCTGTTGCGCCCTTGTGAGGGCGCTTCACAGTTATTAAGAGGTTGTTGACGTTCTCTGGTCGCTTATCGCTCGTAATGAGAAGATAATCCCTGAGAACAGTAGCAGGGCAAATATTAACATTCCTATCAAAGAAGGGCAGAAATAGCAAAGGTTGATCTCGGCCGGGGGATGAGGTTTTTATCAATTTATCTATTGCAATTCTTACCCCAGTAGAACACGTATTAACATTTTCCACCTTGATTAAGGAAAATGTCTGTACCCTATGGGCAGTGCATAAAGCTAACAGAATTATTAATTTCTTAGTAATTTTTTCAAGAGACAAGTTCGTGTTTGGATACCAATCATGGATATAATTTATAACGATTTGAGGGTCCCAGGTCTGAGAGTACTTAGGTAAGCTGGGTCTCAATTTAAATGAACCTTTTAACAGACGACATACGGCTTCATTTGATCCTACATTTTCCCCTAAAAACATGGACAGAGCGGAGCGATGACTATTTAGTGACCCGTAAGATGCCCCCTTTTCAAATTGTTCGGTTAGGAAAGATAAAATCCATTTAATTGAGGAATCGAAAACGTTTAAGTGATTAGTACTGCAGAACTGCCACCAGTGCTTTAGCGTAACACTATACTGTTGTATAGTGTTCTTTGCGAGGGAGGCTAGCATGAGATCCAATGCTGCAGATGGAATGCCTCGCCGTGAAAACGCTAGCCGGAGAGCACTGCGGCAGCCAGGGTAAGTTGCTGGTGGAGCGGATGGCGGCTCCTGTAATGTGAGCATACAAGATGTTCTTTAGGACCCATAACTATTGTCTCAGATATCACTAAACTCTGCAATAGAGGATACCAGGCCTGCGAAGGCCAGATTGGGTACACCAGTATACCGACGGCTTTATCTTGAATGATTTTTCTGAGAGTTTTTAAAATCAAAGAGAATGGGGGGAATGCGTAAAAGAATGTGTGTTTCCAGCTTACAGTAAAAGCATCTACACACATTGCGTCGGGATCTTTATTCCACGAAATATACTGTTCGCATTTGGCATTGGCGCGAGATGCAAATAAATCGATTTCAGGCTGCCCCAAAGACTGTGCTATATTTTGGAATGACGCATCTGAGAGTTCCCATTCAGTGTCAGGGTTTACTATGCGGGACTCTTCGTCAGCCTCTTTGTTGTCCTTTGTATTTATATAGGACGCAAAAAGCCAAATATTGCGTTCCTCGCACCACTGCCAAATCTGCCTCGCCAGTTCATTTAAGTGAGGGAATTGTATACCCCCCATTCTATTTATATAGCTTATGGCCGTTGTGTTGTCAATTCGAAGCAGAATGGAACAACACGACCGATTTTTGGCAAAACATTTCAGAACCAGAAACACTGCTAGCAACTCAAGGTAATTTATATGAAACTCTGTTTCACTTTCTTTCCAAGCACCGTGAACGCGCGTATTGTCACAATAACCACCCCAGCCAGTAAGTGACGCGTCGGAATATATTTCGAGTTCAAATTCGGGAGTTAATAATGAATTTGATGTAGATCCTATGTTGTTTTTCCACCAAACAAGATCATCTAAAATATTAGCTGACAGATTAATTTTTGTGTCATAGTTTTGATATTTTTGTAAGGCTAAAAACTTATGCCGTTCTAAAATCTTAGTGTAAAGCCAACTGTATTTAGCTGCTGGGCATGCAGCAACAAGTATACCAATCAGCTGTGCATATTCACGAATAGTGCATGACGGTAAGTGCGAAAATGTATTAACTAATTGTGAAATTTTCTCACGTTTGGTATCAGGCAGACTTATGGTCATATTGACGGAGTCGAACATAAAGCCTAAGAATTTGCATAACTGTTTAGGTTGTAAACTGCTTTTCTCGTAATTTACAATAAATCCAAGGCATTCTAATAACTGTAAAGTTTCTTGTACATTACTTTGACATTCTTGATATGAATCACCGATACACAAAATATCGTCAAGATATGCTACAGACTTATGACCACGAGAACGAAGGTAGGTCACGACTTCTTTTATAATTTTCGTAAATACCCTGGGCGCTATTGATAAACCATATGGCATGGCGGTAAAAGCATATAGCGTATCTCCAAATTGGAACTTAAGATATTTACTTGTTGAAGGAGTCACACGTACTAATAAATATGCCTCCTTCATGTCGATAGTTGCCATAAAACTATTTTCGGAAATTAATTTGGACGCGGTTCTATAATCCTCCATTTTAAAGTGAGATTTAGATATGAACTTGTTTAATTGTTTTAAATTCAAAAATGAAGCGCTTTCCCCCGTTTGGCTTCGGCGCCAAAAATATCTTGGATATGAACTGATGGTCTTCCGGCAAACTTACTGATACTGCGCCCAAATTAATTAAATTTTGTATAGCCAGTAGCATATCTGTCTTTTCTAAATCTGAAAACGTATTTTGCGGGGGATTTGTCTGTATGACTTGTTTAGAAAACGGTATTGATATACCGTTTTTTACCCAGTTCAATACATTACAATTAGAAGTAATGTTACACCAGCAGTTATAAAATAAACTAATGCGGCCGGCATGTACCTCTGCTACTGCTGCTGTGTTGGTGCTGCACGAGGCCTCCCCTGGCCTGCTGGTCTTGATGTGGGGGCAGGCGCTGCCTTGCGAATCGGTTGCAATTTCTTGGCTGTCCCCGCTGTCCGCCCCCCCCTGCTCGTCGAGTAGCGCGAGGGGCCTGTCCAGTTTCCCGGGTACTGAGCGCGTGATGTCGACGGCTGAGATGAAACGGCCACCGGTTTTTGATTAGCAGTTACAGGCTTTTTAATCTGTAAACCTTGTTTTTCTATAACCTTAGACGCTTTTATTTTATCTGAGAGCTTGTTGCCGAATAAGGTCTCGTCTCTATCACTATCTTGAATTACGTTCAGAAATGGTTTAGCTAGACCAGGCGTCAAGAGTTTAATTCGAGCTTGAGTCTCGACAAAATGGAGATCAGATAATATTCTACATCCGTCGCCTAGATATTTAATGGCTTGAATTTTGTCATCGCCAGTTAATAACAAAGTCATGGCTTTGTTTATGGCAGAAATACCGGTACCTATCTGCTGCTGTGAGGCTTCCATCTTTTTGTCGCGGATGCGTACGCTTTCCGCAACGGCCGCCGATATTTCTACATTAAGTTTTGGCGCCTGGAGAAGCGGGCAGTTTTCTGGAATAAGATAGTCCTTAATCAACTTATCTTTGACCTCCTTTGTCAATCCTTTTTTAAGTAAAGGTAGCCAACGTAGGGCTAAATTGGGATGAATTTTTTCGCCAAATTTGGGTGTCTCATCCGTTGCATCACCGAGCGCTGATAGAAGTTCTGGATCTAGTTGTGGTTCCTCTTGGGTGTCCTGAACTGCTGCTGGGGCCGACGGCGCTGCTGGGGCAGACGGCGCAGCTGGGGCTGCATCCAGAGGTACAGCAGGCTCTGTCGGCCTTGCTTCTGATTGCTCGGGTGCTGAGTCATTTCCTTAAACACAAAGGAAAGCATCGTAAACAGTATGTCTAAGTTATTTGACCATACTGCGTAGCATATAGCTAGGTATCTCGATACATACGTTCTCTCGGAATCGTATGTTTGATGAGAATAATGCCATCGTGTTAACTCACGGTTAACCCCCAGGCTAGCCACGTTCGTAATCGACTCTAGGCTTGTAACATAACGTTATTAACGCTGTAGTTGACGAAATTACGTTTGAAACGCTTCGTATAAAATATTTCATCCAATATTGGATAAATGAGGGTAGGTTGATTTTTGTACTTACCGGAACTTTCCTCGTCATCGGAGGATGATAAAATCACTAAACGCCGTCGCGGACGTTGCTTTTCGCGTAATTTCCTTATTTTATATTCGTATTGCTCAATTAACTCTTCTGCACTCCTTTTCGGCATGGTTGTCGGTTAAGCGCGGGAGCAGAATGTAAGAGCGCGTGTACTCGTTACCTCGCACGAAAAAATAATGATGGTTGACAGATGGTGACACACAGAGGTGGGAAGGATTTTATCGATTGTTTTTTATCGATTCAAATCGATAGATTTTAATTCTCTAAAGCGTGCGATGTTACCTTGTAGGCTAAAATGACTACCTGGTTAATTTATATCTGAAGAATGAAGCGAAGAAATATAATTATACGTAAACTACTTAAATAAGTTCAAAGATTGACAAACTTAAGGTAACTCTGAAGACGATCTGCAAGAAACAATTAATAAATGTCACTCGTCATTAGGATCTTGTTACATACGACACCAAACAAATAGGTGTACACTTAATAATGATTTAAGGTATACATAATGGCGTAACCTGTACCCAACTCCAACGTAAACTAGGCTTTATTCACACGTGCGTATAGTTCATAATAGTTTGAAGATTTTATAAAATTTGATACGGCGTGTAGGAGTCAGAGGGTGTAGAGGAATTAACGTTGGCTTATGGCACTGTATTAATTTTGAACCGTAGTAATTTTGGCGGTGACAGAACTAAGACACCGACACATAATTCACTTTGTAACGCAAATGAAACTAGCGTTTAATTTACTGTTATAATTTACTAAATTCCTTTACGGTCCAAAGCGCTACGCTTAGTGCGTAGCCGCAACCGCCGTAGACCCTCGCCGGAGTCGCAGTTTGTATGTACCCTTTATGCCTCCAAGAGGTCTTAGGTTAGACATGAGTGTTTACACAACTATCTTGGTCATGACCTATTTTTTTGAGATTATCTGTATTTAGATTGTTTAATTAATTATAAATGAACTAAAAAACCAACGACACGTGAAATTGGTTACGTAATAGAAAAAAAAACACAGAACGCGTAGCATCACGGGCCGACTCGGTTCGCGGACTACGTTACACTTTACATAAAAACATCGCGTTCAATGACAACGGGGCATCAACTTTCCCAGCGAAGACATAAGCGAAATTGAATTACACATATTGAAAAAGAAATGTGTAGCTCCTTGGTAGGCGTGGTTTGGTTTAAGACTCCTCCTACTCAGTCATCCGCGCATGAATCGCAGCGTCGTCGCAGGCGAGTCGCGCGCGTGAAGTCAGTGCAAAGCGAACCGCGCGGCCGCTCTGTGTCGCGCTCCTTCGCAACTTTGCCACTTCACCGCGACGAGACTAGTTCCCGCTTCTACTCTCGACGCGAATACACAAACTTTCGAGTGTTTGACTTGGGCGAAATTTAATATAACTTCGTCGGACGAGCTTGGGAAGTGAGATGAAGGAAAGTAATGAAAACAAATAAATATTTTGTTAATTAAAATAGCAGTCTTAAAGTGCAAAGCTTGTTAAGTGTGCTTTGAAGAGGATGTAAACAACGGATGGCGGTGTTTTAATAAAATAACCGTAAAAGGTATACTTACTTGTTCCGTGAGACCATTTATGGCGTGTTAAACTTTTATGTATGTATCTTTTTATAGATACATACATAAAAGTTTAACATTCAGCACGAATATTGCGCCGCAAAGGCTATAACTTTTCATATTTACTTGTTTTTAGGTTTTAAAGTGTTTTAATTACGTCACATGATTTTAAAAAATAACATCAAGGTACAAAATATCTCACCTGGCCATAAAGTGGCTTTTACCGCACGCTACGAGTACGGAAAAAGCCGCCTTCTGGCCAAGTGTAGATAAAATTGTCTACACAACACGGGAGGTAATAAAGAAAGCCCTCGATCGCATAATTACGTCCCTCGCTTGCAGCTCGGGCCGTAAATATCTGCAATTTCGGCCTTTTTCTTTTTTACAACCCCTGTTGTGTAATGTACTATTAAAAAGGTCTAAAAAAACAAGGGTTTCATACCTAAAAATAAGCGTCAGCACCAGACGTCTCCGCGTGGTAATGTTCAAGACATGCCTGTATACAGGCAAAAAACCATTGAACATGGCGACTTCACGAGTTCTTTTACATCCCTAAAACAATTTAAAACAGTTTAAAATCACGAATTCAATAATTGCAAAGCCAAAAGTGCTAACTAAAGGAAATTGGAATACTTCAGGACTACTTACCCCTAATAACGTTAACGCTCACTAAGGACGGTTTTTTGAGTCCAATCCCTAAAAGGGTCAAAAGGAAAATACGTGAGCGCTGCGAAGGGCAAATCTAGTATGCGTAAATTTACGAAAGCGTAATACCAGGGTTGAGTTTGCGTAGATTTCAACGGAGATTTTAATTATAATAGTTTACCCTTACAGATCTTATGGCTCCTAAAATTATTGAAAATATTCTCAGTATGCCTCGCTTTCGCTGTATGTAATATAATGTAATGGGTTGGTGATAAGTGGTTAGACTCTCAATAGATCTATCAAAATACTTTTCGGATCACTTTACGTATATTGCTATTTTTGCTTTAGAAGTTTTCTAATTCGATCCTTGTTAGTGATTTTGTTTTTATTTTGTTTATCGGATTTCCTCATATGTTTCTTTGTTTAATGTATGTAGACATTTCCTTATACACACTTAGCTAAGATGTTTTAAGATTTTTTTCTTATTACATATCAAATAATAGGAGCATAAGAAATTTAAACTCAAAACAACATATTTAATACGTTTAGAAATTTTAATGTGGAAATTGCGATTGTAAACACGTACACCAAATACATAGACAAATTAAACGTAATTATAGTATACTCGCGGTCAAAGAATTCGGATCACCGTAATTTAAATAATAGAAATAGGTGTTTTTAAATATTTGACACATGTTTCATTTACATAATATACTATTCTTCAATACCTGTCTGTATTAGCAATATCCGCTAGCCCATTATAAAAATATAATTATCCAAAAATGCGATATCTCACTCCGTTAACGTCATTATTTTTTATAGGTTTTAACGAGTTCGACCTAAACCTGAAATTACTATTATTTTCAGTGTTATTTTTAAAGATAATATCTAAAATTAATTAATGATCAAAACGGGATTCAATTATTTCGTCCCTGGAGTATTTTAGAAAATATGGCGGTATTTCACTGACCCGAATTCATCGTACGCGAGTGTAATAACAGGCGGTCTTATCGCTACTAAGCGATCTCTTTCAGACACCCTTAGGATAGAAGAGTTAACTCAAAGTAAAACGCAAAAATGATAAGGCAATGCACAGGATTTAAACGTCAAATCATAATCAAGGAAGAAGGAAATTAAGACAAACATTCAAATAAACACATAACATGCTAAATGAGTTTAGAGCTAAACATTTTAAATCGAACTTTTATCAGCTCAGACACTTACCAAGGAAAACCTTTTCATGAAATACCAGCAGACTTCATCATTTATTCAATTAATTGGAAGCAGTTCTTAGTATGAATAGTTCAAGATAAGATAATAGCCCTGAAGAACTTTGCTTGTAAAAGCAAGTTTCTTAACATTTAATAATTAATTAAGAGCCCGTCTTTTTAATAAACCATAACAATGTTGATCTCATTGCCGTCTACTTTAATCAAATAAAAAACTCCATTACATCATTTCGAAACGCCGGGCAGTTATCATTACATTAATTTGTATAAAACACCCCATACAAAAGTCAATAGAATTTTCTCTAAGTTGTTCATTAACTTAAAAGCTTCTTGAAAGCTTAACAAGGCGCTTCGTCAGTTTTAGAAAACGCGGACCAACATAATTTAATATTCAATTCATTTCTGTGTGAATTCTATGTTACGAATAGCTTTTAAGCTTCGTTCGGCACGAGGAAAAATAAATCGTATACCACTTCCTCGGTTCTTTAAAATAAAGCAAATAATATCCAGCCACGTTACGTTCAACAATAAATAATAGTATTTTATGCAACAGTTGTATAAGTGGGTTCAAAAAATGCGAATTGCGTGAGTTGCAAATAGAGACGCAATGAGCGTTTTTTGACTTAATTATACAACGTTGCATACCATACTTTTTCTACGACTACGTTTTAAATTATAAAATACAAAATTAATCATAACCTGGAAACAAGGCAGACAAGGCGGTTTGACTGACAGTAATGTGTCTATCGTTAACTTTTTTTTTTAAATTTAAAATATACTTAAATTAAAAATACTTTTTTTATGTTGGCATCAATGAATTTAGTTCGGAAAGTTTTGTTTTTCTTAAAAACCGTCGGAATTTAATTGTTTGTTAAGATGGTAGTTGTGCATTTTTACCGTAAAGTTAAAATTGAGCGCTTAATCCTCGACCTAAGTTTAACCTAGATTTAGAAGTCTGTCGCTGCTAGCAATAACGTAAAGTGACTATAACGACACTAGTGCTGTTATGGGGAATAGAGTATAGACTTCTCTGAACTCATGTTATGTATGTTCTTATATTAGTGTTCGTGACCAAGTAAAAGACAACCGTACAGGAGTAGAAAAAATAAAAAAATTCAAAATCGTTTATTTTAGACTTACAGTCCTTAGTTGTTAGTCACATTTACCCTTACACTAGTGTTAGATACGTTATTTCTTTTACATATTTTAGACTGACGTTAACTTTAATATTTGAAGTTTAAGTATAAGAGGCAAGTATTGCATAAACCTTGGTCCAGGGCAAGAAGAGCTGGCTATCCATCCTATCAGCCATAACTGAACAACATACATGAACTTTACTAGATAGAATGTTAAGGTTAAGTCAATCAGTAAAATACCTGTATACTTCTTTGCTACTAAAGGTGATTAGAGTCGCCAGATTCATTATACAAATAAAAAAAGATTAAGTTTTCTTAAGACGTCTTTTTTGCTTAAATGTGTTTTATTACCTATCTTGATACATATTTTTTGTGCAAAAAAAATGAGTTGTCTCCAAAAGAAGTCTCCAATCCAATCACCTTAATTTTAATTACAATTAGATAGGTAATTAAAATCCATAATACGAAGTCACAACTACTTTTTAGGATTCCATACCAACAAAACGCAGAACCATTGCAGGATCACTTTGTCTGCCCGTCTGTCAAGGCCCTTTTTCTCAGTAACGCGTGGAGGTATCAAGCTAAAGTTAATATCAAATATTCAAGTTTGCCACCCTTTACAGCAGTGAAAAAATCAAACTTCTCAGTTAACGCAACCAAACCATACGGCCGTTTATGCTCCGTTTATGCGACATATTTTGACGAACTTATCGTCTCTCAATCAATACAGCTTATTTTTTTGTTGGAGTAATGTTCGATACTTTCATTAGTTACCTAATCATTATTTTAGTCGATACAAGTTCGTACGGAATTCTCAGTGTGCCCGTCCGAATCGCACTTGACTAGATTTTTACTAAAAATAGACTACCGATAGTTGCAATGTTTTCTTACATCATCCTGAAACTAAATATCAGTTAAGAACGTAAAAAAATCGGCCAAGTGCAAGTTGAATTCTCACACCAAGAGTTCCGTACCACCGTCGAGCAAAAATACGCCAAAAAACACGTTTCTTGTATGGAGACCACTTTTTAGTTATTACTTTATTTTGTTTTCATATTGTTGTTATAGCGACAATAGAGATTCACATTCTGTGAACATATCAAGCATTTACCTATCACCATTATTAAAATCAAGCAAAAAACGCCTAATAAAATACGTTTCTTGTATGAGGACCCCGTTTAATTCTAGATTTTACTTTATTTTTATTACTTTTAGCGGCAACAGAAATACATATTCTGTGAAAATTTCAAGTCTCTACCTATTACGGTTCATAAGATAGAGTCCCGCAACAGACGGACAGACAGACAGCGGAGTCTTAATAATAGGGTTCTGTTTGCACCCTTCGGGTACGGAATCCTAAAAAACTAACTACTTTTAATACGTCTTTTTAGGTGTAATAACTTTAATATCTATCTATGTCAGTGTTTAAATAAACAGCTGTCAAAATTAATAGTCTGCCCTCTCGACCGCAGCTTAAATTTTACGTCGAAGCAAATTACTTCAGTAATCTTAATAATGTCAAAATTTCCAAATACAAAATGTCTTCTTCGTTAACAAGATAATTAAGTAAAAGTTACTACCAAAGTAAAAGTTTTTCACTTAGTGCCTCCGTTAAACTCATGTTCCTTAAAGACGAACTTTTTTATAAATTAGTAGGCTTACTGACCTACTGGGCATTTGAGATTATGCTTGATTGGAAGTACTTTCTGTTAGACATTTTTTAATTACTTTATTATAGATGATGATTTCAGTGTGTAAACAGTATCTATAAATGGATTAATAAAATGGAAACCAGTGAGTATGAGGGCTATTCTCATTTTTATGCACATCTTTTATTTCGTCTAAAATAAAAAAAAAACGGAATCCTTATATTTTCCCCAATTTGCTAGCAATACAATTATTTGGGTTCCATGATACAATATCGGGAACGTAGAATGCAACATTTAGCACTGAATAGCCACTACATGGCTAGATTGGCGAGAAGTAACTGCTATTATTTGTCACAACTCACAAGAGAATGTCGGTCAAACTCAAATATTTGGTCAATAAAAGCATCATAAGACCCGTTCTTATGTACATGGCAGGCTGTAAATAAAGTATGTGCATATGATCCAAGTCACCGAAATAAAAATGCTGAAGTTGATGTGCGGCGTTACCAAGCTAGATAAAATCCCTAACGAGCATATGTGTCTGCGACATTGCTGATAAGTTGCAACAGAGTAGGCATGGTATGGCCATGTAAAGAAAAGACCACCCGACTACGTATAAAATTTAGCAACATTACTGTTGATCACTGACTTTTTCCCTTAGAGGGCAGACCCAAAATAAGGTGGAAAGATCTAGTAGTAAAGGACATTGCTGAGTGTCAGGTATCCGTAGACGATGTCGAAGACAAACTGAAGTGGAGGAGACGAGTTCGGAAAGCTAACGTCACCGACATGGTGGGTGTTATGAGTGGAGCAATCTGGCTTGAGATTCTCGGATCCTTAAATTGCAATGGAAAATAAATTGTCCAGGAGTTTATACCTACCTAAACGCACTATTTAATAGGCATTATTATAAAATTCTTTGTTTTTCACTGCTCAAGCGAGACATCACAATGGCATGGCATTTTGTGTGGAGCGTTTTTGGCGTTCGGTCGAGTTGGCATATCATACTTAGGTAATGTTTCGAATTTGTGGTTCTTATAGTTATTAAAATGTAGTTGTTATCATAATCAAATTACGTCATAAAATATCATTTGTCAATTTAGCGAGTTCTCATAGATTCAAAAATGCAGATTTTTTTGTTGAAAATTCAAATTTCCTGGTACTTTGAAGAGTCTAACTAATCTGTAGCATAAGTATATTTGCCTTTTCAACGTGATTGCGACAGGTTAATTATTCCAAAATTTGATATAAAGTTTTCCCACATAATTTTTTAACGATTAATTTCACTGGCAACAGAAACTGGTAAATTCCTTATTGAATCCTCCTCGCTAATTATTTTATTTTCTCTAGTAACAAATAGAAAATGAATGAATTTATGGTCACAAGAAAAAAATCATGTCCACCTAACAAAGAAGGAAAAAAAAGACAATCTCTAATCCTTACTTGCACTGCTAGCGGACTAAAACAGGAACCTTTCATCACTCACCATCGTACCTCAGCCCTTATCAGTATACAATAATGTTTAGCGCTCCAACCTTGCTGCCCGGATGTAATAAAAATCAATTACACCTCGCCAAGTGATAAACTTACCTTTAATTCGACTCCTTATCTTAATAGTGTGAAGAATACAGTTAAGTGGATTTCGAGTCGCGAGTGGGGCCATATTTCCTGAACAGTGAGTAATTTAAAGACGGCAACCACTGATATCTGCGGACGCATCCATTACTTCCCACCAGGGGAGTGGGGAGGTATAAATTATATAGCGGAATACTTATTCGCTCATCTATTTGAGCACTAAATTTTAAGATTGTATTGTATCAAACTGTAAAAGGAAAAGCCGAGCAGTTCAATTTATTAATGGTCAGAACTTTTGAAATGTTGTTCGGTAACATAAGTTATTTTTTTAAAAAGTGCGGGCATAACATTTTCATAGTTTTGTTTTTATTTCTCGATATTCTTGTCAATCCATATCAAATTAAAATTAATTAGTTTACTACGCTGTGATTGCAAGAAAATTTGCTACAGCATTTTTTGTGTTGTATAATTTGCATAACGCCTCAATTTTTATCTAGATTAAAAATCCATTTACTACTGAAAGCTTTCACGTGTCTCCTTAACGAACAAAAAGTGTATATGCGTTGTGTAGCTACTACAACTCATATAAGACACGAAAACGAAAAATTATACTTAAAACAGTAGTAATAAAGTTTATTTTTAAATGGATAGTTTCATGTAATTGAAGTCCGTGGGTAGGTACGCCATTTCACGCGTGTCACGCGTTAAAACAGGCAATGTGTACTAATAAAAATTATAGGTTCCAACGAGGTTTGAATTTATAGCCTTAGCCAATTGCACACTCAATTTTGAATAAACCGGACTAGTGCGAATTAATCTCGCGTAGAGAGGGTTTCTTATTCGAGTTCCATATGTCCGCCATACTTGAAGGACTTCTTATATGTAGGTTTTCCTGTAATCTATAGGTAAAAAACAATTTTCTATATTGTTTTATTGTAAGCACAGTACTTAGTTTCGGAAATAGGGGTGGGAGGAGTCAATTTTCACCTGTTTTCTTGCTCTTGTTTGAAGCTGAAGCTCCTGGGTTCGAATCCCGGTAAGAGCAAATATTATTTGTGTGATGTTATTTGTTTCTGAGTCTTGGATATTTTATCTTTATATCGTCATCTAGTACACAAGCCTTATTGAGCTTGAGATTTTTGTAAGATTGTCCCCTAATATTTATTTATTTATTCTTAAATAACATCAAAATTACTTATTACAAAATTATAAAACAGTATATACCTATTTAAGATTCTCACAACGAGCCGTTTTCATTTGATGTCACACGACACGATATAGTCTAACCCCCAAAAGTAGCCCACATGTTTAATATTCATTTATTTTCTTTACACATCTGTCTTTGGGTCACCGATTAATATTATGTGAACCGAATTTCAAATATATCGGTCCAGTAGTTTTGGAGCAAATTGGCTGTGACAGACGGACAGACCGACGCTCGAGTCATTCTAGAAGGGTCCCCTTTTTCCTTTTGGTGTACTGAACCTCAAAAAACAGTGAGGGTCAGTACAATTAATCAGTTCATGAACCTAAGTACAGTATATATATTAGATTATTGGTTCTAATGAAAAATTGCCTAACGATGAACAATTAATTCCGACTTCCAATACTCAGTGACATTAATATTTAAGACATAACTATAGTCAGTAAATAAAGATTCCACCGGTTTAAAAGCTGAGTTTGCTTTCAACAAAAAGGAAAAAATACTGAAATCCAAATACGACAGTAGGTACTTAATAAGATAGCGAATTGCTTTTTAAAGTGATACACGATTAT
Organism: Eudemis profundana; assembly: GCA_947034925.1. NCBI lineage: Eukaryota > Metazoa > Arthropoda > Insecta > Lepidoptera > Tortricidae > Eudemis > Eudemis profundana. Next base: position 11,896,485 of record OX344798.1, read on the forward strand.
AACAATATGACTTTTGGTTTTCTATAAAACAAAGCGTTCCCAACAATGTCTCCTTGCAAATATTAATTGACATGGAAGGTGGATATCGCAGGCTCCGTTTAAAACTTCTCTCACCAAAAATAAATTCGCAGCGTCAGTCACTGTCCGTTGAAAATCAATAGCCAGCCAATATGCGCCTATCATTCTGCCATCTAGAGCTTCCTGGCTTATACCAATAGGGTTATGTTTTGGCTGGGGCCCGTGTTGTGTGACTGGCCAGTTTTTGCGTTACACACCCCTATTCATTAGGCCATCTCCAGTGTCCGAGCCCGCATTAATTACAGGATGCTCCTCACACATGGCACGCGAATATTCAAAGTTTGAAAGCTGGAATGCGCGACTGTGCTAGTTTTCGTCCTAAGCGTCTATATGTTTTATTTACATTTACTACTTAAAAAAAGAGCAACCAAAATATTAGTGCACAGTTGCATACATTATTTTATCTACACACATATTATAAATCCTCAATTATGTGTTCGGGAACCGGAGAGAATGACCACCATTGCACGGCCATGGCCGAATAGATTTCAAATCATGACCAACTAGATTTTCATAATAGCATCGATTTCGATGTTTTGACACTAAATTTTCTATATTTTCATTCTGCGATGCAGAAATTATGGCGTGATTACAGTGTATCCTTTTGCTGGATGCAGCTGAATTTATGGGGCCAGATATTATCCAACCTAGCTGTGAGCTTCTTAACTTAGGATTGTTGGGTCCTAGGGAACGCTGCTCGTTACCTAGAATATCCCAGAAAAGGTCTGCTCCTATCAACATATCAATGGGAGCTGGCTGATGAAACATGGGATCAGCCAACTGAATATTTTTTGGTAGATTTAAAGAATTAATATCAACTGGCGTCTTTGGCAAACGACCAGTGAGCTCTTCTAACACGAAACACGATAACATTGCACTAAACTTGCTATTTGTAGCCTTTACTTGAACATCACAACTTTCAATTACATTTTTCGAAGAAGTATTGCCTATGCCAATGACCTTTAGTGTGTCAATGTGGCGTGACTTTAATGATAGCCTGGTCTTTAGGGACTCAGATATGAAAGACGATTGGCTTCCGCAATCTAAGAGAGCTCGAATGTTGACCTTTTGCTGATCAACTGGATTCGACACTTCTACAATAGCTGTCGATAGCAAAACCTGATTTGTACTATGGTTAGAGTAGTTAACGACTAGTTCATCTTGTTCTTGTTCATCGATAACGGCGAGGTGGTTTGAAGGGGGAGATGGACGGTGGAGCAAACTATTGTGGCGCTCGGTGCAGCCGTGCTCGCGGCAAGGCCCCATGCGACACTCACTTGCGGGATGACCCTGCCTCAGGCAATTAATGCATAATTTATATTTTGTCACGTCCATCATTCGCTCTTCAATCCCCTTTGCCTTAAACGTTGGGCAATCATAGATTCTATGACGCTCATTACAAATAATACACATAAATGGGTTTGGTCTTTTATTATAATTATTACTCGTACTTGCAAATGACTTGACGACGTTTTGATTCTGACCCTGTCTTTGAAAGTAATTATTGCTAGGTACAGAACGAGTAGGGCCAGCAGGCACTTTTGGCATGCTAACAACATCTGACCGATTGTTACGGTTCAACGACTCGAGCACATCTGCACGGTCTATCATAAATTTATAAAATTGTTCGAGGGTAGGTACATCACCTTCCAAATTGTTACGATATTCCTCCCATTTTAATAATGTGTTGCTATCTAACTTTGAGGATAACATAAATATTATTAGAACATCCCATTTATCAGTGGGCTGTCCAAGGCTGGTTAAGGCGCGCAAGTTTTTGGTCACGTGGTCCACTAAAAATCGCAAAGATCGCTCAGATTCCCGTGGAAGTTGCTTAATATTAAATAGTGACGTTAAGTGATGATTAATCAATATACGTTTATTGTCATACCTATTACAAATCATCTTCCAAGCCTCAGCATAATTGTTAGTTGACACCTCTAAATTCGAAATAATCCTTGCCGCGTCACCTTGTAAATAAGATACGAGGTAATGGAATTTATTGATATCGGAAATACGATCATTCTTGTGTATCAAATTTTCAAAAGTATCCCGGAATTCCAACCAACGGAAATATGCGCCATCAAATTTAGCAATTTGAATTTGAGGTAATTTCAAACCGATTTCTTGGTGGTGACTAGGATCCTCCATACAACATGACGCGTTGTGAACCGAATTGCGCCTTTTTTCACATTCCAACCTTTTAGAAAAATGTTCGACTAATGTTTTGGCTTTCGCTATATTCAGTATAATATCTTGCTCAATTTTGTCGCGTTCCTCAATTTCAATGGAAATATTTGAAGGATTTAAAACCTCTATTTCACTCTGCAAATCATCAACCTTAACGGAGAGTGCCTCGAATTTAGTGAGTTTTAAATTTAACTCCGTTAATTGAACGTTACCTAGTTCCGTTAAGGTAGCAATGCTATTTAAATAATTTTTAAATTTTGTAATTTGCCCTTTGGCGGACACCCTTCTTGTAGTTAAATCTCGCAAGCGTAACTTATTAGCTTCTTCTGACATTTTAACAAATAAAAACAATCAAAATAATTTAAATTAATATTAAGTTAATTATATTTATTATACTAAGTAAATAGTTATTTATTTAAATAGCAATGCAACGTGATGTCTAATACTGTAATTAAATTGAAATGGCTCACGTTCCTCGTTCTGGTGGTTCTGGTACTTGCCGCTCAGGGAGACCGGCTGCCCCTGCTGCGCACGCTCAGCGGGCCGCTCCCGGCCGATGCTCAAGTAGCGGGCGGCCGCCGTAGCCCCGCGCGATAAGTATGTACTTGCAAGCGGCGCGAGCGGCGCACGGCGTTAATGGAATTTATCCTGGAATAGTCGGCAAAATACGCTAAATATTGTGTAAATAAATTATATGAAACGATGGAATTTAAGACTACTAAACAATGTAATTACGTAAAATAATGTAACTTTAACTTCGATTTAATGGGATTTTATTATTTAAATACATGCAACTAACCTTTTCAAATAATAGTAAATGTAAGTTAAACGTTTGTAATTGAAATCTAAATGAGATTACGTTAAATAGTTACGAAGTAAAATCCTTTGTTCACTTTTGTTCGTACGATCGGGTAGGTATACAAAATGATGCACTTTTTCGCTAATTAACGATTTTACGTATGTAATTGGAATAAAATCTTGCTTTAAAACACTAGATTTACACAAATGAAGTACAATTCTGAAGGATTATCTTGTTAGTAATTGGATTTTATAGGATTTAGTTAAGGAAGGACACTTATCTTGGCGGACGAACTCGTAACTGCTCGATGTGAAACTTTAGCTGATTCACTGCTCGAATCTTCTTTGTATCTTCTTACACTGCAGCCCGTGGTTTTAGAAATATCCACTGCAAGGCTCCGTCGACAGCAATTTTGATGTAAATGTTGAAGTGAAGATCGTTATGTCGCCGCGGCCGCCGGTGTCTCGTCCAATTTTTGTAATTATAGTATTATTTCGCGGATTCTTCTTTTTCCCCTCAATGGGCAACCATGTCCTATCTTTGGCGAATAGAATGGTGTAAATCAAAATGCCCAAAAACGTTGAAAATTAGTATAATGCAAAAATATGATGTTAATTGTACAGCGGTAGTTTGGCAAGTGAAGTGAATTGCACTATTTGTATAGAGAGCACTTGACGCCTAATAAATCATAAAAGCAATGCGCGCGCGCGGTGATTCTCGTTAGGAGTTGTCACAGTCTGAACATTACTTTTAAGTTTTAATTGACAAATAGAAAAGCAAATTATTTTATAAGGTCCTTTTTGGTGGCAATGTATTCATTTAAAATTACAATATCATCCAACGAAAATATTCAAATCACCAGAATGCTTGTATTGAATGTTTTTTTACCAAACGATACTTTTTGTAGTTACTTCTATTAAAATATTGAAATAGAGATGTTCTGTTTCACTCCGGCGCATAATGTACAATAAGCAAAATGTACACTTCTCGCAAAATGTAACAACTGGCAAAATGTAACATTGTGCAAAATGTAAAACAAGCAGAATGTACAAACGCAAAATGTAGGTACAAATCGGAAAACGTACACTAAGTAGGTACTCGCAAAACGTACGACACGCCGCTCCGCCCAGATGTATTTTAAAAGTGTTTGTAAGTATATTTTGCGTGTAGGACTATTTGCCTATTGCACATTTTGCGTATGATACGATGTGCGAGGAATGTACGTTTTCCGATTTGTACATTTTGCGTTTGTACACTCTGTTTGTCTAACAATATGCGTTGTGTACATTTTGCCAGTTGTTACATTTTGCGTACTGTACAATGTGCGCCGCAGGGTTCTGATTTTTTGGTATGGTGTATGGACCAGTTAGGGTAGTGTGAATCCAAATTTGCAACTTTAAAAAGTTGTGCCAAAACCAACGTAATTTTTGAACTTTTTTGGATTTCTGATTTTACGGCATCAAATACGTTTAAATTTTATGTGAGCGAAATGACATGAAACCTTTTAAAAAGGCAAAAAATATAATTTAGAATGAAATTCCATTACATGCCAAGTGTCAAGCCGCACCGGAAACGAGGTACTTTGCGGCCTATAATTAGGCACGTAATGTCAACATTTCATTGCATGTTTGAGAAAATTATTATTTCAGTTTATGTCACGTTTCAATAACAGATTTGTTGCCAGCTTTGCAATACTAAGTGAGGTAATGGCTGCAAGGCAAAATGGTGAAACTGCGTAATTCAAATTTATTGTAATTAACAATTGAACACAGATTCATCAGTAACAATAGAGTAATTATTCTGACCGCGCAATTAACAGGCTACATAGGCAGTTTTAAATTGATTACTATGACCTACCTGCAATCAAATGGTGTGTAAATAAATCGGATACTGTTTGGTTAAAGCTTTCCTTTAAAATATTAATTATTGGTTCCATGAAGACACTTAAAGAAGCAATGTTTAGATTTTCGTACAGTTCGCGTCACGTAAAAAGAACGCTGGAAGAAAGTGGAGGGGGTATGTTTGCGCATTGGTACACTCGCGCACGAAAGTACTATGTTTATTGTTTTATTTTTAAACTAGCCTTTCGCTCGCGGCGCAGTTTGATTAAAAAGTATATGTATTATTATCTATTATTTATTTATTAATAGGGTGAATCAACTTTTTAACCCACACAAAGCTGTCCGCAACTTCTAATCTTCGTTGAAATATAACGCCCTTAAAAAATGGTTTGTCTATATTTAAATTTATATTGTATGTTAAAACGTTGAAAGTCCCGTCTCATGAACCTATTTTTTTTTTTGGAATGACGCTTAATAGTAAAACATCGTCCCCCATAACTGTTTACACAGTTTGACTGTGGGATCCTTGAGTATTATTAGTTGATATATTATTAAATGGAATTAAAAACATGTTTCTGTGTAGAATGGAAAAAACAAACAATATACATCATAAATCATTTTTCTATGTAAAACCATTTTGTAATAAACAAGACACTTTTGTGCGCGACAGTATTTTGAGAACGAACGTGACGTGAACACAGTGCGGAAAGCAAAGGTCGACTGACGAACCAATAGCGCCCCGGCAATGACGCGGCGCGGCACCCGCCCTCCCCGCGCCGCACCTCATACCACCAAATAGACCGATAAATTGCCTACTGCGCAGCCCCACCACCAGCGTTCTTTTTACGTGATTAGTATTATATCAATTCTGTAACGTTATGTGTGTACCTACCTGCAATCAAATGGTGTGTAAACAAATCGGATACTGTTTGGTTAAAGCTTTCCTTTAAAATATTAATTATTGGTTCCATGAAGACACATAAAGAAACAATGTTTAGATTTTCGTATCAATTCTGTAACGTTATTTGTTAGATTTTAGGTTTGTTTGATATTATGTATCAATATTTCGCGAAAGAATAATACAGGGTGGTTTTCGATAATCTGTACATATGAAAAGGGGTGAAATTTCAGCCAATTTTATCGGTAAAACTGATTTTAATTTTTGTTTGTGGTCATTCGTTTTAATTTTACAGATTTTTAAACTTTCAGTGAAATTTTCGGCAGTACATCTGTTTGCTGCGGTATAACTTTTGATCCAATTGCTTAAAATGGTAAGAAAAAATTGCAAAGTCATGGTAATAGACACGTTATTTAGTAGCAATAACAATAAACCACCAACTTGAAGAAGAAATCCTCCAAAAAAATTATAGTTGTGAAAAACGGCTGCAAAACTTCAGTTTTTTTACGGAAAACACCGTTTTTCTCGAAAGTTTGTGAATATTGTGACCATTTTTTCATGCTTATTTTCGTTTAGCACTTAATTTTGATCTTAAAAACATTTTTTTTACAGCTTTGAACAATAAGATCAAAATTTATACTGCGTCAAACAGATGTACTGCCCAAAATTTCATAGAAAACTGTAAAAATCTGTAAAATAAATTTTTTGCCCAGAAACAAAAATTAAAGTCATTTTTACCGATAAAATTAGTTGGAATTTCACCCCTTTTAATATGTACAGATTATCGAAAACCACCCTGTAGATTAATAGAACATTTCAATGAGCAGATGACGTCTTTATGGAATACTTTAAGTAGGTAAATATTTGTTTTTTATCAAACATTGAAAAGTCAAATAAAAAACAATTTCATTGAAATAGATTTCCAAATAGATATTCTTTTACTTCTAATTATTAAGATTTTTATTGAAAATAATGCCTTTCAATTTCTTCAACTGTGGTAAGTAAATCTTGATAGGTATGTTAATACTTAAGAATCTGTAACTGTTAGCTTGAGTCATGAAATACACTAGAACTTAAGGTTTTATACCACTGTGAAGCAAGAAATTAAAATTTTGTCAATCCTATAATTTATTTTTACAAATACAATTCTTATCTAGTCGATTTAGTTAAGTTTGTACCTCGTTTAAATAAGACGCCAATGACACCAGGTGCAAACTTAACTAGGTGGCACGTACTTTTGCAGATTTGATATAATAAATCTATGTAAGCTAATGTACAACTATGTAGTAATGACACAGAACCCTCCGTGTGAGAATCGGACTGGCACTTAACAGATTTTTTTGTATTGAAAATGCCTAATACGATTCCTTGTATGATCGGGAACTCAAGAACCGTTCATTGACAGTTTTTTTCCGTACAGTAAGTACACAACCGATCCATCATCATGGGTGTTTCAATTCCGTCACAATACTTTTATAAACAATGACGTTTTATAGTACATTACGCAACTAGGGTGGTAAAACAAAGAAAGGCCGAGATCGCAGATGTTTGCGGCCCGAGCTGCAAGCGAGGGACGTAAATATGCGATCGAGCGCTTTCTTTAATACCGCCCGCGTTGTGTACATAATTTTATGTCTACACTTGGCCAACGTGCGGTAAAACCACTTTATGGCCAGGAGTGGCATAAAAAATTGTATATTCTGCTTGTGAAAATATTAGCCCAGAGGAAATCTGGCCTAATGCAGCGGTCATAGGCCACTAATCAGTTTATTGGTCGCAGGGATCGGACCCGCGCCCGCGGCCTGATTACGCGTTTATAATTGCCGTCCTCACAAACGAATCCGAAATGTCCGAAATGCCAAATCGTCGATACGAAAATGTTTTCAGTTGATCGTTCATTAATTTGTGTGTATTGTGTTAATTAGAGCATTTGTCTGATAAAGTGGAGTTCCACTGATTTGTATCTGACTTTAGTATTTGAATTTCGGCTATAATTAAAGGAATCGGCAATTAGCGTGCGTGTACGTTTTGCGGTGGCGGCTGATTTTAATCGAATTTCGCGCCCTGTCAGACAAATTTAGTTGGGTACCTTGGCGTTAGATCTTACCCTGTCCCTTTGTATTTTGAACTTAATGGAATATGTGCACGCTTGTGCTACTTCAGAGGTATATAATATGTATTTTAATGTAAATAAAATACGGACTTCCAGAATTTCAATAAAAGATCGAATAATTATAGTAGTCATCTATTAAAAGCACTACATATTTGTATAAAAGACCATTTTGGAAAGTAGGTGTGCTCTTATAGAATTTGTAATACACAGAACTATCTGGAATTATTTAGGATTCGATGTATATAATCTAACTATAGATAATTTTCCTACGCCATACGATTAAATAATAAAGGACACCGGGTCATGACCCAAGCGAAAGAACCCGAAAATGGACCAACAAGCGATGCACTAGCAAATGATTGCATGCTAAAAGTAGCGCGTGTGCACGGAGCGAATAATGAATATGAGAGAAGCGGGGAGCTGCGGGATCGTATTACGAAAATGTTCCTAGCTTCTTCTTACCTCAAGTGACAAAACCTTGGAATGCATACACTTTTGAAAACAAGGTTTTCTTACGTCTGCGCTTTGGTATGCGACTCTGCTAGACTACGTAGAAAAAGTTACATAAAAAACAACCCTTTTGAAATTATAAAATAGAAGCTAGATTATAACAAAGGTTGCGTACGATTAGGTACAGTCGAATTCATTTACATCTACACACTTACGGGAACAAAAATATCTGAATACGACCCTATTGTCAGGAGCATAAAAGCGTGCCGAGATATTTTTGTTCTCTTATTATGTGTAGATGTAATTGAATTCGACTGTACAGTAGTAAAATCAAACAAATATGGATGCATACAACACATACAACAGCTCAAATATATATCCGAATATACCTTCTGCAGTGACAATAAGAACTTTGTACCATATTTTTGAAACGATTTATTCGAAACAAGTTTTTGCTCTTGACTGTATAAAAAATTGTAAACTGACTGAACAATTATTGGGTATTTCATTTGAATATGTTAAAGAGTTACTTACAGAGTTAGGTTCCAATTTGTAATTCCTACCATCAGGAATACGTGGTTAAAATTTTTCGAGTTATTCGGGCCCACGGTGTATATCTAAGTAAGGATTTCGACTTCAATTGAATTTTATCGAAAGGGAATTCTTTATTCGTTTTCATGACTCAATGTTTATTCTAAAAACCTTCTATGTTGTTATTTAATTTCATGTTTTGAATGTTATCTGTTTAGTGTGCCAAATAAATAAAATAAAATAAATAAATAAATTCAACTTCAACACTTAGGTACAACAGCTCTCTCTCTCTCTCTCCTTTTCTCTCTCTCTTTCTCTCTCTCTCTCTCTTTTTCTCTCTCTCTCTCTCTTTCGCTGTAGAAATGTGTTATTTGTAGAACAATCAGAAAATGTTGGAAATAAAAGTAACTACCAACCATAGGGTCGCTTTTAGGATATTCGTAATTTAGAAAATCTATTTTTAAAACATTGCTATTTATTTATACTCGATCATCTAATTAATATAATATTTTAATCCGTCTTACCAGGGGCTGCCTTATTCATCTGCTGTTTACTATCGGGAGAGTGATGGAGACAAAGTTTTAGTTTACAATTCGTCTTCTAGTATTATTTATAGCTAATAAATTTATTGAACTCCATAATTTGATCGTAGAGAACAAACTAAGTATTGAAAATTCTAAAAACCGGTGAAATTTATTGTTATTTCACTATAATAAGCTTAAAAATATAAAGTTGATTTGAAGATTGTTTTAACGTGCTCAGTACTGTAGTTGCTGTTGTGATGTCTATAAACTCAACAAAGACTTCTGAATGTTTGTACCTACTAAATACGTAAAATATTAAATAATATATTGCATAGGTACACGCTGCTACCATTTGATTTCCACATTCCAATTTACGTTGGTTAAAGTTGACTGATAGAAGTTAACGAGATTGTAATTTTCACTTATGTATAATAAAACTTATATGCTAAATCTAATCCAGCCTATTCCCGCGACCCTAAAAACTTTGCTACTTGCGAACTATTTTGCATACATTAAGCATGTGCAGCGTAACTCCAGCTCAACTTACGAGGTTACAAAGAGGCACCGTGCAACGATAATATCGTTTCGCGCTCACGCAAATGGCACAATACAAGCAGTAATACAGCTTACACATGGCTTATATATGGTACAAGAAAACCAGGTATGTGATATTCTTCTTCCCGAGACGATTTTATTCATAATTGATTATGGGTGGCACATTTTCTTAAATTATGGAAGTTCTTAATCAATGGCAACATTCACGTGACATCAGCATATTTGGTTTCAGGAAGAACATAGGTACCTGGTTTTCTTGTACCATGACTTCATAGAAAGGTACGTTGCGGCCTGCGGGATTTGAATTATGTATTATGGCGCGCACACATTAGACACCCGCTATGGACGGACGGAAGGCAATTATAGACTTCCTATAAGTAATTAGATACATAATAAACGGAGATGAAAGTTTTTTGACATCGCACAGCTCGGAAATAGACAGGTAATCAGTATTGGCACCGCAAAACTGAGAGTTCTTGAACAGCGAAAAACCAAATAATAAAATGGAAAAAAAATTAAAATCAAAAAAGTGCAGTTAACAAATATACAGATTATTTACATTTAGCTAATAAAACCATGCTACTGTTCACAATCAAGAAAAAATATAATGAGAACAGAATTATGACCTTATTTTGTTCAGGATTACACTAAGCGGTAGCGACCTGGTAAACTTGAAAAAAAAAACAGGAATGTTTTTCATGCCCTACAATGAAATGAAGGGGTGAACCGCAAGAAATAAAAAATCGACAAAATAAGCAGCACCCTAATACTGTCAGATCGTATTTTTGTCCAAGATTTTGTTTTTAGCTAATACATACTTTGTTTTTTTTTTTTAGATTTTAGTGACAGCTATGTAACCAGTGTGTGTCTAAACCTACCTACGTAAGTTTCATAATCTAGAGCTAGACTACTTATTTATTTCTTCTATGCTAACTTCACTTGTAATGCCATTTGCCAACAGAAACGCGTAATGTGGCGTTGGCAATAATTACGAGATCCTTTTCCGTTGGCGATCGCGTTATCGGGCCTTCACGCAGTCGCTCTGGGACGATTTGTCATTTCTAAGCTCTGTTTATCGTTGCGTTTGTTATTGGCAATCCTTGCCCAGATAACTATCTCTAGTACCTGGTAAGTACCTATAGATATTAAGATACTGACCTATTCCGTAACTTTGCTAGAGTGAATAATTTGTTTTTAGGATTATGTATCCTTAAGGCAACAGAAGCATGCACAGATTTGTTGCAGTTAAAAGCCTTAACATAATATTTCACAAAAAAAACTCTAGAACAAACCGACAAACTTCTTCATTTGAAAACCTGTTTTTATTTGTTGAATTTCATAATAACATATGCAAACTAACTCAAGTGTAATCTAATAAGTAAAGTTACGGCAATAGTAGGTACCTATTACCTACCTTTTATTATCATGAAAGTAAAATTTGCTTGAAATAAACCCAAACACATCCCTACTTTCCCAGATAATGTTCTTTGCTATTATTGAATCAGGAACTACAAAAGTAAAGCTCATGAAAAAATACCCATTAGCTAAACGGAAAAAATGTAATACCCATTACTTAACAGCGAGAGGGCAAGACAGCTGTATTTATTTTAGATATGTAGACAGGAATCGCATAATAAATAAAAACTTCTGGAAGAGATTTCAGGCACCGACTTTGACAAAACAAATGTAGAGAAGATATGTATTACACTAAAGTATTATATTTCGACGATTCAAGAATTTACGGTTTATTATAATGAATATGTGGGAAAGAAACGTGAAGGAATAGTTAATTAAGTTTTCCACATAAAAACTAAAAAGATGTCGCCACAGATAGGTATGATGTATATTTTGTTTTTATGTCTTTTGCTCATTTTCGTGTTCAAAATCGGAGTCTATATTTATTTGAAGGTTATAATAGGATTGTAGTCTAACAACGGATTGGGCTCTACGTGTGAATTAATTTATATAATATTAACCTATTACTGTATAGTACCTACATTACACAACTAGGCTGGTAAAATAAAGAAAGGCCGAGATCGCAGATGTTTGCGGCCCGAGCTGCGATTGAGGGCTTTCATTATTACCTCCCGTGTTGTCTACATCATTTTATGTCGACACTTGGCCAGAAAGCGGCTTTTTTCGTACGCGTAGCGTGCGGTAAAAGCCACTTAACGGCCAGGTGTGGCATAAAATTATTAATATAACAAAGGAACAGTAATCTATACAAACCCGCACAGCCATACAATAACGTTGTCTCACACTCTTTGTAAATTATACTTTGTTTATTATAAACAGCTTCATCACTTTTCAAGAAGTTCCTTGACTAATTGCGCTTAGGGACGGAATTTTCCCTATCTCTTCCAGTCTATCTTTAGATCGTCGGCGCGTTTCGTGGCGCCGCACCGCGAGCGAATCTTTGATATCAAATTCTTTTAGTGCAGCCCTCACGTAACCCGCTCTCATATTTTTAGATAGCATTCGACTGTTTCTCAACCGCAGTTTACTCTGAATGCGAAAATGCGAATATTTTACCGTTCCATGAACACCTTACAGGGCACTATCGGCAAAACGTCGTTTTAATTTTACGAACGCCGTGTGCGGAATTTTACTATCGAATAAATTGTTGGTTAGACATTATACGTATAGAGATAACTCGTTAGTTACCTATGTATGAGTTAAACAAGTGAATAGGGTTTTCAATGCTCCTCTGGTAGTGCAGATATCATTGGTCATCGATGACCCCTGCCCCTCAGGTGGCTCACTGCTCAAGTATCGTTTCCCAATTTATTGTTGTAGATTTAAATTATGACCCTTCACCTGATCGATACGAGCACGAACGTAAAAGCTGAATAAAGATGAGGAGTTTAATTAACGGATCTTTGAAACTACCCTGCCCTTGGTTTTGCATACAATTAAAATCTATCCCCAATCGTAGATTGAGAATCGTTTTACACGACTTAAACGTTGCAAGAGGCTTGGTCAAAGATGACAACAATATTTTTTGCAAATCTTCAGCAACTATACAAAGTTAAATAAATAGATATAATATATATAAACTATATTTAACTACAAACGTACATTACAGAAAAAAATACAAATAGAGAACAAGTGAGACAGACTATTTCGAATATGGATAAGCTTCCAATAAACAAGAGTAAACAAAAAAATGAGACAGAAGCTGATAGGTCTAGAACATTCTGAAATAACAACCGAGAGTCATGTGTCGTGGTACAAAATAGGCGCTGATTCTGCATGGTGCTACGCAGAACCTTTAAAACTAACACTACGCTGTCTTTTTCAGAACTCAACATCGACTGAGGGCATACCACGATGATACAACGGTTTTAATCAACTCATCGAATCATGCGGAATGTGCAGTTGGAGAGCAGTAGATGGCAGCACAGGCTAGAGCGCTGAGACATGGCGGGCGCGCATATGCGAGGACGACCCCTCGCGCGCCTTCTAGTACTAGCTGTTTTACATGTTAATTTTATTGGTAAGTCACTTTGACTATTATTTTAGTATGCAATCACAAGTTGAGAATGGCAGCACAACCCGAGTTGTAAAAAAAGATTGCTATCATTTTATTTTAAGCTAAGAGCAACATGGAAAGGAGGTGCCATAAGGCACTTGTCCGGTACACAAATTTCTGCCATATTTGGCGAGGGGGAACGAGGTAACGAACACTTACTTACACACGCGTACATGAAAAATCGTCCATCACTACGAAACTACACGTAACAAATAGAACAACACATTGACCAATTCGCATTCACGAAGAAAATGTTTTGCATTGAAATTGCGTAATGATGTGACGCACAAAATTGATAAGTCTAGCAGGACTCCATGGCAACCGGTGCTTACGTGTTTGTCAGCTAGTAAACAAACCTAAAATAATGTCAAATCAGTTTTTTTTATGTTTAAAAGGAAGTAAATACTTTAGATGTGATAGAAAACACCATCGCTTTGTACGTTTAACGTGTTACATCTCCTTTTACAGTGAAATACGGAACAATTCGGCATAATTACGGAGATCTCTTCAGTTGAGTTGAGTTACTAGATTTAGTCTGGCGACTAATCCACTTGCAACTAGTTTTATACACAGTGGGTACGAGTAACCTGACAAACTTTAACTATAGATTGTAACCACTATTAGGAGTAAAAAAAGTTATGTGATGTATAGTCGAAAAACGCTTACTTTCAGAGATATTCATTATTTTTTAAATGAAAACTCCCAAGTGTGTAACAAGCCCTAATAAAAGTGACTAAGATAGTTTCACTATTTTTTTTAAATCCTTTAACTAAACAACAATTAACCTTCGCAGTCTTTTTATTAGTAAGCGACTACGAGGCCAAAAAAATTACCTTTCGTTTTCATTTTAGTTTTTTTTTTCTTTTTGATAACTTTTCCTCCAGTGTTGGTGTTTATAACGAGGGGCTGAAATTACTGATTTATTTTGTTCCATAAGACTATTGATATAACGTTATTAACTTGTAATACCATCAGGAATACGTGGTTAAAGTTTGTCGGGTAACTTGTACCCACGGTGTAGAATGAATATGATCACTGGCGCAAATTACTCGGCAGAGGGGAAATACTAAGTATAGCCACTCCCTACAAAGTCCACGTTGCTCTAAGATTTTAGGGCAGTCGATTCGTTATTGTTTAGGAGTGTTTGACTCAATTTGTTAAATGTGAAATTGATATTCATTAAATATTTTAACGGCTCAGTAGCTTAACATTTCAGCGAGAAACAGTTCAATATGCGCCGAAATAAACGTTAATTTTAGATTGCTAATACTCTCTAGTCTATAACTATTATATAATCAAATATGGTCCCTATGAAATTTGAGGATGCTAAGCCAAATGAGTTAGAGATTCGACATGATGATTTTCTAGCAGTAAAGGAAACACCGCTACTTAATTAGATCAAATACACTTGTAATTAAATTACACGTAGCACGTTAAGTAAATAGCTATGTCTAAGATATCTGTTTAGGTAGGACGTGTGGGTAAAGTCAGCACTCCGCAGGGCCCAAACGGGTACGTTAACGTACTCCGGAACATTTGCATGGCCCGTCTGGTTTTACACCTTGTATCGACCTGAAGTGCAGACGAGGCAGGGCTCGAAACCGGTATTTTGCAAAAACCCCGAAATAGCCCAATATTTTGAATTATTTTATGCTTTTCATGTAGAGCTCAGTAATGTATTTAAGTCATGATTTCGTTTTATTAGATTGTCCGGTTAAAAAAGAGAACGGAAAGAATACCGATATTTTTGTAAGGAGCAAATACCGGTTTCCGAGCCCTGAGACGAGGTTTGCACGTGGACTTTAATGCTATTCAAATCACCTCACTACACTAATTCACTTCACTTATTCATGATTTATAAAAGGACGCGTTTAATCCCCAAAAAGCTATTGTTTAAAAATGAAACGTAATTTGCTCACTTAACCCCTTTACATAAATTATTACAACCTTTCTAAATTTATTTCCCACATTCAACCTTGGCGAGACATTTGCAAATGGATATTCAGTAGTCACTTTTGAAGCATTCATTCGCCGATAATAAAAATATGAAAGCATGAATAACGTGGACAACCCTTTCGGGGCTGAAAAGCGTTGCGGAATCCTCTTTGAAAAACGGTGTGCGGGTCAAAATGTCAAAATGTTCGGCAGAATGCGGGAATGAGCCTTGGATATTTTTTAGAATACATTTTTGGTTACGCTTCTGGACGCCACGCCATAGCGCGTACCTTCTAAACTGCTTTACAGCTTTTTAATGGTAATAAAAAAAAAACATTTTATGAGTAAAAATAGATTATATTAATCCCTCTCAAAGTATAACGAGTTTCGGATTATAAGGCACCAAGATGAAGGTTAGGTCCTGATATGAAAAATTCTTCACGAAATTCCTTAAGATAATTTATATCCTCAAGAGCCCGCGGAACAGAGCGCGCCGCGGCGAGTATCTATAAACCGGCACAGGAATTAAATTAATCTCGTTCTAAAATTTTCACTTGCCACCTTATCTTGCGTCGTATTGTCGTTTTATTGTGCCTACCCTGGAACCATTAGCGAAAATGTCAGTGCGACGGCATTGTAATCGCGTGCCCGCGGCCCGCCCGCACAATGATGCGGCCGTTCGACCCCGCTCGTGTACACCCGACCTTACCTTTATGCTCTGATACAAATTTGAGTTTCTATAATAAATGAGGACGCACACTCGTATATTAAATAACACAAATGTATTCAACCCACAATTTCGAATATCGCTATAATATAAATGTGTAAAAAGCCAACGCGTAAAGTATGAATGACTGAACACTTTTATGAGTGCGTCTACGTTTCACGTGCCGACTTCTTAACGTAGAGTTAGCAAATCTCCGTCCGCACGTGGAGATTCCACTCACGTTGCCAGCGAGTGGCCGACAAAGGAAAGAGGGCTTGCATACCTTATTACCACCTTTTTGCCAAATCCCTACTCGTGTGAAACATGACAGGCTCGTGTAACTTAAAGTGACAAGTACTTGTGCATTTTAAAACGATGTTTCATGTATTTTATTTTTATTTGATAACTATGAGTTTACTAAATTAAATTGTTTTGGATCTCAAAGCAATGTTCTGCTAGACAGGAACAGACACATATAAATAAAATAGCAAATTAATAAGTACGTACGAGAGCACAAATTCTACTAAACATGGCGGAGAATAGAACAGGAAACATCACCAGCACCTTGAAACTATAAAATCCCGCTGACATATATAACAAAAGTGCGTTTAAAGCTCAAGTGAAAGTTCATGACATATATCTGTCAGTAATAATAAATCTATTTGGATCTGAATAGTGGCAGATAAATTAATAAAAATATTGCATCGATGCAAGAAAAGTTCTTGAATGTAATGCTGATGAAACTGAATTACGTCCATCGATCTTTCTTGCATTTATTATCTCTTCACTTTCATTGGTAAAGTCAGATTAAACTTTATTATAATTATTTTTGGTGCGATTTCTACCTTTTACCCTTACACAGGGCAACACCGTTACGGCTAATTGTGAAAACCCTATATTTTCTATGGATAGATATTATTTTTCCACATCGTAATGTCACCGCGGCTCTCTCTGCAATTAATCAGGAAGGCAATGAGCCGTTTTGTTTGGACATAGCCTGATGAAGAAGCTATCCCCAGTGATTTACTGACAAGCATTAATATTTTCAGCTGATTTAAGTTAATTGAGAGAGGTTGCTCGCCAGTTAATTAACAGAATGAAAATTGTCAGGTTATCAGTTTTTTTAAGCATATTTCATAATGTAACTTTATGAAAATTTGAAGTATTGAATCACTATACTTTAAAATGCCTTGCCTTTTCAAATTTGGAATCATAGTCAAAAGCGAGCCATTCAAACAGGAAAAAGCGCTAGGGAATACATTTTTTGCCAATATAAAAATATACAAGATGAATTTATAACCTACTAGAAATAATAAAACTACTAAATCGAAGCGAAACAGAGACACAGAATGCTTACGACTTTATTCCACGAAGGGACAGACATTCTGAATGTTAATGGGTTCACTTTACTAAAGCAGTTTCAGGGTTCTGTTTTAGTTGACGATAAACATGGTTTGTTGATGTAGACGGGATCATTATGTGAGCATAAAAGAATAATATGATATTTCATAAAATCTTCTATAATCGTAACAATATGGTACCTATCTTGCAGTAAAATACGCTGAATAAAAACACGGCACAAGCCTGGCACCGAGACCAAAATTAAGCGAATTAGTTTAACAAATGAAAATATTGTCAAGAAAACGAAAAATAGTTTTTAGTAAGTATTGATGATTTTTTGTACACATTACTTTATGCCATTTGTGAACTATTTTGAACACCAAACCTTGTATCTTGTGTACCTATGGCATTTTTTAAATAACACATACATTGATTGAATTGTGACAAGAATTATATACGAGTACGTTGAATGAAAATCTAGTTTGCCTAATTCTGACGTTCGCTTTTATCCTCTTCCTTATTTTCGTAGTCAGTAACAGTGAGTTTGATGCGTATAGAATAAAATCAATTACGAGAAATACTGTAAATGTAGGAAGCAGTGGCGTGGCGTAAAAGACATCTTTGGGCAAGCCGGTGCAGATTTGGCGTACATTTTCCTTAAGAGCTGTATTAGATTAGATATTAGGCAAGCCGGTAGGAATCGAGTTTTTTGGACGCCACGCCACTGGTAGGAAGTGCAGTTAAAAGTCCTTTTAAAGTGAAACCAGCACTTTGGGCAATAAAATTAAGTAAAGCATAGAAGTACCTATGACGGTAAAAACTACTATTCACATCATAATTATAGCAAAACGGGACTTAATCGCGTTAAAACATGCTATTACCTCGACGTTTCGGACGTGCCGTAACATCCATGGTCTCAAAGGGACTGGCAAGGCGGATGTCAACATCTTCTAGCCGTGCGGGTTTTCCGAACTACCCGCACTTGGTCTTGATTATCACTTTGCATATTAGGGTTGTCACTCGACCAACACACAATACTCCAGATATTAGGCGATTTGCCGAAAGATACTTGATGATGTATACACATGCTGATGACTGGATTCCTCGACGAAGAAAGCTTAAAACCGTCTTCCCGGTTGAAATTGCGGTATTTTTTTATTTCAACCGCTTCACGGATCTAACTATAGTAATGGCGTTCCGTAAAAAGAACCTTGGTATTATGAAACTCCATCCAGTGGTTTGATCCAGACTCCAACATATGCTTCGCTATACCCGATTTGTCTACTATTCACATCATTCAATTTTGTTAAACTATGAATAAATATCTAATTTCTTTATAATATTACTAGAAGACGTCCGAAAATTCGTGAGTAATTGTGAAAAGTCGTTAGCCTTTTCGTTTATAGTTATCACCGAAATAACCATTATTATTCAATATTTAGTTAACTCTTTGCCAAAATTATGGATTAGAATCTATGCAACTGATTAAAGCAAATTTAATTGCAAATATACACTAATTCATCATCAGTCATCAGCCTATATACGTCCCACTGCCGGGCACAGGCCTACTCGTATAGATGAAAGCGTATGGGCTGCAGTCTCCAAGCAGGTTTGGGAAAGAATATTATTAACATCTTATTCTTAATGAACCACAGAAACTTCAATTAGCCTATCCCAGTAATTATAACCAAAATTGTTTTAATGTACAGATAGACCTTTTATTTAGAGAGGTAGGTTTTATAGACTTCTTTTTTGCCTCTTGATAATTTGTCCTTGCCATTGGCCTTTAACTATTTGGCCACAACAAGGCAACGGCCAAGATACTTAGTTATTCAAAGTCAAATAACTGCAGTCAACAAACTCATAAAACATTTTGACATTCTTGACAATAAGGAAATGGAGACGCGGCTAAATCCAACGAAACAATGGGGGTATTTATGACCCACTCTTAGCTTATTTGCATGCAATTTTCTGTATTGCTGTCTCTATACCTACTACTATAAAGCTAGGGATACACTTGTTTCGAATATATAATAAAATATCTTTTAGGCTTGC
The DNA here is from genome assembly GCA_947034925.1 of Eudemis profundana. Taxonomy (NCBI): domain Eukaryota; kingdom Metazoa; phylum Arthropoda; class Insecta; order Lepidoptera; family Tortricidae; genus Eudemis; species Eudemis profundana. The sequence continues at coordinate 11,916,033 of OX344798.1, forward strand.
TCACAATCGCAGAAGTTAGTTTGTTTTTGACCTATGCTAAACTTGGTTTATGTCGGCCACGATTTTTAGGCTACAAATTTGAATCTAATGTACTATATTCTGATCAAGAAAAAGTAGACAACCATACCTTGTCTTTTTATTTGGCTATTTAATACGATTACTTGTATTGTGAAACAAAATTTGAACTAAATAAGTTCCAATTAAATATCGCCAGGATATGGGTTGCCAGCGGGTGTCCCTTATTAGGCATAACTTAATAAACCTAATATTAAAATGCATAACAGTTTAGGCATACGATGATTAAGCATACCGATTAGATGGCATAATCATAAAAACGCATACTAGTTAATTTACATACCGATTGAATTGGCATACCTGAAATCCGCATAATGTTATTAAGTATAACGAACGCATACATTTATGCGTTCGGTATACGTGGGGCGTTACTTGAAAAAAAATAACTTAATTGGTCCTTGTTGTTTACAGAATCCCTACTTTTTGGGATTTATCTACTAGTACTATTGTTTCTAATACAATAAAATATGTTCCCATTTTTACAATGTTTTTTTAAAGTTTTGTGGTTAATATATTTATTAATTTGTTTTTATGCCTGTATATGTAGGTTTATATTTGCCCCTGCGATTATTTGTTTTTGGTAATTAGCTCTCCCTTTTATTACCCTTCGCACCACCTACTTTTCTGGTTTATTTTTGTGTCAATTCCGCTACTCAAATGTTGTCTGGAAGATATGGGCATTTCTATTTTAAAATGTACGGTTAGGCGAAAATTAAACTATGTTCAAATACAGTCTAACCTGTCAGTCCGTTGTAAGTTTGACACTAATCGTCAGTTCTGTAACGACCTGTTAACTGTCAGTTAAGAACGCACTTTAAATAAAAAAGCCCATATATCTGGGAGATATCGCTTTTTAGCTGTACGACCGCCTGGCCTACCTTTTTATTTTATTTCGCATATTTATGCACAAATAGCTGCGATCTGAGACATTTTTTTTATTTAACTTACCACCTTAGGTGTGTATTATAAATTATAATAATGCCTACGTAGGTTTTATACACCATCCAGTTTTTTTGATGCCTTACCTTAATTAAAGGGATGTTTACCTTGTTGTTGTTGTTGTGAGCTTTCTTTATTACCTCCCGTGTTGTGTACATCATTTTATGTCTACACTTGTCCAGAAAGCGCCCGCTATGGCCAGGTGTGGCATAAATATTTTTTTTTTTACTTTTAGAGATTTTTTTGTCGGGGGTTTTTTATCTTCACTGTAGTTGAGCCACTAGGCCACTAACTGGGCGTACTGGGCGTTTTCTTACATAAATAAAATTCAACATATACTATAATAGTGTAGGTATTTCAATAAATAAATTCGAGAGAAAGTACTTTTACGTAATTAAACTGGAAGCGACAGTTAGTTTTCAAAACAAGTATGGATATGTCACTTTAAACATACTTGTACCAACTCTGCGATATCAATTATTCGATTGAGCATCTAAAATTAAAATGTCTGATTAGACCTATTAAAATTATACTTTTTAGTATTTATGAACACTAATGTTATACCAAATAATTGTTATACGTTTTAATAGTATGCGAATTAAAATATGCGTTTTAAAATATACATTTTAATATTATACGAATTTACAATTATGCGTAATAACGGTATGCAATGTCAAAATAGGAAGTTTTACTGTATGCGTTTTAATATAGACCCGTTGCCAGCCCTAGCGGATTGTGTTTATTATTCTCTTATTTTATACAAAATTGTTTTATTTTGGTAAAAAGAACGAAAAAATGTCGACGTTAGACTATAGGTAATCAGGATCTGTATTATACAAGTAAAACTTCTTGAACATTGAATATGTATTTTAAAATCGTAGATAAATAACGCAAATGAGCTACTCTGTATGCAGTATATCTAAAAACAGTAGGTAAGTAATTTTCAGCAACTAAAACCGAGTTTTTCAATTCGTGTCACTTGCGTTGCCACCCTCACTGGCTTCCGACTTGTTTATAGAATATTTGCTCATAAACATGCAGATTGCGGATGGGACGCGTGTTTATATAAAATTGGGGAAAGGGGAAGCCATTTTATTTATCACCCTCTAGACTTCCGTAGCTGACGGACAAAGATTGCCTCTCATATGTTAGGAAATTAAATCTGCTAATAAAATTATTCATAAGTTTAACAACCCTTGGATATTCCGTACTGCTTTACTATGTAATAATAGACATTTCTAGTTTATCACTAGTGACTCTGTGGGCTGAAGACCGAGTCAGCCAACCCTCAAGGCTCCACCATTTTGAAAAAAATCCAAAAACTGAATCGATATAAAAAGTCTATGTAATTATCGAAACTGTACCTCTAGCACAACTGTGACGCGCGTCTCTTTCTCGCACGACAAAAACTTCTTATCTCTTTCTATTCAATATAGTACGAAAGTGACAGAAAAAGAAATACGCTGTCGCGACCTGTTGTGCTGCTGGTTTGGCTGCTCACGAAATCGGTCAAAAAATGCGACCTGTACGAGTAGAGGAGAACAGCCGAGTACCTACCCAGACAGACAGACTTCCGAAAGCATTTTTGCCCATACTGACACGGAGGACTGACTCGTGCTTCGCACTCTCTCGGTTAATTATTAATTTTGTTTCGAGTGGTCGTTTTTAAGCATCATAGGAAAATCTTATGATTAACAAGATTAATTTCAAAGTTCATCCTCTATTACTCGTTTAAAGCGCAAAGGCCAGCCCTTTCCACGAACGTAGTTAATTCACAGAGTTAGATAAAATCAGAAGATAAAACTTTGCTGGTTTGCAGTGGCTAAATTGTATTAAATCACTTGGGACTTGGTCTGGCTTCGCTTGCTGACTAACTACACGTTTGTGCTCACTGTCCAGCCCCTGAAGACGAGGTGAACACGTTTTTGTGGCAATTGCTAGAGAAATTGTGTTAACAGCCATTTTAGTTATCGATTCTACCATTTGAACTTTAGCACGCTTAGAACTAGGTTTATAGTTTCGGATTGGTAACTAAATTAAGAAGTTTGAACGAACTATTCTGTATTGAACTCAAGTTTGCTAATACTATTACCGATATGAACTACAGTATGAACTACTTTGTTTTATAGTTACTTATTTACTTAAAACAGTTCACTGTCGCCTTTGTTCAAATAAGATAACCACAGGTAGCTTGCTGAATATTTTCAAGTTTCTAGGGAAGTGTATTGACTTACGAATAAAAAAATTTAATAGCCATCTGATCGTATTTCGTACTTCGTGATTCATCTCGAAAACAAAGGATATTTAAGCGGTCCCCTTCACCGTGAACCGAAATAAGACTTTTATTGATGCTGTCCGACGCAGTTCGGGGGGAGGGACGGTTTTATTTATTGATAATACGTTTTATGTCATCTTACAAGACGACAGGCTTTTTTTATTAAATATTCAGAGACGAATACACTTGCAGTCAATGAATTCGGGTCACCGTAATTTAAATAACAGAAATAGGTGTTTTTTAAATACACGTTTCATTAACATAATATATTATTTTCAATACCTGGCTATATTAGCAATATCCGCCAATTAACCCATCCCATGTTTCACTCCGTTAACGTCATTATTTTCAATGGGTTTTTACGAGTTCGATCTAAACCTGAAATTGCTATTATTTTCAGTGTTATTTTTGCGAATAAGATCTAAAATTAATTAAAGATCAAAACGGGATTCAATAATTTCAGAAGCTGGAGTATTTTAGGAAATATGGCGGTATTTCACTGACCCGAATTCATCGCCCGCGAGTGTCGTTAATGTGGCAAAACGTTGTTTGCGCAAGTAAGAGTGTACTTTAGTAGTTTACGAAACAGTTTTTTTCACTCCTAAGATTTTGCACCTCGGAAAAAATTAAAACACAGCAAAGAAACTATTCAACTTCACTACTTTATTTCTAAGAAATGCAAAAGCTTTTAAAATTTTCAAGCGCGATAACTTCTTTCATAACAACTCGTTGAGCAGACTGGGGAAGTTACACAAATAATCCGGGAAATAGTTTTCCACGGTGCCGCCTTATAACAACACATTTAGCTCCATTTTGTAGCTTTTAATGTTTTATTCCGCGAACTCGCTAAGAAGTCTATTTAACAGTGTTTTTCTTTACCGCTGGCGCCTAAACGTTTTAAAGTCGAGCCTTCCGAAGTAAGACTGCTTGACCTGTATTTTATGAATATTAAATAAAAAGGGTGCTCTGAAGTTCCTTAAGAAGGGTATTTCAATTTATTTTTTAAGAAAAATACTGAGTTGTTTAATGTACCTACCCATTGCGTAGGCTACTTCGGAAAATGGAATTTTCAACCCATGTTGATGAAGGTCGTTTTGAATGTTTTAAGATTCTGTTTCAAACTACTTGTCCCTTACAAAGTAACAAAATAATTCCTATATTTTGCCAACACAACAAATGGTAACTAACGATTTGCATGAAGCGCAGTTCAAACACGTAAACAGTAATTACTAATTAAGTAAACAGCATTTTATTAAGAACGCCTGCCTCTATTTTCTTTGGGTTCCTTATCAAACTGGTAAAAAAGAAACGCTTATGGTGCAACTCTGTCTGTCTGTCCGTCTGTCACAGCCAAATATTTCAGGAACGACTGCTGTTATCGATTTGAAATTTGGAATAGTTTTAAAAATCGCTAACCCGACCCCACATTCATAACCCACATAAATAATGCCTCCTCTCGACTACACTTGCATCTCAGTTAGGACGACACCTTACAAGATCAATTACTGCAATCTTATTAGTCTAGGTACACTTTTCACTGTGGTCCAGTGCCCGCGCACGCCACTGTTTTACTCGTACACACCCGTGCTGAGGTTTTTCTGAGGCAGCCTACCGCCACAAAGTCCGATAGTTGAAACAGCTCCTAGAGCTTATTACCTGTTCAAGAACAAAAAAAAATAACCCGAGCCTACTGGATATAATAAAAATATTATACCATTTTTACTTTGTTTATAGGGGCAGCCTCTTTTAAATAGGAGGTTGAACATTTTAAGTTGGGCTAATGTATCAAGTGATACCCAAAAAGGAAGTTTGTATCATCATACAGATTATCTTGAACTATTCACGTATCTACTTACGGGTAAATACGGAACCCTCGGTGCGCGAGTCTGACTCGAACTTGATCGGTTGTTTTTATAAAAAAGCGGAATATTTCGCTCACTTGCATGTTTGCTTCTTTTGACCAGTACTGTTGACCAGCAGTTCCAATCTGTCAGTCAGTACGCTACCTATGTCCGATAAATTAAATTTAAGAAATAAATATTCCTCAAATTTTCCCATATAATTTGGAGTGGCACATCAGCTGAAAATGATAAAACTTCTACATATTCTTCTCAAAAAAGGAGATATTACACTATTTATCTGTAGACATCAATGAAGGCTTAAAAAATCGCGTTCCACGTACAAAGTGCAAACGCCCCCAGTGACACATTACGGATGGAGAGCGGTAATTAAAAACGTGACCGTCGTCACTTGTCTTCAGCCCGTAAGGGTTTATCTACTTCGCGCACCCGCGGCGCCCCTTGTTTATTAGAACCTAACTTTTATGTTTGCTGGCTGCTCAATTAATAGATGACGTATTCATGTTCTGGTTTAATGAGTTTTCAACAATTTAAACATATTCATTTAACGTTTTTTTTCATGAACATTTTGATTGCTAATCGTAAATTTAAAACCTCCATGTGAAAACTAGCTACAGAACGGCTGCTACGATAGCTGGTCGCTTTGACCTTATTTTGGTTTCGCTTCTCTATTGCGGGACTGTGGAGAATGTCAGGACATAATTTCTATCGATCTCCATTAAAAAGAAAAAAAACATTAGGTACGAGTAATAGTATTGGACAGTCAAGTAACTAGTTTTACAAATGATCTAATTATTAACAAAAATTAAAAACAATAAATAATAACAAATCAGTATTGCACGTGAACAAGTAATAACATTTTTCATCACACTTGCTCGTAAAGGGTGTTATAACACGCGCGCTTATAGACCAACTCGAGCCGATTTACCCCCCGTGGGTTACAAATATCTATAACTCCCACGGGAGGAAAAACTGTATGAAAATCTATAACTCCCTCGGGAGTTATGAGTTTAGTTTTAAAAGTCGTACGTCATTTCAGACTAAGGAGGTTTCGAATCAGCCAAGGCTATTTCACATCTTCAAAACTTGGCTACAAAACCAATTTTAGTGTAAAATAAGACTTATATGGTATATTTTACTATTATTTCCGTAGTTTTTGCGATTATTTTAATGCAATTAAATTAATTTAGTTTAAAATTTTATTTTGAAAATCGGTACAATCTGGCGACATTGCCTGTCAAGTTTTCAAAACTAAACGCAGTTCTTAGCATTATCTGTGGAAGACTATATTGAAAAAGTTGATAGTTGAAGTTGTCTCTTAGCGGGTGCGTTTAGTTTATTTCATTTTTATGTTTTATTTTTTTTTTTCCTCGCAAATGTGATGAAAAACATTGTGTGTATCACGGGCAGTAAGAAGATTACAAACTCAAGTCATTAAAAGCCCTCCGCCTACGGCGTCGGGCTTCTAATAGACTCTCGTTAGTAATCCCCTTCTTACTACCCTCGGTGCACAATGTACTATAGTATTCGGGGGCCTAAATATATCGGTGCACTCGTCGATATCTTCGTTCCCTATATGATTCCTGCACCGTCTTTACATTCGAGGCTTTTAATTGTATTTCTGGTGCCTCTTAGCCTAATCGACACCGCTCTTATTAATGAGATTTACACTTTTACTTTTAACCAGCAAGAGACTTGCGAGAACGGTTTTCCCCATTTCTCGTTTAGTTTACTTGCGGTTCTTTTTAGGAAGCTGTTATATTAGTAACTAGTTTGATTCGAAGTGAATACAAGCATATACAAAATAAAAGATTGAATATCTATGAGATTTAAAAAATCGAGGCTAAACTAGTTTTTAAATAGATTAAACCATAAATAGGAGATTTACGAAATGCTTGGACTAAAAAGTTATTTAATGCTTTGTCACATTTGCCAGCGCTATTTCACGCATCAAAATTTCGTTGAGGGAAATTTATTCATGGCATGATCCCTCATAAATACATTTGGGAGTTTATACTCGTAATGAATTTGATACGGCTTATAGCAGAGCGCATCTCTTGTAGTGATTCTGCTTGTTTTTGTACCCTCGAATAATGTGGGTGACCCTTGGAATTACACATTTTATAGTAACCGCAAAACTGGCAACAGTCATGAATTTGCAGAACTTACAGCTTACTTTTTATTCATTACGTCAAGTAAGACTGTAATAATCTTTTTTTATTAGTGTCATTCAGAACCCAAATCATGGCACGAGTACTTATATCTATATGTTGAAATGGGTCTCACTCATATTTACATTCCAATTTATTTTTCCTGATAATTTAAGAGGGAGCTATCCTATTTTGATGCAAGACACTGCATGAAGAGCTTTGGTACGTTTAAGTTTTAGATAAATAAAAAATGACACTAATAAATTCATTAAATCGGTCATAGGATCATGTAGTTATTTACTAGTTCTATATTTGTTTCTCTACTCTCCCATTCAGAGATCGAATATTTATAGTTTAAGGATGACGTATTCTTCTTGACCTAGCAATTTTTCCGTCTCTTTCGGGGTACGCTATGACTTTGATCCCTGCATACTTACGATGCTACGCTTTGTCGCGCGATAAATAAATGATAAAGCATCCGTCACTCTCACACACTATTTGTCAGAACGTAACGGATGCTTTATCATTTATTTATCGCGCGACAAAGCGTAGCATCATACGCCTACTGATTTGGCTGGTCTCCGTAAACTTTGCGAAACCAAATCGATAGGATCATAGTTACACGTTAAATTAAATATCTCAATGAGGGGTGCAGGTATCCGCACGATATTTTCCCATCCCATCGAATCGCCGGCCGCCAACGTGATAGAAAAAATATAAGGATTTATTACGCAAATATCAACTAGCACCAAAGATAAAAAATTATTCGTATAAATCGAGAGCCGATTGGAAACCCCACATGCAGATCTTAGCCTCTCCTCGGCCGCATTCCGCGTACAAATTGAAAATTCCAACCGGATATACAAAGTAGTGGCATACTTTTATATAAATTACCTATGGCTATGACCCAAGTGGTCTGATAAACTTTAAACATCGATTCTGGAAAATGTATTCAAATTATGCATTTTATTATGTAGGTACACGTACATATTATTTTCATGCAATTGGTTTTATGCAGTAGGTAATTTATTGTCAATTTACTAAGAGAACTCTATTTTGTTCAAAGTTCTAATTAATAGCTCAACTCTGTGTATGCTAATTTGATTGGTTGTTATATTTTATTTTTACGGCACACCTGGCCATAAAGTAGCATCTTCATCGCCTAGTCACAGTATAAGCAATAGTTTTTCTTTCGACAAAAGGTACATCGGGAGCGCGGGAGTGCGCGCGCCGTGTATGGACGCACCACAGGCAAACATTTACCCATGCGCGCCCATGCCACAGTATGGAGTGCACTCACACAGACGCGCGATCGTGCGTCTGTGTAAATACGTGTCGCGCGCTCCTAAACGGCCGAAGTCATACTACTTGGTTGTCTTTATACTTTGGCCTAGTGGAGACGTAAAATTTTATACTTACCACGGGCGGTAATAAAGAAAGCCACAGATCGCATTTATCGCCCTTGCCTTCGGCTCGGGCAATGTACTATTATACATTTTACACAAAATACAGTAATTTTACTCTACGTGACGCAAATATCACCTCCAAACACTTAAGCAAATACAATATAATAATACTTTATTGCACACCAGAAAAAAATTACATGCACACTTATATAAAAACAATGGTAACAATAGACGGTCTTATCGATAAAGAGCGATTTCTTTCAGACAACCTTAGTGTAAAATAAATTATACCACTGTGTTACAAAAGAATAATAGCCAAAATGATGAAGCCAATATCCGTTGAACTATTAAAAACTATTTGAAAAACCTTTATTTTATCGAAATGTTGATATCCCAGTTCAATTTCTTATAGGTTACGTGAAACTTCTGTACGTATTCAACCTACTGTACCTATCTAAACTAAGAAAATCGTCAACTGGTGTTCGAAAACACTTGCAGGAACCCCCTTTAGCGAGTCCCTTAATATATTGGCGAAATAAAAAATCGTTTAAAAGTTTTAAAGCGTAGAAGAAATTTATTCACAAGGAACATGTGCTATCAAAATATCTCGGTCCACACGTTATGTCGGCACATTCTTCTCCTAAATTGAAATTCTCGAACGCTCCTCGCTGCCGGGATGGGGTCAGGAGCCAAAAGACAAATAGAATGTTCGATTAATGTGATCAAATATTATTTTTACTCAAGGAAAGCATCACGTGTCCTTAAATTTCGTTTAGGCACGAACTTGCAAGCTTATCCTGTTTTTGTTAATGTACTTAAAAGTTGAATAAGTAAACGATTAATCGTAAAACTCAGTCCAAAATAGAGGTTAAGTCATTGGCAAATATATAGGGACCATGTCAACGGGAGCGACGATGGTACTAGCGGGTTGGCCCTAAACATCAGTTTTGAGGTGCGGCCAAACCACTGCTCAAAAGTCGTTGAAGCACCGTAAACGCAGCGACGCGACCTCAGATCATAGAAATAAGGAGATATGGCAAGGGGGGCTTGGCGCTTGTCTATAATCTGAGGTCGCGACTCACGTGTGCGGTCCAACGTAAAGTCAGTCGATGGCGGAATGCACAGTGTGCGATAGATAACGCAGTCGATCTTCGTAAAAATGCCTGTCAGCAAAATTAGGATACGAAGAAATGAAATATGGGTTAACAGATGTTTAGGGACAGCGCACTGGTAAGGCGGATACAGAAATAATGTAACGCCCCACCACACACGCCATGCCATACAGGTTTATATGGCAGTGGACTTACTTATCTTTGTACTTAACTGTACTTGGCTTACATAGTCAATTGGTTAAGTGCATCTAATTGTGTAGGACTTAAGTTAAATATGCACTAAACGGAACATTTCAGTTTAAGGTAAGGTGGGGGAAGATAAAAAAGGGGTAAGATTAAAAGTCTTACATAACTCCCTATTTGGATTAAATTTTTTTATGCTGGAATCATCCTTTAAGCCGCTATTTTGTAACGATTCGCTGCTCGGTCGCCGGTGACCACTCAAAGAGCGTAGACGCGTATTATGTGGTATTTTGTGAAGGTCCGCATTTCGTGGTGAATTCGTCGATTTTCAATTATACCCCGTGTTTCATAGCTTGATTAATAAGGTGAGTATAAACGTTCTGACCGAATATTTACGTGTTATTTTAGATTTTATTTTTATTTACTAGTCCTAAGTATAGCTATTAATTACATATTGAGATTTACGAAAAGTTTCCATCTTTACCCAGCCAATTTCGATGGGGTAACATTGAAATAGTATGTTTCAATCTTCCCCCGTGTTTGAAAGTCTTAAAAAAACAGACATATTCTCAAACTTTGCACTTGAAAAAACAATTAACGTAAGGTTTGTTTGTTTTAACTAACCTAATCACAATAAGATAACTAAGACGTATAGATTACACGTGTTATATTAAAATTTATCAATATGACCGTAAATATATATAAATAAACACACTCCTTATTTTAGGTTAGGTTTGTTAGTCAGCTTGTGTCCCGCAGAGCAGAAATAGAAGCCCCGCGCAGTGAGGCTTCGTCGACCTGCTGGCGGGTCCTAGGTTAGTGAAAATGCTAGGCAGTTAACCGAATGGCTAACTAAACCAGTTGGCTGTTACATGTATGGAGTGACCATACATGTTACAGACGATATTACAATGCTGTTACATGTATGAGAGATTTGTAACAAAATTAAGCATGCAGTAAGATGATACTTACTTTTTGTATTCATTTAGTTTATAAAATAAATGATTGTTTTCACGCAACTGTAATTTAAATTCCTAGCTGATCTTATTAATATAAAAAAATAGGTTTGTTTTCTTATACTAAGAAAATACAGTAAAAAGTTTGAGTATCAGTGTCCTTTTTCCTGTAAAACGGGGTAAGAGTAAAATACTTTTTTTTTCAACTGCAGTTTTCTCGTTACCTATTAGGAATATTTACACAAAAATGATATGTATCTGTTAAGCGTAAGGACCTCTATAGAATAACGAGCAACAGTAAACTTTTGCATTCATTTAAAATAATTTAGACACTATGTCAATCTTACCCCTCGACCATTCCATCTTAACCCGTCTATTTTTTAGACAAATGTGTAATATTTTTTAACTATTTTTATATATTAGAATAGGCGTTGCCGAGGTTTATCGACAGAATACAAAAATATAGTCCTTGCCCATGCCTTTCATTTTATACAATTGAAAGGAAGTAAATAGTTTTTAATTTTACAAGGGTTTTAACACAACACTGTTCATCTCATCAAAAAACCATTCAATCTTTCCCCACCTTACTTTATATCAATTTTATAATTAAGCTAATGGTATTCCATAACCGAAACCAATTGTTTCTAAATTCACCATTCTAACAGCGAATGACTTTGTCAAATAAAGACATATGAGCTGAAAGTTCCACGCAATAAATTTAATAGGATATTTGATAAAGTAATCGCATATAGAATAGATCGGTACCTAAAGTAGAAATCTACATATTACCTTACGTATTTAATCCCAAAAAGAATTCCGATGTTTACTCATGCTGCGAATAAGCGAAATATAAGAGTAAAAATCTATTCAATACTTGAATCTATACCGCTATCAAAATGCGCCCGAGCTCTGTTCAAAGGCCGTCCGCCAGTGCGCCTCAAAGGATCTGCTCATACGAAACAAGCCGTACGTTCCCAGATCAATATACCTACAATGGTGTAAGAGCTCGTGTTTCCTCTGCTTTCATGAACACTCTGGAAAGAAATCCATCCTTTCTTACCCTTCGCGCGGTATCGAATCTTTAGCTGACACCTCCGGAACAACTGTCGCTAGTTTTAGTTGTTGTGATTTAGGTAAGCATGTTTTGATAGACGGTGACTGTTACAATGCAATTAGGTTAATAAGTTACTTTTTCTACAAAGCTAACAACCGCGGGTTCAAATACGATAAGCGTGATATCTGTGAGAAACTTGGATTTTTTTTGGGCTTAGCCTTTTTTTTGTACATGAGTGTGTTTTTATCAATATAAGGATTTATTGGTATCCTTAATCGTAGCCATAATTTGGTACTAGATCTATTTGTATAAGATATCCTCTGATATTTAATAGTACGTATTTATTAGCACTGACAACATAACATGTACTAAGGCTGATTTAAAAGAAGACCGATTACAAAATGCATGTCAATCGACCATAATTATTTATTTAAAATTCGATGTATGATATCGAAAAGCAGCATTTTCTACCAGTCAGGTTTAGTGAACTGTTTGCCAACGAGCCCGTTCACATTCCGTTTTAATACCTATTTGCCTTGCCTGAAATTCATTCATAAACATTAAAGTGCTAATTTAAGCTAGAGGCTCATTTTGCAGCATTCGTTTCTGCACAAATAAACGCTCAGCATGCCTAGGCTAATGTTTTGAAAATATTTTTATTCTGGCTGCACAAACTATACCAGTTAAAGTAAAAGCACAGCATTATTTTGGCTTTATTAACTTTACTTGGCTAATAAGTATAGATATAGTTTATTAAATCAATCCTAGTAAAATGGGAATTAGCAAATTTTGTAAAAAAAATCCAAAGTAATAATCATTAAATTCTTACCCATAAAATAGAAACCACAATATTATGGAGGAAATATGCTTACGGCAGTATATTTACTCGTTAGACAATTATAATACTCGTAAAATTGTTGTATGTTGTGTTGACTACGAAAAAAAATTGGGTAGGTAATATTGGCCAAGGAGATGTTCCTAAAACTAGCTTTAATAAAAGAAAGAGATAGTTTCATTTGCGACATGAAATAGGTAAAATAATAATTTCCTTCATAATGTATTATGACAACAAAGTTCTGGACCAACGTGAAACAGCATAGAATGAATGAGTTAATGCCACTGACGACATTTCCTGGCCTGTTTGTTACATTGCCGGCAGTGTAATACATTGAAATATAAACTAAACTTATGAATAAAATATTACTGCGTTATTTCGGTAAGTAGGTAACTATAATTTCAAAAGCATGTAATTTTTTTCTCAAATCAATATGTACCTTGTCATTCCTGTTTTCAATTTTTAATTTACCACCTTAATAGAAACACCTGATTGGTATTGTTAAAAGAGTAGAATAATGCAACATTTTTGTAATAAGTAAATATAGTCGTTTTTAGGGTTCCGTAGCCAAAATGGCAAAAACGGAACCCTTATAGTTTCGTCATGTCCGTCCGTCCGTATGTCACAGGCATTTTACTCAAAAACTACATGACATATATTGATGAAATTTGGAATGTAGGTGTGTTGTATAAGCCGCTACTTAGTTTGCTAGTTAAATATTAAAAATAAATATTTCTAGGGGGGGTATTCCATACATGTAACAGAAAGCGAAAGTTTTTTTTTTCATCAAACATCAACATGTGGTACATAGTTCGACAGGTCTTTTAAAAACACTTTGAGGTTCTTAAGTAATATTTTTGATTAAGTTAATATTTTCAGAAATAATCGCTCCCAAAGTTGAAAAATTGTGCCCTAGCGGTACCGTAGCGGTTCTTAACACTATTCCAAATTTCAAGTTGATAGCATCAGTAGATCCTGAGATATCTTGCTGTGACAGACGGACAGACAGACAGAGACGCACCATAAGGGTTCCTTTTTTACCATTTTGGTACGGAACCCTAAAAAGGATCGCCCCGAATCGTAGCTGGCTCAAAAGTGCCCATGACGCTGGCGGCGTTGCCACGCTGTATCGCCAACGAAATTTGCTGCACCAGATACGATCCAGAGCGTGGATCACCACCTCTATCCCTAAGACGGCGACCCACTTCCCTAATAAACGCCTTGGCCTCCGCACCCCAAGGTCCTGCTGTCTCCACCGCAACTGGCACGAAATCGTACATTGGTTCTAAAGCATTGTACTTAGTGTGTTTCAATCTGGCCGCGTACTCCGCAGCCGACCCAGCACACCTAATTGTGATACTAAGATGGGACGGTGCAAACATACTGACGCACGTAGCGTCCCAAAGAGACCCTTCTGCCATGGAACCAATGTAAGACCATCCGGCCTTTTCCCATCCGTACGGCACAACCCTGGAGGTTCCAGGACGCATGGTACGTTGGCTGCCACCAAAGCCCGGCGAACTACATCATTGATGGCGTGATGCCTCGAAAAACGCCCCGCGCATCTCTGAAAACTGAGGCCATGGTGGCCATTTTCCTCGATCATGGCCCCACAAATACACCGATGTGCCTCGCAAACCTTGCAACCTAACCGCAAGGCAACCGCAATCCTCAGCGAATCGTTGTCCAATAGCGTGCTAAGCTGAGGGGAAGGCAAAGCCTGCATCCACGCTCCTGACTCGGGCCTTGTTGCGGCCTTAAGACGCGCTAAATTGGAACCTGCCGCATCGCCTAATAAACCTGTGCTGATATGCTTGCACAAAATATCGTCCCACAACCTCTGGGAGCCAAGGTTTTCCGGCCGCTCGTTACCTCGGCAAACAGTCGACCACTTAGAAAGAGCTTCTGTAAGAAATGGTATTTGGATATTGCCACCATTACTTGATAAGATGCGAGTGACAAGTTCCAAAGTCCCATGGGCCGAAGCAAGGAATGCAACTACGCCGACCTCCCGACACCGACGAATTCCTAGGCCACCGTGTCGAACCGGCAGAGCAGCCTGGCTCCACTGCGCTTCATCCAGGTGAACATTCAAAACGGACTCTCGATATAGCAAGGGCGGACGATACACTCAAACAATCTTTGTTTGAGTGTATCGTCCGCCCTTGCTATATCGTCTTCATACAACCAAGTAGGGCACGTTCTTAGGAGATACAATATTCGTGGCATCGCAAAACAGCTCCGCAATAAAATAAGTGAGACATGTGCTGACAAATAAATAAATATATAAATTAATTAATTTTTTCTACTCTTGTACTTTTATCTGTCTTTTACTTGGTCACGAACACTAATATAAGAACATACATAAAAAAATAAATAAATAAATAAATATTAGGGGACAATCTTACACAAATCGAACTAGCCCCATAGTAAGCTCAATAAGGCTTGTGTTATGGATACTAGACGACGATATATTTAATAGATACATACATACAAATACTTAAATACATAGAAAACGTCCATGACTCAGGAACAAATATTATAACATAATATGAGTTCCGAGAAGTCTATACTCTATTCCCCATAACAGCACTAGTGTCGTTATCGTTATAGTCGCAAAACGATACTGCTAGCAGCCACAGGTTTCTTACTTAGGTCAAGGATTAAGCGCTCAATTCTAACTTTACGATAAAAATCCACAACTACCACCTTAACAAACAATTAAATTCCTACGGTTTTTAAGAAAAACAAAACTTTCTGAACTAAATTCATTGATGCCAATGCCAACATAAAAATAGTACATTACTGCAGAGGCCGGGAAGTAAGGAATTGCCGGCCGAGTACATATAGCTGGCCGAGCGAAGCGAGGCCAGATAGTTACTAGGCCGGCAACCCCATTTCCCGCCGAGGTATGTATAGTGCTTTTCTCAAACATGCAATGAAATAAATAAACTTACTATAATAACCTTCCTTACTTGATATTTTATAACACAAACTGGCTGTCAGAAAGTGACATTATAAGATTACAATTACAATGCAAATTCGGCCAAAAGCTGTTTCAGTTCACATTTTTACCGCGAATATTTAGATGAAATATTTTAAATGTGTATTCTTGTGGTTTAGTTTGCAATTTATAATAATTGGAAATTGTTTATAATGTGTTATTTGTTATGTTCATGTCAATTTTAAATAAATAAAACTGCAAAATATAGCAAAAATCGTTTTTTGTTTTTTTAATGGCTGAATGCCGTGATGCTGTGGCCCAAATAAATGTGGAATGAAAATTAAAAAAAAATACATTGCCGGCCTAAGTATGAAATTCCATTCCGTGCCAAGTGTCAAGCCGCATAGGAAACGAGGTACTTTGTGGCCTATTTTTAGGCACGTAATGTCAACATTTCATGCCTTGTTTGCGAGCTATGTTTAATTTTGTATTTTATATTTTAAAACCTAGTCGTAGAAAAAGTATTGTATGCAACGCTCATGGCGTCTCCATTTGCGATGCTCGCCGCCGCGGCGGCTCGTATCGCAACTCGCGCCATTCGCATTTTTTGAGCCTGTTTATACAACTGTTGCATAAAATACTATTAATGCATTTGATTTCGATCTCACCTCAAAAACGAATATGCATGAAAGTTAATTGCAGAGAACATTACCAAGCACTACTACTAGTAATATAATAGCGGTCACAGAGACACGGATTTTAAAACTGCCGTTTGGATAACCTCTGGAATTTCTCTGAAAGTGTAATCCCACTTAGATGAATTCTTCAAAAAAAAATGTATTGTATTGTACAATCTAAGCAAATTCCAGTGGCGCCAAACCTAATAAAATTACAATTCATCTCCCCTGATAAATGTTTCCAGACGAGTAAGGATCAACTGGATGGGACACGGCCGAGTAATCCGTCCAGGAACAAACTTCTTGCTAACCAGTCAGATCACATAAAGGCTCCCTCGATCATAACTTTCCGTCTGAGCACAAATAGATTCGAACCCCAACATTTTTCAACTTGTCTCTCTCTTTTGAATAAACATTAAAAGGAAGTCGGCAATAAATAGTAGCTCCGTTTCCGTATAATATTTTCAAATAGTGTAGTTTAAATTTTGTTTACCGCTCTAATATGAATTGTTTGCTTTCAATTATTTTGATTTATTTTCTCTAGTTAACTTTGCAGTATCGGGCAGCAACAGTTATACAAAAAATGCCCTTATTTGATGCAGCATCAGATACAAGAACCAAATAGTGAAAAATATAAATAATTCTAATGTCATGAATAAAGATCTTGATATGATAAAAAAAAACTGTTGAGCATTTATTTAATACTGTCAATAAGGCAAACAATATTTAAACATAGCAAAGATAAATAAGGCAACAATGAATCTACAGCGGTAAACTGTTTAACACATATATACACGTAATTCTCGCTCTGAGCAAACTATGCTAGTATTATAATTCCCTTCAAGCATTCAAATAACACAGTTTACACAAACGCGTGTGAATAAAGAGAACGTTTTGCGAATAAGGAGATGAAGCAATTATTTAGCTTAGTCATGCATTGTATTTCCGCTCATTAGGTGTATATTTATTTAATTTACAACGACTGGGGGCCGGCGATAAGCTGCGGGGCGTGCGCGGCACCGACTTCGTCGACTGAATAACAATGCAGCCGGGCTGCTAAAATGTTGCTGCTATTCATATAAACCTAACGTTTCATAGGCTGGAGCAGCCGTTTCAACGAAAAAACTGCTATTTTTCAGCCACCTGACGACTCGCAGCGGCATTTTATTGTCCCGACATCCTAAACTTAACTATGACGGAACTCTGACGTGTAATGGGATTACGTTTAAAAAAGTTCTCTTCGGAAAAAAAACGTAGAAAAAGTAGCACGTTGCCAGACTTAGCGGAAAATTAGCAGCTACTTACCAAGAAAGACGACGAGCTGTTTTAGCCGGATACTTGTAAATTAAATTTTCTCTTTAGCATGAATTTTTATTACGGACGGCAAGAGTTTACCGCGCATGGCAATGTGCTGAATAAATATAATGGCGAGTTTAAAGTGCACAAGGCATTGGCCTTTGTTTTTAACGCAGTACTTTGTTTGAATTTTGTAGACTTCTTGTTTTTATGAAACCAGTTTTAAACACAATGAGATAATTATAATAATTTGAGGCTTAGGTATACTCTCCTGCATATGAGGCGTTTCTCGTATGATATAGAAAACATAAAACCGTCCATCCACCTGTCTTTTTTAGACTGATTAGATATATACCGAATGCTTTATCTTGCCTTTAATGTAACACGATAACATTGACATCAAATATAGTATCTTCAAACTATTTTTTAAATATTACAACTTAATAACTTGCACAACAGCCTCAATCACTGGTCACTACGTCAATAATTACTCTTCCAAAAAGCACATCCGTTTGATTATTTGCACCCGATCACGCAAAGTCAACTTGCGGCTTGCGGTCACTTATAATTCATATCTATGCAACCAAAAACCAAGAACATCGGAATCGGATCGTGTAAATTCGTATACACGCTGTATAAGTCAACCCATGTCACGGTGGCGGCGTAAAGTGGCCCGATAACCGGCGAAGCCGCGGCCTATCGCTTTTTGATAGCATCACTTTACCCAACTTGCCATCTGTCGGCCATTAGGTCCGGGATATTGAAAAAGTGAGCCGCTGGACCGATCGCCATACGCAGAGATACCCACATAGATAGGTATGGGATCCGTATTGAATCTGAAAAAGTTGCAAGACCGTAATTTTGAGTGTATATAATATGTAATTTTTAAAGGACTCTTCTACTGACCATTTCGAATATCGTAGTCTTCATGCAACTAATCAAACGATGTATAGTACATATATTTACCTATTTATTTTTTTGATGTTACGCACGTTTCTGCGTTAAATTTAATATTTATTCACTGCTGAGTAAAGGCGTTTTGACTACCGATTAGGAATTTATAAAACTCTAATGTTGAAATATGTCAACTGTTGAAAATTAAAAACATTCATAACGTTTCTGATAGAAATATTACAGAGTAAATATTTCGTTTTTGACGTTTTCGCTAATTTTAACATCAGTAGTGAGATTACGATCGGAAAATTCGATAATATTAGTAGCCGCATTGCCATTGCCTGAATTGTGTTACGACGGACAGGATTTCGAAACTACAGTTGCTTTAATACTTTTTTTTAACAGATTTGCTATTTTTTTTGGTATCGGTTTTTCTATTTATATACACCGTGGGCCCGAATGACCCGACCAATTTTAACCACGTATTCCTAATGGTATTACAAGTAAATAACCTTATATCAACATAGGTCCAATGTTGTAATTTTACATTAGCAGTCTTATGGAACAAAATCAATCATTAAATTCAGCCCTTCGTTATAAACGTGTCCTTACTGGAGGAAAAGTTAACAAAAAGAAAAAAAAAGCTAAAATGAAAACGAAAGGTCAATTATTTGGCCTCGTAGTCGCTTACCATCAAATACTGCGAAGGTTAATTAAGAATCAAACGAACTTACCTTACGTGATGTTTGATTCCAATTATGTGAGTATCCCAACCGAAGACGATTACTATAGTTTACATGCAGCAGTACATGATATGGTGCTGTCCTTGTCACACATTTAGAGCTATAAATCTTAAAAAGCAAAACCATACTTCCATCTCTCTCCCGCCGGCATCGGCATACCCTCGCCTGCGCTTACCTGACCTCATTTTTTCAGAGTTAGATATTTTGTGTTGTAGACAAGTTTTTTATTTTTTATTTTATCCCTTGGGCTAGGGTGGGATGGGACGATGTAATCGTCTTCGGTTGGGATACTCACATAATTGGAATCAAACATCACGTAAGGTAAGTTCGTTTGATTCTTAATTATATTTCGTATCCCAACCGAAGACGATTACTATAGTTTACATGCAGATGTTCAGAGCATTGTTATGTTCAATATGTGAAAAATGAAAAGTAAAAAACTGGTAATTCCAATCATTATAATGCTGATTAGCTACGAAATTGAGAACAATATTCTGATGACCTAATTTAAAGTTCAATTTACATTTATCAGATTCTTAACTGTTTAATTTTAATGGCATAAATGCAATTAATCCTATTTAGCGAATGTCAGATATAGCATACGTAAAATTATTTTCATTTGATTCCAGGGTGTCTCTACAATATTACTTATTAAGATAGACATTGGAACGATCACTGCAACCTGCAGCCTTGCAAACAGTCTCCAGATTAACCCCGGCACGGTGCGCGGCAGATTTTCATGCTACCCGTGTACTGTGAGCGCTGAAAATACTTATGTCAATGCCATTGTCTCGTGATACCTTTTTAACCCAGTGTGCTAAGGTCTGAGATCCAACGTTTTTATAAGGCCTTCGTACAAAGAGGTATCCTTTAGTATGATGGCGTCTCAATTCATTTGTCCTACTAACATAAGTTCGAACTGCGAGTGCTGGGCAAATAAGGACTTTCGCGGATATAGGGTAATCTGTTGATTGGTTAACAAGCTCCAGGCCTCGAAGTATTAATTAAATTTGTAACCTTGATTATATTTAACATTCAGATGACTCCTGGAGGAGTATCATCTCATTAGCTATACTGTCCAGTACCAGTGCTAATGAAGGTGAAGCCATAATTACATCATTACTTATTGGCATATTATCTAATTTTATCAGTAGCCTGATCGTGTGCATCCTTTGTGCCGAAACAATGGCGATAAAAGTACAAGTTTTATATGATAAATCAGTTAATGAGACATCTTCATTTCGATAAATATTTAAAAAATGATTTAGAACTATATTTGTACGTGGATTTATATTTTGGGTTCGGAGGTTTAAGTTTGTAAGCCTTTAAGAAATCGATTAACCCAATCATTTGACGTAACATTCGTATTGCGATAAGGCTGATCTGTGTATGATCAAACAGCTATATCTTAAAATTTTATGGTCAAAAAGACATCATCAAAAAGACAAGACGGTGATGTGTTAACCAACACATCACCGTCATTAGCTTCATAAACATCGAGATTTCTCGTTTTTTACAGAGAAGCCCCCAGGATTTGAATTAATAAAGTTTTAAATTATTGCTTTAAAAGTATTTTTGCTAAAGAGGCCATCACTATATTTAGTGATTCATGTGGTAGGCCACGCTTTATTAACATATCCCTGATAATTTAGCTGCCACCAGGATAAGGCTGGCATGAAGCGGGAGGCGCGTTCTGAACGGAGAGACTAATAAAGATCCGTCGGAATCAATAAACGTTTTTTCAGGTACGACAAGACTAGACCACAAGGAGTACCATGCTTGTGATGGCCAGTAGGGTACTACAACGATACCTTTAGCTTTATCTGAAATGATTTTTCTAATACTTTGCTCACTAGGCTGAATGGGGGAAAGACATAAAAATAATATTTTCCCAACTAAAAGTAAAGGCATCGACTATTTCTGAATAAGGATCTAATTTCGAAGACGCATATCTACTGCAGTAGGCTGTAGTTCTGAGGGCTGTCAAAAAGGTCAAATGCCGGTGTACAGCTAACATATGAACAATCTGTGAAAATATATGACCAGAAATTTCCCATTCAGTGTCTATATTCATTTGGCTGGAGTCCTAGACTCCCGATCTGCTACTACATTATCGCAAGACTGTATGTATGATGTAAATACATAGATATTTTTTGACTCGCACAACTGCCAAATGTTTCTTGCATACTTATTTAAATGGGGATATTGTACTTCCCCATTCTGTTAATATAACATGGCAGGTGTGTTGTCTATTCTCAGTAAAACGCTGCAATCTTTTAGATTTGCTGTAAATATCTTCAGTCCATAAAATGCGGCTATAAGTTCCAGCGTGTTTATATGAATGAAGTGTCAGTTCACTGACTGTCCAGTTGCCACTAGCGTTTGGGCACCACAGGTCGCGCCCCAACCAGTTATAGATGCATTACTATACATTTCTAACAAGTAGTTATTCTTGCGGATCGGGGAGAATGTATCATTATTTATTAATCCGCCATGAAAAATGTGGACTTAAATATTTTTCTAGTTTCATTTGTTTGTTGTAATTTTCCGAATGATCCAGAGCTAAAATATTTCTCGTTCGAAGAATTTAGTATACCTACATCCTTCCGTAGTTGACGGCTGGACATACGGAGGGCAAAAATCTGATGAATTCAGCTAAATATCAAATTGTAACATTTGTGCGGTTCATCTAGTATCGCCTCCACCACGTGGTCGCGTAATGCCGCGTGTAGCCGGTCGGGCGGTGGCCGCGCGGCGCGTCTGTGCGACGGTCCCACGGCGGCCGGTGAGGTGCAGGGGGCGGCCGCGGCTCGGCCGCTGCTGCTACTCGTGGCGGCATCCCCCTCGAGTTTAAAGCACTCCGTTGTTGCTGTGCTTCTTTCTACTGATGGTTTGTAAGCAGGATTCACAACTGTCGATTTCATTTCTGAACCGGTTTCAATGATCGCCTTTGAAAACTTGATATGCTCTGTTAAGGCTGAATGGAAGAGATGTTCATCCATTTTTGGTATTTTTGACGGTATCTCTAATATTTTAATTAAGAGTGTTTAGGGCTGCGAACCGACGAGACTGAGATTCTCTATAATAGCTGTTGTACTTATATGAGCTTGCCGGCGTCACTCAGTGTTTATTATGTCTTGAGATGCTGTATTCTTAGATGACAGACAGTGCCTAATTTAACACTTGTCCTATTGCACTGAGACTACCGAACAGCTAGCTGGCTCTGCTTACTTTGGCCGTAGAAGTCCTTTTACACATTGATTTCCAAAAGGGCTGCTTTGATCTCAAGATTTAGCATCGGAAACCTCATATTGGGGCAATTTTCAGGAGGCAAGTAACGTCTGATTAGTTCCAGGTGAAAGTTCTTAGCTAATCCATTTGCCAAAATGGGTGCCGACTTGGGTGCAATATCTTTATGTAGGTTTTTGCCGTATTTTTTGTTATTAGTTGGGTCCTCGCCCAGTAGTTCTAATATTTTCGGTTCCAATGACGGTATAGTCTCGCCACGCTATCAAGGGGTCCCGCTGTGGGGGTGGACACGGCAAGTGCCGCCAGGCGGCGTGGGCGCTTCGATCGTTACGGGCTCGGCCGGCGCGATCGGCGCGGGCGACATACTCGGCAGTAGTAGGTAGTTGTTGCTTCGCCCGGCTCGACCAACTCAGGGTCCGAGGCCTCCGTGTCCCCGTAAATATGAAAGGCATGAAGAATGTTATTATGGTTTTTTTTTTTTTTTTTTTTTTTTTTTTTTTTATATTTATATATAAAATGGAGCACATGTTGAATAGAACGTGTGTATCCTCTACACGGTTCATGTGGAGAATGAAGTCCTCGACACCGTTAAAATGGAACTGATGTTCTTGTATCCTCTACACGATTTACGTGGAGTATGAAATCCTCGACACTGTTAAAGTGGAGCAGATGTTCTGAATAGAACGTGTGTATCCTTTACGCGATTTACGTGGAGTATGAATTCCTCGACACTGTTAAAGTGGAGCAGATGTTCTGAATAGAACGTGTGTATCCTTTACGCGATTTACGTGGAGTATGAATTCCTCGACACTGTTAAAGTGGAGCAGATGTTCTGAATAGAACGTGTGTATCCTCTACACGATTTACGTGGAGTATGAAATCCTCGACACTGTTAAAGTGGAGCAGATGTTCTGAATAGAACGTGTGTATCCTCTACACGATTTACGTGGAGTATGAAATCCTCGACACTGTTAAAGTGGAGCAGATGTTCTGAATAGAACGTGTGTATCCTCTACACGATTTACGTGGAGTATGAAATCCTCGACACTATTAAAGTGGAGCAGATGTTCTGAATGAAACGTATGTATTCTCTACACGATTTACGTGGAGTATAAAATCCTCGACACTATTAAAGTGGAGCAGATGTTCTGAATGAAACTTATGTATTCTCTACACGATTTACGTGGAGTATGAAATCCTCGACACTGTTAAAATGGAGTAGGTAGACGTAAACATTCGTATATAATAGTCCTCTACACGGCTCGCGTGGAGTATACAAATGTCAACATTTTGTAACGTGGATGATCAATATGATCACACTTGAAATCTTCAACACGATTTTCGTGGAGCTATACACGTGTAAATACATCTACATGTTTGTTTCTTTTTGCCAGGCAAGGTGATAGTCATTACACGAACCCTAAAATTTGCCAATTTTACTTGGCGTCATAACACTTTTATCACTATTGATGACGAACCCGAACGACTTAAAAAAGTCTTGTAGTTTTTACGTTTGTTAAGTAATTAATTGTATTATCTTACTAATAAAAAATCGTTTGCGATCATTTTCATCAACATATATCAGAAAATAGGCATCTTGTAGATCTATAGTTGCCATAACACACCTTGCAATACCTTACATAAAATGTACCTACATGTAAGCAATTAATAAATGAAATGAAATAAAGTAATCGGTTGCTACCGCAGTCATCCAACTTAAAGTGATGAACCGTAGTGAATTTGTTTAATTATTTTAAACTTACAATTAGTATGAAACGATGAGTTCCGTTAGGTTTAGGTACTGTGAAAATAGGTGAGACAAATTGTCCTTCACATGGCATACACAGTGATATGAAGTTAGTTAGATAAAAACTCAGCAAATCCGTTATACATCTTTCCTAATTATATAACTTTATACCTACACGTATCTTTACTTTTTATTCGTAAATATGTAAGTAACCAGGTTTAATGATTTTGTAGGTAAGATGCGTAAAGGAAATTTGAAAGTACCGTTATTGGCAGTGCCGTATTATCTAAAAACACTTTATAGTAACTAGTACTTTTGTTAAAATGATTACAAATTTACCTTCATAATCCTGGTTGTATTTTCGATCCCTTGATCGCTTTCGTTTTCACTTCACTACACTATTTTTTAACGTTATATTTAAATTTCGTGCGACTCGGACAACACCAAAAAATGTAATGAGGTCAGGTAAGCGCAGGCGAGGGTATGCCGATGCCGGCGGGAGAGAGATGGAAGTATGGTTTTGCTTTTTAAGATTTATAGCTCTAAATGTGTGACAAGGACAGCACCATATCATGTACTGCTGCATGTAAACTATAGTAATCGTCTTCGGTTGGGATACGAAATATAATTGCTGTTTAGTGAAAGGATGTTAAAAAATAGTCAAAGTATCTTAGTCACGTTTATTAGGGCCTGTTACACACTTGGGAGTTTTGATTTAAAAAATAATAAATATCTCGGAAAGCAAGCATTTTTCGACTACACTTCACTTAGTTTTTTTACACCTAATAGTTGTTAGAATCCATAGTTAAAGATGGTCGGGTTACTCTGGCCCACGATATATTACATAAATTTTTATTTTTCTTTCTCAAATTCATTGCCATTATCTTAAAAAACCCTTCAAATGGTAGTTTTTATTACGCATACAATATACATATAGGCAAGACTTATTGTTTATGGTAAAATATAAAATTTATACCTATAACTAAAAACTACAGAAACTTGAATGAAATTTAAGTGAAAATTTCAATTGGTACCTTACACAAATTTCAGTTTAAGTTTCAATTGGTAACTTACATGAAATTCCAGTGTAAGTTTTACTTTAGTAACTTAAAAGCTGCCCATCACTTAGTCGTGACTAACATGATATTATGAAAATGTCATTTAAACACATTTTTCTCTTTCACACATTGGTTAGTTATAAAATTAAAAAATATTGTCCATTTGATACTTTTTTTAAGAAAACTTATTAGTAACGATCGATAATACCTGTTACAAGAAAAATAAAATAGTTACATAAGGCTAAATTCTTAAGCTAATAACATTGCACAATATTATTTTCCCTTTCGCATCAGACCTGATAACCAATAATTCCGCTAATGCAATAATCTGGCGCAAATTGGTTGATATCGACAAACATGTAGCAAGCACAAATCACGTAGGCGGAACAACTTGCGATGCAGGTCACAGGCTTAGATGCTCTGAGGGATAGATAGGGCAGCTTAATTACCTTGTTAATGCATTATGACTTGTGCAAACGTTGCACTCCAGGGAAGCTGAGACTACTATATGTTAACTGAATTTATAAGTACATAACGTAACGTAACTTTCTGAAGGAACCAAATGTGTACGTTTTACCTATATTCAATAGGTGACGGCTCCAGGTTGGTAGAAATTAAGATTTTATATGATAAGGAGACGTCGTATATTGTAGTATTGATAGAACTTTAGAGTGCCATAGGAGTGAACATTTTCTATTAATGCTTTTATTACAGTATTAACTCTAGGTAATCAATCATTTTGATTGTAATCAAACACTCGCCTATGGCACTTTGTCATGATGCCTGCATTAAAAACCAAAACAATGTCTGACGATGAGACATACCAAATTTTTTTTCGACCAACAAAATGTTGTATACCTCAGTTTTATTCCAACATAAATTATACAGAATTATACATCATCACTATCACTACATAGTATAAAACAAAGTCGCATTCTCTGTCCCTATGTCCCTATGTCCCTATGTATGCTTAAATGTTTAAAACTACGCAACGGATTTTGATGCGGTTTTTTTTAATAGATAGAATGATTGAAGAGGAAGGTTTATATGTATAATACATGCATAATATAATAGAGAAACACCGTGCGAAGCCGGGGCGGGTCGCTAGTTATAAATATAGATAAAACGTAAAACTAGACTAAATCTTAACTAATCTAAAAAAGAGGAGAAAGGTCGGAGTTTGGATTTTACTGTTGGAAGTACGAAACCCTAAAACAAATAAAATCTCACACAAGCCTAAAAACTAGTTAAGTGGTACATACCAGCCTCGCATCACTTTATCCCTGCTTTAATTGTTATTCAGTTTGGCCGTAAGCTCGGCAGTTCCTTTTATTTATCTGGCACAGGTAATTCGTTTACCCGTGAGAATAGTTTCAACACGTGCCTGTGTCTAGACGAATTGACTGTAATGGACTTTGTGCCCGCACGAATGCGGCCCGTTTTCCGTGTGTTTAACCTAAGAAGGAAATATTTATTCTGTTCGATTTGCGGGCGGACCGGAAAACACTGGGAAATCATACTCAAGTTCTACTGAATAATGTTTGTGACAGGGTTGAGATTGCCACGGTAACTCTCTTAACCGTTTCGACGCCGCTTTAAACACAATAGTTATCATCACTCAGACGCTAAGGGCCCAGGCCCTGCCACATGTCCACGGCACGGTACCGTGTAAATCCACGGTGGTTTTTTTTGGCGCCTCACCGTTTTATATTGACGACGCCGCGCCATGTACATGTGGCTTTTAGTCATTGCAATACCAAAAGCCAAGTTAAACTTTATACCCGTGTACGTAAGTCTATTCCCTTTGCTTTTTGACGAATTAACACGTCATTGGCGTTGGATTAGTGGTTGTGGAGGTTAAATTTTGCGAATAAATTGCGACTTTGTAATTGTTTTACACTGAAGAACCGACGAATAAAGGTAAGAATCCGTTCACATAGCGAAACTCGGCAGACGACCAACCTCGGCAATTAAGTCGCTCGAAATATTTAATGAACAGTGCTAGTTTCGTGCCGGAAATGACACTTAATCGGCTTAACTTCGCCTCAAAACTTACCCCGAGCCATCTTCCTCTTCCCTCCTGCCTTGCCCGCACCCTCCTCGGAAGATACGCTGCATCAATGAAGTTGGAGAATGTGCAATTATAAGATTGTTTTAATTTAGAAACAATGTTGTACAAGAATTCCCTTACTCGGAGTAAGCTCTCTCAAAACCGTTACCAGAATTCTTGGTTATGTTTCAGATTGTTTCTTGGTTGTTAGTCTCGATTATAGGCACTTCGTAAGTGTAGATACGGTTGCCTTGTTTTTCTACGCTTAATTAAATGGTTAAATTTCAAATGGCTGCCGAGACCATTTAACGTTTGGTTCCGTCGAAAACTATCTAAAATAGACTCGAACAACAATAACAAGGCTACAACATCTCGAAGACTTGGAGTTTGACATCCGAAATAAAGTTTGGACCAACATTTAACTAGTTGGAACAAACAAATCCGGAGTGCGACTCTAGTGACGCGAACTACGCCCGGGTCGGTCCGCCCGTTCAACTTACTTGCCCGTAGCGACTCCAAAAACGTCTGCGAAAATATTTTATAAAGTTACGCTGCAAATAAATTAGATCGAACTCTTTGTCTTGAGTTTCAAAAATATAAAGTAAACAACGCTAGTATCATGTTTATCCAGCGTTTTTTTAAACAATGCATACAATTGCGACATGTTTCAAGATTTCATTTACAGTCAGCATAGAAAGAGAGTAAGATATATATAATGCACCCTGTTGAATATGCTTATTATTTTTGTGAAATGTCATATCAAATTTAAATTTTCTTGTGAAATATTTTAATGAGCAATGTAATTACAGCAGGTATCATGCAGATCCACTCCGACTTTTAACAAAATTATAGCCTACTACTACCATAGTCTGCCGACTCTTAAAACCTAAATATACATATATCTTCTTGACTATTTTGTTATGAGACTCTTTTCAATACTAAGATTACTTTTTGAAGAATATTTGCCCAAAGTCAAACCTACTCCAAGAGATCTATTCAAATCATTTTACACAGGGTGCATTCCTTGTGTCCAATGATTTGAATGTAGTAAATGTTTGCTGTCCATACACAGCCCAGTCGATGACTATATAACTCCTGATTGGGGCGGACGACGACCGTAAATCGACAGAAGTGTAGTCACACCTCCCGAGCCGAACACCACCGCGGATCTAGTTTCTGATACCGCACCGCCAATTACTGTATAACACAAAGAATAGGCTCCGTGTCTACAAGATACGAGTAGGAAAATAATAATATGAAGTATTGGATAACATCTACGTATCGTATAGTCTATTTTTTTTAACTATAAAGTACTGTTACGTTCTCGGGGTAGGTAACAAATTAAAAATGCAAACTTTATTCCAAAATTACTAATTAACAAGGCTTACTTACTGAGTAAAACACTGTACCAAATCGCTTTACTATGGCGCACTTATTCACTATTCACTTAGGTTCACTTCGAGATTCGCATTGTTTCGCATCTATTTATGGCTTCCATCAGAAAAGGGACCTTACGCCAACGCCATAAGGACCCTTTTTTGATGGACTGCCACATTTGAAGACTGATTCCTGACGTCGTCGGCGCCCGGATTATATATTCGGAGACCTTTGCTCTAGATTATTCTAGAGAAATCCTATCTCGAATCATTGGTCCGATTCTAGGAAACCCCACTCCTCGCTACGCGACGCATCGCGAGTGTTCTAGACAATCTAGATTGTTCGATGCTCGACTTGACTGGAACATTGTCGACTATTGCTGACCCTTTCTAGGAATGTTCTGTCTCTTTCACATACTTCTCGAACTTTCTCAATATAGCTGTCACTTTCTAATAGTACTGTCTCTTTCACTCCTTCGAGAAATTCAGCCATATACTGATATGTACTTCAAAGGCCCATAAGGGGTCCTGAAAACGCCTGAAAACGGGTTTTCAGGTTATTGCGCCATCTGATAGAGGGTGTCCTGAAACGAACTGAAGACATGTTTCAGGCGCCTTAAAACAACGGCAACTAGGGTGAATTTTCGATCTTCTAGTATGTGAAAGAGCCATCTCAGAAACGGCCTGAAATCACTTTTCAGCCTGCTGAAAACGCTCCTATAGCACAGAAAATCACGTTTGAAATTTTGACCTATACCATCGGCGCAACGGTACTAAGGCTGAATACGACATCGTTCTATGCGCTAAGGTGGCATTTGCAGCGTGGAAAATCTTGTAATGAAATAATTTCTCATAAGATTTTTTACAATTCACTTACATGGAAATTAGAATAAAGTTAACATTGTTTTGTTGAGCGCATGCATGCATACTTATGTTACATTCATGCAACACAAATAAGTACCGTAATTAACTACATACCAACAACATCACGCCAAAGTGTTATAGCTTGGCAACTTCGTTGATGACACTCACATGTGTGCTTTTTGTTATGTGCAGCCGTAACTACTTATACAAGTTACCGCCAACACGAACGGCTGCCTGTGCCTGCGGAGGCAGCCTCCGTCGGTCGCCATTCACGTTGGCGGTAACTTGTGCAAGTAGTTATGGCTGCACATAACAAAAAGCACTCATGTGAGTGTCACCAACGAAGTTGCCTAGCTATAATAGTGTTAGTAATAAGGTTCGCAAACCGTCAGTCATTCCTATGGTATTCTACAGTAAATAGGAACCAATTACACACAGTCAAACTCATTATAGTACATTACACAACTAGGATGATAAAACAAAGAAAGGCCGAGATCGCAGATGTTTGCGGCCCGAGCTGCAAGCGAGGGACGTTATTATGCGATCGAGGACTTTCTTTATTATTTCCCGTGCTGTGTACATCATTTTATGTCTACACTTGGCCAGAAAGCGGCTTTTTCCGTACGCGTAGCGTGCGGAAAAAGCCACTTTATGACCAGGTGTGGCATAAATTTACTTTTTCTACTCCTATACTGTTATCTGTATTTTACTTGGTCACGAACACTAATATAAGAACATACATAATATGAGCTCAAAGAAGTCTATACTCTATTCCCCATAACAGCACTAGTGTCGTTATAGTCACTTTACGTTATTGCTAGCAGCCACAGACTTCTAAATCTAGGTTAAACTTAGGTCAAGGATTAAGCGCTCAATTTTAACTTTACGGTAAAAATGCACAACTACCAACTTAACAAACAATTAAATTCCTACGGTTTTTAAGAAAAACAAAACTTTCCGAACTAAATTCATTGATGCCAACATAAAAAAAAATATTTTTAATTTAAGTATATTTTAAATTAAAAAAAAACCATAGACACATAGGTACTGTCAGTCAAAGGTGATATTTGCCTTGTTTCCAGGTTATGATTAATTTTGTTTTATATAATTTAAAACCTAGTCGTAGAAAAAGTATTGTACGCAACGTTGTATAATTAAGTCAAAAAACGCTCATTGCGTCTCTATTTGGGATATCGCAACTCACGCAATTCGCATTTTTTGAACCCACTTATACAATTGTTGCATAAAATACTATTAATGCTGTCGCGTCTGAGCGATAAATAAGTGAGTCCCAAAAGTGAACAAATCATTAAAAACATAAAGCGTGTAAATCGTGTTTAAATTATTATAAATAAAATTATTTAATTGTAGTATATTTTAACGTGTTCGGTGGATAAAACCAGATACCTAAATAGGTAGACACAAAATACTATTGTAATTCAAATTCTTGTATGAATGAATTTTAAATGGATTTTTATATGGAACCGAATAATTTAAGGACTAGTTCCACCGCCCACAAGCTGCTGTCTGCTTTGCTCTAAGGTTACCTGGTAGAGAATGCCATATTGCATTAAGTTCGCCTTTTGTACGATAAGTTTATTTTGTTGCGCGTTAAAATTTACATAAATAAATAAATAAACCTACGTTTTATTTATTTAGACATTCCGTGGGCTCGTAGATTCCGTGGGTTATACAGAATGTCCCAAGACTATAACGTCATGAAGAAAAAGTACTTCAAATATTGTAGATAGGATATTTTACTGAAAGAACACTTTATTTTATTAATAGTAAGTAATAATTAAAATAGAAATGTTAAATTTCATGGTCTTCCTTTTGTTAAAGATGCTGTGTTATTCAAGAAAATGTAATCCTAATGCGTAGCGCTTTCGATCGGTATAGTAAACTTAAAAGTTGTTGTTGTTTTTCAAAAATCGTTGCTTGCAGTTTCAATTATTTTTTCATCACACTTGCTCGAAAATGATGTCATTCCACGTAGGTTCTGCGGGCCGTAAATAACCTATTACGCCCTAGGGCGTTATGGTTTTCTTTTTAAATTTGAAACGCTGGTTCTCTTTTACTCTTATTTCTCATGTTCAAAGGAAACGCCAACTTACTTTTTTAACTTTTATCAGTGAAATATTTATTTAAAGATAACTGTAATTGCAAATACATATAAACACATATTTCGGTAACATTAATTAAATGTTTAAATAATGTATTTATTTATTTTGCAAATATAAAATCAACTAAAATGGCCGTTACCGCTATAGTTTCCGAACGTGACTTGACGTTCGCATTGTCTATGGACATATGTGACAAATGTCACTGTCTGTTTTCATATTTTCTTGTCATACTGCGTCGAAAAGTAAGGTTATTTTATTAAGATTTCCCCACAAGTGTGATGAAAAACATTGTGTGTGCCACGGGCGGTAAAGGAATTACAAACTCGTGTTATTAAAGCCCTCGGTTTCACCTCAGGCTTATAATAAACACTCGTTTGTAATTCCTTACTTACCGCCCTAGATACACAATGTACTATTTTAATCGAAATTAAATCTTTAAGCAAAATATCCTATCTACAATATTTAAGGCACTTCCTCTTCATGTCGCATAGTCTTGTGATATCCTGTATACACGACTTAAACTAATATCTTGACGTTATGGGTTTTAATGTGAACGCCGGCTTATAAGCTTATAACCAATAAGAAGAAAGATCACCGGTCCAGTACTTTATAGTTAAAAATTAAAGTAAGATAAGTACTATTACATTATAACAATGTTCAATGTATAGAGTTTGCGATGGTCATAAAAATGTTTTGTCTCACTCAAATGACACATCAGTACTTCGATCAAGACCAACATTTCGAACTGAAATGTCATATAAAGTTTATTTGTTATCTATGAAATTTAAAATAAAAAATATCATTTACAATTTTAGACCATTACTGCGTTGCGTTAGTCCCAGAGACCGTAATTTACACTTACAAAGCCAAACTTATGTTATGAATATCTAATGTAATTTACTCGAAACAAAATAAAATCGCAACCAATAGTCACCGTTATGTGACTGCAGTGCGTGTTAGCACAACTGTAACGCGCGAAATGACTCCATATCCCTTTCCATTCAATAAAGTGCGAAAGTGACAGAGCATAGGTACCATGCCGCGCGACAAGCGAAGTAGAGGCCAATTCTGCTAGTCCGGCAGGTATTGGAGCCGTATTGACGATATATTCAAATATAAATTTCCCATTTACACGCTCATTTTATCGACGCTGATTTAATTTTATATATATAATTGAAGTCAATTGATATCACTTGCAGAGTTCAGTAATAAATCGTATTTACATATGATTATTCAGCGAATCGAGCGTTACTTGAAAATAGCGCATCTGAATCTGACACGGCGGCAATTTGTAAATAATAATTTCATTATTACCGATAATTGGAGGATTCAACAGACAAATACAGTACAAGAGGAGTATTTTGTAAAATTTGAAAACAGCAACAAACAAAACACGCACATACCTATGTAAGATGTAATTTTTATATAGACCACGGACCAAAGTTTCAATCAAACTTCGCAAAATGATACCTAAAGAAAAGTAACAAAAATGCGACGCTACCAAATCACAAAGTAAACGCTCTTACACTAATAACCTTTTCATTTCCGTCCACAAAAACAGTAAATACACGTATGATTCCCTTTGCCGATTGTAAACATAATGCAGAGTTTACAGAGCTCTAGTCCCAGCATTGAACCAGTAGCACTTATCGACTTGGTTCGACGGTGTACCGGCGAAGATCAGATATAGGGCCG
The DNA here is from genome assembly GCA_947034925.1 of Eudemis profundana. NCBI lineage: Eukaryota > Metazoa > Arthropoda > Insecta > Lepidoptera > Tortricidae > Eudemis > Eudemis profundana. The sequence continues at coordinate 11,949,593 of OX344798.1, forward strand.
TTAGGCGGCAGCTTCATTTGCAATTTGGTTCAGTGATTTCGTTCGGCCTCTCGACAGAGCGGTCCGCACTCGGCGTGGAGTGAATTATGCTCTATTGTTGTTCCAATGCCGAAAGCCCACTTCATGGGTTTTTTTAAAGGGTTGCGTTTTATGGCAAGTAAATGTATGCAGCGGATGTACCTACGTAATGGGTGTAATATTTTTGCACGAGTATTGTTTGGCTTTTAGAGCATTGCTTTTGGACTTACATGCGCCACGTGTGCCGTCTTCTACTTGTAATGCAATCCGATGACAAGTATTACACCGAATATTTAATGATCAGTAAAAAAATTACATAATCGTAAACAATATGATTCTTCGTAACTGAATACCAAATAGGTAATTGTATCCAAAGGGAAACCAAAACAAAAAGTGTGAATGTATTACCAGTTTATGATATCTTGCAATGGTGAGTGATTCGCTGTTATGATACCTTGCTAGTGAGCTAAGAGATATTCTATAATCAATACAATAAAAGTACTAAAAGGGGAACTCGCCTAATTCTTTTCAAGTCAATAAGCTTCGAATTTAAAAACAAAAAATGGACTCCGTTAAAGACTATCTCACAGCAACGTTCACATGGTAAAATGTAAACACAAGTCTAACTCAGCTGTCCGCCGAACGCGACCGTGTCGCCAGTTATCCGGTTATTGGCAGTCCGATCGCTCGCTATACAAATTCGGCCCTATTTACTTTCATAACATCTACTTGGTGCTGTTAATCAATAAAAGCACATGTTCTGCTGGAATGTAATGCACTTGCTCCCTTTTAGACGGACAGCGCCCATCCGGCTTGGACACTTGCAGCTCACAACGGCGCGGATATCGGTTCGCTTACGGAATCGTATCCGAATGTAAGCAACGTACGCATTTCTGGCTGTTTCCGTGCTCTGTTATGAAACGCTTGAGAATATATTTTATTTATAAACATGTTTCCAAGCGAGTTTTATGTTAAAAGTTCGGTTCTTCACTCGATCAAAAGTTTAAGTTGCTGCAATGTGATAATGCACAATATTAGGTATCTACTTATATGTAGTACTGTACCAACTGTACGTTTACAGGCGACGCTTTTTTTTCTTTATCGGTCAATTGAAGTCAGCTCTCGAAAATCTTCACTTTTGCACTATTTACCCATTTCTGCATTAGGTTATACCTATTATTACCTATCTACTCAACAACCAGGTGATTTGCTGATTTTAGCATTGTTTTGAGTATACTTTGCTAATAGCAAAATGCTCATGATTCTTAGACTACGAGTATTTCTTATTTTGTCTGCTTTTATTGAAGCGGACGTATTTGACGTATGTTTTATAAAGCAGTAGCAAAATCCTGCAGCAACTTATGATAAAATTGTGAAGTGCAGTTGAGAGACCGGGAAACGGACGAAAAAGGAACGTCTGGACCACGAGTATTTTCTTTTACAAAAACAAGTTACGACATGCAGTGTGCTAGTGGCCTCCCGATATAGGACGGGGGACATGTGTGTATCGGCGGCATCAGCCTGGCATTTGCCTAGTGGAGAATGTATACAGAAGAACCTCTGCTATAGAACTAAATCAAATTAATAGATAATATACATTCTATGTAGGTAACTCCTATTTATTTGATGCATAAGTAATTAGTACGTTCTGACATTTGGATGCACAAAAAATAGGCTTTTACCCCGGACCACAAAGTTATAATGTACAGGATTCACAAATAATTAAAATAAAACCGGCCAAGTGCGAGTCGGATTCGCACACCAAGGGCCGCGTACCACCGACGAGCAAAGAGGTTTTAACTAAACACGGTTCTTGTATAGGGACCCCCTTTTATTTTTTAACCTTATTATGTTTTTATTACTTGTTGTAATAGCGGTAAAAGAAAGAAATACACCTTCTGAGAACATATCAAGGATCTACCTATTATCATAACTAAAATCAAGCAAATAACTGGCCAAGAGCATGTCGGACCATGCTCAGTGTAGGGTTCCATAGCCGTAACTATAAGGTAAAAAATACGATGTAAAAAAAGTACAACAACAAAAGAGCGTATCTTCATAGCAATTACGTCCTTTTGTTGAGAAGCGCAGTTTATCGGCAATAACTCAAAAACGGTTAATCCGATCTTGTTGAAAATAATTTTCGTTGGAAGTATTAATTGAGCGTTATCTTTATAATTTTTTTTATATTCTTCGGACACACGGTTTAGAAGATAGAGGGAGGGGGACACAATTTTCACAACTTTCGGAGCGATTATTTCCAAAGGTATTCACTTAATCACAAACATTACTTAAAAACCTTAAAATGTTTTCAAAAGAGCTGTCGAACTATGTACCACACGTTGACATTTTGTGAAAAAAAATTTTTTTAGCTTCTGTTACATGTATGGAGTGCCCCCCCTAGATTTTTTTATTTTTATTATTTAACTACCAAACTTAGTTGCGGCATCTACAAGACATCTATATTCCAAATTTCATCAGTATAGGTCTTGTAGTTTTTGAGTAAAATGCCTGTGACATACGGACGGACGGACGGACGGACGGACGGACGGACATGACGAAACTATAAGGGTTCCTTATTAGCCATTTTGGCTACGGAACCCTAATAAAACACGTTTCTTGTATGGGGCCTCCTTTAATTCTTGATTTTATTTGTTTTTACCCGACTACGGCGAAGCGAAAAAAAGGGTTATCATTATTTGATCTTGCGAAATTTCATAGCTCTAGGTCAACGGTAGGTACCCTATAAATTGTGATCGAGTTGAGTATCGAAATAATTATATGTTTTTAAAGGCATAAACAGCCATTACTTTTATTTTAAGAAAACTTAGAATTTAGATTTTTTTTTCACAACTTCAAGGGACCGTAGACTTGAGTATATAGTTTTATTTTCTACACGATACCTCCACGCCGTCCCGAGATAAAAGGTGTTGACAGACAGACAGACGAACGGACAGACAGACGGACAACAAAGCGATCCTATAAGGGTTATGTTTTTCCTTTTGAGGTACAGAACCCTCAAAATGCAACCGACTAGAGAACATTCTCTAGTCCTCTGACCTCTATTTAATGAAATCGGTTAATAAAGAAGATTTGAAATAATCACGACATCCTACTGGACTTTTATCTCGCCCGGCCGGCGACATTTGCACTGGTGTTTCAATTGACCGATTCGGCTAGCCACACACTACTGCCCCCAAGTATCTATACCGAAGTGAATTGTGTTTACAATTTATTTTTATTCGACGAACCATTCCGATGTGGACGCCTGTGCGGCCAATCGATGAACGAAAGTTCGCTTCGTGCCTTTTTGTTCGTTTGCGAAACGTTCTTTGTTGTGTTTTTTCTTGAAACCAAGACTGAGTAAATTCAGTAACAAGTGAAGTTTTACTGGGAATATTTTATATGTATTTACTGAACCATGAACAAAATTTATATATTTTTTAAATTGCTTCCGACTGTCTTTACATAAAATGATCAACTGTTTGGTGCGATTATATATTTTTTTAACCGACTTCCAAAAGAAGGACGGTTCTCAATTCGTCTGTATGTCTTTTTGTGTGTTTGTTTACCGATTACTTGAAGACGGCTGGACCGATTTCGAAAATTCTTTTTTTGTTTGAAAGAGTAAACATTCGTTGTGGTCCCATTGCAACCAAATCAGGATCTGATGATGGAATCTTGGAGAAATCGACGGAACTCTTCAAATATTATAGGCATGCATGTAACGATTTCGGTATTTTTCGTAATTTCTCGCCCATCTCTTATTAGCAACAAGTTTCTAGTGTTAACCGACTTCGAAACAAAGAGTAAATTTGTATCTAGGTTTCTTCCCCAATTACTTGAAGACGGCTGAACCTATTTGGAAAATTGTTTTTTTTTGTTTTTAAGGGTATACCTCCGAGGTAGTCCCATTGCAACCAAATCAGGATCTGATGATGGGATCTTTGAGAAATCGAGGGAACTCTTCAAATATCATAGGCACACATATAGCGATTTTGGTATTTTTCTTAGTTTCTCGTCCATTTCTTATTAGAAAAAAGTTTCCAGTCTTAACCGACTTCAAAACAAAGAGCAATTTTTATGTAGGTTTGTTCCCCGATTACGGCCATTTGATTGAAAATGGCTAAACCGATTTCATTTTTTTTTCTTTTAACTATATAAATAGACTTAAGGCTATTTGGTTAAGACAATATTTTTCTAGCGCCACTAAAAATTTAAAAACAAAGTAAATTTTTAAAACCAAAAATAAAAACCTACTTCCAAAGACTTAAACTAAAAACCAGAAAATAATATGTTAATTACCTCAAAGAAATGGATAATCAACGATTCATATATACATATACAGATATTTATAGTTTTTAGCCTGTTATTTTTGAAGTCGGTGCCAGCTAAGGAGCTCAACATAGCTAGCTTTGCGTGGCAGGCACCAACTTCAAAAATGGAAAACAGTATAGGATGTTCATAATGAAATGTTCATAAGGAATTTATCAATTAACAATAAAAAAACTAACCCAAAATCAAACTTATCTCGGACTCCTAATGCTATTAATGAAACCAATACATCAAACTACGAATATAGATGCGATGGCTACCTGCCGCTACGCACGGCTCCACACAAACAATTCAGTGGCATGATCGCCATTCTATGGGCAAATAGATAGTCGTCACTTCCGACACATGTTTCCGTGCGCGACACAGGGAACTGGTCACGTAGAATATTGACGCCTCGAGCTATCCATTCCCGAGAACCTACACTCACCCAATTTACAGGACATTATGTAGGTGCCGCTCTGCAAGGTAGTTTTACGCTGAAAATACTTTCTGTAACTTTTTTATTTGGGGTCTAGGTGATTTTACCTGTATTTATACTTATTAAAAAGTCAAGTTTACAAACCGTGATGAGATACAGGGCGGACATTTAACACAATTCTATTCTATACGTGAATATCCTAGAAATTTGGTTTGTTCACGCATTGTGCAAAATTCCTGTTGCTCTTATTTAATCTAACAGTGATAACACCAAAAAATGTGTCCTCTAGTTTTTAGGGTTCCGTACCTAAATGGTAAAGAAGGAACCCTTATGGTGCCACTCTGTGTGTCTGTCTGTCCGTCTGTACGTGTGTCACAACCAGATATCTCAGGAACTACAACTGCTATCGATTTGAAATTTGGAATAGTTTAAAAGTTGCTAACTTGAGCCTACTGGACATAAAAAAATCTTATACCATTTTTACTTCTTTTAAGGGGGTCGTGATGGGATGGGAGGTCAGAAATTTATGTAAAGTTGGGCTATTATATCAAGTGGGGTATCAAATGAAAGGGCTTAATTTGTAGATTTCAATTCTATTTTTAATTTTTTTCTTAATTATAAACATTTTGAATTAGGACGAAAAACGTTAAAAAAATACCATTGTCTTCGAAGTTGCTGAACAGAAAATCCTTAATATTATTTTAAATATTAGGTACAAGAATGATATAAAGGTTTTCCTAGCTTGCGGCATTTTTTTTGAAATTTGAAAAAATCATAAGTTCATTACATAACACATACTTATTTGCGCCTACTAAACGAATCACCATACAATTTTTCTTGAACTATTCACGTATCTACTTACGAGTTTGTACGGAACCCTCGGTGCGCGAGTCCGACTCGCACTTGACCGGTTTGTTTTTAATACAATTCACGCGAACGGATTCGCGGACACCGCTATTCTAGAATATAACAACTGAACAAAATATTTCGTTCTGCTTAATTAGGTATCTTTTCAATTTGACGGTTACGAAAAAAAAATAAAATCCAATACTTGCCACGTTACCGGGAAATATAGTCGATTCGTCGCCAAAGTTACTGGTTCTCCATTTATGCAAATCGGTAACGGCGCGGCGGAGCCGTCGGGAGCAAAAATCACTTACCGGTTCAATAAGCCAGCGACACCGTCTTCTCGCTCTGGGCACAGTATACCTCAGTAATGTAACTCGGGACATTTAGGAGAATAACGCAAGTACTATAGCTTGGCAACTTCGTTGGTGACACTCACATGTGTGCTTTTTGTTATGTGCAGCCGTAACTACTCACACAAGTTACGGCCAACACGAACGACGACCGACGGAGGCAGCCTCTGGAGGCCACCGTTCGTGTTGGCGGTAACTTGTGTGAGTAGTTACGGCTGCACATAACAAAAAGCACACATGTGAGTGTCACCAACGAAGTTGCCAAGCTATAGCGCTGCGCTGGGCATTACACCATGGCACGATCCTCACTAACAATCCATATGTCTCCAAAAAGTTGCCCTTTTATTAGTACGCTGCGCCACACACATGTACATTGTGTATCAAGGGCGGTAAGTAAAGAATTACAAGCGAGTGTTTGTTACAAGTCTGAAGCGAAGCCGAGGGTTTTAATAACACGAGTTTGTAATATCTTTACCGCCCGTGGCACACACAATGTTTTTCATCACACTTGTGAGGAAATCTTTATATTATAACCTTACTAATTGACCCGGTACAACAAGAAAATATTAAAACAGAAAGTGACATTAGTGACATATGTCCATAGACAATGCGAATGTCCAAGTCACGTTCGGAAACCATAGCGGTAAAGACCTAAAACGGCCATTTTAGTTGATTTTATATTTGCAAAATACTGAAATACATTATTTAAACATTTAATTAACGTTACGGAAATATGTGTTTACATAACAGTTATCTTTAAATAAATTTTTCAGTGATAAAAGGTAAAAAAGTAAGTTGGCGTTTCCTTTGAACATGACAAATAAGAGTAAACCAGAACCAGCGTTTTAAATTAAAAAAGAAAACCATTACGCCCCAGGGCGTAATAGGTCATTTACGGCCCGCAAAACCTACGTGCAACAACACCATTTTCGAGCAAGTGTGATGAAAAATGTTTTTTGTAGTTAAACTACTGATTATATAGGTACGCTGCTCTGAGCTTCTATGGACGCATACCGCACGTACTTGTTATCTGAACTAAGGACTGTTGCATGCAAAGAATAGCATTGTGAAATACGTGTGAAATAGTTAAGTTTCAAAAATGCTTCGTTTCACTTCTTTTAGTACCTAATGGGTTAAAACCGCGGTTCGTAGTACAATAAACCAAGAAAGTGGTCTACCAAAAATATTTATATCTTTCTTGGTTTTGACATCGATTAGTCTCTCATTTTTTTTACGTCATGACAATTTTTAGGTTTCCGTGCCCAAAGGGTGCCAACGGAACCCTATTACTAAGCCTCCGCTGCCCGTCTGTCCGTCTGTCCATCTGTCCGTCCGTCACAGCTTTCGAATCATAATAGGTATACACATGAAATAATCACAGAATGTGTATTTCTTTTGCCACTATAACAACAAATAATAAAAACAAAATAAAGTTAAAAATAAAAGGGGGCTACTATACTAGAAACGTGCTTTTGGCTACTTTTTGCTTGATTTATATAATGATTACTATTATAGAAATCAAGCAAAACGTCGACCGTAGGCTGAATTACGGTAAGGGACAGGCAAAACAATGTCCCTTACCGTAATTCAGCCTACGGTCGACGAAAAAGTAGCCAAAAAATACTATATTTTTTAGTAAGTAGATGCTTGATATCGTCGACCGTAGACTGAATTACGGTAAGGGACAGGCAAAACAATGTCCCTTACGCTAATTCAGCCTACGGTCGACGATATGTTCACAGAATATGCATTTGTATTGCCGCTATACCAGCAAATAATAAAGACAAAATAAAGTTAAAAATAAAAGGTACCCCATTCAAGAAACGTGTTGTTTTGGCGTTTTTAGGGTTCCGTAGCCAAAATGGCTAATAAGGAACCCTTATAGTTTCGTCATGTCCGTCCGTCCGTCCGTCCGTCCGCGTCCGTATGTCACAGGCATTTTACTCAAAAACTACAAGACCTATACTGATGAAATTTGGAATATAGATGTCTTGTAGATGCCGCAACTAAGTTTGGTAGTTAAATAATAAAAATAAAAAAATCTAGGGGGGGCACTCCATACATGTAACAGAAGCTAAAAAATTTTTTTCAGAAAATGTCAACGTGTGGTACATAGTTCGACAGCTCATTTGAAAACATTAAGGTTTTTAAGTAATGTTTTTGATTCAGTGAATACCTTTGGAAATAATCGCTCCGAAAGTTGTGAAAATTGTGTCCCCCCCCCCCCCCTCTATCTTCTAAACCGTGTATCCGAAAAATATAAAAAAAATTACAAAGATAACGCTCAATTAATACTTTCAACGAAAATTATTTTCAATAAGATCGGATTAACCGTTTTTGAGTTATTGCCGATAAACTGCGCTTATCAACAAAAGGACGTAATTGCTATGAAGATACGCTCTTTTGTTGTTGTACTTTTTTTACATCGTATTTTTTACCTTACAGTTACGTCTATGGAACCCTACACTGAGCATGGTCCGACATGCTCTTGGCCAGTTATTTAATAATGATAATAGGTAGATGCTTGATATATTCACAGAATAAGTATTTTACTGTCGCTACAACAAAAAATAATAAAAATAAAATAAACTTAAAAATAAAAGGAGGTCTCTATACAAAACAAAAACATAGTACAGCGGCTCTTTGAGCTTCTGAACAATCGATATTTTTCCGTCATCTGGCTCTTTGTCTAAAAAGTTTGCCTACTCTTGGGATAGACTAAACCAATGGTTCTCAAAATCTACGCCGCGGCGCCTTGTGGCCCGTTTGACGAAGCTACAAGTTAGAATTTCACAAGTCTGAACCTAGCAACATTAGGTCAACCAGCGATTGGTGTAGTTTCTAAATTAACGTAAAAAAAATATTATGACCGATTACTTATGCCGCAAAAAACGCACATTTCGACTCTCTCAAGGAAACCAAAATTTATAAGGTACTTTCCGTTGACCTAGAACTATGAAATTTCACAAGTAATGCCGTCTTATCTACAATTATAAAAAATATAGTCCTTTTATTCGATAAAAAAGATCAATTTGTTATTATAAAAATAATAATATTTTGTTTGTTACTACCGTGCTAGCGTTAACGACCGTAACAACATCTAGAAGTATAGGTAATGTCATCCATAGGTATTTAATTGAAATAAGGACAATAATTGTTAGACTCCTAGACTGTAGTTACTGCGGATATTACTAGCGTGGCAGTCAGTTTCTCTTACTAATTTGTTTCAAATCTTGCGACAGCGTGTTCGACCACACCAATCTACCGTATCTTCTATTACACCAACATTTATAAAACTTTACACTCGCATTGAGGTTTCGTGTCTACAACATTATGATAGTGTCAACCTGGTAACGAGGATCTAATGATGGAGTCTGAAGATGGCCAGTAATGCAGCTGAGGATTAATAATAAACAATTAAATAACCAATAAAACAACTAAAACGGATTAAATCACGTTATTTAATATTACTTTAATTTTGCGTCGATGTTTTGTAACCCTTTTCAGCGTTCGTTATGTTATTGACATCAATGCACCAAAGGACACTTCTTTCGCCATTTCATATGTTTACCGGTCAGTTGGTGTTGAGCACATCTAGACCAATAAAGAGCAGCAAAATTAATTTTTTCAACCCTGAATATTACCGCCTCTGGGAGTTCGCCGTCCTAGGTACTAGCCCCTGATTATTATTATTTTTTAAATATCATTCTTCCTTTTCAAGTTACGTACTTTAAAGCAATGCTCTATCTCACTCTATGCGTAGGTTTTATTTTTAAAATTTTTGCTTTGAAAATTTTAAAAATAAAACCTACGTCATAGAGTGTATTCTGAAAAAGCTGTATGGGTCATATGAATTGCATTGGTCCACAAAAGCTTGTACACGTAAATCTAATTCAATAATTCTTATTAAATATTACACTGTATCGCCCAGAATCCTTTAGGTACCACCTCATTAATTATTCATAGGTGGCACACCTCACTAGAGTGGCATTACTAAGCAACTCGCGTACATACAATTTATGTATTTACGCAAATTATGATATCGCTGACTAAATCAGTTTCGCATCAGCGACCCGAAATGGTTCACAATGATTCTATTTCAGAAGCCAATCCATAGCGATTCTATTTAACTAATTAATTAAACCAACGAGCAATGGCGCAAACATTGATAGTGATTTAGTCAATCGAACTAGGTATGGTAAATTTGGGGATGAGTTTAGAAAGCGGAATGGCAAACATTATGCAGAACAGGGTTATTATGTTGGTTTGTTGGGCGGATTTAAACGGATTTCCTTTTATAACTTTATGCCACACTTGGCCATAAAGTGCCTTTTTCCGCACTGTGTACTTAGCTATAGTTTGAGCAAATTAATAAAGAGTAGACATTTTAATCAAAAGAAACTCACGAAATAATCGTAGATTGGGATAACTCATAAGTTCTGCCCGGGATTTTTTTTCCATGACCCTGCGCTGTAACATGAGCATGAAAAGCATCTACCTACGTATCAATCCAGATCCCAGAAGATTACTATGACATTTTCTTTTTTTACTTAGACGGTTTAAGATCACAAGTTTGACGGTAGAGGACCACAAGTTACTTTCTCGTATTATTAATTTTTTTTAACCACACTCAACTTTCATACCATGACCCTACGGCGATGAACGTGTCAGACAAAATAAATATGTTTCGTATTGAAAAGTATGAGACTATGCCCACCAGCACCACCCGTCACCGACCAGCATTTGTCCTGGTATGATACGGTGTAGTGGGCAGAGACCTTTAGCCTGTTTACTTTTATATGTATGTATGTAAACACTTTATTGCACATAAAATCATACAAAAACAATACAATCAATGGTTACATACAAAGTCGAACTCATCCCGGTAAAGGATCGATTAAAAAAAACTTAAAAGTTTGAAAATTATGATGTCAGTAATTAAATATTGCTCTGAGGATTAGGATATGGGCTGTTTTTTTGCAACTTGACATCTTATTCTGCTCCATTTTTGCATGATGGGTCGGAGACATTAATATAAAAAATATTTATATATTGAGGGACAATCTTTCACAAATTAACCTAGTCCCAAACTAAACATCGCTTGTACTATGGGTACTAAACTGTCATATTGTCATATATGTGGGAATAGCAGGAGTTCCTTAGTTCCTTGTCTATTATTAAAAAAACCGGCCAAGTGCGAGTCGGACTCGCGCACCGAGGGTTCCGTACAAACTCATAAGTAGATACATGAATAGTTCAAGAAAAACTATATGGCGATTAGTTTAGTAGGAGCAAATGAGTATGTGTTAAGATTTTTGCAAATTTCTCAAAAACAGTATAAGTTAAGAAAACCGTTATATTTTTCCTGTAATATATAGGATAACATTAATAATTGGTAATTATTACAGATTTTTCTGTTCAGTAACTTCGAAGATAATAGGGGGGGAACGGTATTTTTTTTAACGTTTTTCGCCATAAATCAAAAACTACTTATTTAAAAAAAATACAAAAATACTGTTTTAATCTATAAATTAAGCCCTTTCATTTGATACCTCACTCAATATAATAGCCCTACTTTCAATTTGCAAAGTCTCATTACGGACCCCTTTAAAAAAAAAGTAAAAAAGGTACAAGAATTTTTTTACATCCTATAAGCTTGGGTTAGCGGTTCTTAACACTATTCCAAATTTCAAGTCGATAGCATCAGTAGATCCTGAGATATCTTGCTGTGACAGACGGACAGACAGACAGACAGACAGACAGACAGACAGACAGACAGACAGACAGACAGACAGAGTCGCACCATAAGGGTTCCTTTTTTACCATTTTGGTACGGAACCCTAAAAAGAAGTAAGTTTGAGTTGAAAAGATGTCATGTAACGGTGTGTCATGTTCTGATTTGCATATTTACTTTTAATACAGTTTTAAAGTATTTAACTTGGTGTTTTCGACTGCCATCCCCACATATATGTACATACTTATACAAATACCTAAATAAATTAGTAAACCACATTCTAGGCGGGTTTTTTAAATAAATAAAACATAATATACAATTAAATTTAAAACAACATTACAAAAATAAAACCTAAGTAACCCCTAAAATAAATGTATTCCTAAAAACTAAAATTCCTAAAATGGTCCATGGTCCTGAAGACACTGACACTAGTAAATAGATTATACTCGTAAAATATCTATGACTAAGAAACAAATACATACTCGTCCTCATCGCACAAATGTATGTCCTTACCAGGATCTGAAACCTGACGTCAATTCGATTATTAATTCGATTTTTTTATTTCCAGCTTTAGGTCTGGAACCGGACTTCTTGTTCCCTTTGGAGAACGTGACCATCGCTCAGGGGCGGGACGCGATGTTCACCTGCGTCGTGAATAACCTTGGTGGTTATAGGGTGAGTGGCGACTCCGCCACTGCCAGGGTGTGTATCAAACCGACTCAGTCCAGCTAGCCACTTGATAGCGGAGCACCGTCACAGCACCTTTGGTTTGAGATCTATAATAACTGAGTCAATATACTGTGTTCAAATTTTATAACAAGTGGTTCATCTCATAGCGAAATCCCATCAATGATTTTTATATGCAATAACTTCACTTCTATTTCGATTAACTGTATGGTAAATGGTAAATTGATTTAATTTATATTTTAGACCTTATAGCTTATAACTACAGATGGACATGAAATACATAAAAGTTTTTAATTTCATCTGAAATTCTAAAGCGGTTCATATCGTAAAATAAAACTCGTTGATTGGACTGACTTCAATTGGATTTATGTGCATTACACACACATATATAGAATAATTAAAAACTAACAAATCGATTATGGATCTCGCCAAAATAGACTTTTGCACCGACTCCTACACTTCTTGCACACTTCTTTAGCACACAACCTTCTATGCACTTCTTCAGCACTTTGTGACGTTTAACAGTGAACCATACGCGAAGACTTGGATAAGTACAGTCAAATTTGTTACAATGTCCATTCAACTTTCACTTGAGTACAACTTTTTTTATACCACTATCAACGAGCTATCGACAGGCCGATACAAAACGGCATTGATGGTATGCAGGTACCGTAGCCGATGGAAGCTTCCAACGCCCCGTCTCATTTATGTACCTATAAGTCATATACCTATCCATAATAGATAGGCTTCAAAATTACTTTTACAACTAACTTAAATAAGCAATCGAAACTTGCGACTTGTAAGACGGTCTCATCGAGCTAGCAATCAATTTTTAATTTGTTAATATAAGAGGGATCAAATATTAACGGTTATGTAAACCAAGTCTTTGTCTGAATCACAGATCTGAATATTTAGTCATACGTCAAATAATAACCTTCATACCATTATTTATAAGTAAGGTGCCTTTAATTTATATCAGACTTCGAATATAAGCTTATTTTTCTTTCTCCCACGGCTGATCGATAGTCAGCTGCATCCCCTCTTTACCGGCTTGTTGGCAGATCTCAACCTTCCATCTCTTAGAAGGTCTCTTTTTATTCATCTTATACAAACTACAGTACACTAAACTTACCGCATTATTATAACTTTAATTATCCCAATGCGAACAGTTGTTATTACTCTGGTTCCCTGTTGAACGTTACGATCACTCGCACCACTCTATAGAACTATCTCTATCCTAGAATAGAGGAACACTGAAACTGTAATTGCACAATAAATTGTAAGTTTGTCCGAAATAGCTTAGAGTTAGAACACAACAAGCACCACTTGCACTAGACACTTGACAATTGCACATAGAACTAACCTAAGAATACGGCAAAAGCAAATTTTAAACTTTCTCGAGTGACAGCAGCGACCGCTTCTGCTGTTATTCGAAATGTAAAGTTTAGCAATGTTCGATTGGAAAACTGTAGTATATTTCGCGTTCAGAAATTTAAAACCGTTTTATGTAGATAAGGTAAATGTTCTCGTGTTTGGCAACTACTGGGACTGTGTCGAGTATTCGAACGCTGACCTTGAATGACGTACAATAAAGGCTACCTATTTTCACTTTACTCGTAAAAACAACACTTTGACAACTCATCTTGGAAGATAAATTTCTTAAACAATGTAAATGTTGAGTCGCTGTCCCTGTCTCTCAATTAGAAACGTAATTTGTTGAGCTTAAATTGTTTTGCCTTCATTATTTAAATGATATAGAAATAATCGTTACCAACTAGCAATGCACCGACGAGAAGTTTCCAAAGTTGCGAAACTTTCAACGTGAGAATTTCTCGGTAACTTCTGAGAATGTTCTCGAGAACGAGAATTTATCTCCTGACGTGTGCTTCTTTATTTATTTACTTATTTTGAAAATAATTATGTATACAAAATACAGTAAATTTATGTAAAATACAATAAAAAATAAAAAATTGCTATAATTAACACGAAAATACATAAACCAGTGTAAGTTGACCTTTGTATAAGAAGAGTTACTATGGCAGAAGAGGTCAGATAAAATTTGTTGATTTATTTTAACTGGTGCAAATGGCACCTAAGAAAATAAGAATAGCAGAAATAAAAATACAAAATGATAGTTTAAGCATTAAATTTCATTATAAAGATATTAAAAAGATATCTACATAACCAGTCACATATCTACTCTTTTTCATCGCCAGAGTCATCAAAACTGGGCAAACTGATATTTCCCAAACTATCTTCACCATGTATTTTTCTCACAAAGTCCGTTATCTTAACATTACAATACGTCATCGTGATTACAATTTATCTAAATACGAAATATACTGGTGCTGGAAATTTATGTTTGGAACATTCTCTTATAAATATGACAAATATTTTTCTGAAATATAGAAAGCGATGGCGGAATTATTAAAAAAAAGTTTATTTTTAATACAAAAATCTTTAAAAAAACCAAAAAGAATTTGCGTTGTTGGGTTTGAACTCGCGTCCTGTGAAACATAGTCAACTACGGTTTCCACTCATCTACACAAGTCTTACTAATAGGGGTCGAATTTGTCAATCACAATACTGGTGCTGGATATTATCTATTTGTAACTTTCGCTGTGAAATGTTCTCGGAAATTTAATGAGAATTTAAGCAACTTATTGGCAACTTATCAACAAAATAATTAACTGTATCGAACTATAACATGTACATAAACAGTATGGAGTATTAATTATGTACATTTAAACTTTACTGTAAGAACATTTTCTTTTTTAATCAATAAGTTACATGTTGCAAGAATGTTCTCAGAACATTCCCGAGAATGTTTCCACGTTTTGAGAATGTTCTGCAACTTGTACATTGCTATTACCAACAAATTACAAGAATATAGAACGGACAGTACCGTGATGATAAATTGATCGTGTTTAATATGATAATATGCAATAATCAGGACATTCCTCACAATATTGTTAATATATAATTAAACCACAATCTAATACCAAAAGAACTACAGTACAATATTCTTTCAAAACAAAATATTACAAAAGCTTAAATCTAAAATAGCTGGTAAACAACAGGCAGTCATATCGCTAATAAGCGATCTCTTCCAGACAACCTTAGGGTAGTATAACGACTTAATGGTATATGATACCTTTTACAGGACTTTAAAACAAATTGAATTACTGGAATAATCTTTTATCAGAATATGCTCGTTGCATATACCTTACAAATTTGTAAGAATAATTTGTCACTTATCTTCATTGATTAATTGCAAATGATCTACGACGACGTACAACTAAAGTTTACAATCTAAAGTTCTAGTACATTCGATTGCAAAATTGCCCTGTATTTTCCGGCAGTGCGTAAGGTGTAATCGCACACAATGCGTCCATTCGCCCATGAGATATTGGCTTACAGAAACGTTTGTCTTCATTGCGCAATAGTCTTCTTTCACACTAATACCAACTTTGCTGTTTTACAAAATAATTCATAAGTAATCTTCTTAAAAAAAATAATTACAGTACCTATCACACTTTAGCCTTGAAATGTTCTTTACTTATTATCAAGCATCAGCAGTATTCTTGGGTTACAGTTTAAATTTGCACCAATTTGGACGTACAAGTATGTTCACAAAAACGGTATGGGAGCATGCTATGAATCTTCTGCACATTTACTTGTTTATGTCACTTTTTTGTTATTAAACTGGCCACTAGTAATTAGTATATAGGTTTCAGTTTTAATAGCCGAATTCACTTAAGTCGCAAAAAACAAGCTGTCTTTACTCGAAAATTATTTATTCTACGAGATTTACATACTAAAACAATCACTTAAGGAAATTAAAATGGATATAAACCTCTTTGGTCCCTGTTCAATCATTTCAAGACGCTCTCACAAGCTGTCCCGTGTGCCTGTCCCTATTCTGAAAGCAGTCGATATTAAACTTTATAGGTTAGTGTTTCTAAAATAGCCACCAAAACTTTAACCATCCACTGTATTTAATTTTTTTCTCTCTGATGATTTGGCTGGTCATGTTATTACAACCTTAGTTAGAGCGACAGTCATCTGGCCTCCGAAATCTCTGCGGTAGGGTTACGAGACCGACGGGGCACTATTTATTATAAATTTAATGACTCATAATATATTTTAGAATATTTTTTTCTTTGTATATTGGAATAAGTTCCAGGATCAATTGACCAGACTACAAAGTTCCCTTGCTTTATTCACCGGAACGCCCCGTTTCAATATATACTTGCCCGACTAGCTCCTCCCTAAGTAATTACTACTCACAAGACACCGTCTGGACTTGTATTGAGATCCCTCGTGCATAGGTACAAGGTCGACATGAATATCTTTGTAACTACATCTCTCTGAAGCCGTTCACTACAGCAATTCATCGAGAGCAGATTGATAAAATAAATTGCTTCACAGTTAATAGGGTCATCACAAATTACACAAAGTGATATAATTAACTACACTAATTTAGATATGCACCACTGGTATGGATGGATTTGGAGTTCTGAAGGTGGTAATATTTATCATACTTTTTGAGTTTATACGAAACAACTAAATACGAATCCTCCCTGAGAGCAAAATAGTTTCTAAATTTATGAGGTTTATTTAGTTGCGTCGTATTTTAATGAGACTTATAAATGATATGATTCTCGTCTCTAACAAAATTATGCTACAAAACAATAATCTTTTAATTCAATAATTTAAATGAGCAAAGAACGGGCTCACTGAAATACACAATACGATTAAAAGATTGTTAGACTTTGTAATTTAGTTTTGAATGTAAACATTACAGCACAGTGTTCGTTGTAATGCTTCCGTTTTCTTTGTCTGTATTATGTTAAATAGTGTTAATTTTAATCATAGGCACCTTTAGTATTGTTACACGAATTAGCATTGTATGCACAAGCACTTTCAATAAATCTGTTTAAATATTAGTGTGTTCAATAGCACCTTTTCTGAGCACTTCTTCCTTGCACATTCTGTCACATTCACATGTTTGGATTTAGATAGAATTCTAAGATTAGAACTTTATAATGTTTGGAATTTCATTGTAAAATATCAAGGTAGCTGTAAATTTACATGCGAAAATCACGTTTTTAATAAAATATATTAAAGTTGAAATTACAGTTTAAGCTATTGTAGTAAAAGTTCATAACAAAATGCCATATTTCTGTGGACAATTTGTTCTTTTTTTTGCCAAGCGCTATGCAGGAAATTAGCTTCTATTGCGATGTCGACGCTTTTGGTAAAGTGGGTGAACGGCGTTTTCACAGCGCGCCCGCAGCCTCATAGCGGCCACCAGACGAAAATGTAATTAAAAATTCCGAGAGTATTTTGCGCGGCGCTCGCAACAAGATAGTGTTGGTGCCGGAGGATCGTTGTCGTGACTACCTCTTGGGAACTATTCTCTTGTAATTAGAGTCGTTCCCTCTGAAAGTCTTCATTGCTTGTATTTTTATTGCGGCTAAAGCCTTGGCTTACTAATCGGAACTGAAATAGAATGGAAATGTGGCATTCAATTGACGCTGTTGTCTTCGTTTTTTTATACTTATATCTTTTTAATTTTATGCATTTCATGGAAACGTTTGGATTTCTTGCTGGTCTTGGGCGGTCAGGTCGCATGGATAAAGGCGGACACGAAGGCGATTCTAGCGATTCACGAGCACGTGATTACAAATAATGCAAGATTAAGTGTCACACATAATGATTATAATACGTGGACACTCAATATTAGGGGAGTTAAGCGAGAAGATAGAGGACAATACATGTGCCAAGTAAATACTGACCCTATGAAAATGCAGGTAATAACATAACATTGCCTAATTGTCAATTTTATAGTTTTAGTTCGTATTGTTATTGTTTTATTTAAATAATTTATGTCATATCTTTACAATTTCTCACATTTAGCGGGATTTTCACATTTTTTGGGACAAGGAACGATAGCTGCTTATAATGCGCGTTACGATATTTTTCCTCTACCCGAGTATTATAAACTGATCCAAAAAACTTATCCAAAAATAAATTTGTTACTATAAATTATGTAGACAATATAATCGATTTGTGCAGTTTGCTTTTGTCTTATTTACTTGGATGATCCAAATTATTTTTTTACTTATCTAATTTCAAAAAATAAGTAATCTGTTTCGCAGAATCCTTTTTCTCAAATATGCAATGAAATATTGACATTACGTGCCTTGCAAAAGGCCGCAAAGTACCTTGTTTCCGGTGCGGGTAGACGAGAGGTTTTTAATGGAATTTCATACAACATTGCCGGCCTAGGCCTGCAAGAAGTTTTTTTTTTTAATTTCTATTCCACATTTATTTGTGACACAGCATCACGGCGTTCAACAATCAAAATAACAATAAACGATATTTGCTACATTTTGCAGTTTTATTTATATATATAAAATCGACACGAACATAACAAATAACACATTATAAACAATTTCCAATAATTTTAATTTGTAAGTTTATACACGAAACGAATACATGTTTAAAATATTTCATCTAAATATTTGCGGTAAAAATGTCTACTGAAACAGTTTTTGGAAAAGAAATGGATTTTTTTAAATTCTGCAATTCTTTTTTTGTCTACTTTGCTTTTAATATCTCTAAAAAATAAAGTGCTTTTTTGGGGTATTTTTAATTTATTTCATTGCATATTTGAGAAAAGCTGAGAAAAAGGGTGTAATTATCTATATGTACTCGGTCGGCAACCCTTTACTTCCCGGCCTCTACAGTAATGCACTATTATTTAATTTGACTATATTATCAACAATTGCTTATAAATACTATCCTACTCATATTATAAATGTGAAAGTTTGTGAAGATAGTTGGATGTTCATTAATAAATAACGCTATAATAATAATTGGATGGATTAAGATATGGCATAAAAGTAGGTACCTCTACTAAGTCCTGGGTCAAAACTTTTTTAGTAGGTATCAGTGGCGTGGCGTAAAAGATATCCTTGGGCAAGCCGGTGCAAATTTGGCGTACATTTCTCTTAAGAGCTCTAGAATAAGGCGCTCAAATGCCTGATATTAGGCAAGCCGGTAGGAATCGAGTTTTTTGGACGCCACGCTACTGGTAGGTATTGAGTTCACTTGAAATAATAACGAGAATAATAAAGCCGCGAGTAAATACTACTCACAGACAATGAATTCAGGTCATTTTCTATATACAGTGGAACCTCGATACGTCGAACCTCGATAAGACGAAATCCTCTAAAACACGAAATAAAATCCCGTTCCCTTCCCTGCAAGCCCCAAAACCTCCATAACTCGAAATATTGAACCTACATAAGTTACCTGCCAATGAATCCTTACAAAGTCGTTTTAATACATTTTTTACCTCTATAACACGAAGTAGGTACATGATGATGATGTTTTATCACCTCTGTATCTCGAAGTTTGTGAATATACACCTGTGTAACTCGAAAAAAAATTATGGCAAGTAGGTCATAACTATCCAGTCTACAGGAAATTTTACCTCTATACCTCCAATTTTTAGGGTTCCGTACCAAAATGGTAAAAAAGGAACCCTTATGGTGCGACTCTGTCTGTATGTCTGTCTGTCTGTCTGTCTGTCTGTCTGTCTGTCTGTCTGTCCGTCTGTCACAGCAAGATATCTCAGGATCTACTGATGCTATCAACTTGAAACTTGGAATAGTGTTAAAAGTCGCTGATTCGAGCCTATTGGATAGAAAAAAAATCTTATACCTTTTTTACTTTTTTTTTAAAGGGGTCCGAAATGGGATGTGGAAAAACAAAAGTAGAGCTATTATATCGAGTGGGATATCAAATGAAAGGGCTTAATTTGTAGATTCCAAAACAATTTTTGTTTTTTTTTTTAATTACGTACTTTTTGATTTATGACCAAAAACGTTCAAAAAAATACCATTCCCCCCCTATTATCTTCGAAGTTACTGAACAGAAAAATCTGTAATAATTACCAATTATTAATATTATCCTAAATATTACAGGAAAAATAAAACGGTTTTCCTAAATTGCATCGTTTTTTAGAAATTTTCAAAAATCGTACACATACTTATTTGCTCCTACTAAGCTAACAGCCATACAGTTTTTGTTGAACTATTCACGTATCTACTTACGAGTTTGTACGGAACCCTCGGTGAGCGAGTCCGACTCGCACTTGACCGGTTTTTTTATTTATTTTACCTCTGTAACTCGAAAGTCGGACATGGACTTATGAAAACCTCTGTAAGTCGAAACCTCGTTAACACGAATTTGTTAGCGTTTCCCTTGAGTTTCGTCTTATCGAGGTTCCACTGTAATTGTTTATAGAAAATGACCCGAATTCATTGTCGGTGAGTGTAGTTGCTAATAAAATTTTCTTCACTTGTAGACAGCATTTTTAGAAGTGGTAATACCACCGGATATAATCTACGAAGAGACGTCGGGTGACATGATGGTCCCCGAAGGTGGATCAGCCAAGCTGGTCTGCAAGGCCCGAGGGTTCCCGCCGCCGAAAATTTTGTGGCGCCGGGAGGATGGTGGTGACATTATCGCTAGAGGAGGCCCACAGGGGAAAACAAAAGGTATTTACATTTACACAATCATGTGTCGATACATATTAAAATCGCTAGTTGTCGAAATCTGGATTGTCAATTTGAAATTATTTTATATATTTCTGAATATACACGAATCTTTCAATAAGCTTGAATTCGGGCAATATTCATATATATCGACATGTACATATTACTTACCTCTAACTAAAGTAAACGACGATTCGTATCGTCTTACTGAAACCTTGACAGGGATAAATTAATTTCCCAGGAATATGTTAAGTTAAGGTCCTTTGCTGAAATATAGTTACCGTCATTTAGGCATTATAATAAATTTACTTAGATACTAAGACGTTTTTTAACTGTATTGCCTATGTTTCGAAAAAATGGCTGGTGTACATTAAAGCTGATGATCTGACATTTGACATATCAACCCGGTAATGGCATTGACATTTCTTAAGGTCTACTCGGTATTCCGTCGCTCAGTAAAATCCTACAAGCCAATATGGAGTAAGTAAAATTCGATTTTCACGTGCTTAATGACGACAGCAATGCAGTGGTTGGCAAAATAAACTCACTAAAATAATATTTGTTCAAGAGCATCGCGCAACGACCACTGCTATAACTCACATTAGCGGCGTCTCACGTTCCTGGAGTGTTTGCACCCGTACCCATTTAATTAAATGAAGCGAACATCCAACATTTCTATTTACAATAACTGCAAATATTGAATTCTTCATCCTCCACTTAAGCAGCGATCGATATATCTGTAAATAATTAATTACTGTTTTTAATTTAACTTTGTTTAATTAGCTGTTTTAATAACACTTTTGACCGTAGGTTCAAAGGGCATTGTTTTACTCCTTTACTCCACTTGTTCCCCGTAGATAACCAAGTTTGATAACTAGCGTTCTACAAGGAAAATTAATTTTTCCTAGCTAACCTGGTTATCAAATGGCATTATTTTTTTTAATAATTCACATTACCTGTGAGTAAAATCACACCTAAAAAAGTGACCCACGGTAATAAATTAATCAAGTTTACTGTAGGTTGGTACAGTCAGAGTCGAAATATACATTATACATGTTGCTTGAATACCTTAACACGACTTTATTATCAAATCCCGTACCGATACCGTTAGGTCGGGGTACTTTGACCAAATGAAGGGGAACTGACCCACATGAAAATCAAGTATCTCAAACCCATGAGGCTGATAACAAACATAAAAACATAATTGGTCAGCTAAAACCAACCACATGGCTTTATGCAATAATTTCTCTGCGGCCAATGTTACCCCCTAGAGCCAAAGTATTCCAACCTTACGGTATACTTGTATATAAAATCGAGATTGTAAAAATTGAAAATTTAAAGTTTAAAAGTTAAACGGACAGACAAGCAGTTAAATTCCAAAAATAAATGTATGAGAAAAAAATCGTTTCACGGCGTTTCACTGCTCCTAACAAATAAGTAGCGGAATATGTCAATAATGCACTGATTGAAAGATATTGCAACTCTAACTGGTTCGGAACACCTGCAGCTCACAAAACATTCTAGCTCAGAAGTTGTTCACTAAACTCCGCACGTACGAGTACCTTGCACTTGCGAACTTTTAATAATGTAAAGGGTTCAGAATAAATCACAGCTTAAAATATTCACTATTGAATCTTAGTAGTAAATCGCAGCACAGCATCTCGGGAACTCCTATTACCATTCAACGCCCTTTCTAATCCCGCGGGATTACCTCTAGTCGGGGCTGGAATAATTACTTACTTCGCTCCACACTCGGCCGAAAGACCTGAAAGGGTTATTGAATCGACAAATTAAACAACGTAGTCATTTGTGTTGCTAAATTTTATTGCCCTGTTTTCACAATTGAAACAATATTCGCGCGCATTTTAACTGTTTGGTCGGCACTTTACGCGGCGAGTTGTTTGTTTTCAAAAATGTGATAATTGTCCGTTTCTAGTGATGGGCAATTAATCGGGCCCACAACTAGGATTGTAAGCGCTATGCGAAAAAAATAGTTCAAAGTTAAATCAAGACCTTTCCGACATTTAGGTTCATCCACTAAATTAGCTAACATATTTATTAACACTGACTACATACTTTTTACACACATTTATGAAAATTTAATAATATAGAATCACCAAAAAACTTGTATTACCATTTTTATCGTATGGTATGTTTTACCAAATAGTGAGGAAGCTGAGAAATCATAATATATTATCTAAATTCTTCATTCACCTTCTTACCATAACAGATTTAGTTATTTTTTGTCAACAAAATTGACCGCATTCAAGATTACATAACATTAAAACTTACATAAACAAGGCAAAGGGGAAGCAGTTGTAAACTAGTATCAAGGTGATTAATCAGTAGGTTCCACTTAACCCTCTGTTCAAGCCTCCGCTTGCCATCAGTCAATTCATTAAGCCAACACAGTACCAACCATAATGACTTTCACGACGGCGCGAGCGCTCCATACAAACCTGTTAAGACAAAGTGCACTACGTCAATCTTTACTTCCATACGGTTCCAGCTAACTCAATGACTTACCGCTATTCGTTCCGACATCAAATTACCAAAGCGATCCCTCATCAAAACCGAAAAACTTTCTAAATAATTGAAAAGATATTAAGGTGAAACCTCGCCCTAACCTATTCCAAATTAACCGGCATCAATAACAATCATCAATTTGACTGAAGAAGTCTAATTAAAGAAGCCGTTACAAGTTACCTCCATAAATCTGAAGTGAAACAATACAGGCTATCCATTACGTAGGCTATGTTTCTTCAGAGAATATTCCAATGAGGAAAGTTGGAGGACGTCGGACTCGAGAAATATAGTTTTTCAATGATGGTGCCGGGCATTTTCAAATTTGTTACACTAAACTTACAAGGAACTTCCTGTTAATAAATCAGTTTGGAGCAAAAATATTATCTTAGAATATTATTGGACGAATATTTTACTGGAAATATAAGTTTTCAAGATGGAGAGATGAGTTACGGAGGAAACTAATAATTAAGTACTTTCGAAAGGTTAACTGTACCTTAATTTGCTCGATTAAGTACTTAAGATATTAGATATCAATTGTCAATTCAGTTGAGTGACGAAATCCACGTGTTATTAAAATTAAAAATAAATAATGATTAATAATATGAACAAAACTACTAATATTATATCAACTAGTAATGAGTTTTAAACAACTGAATTCACGCAGAATATTTTAACTTAGTATAATAATCATTCCAACGTAGACAAAAAGTAGCACAAAGACACCTTTCACGAATCCGCAGCGAATAATAAGCGGAATATAACAATAATGAGGACAGTAAACAGTGATGCCCAACAAAGGGGTATTATTCAAAATCTGCCCTTTATTGTTTCTCATAAAACATGTTCTGGTGGAAACGGCGTGTCGCGTGCCTATTTGTTTCATGTTGTACAGCAAATTATGCAGATAAGCGAATGAATGGCGGAAACTTACTCCGAGACTGATGCAAATTAACTCCAGCATCCTTCTATTTGACAATTTCATCTCTACAGAGTTTCGAGCAGATATTATTTATAATATTGTGGTATTTCCTTCATAGGTCTATTTATACTTATGCTGATGATGGTTTATGTAGAAAAGTTCTTATTTTCTTGTTTCCAGTAATTATGCCAAAAATTAAACGTAATCAAAGAGCATGAATTAAATATAGCGTGGAAAATTAAAGAAATATTCGTATAACTACTAGATAACCGTAAGTTACTCATGGAGAGTAACTTACGGTTATCTAGTTCAAAAACATTCATCGTATTGTGAATACTCCATACTTCCATATTTACTTGAATATTTATTTAAATATCTTTATTTCCCTTATTCGTTTTCTAGATTCTGTCTCTGTAAGTAAGTGGGTTTTGTGTTACAGTAGGTGGGCGATTCTCCGAGCGTTTTAACCGCGCGGTTTGACAATCATTATTGTCCGACGATTATTTACTATAAGGAAAGGACAAATCGTGACAATTTTGATAAAACTAGACTTAAGCTCGGGACTGTTTTTTGGTTTCATAAAAAGTTAACTCTAGGCATCGTTTTATTGGACAATATTTACTGAGACAATAATGACGAAAATAAAACGCCGTAAAAACGCTGAATATTCGCCCAGGTATAGCAATCAATATCGATAAGATTTCGCTTACCAAATACGCTAAATTTTAATGACACTGTCACTGCGATCGAACTTCCTTCACATAAATCTCAAAATGGTTGGTAACAATTTTACCAAGTTACATTACATTATTTGAATCGGCGTAATAATGATTAGGAACTTGAGGCAACACGTTTCGACTTCTTAATTAAAATGATAACTTGAAAACAACGAGCTGTGGCTGTGTGAAAATATTGCTCTTTCATTTAATTCGAGGACTCTCCGCGAAAGTACCGGCCCATGGACTTTGGTTGACTTAACGTAGAGTTCGGAAACTTCGCGACCTGCATGATGGCAAATATTTTAACAGTAAAAGCGGATTATGAATGGCTAATTAAAATATCATCGTTTGTGGGAAGTGGGGAGAATTTTACACGATTAGATTTAAGAATATGTATGCGATTAACTTATATCGCAACCTATATAAATGGGTAAACATTAACTGCCATTTTAAGCATAGAAGCGTTTTTAAAGAGTATCTGATATTTATTAGAGGACAATCTTTAAATCGATTTAGTTTGGAACTGCACAATGCTCGTAGGTACTATGGACAGACAAACGTGTAGGTACTTATTTTATTGTTTAAATATATGATGGCATAAACGGAAGCCACCAGGATATTGGACTTGATAGCTGGTAATGCGCCATTGAATCAAAGGCTTCCGTTAGCTTGTGCACGATAATAACTATGGCGACTAGTAGCAACAAACGAAGGAATGCAGTGAGGTTGGATGCGATACTAGACATGTCCCATCGACCAAAAGGCTCAACTCAACCACCACCGGCTCCATCTCTCGTCCAGCTCAAAACATAGATTTTCTGACATGCAAAAGAAACACAAATCGACAACAGTATGAACCACATACATTTGCATATCGCAAGCATAGACATGTATATGTATACATGTATACGTACAAGTCTTAAAAATATACATAGATATGTCACAAATTATTTCCAAACTGGGATCCAAACCCAGGACTGTTAGCTTCGAAGACAACCTTTAATACTAAATATGTTTATATACTTAGGTATGTATGTATGTTAACATTTTACTGTACTTAAAAACAGGTTACAAATACAATTAAAGCACTTGAAATCACTGAATCTTGCTTCTTATTATAAACACATTACTTTTTTTACTATTTAGAACAAATTATTATTATTTATGGTGATGTATAACAAAAGCCAACACTGCTTAATAGTACATTACACAACTAGGGTGGTAATACAAAGAAAGCCCGAGATCGCATATATTTGCGGCCCGAGCTACAAGCAAGGGACGTAAATATGCGATTGAGGGCTTTCTTTATGACCTCCCGTGTTGTGTACAGTCGACTACAAAGAGATCCATACGACCAACGTTACAAAAATATGTATACACGACCTTAATGTTGAGGCAATAGAATTGTGCATACGAGTACATATTTTTGTAATGTTGGTCGTATCGATCTCTTTGTAGTCGACTGTACATCATTTTATGCCTACACGTACGCTGCGCGTACGGAAAAAGCCGCTTTCTGGCCAGGAGTGGCATAAAATATGTTTAAAGTTCTAACCACTAAAATAGTTACCGAAGAGCATCCGACGTACTTTCCTCTTTCAAGAAAGTTTGTACGTCTATGGTGAAACCACTAGGGCCCGGACTCGAGCGTCACTTGACTTATGACACATCGACAGGCCAAGTTTATTCAGCGGCCCGCCTTCAAGGAGGTTCGTGAAGTTGTGGAGTCGCGTTAGAATTAAAAGTTTTGCGCTCATCAATTTGTATAATATTTGCATAAATATTCCGATTTCTGGTGCTGATAGTTGAATTTTACTTTAAATACTAAACGCTAATGCTGGAATTATTTTGAATCACAGGACAGAAGTTATAAAACTTTTTTAAGATAGTTTATGTGGTAATAAAATCTCAAGTGAAGTATGCTTGCTGATTTACTGTCAACTTCTACGGATTCAGTCACGTCTACACGAACGTTAAATAT
Organism: Eudemis profundana; assembly: GCA_947034925.1. Lineage (NCBI taxonomy): Eukaryota > Metazoa > Arthropoda > Insecta > Lepidoptera > Tortricidae > Eudemis > Eudemis profundana. The sequence goes on from OX344798.1 coordinate 11,976,699, forward strand.
CGTCACTACTTTGAAAAAAACTCGTATCTGAAAACGTTGTAAGGAAAAATGTCAAAGTTACATACGGACTTACAGCGTTTTTACCTGAAGTCAGTATCAGATACGAGTTTTTTTTGACTATATGTATACATTTCGGGAGTGATACTTGTAACTTTGTATTGATATTTTCTCATGAAATAAATGATCTATCTATTGAATACGATTAATAATAGCTTAAATATAGTAATCATGTACATTGGATGTTTACTAATAGGATCCCATTGGCACCTTTTGGTTACCCTAAAAATATCGTACCATGTAGATGGTACTAAAAAATCCTCATCTGTTTACGTTCACACATTCCAAACATTTGCCGTCCTGGGTGGTAAAATTACGTTTACAATATATTTGAGCAACGCGTGTCTCCACAGGCGTCGCTGTGCCCGCATTGTTTGCTAACGAACCGTCGAGCGACCGCTCTAGAGCTCTACACTTTTAACCATCAGCCCCTCACCTCCTTCGGAAAATATTGCCTCTGTTTTTATCCTCTTGTTTGAATAATGACTGTAAACGTGCTCCAAGGTGTTAGGGAAACAGCCCGAGTTCAAACCACTAACGGCATTTGTTTACGAAACCCGTCAACCAGTGGATAAATGTTTTCGAACACTCTGCACAAAATGTAAAGTAAGCACCACCGAATAACCAATAGTGCGCGAATGTTAGCTGAAGACGTTAGAGTTTCGAGCGGTGTGCATACTGCGCGTACTTCAAACTGCTCGCTTCCTACGAAAAGCTTGGAAACTTGAATTTTCCTTGCACAAATATATTTTTACAATTAAAAGTAACAGGAGGGTAGGCAGGAGCGGGGTTAACAGGAGGTAAAAAATATGTTTTGGTTATTTTGCATTTTTATTTTGCTCCTAAAGTTCTAACAAAATGTTAACTTTAATAACATAATATATCATGGAAAATAGGTACATTAGTTTGATAACTGGTGGGATTAAAGCTATTGGACTAACTTACCAAAGCTTGAAATATTAAAATAATTTATGTAAACATATAACGTAAATCACGACTCACTGCGAATACGCCCTGTTAAGCTTTGGTGTGGTCGATCATTATAATAATGACAAAACTCGTACAAAAAAAACATAAGTTCAAGTTAAGTGAGCATGATTGTTTTGTAGCATTCATCCTATTATCAACAAAACAGTCTAATAGCATTAACAGGAACGAGCGGTACTCTGTCAAGCTAAATAAAATCTTGTAACTACGACAATGTTACCTTTCTCAGCCAAAAGCCCGCTGTGAGGGTTGATTTACTTTGTATGAAAAGTGAATAGTTTACAACTGAAAATGATGGATTGACAACTATTAAGTCATATTTAAATAAAATCATTTAAACCTTAACATAATTTAATAGTGTAATTTCTTCTTTATTATTAAACTGTCTTTTTTTCCTTAGTGACTTCCCTGGAAGGCGACATAGTGAATCTGACGAAGGTGACCCGTTCGGAAATGGGCGCGTATCTGTGTATAGCGGCGAACGGCGTGCCCCCTTCCGTAAGCAAGAGGATAATGCTACACGTACATTGTAAGTATAATATTAGACAGCAAAAACGAATTAAAATGGCAACAATAATTTTATATCTTTTGGCGTCGAAACCCTTGGTCCGTGGGGTGTTCTAAGTCTCTTTAAACACTTTTCGAAGAGACTCAGAGACACCGAGACCGAAGAGCTGGCAGCTTCCTCGCTCAAGGCATCAATCTCACAATCCTACTAGGAAATGCTGCCAGGGACCATTTTTAGATATATTTTAGTTTTAATTTATAGTATATTTAATTAAAATATTATTTTGTTTTAACAAAAATATAGAAACATCAAAAACTAAATTGTTAACCACAATATCCTTCGTATAAAGCCCGTCGACCGATGAGAGCATAGAGATCAGTAGCATGGCGACAAGTTTGTCACAAAATTGGCCTACTTTTTTCAATAGTTGTCTAAAATGTTATTAGAACTAACTTATGCCAAAATTCAATCAACAACTGCTATAATTGTTTATGATTTAAGAAACAGCCACATAAAAAATATACACCCTGATTAATTCATCTATAGATCAAGCACAATCGACGATAAAATACCGGCACAGATCGCGTACTGACACTTATCGGGCTATCATAGAAGCTAATTTATAACCAGGAGCCATTCAATGCTCGGTTAGTCTTGAACGGCTAGACACGTAAGCAATTGGGAGATTTTCGTGTTATCACGTATCATCTGAGGAGCGTGGCTTGCATCAGAATTTGGTGAGTTCGGGTCGACTCGGCAACGCTCGGGTAACTAGTCTGGCGAAGTTAACAAGTTCGGTTTCATTCGGTTTGTTATTAATTGATATGTTGTTTTGATTCATGATGATACTCTTAAATACATAGATATGTGTCAGGTACTTTTGTTGAAAAAAAAGAATAATGAGAAATGTGTTTTTTTTTTAATATGGACTTTAAATCTGAGGGCACCATAGTGTCTTCGCCAACACGAACTAACTAAGCATAGCGAAACGACTAAGGCATAAGTAGGAGCTTTTTGTAGTTTTGCTATTGTAGGATTTATATTTTATAGAGTTAGATCTTGTTGAGTTAGGCAATCTTGGGTTAGGTCTTGTAGCATTAAAGACATAGTTCTTCCTGAGATTTGTTAACTTTATAGGAGTGTAAACGTTAGGAGATGTTTTTAAGGTATAATCATAACTGAAATATAATAATTTGTAAGTTATTTTAATCAGCATTTTTTATATATTTTTCAAATATTAGAAATATATGAAAAATATATAAAATTAATACCTTTTTTAATTGAAATTTAATATTCAAATAGATTGATTAAATATTTCCATTCTTAAATGCGTATAGTAAATAAGTAGCATAAGCAGGATAAAGAGTATCGTAATTTTATCTTTTCAATACCAACGAGTAACGCACGTCCCTAGCTCACGATGGATGGGCGGCGTGATACCCACGATCCTATCCGATGCTCGCGATGGGCACTCACGCAAATTAGGCCCTATCTTCGGCGGGGATCAATTAGCGGGGTTCGGTACATGCGTGCGGAATTTAAAACGACCTACTACGCACGTGTAGCTATTTATTACTAGCATTTACTGACTAGGGTTTGGTTAGTGCGAGCTGTTTATTTAGCACTTTCGCAACCAACATTTTGTAGCGCTATGCTCGTAGTCGATAATTGGGGAAATGCGCACGTAGTGAAAATTTGCTACGAGCCACGGGTCGGTTCCCGGTAGATGTGCCATTCTCGGAAACGTTCTCCGTTTTGTATGGAGCGAGAACGTTCTCGAGACCATTTCCCATACAAAACTAAAAATGATTCCTAGAATTCCTGAGAATGGTACAACTCTAGTTCCCGGTGCTAAAAGCAGTAAATGCTGCGCAAATTGTGGCAATTCGGCTAAAATTTTTGATAGAATTGTGCTGTCTAAAATTTGAAAACAACCATTGTGACGGTATACACATACTTTTGTACCTCCATCATAATTAGTTTATGTTCCGGGAACAGTCCACAATGTTTGTGGCTTCAAAAATAGCCTTTGTCATTCTCCGAAACGTATTCTACACAAACAAAAAAATATAACTCTATTTTATATCTAAATAAAGTTGTGGCGTGACAGAAGACAAAAGCCATAAATAATAAACAATACTATTTACGTGACACCAGGCCATAAAGTGACAATAACCGCCCGCTACGCGTGCCGAAAATCTCACTTCATGTAGTAATAAAATACGTCATAGTATATAGTACATTAATTAGGGCGGTAATAAAGAATGCCTCAGATAGCATATTTATCGCCCTTGCCTTCGGCTTGGGCATCAAATACCTGCCATCTGAGACATTCTTTATTTTACCGCCCTAATTAAAGTACTATATACTATAATGTATTTTATTTAACAATACTACTAATAAAGTTTTTTTAGTAGGTTGGTTTGGTAATTTTTCCTATGTGTATATTTTCCACACTTTTATGTTTAATACAGTAAGTATTTTAACACTTATTTCCTAAAATAATGTTACAATTTATTCACACCAGCCGACTTACCTAAACAGTCTAGAGAACCGCTACGAGATCGATGCTACGACGTAGCACTAACCCGTAGCAAGTGCTACGTTAAATTATAGAGGCTTAAATTACTTTCGCTACGTCCCGTTTTATGGCGACGACGCGTTATAAATCCACGGCGACTAAAACATGTGCGTTTGACATTTCCCACATACCCAACTTATATGTCACGTGATATCCCTTGCCGCGTCGACAAAATAGTACATTACATAACTAGGGTGGTAATACAAAGAAAGGCCGAGATCGCAGAAGTTTGCGGCCCGAGCTGCAAGCGAGGGACATAAATATGCGATCGAGGGCTTTCTTCATTACCTCCCGTGTTGTGTACATCATTTTATGTCTACACTTGGCCAGAAAGCGGCTTTTTCCGTACGCGCAGCGTGCGGAAAAAGTCACTTTATGGCCAGGTGTGGCATAAAGTCTATTATCGCTTGACAGGCATAAGCTGGGATCTGTACGCGCTTACGTATAAATAGTGTCCAATCAGACGAGTGTTTACACCGGGACTGCCAATAACAGAATGCAAATACAGTGCGAACAACCGCGCTCGAGTGTCCGGCAGGCTAGTAAAACTTTTATACTAAAACCTAGAGCCGGCCGGAATTCATAATTGAGATTTTTAAATCTGTATAACTTGTGGATTTACCGGCGTACCGCTGTTTATTACGTATTACAGAGTGGGAATAGGGGAAAGTAAATAAAATGAATGTAGTCGTATTTGCTATATTAACTGTTCTAATTTACATATCTGCGTGCCTGATGCGATTTCCGTAAAATTGTTATGTCTTATGAAGTAAACTCCTTTAGGGGATGAACTTATAAAATAGTATATTACACAACTAGGGTGGTAAAACCGAGGCTTTCTTTATTACCTCCCGTGTTGTGTACATAATTTTATGTCTACACTTGGCCATAAAGTGGCTTTTGCCGCACGATACGCGTACGAAAAAAGCCGCTTTCTGGCCAGGTGTGGCATAAACTATTTTTAATTACAACAATTAAAAACACTTCGTGCAATATTAGTTGCTTCTAATAGATAAAGAGATTTTTTTTATTTTGAGAAAAGATACGTAATTAAAATTTTCGTCTTCAGGGTAGTCAGGAATTTATTAACTTAAAATAACCTAAGTACAAAGTTCTTCCTAATTATTATGTTCAGTAATCGAACAAAAATATCACAGGACAACTAAACCGTTTCATTTAGTAAGAGGGTCAAAATTGTTTTCGTTGCCTTGTTTCGGTACAATTAGACACGTTTTCTTAAAAAAAAATAAGTTTCTCTAAATAAATATTTTTTATCAATTTTGAATAATAAAATTATTCTGCTATAATTATAATAACGTAATTAGATTAAAATGTTGTACAATACAGTTTATGGTGAGATACAACTAAGACGTATTAAATGAAAAATCATCTTGACGATATAAGAGACAAACATGTGACAGAGTATTATAGTGGCATTTTACATAAAACAATATAATAATCAATATAAACGTTAAATATAATTAACGAACTGTAAAACAAACAGTTATTTAAAAAAAATCATTATAATCAGTCACATTGTAATTTTTAATTTCGTGCGCATCATTTTAAATTTTTCTCTGTATTGCCGCTGCGTTTGGGCAGTAGTCATAGCCATTGTGGTTATGATGTTATTTGGCAACAAATACAAACACAGTCGATTCTCATAAAATAATCAGGTTTTGTTAAAATAACTATAATTTTACAACTCCGTCACTTCCATTTCGTAGTATGAAAAACAGCTCCGTCACGAAAACTGTGCTGTCTCCATAACCCAAAAGGGCACATCTAACATTTTTTTTCGACACTGAGTTCTATACATATTCGAAATCAGTAAATTTCACTGATTCCGAATATGTATACAACTTAGTGTCGAAAAAAAATGTTAGTTGTGCCCTTTTGCGTTATGGCGGCAGTGTACACTCTGTTACGACTTTTTTTCCTATAATATACATATTTTATTTCTGAATCTGCCCGAGTATTATTACATACACCTTACATTTAATTATAACATGTCAAGTTTGTAGTTTTTATACACCGTGCCCCCGAGTAACCCGAAAAACTGTAACTATAGATTCTAACAACTATTAGGAGTAAAAAAAGTTATATGATGTACAGTCGAAAAACGGTTACTTTCCGAGATATTCATTATTTTTTAAATGAATACTCCCAAGTGTGTAACGAGCCCTAATAAATGTGACTAAGATACTTTTACATTTTTTGTTAAACCTTTTAACGAAACAGCAATTAACCTTCGCAGTATTTGATGTTAAGTGACTCCGAGTCCAAAAAATATACCTTTTGTTTCCATTTTAGCTTTTTTTCCCTTTTGATATCTTTTCCTCGAGCACCTAAGGAGTTAAGGACATGTTTATAAGGAGGGGCTCAAATTACTGATTTATTTTGTTCCATAAGACTATTAATGTAAAATGACAAAATTCGACCTATGTTGATATAATGTTATTTATTTGTAATACCATCAGGAATACGTGGTTAAAAATATTCGGGTTATTCGGGGGCACGGTGTATGTTTAATTTAAAGTTGGGGACAAGTTTTAAGACAACGAAAATAATACTGACCCAAGAACAACGGGCGTAAAAGCAACATTATACCCGTGGAGCTAACTTAGGAAATTCTACCATGACAGATAATGTAACGACTTGAAGCGAACCCAGAACACTTCATAGGAAACACAATTTCAAGTGAACAAACAAACTACTGCTGAAACCCTTCCACTCAGTTTAATTACTTCACAAAGAATGCGTCGCCTTGGCTCGATGAGGAGACAAAATTAACGCTCTCAAATATTTAATTTAAATTTCCTCCCCCAAAACGAATGATAACAGTGGGGATGACAGTCCACGGGCCTGCGCACACTGGCGTCGCAGAATAATACAGTCTTTCTTCCTACAAAAGGTACATCGCACGCTTGAATGTGTGCGCGCCGTGTACGAACGCACTACAAGCAAAGATTTACCAATGCGTACCACTGCTCCAGTATGGAATGCACTCACACGGACGCGCGATCGTGCGTCTGTGTAAATACGTGTCACGCGCTCCTAAACAGCCCAAGTCAGACTACTTGTTTGTCTTTATATTTTGCTGGCGTGGTGAAGGGGTTTTTGCTGCCACTGACGTCACGCGACAGTGGGGGGGGGTGATAAAAACTATACCAGATTCCAGCAGAATATCAACTTGTGCCTCTCTCCGCCTTTCGTTTTCCCAAAGTGGCCAATTTTTGACCAAACGGGACACATACCACTCACAAAAAAAGAAGCAGAATATCAATGCTTGGCTAAAAACAGCAAATTACTTAACCCATAAACGAATCTTAGGTACTTAAAATTATATTTTTGTTTTTTTTTTCGCTCTTTTCTTTACCTATATAATTCTTCATAGTTTAATCACTCTTGTTGTTTTTACTCTGTTTGTATTCTATTACGACTTTTGATACTAACATGTAAAAAACAATCCGTGGGATTATCTTCCTTTTTAGGGTTCCGTAGCTAAAGGGTGCCAACGGACCCTTATTACTAAGTCTCCGATGTCGGTCTATCCGTTTGTCACAGGGCTCTAACTTTTGAACCGTTATAGAGACCTAAAATTTTCAAAGAATGTGGTTTTCTATTGCCACTACAACAAATAAAAAAAATAACATTAAGAATAACAGGAACATACAAGAAACATGTTTTCTTGGCGTCTTTTTCTTGCTCGGTGGCAGTACGGAAAACTTCGTGTGCGAATCTGACTCCAACTCGGGCAGTTTTTACAGTTATGCAATATCTGCGCCAATATATAGGTACTAATCCCCGCTTATAACGTTGCTCAGATAATCAAGTGTATGAAGGGTTGAATACTGCAAAATTGTTGGACATTATTTTAAAATAGCTATAACGTTATGAATATAAGTAAGATGACATAATAATATATAAACCAATTTATATATTTACATTTTGTATGTGTATGTTGTATTTTACTTTTTTTACATGTATTGTTAAAAATAAAGTATACTTCAGAAAATAAAGATAATATATTTCAGGCATCGGAAATTCAGATGCTTTTATACCTAAAGTTGGAAAAATATCGGAAAAAGCTAAGCAAATATGGAATCGGCTTCTTAAAATTTTGATTTTAATGATGTAGATTCCGGGATCCGCGATTGTACAAAAAGTCACGATAATGTAGTACCTGGAAAATAATATATGTTTAGGTTTTGGCTATTTTAACCCGACTTCAAAAAACGAGTACATGGAAAATAACTTCAAATAAGTAGTTACATTTAAATACTCAAATAGTATGCCTTTATTACAGTTTAATAATAATACATTAATTTAGAAATTCCGGAAAATAATTAATAATAAAATTAAATTGAGTCCGCCTCCATACTAATCAACACTGACACCAACGACAAAGTTTAGGTATATAAGCATCGGAATTTCCGATGCCTGTATATTGTACAGAGAATTATAGATCAATTAAAAATAATAATTTCAATGCGAAGAGAAAATTTCACCCATGCATATTTTTTTCATCGGTGAAAATTTAAATGTTCACTTCTTTTGTCTCACGATAAATAAACTGCTGTCCTCAAACTAAAAGGCCGCTAGTTTGTATGAAGTTTCATACAAATAGCGGTCTTTTAGTTTGAGGATGGCAGTAAACCTTGCCACTCGCACTCATATGAAGGTATTTTCTTAAACATTACCAGGCTTTTAATCTATTACCTTAATCACATTTAATCCCATTAAAATTTGGTCAGGTTTCTATTGGATATGTAGGCGAATCACGTTAAAACTCACTCTAACGTGATGTGCGTATATTGGTACAAGTAAATAAACATGCCACGTTTCCAACATAGTCATCCTTGTATTCGAAATGTTTTTTTATGCCACACCTGGCCATAAAGTGGCATTTTCGGCACGCTGCGCGTACGGAAAAAGCCGCTTTCTGGCCAAGTGTAGACCTAAAATGATGTACACAACACGGGAATTAATAAAGAAAGCCCTCGATCGTATATTTACGTCCCTCGCTTGCAGCTCGGGCCGCAAACTTCTGCGATCTTTTTTTTTATTACCACCCTAGTAGTGTAATGTACTATTTTTTACTTTATGTTATTATAGGTACATTGTTCCATTAATTTGTTGTATTGTGGTATAAACTATACAATACAATACAATCATACTTTATTGCACACCGAAAAATAAATTACAACTTAAACGTGCTAAAAAAATAGTGACAAATAATAGGCGATCTTATCGCTAAAAAGCGATCTCTTCCAGACAACCTTTGGGTAGCGGAGTTGATGTAAAATTAATAAAATAAATGAGTAGGTGGTATATAATGGCGTTTTTGCAATAAAATCGATAACGAAAAAATCAATATTCAATATTTTTTGATAATCTAAATTACGGACTAATTAAAATTATGTTTTTTTTTACCCAGGAAACAAGCCTATTATCGGCGCGCAAATCTCTGCGATCTGGAGCATTCTTTATTTTACCACCCCCATATGTAATGTAAATAAAAACTTAACTTCTTATTATTTATTTATAAACATTACTATTAAATTTAAATAAAGACCGTTAAATTTTGAAAATAAATTCACTTTATCTGCTGAGGCAAAAGTGAAGTAAAAAACCCTGAATTGTGGCTGAGCGCAGTTCCCCGGAAAAGGCAAGAGTGATGCAATTCATTTGTAACAAGTGCTTCGTAATGCGACGAGTATCTTTCACTTGTCTCCCTGCCGCTGACAGACGGTAAATCGAGTTTACACAAACAAAATAAAACGGTACGAATCACAATCAATTGCACAAACGCTCTCAAAAGCTAAGATACTTTTTTAAAATCTTGCAAACGGAAATAGATGCCAATTTTACTCGTTTGCATTTTCTGTTCGTACATTTTTTAATGTGACAAACGTTAAATTCAAATATTTATGGCTATAACAACTTTTTCAAATGCAGTTAGACTTATTTATAGCATTTGCCAGGTTTGATTTATCTCATAGAAACATTCAAATAGTTTAACATCCATAATAAAGTAAATTAAATCTGGTATAATTCGATCTGGCTTTATACATACTCTAGAATTATAGCCACTAACCATACAAAGCTATGGATACGTAAGAATTCGATGACATATTTATGTACAGGTAAACAGATATAAACATATGTTTAAATGCATATAATACCTATCTGAGACTTAGAAATTTTGGATTGGGCCTGATCCCACGAATAGGCATCTAATTCGTTTCTACCCTATTTAAAGGTCGAATTTCAAAAAATCCTTTTTAGTGCACCTCTACGTCTCTTAAAAAAATGTATATCAAATTTTATTTCACTATTTGCAGTGGTTTAGGCCGTAGCTTACTCACGGGAGTATGGTATATGTATAGAAGATAAAGGCTAACTTAACCAAAAAACAACTAACCGGGAGTCTGAGACCCGTTTCAAGTTCGTTTTCCAACCGAATTCCAAGAATTACAAAAACGGGTACCTGAACGAAGAAATCCCGATCGCGTAGCGTGTGCGCCGCCGCCCTGCTAATCAAACTGTCACTTCAAGAATTCCGCGCGAAATCCTTCCCCAGAAAACTTCCTACAACTTTTGATTGCTACCGAGGATCCCTATATACTCGTATACTTACACTGAATATTGCTTAATCACGGACACTAATCTGGGGTTATATAGTGAGGTGACTTCTTACAACTCGCATAACCGGTTTCGTAATATCAATTATATCAATATCTCGAGTCATTATTCCGCTTTGTTTATTAAGCAAAAGGCCCTGGTTGCCCCTTCGAGTTAATAATTAGAACAAAAATTCCGATCGTTCAGATTTTGTTCGCTAAATTGGCCACTTAAACTCGTAAAAGCCGTCCAAAGGAACTTAACGACGGTCAAAGAGCATAACCGCAAATAAGCTCCGATCTGGAGGCGGAAGAAAATTCCGTTTTCCTTAATTCACCCCCACAACGGACTTTTGTGAATGTTTTTTGCACGTTTGTTTACAGTTTGCGAAATAATCCGTTCCTTTTCGAGAGCCGTGTCGTTTTCCTTTCTTTTAGCGGCATTTAGCAGTGCTGTCTTTGATCAAGCTGACTTTTAAGATTTTTTGCTCCGATCTTTAACTTTAATTGTTATTTGTTAACTATTTCTGCTTTCTGATCTTGTGGTTCACCTTTTGTTTGCTGTTCATTTTTTCAACTATAATCCCTCACTTCTCCGAAACGCTGGTAGCATCAGACCTAAAAAAGCGCCGTTGAGGCCAATTTCAAAATAAATTAATTTGATATTTTTGTGTAAAATCGTAATGGATAAACCCTAGTAACTCAACCAAGGTTTGGGTTAATGCTGAAATATATTTGAAGATAATAATAGATTTTCGGACCGGCGAGGCTCTCCTTACGGTTGTTTAAACATAATAAGTACCCCAAGTTAGGATAGACTAAGTATTCGTATTTCATTAGAATTCTTCACAGCCGATTAAGAGGATGTCGTTGCTGAATAAACAAACTTTTCATAGTTTTATGTTTTTTTACAAACATCAAAATGTAAGCCAAATCGACTACTAGACGAACGTAGCAATCGAGTTGTAAGATTTCGACAGGAAAGAGTTAAGGTAACAAAAAGGTTTGAATAAAATAATGAGGCCGTTTGCCCTATACAAACCTTGAACACGATGACTAATTAGAATCCAAACGTAGTAGGAAAGCACGAATGAGGGACGTGCCAAACTAACGTGCTCTTCCTGTAGCCTTTCACATGACACAACTTTTTGGTGCCTGCATTACATATACCTGTACCTGCTTTGCTTCACCGATTATTGTCAGCAACACAATTTTAATTGCAAGCATCGAGTAACTTAGTCGGGTTTGCTTAACAAACACAAGTAGAAGCGAGTAGCTGGATAATATTCAGAGTCAACATCTGACAGTTGCGGAGTTTTAGCGCCAAAGTGGTGGAACGCGGATAGTTTGGGTACAGCAAACACTGCGAGCGACTAATGTGATAGGTTGCCGCGTGGGTAACTTTCTGCGTCTTTTTGCTTACGAATAGCACATAATACAGAAATTTACTGTTTTGCAATAGAACGTGATTTTGCTCTGGACAATTGTAAAGTCAACTTACTGCACAACTTCCGATCAACTTTTGGTGTTATGATCCAATTAAAATCTTCACAACGCGATATATGTAGGATTTATTTATCAACTAAACAACTCCATCTGTCAGACAATTCGCGCATAAAGTTCTGTATAGTAAATAAATTCATCATCATCTTCAGCAGTCAGCTGCTTACTAGACTTGGTCCTATAATATCGCATTCCAACGGGTCTAATCGTATGACTCGCTCCTTCAACCGCAACGTCTGATTTGATGGCCTGTCCCCACTAAGTTTGCCCGTACACGATCACTTTTGTAAAACTGAACACCTATTAACGTTAATCATTTCCCTAACAATATGAAACCAGCCCAATACTACTTGATCTAATCGTTAGATCAAGTAGCAATCAATTACCCATTAAATTCTAATGGGTAATTGATTGCCACAAAATAAGTTTCCCTGCTGATGCAAGGAAACTCGCGCATATGTAGGTGAAGGATTTTGAGCGATTATTCAGATTTATGTTAAATGAAAAATATTGCAAAGGGTCATGAAACTAAAGTAACATAGCATTGATAGAGTGACCTGAATCCAATTCCTATGCGGGAAAAACAGGTCAAATTAGTGGAGCTAAAATGCGTCTCTGAACGGCCGCGAATTCGTTAGCAGTTAGTTAGCGAAATTGGGCTAGACCAGTACCCCGTTTTGCTTAGTAGGGCTTCCGTCAGACTTTCTGGTTACTCTCTAATTTAATTAATATTTTTTCATGTTGTTTAATACTGTGTGCTGCTCACGTTCGTGAAAATCTATTTTAAACTAGTGCACTTTTTGCACGAAGAGGTACTGTATTTTGGTTTAATTCATGTTTTTTTTACAGTTTCCTCAGTTATAATGTCACGCACGCAAGAAGAAAGAATATATTATTAATTTTAAATAATACGACAACTGGTACACAGTATACGACCTAATCGCCATAAAGTGATATGTCGTGGAGGTTTTCCTTTACGATCTTAGATAAAGGCATCGGAAATTCGGATACTTTTATACTTAAACTTAGCAAAATACCGAAAAAAAAGCAAATATGGAATCGGCTTTTTAAGAATTTAATTTTAACATTGTAAGCTCACGTCACGATAATGTAGTCGCAAAACGTCACGATAATGTAGTCTCGCAAATTCGTTTAGGTTATGGCTATTTATAACCTAAACAAAATTGCGACTTTCAGAAAACTATAGTACATGGAAAATAGGCGAATATTTCGGTTCATTTAAATACTTAACAGGTAGTATGTGTTTATCTTTGCCTAATAAGTTAATTTAGAAATCTTACATCTAATCTAGAAAATTGAGTCCACCTCCATGCAACTCAACATCGACGCCGACGTCAAAGCTTAGTTATATAAGCGTCCGAATTTCCGATGCCTGTAGATAACACACCTCTGTGTGTCCAGATCATACAGATATTTTAAAAATAAAAGTAAATAAAATGAAAATGTATTTATTTAGCACGAATTCTTTTTACAGGAAGTGTTGGTGCCTCTTTTTATTAAGGCGAGGCTAGACCAGAATCGGGCACGGAAGCCTAGTTTCCAAATCATTTTTAGAGCACTTATTTGACTTGTAGGTCACTGTAAAACATATATAATAATACTCAGAACTGTATCTAGGGCTTCCTCTCACTTAGAACACGATAGCGAACACTTCGCTCGATAGAAAAGTAGCGCGAAAACACTATAAAATAAAGTATTTTTTTCATTTTGTTCATTACCAGTTACCTTTTCTGACAAAATTAATACCTGACAATCATGATTTCACAGTCATGCAGGGCATCCTCTCATGTTTGGGTTGATAACGTATACTTTTATGTTAGAAATCGAAGATAATCTGCAATAATCTGCATTCCGCCCGACCCTAGTTGTATGTGAAATGCGAGCCAGGTGCTACCGGGCCTTAAGTATAATGACGACACGTTTAGCGCAGTCGGAGTGCCACCGCCTACGAAGCTAGAGGTCCCGGGTTCAAATCCTGGTAAAGGCAAATATTTGTGTGATGAGCACGAGTATTTGTTCCTGAGTCATGGATGTTTTCTATCTATTTAAGTATGTATTTAGCTATATAAGTATGTATATCGTCGTCTAGTACCCATAGTACAGGCATTGTTTAGTTTGGGACTAGCTCGATTTATGTAAGATTGTCCCCGATATTTATTATTATATATTATGATTGACTGATGTGTTAAGATGCACCACTCTTCTTACATTTAGTTGCGACATCCGGAATAATAAAATATAATATATAAAATAAATAAAAAAGAAATGAGTAAGATAAACGGAAATTAAGAAAAATTAAGTAATATGTATAGGGTCTAGATTTATGCGAACAAAAATAAATAGGATTATGTGAAGTTCCCACGTTAAAGGCACCTTACACTTTGTCACTTTTCATAAGTATGTGTTAACAGGTTACTGGTATTTATAAAGATGCAAACAAATTTAGTTTTTGTCGACAAGCGACGTACTTTTAGGTAACTTTGGAATATAAAAGAACGTAGGTGTATCGACTTTGGTGATTTCTAAAATATATCCACAAAAGATACGGGTTTTATTTAAAAGAATAGACTAAGAGTTATCATATGTTTTACTTGTTCTCAGTTCACCCGTTGGTGCAAGTGCCAAATCAGCTGGTCGGTGCGCCGACCAGCACCGACGTCACTCTCCAGTGCCACGTCGAGGCGTCGCCGAAAGCCATCAACTACTGGACAAGAGAGAATGGTAAGAATTTTTACGTTACCTTAGGCCGTAAGTGACATTTTCAACTCGCTGTGCGGGAAGAAAATCCCTCTTCCTTGCCAAAGGAAGTCGTAAAATTGTGTACACACCACAGACGGTAATAAAAAAAACCCAGATCGCATATTATGTCCCTGGCCTGTGAATTAATCTATTCTGTCAAGCATTTATACTGTTAAGATATCCCAACGACACAACAAATCAGAACAAACGGTCGCTTTTTACGTCTATCGATGATAAAGAAATTCGTAGAAGAACCTAAGTCACCGAAATGCCTATCCGAGTTACCAAGTTGGAATTGCTGTCGAGTGGGCATAAACTTGAAGAAACCATGGCCGGTGGACCGTAAAGGATCTTAAAAGGAGTAAGAGAGAAAGAGAGAGGGGGGAGAGAGAGAGAAGCGACAGACATAGCGTGGGTCGGTTCTCTACCAGATGGAGTGATGACCTGATTGTAGTCGTCGGTATTTAATAGAGGCAAAAAGAGCATCAAGCTATGCTCTAAATATTTTAGTACTACGTGTTGACTAGTGTTGGTTGCCCAATTTAGAAATCAAGTTAATATAGCGACATCAGCACGACGACGCTAAGCACTGGGGACATACTAACTCCATCTATAACAATTTATAAGCCACTTATATCAAACTACGTCGTCATCATCGCAACTATATGTTTACGAGTTTCCCGTAACTCATAATAATCCTTATTAATTTAGTCCCAGACACGAAACTCAAGAGCGGAATAAACAACTAATTTCATTATTCATAAAGCACATTGAAAGCGTTAAAGTACTCATTAAACGGGCCGTTATTCACGCTTCTACTATCCTCTTTGACAGGCCGCGGGGGCTAGTGCTTGCTTACAAGTTATGGCATTTTTATGGTTGTATTTAAAGGAAAAAATATGCGCTTATTTCATGTCCGTTTTTCATTTCTACGGGATTTATCGCGACTTTGATTATACGGCGCCGATGTTGGCGCTTATTAAGGGGCCCATTAATGCGCCGACAAGATGACAGCGTTAAATATGGCGGCCGATGGTGTAAGGGACGGCGGAAGTGACCGCCTATCGCCCCTTCATCCGTTTATCGCTGCACTCAGAAACTTGTGACATTTTAAATTAGGTACACTTTGCACGTCTTAAAGTTGTGACGTTTTGAGATTTTGTTTATAGATTGTTTGAGTTCGCTTTTAGGGTTTCGGAATCAAACAATGCATAAGGGTTAAGAAGGACGGAATTATGTTTCCGTCCGCGTGTTTGTTATTTTTATGAACACCTCCTTATTTTAAAGATCGACAAACCAAGACACAAACAAACATGCTTTTGTATTTGTGATATGGATAAGGATTAAAATAAATAAGTTTCTGTCAAAAAAATTTTTGAGACAATTTTTTATTGCCGACTGGACACTTTTTGTATAGGTACTCGCAAACTACACGTCAAAATTATCAAATGAGCCTAAACACGGTGATTTTAGATGCTCCTATGGCTATCATCCGGCTCCATCATCAAATCAGCTTCATGTCATAATAATATTGCACTGCCACCTGATTTACATATCCTTGCAACATTTCAGCTCAATACGAAACCGGGCAGTGGGTCAAACTTGCAAGATTTTATTACAGACACACATACACCGGGACAGGCGAAACTTAATAATATCTTGTAATAAAGTAGCACCATTATACATAAATATATAGCTACGAAACCCTAAGGTCTTTACAGAAATCAGGTATCTAATTAAACGTCCACATGTTAAGCACTACAGACCCATCGATAGAAAGACGTAGTCATTTTTGCGCTGGGAGTGAAAATTGTTTTCCGAAAGGAATAATTCGAATAGGCTAGTAATTACTGCACCTCGTCGAACTGTAATGAAACAATTCCTGTCGACAGCGAAATGATAACGAATGCGAGGGAAAAATAATTAGTGCAGTGAACAAAACACGCACTAAGTAATACAAATAAGCATACTTAATTGACAAAATCAGCAAGGGGAAGGAAACTTCATTATTTCTCATTAAAGTGGCGCCCTGAGGATAAAAGTTGCTTATTTAGTACTCGGGTGACAGATGAACAAAAGCACTCCTCACGAAGTGAAGGACAATAAGGCAAACAAGTTTGAATTATAAGCTGGCAAGTATTTTCTTGAGGTCTATATTAAAACGCATACAGTAAAACTTCCTATTTTGACAACGCATACCGATGTTAGGCATAATTGTACTTTCGCATAATATTAAAATGTATATTTTAAAACGCATATTTTATTACGCATACCAATAATATGCATAACAATGACATAGTATAACATTATTTTTCATAAATATTAAAAAATATAATTTTTATACGCCTAATAGGACGTTGAAATTTTCTTGTCTGTTGGGGTTACAGTTCAAACCTAACCTAACCTACATTTCCGATAGCAGCTCGTTTCTGTAGGGGTCGCAGTTCAAACCTAACCTAACCTTTTTTTTCTGGAAGCAATTCGTTTCTGTAAAGGTCGCAGTTCTAACCTAACCTACATTTCCGATAGCAGTTCGTTTCTTTAGAGATCGCAGTTCAAACCTAACCTAACCTATTTTTCTGGAAGCAATTCGTTTCTGAAAAGGTCGCAGTTCTAACCTAACCTATCCTACTTTTCTGGTAGCCGTTCGATTCGGCCAGCATTTACTACCTAATAGTAAAAAAGACCCAAAAGGTTGGGATTCTGTGAACGACACGGATATAAACTTGAAATTATTTTTCAAAAACGCTCATTTTATACCAAACGCATAACTTTATGCGTTCGGTATACCTAGCAATACATTTAAGCGGTATGCTCAATCATCGTATGCCTAGACTGTTATGCGTTTTCATAATAGGAGTTTTAAATTATGCCTAATAAGGGACACCCAATTTCTTGTTTAAGACTTAGACTTCACTACACCGAACTTCAGATTTTTTACATAAAATCTAATAACACATGACTGTATAGGGTTTTGGACAGAGTGGGTATTTATTTGAGTATCTTTTGCGACTTAGGTACTGCGTTAGCAACAGGAACAATAATTTTAAGAACATCACTGGAAGTGTCATGATTAAAGAGCAATTAATCAACATTACATATATAGCCAGCTATCAAATTCAATGAAATATAATTTCTATGGCATAATTATATATCTTTCATACTTTTATTTCAGATTTAACGATCTATTTGTATATTAATATTACATTATGTTGTTATAATGCCTTTGATGGCGTAAATAATATAAAAATACTCCTCTCTAGCCACCACATTTTATGCATTTTAAATAACAAAACTGTGAATATGATCACGTGCCATACAAGATCACTCGGTTTCCTTACCCCAATTAGTGGCCCAACATTGCAGTTATCTTAAATGAGAGCCCGAAGCAAACTGATGTGCGACTGCATATTAATAACATTAAGATTAATACAGGAACTGACATATCCGCGCAACCAATATTTCGCGATGCAAAATGCGTTTGCAGCAAGCAACTAGCCAGCGCAGGAGACCCCCGACCAAGTGGCCACTAAAGTCGAGTTAGCAATGGATTTACGGCGCTTGTTGCCCGCCGCACGCCGCGACATGTGTGAACGCACCGCGCGGTCACAACTGCCCGCCGACCGACCAAATCCCGATCCCAACCAAACGACCATAAGTTAAGAAAATGGCAAAAATGTAAATGTCACTTAGATCAGTATTTTCCCAAATAGCAACCTAAACGCTGTTATTGCAGAACCAACTCAAATGAAAGCGAAGCATAACTCTCATTGTTAGCGCCACTATAAACTAATAACATCTGGAAATCAATACACAAAGTGACATATCCGCGCATCCAATATTCCGCGGTGCAAAATGCGTTTGCAGCAAGCAACTAGCCAGCGCAGGAGACCCCCGGCCAAGTGGCCACTAAAGTCGAGTTAGCAATGGATTTACGGCGCTTGTTGCCCGCCGCACGCCGCGACATGTGTGAACGGACCGCGCGGTCACAGCTGCCCGCCGACCGACCAAATCCCGACAAAACGAACAAAACTTTTTCGCAATGCGGTCTTTAAGCACATTTTTTAGCCGGCTAATCATGGAGTTTATGCACACTGCCGAGCAGAGCCGGTGCAAAGGCTATTGGGCTATTAAAAATAACTATGTAGTTAAGTAGTTACAAGGGGATATTTTTATAAAGTAAACGCTGCATGAAATAAAAAGTATAAGTTCCGAGCCCCCAAGGGAAGTTTTAGTAGGCTCATACTAATTTCAAAGTAAATAAAAGTGCGAGCCGGACTCGCCCATCGAGGGTTTCGTACAAATACTTGAAATAAGAACTATATTTTTTGTCATTTAATTACAAATGTTTTCAGATTTTTTCCTATATACATGTAGTATAAGACGGTATAACTTGCCAAATTTCATAGTTCTAGGTCGACGGAAAGTACCCTATAAATTTTGGTTTCCTTGAGAGTGTCGAAATATATGGTTTTTGCGGCATAAACAGCCATATCTTTTTTACGTTAACTTCGAAGTTTGATTTTGTCACAACTTCAAAGGACCGTAGACTTGAGTATATGGTTTTATTTTCAATTCGATACCTTCACGCGTTCCCGAGATAAAGTCTTGACAGACATACAGACGCACAACTAAAGTAGTCTTATAAGGGTTCCTTTTTTCGTTTTAAGGTACGTAACCCTAAAAAAGTTAAAGTTTATATCAAAGTTAACGAGTCGTTTTGAATCTTTTAATAACACGTATAATTAGGTCAGTTTCTGTGATTAAGTATTACTAGAAACCAGTTACGGCATCGAAACGCCGCCGCTAGAAAATGTCGATTCTAACTGTGGAACAAAAATAATCCACTTTATCGATTATCAAGTATTTATAATTCTTGAAAACGTTTCCGTTCCATAGTTATCATAAATACTTAGTTTAGTTTACCTTTAATCGTTGAGCGAGACGAACATTGGAGCGAAAACATCATTCAACCCCCTGATGAGACTATCTATGAGACATGATATTCTGTCCAACAATGTACAACAATTTACCAGTTGAAATACGACAGCTTGCCCTAAAACCATTCACAACTGCATTACACAAATGGCTTGTAAACAAATGTTTTTACTCAATTCAAGAATTCATTAATGTATATTAGAATTAATTATTAGAAATGATAATAAGAATAATTTTCAATTAATATGTACTATTATTTAATAGCAAGAGTAATTAAAATTAAATGTATGTTATTAAATTATTATTAGTTATAAGTATACAAAGTTTTGCATGTCCAAATGTTGGCGAGATGTGCTGATACCAAAAAAAAATTATCCCACCTAAATTGTAAACCACGTCTCATGCAAATAAATTTCATTTCATTTTCATTTCATTTTGTCAACAAACCGACAGAATGGATACAGATAGCGGATCACCAAGTGTGAAAAAATTATAGACAACCTAAATTTGAGAAACTTGATGCATCCCTTACTTTGTAAGACAATTGATACCACTAGTCTCTAGTTAGGCAAGTATAACTATGTCACGTAATCAATAGAATCAAAATAATATCAAATAAAAAAATAGGAACTCTCCATTTATAAAGTTAAATAAAAACAAAATCCAATGAACGCTATAATAATTATTCAGCATGATCGAATATAAAATGTGGCATCAGAAGCGGTGGCGGCAACGTTTGCACAATAATTGGCTATTTCATAACCAACCAGATACAGACCGTAGGCAGATTTAGATGCAGTTATGGACGCAACCGAGCCGGCATTACAAAGCCGTACCTAGCTACAGCTAGCGACACCGCGCAAAAAGCGGACCAAATTCTATTACCGCGCGATATGCAACAAAGACCACTGGCCCGCCCGCTTCAAATTGCTTTAGGCTACGCTGACAATATTTATTCGCGGGCCAAAACATTCGTATGAATCAAAATTGATGATAACAATGAGTTTATTCTGTTTACTTCCTTCTTTTATCACCGCACCCTATGTTATAACAAAAGACATAAACAATACCTTTTCCACATAACGTTGGGTTACGCTTTTTGCAGAATAATCGAGGTTTTTGCCCTCATGAAAGGCAACATTTTTGTGCTAATTATGACTCAATAGAGCAATGGATTTTTGCATAGAGTAAAACCAACTAGTCCAGTAAAACTACTTGTAAGTACTTAGTAATACTGTTCGGGCTATGGAAACGCTAGCATTATTTCGGGGACGTTCACTGTTGTCTTCCCAAAGAAGTTTCACAGTCATATT
Organism: Eudemis profundana; assembly: GCA_947034925.1. Lineage (NCBI taxonomy): Eukaryota > Metazoa > Arthropoda > Insecta > Lepidoptera > Tortricidae > Eudemis > Eudemis profundana. The sequence goes on from OX344798.1 coordinate 11,997,972, forward strand.
TTCTTTTCTATTATGTATTCTTTTGTATTATAAAGTTTTGGCTACTCCAAATAAATTATTATACGCAGTGACCGGTGGCCCATTAATAACCATAGTCGCCGAAGATGTCTGGATCACAAGCAAGACGAGGCCGAACCGTGTTTGTGAATTGACCACAAATCTGTGGCCAAACGTTGCAACTGACACCTCTGTCCGCCCGGCGCCGGTGCCGCCCTCTTTTGTTTATTGCCTGACAACTTTATTAATTGAAACGATCGTTAATAATAATTATCAATGATATTGGGATTTTTATCTTCATTTACATTTAACACAACGTTAGTGTTCTTTCACTTGTACAAATGGCGAGTTTATCGCGTGATAAACAAATCATACTTAAAACAGCTTCACGTTCCAACAAATCTTACACAGTTATCGATTTTTGTTACATATTTATCGCGCGATACACGTAACTACTAATTTTAAATATTTTGAAGAACTGCAAATGAAAGTTCACGTTTCTATATTTCACTATTTCAAGAAACTGTAATTTAGTGCTACACAGAGGTCCACGAAGGAGTTTATACGGCTTTTCCTTATCGTAACACTAATAATATAACGGATTCAAATTTAATATCCCCGAAGTTAAATATCACTAAAACTAGTTTCGGCTCAAATGGGGAGAACCGATTTAGCAATAATTTCCGACGCGGATTACAAGTTCGCTCGACTGCAACAGTTGCCTGCATCGGGTTTTCATAAAGTGCCTAAGTTAGAAAGCAATAAAAGACACGTAGATTGAATGAGATATGTGTGTCATATCAAAATCGTTTAAGTCTTCCAAGTTGAGTATATCAATTTGAAGTTTATTTCTTTTTGAAAACGTTTGGTTTTATCCTCATTCTCATTTCGTCCACTATTAATTTCTGATTTTTCATTTCGTCCATATCTCCAAAATTGTATTTACTGCTCTATACAAAAGCGCCTTGATTTTTTTAATTCCCGATCTCCGTATAAAATCTCTAGAGATAGTTCCAGTATGTCTAGCATAACTGGCCGCGACTTCGTTTCTCGCGCGACTGACCATCACCTGTCACTGTCACACTATATTGAGTGGAAAAAGATGGGTAGCATTTGTCGCTCAACAAATAGTCGCGTGTCACAGTTGTGCTAGAGGTACAGGTTGGAAATGTGGACGAATCGGAAATACGAACGAAGTGAGAAAGTACACGGACTGGGATGTAGACGAACCGTAGTAGTACTACTGTAGATCCATCATTACACACACGAATGGGATAGGTTGAACCACTTCAGCAGCCTCGCTGGTCTGTGCTCATAGTGCTCAACATAAGCGTCTCCTCCCACACTGAAAGATCTGAAAAATAACTCAACCGAGCTGCTAGTTCAAGTCAGGGTCAAAAACACAGCCTGCTGCATCTTTGGCCTACTGGACTGTATCAAACTCAAACTCATCTATTTCTGCAAGTAGGCCTCAAGGGCTCTTTTACATGTCTGATTCTTTTCTTTTGGTATCGTATCGTTAGTTTTATCAGCTATACTATCAGTAAGCTTATGATGCTACGCTTTGTCACGCGATAAATAAATGATAAAGCATCCGTCACTCTCACACACTATTTGTTAGAACGTGACAAATGCTTTATCATTTATTTATCGCACGACAAAGCGTAGCATCCTAAGCCTACAGGTTACTATACTATATTCACTCGTTAGTTTTGAGCAAAAAAGTCGTGTACACATTGATGCATTGTGTCTTGCCGTAGGTGTGTGACTAAATAACTCGCATGGTTATGAAAAGAGTATGGTGATTTTATACACACCGACTGTTCCTTACTTTGATTTCTAAGTAAAACGTATGCCAAAAGGAGATGAAAAACAGCCTACCAATTTAAGTATATAGATAGGTTATCTATAAGCATTGTTTCGTACGGAACCCGGGTGTCCCGGACGAAATTTAACCCCGTTACGGAGTGCAAACGAGACCACAATGAAAACCGGTACTTACCTATTCGAGCGCTGAGGCGGGCCTTTTCGGTCAAGTAGATCACAGTCAGGTCAGTCACTGTCAGAGTCTCGTCAATTTCAGCTATACGCTGATGATGCGCACTGGCCCCGGGTCGCCACGCGGCGTATCACAGCACCGGTCCAAACGCCAAAAATATGTGTGGATTCACTCGCGAATACAATTCTCACACTTCCAAACACAAAATTGTTCGTGTTCACCAAATTCACAAACCAAAACCACTAATTCGGCCCACAAAAGTAATCCGATCGCATGAGTACGTTACTTTGCCAAAATTCCGAAACGTTGTGTCGACATGACAGCCCAAACGTCATGAAGCCCGCCTTTTTTAGCTGTCAAGTTTGACATCGACATAGGGCGCGTTCCAATTCAATGTCGGAACGTAACAAACACCCGCCTCGGACAGGCCTCTAAGCCGGTCCGCTATACTAGGGGAAGTCGCGACAGCGTTGCTACCGCTCGCTTGAGAACCGAGTCCCCCACCATGACCTCGGCAAACCGGGGCGTCTGGTCTTTACCAGGAAACAAGTTAACAATGCGCCCCCGGCGCCAACGCAGTGGCGGTAGGTTAGCCTCCTTAACTAGCACTAAGTCACCAACCTTGGCGGGACTGGTTTTGTCAGTCCACTTGAGGCGCTGCTGCAGGACATGCAAATATTCCAATGACCATCTGGCCCAAAAGTTCTGAGACATTTGTTGCAGCATTTGGTAGCGCGACAAGCGAGAGCTCTTTACTTCCCTGAGGGGGTGCTCTGGCAACGCTGCAAGTGGCTGACCAATAAGGAAATGGCCTGGAGTCAACGCCTCCAAGTCATTTGGGTCGGAGCTGAGCGGACACAACGGACGGGAATTGAGCACCGCCTCAATTCTACAAAACAACGTCGCTAGCTCCTCAAAGGTCAAAATAGTTTGACCAACAACCTTGTACATATGTGCCTTGGCTTGTTTTACACAGGCCTCCCAGATTCCACCCCAGTGGGGGCAGCCTGGCGGATCAAACGTCCAGGTGATACCCCGACGGGAGAGGTCTGTTTCAATTTCAATCTTATTATCTAACAAAAATTTTACAACATCTTGTAAATATCGGTCGGCGCCCTTGTAGTTGGTGCCACAATCTGACCGGATCAGAGACGGAAGTCCCCTACGTGAGACAAACCTATCCAAAGCAGCAATAAAGGCCTCCGTCGAAAGATCACTAACAAGCTCAAGATGCGCGGCCTTGGTGGACAGACATACGAAAACGCACAGATACGCCTTTACCGTCTTCGCGTTGCGGAGTTGCGAAGTTTTCACCAAGAAGGGTCCGGCGAAGTCCGTTCCAACCCTGGAGTAGGGTCTAGCCTCAGTGACCCGGTCCGGTGGTAGGTCACCCATCTGAGGCTGCATCGTGGCTGCCTTGAGTCTGAAACAAGGCAAGCACCGAAACACGATGCCCCGCACAAGTCTCCGGCTGTTCAAGATCCAAAACTCCCGCTGTAGAATGCCCAGAAGCGCATTGCAGCTGGCATGGGAGTTCTTAAGGTGACGATCGGTCACCAACAAGTCCACCAAGTGCCCCTTCTTGGGCAACAATATGGTGTGGCGCGCCGAATACGACAAATTCGCATTACGAAGCCGTCCTCCAACCCGGAGTACTCCTGACTCGTCCACAAACGGGTTGAGGCGAGCTATCGCCTTCTGCAATTTGGGTCGCCCCTTCCGTAAGGTCTTCAACACATCCCCAAAGTGTTCCTTCTGTACAACCCGAATCCAATGAAGTAGGGAGGTACTCCGCTCTTCACTAGTGAGAACACTACCGCGTGACCGGTTGTCAGGGTGGCGACAGTTGTGTAAGAATCGCTTGACCCAAGCTGTCACTCCAACAAGCTTGTCGAGGGAGCTATACCGTTCTAGCAACCAAGCGGTGTCTGGCGCTGGAGCTGTCTCGACAAGGTGGACCTTCAAACCAGAGGATGGGGTCCCAAGCACACAACTGGCAGGCCAGTGTGTCTCCCTTTCCAATAACCAATTTGGTTTCCACCACAGTGAGTGGGCAACAAGCTCAGGTGCTGAACAGCCCCTGGATGCCACGTCAGCTGGGTTCATTTCACCAGGCACGTGTCTCCAAACCAATGCAGTCTCCGAGTTCTGGATCTGCGAGACACGGTTGGCCACAAATACCTCCAGGCTATGGACTGACGACTTCAGCCAGCACAAGACAATCTGACTGTCCGTCCATGCGTAGGCACCCTCCGCAAGGTCCACGGTGTCCTTCAGGGTGGAGGCCACATGGTTCATCAGGCGCACAAGAAGAGCGGCACCCGCCAATTCCAACTTCGGAATTGTCCAACGCGTCCGAAGGGGGGCCACCTTGCTCTTCGCCATGACCAAGCGTACGTCGACCGCTCCGGCGGAGCTGACCGTTCTCAAGTAGACGGCAGCTGCAAATCCTCGCTCGGAGGCGTCGCAAAACCCCTGAAGGGTAGCCTTGCATTTGCCTGCAGGCAACAGCTTACGCGGCAGTTCGACCTGATTGATCTCCGTGAGCGTGGAGAAGTAGGTCTCCCAATCGTTCAGCAAGTCCCCGGAGAGCGGATCATCCCAGCCCAGTGGGACTATCCACAGGCGCTGCATAAACGCCTTGGCCGTGAAGATGACCGGTGCGATCCATCCGTTTGGATCGTACGTTCTGGCCACCGTAGACAGAACAAGCCGCTTTGTCCAGACCTTCGGGGAATCCAGTTCCACCCGATAGGTAAACACATCTTGGACCGGTCGATACTGCACGCCCAGGACCGATAACATGTGTGGGTTCTCGGCGTTTTCGAAGAGGTGCGGGTCTTGCTGGTGCTCCTCAGGGAGCCCGGCCAACAGTGCCGGTGAGTTGGACAACCATTTCCGCAACTCGTAGCCACCAGTCCGCAAGAGTTCAACCAACTCGTTCCGTAGAACCAAAGCTTCTTCGACGCTATTTGCCCCGGTGCACACGTCATCAACAAACAGGTCCCGTTCCAAAATGGCGGACGCTCGAGGGAACCTCAGTCGCTCTCGGGCCGCCAATTCAATCAAAGTACGAATTGAGATGTACGGGCTGCTCTTCAGGCCGTATGTGTTCGTATTCAGCTCGTACACCAACATCGGTTCATCAGGGCTCTCGCGCCACAATATCAGCTGATACCGACGGTCTTCAGGATGGATCACAGTCTGCCGGAACATCATCCGGATGTCAGCGACAAACACCACCTGGTGCTTCCTAAAATTTGTTAGGATGTCCGTTATGTCCTTGTGCAGCTTCGGACCTGCATGCAAGCACTGGTTCAAGGACACGCCCGTCGAAGTGGCCGCGGAGCCATCGAAGACCACCCGAATCTTGGAATCCGGGGACTTCAGGACGGCGTGGTGAGGCAGGAAGTAGTGCTCAACCGTACGCCAGTCCAGGTTAGACACCGACATATGCCCTAACCCCTCGTACTCCCTCATGAAGTCCACATACTTCTGCCGGAAGAGCGGGTCTCTTCTCATGCGGCGCTCCATCGAGACCAGCCGCTTCTCAGCCAATGCGCGAGAAGCACCCAAGGGTGGTCGATGGGTAAGCAAAGGAAGTCGAGTTATGAACCGACCAGAGCGGAGGCGGCCAGTGTTATTCTGGTAAAACAACTCGCACTCCTGTTGCTCCGGACTCATCCGCGGCGCGGTAGGCGGTTCTTCAATCTCCCAGAACCGTTGCACGGCTTCTGAGAGCGCAGTTCCAACCAAGCAGCTCTCCTCAGCAGGAGGTGGAGGAACTGCCAACACCTGACCCATCACAGCATGTCCAAACTTGGTGTCCAAGGCCACTAGGCCACCAGGCTGTAAGGTCCGTTTGCTGGTGAGCAAGACCCTCCCTAGGACGTCCGCACCCAGCAGCACGTCAATCTGGCTAGGGGTGTCGAAGCCAGCATCAGCCAAATCCAAACCAGCTGTCAAGTCCCGCACCTCCGGCGGCAGCCGCACTTGGGGGAGTCGCCCGACCACTTCATCAAGCACCAATGCGGGAGCTGTAATCCTCGCATGGGAAGTGGGACTCTGCCCAAACGTGAAAGTAACCTGTCCGGCCAGGTTTGACACTTCTACATTACCTACACCACGCACAGTGTCCGGGTGGGGTGTCATATCCAAGCCCAACCGTTGCACCAACCGACTGGATACCAAGCAGCCTTGTGCGCCCGTGTCCAGGAGAGCACGTGCACAGACTGATCCTTCGCCAGGACCCCACACACAAATCAAGGCCGTGGGCAACAACACGGTCTTGTGGGTGTTGGCGGTGGTGGGTGCATGGGCGGCGTACCCCTATTCGGAGCGCCGGGTGGCCTCCGGGTCCGGTTGGTAGGGGCGCTCAAACTGAGCGAGTGGGTTCCACGCCGCTTCGTACGCCCGCCGCCCCGTGCGCGCTGTCTGCGGCACCCGGTATGCCTGGGGGCGGCCGAACACCGGCAGCCTCGCCTCTAGGCGGGGCCGCTCCGCAAGCGGTGGCGACATTCGCGGCGCCGACCGCGGCGGCGACGATCGCGGCGGCGACAATCGCGGCGGCGACAATCGCGGCGGCGACGATCGCGGCGCCTGACGAGGTGGAGGTGAGCGCGGGCACCCGCCCGTAGGGCCCTCCCTAGGGCGCTCGGGCGTGTGCGCAACCGCCGCGTAACTCTGGTGGGGGGGGAAAGTGCCACCACGACGGCCCTTCTCCTCCGCGTCCGAGCACCCCTGGCCAGTCTGGGACTGACTCCGAACAGGGGGCGCGGAGGAGCCCTGCGCCGGCTGCGAGCTCCCCTGCCGGTCCATGCACAGGATGGTGTGGTGCTTCTCCCCGCACCAGCTGCATGCTTGGGGGTGAGGGCATTCCCTCACAAGGTGCTTCCCCAAACAAATAAAGCACCACCGTCGCTTCTTTGCGATACCCCGTCGCCCCAGTATCCTCTGGTCCAGAAACCGTGGGCATACAGTCACCTGGTGGCCCGGGTTGTGGCAAAATATGCAACAGTCAGGCTCCGCCACCGCCAAGTTGTACTGCCGAGGACCGGGTGGCCGCTGTGCCGACTTACCCCCTTGTCCCCTCGGAGAATCCATTCTCATCTGAGGTCGGGGCACCCCAGATGGTCTCGGAGGAGAGTGCAGGTCCGACGTGTCTGCCCGTCGACACTCGGTCTCTAAAAACTCCACAAGGTCTGTGAAGGCCGGGAGGTGCTGAGCGCTATCTCCGCCGTACCGGTGTTCGAACCGGGCCCGGACATCGTCCGGCAACCGGTGCAGCAGGAAGCTCAGCAGCATGTAGGACCACTTGTCCACGGGGAGGCCCAACTTCTCCAGTCCCTTCGTTGCGCTGAGGACCGGGTTCAACATCTGGGTTCGGATGCCGGAGACCTGTGCTATGCGGGGAATCGACCAGATTTTGGCCATGTATGAATCCGCTAGCCGTCGCACATTTTGATACCTAGCCCTTAATAATGTGCGCGCGGTCTCATAATTGTCGTCGGTGACCGACAAGTGCGCGACCAGGTCGCGCGGTTCACCCACGAGCGCCGCCATCAATTGGGCCAGCTTCAAGGACGCAGGCAGGTCAGTCCGGGCATGTACCAGGCTGTCAAACAAGTCCATGAAGCTGGTCCACTGGTCCAGTTCCCCCCGGAATACGGGAATGTGGATGGCAGGTAAGCGCGCTGCCAGTGCCGGATTGGGACCCCCCACGGGTTTACCCTCAATGGGTACGGCAGCTGTCCGAGCTCTAAGCAGCTCCGTAGCCCGCTGGGTAATCCTATCCGCTAGATCCAGGCACTGGTCATAATCAGCCTCCGCCGGCTTACCTTCCTCCTCGCCGACCTCTTCCAGGTATTTTCCCAGACGGGACTCCACCTCCTGTACACGCATCGGCACCTGCTCGTACCGAGACAGCAACGCGTCTTCCCGGTCCGGTCTGTCCACCAAAGCCGCCGCCGAGGCAAACCAACGGAGTGCCGCCTGTATTGCCGCCTTGTGTCCGGCCATCTCACTCGATATTTAATCTATAAATATATAATTAATCTCTATAAGCTTCCAAAAAACTTGATTACAAGTTTGAAACAGTTTCACAATATACTATTATGTACTTTACAATGAGTTCCAATTAGTTTCACTTTTTACCCGAGAGATATATTTCCAATTCTCCAATATTTGTAGAATACACACAACTAGACAATATGATTAGCCTGTAGGCAACAAATAATCATTCCAATATGTTATATTGGTACAAAATGTTATAGTCTGTTTGCTAGAATGCACTTAATTTAACTAATACTCTCCACACAAATTGTTGGGTCTCGGGGCTAATCAATTTATTAGAAAATCACTTAACTAACAGGAATTTCGGTACAATTTCCATCCAAATCACTTGTGTATGCTAGGGAACCACTTTCAGACAATCAATAATCAATACAATTGATCGAAATTGTAACTTTTCTTCCGTAATTCTAACCTCAAAAACGTACACGTGTTACAGCCAATGTACCAAAAAATTACCAAAAAAATGCGATTTCTTTGCCGTGAATCGCAAAATCAACCATATGCCTCTGCTACCAATTTGTTTCGTACGGAACCCGGGTGTCCCGGACGAAATTTAACCCCGTTACGGAGTGCAAACGAGACCACAATGAAAACCGGTACTTACCTATTCGAGCGCTGAGGCGGGCCTTTTCGGTCAAGTAGATCACAGTCAGGTCAGTCACTGTCAGAGTCTCGTCAATTTCAGCTATACGCTGATGATGCGCACTGGCCCCGGGTCGCCACGCGGCGTATCACAGCACCGGTCCAAACGCCAAAAATATGTGTGGATTCACTCGCGAATACAATTCTCACACTTCCAAACACAAAATTGTTCGTGTTCACCAAATTCACAAACCAAAACCACTAATTCGGCCCACAAAAGTAATCCGATCGCATGAGTACGTTACTTTGCCAAAATTCCGAAACGTTGTGTCGACATGACAGCCCAAACGTCATGAAGCCCGCCTTTTTTAGCTGTCAAGTTTGACATCGACATAGGGCGCGTTCCAATTCAATGTCGGAACGTAACAAGCATAGTTTCGACAACAGGTCATTGGAAGGCAGAGGTATGGTCAGCACAATTATAAATACCTATAGCATAATACCGTAGCATTACTATATCCTATTATTATCTCAATAATATATAATTAAGCCACCCCACCACCAGCTACGCCACGCCATTCTGTTTTAATATAGTAGCACATAAACAGGGATATATGTCGCATGCTGGAAAATAATATGAAATTATAATTTTATCTTCAACTATTTTACATAATAATTTGCCTCTGTACGTCATATAACTTAATTTTAAATGCTTGCTGCTACATTTGCATTCCCGTAATTAACTCTGTTAAAAAAAAACATATTTTAAAACTCTTGTTTCCCTATAAATGAAGCAAAAAACCTAAACATAACTATCCCAATCAGACTTGCAACATAAAATGCCGGCAGACATTACTAACCAACAGAGGCCGCTCTTCTGAAGCTATAAATTGTGGCGAGTACAAATTAAATTAGGTAATACAGGACTGACAAGCGACGGGGCGGCCGCACGGACATGGAATGGGTGTGTCCCTGTGTCCGGCCGCAGCCTCCGATAATTTTTTGTTGTCATTTTAAAACGAATGTACTTTTGAGGCTGTTAATGGCCTATTTTAAGATTTAAATGCGTTGGGTGGTCGGTTTGTAAATATAAAATTTATTAGAACTTGAAAAACTTTTTTTATATTTATGTATTTTGAAGCTTAGATCATACCACATACGCTAGTTCAAGTTGCTTTAATCGTACAATACAATAATTGTACATTTAATCGCGTAATAAATCTATATTTGCAGCGAAACACATTTAACTTAGGACTCTTCAAGAAAAGACGGAGTAAGGTCATAATAGTACATTACATAACTAGGGTGGTAATACAAAGAAAGGCCGAGATCGCAGATGTTTGCGGCCCGAGCTGCAAGCGAGGGACGTAAATATGCGATAGAGAGCTTTCTTTATTACCACCCGTGTTATGTACATCATTTTATGTCTACACTTGGCCAGAAAGCGGCTTTTTCCGTACGCGCAGCGTGCGGAAAAAATCACTTTATGACCAGGTGTGGCATAAAAAATAGATTTATTTATTTAGATAACATTGTACGAAAGTTAAAACCGTTCATTATTATTACAAAACGCGTAAAAACTTGATATATTTATTCCACTTCCTTTCATGACTCTGGATGGACGTCACGGCACATCCGAAAGTCGAGGTTAATATATCATGTTTTTACACGGCTATGTCTCGTCTTGTTATAATAATGAATGGAAATCTTTAAAGTTTAAATCATTATTATGATTCAAGTTTTCATTGCTTAGGTTGATCTGTGGTATTAAAACAATACAATTGAATGTACAAAGTTACACAATCAACTTTTATACGCATGAAAAGAGGTCGTTACTATCGTTACCCGGATTTGAATTCAAAAACCACTAAAGTAATACACGGAGCAAAAACTGGCCTGTGGATAATTAAACTGAGAATATTGCCGCAAAAAATATATCAAAAATTTCAATTAATATCTTTGTTACGCAAAGAGCTATGTTTGGAATAAAAAATAAAACTCCACCACAAAATAAAGCGGAGCAAGGAGAATGCAAGCAATTTTTAATATAGAACGAGTAGAAAGCTACGTGACCCTCGGTCGTGGTAATAATGTAGCTAACGACGAAAATTCAACCGAATCGCTCAAGCCCAACTTACCCTTTAGACGTTTATACATTTTCTTGAAAAAAAAACAGGCAAATATTGACTAATGGCTTACTTTAAATTGGTATGTTTTTGTGTGCATAATTTAAATGATTCTATGCCTGCCATCCGGCCCCATTATCAGACCAGCTCCATGTTATAAGAATATTGCACTGTTATCTGATTTACATTACTTTGCAAAATTTTAGCTCAAACTTATTTATTTCTGCATTATTTACTTGACTTCACTTTATCATTTGAGTTCGGATGGTCGGGTTGAGCACGTCTCCTCCGCCGGACTAGACTTGCTGTCTAGTGTTTGTCCGCACCTTTTGGTTTGATATGCAATAAAGTGTGATATGTGACTATATAACCTACGTTATCTTACTGCTCGAGCATATCCACACCATTCCCAACAAATACGTTTAGGATGAAGCGAATAGGCCGTCTGCCTTCAACCCAGTTCCGACATATTAATATATGTTATTTTTTACATTAAAGATTTATCCAAAAAAGTTATTTCGTTTACTGTGTAGTGTTCAAAATAAGTACCTAGTAAGACGTAAAAAAATATTTTTGTAATTTTTGTCTGTCTATTTTTTCTGTTTGTACAGGGTTGTAACAAATAAGATACTTTTTACCCAACTAAGCCTAAGAAAAAAGGAGGCATTTAACTTATTTCACCTCTACAAACGAAGTTGGCGACAGGACCTCTAGTGGACCTTCAATAAAATCAATCGTTTGTAATTCTTTACATTTGTGCGTGGTTCAGGAACTACACCTAATTTAAAACGTTCCGAAACTATATTTTAAAAATCCTAATTACGGGCCAACTTTCGTGGCATTTTTTTTCTTTGAACTTGGTTGAATATAGGTATCGATTATAGATAGTACGTACTGGCTTTCCGACTAATTTATATTCGGACGCTTCCGACCATTGTCCGCCCGTATCGAATTGAAATATGTTGTTTCGCATAAACGAATAATACACGTATTCCCCGGGTGTGGACATTTGCACAGGACACGTTTGTTAAGTTTTTACTTAAATAATTCAAATAACAGTTCTATATATTTTCCTAAGAAACTTAATCGATAATCTGTGTGATATATCGGTTTTTATTGCATAAAAGTCCACCATATCTAATTCTTATAATTCAGCACTTGACTGTTGTTAATTTCTTCACGCTGACCTAAAACAAACTAAACTTCGCTTATTATGTGATTTCCCTGATTTTTTAATGACCGAAAACTAAAAATAAGGCGAGGACTTGACCACCTGTAGTAAACAATGACGTCAGAACACTTTTTCGTTAACTTTATACTATTTAACAATTTTGACACTTATTAAAAAGTAACTGATTTGGTATTTCAAGAAAGTATTTTGTTACATAAAAAACTAGGTCCATGAATGATAAGCAAAATACATTTGTTACTATTTCATTTTAAACTACACTGCCTAATCAACAAAACTCTAGTTACTCACCTAGGAAAATGGCTGCTAAGTATCAGTGGCGTGGCATGAAAATTATACTTAGGCAAGTCCGTGCAGATTTGGCGTACATTTATTTTCCTTAAGAGCTGTAGAATAAGGTGTTAAAATGCCTGATATGCCGGTAGGATCGAGTTCTTTAGACGCCACGCTACAACTAAGTATATAAAGTACACACTAACGTAAGATATTCAAATCCCAATTAGGAAAATTATCTTGAAAATTGAAGGTATAATCTTGCACCTTACACCACACTCTAAAATGTTGTTAGAACGCTTGTATATCGACAGTGGAAATTTCAAATGTCGTAAGGGACAAAGGTTTACTTTTCAGGTGAGCCAAAAAACCAAATTAATAAAAAAAAATCGTAACTCGTTACCGAGTTATTCTGAACCGATTAACATGATTCTCAAATTTATACTTTTCAAATAAATTCATCTACACCGCACTGATGATTGGAAATCTATAAGCTCAATAGTTTAGGAAACGGTGTTGCTTACGCAGTAAATTTAAGAAAAACATTTCCGTTACGGCTCTGAAAAAAACTTATATTATGTTTGAGGGCTTTTCCCGTACGGAATTAAAAATTATAAATTTGCCGTAACTACCAAAATGGTATTGTACATTGCGAATTGCTGTGTAGTAAAGTCAATTAAAAATATTATCATATTGTCATAAGTAGCAAAAGGTTATTTGTACATTGCGAATTCCTGTTGTAAATCATAGTTATGGTTTCCAGGTTAATGAAGTAACTATAAAATATATAAAAATATAAATTGGTATACTAAATTTACCCATACAAAATAGTATCCGTATGGACCGCTATGTTGTACGGATCAACTTTCAATTTCAGAAAGTTACAACAAAATTTAATCTTCTCCTAACTTTTTTATTTGAAAGGTATCAACATTTCAATAGAACAGATCGATAGAAAAAAAATACTGATTTCAATGGTATATTAAGTGTACTTACGACGAAATGTCCCTTACGACGACATTTGAAATTTCCACTATCGATATGAATTACACAACATAAATTCACCGTGTTTGACTGTTTGGGCTCATTTGAATAGTTTCGACGAGCAGTTTGCAATTATACAACAAAATACAGTCGGCAAGAAAAGCAACTTAGTCTCAAAACAAAATGTTGACAGAAACTTATTCAAACCTATTTATTAATGAACGATTTTTTTCCTAAACTTGAAATTTCCTCAATTTGTACGCGTGAGGAAATCGGTGAAGTGCGGGTGTCCTCGCATGCCGAGGCCTACGATCTGGCGCTTCGGGAATTCCACCCAACAAAAAGGTCCATGCCGCCCTTGGTTTCACCATATCGATTGCCGCGTGGAAATTTCCTTTCTGCTAATTTAAAACAATTCTATTTCGATACAAACAACATGATATATTATGTGTTATTTATTATGTTTGATAATACTCGAACTATAATTAAAGAAGATAATAAAAAGATTATTTTTTGTTTTCAAAATATTTAACCCAGTAAAAAAATGTGTAATGATAATGAAAATTTAAAGATTCTTTAATTAACTATGTGGTAGAGTATGTTAATACAAAGGTTTTAAAAACTTATCCTTACAAGCTATTCCTACGTACGTAATATTGCGAAATGATGCTGCTTTCAAGTTTGCTTTAACATATGCTAAAAGCCCGCCTCAAGAGCACACACAATCTTCACAGCCTGCATCTAAATCAGATTTTAGCATGACTATCAATAGATTTTCCTTGATAGTGTTTTCTAAATATCCGCAAGTATAGTGTACTGAGTGAAATCGGAGACGTGATCGGTTTTGTTGGCACTTAATTAAGAATTAAAACGGCATCATAATAACACGTATAATTTCGCCTTTGTACATATTTTGTAACCTTGTACTGTACTTTGTCTTAACTTGTGCTATAAAATCTTTACATAAACACAGTATGTAGGAGATTAAATGCGTTAATTGTACTTAATCATACAAAGTTCTAAAGTGATTAATTAATTGCAAACAATGGGTAACCCTGCTAAAAAGAAAGATATGCAAAAAGGCGAGTATCACATATGTCTCACTCATGTTCTACAAGTGTCCAACATTGACAATGACTGGCAATTAAGTTGTCATTGTAAATTATGTGTCATAAAGTAAAATAGTCCGAATGTGAATCCAAGGAAAAAAGATTCTCAAAATAGTTTTAAGATGATTTCCTGCATTAGAGATTCATTTAATGCAAAAATTAACAAAAAAGTTTGTTTCGCGTGAGTTGTTGTCTTAGAATGACTATCAATGGCCGAGTCTGAAAAAGTGATTTTTAAATTACGTGTCAGATTTAATCCTTTATCTATGTGACCTAGGAAAAATATATTATATAATTATAATGGCGATGGTGGTGAAGCCGCGAAGGATGACTATACCTACAATAGAAGAGTAGAATCTAATCAACTGGACAATGGTTTCAATAACCGTATGTTTTTTTCAATGAAAGCAAGATAGTATTCTCATATTGTTTTGAATGTACCTACTCTGATTGCTATTTGACATATGATGTAAATGTTATTCAATAATTTAATTACCTACGCCTCGCCTAGTTTCATTTAATTGTTAAGAAAAATAACTTGCACATGCCAGAATGGACAAAATATATTAGGTTAGTTTTAATATGACTGTAACACCATATATACCATAAATTCAGTGAATAAACTTCATTCATTCATTCAGATGCAGCAGTCGATTTTCTTTTCTAAGATGTCTCCTTAGATACATATAATCGTTTACTTGTAGATGTAAATTGTAAATGATCAATCTTAAACTTATTTAAGATACACGTACTAAATCGAGTACTTTGTTTTAAAACCATATGATAGGCTTCTCGCAAGTACTACGTAGCTGTGTTGGAGTATGTTGTCATAAATTTGATTAATTAAGCACTTCTATACAGTCTACTATAACACAGCACTACTATATCATCCATTAACATCAATCACCCTTGAATATCTAAGCAAATTGTTCAATATGCAAAGTTTTGAATATCAAAAATTATATAAATATGAAATCCTACAATTACACAATTGTCAGACGGTTGAGCGGACTGGAGAGCGAGAAAAAACAACTCAGTCTCGCATACATTTAAGCATTCTTCCGTTTGAAATATCGAGACACACTAAAACATCCCTAAAACCATAGGACCAACGCGACGGACGATAAAGACGGACTGCAACCCAGCTGCAACTTGTAAAGAGACTGTGTAGTCAGCGTGGAGCCGGGATGCAGTTGCCATACAAATTGAAACTGGCATGCAGTCCGTCTCTTTCGGCCCTTAGACGTTGCCAATCGTAGTGTTTTACGTAATGCCTGTCGTGTTAAAAGACGCGCAACATGATGAAGAGGCTCCTCTTTCCATTGAAAAGCTTGTATTTGTTCTTAATTACAGTACCAAAATAATGGTGTAGCTCAATTCAGTGCCTTAAGTCTATTATCTTTTTACCTACAGGCGAAATGATAATATCGAACGACAAGTACCAGATGAGCGAGATCAACAGCTCGGCGTACAGCGTGCAGATGCGGCTCATCATAAAGAACATCCACCGCAGCGACCTCGGCGGCTACAAGTGCATCTCGAAGAACTCCATAGGGGATGCCGAGGGAAACATCAGGTTGTACGGTAAGGTCTTTTACCCTAAGTGTTCCTTCGAAAATAACTTTTCCTCCTCTGATTTTAATCCAGTCGTTTTGCTTATGTCTAGGTTATGACGTGAAGCTCACGAATTTAGAAAATGTGTAGCAAAATTATTTTGTAGCAACGAGAAGTAAAATGTCTTGCTCCGGCATACTGATCCTTTTGCCCTCGAGATGGTAGCTCACAGCAGACGTGGATGCTTAAAACACCTGTGATTGTTTAGGATATTGATACCTAAAGATTTTTTAGTCATCTTCGTAAATTATATTTCGGATACAATTGAAATGGAACCACAGATGTCCCAATACACGTTTGAAGGTACGACAATTTCTGATATAAATTGGTCTTTAGAAATGGAGCTACCGCACCACAAGTCCCACGACGACGAAGACGAAGATTCGGCGAAGGAGGAAACTAACGACGTGCACTCCAGCCTGCAAGGCTCGCGCTGGGAAGGCGGGCCACGGACGCAGGATGCCGGCTTCCTCGGCCGGCCACCCCCCGGAGCCGCGACCCGACATACCCCGTACGCGACCTTTTTAATATCAACCCTAGTTTACGTCGCGTGGTAAACTTCCCCCCTAAAGCCATGTGCAAAGTTAAGGCTGCTTGACTAAAACAAACGCGATATCTCATCTGTTTATTGGACTTGCGAGTTTGAACATGATTTTCTCGTTCTTCGCTTTTAAGGTATCTCTTTCAATAAAGATTCTCGGTGCATTTAAAGTTGCAGAATATTTTACTCGTTTGAGATTTGGCACGTGCCAGTTGGATTACTTTCGCTTTTTGTAAAATCTTAATATTGCACGTGGTTTTTTGTAATGTACAGTTTTAGTATTAATGTATTTATAGAAATATTGTCTGTAACGACATTTGTACATCAAACGAGAAGGCACTGTTTTACCACGTATAGTAAACGTTTTAAACAAAATACTAAGCGATTGTGTTGTGACAGTATGCAATAGTAGTTAGTATAATGGGAAACCTGTAAACTGTAAATGGCTAGTTCTAAAAATCGTTAAATAATCTTTTGTTTGCAGGTACTTGTATCCATGTTGTGTATTACAGCTTACTTTATATAACTATATATATCTGTAATTCATACAATAACAATATATAACTTTTGTACCATTTAAGTTTTGCAGCCAGGCTAAGTTCAACTTTTAACTAGTTTTAACTTTTAAAAGTCGCACGCCTAGATCTAAACCGTATTAAGTCAAAAAAGTCATTTTTTCAGAAATGACAAAAAACTAATTTTGGCGTTTGTGTAAGATACAGCAATCTAATTTTTAGAAAACTGTCTCAGAGATTCACACTTGAGGCAATCGGGATCTTTTTATTTGTAATTTATCAATTATACTGGCTAAAAATAAAGATTTTTAAGTTATTACAGTTTTGTATGTTAATTTCTTTATTATTTGTGGATGATTTTCAGTTTAAACAGTTTTGTTGTTTTTTTTTTTCAATTGTTACATCTTATGTATTATTACTTACTAATTATTAATTCACAAAAAGAGTATTTTTTCACAAAACAAAAAGATTGTCTTATAGGTTTACCTCTAGTATTTGTTTTATATAGATTTTCATTTGATGCGGTGAATCAAAAACACAGAATAGTTTCAGACTCTAATGAGAGTGAAATTTCTGATTCAGATGGGGATGATAATTGGTTTTTACTTCGTCCAAACCAAACTCAGCGGTCGAAAATATATAAAAACGGGGATAGTACCTAATGATTTACAATTAGGTCAAAATGCAGTTTTAAAATTCGTTAAAACAGAAAATACCTGATGCAGTGCCCGGTTGTTCTAAACTCATTAACACTAATGATTTTAAAGCGGGGTCAATCTAGTTTATATGGTCGGGTCAGTGCCCGAATCATCTACATCACTTTCATCACTACAGGTGACGCATAATAATCAATGCGCTGTCTCATCATTTCTTTTTCTAGATCTGTTACTAATTATTGTTCTACAGGCAGAAATTGCTCCGATTCGGTTGGTGCGATATTATTATCCATTCCTTTTATCAAGTTTACTAATAATTTTCTACGCCTCTTCATAATTTTAGAAATAACAATAATGTGGATATGTATAGGTACGTAATCACCATAAAAAGTGAATTAACTCGAAAAACGTAAAAATTAAGCGTACATAGCAATTTATCTCGTTACACGTGTTACATAATTATTAAAATCTAAAATAATTCGCTATTTTTTAAGTAAAACTTCAATATACTTTATTTTGGAAGAAATAAACCTGATATTTGGATGATTCAACAAAACAGAAGTAATTAAAAAGTGATAAATATCTCCATCAAAAGAGAGTTAAGGCAAAATGTAGGACAAAATATTTCTTACCTCAGTACCTAAACTGTCTAAACTCGAAATGCAGAAATTACTATTTATAAAATGGTCGAAATCTAATCATTAATAATGTATCGTACTCAAAATAATCAATAATAAGTCGCAACTTTAAGTTAACAAAACTGTTGCAAGTCGAAATATCACTATGTTATAGAATTGGTTTACATGCACAGTGCCCAGTGTCCGCCTAGCAACTAAAAATGCTGCGGTTTAGATGGCACTGATAATATGAAAATAAATCATTAAAAGGGACCTAACTTGTCGTCGTTTGGTATGTATTAAAGGTATCACTGCACCGGTTTTAGTGACTTACGCGGCTTGACTTGTAGAATCCGAATATGCAACTAACTAAAAAATGTCCTTTTTTGAGTTAATACTGTTTAGATCTAGGCGTGCGAGTGAAAATTACCCTTTTAACTTTACTAATAATATTACTTTTGGTTTCGTTACTACTAAGATCCAAACATAAATGAAATCGTGACTAAATTTCAAAGTCCAAGCAAGACTGTGGTTAACTTATTGGGCGTTATAAGAAAAATATTTATCCACGACTGTACAAGATTTATTATATAAACTTATTAAAAATGAGAACAATAAGCGGAATATTGCTATTTATGTCGTAAAATTACATTATGTATATTAATTAAAGTTACATTGTGTAAATAGCTTACCAGGAATTTTGTTAAGTACTTATCTTATAGTAAAATTATAATTTGCGTAAGTCTGTGTTATTTATGACAAAATATCGACAATCGAATTGCATTAGTTGTATGAATGTAAATTTTATTGGTGGGCCTACAATAAAAAAACATCTAAGGTAATTTTGTAACTGTTAACGTTTTTGAATTGTTGAATTTTATGAATAATTATTACTTAAGCTTATACTCATAGTATAGTTAAGTTTACGGATACCTTTATTTAAAAATACGCTCTTTTCAATATTAGACTTTTTTTTGTTTTATACATTATACTAAACCAAAACAACTTATATACCGCCGATCTTTAACTTAGTGACCTAAAATGAATGTATTATATTGTCCGCAAAACCAAATAAAATTATATAACGGATAAAGCTTTTTATTTCGGAAATTGTATTTATAAAAAGTAATTAACAAACCTTTTTTTATGAGGATTAGCAAACCTTATGTTCCACTATTCTCTACCATTGTATAAACATTTTTATTTCTAAAGGCAATTGGAACATCATGTATATTATTTTTCGAAATTTTTCCTTATGTATATCATCAACTATTTAGTAAAAACACACTCTTTCAGTTAAACTTCACGCCTTGATCAAAATCACCCATGTCAGCATTCCTTAATACAACACTTGGTCAAAATCACCAAAATAGTCATCTCTATTGAAGGGCTAACACAACATGCCGACCCTCTTAATACGAACCTTCGGGCGCGGCGAGGGTAAGTGCGATCTAGATAGGGTAACCGCGTGCATTAGCGAAATTACCTGCGGCTTTATTATTTTCATTGCGACAACCCTAGCTGAGAATTTCGTGTGCTGCTTTTCATTTATGCTCGCCAGATGAATTAGGCCGGATAATTACTCAAATGCGACAATGTCGTGAATTCATCGTGCGGTTGTTGCGCGAGCGTTTTAAACTTTTTTTATATAAATAATACTCGAATCCTTTTGATGGCAATCAATGATAGCATGAGAAAATTACAACCAGTTAAGGTAATAAAAAAATAAGCAAACGAAATAATTTGCAAATTTTGCTTTTTCTCGAAAGCGCATGCTAAGTTTGGAAAACTTGCTACAGTGCAAATTAACTACCTACATTCAATTTGCTTTAAATTAGGTTATATTTATTTTTACTGTTTGTTGGTCACAGAGAATTAAGGTTTTAAATTTGTTGAAACTCCAAAAAGCAAGGGTGCTCTTTCAAGCTTTTAAGTAACCTTTGTACGTTTAGATCCAGAGCTGATTCTCGGCACAGCTGTTTCTTGAATAGTCTTGAATGCTTTGACATTAAGAACCATCAAGAAACCTTGCACGGGTAGTAAAAGCTGAGGTGAGAAGTTCGATTGCGTGAAAAAAAATGAAGTTATTTTACTCGAAAACTGCAAGCCAGCAAAAATAAAAATAACATACAAAATCGAACTTCTTATCTCTCTCCTCCGAGCATACTTATATATATATATATATATATATATATATATATAACCACTAACCTATATAAGACCTAATTTATAGCCAATTTAATTTAGTACAGTGGAACCTCGATACGTCGAACCTCGATGAGACGAAATCCTCTATTAAATCACACCACGAAATAAAATCCCGTTCCCTTCCCTTCAAACCCCAAAATCTTTGTAACCGAAATATTAGACCTCCATAAGTCGAAGTTACCAATAACTCCTACAAGACGTTTAGTAAATTTTTTTACATCTATAACTCGAAATAGATGAACTTTACCTCTATACGTCGAAGAAATCGTTCTTTTGTTTTATCACCTCTGTATCTCGAAGTTTTTGAATATATACCTCTGTAACTCAAATAACAATTATGGCAGATAGGTCATACGTATCTATTCCATCGACATTTTACCTCTATAACACGAATTTTTATTTATTTTACCTCTGTAACTCGAAGTCAAAAAGCAAAGAAGCCTTAACCTCTAGTATAAGTCGAACATAGGCCTATGAAAACCTCTGTAAGTCGACAACTTCTATAAATCGAAACCTCGTTAACACGATTTTTTTGGCTTTTCCCTTGAGTTTCGACTTATCGAGGTTCCACTGTAATTTGTACTGAAGCAACAATTCTAATATTTTCATTCGTTTCCGAGATAAAAGCAAGTCTGTAAAAAGTTACATTTAAATGACAGCATGGATTTTTGGTGCTTTTATCTTGACACCCTAGGGAAGTCCTGTGTCTAGTTTCAAAACTACCCGAATAAGGTCTGGCCTGTAAGGTAAGGCCTGTAGTCAATATAAATTGCTACACGCTAGCCATTAAATCAGCTTTCGAAAATTTGAAAAAATGAACTAAATATCACCTATTTAGCGTTTTAAACGATTTTTAAAAGATCAAAACCTATAAATAAGAAGATGATTTGATGTTTGAGTAAAATGACGTCAATTCACTTTTATTCCATACAAACTTCATACTATTTGAGCGTTTTGACACTTCATAAAAAGTAACTGATTTGATCCGTCAAGAAAGTAGCCTATTATTTATGCCGTTATCCTCAATTATCTTATGCTACGAGCGGATTTCCAGTTCTAGAACTATCTTTGAATCGATGAATAGACTTCTGAGTCAAGCCCCGTCGAGATAGTTATATAAAAGAAATTCAATGTGTTCAGACTGATGCAAATTACTATTTAGAAGTTCAATCAATAAAAAAATCTAATTAGTTTTCTTTGAAGATAATCGATTCGTAGTACTTATCTATTAGATGTCACATTGTTGTTATTTGGCGCCTGGCGGGCCCTTTGGGTATTCACGCAACATCGAGCGGTAAAGGCCCGAAGAGACTCATAGTCATAGCTAATCTTTAGCAAAAAAAATCACGTTAGTTAATCGTATTTACTCGTATACTAGCCTAATACGTGAATATAAAATATTTAAACGCATTATTCTGAAGTCTCAAAGTGAAAGACTACAGACAGAATGTAAACTGATTAAAAAGTTTCTTTACCTCGTGAACTAAAATGGTATTGAAAAATAGAAAGCTCTGTTCGAGTATTAGATGCATAAATTATTCCTTCGGCCAGCCAGTAATAGTGTGCAGCCGAGCAAAGTTACCGCCTCTAACTCAATACGAGTAACATCTGGTCGCTGCCGATCTATGACTATTAGAAATGTTCGCTAATTATAGGTACACACAGAACATGAAATCACCGCACAAGAGACCTAATAATATTTATAACTGTTAAAAATTTATAGATCATTGTTATTAGGTGAGTACCTAACTACAGTCTGTTCCGTATAGGAATAGACAGAAGAAACAAAGGTTCTTTATAGTACCGGTTTTAGGTTGACATTTAATAAATTACATTTCTAAAGTAGATGCTCAAAAATATAAAAACCGGTCAAGTGCGAGTCGGACTCGCGCACCGAGGGTTCCGTACAAACTCATAAGTAGATACGCGAATAGTTCAAGAAAAACTGTATGTCGATTTGTTTAGTAGAAGCAAATAAGTATATGTTATGATTTTTGCAAATTTCTAAAAATCAGTGCAAGTTAGGAAAACAGTTATATTTTCCCTGTAATATTTAGAACCTGACGTGTAATGATTCTATTTAATAGCAAGGACCATTAAATCAAGAGGACTGTTATTCTCCATACAAAATGCTGTTCCCCGAATTTACAACGCCATCTATGTATAAGCTTGGTAAAATAATTATAATATTATTTACAATTATTTAACTTTGCAAACGTGACACAGTATTTAAATTTATTTATTATTAGCTGTTTACGAACTAATTGTTACTATACTATGTTTCTTTGTTCAATTATAACATCGTTAAATGTTTAGTGTTTTAGCGCCATCTAGTTTTTTTCCCGGAAATCCCCTAGCGTGAAAAAGGCCATCGCTTAGTTTTGCTACTCTCCGCTAGATGGATTAATGGATGGATTAAGTTTTTGTAAATTTCTAAAAAAGTATTAAAGTTAGGAAGACCGTTCTATTTTTCCTGTAATGTTCAGGTTGATATTGATAATCAGTAATTATGATACATTTTTCTGATCAGTAACTTCGGAGATAATAGGGGGGGAATGGTACATAAAAATGTATAAATCAAAAACTACTTATTTAAGAAGAAAAATAAAAATGGTGTTTTAATCTACAAATTAAGCCCTTTCATTTGATACCACACTCAATATAATAGCCCTACTTTCAATTTTCAAAGTCCCATTACGGAGCCTTTTAAAAAAAAAGTAAAAAAGGTACAAGATATTTTTTACGTCCAATAAGCTCGGGTTAGCTACTTTTAACACTATTCCAAATTTCAAATCGATAGCATCAGTAGTTCCTGAGATATCTGGCTGTGACAGACGGACAGACAGACAGACAGACAGACAGACAGACAGACAGACAGACAGACAGACAGACAGACAGACAGACAGACAGACAGACAGACAGACAGACAGAGTCGCACCATAAGGGTTCCTTTTTTACCATTTTGGTACGGAACCCTAAAAACATGGATGATGTCTATATAGGTACTATTTGGTTGGCTGAAAATAAAAAAGTGTCCTTATAAAATAACCAAAGAGCCAGAGATAAGCAACACTCAATATATGGGACAGCTCAGAGCTGTCATTATTATACTGTACTATCAAGTAGTTAACTATATCGAATTTGTATGTTGTTTTAATTGTATACTGTTTCTGTTATAGTTTGTTATTCCTAAGTAATTGGTGAATAGTTATTTATAACGTTCAATATGAGTGATTCTATGGGGCAGTGGAAGAGGCGTTTGCTCTAGCGTGCGTTGTCACTCGACCATCGCGAAGAAGAAGTGAAAGTTTATTTTATGGTTTGACAAACTGTCTTAAAAGTTTACATCAAATAAATAATATCACAACTTTATAGAAAATGTTTGGAGTCCCTGCTTCTGTGTCCCTCTAGAGTCTATTGTTATCCGGTACGAACTATAAGAGGCTTGATCCGTTAAATGCATGAAACGGTGAGTAAAAGATGCTTACGATCATTATTCACTACTTTGAAAAAGGAATCATCATTTCATCATCTTATCACGTTATTCTCAAGTCCCATATTTCATTATGTATTAATTTGGATTTAGTCAGTCTTTAATTCCAATTTCAACCATTTCAGTGATTGGATTGGATCTATATACATAGATCCGATAATAATCGTGGCTAAGATTGTGACAGACATCGTACAAATTTAAGGTTAAAAGCACACATGACAACTCAGCACCGGAACGACTCAGCCCTTGTCACTCAATATTCCTTGTAAGAAACTCCATACTGTAACGCACACTTATCGACTTCAGAACGGCAACGACTCGTGCTCGCCACACTTACCGCGCCCCTGCCGCACTTGCGGCTCGCCGCCGGCGCGGGGACCGCGAGTCACCCGCGCGCCGCTTGCGTGTTGCCGGCTCGCGGTAAGCGCGCTGCCGGCAAACGGTAAGCGTGATGACAGCTCAAACGTGCCGATGCGCTTCCGTTACGTGCTTGCGTACGGTTGACGGCGAAACGATGTGGTAAGACGGTGCCGTTCCGGTGCCGAGCTGTTATGTGTGATTTAACCTTTAATTGTTCTTTAGGGAACAAAGAGATGCCCAAAGAAAGGGTCTTTCAAAATTCAACCCTTAAAGGATTGAAAAGGGGGATGAAACCCGGAAATTCTCGCAGACAAAATTATAAAGTAGGCACGCAATAAAAAAAAGTTAGGCTAGGTAAAATTTCTTTCTGATTTGAAACTCGTTTTTTCTACAGAAATGTACTAAATATGGTTCGCTAAGACTTACAAGGCATTTCCTAAAACCTATATTATCATGCACGCCCTACTAAGCCGTCTCCTTGTCAAAGGCTCAGATAAGTATTCAGGCATCATTCAATGCTGGAAGTGGCGCGCTAACCCAATATAGGCGCTTGTACATTTCCGAACATCCCTCGGGTGTTACAGTTTGCATGTCATGGTTTGCATCACAAGTGGTAGCGTGGCTGCGATACAATGAGGTGGCGAGTCTGGAGGGAGACGAATATTTGTTGGATGCTAAGATGGTTCTGGTTTGACTAAAAATGTCCTTGACGAAAATGTAGGACAGGGTACCGTATATAAACAACGGGTCTAAGTAGATTAATACAAGATATCAGAGAGTTTCCGTAAATCTTTTTAGGCTCTTCAGGCCTCTGATGACGGTAAGTGGCGATAAAGGCGTTTACCTAAAGTAACGTATTTCAAAATAAAGTAAAAGCCACAAGTACAGCACAGTAATATAACTTAACCTACTAAAAACTATTAAAAAGTTACTCGTAAGTGTGGTAAATAGTAGTTGTGTTATGTAATAGCATATGTTTACGAAATAAACATTTTAATAAAAATATTTTAGGTAAGTTTCACCCAAAGCTATTGCAATAAAAGTATTAAAATTAGACTTAATTTACGATTTACCTATTTAGCCTATTAGAGTGTCAATAATGGAAAATTTAGGACTGATTAGTTCGCAACGTTAACATAACACGTAATCAGCATCGAATGGTGTAAGCAAACATTTGCACCGATGTTGATTTGTCTACGGGCGCACGAGTATCATATTCACCACAATGGTGCGACCAGAATATACAGTACACGAGTTTTAAACAGAACTTTGACTATACCTACCGCTAAGCAATATACGTGTATCGGTGAAGAATAAGATACATCTATGCCAGAAGTTAAATAAAGGCCTTCTTTCTGGCTTCACCAAGTAGTAAAATTAGGGCTATGCCAAACCCTCTGGTGGCAGTTTTACAGAAGAGCAATTCGCACTCCCACCGCAAACACTTTAAAAGTAGTCGCGGTCAACGGCCCAGCATGGTAGGTAGAAATGGTTCAACCTAACTTTGCAAGTATGGTGAACAACAAGCAGCGGCGTTCTTATAGCAAAAATCAATCTTTAACACGGAACAGCATTACGTTTTATCGACTTTTCCAGTTCTAAATGCTTATTATGAAGAAGTTCGAAATTTGATTCTTGCTATGCCTATGAGCTAAATAAAAAGCACCTATATACTATTAAGTTCAAATTTTCATCCACTAAAATATCGGTTGGCAAAACAGTTAGTACCTATACTTCAAAATTGAAACTTTACTTAAATATAGGTTATAGGTTTACGCAGGCTATTATTTTTCCGCAACTCTACCACAGATGTGCGCTTATTTTGCATGCGGTAGTAAGTACCTATATTATACAAATAAAATGCCTTTGAATATAGTGAGTGATCATGCTGATTTTTAACCGAGTTCAAAAATAACGAGACCCGAGAGAGGTTATGAGACGTTTATATTAAGTCACGGTGCTGTTTATGCGACTGCCCTGCGGGCTGGGAGTAGGGGACGTCCGGTTACAATCTGCATAACAATGACATCCTGTTCTCCACAGATGGATGCTAATGCCCTCTCTATTCATAATTCATGTCTTAATGAAGTGGACGAACTCAACTATGAGCTCAAACGTCTTAATAGCTATTACTGAGTGCTTGGAATTCCATAGGTTTTGTAGTGATCGAAACATTAGATGCATTGATGGCCTAATAGACCTGTCTGTCCAGTGGTTTTAGTAACCGGTAGTTTTACTACGTATAGCGATCACTGGGTCTGCTATGGTTAAAATGAAACAGATTTGAGGAAGTAGGAACATTACCAAGACCACGAAAACCAGACTCGTTTATTGCCTAATATTCCCCATTTTCCTCTATGCATCGAAGACATGAACTCTTCGTGAAACCGAGAAGAATAAAGTTGACGCGTTGGAGATGGGGTGCTGGAGACGGATGCTAGGAGTATCGTAAACAGAGTTTCATACAAATTACTCCATATTAAAAGAACTCGGCATCAGACAGCGCCTATCAACCATAGTGGAATCACGCATTTTGACCTTCTTCGGCCATGTATCTCGTCGTGGTTGTGACTCCATACAGCGTCTCGTAGTACAGGGAAAACTTGATGGCTCCAGGCCACGTGATAGATCACCAATGAGATGGACAGACCAGATCAAGGCCGCAACTAAGTGCTCGGTTTACGAATGTACCCGGAAAGCTGCAGTCCGCAATGAATGGCGCCGTATTTCCAAGATCATCACTCATCGTGATTTACAATGATGACCACGACCACTCTGGCAAAACTGTACCGACTAAGAAGAAGTTTTGGTACGGAACCAGATGTAGCGGTTCTCACCAGAAAGCCAGATATCGTTAAATGGTGTATTTCAAATCGTTATTTAAAACTCTTACAATCGCGAATAATATAGTACTTTACGATATTTTCTTTTATGGTCCATAAAGGACACGATTGTAAAACAGTTTCCAAGTAATAGTAAACGAAACACTACAATCGCGTTTTTGCTACTATGAAGGTACGTAATTTTCTCATCCTATAACTACCCAAAACCTGAAACCCAAAATGAAGACTTGGCCATTAAAAATGAAAAGTTCTTTAATTGGGTGTCAACATGTGTCATAGTGACCTACGTAAATCAACCTTCAATAAAAACCCCCATAGTTATAGTAAAGTGAGACGATAGAGAAATACTGGCTGTTTTTCCGAGCCCGTCCATTACACAATGCCGACCTTTCTAGTAAAAAGTGGTTTATTGTGTTCTTAAATAAAGTTATTCAGTTTACTTCGCGTATTGTGTGGGGCCATTGTATGGCGCAGGTGGAGCGAACGCCGCGGAATATACGGCAACGTCAAAAATACCCTTATTTTCGATAAAAACGAGCTATCGATATCGATAGACATGTCAAATACTTAGAGGTTGCACTTTCTAATTATTATTATTATTCTCTTTAATTTATACACTATACTAGAAGGGTGGATATAGGTTATTAGGTATACGCGGGTTACTAATCCGCGACTCGACATCTTATAGGTACTGAATCTATTTTCCATGATGGTTAATTGGTTAGCCTAACTAGATCAGATTATACTTTTAATTGCACCTGAACTTTACACTTCGATGATACCCATCGATTTAAAAAAGTCTGTCCTCCTCATACATAGATGGGGGCACAGCCGTATCATCTTTCTTTCGAAGCAATTCAGGCCTCTTTTGCACTTCCTGAATCTTAGTTGAGAACAGAGACACAAGCTTCAAGATTACCAAGAGCACATACTAAACTTAGATAGACGCCGAAATGATAAGTCTGATCTTTTGTAAATTATGAGCTTATAGCCAAAGAGAGAGAGGAAAGATGATTGGACATCTGATACGAAATGACGCTTTCTTTCCTAGAGGGGAAAATTGAGAGCAGAGGTAGATCAATCTCTCTCAAGATTAACATAATTTCAATCAAGCGAAGGAGAAAGTGGCGAAGAAAAGAAATAGAGTGGCGATTACTCCACCGACAAGAGCGTAGCTCTTAAGTTTAATAATCAGCCAGCTAAAGTTCGTTAAATTTGTCACTGATTCACGCACTCACAATCATCAATATTCTCAGGTATTTCTAGGAAATCTACGAACTGGCAATTTCGTTCGTGACACTCCCATGGTCCGCGGGCGACGGAGGTGGGGAGACAGCGGGGGTGCTATGAGGTGTGCGCGCGGCGGGGGCCGCCTGACAAGACATGCACATAACAAAAAGCACACGAGATAACTACGCAAAGATGAGTCTGCGGATCGGAAAAGTTATTGTATGTGGAGCTAAACAAATTATACACAATTTGTACACATACCTATTTTAAAAATTGTTTTCTGGCTGCAAAATTGCAGATGGAAGGCAGTTATATTCCCGGTGAAATAAATAAAAAATCTGCCTTCAACCTGCATTTGCAGCTAGAATTAAGCTATGACTGCTTCGGCCTTTAGGGATATCGGCAGACTTATCCGTACGTAATTCGCATCGTGTGGAGCGGTGTGTGACCATGGGAGTGTCACCAACGAAATTGCCAAGGTTATAGAAATTTTGCAAATGATATGAGTAGTTTAGAATTCTCTGACATTGTTCTGCAAAAAGTAGAGATCCTATAAAAACATTCATGTAAATATTCTAAAGGAACAAGACACCATTTCTAATTGCCTAAAATGGTAGTTTGTTAACCAAACGGCATACATAAAAAAAACGGTCAAATGCGAGTCGGACTCGCGCACCGAGGGTTCCGTACAAACTCGTAATACGTAAATAATTCAAGAAAAACTGCGGTTAATTTAGTAGGAGCAAATGTATGTATGATATTAAGAATTGGTAATTATTACAGATTTTTCTAGTCAGTAACTTCGAAGATGACAGGGGGAATGGTATTTTTTTTAAAGTTTTTCATCCTAAATCCAAAAGTATAAAAAAAACGGTTTTGGAATCTACAATTTAAGCCCTTTCATTTGACACCCCATTTGATACAATAACACAACTTAAAATTTTAGACCTCCCCTTTCGACCCCCTTTAAAAACAAGTGAAAAAGGTACAAGATATTTTTATTTTTCAATAGGCTCGGCTAAGTGACTTTTAATACCATTCCAAATTTCAAATCGATAGCAGCAGTAGTTCCTGAGATATCTGGCGGTGACAGACGGACAGACAGACAGAGTCGCACCATAAGGGTTCCTTTTTTACCATTTTGGTATGGAACCCTAATAAAGTAAAAAAGTGCCAAGTACTGGCAACATCTTGTGTCTTTGTCATCACACCGTTCTTTTACCTTACCTACCGCTTTTTTCTGCATTGTATGTATTTTTAGTTATGTGTTGCTGCCGAGTCGCAAAATGTTTTTAAACAAGTTAATATTAAGGGTTTAAAAGGATTTCTGACCCGACTCTACAAGATCTCATTTTTTTAGGAAATTAACACTCCTGTGCACATATACAGGGTGATTTCTGGGTCGTGGAGCAAGAAGGTAAGACATAATACAATATTCAAAGATGAACCTAATGATGTTAATTATTAACTTCTTATCACCCATATTTGTAATTATTTATCAGATTATAAGTAGAAAAAAATATTTTTGCATTTGCATAAATTTGGCCACCCTACTCAATGTGACGTCTTGTCGCTTCCCATACTGCGTATGTCAAAAGTGTGACCATGATTTACTTAGTTTATGATTACTTTTACTTGAAAATAAGGAAACTTTAATTAATGCTGTTTTGATCAAATGCTATCCATACGACAATATTGACCAGTTATGGGTTATTCTTCAGAAATATGTCTGCGACTTATTCCTCTGTCTCCATACATTTAGTATGAAAAAGGGCCAGTGGAATAAGGTAACCAGACATATTTATATGTCAGAAAAACTGATTCGGGATCACGATCCAGAAATCACCCCGTATATTAGGTACAATCCAGTAGGCTTACGATGCTACGCTTTGTCACGCGATAAATAAATGATAAAACATCCGTCACGTTCTGACAAATAGTGTGTGAGAGTGACGGATGCTTTATCATTTATTTATCGAGTGACAAAGCGTAGTCTCATAAGCCTACTGGACATACTGAAAAGTATTTTCACATAAGTGACAAAGAAACGAATGGAATTTGAGGGTAACCTTTGCCCTAAAATTGAATTTTGCTTTTGACAATGATAGATATCGCGGGATATAGATATTTTATTTTAAAATAAAACGGATATATTATACCTACTTTAAAATTCGTACAAGAAAAAAGATTCAGCAATAATACTAATTAGTACGTGACATATAATTTTTTTAATACACTTGCTCATAAAGTGGTACTTTTCGTAGCTGTAAATCGTACGCAAAGTTGTATTTTGCGCACTAGTGTTTTTTACTTTCTAGCTAATTTTTGAACACTAAATAACACATTTATTTGCAAATAAGTAAAGTACAAAGTTAATAAATATATTTTTTGCTTTTTCATGTTTAAATTAAATTAAATTCTGTATGTTTCTTTTCAATATAATTTCTTTTGATTAGGCTGAATGGTGACAGCTGGTGCCATGTTTTTGCTTCATCGACATTTTTTCGCAAATGTATTAAAAAACGTCGTTTGATACACGTGTGGAAGTGTCATTTCCACTCGTCCCGAGTATTTACCCTCGCCTGGCGGCTCGGGCCAATACACCTCGGGACTCGTGAAAAATGACATCCATTCCGCACTTATATCAAAAAGTACTATTTTGTTAGCATTTGAACTTTGACGTCAATATAAATAATTCCTAGTCGGTTTATTACAAGCTTTTATTTATTTTCACCTGTCCCGATGTCTGTCTGTGTGTCTGTAATCAAATCTTGCACTCCCCGATTTCCACTTCCCGATTTCTGGTTGAGCTGGAATTTTGCAAGAATATTATGTAAACCAGATGACAATGCAATGTTATACAATAAAGCACAGTCGGCAATAAAACCTTGTTTCAAAAAATATTTTTTGACAGAAACTTATTCCATTAGTACAATTTAAATGTAAAATGGCCTGTAACTAAATATTTTGATCTAATTTCAACCCCACCAATATATCTTTTTACAACAACACAATACCAACTTCCATTTAATCACATTTCGTTCGAAATCTAAGCAGAAAACAAAAATGTGACTATAGAAGAGCACCAATCCTTTGTGCGGCACGACGCGCCACGGTCGCACCGGCGCCGTTGCTGGCTCACAAGTCAGTACACCGCACACTCATGCCTTCACTTGAAAAAAATCCATGCACTTAGCGTAGAAATAAGCGCGGCTTTCGACCGCATTCACTTTTAGCGATGTAGTTTTTCTCCTTTTACGCCCTCCACACCCATTCTCCCTTCCCAGATCCCCCATCTCTCTCCAACATCGCATCTCCTCAACCGCTTGCTGTTCGCTTTAAACGTTCGTGACACAAAGCAATATGTGAGTTAACTTCACTGTAACGGTTCTTGTTTGAGTAGCGATTTAATGCCTCCTTAAACTGAGATGGTTTACGGGTTAGCCCGTTTGGAAAGGATAAAAGTATTCACAGTTGTTTACTTTCAGGATCGATGTTCGCTTTATAAACTCGAAACTTATTGACGCGTGTCAGTCTGATCTATTCCGATTTCTAACTTTAGACGGATGGAACTGAATTTACCATTGGTTTGTCAACGTTCGATCTGAATTTTAAAAGCTTTTGAACTCTATCAACATTTTTATCAGATTTAGAAACTTACTTTAACTCGGAATAAAGGTGTCAAGCGTCAATTATGGTGGTTTAATATTAACCTCAACTCATTCGTTGTGGAAAATGAGGAACGTTTTTAAAGAGCTTCAAATACCCTACTTATTTAGAGGTATAATATAAAGTTGTTTAAAGCTTGACCCGACCGCGACCCCTAACTGATCCAAACCTTCCGTTCATCCGAATATAATTTGGTTCGAAAAACGGTCAGATTAAGAGCTAATCTATATTTACCAATGAAACAAGCATCAGCTTTAGCCGCAACTTGTCCAATTTACATGACGAAGGTGGCGATATCGCAAAAGAAAGTTCCCGACAACTTTTATCAGATCCCGCCCCCTGCGCTGATGAGTTGGCATCGAACTTTACTTACTGAAACGACGATCAGTTTCAATGGAGATGGAATTGGGGTCTCATCGTTACCTAATTTAAGTCGAAGTTACAAAACGACCTATTTAATTAGGTAAATAACCAAGTACCTACTAGTACATATACTTTTCATTTCGTAACTTATACTTTGACATTAAAGTCATTATTTAAGGCACAAAAATTAACCGAAATGTACCCACGTTGCTAAGGCAATTTGACATCGACAGAATCAACTCCATATTACCCGCACCCTATTCAAGCTATCCGACTATGGGTCTGGTTCCGTGGGACTGGGATTAGGCAGTCCTAAAGCTATTACACGAAGAGATTTAAACTGAATTAACCGTTCGATCGGAAAATTGGAATGCCACACAGATAATTACCTGACACTCACAGAAAAGGAAGTCGCTTAGAAAGGAGATTCAAATAAGCGTGTAGGAAGGACCAAGCGAGGCGGGCGGCCGACGCGGTTCGGCCTACGCGGCCTTGATCGCGAGATGTATAGCTGATACCGATACCGGTATCTGAGAATGCGATCGAGTAGAACCGGATACCAGCCAATTGAATGTGGGTCTCACTTACCGAGTGCTTGTGATTCAATACGGAGCATTCAATCTAAATTCACGCTTCACGCTGGAGCAAAACTCATGACTTGATTAAAAAATAAAAACAAAAGCTTTAAAGTTACATTAATTGATACCATTCAATATTTTTAAGTTAAATTTTTATTACATAGGTGACTAGAGAATGAAATTGTTGTTTACTGCCGCAACGTATTTTTTTATAAAAATTGGTTGTTGCGTACATAAGGTTCATCATAATATTGGTTCATCCGAGTCTTCTAGCCTTATTTAATAACCAAATTCCTTCTATTCCAGCTAAAATTAAATACTTATTATGTTCTATTTAGCCTATCCGATATTATGCTATAAAATATGCCTTGAATTTTGAAAATGCTACAATTTTTAACGGCGAGCATTCGAATTAACATGATTTAAATACTTAGGTATAAGTTAAGTACCTAATACTTAATTGAGAGCCGGGGTATGAGAAAAGTTTATGCAGCTCATTGCTTCTTTTGACTATTCTTTGGCCAAATAACTACGCTATAGAACGGAATAGGTATTTTTTTTTCATCAAGCTGCGGCCACAAAATAGTGTTTTTTGATATAAGTGCGGAAAGTATGTTATTTCTCACGAGTCCCGAGGTGACTTGACTCGGGACGAGTGGAAATGACACTTCCGCACGTATGTCAAACGACATTTTTTAATACATTTGCGTAAAAATGTCGATGAAACAAAACATGGCACTGGCTGTCACCATTCAGCCAAATCAAAAGAAACTATTTTGGGAAGAAACTTACAGAATTTATTTAAACTTAAACATGAAAAAGCAAGAAACATACTTATTATACGTAGTTTACTTGTTTGCAAATAAATGAAATTCGAAAGGTAACTGAAAAGTAAAAAGCACTAAGTGCGAAAAAATTTCCCTCATAACACTATCGTCTTTAGAGCTGTCTGTATCATCACCTGGTACAAAGAAAATAAAATAGATGATTAGTGTAGTAAATAGTGTTAAATATGTCCGTTCGGTCACGATTCGATAACATGAAAAAAATGAGTCAAATACTGTCGACTACATATATTATAGTAGTAGTAGGTTATAGATAATATTTTTTTTATAAAACACACACACAACATTTACCATGAATACGTAGAGTTGTAATGTGTAGTGAATAATTATGATGAAGCATACGTTGTAAATCTATTGTCTATAAGTGTCTGCACTTAATCTATGAAGATATCATAGATTGACTTATAATTATATTTATTCGTTGTATGTACTTTTGTTCAAACGGTACTTCGGGATCGTATTTTAATCGCGGTTTGTTAATACCTGATACTGAATCTTGGTTGTTTGCAAAAAACATAAGAATGTCACTTTAGTGCAGAACAACCCTAAGACTCCAATAAAATTATTCTAAATTTAATATTTGTTTCTAATTATAACTACATATTTTTAATTAATATATCTAAATAGTCATAATCAAAGACCTTATTCTTATTTTTTTGAAACTAGAAGTTTGGTGTTACACTGCAATAGTAATGAATGAAAACAGGATCAATCGATAACCGGATTACATTTCTTCCGAAAATTCTGCTAACCATAGTTATTTACTAAGAATCACAGTAGAAATAATGAACAGCGGTTTTTTTAGAACAAATTAATTTGATGGTAGACCTTTCTCTTACCTTCCCACCTAATAACGTAATGTAAGTGGTAAATGCATTACACAGCCCCAGGTAATTAATGCAATTAATGCTTGAGAGCGGCGAGCACCCACATTAGTGGCAGTTAACGTCACTTGTCATCACACGCGGATAGTGTCGTCGATCTGTGACCGACAGCCTGACGCATGCCGATAACACGGAACGAACATTTAAAACCAATGATGCGCGCGGCTCGATAAAATGTGACTTTGTCAATTATACTACAGCCAATATGGTTAATGAGCGTGAAATATGCGATTGCGTTGACGGCAGCAGATGTTGCCGATTTTACAATAGACGCAGTTTTCATTTGTTTGTAGCGTTGATTTGCTTGTCGGATAACCGCGTGATGGAAAAGTTACTAGATGTGTTGTTAGTTTTATGACAGGCAAGGAGTATTGAAAACTTTAATTGAATAGTGAATATTAACGCCAACCTACTACCAATGCCTAAGGTGTTATGCTTAAATTTTAGCATATATGTTAATGTTTTTTACGAATACGTCTATTAACTTATCGGCTTTCACTGAACTGAGGCTATGATTTAGTTAATAACTTTGCGATTATGGTACAATATTAGTATTAGCAGGGCCTAACAAATTGTTTAACTTAAAATGTCGAATAAAGGTGAGTTCAGTACTACTTACAAACGCTAAGTTTGATTGTACTCCTCCATAAAACAAAACTAACTCACAAATTGTAAAATTTGGCTTCACCATGAGTCCATACCTATGTAATAACCCTTAGTTAAATATATATACATAAATCTAATGCTGAAACTTTAACCAGGTACATGAACAATTTTGGGTAGTTAGATTGGAATGGGGCCATCCTCGCTTGCGGCTACACCCGATATTGTTTCGAACAAAACGGACAGTAATTGCCAGATACCATGTACGCACTTTTCCATGTACACGGCAGGTGTTTCGGATAAACTTGCTTCTGATTTGGGTTTAACTAGTAATTAACTATCTAGGAAAAAAGTAACGCATACTTAATGGTTATATTATAATTTTTAGGCAATGTAAAGTAGTGCGTACATATAAATTTTATACGTTACATTACAGATACCTGTTTTCGCAATAACCGCATCATATCTGCACTTTTGCAATCTACTAAGATAAGAGGATTTTCTGACCAATTACTGTAATCGTAAAAGATAATGATGTAGTTTCTATGAGTACACTCTCTCAATCAAAGCATACCAACCAGCACGCTCAAAATTAATAACAGCCACATTATATGTCTAAAAGAATGCGTCGTTAAATAAGACATGTCAATTGAAGATTCACTTAAATGTACGTAGACACATGTTGTTTTACGAAATTAAAATATATCAAGCTGTAATATAAAACATATTTTAAACAACTTTGGTGTCGTTAAAGTGAATTGTTAATCCTCCTTTGTATAGAGACAAATTGAACAACTTTGGTGTCGTTAAAGTGAATTGTTAATCCTCCTTTGTATAGAGACGAATTGATTCACTTTAACATGACTCAATCCTATTCCATTTCAGTAATCTAAATTCATTCTTCAAGCTATTAAATCTTACATATGCATTGATATCCAACAGCAATAACCAGTTCGCGCGCGCCGTGAACGCTTTTGAGTTAAATTTTATTTGATTGCAAGCCGCGTCACGCCGACAACAGACTGATTGATGTATGGCCGCGCCGGCCCGCCGCCCAAAGATTACATAATAAATAATGCACCCGCCATGCAATTATTCAAACATAGTGACTACTTTAAATAAGTAGTCTTTTCATCACACTTGCTCAAAAATGGTGTTGTTACACGTAGGTTTTGCGGGCCGTAAATGACCTATGCCCTAGGGCGTAATGGTTCTTTTTTATTTGAATATGATGGTTCTGTTTTACTCTTATTTGGCATCTTCAAAGGAAACGCCAACTTACGTTTTTAACTTTTATCACTGAAATATAATTCACTCATTTAATCAACACATAATAAATTGAAAAAAATAAAAGACCACCACATAAGATTAAATCCACAATGCAGGCTTCTTCTTTTATTTAAAGAGAACTGTTATTGCATACACATATTTCTGTAACAATTATTAAATGTTTAAATAGTGTATTTCAGTATTTGCAAATATAAAAACAACCGTTTTAGATCTTTACCGCTATGGTTTCCGAACGTGACTTGATATTCCCATTGTCTATGGATATTATGTCACTAATATCAATTTCGGTTTTACAATTTTATTTACGATTAGTATGGTTAATTTAATTAAATTTCCTCACAAGAGTGACGAAAACCATTGTGTGTGCCACGGGCGGTAAAGGAATTCCAAACTCGTATTATTAAAGCCCTCGGCTTCGTCTCGGTCTTCTATCAAACACTCGTTTGTAATTCCTTCCTTACCGCCCTTGATACACAATGTACTATTGTTGTTGAGACAGTGAAGTCCGTAGGTAGAGCCATACCTGACAGTAGCGTGGTATAGTATACTTGGATGTTTTTTAATGGCTAGTAGAAAAAAAATCTTTGGAGATCCTTATCCTTAATTTCTACTTGTCAAAGAAAATATAATATATGGATACCATTATTTAATGAGAGCCATAATTATGTTTTGTTTTGTACCCAAATATGTATAAAAGCATATTTCATTTTTTTGTTGTCACAACGCACCTTCTGTGCTAGGTTATACCATGATATCCCCGTTAATTACCCGCCTTACACATGAGGTATAATATGATGAAGCAAAAATAAATTCAAAACCTCCTTATTTTTCATAAGTTATTAAACATAGAGAGTAATGTGTCTATTAGCTAACTCATATGCAAAATTCTATTGATTAAAACCACATCCAGTATATACGTAAATGGTTTGAAATGATTAAATTAACCTCTACAAGAAGCCCAAGTGACCAATTAAGTGAGTGTACTCGTATAGGCGTACAGCTTCATTTAGAGTTGAGGTATTCGTAAAGTGTGGGTACGATAAAGCTCGACTGGACCCCTGCCTTCCCGTGCCACGCGTACCCAGCCTCTCAATTCATTATTACGTCTATAACAACCACGGAATAAAAAGTGATAACAACAATAACTTTTATAGATTTCCTACATCGACGTATAATAATGTGCTTATTTAAATATTCACTCGCCTAAAACCATAACGATGGATACGCCGAGTTATTTTTATATTGAAATTATTCCAGTTCTTTCATTTAAATTCTTCAGCAAAGCAAAAATGGAACGTGAAATACGAGCTCTGTGATTTCAGAAATATAAACATATAATTGAAGGGATGTTTACAAAAACAACATAACTGCCTAGACTGGTTGACACTTATAGGGGAACATTTTTAGTGACAGTAGGTGTCAACCAGCTTAATTAGTTATGTTGTTTTTGTAAACATCCCTTCAATTACATTAAAATGACTTTCATCAGATCGGTGCTTAAACTGCACACGATAAAATCTGCCCGTGTATGATCTGGTATGAAATTATTTTTTTATTCACTGCTAATTTCGAGGCAGCATTTTTTAAATATTTTTAATATTATACATAATTATTCAATTAAAATAAAATCAAACTAAAATATATGAGCGTGAGTAAGTTTTCTTGATAAATATTTCAATGTGTTTAATCTTTTGACCAACGTTATTTGAAATCTTCACCCAGTTTCATACTTCAAGATTAAGACTCTTCATAGTAATTTAGAAGCAGGTACCATATTTATTTTATATATGTAAATGTCATAGTAAAATTGCGAACACTGTTAGTTTATAATCTATCTCGTCAGGTTATAAACTGTCGAAAAAATGTAAAGCAGTATTGCTTACAATATAAGTAGTGCATTAATTTACGATAGTATATAATCTATCCATCGGAAACGTCAAATTGCAAACTAGAATCTTTGGCTGGATCGGAACGCACCTTACTCGCTGGGTGGTTGAATTATGTGCCCCGCGACGCCATCTTCGGTTAGTTGTCATTCGTAAGTAATCGACAGATACAATTTTACGTGGGATGAAATCCGACAGATTGAAAACTCTTGTCAGTAAGTGCAAGGTCGTTCACAATTTGACGGTTTCTGATGGATAGATTATCATCATTAAACTTAAGAGCTACGCTCTTGTCGTTGGAGTAATCGCCACTCTACTCTATTCTCCGCCATCTGTTTGGTCTCCTGATACGACGCGGCACTGACTTTCTCCTTCGCTTGATTGAAATATGTTAATCTGGGTCTACCTCTGCCTCTCCTGCCCTCAATTTTCCCCTCTAAGATGTTAAAAAAGAAAGTGTCATGTCGTATCACATGTGAAATCATCTTTCCTCTCCGGTTCTGGATTATTTTTAGCAAACTTCTTTGTTCCTTCACCATGCTCAGAACCTCTTCATTGGCCTTTCTTTCCATCCAGCTAATTCTTTCCATCTTCCTCCAGCACCACATCTCAAATGCTTCCAGCCTTTCTCAATCCTTCTGTGTCAGTGTCCACGTCTCACTTCCATATAAAGCGTAAGTGTGTCTACGTTAAGTTCCAGTCTTCTATCTGCTACTAATCTAAGTGCCCAAATTGTTCCTCTATTTTTCCTAAAACCATATTGACAAAGTATAAAGACCACCAAGTAGGTCGTCTTCGCTGTTTAGGAGCGCGCGACACGTAAGGCACAGGGCTGCCGCCCGTGGTTTTGTAAAATGTGGCGTTATCAGCGGGAAGAGACCTTATTGCCGGTATTGAGTTATTGATATTCCCATAATCTACATACATTTAGCTATGGAACCATGTCAAAAACATGCATGTAGGTTTAATAGATATTTATTTTATACAAAAAATATTTTTACTAAAAAAACCCCGACCGCGGTGCACTTTAAAAGTGCATAAAATCCGCCATTTTGTTTATTTTAACGAACTTCATACCCAGTGACATCTCCGCTCGCTCCACTCGCGCCATCAAGACGAATCCAATGATGTATCATTTATCAAAATCGGTTGTGCCGTTGAGTAGTTACGAGCGGACACAGGAACGGACATACATACATACATACAGGTCAAACACATTACCCTCCTTTGGGCTTCGCCGCAGTTGGGTAAAAATGTTGAAACACAAAAGTCAGAAAAGGTGATTATGAAAAAATTGAACTCAAAATCCAATAAAAGTATGTTTTTTGTTGGAAGTTACATAGATAACATGCTGTTTAAGGAGTAGATTGTATGAGCTTTCAGGTTTCAAGTACAATTTTGTAGTTGTATAACTGTTTTCCTATAGTGCATAAAGTAAAAAAAATATTGATGGATTTTTCAGTTTATTCTTATTTATAGTATATTTCCTTTGGATTTTATCAAAGAAAAACATATTATGAGTAATTGGACACCAAATAAGAACTACTCCGATTTGAATCAACGTTGTTTATTATATAAAAAACACATTAACAAAAACAACTTTGTGGTCTACAAATCTAATTAAACAGTCAAAATCTACAAATATAATATCTACTTAAGTACTAGTTGAACAAATGAACGGCGCGCGCTGAACATCAGAATCAATTTCTTCGTCCCTCTGCCAGTACTAGCACCACTGCTGGCTGATATTAGGGGAATGCTTATTTAATGGCGGCATTTATTCACCATGACACAGAATCGTCTTAGGACTTATGTGGTATTTTGTAGATAACCCCATCCCACTGAGGTTCCCACCACGTCCTGCTAACCCTGCCGCTAGTTGGTTGGGGATTGCTTATTCAACTTATTCGCAGCTAACCATCATATCTGATGGCCGTTCACTATCCACCACCTGTGACTCCATTGGTAGCCTAAATAAAGCTCAGCCCCAACGGATAGATTATAAACTACCGAAATATAATACTGTAATAGTGTAAGCAGTATGGTACAGTTTACAATTTGTCGACAGTTTATAATCTGACGAGTTAAATCACTCGTATAAACTATCGGTGTTCGCAATTTTACGGTGACACATACATATCCATTTTTTTTCTGTATCTAGTTTATTATTCTGTACAATTTAGTCGTAAATGTAAATGCGACACCTATAATGTCTCTGTTTACCCTGATGATTGACTGGTAGAGAATGACTTACGGCATTAAGTCCGCCATTCTTACTTTCTTGTGCAATAAAGTTTAAATAAATATATAAAACAGCCTGCTTGAATGCCCCACTGCTAGGCAAAGGCCCCTCGTCGAGATTTCCAAGTTACCCTGTCGAAAGCCTTATGATGCTACGTTTTGTCACGCGATAAAGCGTAGCGTCATAAGCCTCTAAGATCTCCGTCTAGGTCTGCTCCGTCTTCGTTTCTTGCCTTGGGGCACACAATGGTTGGCTCCACGAGCCCACCTTTCCAGATTCTTGCAGTAGACGTGGCCGACCCAGTCCGCCAGGTTAAAAGAGGACTGGGCGAGCCAATACTACTAATCTGG
Organism: Eudemis profundana; assembly: GCA_947034925.1. Taxonomy (NCBI): domain Eukaryota; kingdom Metazoa; phylum Arthropoda; class Insecta; order Lepidoptera; family Tortricidae; genus Eudemis; species Eudemis profundana. The sequence continues at coordinate 12,039,090 of OX344798.1, forward strand.
GTGTAAAAATGGGTTATATTCCCGAGTTACCCTTTTTTACTTCGATTCCGAGGAAATGACTAAATGGTACCAAATCATGAATAATTGTCATCAATTTGCAGACACACTTTAGTATCTATGGGGATTACTTTTATGCACTAGTGCAAAAGCTATTTTCACGCCGCCTACTCAGAAAAAAGTGTTTTGCTCCCTCATAAGAGGGATCAAAGTGGCACTTTTCTGTTGGTACACACAATTTTTATCGTAGGTCAAATTTCAAACTGAAATGAAATTACTAATTATTTCTGTCGTATTTTTTTTCTCAACAGCATCAAAATCATCTGTGCGACTTACTGACAGCCGAAGTTCATCTTAATTATTATTATTAAAAATCGATTAAGAATATATATTTTAGGGTCTAAATCCGAAGCATTCATATGTCATGTATTTAAATATATGTATTTAAAAAGAAGCGACATCTTTCCAATTGATTGGAACTACATGTTAATTATTCCAAGTGAACCGTAACAGCATTACAAGTGTTAATGGCAAATAATTTACGAGCAGGTCACAACACACGAAGCATTGAGATAAAGCGAAAGACCCCTTTCATACGACATTAGGTACATTAATGACGCCACATTGCCTAACAATCTGCGCCGTAGCTCATTCGCGTGTGAATCCTAAGATACAGCGCCTCATTTCCTTCGCCGCGGGTTCAACTATGACGTTCATATTATCAAATATTGACTGTGTGTTCTGCACAGCTTGCAAAAGTTTTAAGTATGTGTGCTATAATAATAATATTTATGTAAAATCAGAGGATCTTATGTAAAACGAACTAGTCTTAAACTAAGCCCTAGTAAGCTGTAGCTGTTCTATGGCTGCTAGACGAAGATATACATATAAATAAAAACTGTAATTACCAATATAATTGTTGTTAAATAAACACATTTTGCCTCAGTTTTTTCTTTGTTTTTGTCAATACAAATACTTACGAGTATACTCGTATAGATAAATAATTATTTCAATATAATAGACGTTCAAGAATTCAGAAAGTATTCTTACTTATCACTAAATATTTACCCTTAAGGGAAATACACCCTGGCCTGGGTCGCTAACTTTTTATGAGTACGTACCGTGGCGTCCGAAAATACTCGATTCGAGGCTTGCCTAATATGAGGCATTTGAGCACCTTATTCTACAGCCCCTAAGGAAAATATACGCCAAATCTGCACTGGCTTGCCCAAGGATATCTTGTACGTCACGCCACTGGTACGTACCTAATTGATTTGAGTTTCACCTTCTTAGGCTTTATGTTTATAATTATATAAGGTGCTAACGAATTAGCTATAGTTTATCTTATAATAATTAACATTAACTAGAAATTAAGAAAACTTTTCATATAAGTAATTTATTTTTTTCATTTAATTTAACTGACATGAACATTGTCTGGTAAGTTGACGTCGTTTTCTGTTAAGTGGCCCACCACCTTATATACTGACGACTTTAGAAGTCAAGCATAGTCCAGTCAAAAACAAAACAAAGCAAGTTATAAGTAGTAGGAAGTTATAGCCTGGAATTATGTATTTTGAACCCCCTTTAACGAAACTGCAATCTATTGGAGATCAGATACACGTTCTAACTGACGCCTACAGAATATGCACGATGGCAAACCACCTGGTGCAACGCAGTGTCAATAACATGTCACCAATTCTTGGCAAAATGACTTACGATGTTAGTGCCACTACATTGTAAACTTCGTTTGCTAGAGAGTATCCTGTCCTAAGGAAATGTAATAAACTCGGTGACTTTTACATAACTCATAACTTATACTGGTAGATAGTATTCACCATGGAAAATGCAATATGCAACGTGGAATGCAGTTTTAAAAGTGTCCTGAATGTCTTGATACTAATTACCGACATAAATATTGCTTAATACATTTTTAATTTTTTAGATAACTTTCATTTTATGAGTACCTAGTTTTAATTTATTTAAGTTACTATAGATTGTCATTTTGTAATCCCTTTGTAGCCATTATAATAAAATGTTCATACCTACATTAAGGGGATTCGAGTCGTTCGCTTTTCCATACAAACATAAAGAGGGTCATGATCGCTTGCTTCTGCCACACCAATTTCATTTGAAACTAAAATTTTTTGCTAATATTTATATTTTTTTGAGTTTTGAGAGTTCTCGTGTCATTATATATTTCAAACGTAATTGATGCCACAGAAGCAAGAGTTGACCCTCTTTATCTTCGTATGGAAAATCGACCGACTCAAATCATTTTAACTACTTAGGCTATTATATGATAACCTGAGAAAGCTTATAACCATGGACAGGGGTTCAACACACCAGTCTGATTTGATCCGAACAGCTATCGGTACTCAAAGTACACGATGATCTACTCTACAGTCATTTTCAGCTAGAAGAGATCGCATCATCCGAGACAAACTGTTTTGAGAAAATACCACAGGCGATACTAAGGAAAGGAGAGGAGGAGGCATTGTTTTATGGAAGAGGATAAGTAAGCTAGATAAATACATGGTTAGCTTGGTTGAGTACAATGCTTAATTGTTTTGGCATTGGAAAGAACGTACAGAAAACACCATTAACGTACAGATAAATCCATGCATCATGCATCCCTTTACTGAAATTCATATACGTTTGCATACTGACGTGGTCACGAAATACATATTTTTAAATTTTTACGCGTACGGGTGTGAGAATGGAAAACTCTCCATTTAATCAAAATTTTTGAATTCGACGTTTCGGGATGCAACTATATTTGGAAAAGACTTCAGTTTTTTTTTAATATTACACCAGCCAGACACCAATTTAAAATACGCAAAGCAAACATTCACAACATTGAACGAATGATTCGCTGCAACAATTCGATGTTGCATTAACAGTTACGTGTAAGGTAACGTTAGCAAATTCCCTTGAAAATTTCAAGGAAAGCAATAAAATTTCATAGCTTCACTCGGGCGGAGTGACAATAAAACTGCATCTCGATTCTGATCACACTCGTTTCAATATTCAGATGCGGGCCAACACCTGAGGCATACCGCCCATTTCAAAACTGAAATATAATAATATTGCTTTCACATAAATAACGGCTGTCTATTTCCCGCGAGACAACATAATGCCTTTAACGATCTAATCAAGGTAACTTTCAATTATTTGTTGGAGTTTACGACTGAAATGAAAAAGGAAGACGTTCAAATGCTCGAAACTGTACCAGTATTTGCCATTTTGAAGTTAAGTCATTCATTAGCAATAGAGGTGACAGCAGGCTGTCAATTATTGGGCATTAGCGAGTCGAACTAAGAAATTTACCTTACGTTTAATAGCAGAAATTCAACGCGAGTAATTGATGCAAGGTTAAAAGATTGTATTGCACGACAAAAATTGTCACACGTTGTTGAAATTTCAACAAATCTTATAGTTAATGAGGCTGCTATTGACTAGCTAGACTTTTCAGCACTCAAATTCGCGGTGTCGAATAAGAAAAGTAGGCGGCCAGTGGCGTGGCGTAAAAGATATCCTAGGGCAAGCCGGTGCAGATTTGGCATGCATTTTTCGTAAGAGCTGTAGAATAAGGTGTTCAAATGCCTAATATTAGGCAAGCTGGTAGGAATCGAATTCTTTGGACGCCACGCTACTGGTAGGTACCTACAATGTTCTTCACCAAATTACAATTGTGCAAACTTCTTATTCCCAAACCGACTACTTACCAGTAACAAACTTAAGATTAGTTTTATATTGCTAAAACTTATTTTATTTACACATCAGCTAAATAATATTATTTCGTAAATAGTACCAGCACTTAAACCGGCAGACGTTAAATCAACGTGCTTGTACACCGCGCTCCGTCAAACTTCGTCAAATTATATTCGTATTGTCCCGAGCCAGGGACAACGAGGGCTGATACTCGAACGCTGCACTTACAGTAATGGATTCCAAACTGGTGAGACTATTTCAGTGTTCTATTTTTTGGCTGTATCGAGATTAAAATTCATGGGACTCTCGAGGATTACATCGTAGGAGAATAATAATTAAGTTTAACTGGCCTTGCTTCCTAATACAAAAGCGCAGTGTGTTTTGCCTGATTATTTTTCAATATTGTGGTATTCAAATATTTAAAATCAATAACTCAGGGAGTAATTTAATAATTTGACGACTTGTAATTTATGGTGTACAATAAAGAATACATTTTGAATTGTGTTGTAACCTGTTGGCTTGAATGGAGGTTTACATTAAGTATTGTGACGTCACATATAATAATGTTAAATATCCTAATCTCATCATTTTAATTTTATGAAATCGATAAACTCGAAATATCTTGTGTATCTAGGGCAGTAAGTAAGAAATTACAAACGAGTCTTTGTTATAAGCCCAAGGTGAAACCGAGGGCTTTAATAACACGAGTTTGTAATTCCTTTACCGCCCGTGGCACACACAATGTTTTTCATCACACTTGTGAGGAAATTTTAATAATATAACCTTACTAATCGACCCAGTATGACAAAAAAATATTAAAACAGAAAGTGACATTAGTGACATATGTCCATAGACAATGCGAATGTCAAATCACGTTCGGAAACCATAGTGGTAAAGACCTAAAACAGCCATTTTTGTTGATTTTATATTTGCAAAATACTGAAATACACTATTTAAACATTTAATGAATGTTACCGAAATATGTGTTTACATGTATTTGCAATAACAGTTATCTTTAAATAAATATTTCAGTGATAAAAGTTAAAAAAGTAAGTTGGCGTTTCTTTTGAACAAGACAAATAAGAGTAAAACAGAACCAGCGTTTCAAATTTAAAACGAAAACCATTACGCCCTAGGGTCTCTCTATTATTTACGTTTGCTTCCGGTCACAAATCACAACGTCTGGCACCTTGAAATGGTTGCGTTTACCCAGGAGAGGAGCTTTATTTTGTTATATCAGGGGTCCTCCTGGGCAAAGGCAACCACTCCGAGGTGCCAGACGTTGACATTTATGATCGGAACTAGACGTTAATAATGGATAACTAGAGCAATTACAGCTTAACAGGTTTGAATCAACCATTTTATATATACACAGTAACTGAAACCTACAATTTTGACCTCGTCTGGCGGCATGAACGCAACGTCCAAATGATCTGTCATGTTGTATAGGGTATATTTAGAGACTGTATAACAACATTTGTAAGAATCAGCCTTGTGCTTATTATGTAAATTTGGGCCCAATTTTGGACGTCCGTCTGGCAGGTACTTAACGACGCCCTTCTGTTCTGGCAATGTTACTTCGAGATTACCAACATAAAAAACTATAGATTAAACCAAAAATAACCTTTGTGGCGATCAGATATTTTTCCATGCTTCTTTGCAAGTTTATCTTCCTCCCCTGGGTGAACGCGACCGGTCCGGGGTGCCAGACGTTGACATTTGTGTCGCGGAGTACACGTAAAGAATGGAGAAATAGAGTATTAGACCTACAACTTTGACCTCGTCTGGGGGCTGAAAGCAACGTCCTCCCAGGTATATTTTGGTGAGTATACAACAACATACGCAATAATAAGCCTAGAGGCTATAAGATAAATTTGGACTCTAATCTTGTAACTTCAGAAACTTCTGGCAGGTATTTAGCAGCGCCCTACTGTTCTGGCAATGTTACCTCGAGATTACCAGCTTAAAAAACTATAGATTAAACCCAAAATTAACCTTGAGGCGATAAGATATTTTTCCAGATTTGTTGCAAATTTACGGGTCTCCCCTGGGCAAACGCAACCACTCCGAGGTGCCAGACGTTGAGATTTGTGACTGGAAGTAGACCGAAATAAGGGAGAAACAGAGCGTTTCATGTGGAAATAAGATGAACATTTCGCCCGTGCCTCCTAGACCATTAACATCAGAAGGATATCGTTTTCAATTTGCAACTGATAATTTTGATGGTGATAATTAAATTTAATTAAAACAAGATTTAGATACATACAAACTTCAATCTAGGGGAGAGAGGGGAGTATTATTTTATGGCTGCTGTGACAACCAACCCGCGAGACAACCATACCCGGTCTCCCCTATGTAGTTTCCAAGCGGAGGCAACTGCATACATAAAAAAATCTAGGTGAATACGGTTATTCATCTTAAGTAAGGTTTGACGCGCTAATGTTCTAGTTGACACCTTGCTGTTACCTCCATTGCTAGTGACTTAACATTCAAGGAACTACTGGGACAAAGTCAAGCAGTCTGCCGTCTATCTTACAAGTTCTAGTTAACTGAAATCAGCTTTTATTTATTAACAACCCTCAATCGTTCATCCTATCTTATTTAATTCGAACAAAACATCGAACACCATGAATAACACAATAGCTATTGAGGATAAAAAGATAATATGCCATTGGATGTCAATATGGAATTATTTTCCTCGAGTCGGTCGGTTCTCGATGCAAACTGAAAGAGGATCATCAATAGCTTCCACGGCACAGGGCTCGGAAACCGTTCCGAATAGAATACCGGTTTTGTCCATTCACCCGGGAACGGAAAGGTTTTCGTTTGTGATCACCGGTTAAAGAACTGTTCAATTGAGATACCGGTTTTGCTCCGAGCCCTGTCACGGCATCAATCATGGTTGTAATGTGTTCCAGTTTATGGCTGGATACATTTTTTCTGCGCGAAACGAAAAGTCTCAAAAACTGTAATTACCGTGCAATCCCAATTTAAGGTCAGCGTCCATTAGTACGAGTATCGTTTGAAACGTTTGTTACAAAAAAAAATGGGTTTTCGAGAGTTTTTATAACGTTTAACGCAGATCAAATGTACCAAGCTATAAAATAAAAAACATTTCAAATATAATTATTCATTAATGTCGTGGAAGCAAATGATGACCCTCTTTTTGCTTGTATGGAAAACCGACCGATTCGAACCACCTTAACAACTGATATTATCACTTGATATAATAAAGTCACTGAGCGATTCCGTACAAAACGGAAAGCAACCCTTATAAATTACGAGCGTGTTATCCTTCCCGTATTAATAAGATAAATGTAAAAGCTTGGTTGTTGTTACTGTCTCGGCTTACGGGCGGGAATTGATATTGTCTAATAGCTCTGATTTGCATGTCAAAACGTTGCCTTTTGCGAAATCTATTTTGAGCTTTATTGTATTCTATGTAATCTACCGTGTTACATATATAGATACAGGAAATCAAAGTACACAGAAAAATTAAATGGCACTCGCCTGTGTACAGACCGAGAATCGAACCCGGTACCTCTGGATTTCCGGCCCAGTGACTCAACCATTCGTCCACCGTACACTCAGAAAACGCCCTCAATTCTGCTATCTACCTTGACTTCCGTATCTTTTCTGTTTTAATAGGAATTAACCTAAACCCCCATTAAAAACCAATGAAGAGACAAAAAATGTTACTTTCATATAAAGAATCTACCGTGTGTTTAGGTAGTGTGTATTTAACCAACGTTGGACAGAGACTTCTTGATATTATATCAACTCCATTCTTTATATCTTGAATATAAAAAAAAAAACCAAAAAATTTCATATTTAGGACATTTTTAGAAAAGCAGTGTAAATACTTTTCTGTGTACAATAAAATATAATAATATAATCTACGTACAGAAGGTCACAACTCTACTGTAAGACTTGAGCTCTTTTGCACTTGGGTTATACTAGCATTTACCCACGGCTTCGCCCACGTTATTCCCGTCTATGTCCTAAGGGAACTCTTTACTGGGATATAAAGTATCTTATATTTCAATCCAGGACCAGGTCTACTTGCATGCCAAATTTCATCTCAATCCATCCAACTGTTACCCTGTTATTTAGTAACAAACACCCAAACCTCCAAACATCCAAACAGCTGTAATAAGTATTAGTATGGTTACCTATGTGACTTGTATCCCTTTTGACTAGACCCACAAGTTGTATAATATCAGGTTTCTGAAAATAAGGATTTCAACAATAGATATAAACGTTATTATGCAACATACTCCTTGAATTTTCTATATTTTTGTATATGAGTCATAAATAAAATCTATCTACAGGGTGATTGGAAATTCGACCTATTCCTTGAAAGGGGTTATTTTAGAGCTTATTTGCAATGATTTAAGGCCAATCAACCGGGGGTCAAAACTCAATGGTTATCAAGTTATTTGACTTTTAACTTATTTTTTTTAAAACCCGCCTTTCGATCTAAAACTGCTAATTGTGAAAAAACTACTTAAATTAGGAATAAAAAAGAGCCATCATCTAATAGCCAATAAATGGTTGATTACGAAAAATCCAAAAAACATGCCAAAACCTTTGAAAATGATACCAATAAAAGAATTTAAAGTCAAAAGTTTTTGGATTATGTTCAAAATTTTGTAATTCTTTGAGGCATTACTAAAAAAAAAATTACGACACTTCGCGTAAAAATTACTAAAATTAGTTCCTCAGTTCATAAGCTTTCTAAAAAGGTAGAATTGTTGACATTTTTTGCATAACTTTTTAAAATAACATTAATAATAAGAGAGGGGGTAGGGAATATCACCTAGCGTACCGGACCCTTAATCAGTTTGTTTGTGTCACTTTAGTTTATCCGTGGGTTTTGTTTGTCTTCGGTTTTTTATTTTATTTCATCTTCTTAGGATTGGAATCACTAAAAGTTGCCTTCGGTGATATTTCAATAAGTAATTTATCAATCAGTTCCCGGTTGCGTTAAGTTTGCACCTAATTTGTAAGTTACACCAAGGAAACCAGGTGCAAACTTAAGGCAACCGGGAACTTACAGATAAATTACTAACCGAAATATCGCGGCAGGTTACTTTTAGTGACTTCTAACCTAAGAAGATGAGATAAAATAAGAAACCGAAGACAAACAAAGCCCACGGAGAAACTAAAGTGACACAAACAAACCGATTAAGGGTCCGGTACGCTAGGCGAAATTCTCTACCACCTCTCTTATTATTAATGTTATTTTAAAAAGTTATGCAAAAAATGTCAACAATTCTACCTTTTTAGAAAGCTTATGAACTGAGGAACTAATTTCAGTAATTTTTACGCGAAGTGTCGTAATTTTTTTTTAAGTAATGCCTCAAAGAATTACAAAATTTTGAACAAAATCCAAAAACTTTTGTTTTTAAATTCTTTTATTGGTAACATTTTCAAAGGTTTTGGCATATTTTTTGGATTTTTCGTAATCAACCATTTATTGGCTATTAGATGATGGCTCTTTTTTATTACTAATTTAAGTAGTTTTTTCACAATAAGCAGTTTTAGATCGAAAGGCGGGTTTTAAAAAAAATAAGTTAAAAGTCAAATAACTTGATAACCATTGAGTTTTGACCCCCGGTTGATTGGACTTAAATCATTGCAAATAAGCTGTAGAATAACCCCTTTCAAGAGATAGGTCGAATTTCCAATCACCCTGTATATCTATCTAATCGGATCAGAAAGTTTTGTAGTTTTTAATCTTCTGCTTTATTATTCGCTATAGACTTCTTTAAGCTTATACCTTTTTGTGTATAGGTCATAATAATATAACGAATATTAAAAATATAATATGTACAGCACGCATTTTAAGCAAGTAAATAATACATAAGCACCTCAATCACCGCCGCACAGCCGTCGGCCCCAGAGCGCTGGTATTGACAAGGTTTTGTAGTTTTTAATCTTCTGCTTTATTATGCATGCCGTACACGCCTATTCCTTGTAGGGCCCTGCGTTCCCGACCCGCCTAAGCTGGAACTTTTCCTGCAGAACTAACTTTTTACATTTTTATTGCTTTTAAGAGTACGTGACACAGAATTATATTAAATTTTGTAGTATATTAGTGTGCGTCTGTAGTCAAAAGACATTTAAAGTGGCAATCTAGAAACAAAATAGAAGATGTCGGTAATCATTCTGTGGAAAAAATATCAGCCGTTAGAACACTTTGACAAAGCCTGGACACCTGCATATTTTTTTCATGTGTAACTAGACTTCAGTATAAATACCATGCTAACGAACACATTAAAGTATGATTACGCATTCAGTTAAACTGAATATGCAATCATTATCCCATCGGCGGGCTGCTACTCCTATTGCAAGGGTCCCAGAAATAGATAGATAGCAATTGCTCAGAGGTTTATAACCTAACCTGGAAATAAAACTATAACCATGATCGAAAGCGTAATCTGATGAAACTGGTAAGAAACAGTAAAAAGGTGTTATCTATAATGGTATTTACAATATAACTAAAATTTCTGTAACATTATTTTCCTAAACATAAAATTTAATAAGCCCTACGGCAACATATCAGGAAATACTTCAAATGTTTTGTTACTTGAACTGCAAAAAGGCCCAGATGATTTTATTTTATCTAACCTCTTGGCAAACAGTTGCGTTTTCCTATTTCCCGCCATTCCGTGTCCCCGCCGAGTTACAAAAATAGTTCCTTCGCACTTAAGGTGAGGTGGGTTCGATTCAATCGAACATTCGCGAGTTGCGGAAATACGAGCACCTCTCCAAGACTTGATCCTACTGATTTGGTAATGGGTGTATTTTAGTGCCGCTATTCCTTTTCTGTTTACTTTTTTGGGCTCCGTACCCAAAGGGTGCCAACGGACCTTCTGTCCGTCTGTCTATCCGTCACAGGGCTGTATCTTTTCAACCGTAATAGGTAGAGGCTTGAAATTTTCAAAGAATGTGTAATTCTATTGCTGCTATAACAAAAACCAATAAAAACAAAATAAAGTTAAAAATAAAAGGGGGTCTTTATACAAGAAACATGTTTTTTGGTGTTTTTTGCGTGACAGTGGTGCGGAATCCTTTTTTTTTAAATTAGTACATTCATAGAGTAGAAGAACGAGAGTAGGTACAGTTGGCATCAAATGGTCTGTAATATTCAAAGCGCCGTATATAGAAAAGACACTAGTAGCATGTAAAGAACCATTACGTATTAATAACAAATGTATGAATTTAAATTACAAATATTGCGACACCCTACCGGGATCCTGTATTACCTATTAGGATTAAGTTAAAAATATACTTGTTGCAATGAATAAATGACTATATGGTCACACATATCTGTATGTACCTATACGATACGATATAGAATTTTTATTAATTAGTTGTTATAGTGTCACCATTATTGTCGAAAATCAAGTTTTGTAAAAAGTTAAAAAAATTGTGGGTGTTTCACTTAAACACGATGGCAAACTATTCATTAACATTTACTAAATCCGTAGGGTAGGTCTCGATCACGTCTCCCGAATCATTCTGTATAATGACGCTTTGTAACAGACGATATGATGCTGTCTCTACAGTCACGGTGTGGTGTTAACTGATTGCGTTTAGGTATCGCAGTAATCACGACCGCAAACCATTGGCTTGCACGCGGTAGGGCAGTCGAAGAGACGCCGTTCGCAGAACAGCTGCTTTGGGCCGCTCAATGCGGTAAAGTCCTTTGAAGTCTATTGAATACAGTATGTACATAAGCTTGAAATCGGTAGACTTCGGTTAGCCGAACTAGGTATTAGTATGTTGAAATATATATAGTTAATTTATAGACATATTGATGTCATTGATCATTACTGTACCCTTTAGTTTATCAGTAGATTGATTAGCGTGACTGAAGCAGTTCGGATTTTAGTTTCTACAAAGCAACAAATGCCTCTGTATTTTTATTTAATTGTTTTAAAATACCACGTCCACGTAATGGTAGCGTTCATGGGGCATTGCTAGATTGCTCAATATTTATTTTCAAGGTTACCCAATATTTTAAGTCTCATGAAAACGACGTTATACGTGTTGAAATGTTCCTATTTCCTAGTCCTATCAGCATCTGTGCCACAACGTTGCTACCGACCATTCATGTCTCCGACATGGCATTAGGGACCGTTTAGTACCTAGGTGAATACACATTGCGGCATAGGGTACAGCCCGATCACGCGCTGGCTGCTCAATGGCGCCCAGTATACATTTTCAAACTTGTTTAATAACGTAATGTTATGCTATCGAAAATACATTTATGTTTATACGTTATTGACCTGTCCAAGGACCTTGAAATAAATAGCCGTCCGGCCTGCTAACAAAGAAGTGAAGCATGTCTAATAAGCCGGCTACCTATGTATGCGTGCTGCTCGCAATAGAAAAAACTAGTTGATGTGTGCATGTGGCTCGTAAGTACAAGCAGCCGGCTTATTAAAAATAGCTTCAGTTCTCTGTTGGTGAGAATCCGTCCGGTTATTTATTTAACGGACCTCTCATAATTTGTTGTTAAGAGTGCAACACACAAATAAGGTTTTTCTATCAGCATCTGTACCACGATAACACAGCCGACCATTCGTGGCTTCCACTCAGCATTAGGGACCGTTTAGTAGGAGAATACACTGCGGCATGCAGGCCGGTTACGCTGGGTGGCTCAATGGTGCTCAGTTTTATTTTCCAAGCTTGCACAGTAAAATGTTTTGAAAGGACCGATTTCACTTTACGTCGGCTCGTCGTCCCCGCCCGCATGTCTCGCCTCCGACTCCTATTGTACCGGCAACTACAATCGTACAATATTGTTTTGACGACGGAGTACTCTTTTTTATTTCAGATTTCATGCAAAATCGTATCTTTGAGGCGAGCGGTTGAGCTGCGTTGATGAAATTAAAATCCGCTTTGAATTCAACTTATTGTTTCCGAGAGTCTATAGCTCCAGGTATAGATTAAGATTACTATTCGCTTTTATTGAAATTACTATTTTTATAGACATTTGAAACCTTCGAGTATAAAGAAATAAGAACTGTCTATGTTACAAAATTAATAAAGCTGGCGTGCACTTCACAGTCTTTATGATCGTATGAGTGATACGTACATGTACGTTATTACGTATGATCGGTTGTTAAGAACTTAATATAACTCCATTCAAACACAATATGAGCCTAGCCTAGGCAGTGCTTACTTAAATATTGCTGCTCTGATTTCCTTCTGTTGGATAAGTAATGTAGACTGAGCTGTACCCGCAGCCGCACTGCAAATCATTAGCAGGATAGAGACGGCGGCGGCGGACCACACTAGCTGTTTGCATTTGTAATTAATACACTGTTTGCACTTCTGATTTACGATAGCGTTCGTTGTACACTCCTAATGTGTTAATAGCTTAGAAAATTAACGCTTTAGGTATACTGGATTTGATTAAAATAAAATACCGCAACATCCTTGTTTGGTCGAAACCAGCTGTGTCTTGTATGCAAACTGGTACTTTAACTTCCGGAAATCCTGTCTCAATTCCTTTCTCTTTATATTAAAAATTCACATAAATGGAATATTTCACAGGAAAAATCCGCGATAAAACGTAAAAAGATTATAGACAATGAACCTAACACAGGATTTTCTCTGTCAATCTACTTTGAGATAATCAAATCGGCCGCAAAAGAATACTTAATTTTCCCAAAACGTAACCGCCGTTTGTGTTCGTTCAAAATCTTCAAACAAAGCCCGTTCCAAAATCACGGCGTATAATGAAATACTGGCGGAGTACGTCGGCAACAAACTCAACGAGTCCTAGGGGTGTGTCTTGCTCATTTTCGTTTGGTGAAAAATTGTTGGCTGTCTGTCTCCCGCCGCCCTTTCCCCTGAAGGTCCCTAAGGCTCCGGCTACGATGAGGCGCCAGATAAACTCGCGACCTACATGCTGTAAGCACACTATAATCATATGAGTGAAACATGAGACAAAACAGTCAACTTCTTTTTATATTTATGGAAGTTTTGTTATTCACCTTATGTTGGCGAGCGCACCGGCGGTGGCGGTTCTACCTCTCTCGTAAACCTGCAGAACTCGTGCGCGTTCATTCTGAGATCCTGAAATCTTCCACACGGAGTTGAGTAGATGGCGCGGTATTTTTAGTAGCTATGTTAGCCTACTACAACCACATCCCCGAAGATCGTCGAAGGTTCTTTCGACGAAAAAAAAACCCTTTTACCGTCTTTGGCCTAAACGGCTACGATTTTGAATGGCAGGTTTATGTAACGTACATACAAGAGCCGCACAATACTATCTCGAATATGCTAACATAATTTATTATTAACATAATCTATTACCAACTTCGCCATTTAATCACATTTAAATACGTATTTTTGCCGTATTTTCACTGACACGACCACGTTCAAAATGTTTTCACAAAATTTCCCTGATCTTTGAGCCGGGGTCGTCAAATCGCGATCCGCGATTCCCCGCCGACTCAGCAACTGATCCGACGGGGGCGTGGTGTCAGTTCGACGAGTATTTGCATTTTTAGCGAAAGTACGAACTCACGTCCCGCGCAGACGGATTGTGCGGGTGACGAATGATCTCCCGACGTGGACCGAGGCGTTTATGTTTACGAGAATCTCGGCTAAATGTTCCGAAATCTTGTCGCTTATAGCTTGTGTTTTGTGTATGTTGCGTACTTACATGCATATTTAATACAAACAGTAATAAAAATATTAAATCTTAGAAAGTGATAAGATTATAGATTTACATCTTTAACAACTTGATTTGATTCCAATCAAAATAATAACTATGCCGAATTTTATGAATTTAAAAGTGGGACTTTCTGTTTTTTTGTCTTTTTTGCGGCAAATAATCTTCATGATTTCTTATTAAGAGATCGACTGAAGAATAAAATGAAAATCAAGGGATAACCTGCGGGCAAGACCACAAACAAAAAGTGGTCTCTGACTTGACATTGTATTATGATTGGTCACACATTATAGGGAGGTTTTCTCGCCAACAAAAATCAATCGCATGTCATATTATTCGTCGCCGTCATCGCGGCAGCCGGCTTCAGTGCAGCGCAACGAACCCTACCAGCTTATCTGTAGCATAAATTAAGCAATAATAATTCCTATGCCACTAGCATAAGACCTACACAGTAATACGAATAAGTTTGCGGGCCTATCCAATTAGCCATTCGCAATATTTTCTATGCGATGACGCCTCGACGAAACGCAATTAATCCCGTCTGAAATTTTAAGTGCATGGCCAGCCGTTTATAAATTGGACTGGTGGACAATTGGTGTCGGATGTTCGTTTTTACGATGCGTTTATCTTTGATACGTTATGTACTGTTTGATCGATAAAAATATTTTCAACAATGCCTGAATCTAATACAAAGTGTAACCCAGCCCAGCAAAGCACCTTGTGGCATCAGCTAACTGGTACAAAGTATACAGGGTGTCCCTAAAACCAACTTTTATACGAAAAGGGCTGAGACCAGCTCATCAGACACCAGATTAAGTAAAGGCCGTAGCAGGATAAGGGAAGAAAAAATGCCCTTGAATGATTAAGAACTGTTTATTTTTTCTATAGTTGCTTTCATTTAGTTGTATAATTGTGCAAAGTTTGGTTAAAAAATTCCCAGTGGTTCAGCCGGGAAAAAATAAAAACAAAATTTATAAAATTTGACGTATCTCTAAAACTATAACTCTTTATCATAATATCTTTAATTCATTTTGGTTAATTAAATAGTACGTATGCCTTAAAAGAAAATTGAGTCTCTATCTTTACAATTTCTTTAAAAAACACGTAAGTCAAAATTTCAAAAAAAGTTTTTTTGATTCCTGAAGGAGTGACCACTCTAAGTGACATTTCTAAAAAAGCCTTATTTAACGATCTGTCAGTCATATAAGTTTGACGGTTAAAATCGAAAAGCAACAGTGTCAAAATTAAAAAACTATGTTGGTCGGATTCTGTTACATTTTATTCAATATCAAATACAATTCTAATACAGCCAAAGAACTTAAACATAAATATTCTGTGTAAAGAACTAAAAATAAAATAAATTTATGGCATTTACTCGAATATGTATCAACTTAAAAATGTCTTTTACTTCTTATTTGAATCACTATCGCTATCTTCATTAACGGTAACACTAATACCGTTTCTCAAAAAAAATCCACTAAGAATTTCGGCAGGCTGCATGATTTTTGATAAATATCTTGCGTGCGATAGGTAGTACACAATAGGGATGATGACTGGGTTAAAAATATGTAATTCTATTTAGTCCGTCAGTTAGATTATGGAAAAATATGGGACACGTATTTTTTGGTTTATCAAAATATTAAAAATCGACAAAGTTATAGATCTTCAAACTTCTGGAGTGGGGGCTTGTGACGTCACTTCTGAGTGAAAATTGTACTCAAGAGTGACGTCACTCGAAACTTCTAAGCACTTTATCCTCGTCAGTTTTTGTTTGTCAAACAAAACAAAAAATACGTGTACAATATTTTTTCATAATGTAACAGACGGACTAAACAGTTTTTTTTAGTCATCTAGCCTATTGCGGCAATGTGTGATCAACACCCTACCTACGAATGAATTTATCTGGTGAAACGATAAGTAAGGCTTAATTACAAATAATGATGATTACCTATTTGAAAAAAAAAGGTTTTATAAGTTAAAAGGCGACAATTAATACAAATACAGGGTGGTTTTCGATAATTTGTACATATTAAAAGGGGTGAAATTCCAACTGATTTTATCGGTACAAATGACTTTAATTTTTGTTTCTGGGCAAAAAAAATTTTTTACAGATTTTTACAGTTTTCTATGAAATTTTGGGCAGTACATCTGTTTGACGCAGTATAACTTTTGATCTTATTGTTCAAAGCTGTAAGAAAAAATGTTTTTAAGATCACAATTAAGTGCTAAACGAAAATAAGCATGAAAAAATGGTCACAATATTCGCAAACTTTCGAGAAAAACGGTGTTTTCCGTGAAAAAAAAAACAGCCGTTTTTCACAATTATATTTTTTTTTGACGATTTTTTCTTCAAGTCGGTGGTTTATTGTTATTGCTACTAAATAACGTGTCTATTGCCATGACCCTGCAATTTTTTCTTACAATTTTAAGCAATTAGATCAAAAGTTATATCGTGGCAAATAGATGTAGGTACTGCCGAAAATTTCACTGAAAGTTTAAAAATCTGTAAAAAAAAACGAATGACCACAAACAAAAATTAAAATCAGTTTTACCGATAAAATTGGCTGAAATTTCACCCCTTTTCATATGTACAGATTATCGAAAACCACCCTGTATATTTTCAAGCCAATATTAATGGGAATGTCAAAAATTGATTTATTTTTAATTCTTTACAAAGAAGATTTATTTTTAAGTTCTTTGGCTGTATTAGATTAGATTAGTATAAGAATAAAATGTAACAGAATCCGACCAACATAGTTTTTTAATTTTGACACTGTTGCTTTTCGATTTTAACCGTCAAACTTATATGACTGACAGATCGTTAAATAAGGCTTTTTTAGAAATATTACTTAGAGTGGTCACTCTTTCAGGAATCAAAAAAACTTTTTTTTGAAATTTTGACTTACGTGTTTTTTACAGAAATTATAAAGATAGAGACTCAATTTTCTTTTAAGGCATACATACTATTTAATTAACCAAAATGAATTAAAGATATAATGACAAAGAGTTATAGTTTTAGAGATACGTCAAATTTCATAAATTTTGTTTTTATTTTTTCCCGGCTGAACCACTGGGAATTTTTCAACCAAATTTTGCAAAATTATACAACTAAATGAAAGCAACTATAGAAAAAATAAACAGCTCTTAATCATTCAAGGGCATTTTTTCTTCCCTTATCCTGCTACGGCCTTTGACCTAGTAAAAATTTCTTAGTTTTCGAGATATTGACGTTTTTGTAAAACTCGTGCTAAGTGATACCCTGACTCGGTTATTTGAGTATCATGACTAAAATATCAAGTATTTTTCAAATCTGGTTTTTGATATGGGTAGCCAGATAACTATGCTAATGAACGTAATTCCTATTTCTGTTAATTTCTTCATGGTGTGGCCACAGTAGAATATCCAAGAATAATTTTCAGATTTTTCCAAATTTCACGTCTGATTTCGAACGAAGGTGGTGAAAAAAAAATGTACCAACACAACCTGGCACATGACGTAAAAAAATGGCGCATTTATTGTAGTTTCTAAAATCGTATAACATTTACTAAATATTGTAATAGTTTTTGAGATAATGATATTTTTTTACAAAAATAACCTGACTAATATGTTGACTCTAAAAATGTAAATCTCTAAATCAGTATCGCTTTTATTTCAAAATAAATCTATGAACCAGAACAATGCCATTGATATTCATAAATTTAATACTGGTATCGAGTGTCTGTTTTCAAATTATTTACTGTTCCCCTATCACGATTCCATTCGAATAATTCTGAGCCTCAGGACGAATTGATTCGACAGCTTAACGACTCATTCAAGAAGTCATAAAGTTGGAGCCGTCTCACTGCTTAATATACCCGCGTTGCAAGAAACAATTAGACAGGGGTACAATCATCTTAGCGGAGCGACGAAAGCGATTTCATTTTGCTGGATGCGGTATTTAATGTGGTTCAATAACATTTACTTCACTCCAGATCGTAAATGGTTTTGTCTGCTCGCTACGCGGAGAGATAATCCCACTTCCAGAGTAGACACGACGTAAAATTATAGGTATACATAGATAGTCATTTATTTCATGAGAAAATAGCAGTATAAATTCGCAATACAGACAAAGTTATTATTACAAGTATTCACGCCATGATCGTCGAAAACAAAAATACAAAATGATGATAAAGGTAGTTGGTAAATGTCACAATGTCAAACGATAATAACCACATTTTTATTAAAAAAAAAACCCGACCGCGGTGCATTTTGAAACTGCATAAAATTCGCCATTTTGTTTATTTTAACGAACTTCATACCCAATGACACTCGCACCATCAAGACGAATCTAATGATGTATCATTTATCAAAATCGGATGTGCCGTTGAGTAGTTACGAGCGGACACAGGAACGGACATTCATATTACATACATACAGGTCAAACACATAACCCTCCTTTGGGCTTCGCCGCAGTCGGGTAAAAAATGGAAGTAACAAGTAATACTGTGTTTTTAAGGTTCCGTAGCCTAAATGGCAAAAACGGAATATAGTTTCGTCAGTTCCGTCCGTCCTTATGTCACAGGCATTTTTACTGAAAAATTAAATGACGTATATTAATGAAATTTGGAACGTAAGTAGGTGTGTTGTATGATAGCTTCATCAGCTTAAAATTTGTAACAATATATTAAGTACGGTTTGCATTATTACAAATTATGGTGTATTTGGTGAAATTGATACTGATTAAACTATGGTTTGGATATAAATTCGTAAATGATTAATAGGTGTCAAGTAACAGTTTCCAATTTTATAAACCTGTAAACTCAATTTTCTATAGTTCGTACCGGATAAAAATAGACTCTAGAGGGACACAGAAGCAGAGATTCCAAACATTTTCTGTAAAGTTGTAACAATATTTATTTGATGTAAAATTGTAAGACAGTTTGTCAAACCATAGAATAAACTTTCACTTCTTCTTCTTCGCGATGGTCGTGACAACGCACGCTAGAGCAAACGCCTCTTCCACTGCCCCACAGAATCACTCATATTGAACGTTACAAATAACCATTCACCAATTACTTGGGAATAACAAACTATAACAGAAACAGTATACTATTAAAACAACATACAAATTCGATAGAACTATTTGATAGTAGGTACAATACAATAATGACAGCTCTGAGCTGTCTCATATATTGAGTGTTGCTTATCTCTGGCTCTTTGGGTATTTTATAAGGACACTTTTTTTTTATTTTCAGCCAACCAAAAAGTATGGACATAATCAATATTTTATTTATGAGCATCTACTTTAGAAATGTCATCTATTGGATTTCAACCTAAAACCGGCACTATAAATAACCTTTTTTTTGTTCTGTCTATTCCTATACGAAACAGACTGTAGAACTCGGGTCATGATACTTTTCTGATCTGCTAGTTTTTTTTTTTAATTTTACTTAGTTTTAACTTTAAACTAAAATAATGCCTGAGTCATTTGCTTTCAGGTCTTACCAAGACAAATCTAAACAGCGCCAAGTATGATCTTTAGGAAATTTAACAACACCAGCGTACCCTCAAGTACCTATTATATAAGACTGAAAAGTCGAATTCAAGATAAGAATACTTTTCTTTCTGTTAATACAATATAAGGTTTTTAAAAGTTGGTCACTTTTTAGGGTTCCGTACCAAAATGGTAAAAAAAGGAACGCTAATGGTGCGACTCAGTCTGTCTGTCTGTCCGTCTGTCTGTCTGTCCGTCTGTATGTCCGTCTGCCACAGCCATATATCTCAGGAACTACTGCTGCTATCGATATGAAATTTGGAATAGTTTAAAAAAGTCGCTAACCCGACCCTATTTGACATAAAAAAAATACAGGGAGGTTGAAAATTTAAAGTAGTGCTATTGTATCAAGTGGGGTATCAAATGAAAGGGCCCAATTTGTAAACTCCAACGTAATTTTTTTTTGTTAATCATTTTCTTTTTGATTTATGACCAAAAACGTTAAAAAAAATACCCCCCCCCCGCCTTATTATCTTCGAAGTTACTGAACAGAAAAATCTGTAATATTATCCTAAATATTACAGGAGTTTTCCTAAATTGCACAGTTTGCTCCTTCTAAGCTAACCCCCATATAGAGTCCGACTCCCACTTGACCGGTTTTTATCAGGCCTTAGTACGGTCGTATTTCTAGTAAGCACCATGAACACTAGTCTCGTCCGACGGGCAACATTTGCTTCTTAGCTCGACGTACGAGATGTGGCGACGTGTCGAATGGCGTGTAATACGGCGGGTATAAATCGTGAGACAGTGACGAGCAGAGGCGCACTTACACAAGGAATGAGAGACATCACACGATGTGCTCCAACGCAAACGTCGAGAGGGCGCGAAATATCCTTTTAATTGTTCCATTCGGCTGCCGACGCCGCCTTTCGACTCGCTTCGTTCAGAATAGGTACCATCCACAAATAAGTTCCTATCGCATTACGCCGCTAGTATCAATTAACTCTATTCTCACACTAATATCGTTACAGGCACTACTTTTATGAGCACTTTGTATTTAAAGTGTTTTCAGTTACTAGAACAACGCGGGATAACAGTCTACTTGCACAATATTCAAATGAAATTGCATCTTTGCCAAAACTGGCGGGAGAATGGCGTCACTAACATTAATATACAATAGGATTTTCTGACCCTCCCCTTGTCGCGGCAGCTTCTTTGTTTTTATAGGCCGCTGGATAAGCATTAACTAAGTAATTTCAGGGGCAGGTACAAATTACGATGCGCTCCACAGACCTTTTATGCCTCTACCTACATGGGAACGCTGCAGACGGTTCATTACTAGAAATAGCTATTAACGTAGGTAGGTAGGTACATTAGATTGAATAGTGCCTGAAGTTGCCAGCCGTGAACCAGGATACGGCTAAAGTTCGTAACGTGTAGTTAGCTTGCAACTGGAATAGCTAATAGATACTTATCATTTATTTTGGAGTTTCACACGATTTAGAGTTAGCAAAAATTACTTCAATTTGCAAAACAAATCTAAATGGGTACAGTTGGTGAGGCAACTGGCCCATACATCATTATGTATGTGAATATGCCCAACAAGAAAAAAGTAATCTACAAAGTATTATTATTCGATTTTATAGCTGCTGCTTTGAGTGCCAAAAACCAGACGGTGCTCAAGTAATTACCGTGTAGTCAAATCACTCACGCATTCACCAATTTCGATATAAAAATCACGTTTCTATAGCTTACAATTATTTCGTTTCATTTAGATACGGTTCGAGCACTAGATATTCACAGGTCCAAAGCCGGCATAGGCTTGCATCAATAGCAAATGCAATTAGTTGGAGTGCACCGTTTTTGACGTAGTACCGAGTGCCGACAGCCAGTGTGGGAGAACAGCACGATATAAATAATCCACCGCACTAATCGTGTACTGAAGCTGCGAGATCAATATTAGAACGGGTAGGATGGACGATGCAGATAAATGCCTTTGTTAGGATTCCGTACCAAAATGGTAAAAAAGAAACCCTTATGGTGCGACTCTGCCTGTCTGTCCGTCTGTCACAGCAAGATATCTCAGAATCTACTGATGCTATCGACTTAAAATTTGGAATAGTGTTAAAAACCGCTAATCCAAGCCTATTAGATAGAAAAAAATCTTATAACTTTTTTACCTTTTTTTTAAAAGGGACCGAAGTGGGATGTCGTAAATCAAAAGTAGAGCTATTATATCGAAGGGGATATCAAATCAAAGGGCTTAATGTGTAGACTCCAAAACTGTTTTTCTTTTTTTAGATCTATAGTTTTTGATTTAAGAAAAAAAATGCTCAAAGAATCTCTCCCCCCCCCCCCCATTATCTCCGAAGTTACTGAACAGAAAAATCTGTAATAATTACCGATTGTTAATATCATCCTACATATTCCAGGAAAAATAAAACAGTTTTCCTAACTTGCAGCCTTTTTTTAGAAATTCGCAAAAATCGTAAAACAAACTTATTTGCTCCTATTAAACTAACCGCGATATATGTCGATGTATGGGGACAACAGTTTATCAAGAGCAAAGTTAAGTTTGTCCCTCCATACAGTTTATCTTGAATTATTCACGTATCTATCTATTGACGAGTTTGTACGGAATCCTCGGTACGCGAGTCCGACTCGACTTGACCGGTTTTTTATTGAAATATGTGCATGCATAATTTGGGCAGTATAAGTAACTATTTCAGATTGATTCTTGATACGTAGACCAAATACCTACATTGAAAAATTAAATCTACTGCACTACCAACTGGAATCAAGATCGAATCACGTTTAATTCATCGATGTCTTTGTATCATCAATCATAATATTCATAATGATGATCGTGATGTTTCCAAGCAAAAATTAAAAAAAAAAACAAAATATTTGTAGTAAGTAATTATATTGGTTCGAACACATTAGTAGTAAGACTAGTAAGTATAGAGTAAACGAATATCAGGCATATTAGTTAATTTTATAACTCAATTAAAGTCCTTTGCGGCAGTCATGTATTGCCTGCGCTTTTAAGTGACATTTTAACCATTAGTACCAATACCTACATATTTGGATCAACCCACTTGCCAAGGGCGGATATGGATTACAGGTTATCGTCCGAATGATAATTTTCTTTAAGGTGATTTGAGTAGGTCGTTTTGCCATCGCGGGAGCCCTGGCGTCGTAAAGCCAGGGCAGCCGGGGGGCACACATGGTAGAAATGCTACGATCCCATAGTGCCCCCATAACGGCAGTGCGGAGAAACGCCGGTGGGTTTTTAGTGGGTAGGCTCCTCCCCCCCTCTGCTTTCAGAGGGTGTGCGAGAGGAGAGAGTCCCACATAACCCCCCCGACCAACATCGGGCCTCCCTAGGCCCAGGGGGGGTATGCGTAATGCATTTTCCCACCGTCAAAAAAAAAAAAAAAAAAGGTCGTTTTGCCATATTCAAACGTAAAGGGGTCATCGTCTGCTTCCACGACAGCAATTATGTATAAAATTTGTTTTATTTTATAGCTTGATCCATTGTTACTACGAATTGGCATAAAAAGTCTCAAAAACTATAATTAACGTGCAATTGGGCCTTCAAAGTCAGCATATATAGCTTTATTTGAAACTAAACGTTTTTTGGTAAACATTGTTTTTACTTTTTGAGAGTTCTTATGTCCAGCAATGACATTTTTCTGCTTATGATGACGTTTGAGCAAAACCGAACACATGACAGTCCATTTGTACATAGAGAGCGCTGCAACCACAGAACATTTTTTTTATTCCGTGGCTGCAACAGCTGTAAATAAAGTTTTTTTTTAATCAAAACAGTAAATGAATACTGAAACATGTGACAGATTATAATCTTTTATGTTAAAGTTATTTACGAGTAGATTGACGCAGTACATTTGTTTGTTTAAAATCTTATAACTGCTTTTTCAACGACTTCTATTAAACCAATTTTTATGAATGTTACCCGTTTAAATTAAAATTGTTTAACTTATTAATTTATTACTTATAATAATGAGATAATGTTATTTATTTTTGATATCGTTCAATTTCGAATCATCATTAATCAATTTGCGTACCTGTGCCTGTTCTTCGGAGATCGGAGGCAAATGATATAAACACAATTTTAAACACTAGGTAGCGTTTAAAATTCTAGGTACTTAATATTGAAATACTACCATCCAATGTTCAGGTTATTCCCGATTTCATTATAACGAAACCCTAAAAATTACGAATTAACCAAGCAATCGTGAGCAAGCAATTGGTACAAGTCGTTAATCAATTCCGCTTTTAATTCTATCAATTAAAAATTCGCTCGTTAAGCGTAGGGAGATGTCGAGAGGCATAACATAACATGTGTTCGGGCGCGATGGAAACCCGTCGATATGCGCTCTACAGTTCTGATTTACGATTTCATTAGTTGCGTACGGATCGAGATAAACAAATATAAATTGAAATTCAATAGGTGCGAGTGAACAAGTCGGTGTAGCAATTACGAATGCCTTGCTGTAGGATTTGCTAGATTACTGTTTTTTTTCGCCAGAACTGAATATGTTGAATACGGTATTGCAAAAATATATGTTAGACATGTTAGTGAAAACTTTTTAGAGAGCGCTTGCAGAAATTATAGGTAGTATGTAGTCTAGGTAAGTTTTCGGCTAGGTAAGTATATATCAGTGGCGTGGCGTGAAAGATATCCTTGGGCAAGCCGGTGCAGATTTGGCCTACATTTTCCTTAGGACCTGTAGAATAAGGTGCTCAAATGCCTGATATTAGGCAAGGCGGTAGGAATCGAGTTCTTTGTACGCCACGTCACTGGTATATATTGAAATTGCCTTTCTAATGTTCAAGGGCAATATTTACCATTTAATATCATAATTTCAATGTTGAGACGTCCACTGCTGAACATAGGTCCCCCTAAAGGCTTTCACAACGAGCGCTCGCATGCTTTTTGCCTCCACCGACTTCCGGTGACCCACGCTATGTCTTGCAGTTCGTGGTCTCCATCCAAGAACCTTAATATTATGAGCAAATAATTCATTATGACCCAATGAATGATACATTAAGCACTGCTTTTTAAATTTAAACTAAAAAGACTTAATGATAATATTTTACTACCAAGTGGAGGTTAAATGATACGAATTCCTAGAAATTTAATTTTCTTGAAATTTAGTGGTGTAATTCAAAGTCGTCCTGTAGCTATATAAATCAAGAGTTTAATACCATTAAGCCGCTGCGCCTAAAGCACGCTTTAAAACTTCCCAGTTTTAATTTGCTCGCGAGATTTTAATTTAGCGAGAACTGTTCCGAACTTGCAGTTATAATGTATTCATACATTAACAAAATACTGACATTCCCGCCCGAGAGCGAGAAGGCAACTTTGCATTGCAGTGACATTTTTCTTTATGAACTCCCCAACCTGTTTTCATTAATTCTTACTCCCCCGCCCGAAATAAAGCTTGAAAGAAAACGCTTTCATACTTTGAATATCTTCAAGACAATAATGATTAGTCCGCCGTGGAGAAATCTCGCATTTCACGTTTATAGCATTCATATGGATCAAATCGCTTACAATTGAACGACGTAATTGCGGTGTTAGTTTCAGAATTTAATTTCAGAATAACTTAAGATTTTATGAATCTGGAACTTGAACAATCCTATTTCTATTTTAGTAGTTTATGCAACTGATACATAATGAGAGGACTTAAAACACTAGTGTGGTTTAATGAAACGGGCCAAAGGCGAACATATTGAATTAAAAACGGATCACTCACGTTGTACAAAAGACATCCACTCGACATGTTTCGGGAGCATTCGGCATTCCCTTAATCATGAGTAGTATTCGCGAACACTGCCCGGCGATTACAAATACCGGCGAATACTACTCATGATTAAGGGAATGCCGAATGCTCCCGAAACATATCGAGTGGATGTCTCGTCTTTTGTACAACGTGAGTGATGCGTTTTTAATTAATTCACTATGTTTGAGTCTCACGGTAGTTTTCTATGTAAAAAGGGCCGAAGGCGAGTTTCATAATAAGATCACACGAGTGTTTTAAGGCTTAACTATGGATAGTTGCAGCATACACATTATCTACACACATATTATAAACTCTCTATATGATGTGTTCTAAAACCGCAAATTTATAAATGTCAAATGGTAATAAAAACTTTTGTCATGCATGTCACGCAACCGTGGTTTTTTTTTATTCAGGAACAAATTAGAATCGGCCTCAACTATCATATCGTTCGATATCAAGTAACGTGCGACATTTGTCAAAATTGTTTGCAATTAACATTGCATTTCGAAAAAACGTCATTTCGGCTGATATTAGAACTGAAGTCAAATCAAATTGCTTTGTTTTTCAGATAATTTCGAAATTTGAATATCATAATAACATCGAATTCTATAATAACGAGTAATAATAACATAAGAAATTTCACAGATAAGGAATTTGTTCTAAGAAAACAGTTTATCGTTATGCTGGTTGTAATTTGCGGTATTTGAACGCTTACAGAGAAGAACTATACTAGAACTAGAGAGAGAACGGTTATAGAGGGTTTATTATATGTGTGTACCTGATTAAATATACAAGGTAGTGGTGAACATGCATTTTTGTTGATATCCATTATTTTTGATGTTCTACCTCTTACAAAGTATTTAAATAAGTTAACAGAAACATGCATATTTTCCTACATTACTGTACAGTAATTATAGACGCTTTAAAAACTATTTTCAAATGCGGCAGAGACACGTAAATTTACCTATAAAAATACATTATTCACAAGCATCTGAACTTGAATAAAAAACTTTCACGTATTTTTTACCTTCTAAGTGTCCAAACAACGATAACAGCCAGGATTTATCTAGTCTTGAATGAATATCGATTACGCTTTGTTAGGTTTAAGGGTTAATACAATGGTTAAAACCACTACAATGTGACCCGCAAAACAAGCAGTATATAATAGACCTGCCAATGTCACAAAGACGTTCGCTTTACATTTACAAATAACAATACGGGTTTAACTACTTTTGACAACGGTTTAATCCGACACGACGATTGCTCTCACGCAAATGTTACCTGTAAGGGATACAAATTAGCGATATTGCAGACATACTATGTCTTTGTCACATGTCGAATATACATGACAAGTTCTACGCGTATCCCACGCCCGAACGCATCGCGTCTATATATAACTAATGAAGCGGTTTAGAGCTCAAATTACTCAAGGACTTAACGGTTCAGACTCCAAGTTAGAATTGGATATCAAGGCGTCCCAACTCCCAAGGTATTGCCCGTTGTAGGTTAGGTGTCTGGTTTATTCGGCTAGTTTATAAGAGTCGGGGGCGGGCGTGCTCTATCTGTCATCAGCTCGGCGTCAGGGCAAACACACCGTTACCTCGACTCATTTTATTAGGGCCCGCGCGCGCCGGCGCGCTGCGATGTGCTAATACGGGCTTTAAGCAAAAATAGAAACAGTCTATATTCACGCTTGTGCTGACACGAAATGGGAAAATTAATATATGAATTAAACGCTCTTCACGGCTCTATTATTCCAACAATACACGCAAAATAGGCGCATATCTGTCGTCGAGCTGCGGAAAATTAGCCCGCGTTAACCTATAATTTATTCTGATTGAATACTTATTTTGATAATGTACTTATAATTTAAGGCTGATAAGGCTTAACACAGATAAGGCTTGTGCTCTTGCAGTTTTAAATGCAGTATGATTTATAGCCCATTTTGATTTATTATCAACTCATCGTATCAGTAATATTTTTAATAAAAAAATAAAAAGTTACAGTATGTAATTACATTTTATCTCAATTTACGTAAACACAGTGATATAGTATGTTTCAAAACTTATATTAATGAACTCTTGTTTCATTCCCAGAATTAAGATGCACATTTTAAACACGTGAATAAACGGGCACTACAGAAGCGCTGAAGAATGGTCCATTTTGAGCTGTACTTAATTTTCGTCGTTATCTGGTAAATTGGTACATCAACAGCATATTGTAAAAGAACATCAGACCTCTACAATTATCTTCCAGTCTTATGGCTTGGCCAACCGTATGATCGTCTAGTCTAATGGTAGGACACTACATTATGAACCGAGAACCCATATTCTTTAATGTAACACACAGAACCCAGCTATTTCTTTGCACATGCCTATACCTATTTATCTCTACTAGTAATACCTATACCTATTTATCCCTACGAGTAATACCTATACCTATTTATTCGTTACCTATTAATACTAAAGTCTATAGTCAATGAAGATTAGTATGGTATTTGATAGAGGTAAAGATAACCAGTCGGAAGTGGTCTAATCATATTGTCAAAGTCAAGGTCTGTCTGAATGTACCTAACTACTGCTATTGAACTCTGATATCACAGGGCTATAGGACGGCAGCTCCACCCCGCTGCCGTGATAGGTTTCGACCTGATGCAGGGAGAACCTCCCCCCCCTCAGCCTGGAAGAGGCTTCTCAGAGTCCAATGGTGATTAGCACGCAATCTAATCATTTCGAGAGGAGATATGCAAAGGGAGTATTTTTTTTGTGCTGTTTGGGTATTACATTCTTACTCTCCAAAGAAAGCAGAACATTCACCATTTCAGGCTTATTTCAAGGAAGCTAATGCAAATTATACTCTGATATGTGGGTGCCATATTAAGCATCCTTTTCCCACAGAATTCAATCTACTATCGCTTTGTAACCAAGGGCCGTTAAGGACAAAATAAAGCAACGCAACATTTGTCCGCCGGTAGGTAATTACTTCTGTAAAGGTCTTGTCAACGAGTCGGTGTCTAAGGAAAGGATGGAATCCTTCCTTTAATACCTTGTCGAATATAGGCCAGCTTCATAAACCTATATTATTACAATCATTCAGAAAAGTATGATGAGACAACAGAAGTCAGAGACGGCTTTAGCAAGCTCTAAACATCTGCAAGCCTAAATCTAGGCTTAAGCCATTCTTAGCTAATATTTTCCATAAAAGTAATATTCAAATAAATCAATAAAGAAGTTTCAATCTTCAGTGATATAAGGCAGCTCAGCAAGCCTTAGTTATTTGTTTTCATTCAAGATAGTATGATGGAATAATAGAAGTCTATGACTGCTCAGCCCGCATAGAACATTCTATATGTCTAGATCTAGACTGTAGCTATTTTTAGCTTATACTCTCCAGAACAAAATATTCAATTAATGTTAAAGAATAGACGTCACAATCTCCAATACAACGGTCTGAAATAGTATAGTTAAATAAGATATAGAACAGCTCCGCAAATCTATATCTTTTATTTTATTCAAGATAGCATGAAGAGTTCGAAAGTCTGGGACGGCTTCAGCAAGCCCAGAACATTCTGGTAGTCTAAATCTAGACTGAGGTAAGCCATTCTTAGCTTATACTTTCCTGAATAAATTATTTGCAAATAAAATTTATTTAATTGTTTCAACATTATAATTAGAATTCATGACATCTTAGAAAGATACAAGTAAACAGTTAAAATAACCAGGAATCCCATCAGATACCAATAAACCCAGATAATTATTATCAAAGGATAACTATAACTAATTAAGATAAGTTAAAAATAATAATGCTACCTAAATAATAAATAGCTACAAAATAGTTTCCTAGCCACCTGCACTCGCCCGCTCCCAATGTGTGTGACTCTAATTCTAACTGTTTCCCATCGCTACTAAAGTTTGTATATCAAAGAGGCCGGCCTCATATTTAAATGTGTTAGTGTAGTGTATCCCTAACTATGCAACTAAAATTCAGTTGGGTGACTGAGATTGCAACCTAATACCCAGTGTAAGTGTCTCCCCCTTACGTAATAAGCTTGATGAACAGCCATGGATACGTAAAGTAAGACGGCCCTATTCCGTGTATATAAAATAATAAATAAATATATTTAACAAGACCGAGTTTCGGGACTTAGGGCAGCTCTATGAGTTTGGAATCCCAAATGTCCAACTTGTGGTCCTCACAGATATACCCTAGTTGGGCCCCATTGAAACTCGAGGCTTTCACCAGCGTTATAGAGGATCTGGTGTCAAGGCTGCCACCCTTGATAAGCTACGTTAAACTATGAACCCAGATCTCTCAATGTTTGTCACCGTTACACGTTATTGAGAGCTCTGTTTAGCACACTTCGCTAATGTACGGATTCTGGCATAAATCAAAACTAAATTTGTTAAATCACTAAAACTCCCGATTAATATTGACACTAAACATTTACATAAAACTATAATTAAACAGTAAAATATCTAGCGGACGCATACACCAAACATTTCACCGTTCAATTATGTATAAATAACTATAAAATAAAATTGAGTTAAAACTCCACGAAATTTACACACTAAAAGATTTACGAACAATAATTGAATAACTCAGTATCTAATGAATAGATAAAATCCATCAAACACTCAGTCATTTAACACAATAATTTAAACACTAAAAAAAACCTAGGTATCCTAGACGCGAGCCAGACTATCGCACAGTTCTCCAGACCAGAGCAAAGAAAAAATAGATCCCCGTTTCTTCCGTGCACCTCCTTTTAAACGTATACTGATTTCTCAGTCATTTCCGTTATCTCAGACCTTAAAACTCTTTCCGATCTCTATACTATTCCAGACTTCGTGGTTTTCTACGATATCTCGGTCAGGTCGGACAAATGTGATTTTTTCATTCTAATATCGACTTTATTTGCATAGCGTTAATGTTCAATTTCGCTTACTACATACCTCCTTTTAAACGTATGCCGATCTCTCAGTCATTTCCGTTATCTCAGACCTTAAAACTCTTTCCGATCTCTATACTATTCCAGACTTCGTGGTTTTCTACGATATCTCGGTCAGGCTGGACAAATGTGATTTTTTCATTCTAATATCGACTTTATTTGCATAGCGTTAGTGTTCAATTTCGCTTACAACATTCCCGTGGCAAGAGCAATAAAATTTGATCTCGCTTAGTGATCGCTGTACACAATTTCTATTATAGTACCGTAAATTTATGTCAACCAAATATCACCAAAAGCATTCTGTTACATTCGCCCCCTCGATCAAATCGCAGTGTGAAGACTACTAACAAACACGTAGATTTATCGAACTCCCTCAAATCTTTGCAAAACAAAACTCATTAAATTAAATAAGATACCTCACCCTATTCTCCCCTATATTGGTTTTTGAAACCGCTAAATTTGAGATTCAATAAGCTAATGATTCTAATAACAATTGGAATTTCAGCACCATCAGTGTCCAACTCCTTTCCCCCCCCCCCATCATGAATGTGTATTTATACCAATACTAAGTGTATCAGAAGTGATAAAATGCCGGAATGAAATCTTGAACTCCAGTAGTGAACCTTGACTGTCCCTTCCCAAGAATTCTTTTTCCAGCTGAAGCGTTGGTTTGTGAGGCCAACGAATCCTGTGAAACGATCCTTGTCCCTTTCATCTGGGAGGTAGTCACATTGCCCGACTGTTTCCCGACCTCACGTTGACCGAGATATAATGAAATCAACAAGAATCTCTTCGCCGGTCAAGAAAACCTTTCGTATCAAGAATTGGAACGTTCATTATTCAATACGTAAAGTCCGATTCCACCCCAATCACCGCGTCACCCCCACTACACGTTTTCTCGGAGAGTGTTTCACTTTTGTTTTAGACTAATCAACACCAAAGCATAACTTCACATGATGTGTATACCATAGGTAAGTTTGCTATTAGCAAGATAATAGTACACTATAAACAACCAAGCAATTTCTACATTGCCTAGATTGTAAGTAATGAAACATAATTTCAGAAAAAAAATATTTTCTACAAAATTATACATACCACTTTTATTTAAAATAAAAGTATTTTCTAATTAATTCATGTCTTGCTAACAGTATGATTGGTTATGCTTTCGCTAGCACATTATTAATAATAGTTACTCGTTAACTTTGTACCCATAATCTTTCTGCCTTCCCCGTATAATTAAACCTATAAAACCAATGTACTCCGTTGATACCTCTAAAATCAAACGTGGGTGTGTAATAGTCATTTAGTCTTCATACCTTGTAGAGTTTTAGACACCATAGCTTACCCAACATGGGTCTTATCGCATAGCGATTGTAACCTAGCGCCTAAAACTATGATATCTATTTTTGTGAATAAGAACAATATTCATTGTCATTATTTTTACTTTTAGGATTCAGACACCGACACTACTGAGTTGACCTCAACTCAAACTCCGTCAAATTGAACAAATCCATTCACTCCCATCAACTTTCCATCAAATCGGTCATTCAAGTTCCACATTCGTACAATCACACTTTCATTCCTCATAACAGACTCCAATACGTTCCTCCTCATACTCTAAAACACTCGATTTGATCAACCCGCCGAAGCTCATTAGTTGCGGCCAAACATCCTTAAAACGTTTCCCCCCTCTAGTATTAAATAATTAAAATCTGTCATTTATCTCACTTAATCCCACCATAAATAAACTATTTATTTCAGAATGTATGCAAATGCTAGAATCATATATCAAACCCCAACACTTGATAATACCAATTAAACGAAAATTACTTTAATACAACATGAACTACTGTTGGAGAATTTAATACTTCATTACGACATGTCGCAAATGCGCCTTGCATGAAGTAGTGAGCAACATGTTTCGCCCACGCCGGCCGCGCTCTATTAGTGCGAGGAGTTAATTTTTACGTTAGACTTGTAAGAATCTTTGTAGAGAGACAATATACGGTCCCAGTAATATTTATTTCGCTATTTAATTGAACTCCTCCTTACTCACCAACACCTACTTTAGTCATACATAAGTAATAAAACTAAATAAATACTTAAAATAACAACATAAGCATGAAATAAGGAATAAATTCGCCTTTGTACACAACCATTTATCTCTTTTTTACTGCGTCTGTATGACCTCATGCGCAACAAAATGCTTACATACATACATATCTATTACTCAATGTTGAAATGGATGTTTATCAACATTAAATATAATTCACATTTATAACTGTACTCGTCCTCAAATTATCTAATTTTTAAAAGAGATAATCGAACCAATTTCGCAAATACTGCGCCGGTTTGATCCCCGCTGCATAGTTATTACTAAAGATCCAGTTACAAAATCAATATGTAAGACATTTCAAGGATTCACCCTTCAAAGTACCTACCCATATGTTTTAGAAACACAATTAATTCTATTTCGCTCGATAGAGAAAAATTCTTAAGTTACCTCCAAAATACACAACAAACCCTCAGTATGTCATGAATACTGTACGGAAGGTCATCAGTTTCTAAATAGTAACAAAAAAAAAAATGTTGTTCATAACGTGTACGTTTTACGTTTTCAAAATCTGTATAGTTTGAACAATACGAAGGAAATACCTAAAGACGCGCGTGTTCCGTCCGCTCTAACTCGAGCCGCCTCGCCTCGCGTTTCCTCAATCCCTGGTCACATCAGTCGGATCAGTCGTGCTTTGGCTGTCGAACGGGGAACCTGTGTCGCCCGCGCCCACGCACGGCACCGAAAACGCACACGTACACGACGCGCACAGAATATCTAAAATCGATGAGCACCAAAAGCTTGGCGCGCTCTTAATGTACGAGTAATTACCTACCCAATTCTCAAATAGTTCGTAAACTAATCTGAAGATGACATTCATAACATTCAAATACAATATAATACAATACATCTACCTAAGAAAGTATGCGCGTAGAATTTTAATCTACTTGATTCTCACAGACTAATAACCAATTGTATCTAAGTATCATATACTTTACCTAATTTGCAAATACAATACATACATACATACATACCGTTGATAACGAAATTCATCCAAACACTCCCACAACATAATACACATGTCTATCTCTACTACACATTGGTATTTAACTATCCGAACGCATAACTCACTAATCCTACATAATTCTTACATAGGTACCTACTTAACTTAAAATCTTTTAAAAACAAAATAAATCGTAATAATACTACAAGAAACGCAATGCTCTGTTCCGCGGCGCGATCACACGTTTCTCGGAGCGTTCAAGATCGCGGCAACGAAAAACGGCCGACAAGAATAGCGAGTGTCGAGTCGTTAGAGTCCCGTATCACCCATATGGTTAATAGAATTCCGTACAGCGTTTCCGTTTCCATGCAGAAAATAGGCATTCCCCAAAGAATGCTACATAATAATATGACCTATTATTAATAAACTTCTGACTTCGCCCCCATAATTTTAAAACTTAAAATACTGTAAATCATCATCATCATCATCCAGTTTACGATACGTGTTTATCATTAATATTAAATGATAAAACTACCTAGTCTAACCTAAGCTTTGTCGTCGTTATAGTTCGTATAGAGAGATAACTGAAGAGTTGTGCACAAAAATAATAACGGATGTATTAATTAAATCAACTTATACCTACTAGATATTGTGAATAAAATAACATCTATGAATTAAAACTAACAACAGAGAAACACAGAAAGTTTCAATACAAAAAAAAAATAATAATATGAAATCTGAATTAAAAAATAAAATAAAAAGAATATCTCCCGCAGGAAGCGAACCCTCGACCCGTAAAAGAGTACGTATATGATGGCTAAGTAAGGGTGGTCTCCGCGCAGCTAGGCTATTCGAGCGTTGTGAATGCTGGCGAAAACTAACGCCAGTATCAGCGACAGCGACGATACGCTCCTTCAAATATAATTACTCAGATTGCAAATCCTTATGCCCGAATTATGTCTTTAACCTAGGGCATGTCCAAAAGTTGTGGACAATGAAATAAAAATACATTAACACTAATAACCTTGTCTGAGAGTCACGAGTATAGTGAAGCGATTCAGTGAAATGTACAATACACACACAACACTTGTAATAACGATTGTGCACACCTATCATGAAAAATCACTCCCAAAGTAATCGATGTGTTGACCAATTAACACGTTAACACCAATTATAAAAAATAAATACGCGGACACAGTGTGTTTCACTTGACCGCTGTGATTTTTCTCGTCACTCTCATCAAGTAAAATTATCAAACTCGCTCGTAACGTTCACCGAGTGAGATCTGTAGCGACACATCTAGGTGCGAGGCATGCAATTAATCATTACAGCTTTTAACAACAGTTATGGTAATAGTGACTACGAAGCCGAAAATGTTCGCCCCCAAACTTTTAAATACCTCCCCAATTAGGTCATTGATATACTATAAAAGAAAACACTAAATTTAAAGCAAATATAACCTGCCTTAAATATTTAATTCAGGTAAAAATATACGGGAATTATTTAAACATAATGAATGATCGAGAAAACCAGTAGTGTTCCTAATTAAATAAAGTATCTATTATCCTATTAAAACAATTAAAACAACCAAGTTATTCGGCCGCCTGATGGAAAGTAGCTTATGAACTCTATTCGCGCTTGACGAAAATAAAATATGCATCGTCATTAAAAGTTCACACTTCACTATTTTATGTTCGACTTAACACCTGATGGAAAGTAATGAACATAACCAATAAAATAAACCACAATAATCCTAAACCTACTTCATTGAATATAAATTATCATAAAAAAAAAGCAATAGTAAACATTACGATTACGACCAACCGCACTTCCACATTACGTATAGGTAGTTACGTACATCTATGTCATGCATCACTATGTCACGCTTAAGATAAAAGGCTTATGTTAATATTAAATTTATAGCTCTTGCGTCCTTACGGCTTCTATTACAAAAAAGCCCACAAGACTAAAATGCTACCGAATTAAGTGGTTGAATTCCCCGAATACGGCGATATTGCATTCTTATGACGCGTATGTTAAAAGAGCTTATGTTGATAAAAAATGTATGGCGCTTATGACCTTCTATTATAAAAGTAATACTAAAATATAAATCGACTAAAAATTGTATTATTATACGTTTCTAAAAATAAATTTCAAGTCAAATCAGCCAAATGCGTGTCGGAACCGCTCACAAAGCGCTTCATTCATACATATCATACTTACAACTCCCTAATTAAAGTAAGTTCTTAATGTTAATAAGAATAACTTAAAAATAGAAACTTATACTTAGTTTCTGGATAAAAGTGTGCAAAGAAACAGCAGAATCCTATGGTACACTCCAATTTTCACAAGCAACATTGTGCCAAGAAGGCATCATCTTAATTTAATTTGAAAAATACACGCTAGTCATCAAAATAGAACTATAAAATAGTTCTACATCCTGGTCACGGCACCATTGTAAAAGAACATCAGACCTCTACAATTATCTTCCAGTCTTATGGCTTGGCCAACCGTATGATCGTCTAGTCTAATGGTAGGACACTACATTATGAACCGAGAACCCATATTCTTTAATGTAACACACAGAACCCAGCTATTTCTTTGCACATGCCTATACCTATTTATCTCTACTAGTAATACCTATACCTATTTATCCCTACGAGTAATACCTATACCTATTTATTCGTTACCTATTAATACTAAAGTCTATAGTCAATGAAGATTAGTATGGTATTTGATAGAGGTAAAGATAACCAGTCGGAAGTGGTCTAATCATATTGTCAAAGTCAAGGTCTGTCTGAATGTACCTAACTACTGCTATTGAACTCTGATATCACAGGGCTATAGGACGGCAGCTCCACCCCGCTGCCGTGATAGGTTTCGACCTGATGCAGGGAGAACCTCCCCCCCCTCAGCCTGGAAGAGGCTTCTCAGAGTCCAATGGTGATTAGCACGCAATCTAATCATTTCGAGAGGAGATATGCAAAGGGAGTATTTTTTTTGTGCTGTTTGGGTATTACATTCTTACTCTCCAAAGAAAGCAGAACATTCACCATTTCAGGCTTATTTCAAGGAAGCTAATGCAAATTATACTCTGATATGTGGGTGCCATATTAAGCATCCTTTTCCCACAGAATTCAATCTACTATCGCTTTGTAACCAAGGGCCGTTAAGGACAAAATAAAGCAACGCAACATTTGTCCGCCGGTAGGTAATTACTTCTGTAAAGGTCTTGTCAACGAGTCGGTGTCTAAGGAAAGGATGGAATCCTTCCTTTAATACCTTGTCGAATATAGGCCAGCTTCATAAACCTATATTATTACAATCATTCAGAAAAGTATGATGAGACAACAGAAGTCAGAGACGGCTTTAGCAAGCTCTAAACATCTGCAAGCCTAAATCTAGGCTTAAGCCATTCTTAGCTAATATTTTCCATAAAAGTAATATTCAAATAAATCAATAAAGAAGTTTCAATCTTCAGTGATATAAGGCAGCTCAGCAAGCCTTAGTTATTTGTTTTCATTCAAGATAGTATGATGGAATAATAGAAGTCTATGACTGCTCAGCCCGCATAGAACATTCTATATGTCTAGATCTAGACTGTAGCTATTTTTAGCTTATACTCTCCAGAACAAAATATTCAATTAATGTTAAAGAATAGACGTCACAATCTCCAATACAACGGTCTGAAATAGTATAGTTAAATAAGATATAGAACAGCTCCGCAAATCTATATCTTTTATTTTATTCAAGATAGCATGAAGAGTTCGAAAGTCTGGGACGGCTTCAGCAAGCCCAGAACATTCTGGTAGTCTAAATCTAGACTGAGGTAAGCCATTCTTAGCTTATACTTTCCTGAATAAATTATTTGCAAATAAAATTTATTTAATTGTTTCAACATTATAATTAGAATTCATGACATCTTAGAAAGATACAAGTAAACAGTTAAAATAACCAGGAATCCCATCAGATACCAATAAACCCAGATAATTATTATCAAAGGATAACTATAACTAATTAAGATAAGTTAAAAATAATAATGCTACCTAAATAATAAATAGCTACAAAATAGTTTCCTAGCCACCTGCACTCGCCCGCTCCCAATGTGTGTGACTCTAATTCTAACTGTTTCCCATCGCTACTAAAGTTTGTATATCAAAGAGGCCGGCCTCATATTTAAATGTGTTAGTGTAGTGTATCCCTAACTATGCAACTAAAATTCAGTTGGGTGACTGAGATTGCAACCTAATACCCAGTGTAAGTGTCTCCCCCTTACGTAATAAGCTTGATGAACAGCCATGGATACGTAAAGTAAGACGGCCCTATTCCGTGTATATAAAATAATAAATAAATATATTTAACAAGACCGAGTTTCGGGACTTAGGGCAGCTCTATGAGTTTGGAATCCCAAATGTCCAACTTGTGGTCCTCACAGATATACCCTAGTTGGGCCCCATTGAAACTCGAGGCTTTCACCAGCGTTATAGAGGATCTGGTGTCAAGGCTGCCACCCTTGATAAGCTACGTTAAACTATGAACCCAGATCTCTCAATGTTTGTCACCGTTACACGTTATTGAGAGCTCTGTTTAGCACACTTCGCTAATGTACGGATTCTGGCATAAATCAAAACTAAATTTGTTAAATCACTAAAACTCCCGATTAATATTGACACTAAACATTTACATAAAACTATAATTAAACAGTAAAATATCTAGCGGACGCATACACCAAACATTTCACCGTTCAATTATGTATAAATAACTATAAAATAAAATTGAGTTAAAACTCCACGAAATTTACACACTAAAAGATTTACGAACAATAATTGAATAACTCAGTATCTAATGAATAGATAAAATCCATCAAACACTCAGTCATTTAACACAATAATTTAAACACTAAAAAAAACCTAGGTATCCTAGACGCGAGCCAGACTATCGCACAGTTCTCCAGACCAGAGCAAAGAAAAAATAGATCCCCGTTTCTTCCGTGCACCTCCTTTTAAACGTATACTGATTTCTCAGTCATTTCCGTTATCTCAGACCTTAAAACTCTTTCCGATCTCTATACTATTCCAGACTTCGTGGTTTTCTACGATATCTCGGTCAGGTCGGACAAATGTGATTTTTTCATTCTAATATCGACTTTATTTGCATAGCGTTAATGTTCAATTTCGCTTACTACATACCTCCTTTTAAACGTATGCCGATCTCTCAGTCATTTCCGTTATCTCAGACCTTAAAACTCTTTCCGATCTCTATACTATTCCAGACTTCGTGGTTTTCTACGATATCTCGGTCAGGCTGGACAAATGTGATTTTTTCATTCTAATATCGACTTTATTTGCATAGCGTTAGTGTTCAATTTCGCTTACAACATTCCCGT
The DNA here is from genome assembly GCA_947034925.1 of Eudemis profundana. Lineage (NCBI taxonomy): Eukaryota > Metazoa > Arthropoda > Insecta > Lepidoptera > Tortricidae > Eudemis > Eudemis profundana. Next base: position 12,078,167 of record OX344798.1, read on the forward strand.
GGCAAGAGCAATAAAATTTGATCTCGCTTAGTGATCGCTGTACACAATTTCTATTATAGTACCGTAAATTTATGTCAACCAAATATCACCAAAAGCATTCTGTTACAATATAAATCAATAATATTTTAATACTTACGATAAGTAGGTACAAGTTTTAACTCCTTAAACTATACATTTACTATTACATAAATAGTAGGTACGGATTAAACGGCAAATACCGCTATAATAACAGTTAAAGTGCTTCAACGCTTTTACGTTACTTATCGAGAGAAACAATAATGAAGCGCTTTTGAGCTACTCGCTCAGATATCATAGACGCTGACTGTACCTACAACCCAGTTTACATGATTGCGATCAAGAGCGGCGTGGAAATGAAAACGGGCAACCTGGGACCCGCGCAGATAAAAACTTTCACTTTTTCGACAACTCTCGACAATTCTCGACGGCGACATTCGCCGACGACAATAACGCCGGCTGCGGCCACCCTTATTACGTTATTGTTTTGGTAATTGTGATACACAAGTTTCATCATTCTTGGGGAGTTATTGTTCCGTCTAATTTACAGTAACTCGGGAGGGCTAGCTCAACTGGACGTGCAGTAACTTCTCATTGGACAGGTATAAGATGGGAGACGCCGTACACAAGCAAATGCCAGAGTTTGCTTATCCAATTGATCATAGTCATTAGGACGGTATCCCTATTCAATAGGTATTAGGTAATAGCATTTCTAAATACAGGACTCCAACATGGCATATCAACTGACCCGTTCCTGAGCCGTCCTCATCCAACTGCTTATTAAATCTACCCTCGACGGCGATTGATAGCCAATGCCTACGCTACGTTTGCTCCTGCGTGGTCTCCATTCAAAGACCAAACTGGTCCTTTGAACACTTATTTCAGTAGGTGGTTGGTAATAGTTCAGTAGGTAGAAAAATGTATTGCCCTCAACATCATAATCTATCCCACTCCAACTTTCTTCCTGAGTCTGTAAACAAGTGCATGGCAAGCATGATACGAGAGCTCTGAAATTTCCTTGACCCTAAATCGTCTTAAGGTGATATGTAGTACGGAGACTACACCATTTTATTTACGATGTGGAGCAATATCTCGAGAAGGCAGAGGGTATACTAATATCGGTCGTGTGGGTGCCAGCGATAGCCGCTCGATAGAATAATATGACGGCCACGGTCGGTATGACCAGGTTTGGTTAATAAAATCTGGAAACTCGCCCTAAAATTGACTATAAATAAATAAAGTACAGTAAATTTTTAAAATTTCCGAATAAATACGCTTCTTCAAAATGGAAGTAAATAGGTTTTTAGGGCTGCCATCTCCAACTTTTGACACCTAGGACAAAAAGTGTTAATCCCCGGATTTTGGAGCTTAAAACCCGGACATCTCAACAACAACGCAGTTTTTTTGGCTTGGGGGGGGCGGGGTGCATTAGCCCTGGCGAGCCGGAGTAGCAAACCCGGACTACAAATGAAACGTTCTCCCGGACGGATGGCAGCCCTATCCATAGGAAACGGTGACTGCTGACAATCACGGAGGCCGTACGCTTATGTTCGTCATCTTAGTGGTATAAGAAAAATAATCCTTTAATTCCCTATCGCTTTCTCCAATTTATTTAACATTCCATTTTGTGGATCTCCGTAAACTCCGTATCCTCGAAGACGGACAAACACATTCAGTTACTTTTAGCAGGTTTCCTCACCTTGATTTACCATAAAGCTACCGCAAAAATCAGTAAATGTGAGTAAATCAACGCAGCTGAATCCTTCAACGAATTACAATTTAAATTGCTCGACGATTTCAAAGTAGATCAGACGACCAAAGTAGATTTAACAATTCAGGTGCCTTAATTATAGAAGCTTAGATTAAACAACATGTAGAATCAGCATCTGAGGCCACTCTAATTGAGTATTAGGTATCAGAGGGTCTTAGTTAACGGTAACATGTAACCTGGGGAACGGAGTTTGTACACCGTCCTAACTAATGCTTTAATTTTAAACTAGTTGTGGATATAACTTTAGAATGTCAATCGAAACTTATGAAGCGTTAATTTTATTTATAAGAAAGTGCTGCTGCTGACCAATTTTATTTAGTATTGAATTACCGAGCCCGGGTGTCTGTTTCTATGCTTGAATACCCATCAATGACAATATTTTATGATGGACAAGTCCATATTCTAAGTGCATATCTAATTTAAGAAAAATGTTTGATATTACAGTCAAAATATTAAACTATACACTTCTTCACCGGTCAGGATTCCTTCTTTTTCATACAAACATTCGATGTCTTAACCGTCGATGGCGTCGATTTTTGAAAAATCCTTTCTTAATGCACCTTTACGAAATAAACATTTATGCCACACCTGGCCATAAAGTGATTTTTTTCCGCACGCTGCGCGTACGGAAAAAGTCGCTTTCTGGCCAAGTGTAGACATAAAAGGATGTACACAACACGGGAGGTAATAAAGAAAGCCCTCGATCGCATATTTACGTCCCTCGCTTGCAGCTCGGGCCGCAAACTTCTGCGATCTCGGCCTTTCTTTGTATTACCACCCTAGATGTGTAATGTACTATTTTATTATCATTACCATATCTTCAGCGTTGGCGTGTCTGCCAATAGTTCAGTCCCGTAATAGTTACAGTATATGTGAAATATAAGAAAAATCGTAGGGTGGCCACACTGAGCACATTCTCGGCAGCACGTAGGCAATAAGCCCTGGCACCAGCGAGCCGGTCAGGAAAAATAAGATTGCAGCCGGACCGAGCGCGTGCCTCCATATGCGTCGCTGCCCCTGCCTTCTAAATTTAAACCTTTAAGCATTTCAGTGGCTAGTTAAGAATATTAGCTATTAAAATGGTTTTAAACCACATGTAACAAGAATATTGCCCAAGATGATAAAATAATGTTCAAAATTCGTCGGTTTCGTATCCATTTACATTGTTAATAATGAGCGGTAATCGCGGAAACCGAAGACAAAATTATAAAAAAAGTAAATTACCTTCAAAATACCATGCTCATGTGAATATTTTTCTATCAGTCGATGTTATCAGCGGTATTTTATTTGACGATGATTGGGATTTATTCTTATCCAAAAGTACATTTTGCTTGTTGTACATTTTCTTTTTTTTTGTTTTAGGTAAGGTAAGGTGGGGTAAGACGAGCACTGGGGCAAGACGAACACTTGTATGGAATTTTCATACTGTCCGTCTTACCCCGGGCAAAATAAACTATGTTCGTCAAAATACATTGTAAAACACTAACCTGAGTTAAACCCACACAGTTATAATAAAAATGAGCGGTCCAAAATTACTCAAGGAGAATGTCCTCAAAACCTCGTCATTTACGAGTTCGCACTGACAAGTAGATAGGTACGTTATTTCACCGAGCCGGCGACAATAAGTTAAGAAAATGAGCCAAGTCAAACTTCCACATTTTACACCCGTACGTGGGCAATGTGTCGGCTAACGCGTAACGTATTCAAAGGGAAACGTCCCGCCGAGGCGCTCCTTGTTTCATTTTACGATCTTATCGAAATAATCCGATCTCGCTTGTTATTTACTGCCGTCTTCCCCCGATGCCGGCTGACTCTTGCGACTACTACTTACTCACGTGCAAACGGCCCATCCACCTATTAAACGATAAGCAACCCTACCCCGACCGCAAACGACACCGAATCCGTTAACTGTAATCTATGAGCACATCTTATATTCACAAGTACGAGTGGAAACCGCAAACAGCGAGCAATACTATGAAACTACTCGTCGATCGTGATGCCATTGAAATATAATTCAGAATTGAGGAACGTAGAAAAGCACTTTGGACGTTTCGGCTGTCAAGGTTCTCGCAGATATACCTCCAGAGACTGCAGAGGAAAAATCTAGGTGTTTTATTTCGCATGAGACTGCGGTTGAGATGTGAAGCGAGGCGAACTATCACAATAAACACTTGGAGGTCGTGTATATTATTCATAGACCAAAGGTTTGATGCAGTGCACTTAGCAACACACATACATAGTGACTTACATTTATAGCCGAATACAGCAAGAGTGATTGCATGAGTAAAACTTGTGAGCAAGGCCACAGTATAATGCTTTACAAAGACGCGCAATCCGGAATGCAACTTGCATTTTATGTGCCAGAACCCTTAAGCTTCTTAGCTTGTAAATATCTTAAGAAATAAGAACAAAGCATCTAGACCAGAATTAACTACGAAGGCGAGAAATTCAATATGACTGTGGTGAAACGGTCTCGAGTCTCGCGCCACTCGACGTCCGAGCGCACCTAATAAGCGTGGACGAGGATGAAGTAAAAATTCCCGCCATTGTCATTCCTGCGGCGTAGCACTGGTAATGAGCTAAGTTCGCCGTAACGCCTCGTAACTTACATACCAATCGGTCGACTTCCTTACCCATCGGTAATCATGCCCGTCGGTTTGGAAAACAAAAACTTCTGATAATGTTTTTGAACAAAGTTTGCAGTTACAGTTTTATGGAATTTATTTTCTTTATTTTTTATGCCACATTTTAGTCTTTAGAATAATATTTCTCAGTCTACTAAGTTTAACAATATAACAAAACTAAACAAAAAACTCATCTCTGGCATTCTGAACGAAATAAATTTGATCCAGAGCTGTAAATACATGACCAATTGACCATTCTGTTTACGAAATTTAACAACTGTGCAATCCCACCATGCCCCCATAATTTTCAGCTAGGCTGTAATACGAAATGTAAACTAGGCTAAATTCCACAAGGGTCCGGTTGAGAGATGAGATGACGAACGCGGTGTACAGCAAGCCTAAATTCAAATACCGACCGGCTAGTCTAGGCGCCGGCCGGCAAGCATCGGCAGTCAGTTTCTTCCTCTAGCCGCTGAGTTCGTAAATGGAATTTGCAAGTAATTTCGTCGCCCTCGCGACCCCGCACTCTCTTGCTCTCTTGTCTCTGGGTGTCGCTTCCATTACAAATTGTGTTGGAATAAAAATATGGTTAGAATTGCTTAGAGTGGATTACGAGGGATTTACTTAATCCTGGCTTTAAGTAGCGACTTCATGCTGTCTTGTCTGTACAATTTTCACCTTTTTGCTTATTTAATTTTACTTCTTTAATAAATGATCACTTAAACGAGGGATGATAAAAGCAAAATATTATGTTTACTATAACAGTATAGTAAACATAATATTTAACTTAATGCAAGGCAAGTCGGTGGAAATCGAGTTCTGTGGATACCCTCTCGGTACTGACTTGGTTTAACATTACATCTCAAAACTTTTTTGTTGTAGCAGAACTGCGTTGCGAGACTTACATTTTTTTTACATGTAATGTTTTTGACGGGATTTTTCTTACTTGCGTGGTGGGGAGAAAAATAAAAGGTATTACCTTAAAAAATATGCTTTGAATAATAATGTGCAAATTTTAATAAATATTTTATTGCCGTAAAGCTTCAATTATATTTACGTCACCCCAGGTCGTAAGTGGCCGTTTACTGCTCTCTACGCAGGGATATAGTAAAATTCAGTACACACTGTGAATGTTATATATACATTAACGTTAATAATAGAAAGCAATATGTCTAAATTTCTTAATAATTATCCTATTAACCTACTGACTGACATTAAGTTTCCTTTTACATTATTGACTGAAGCGCCTCTGTTCCAGCTTGATCATAATATGTTCTCGTATGTCTGTCCGGATGCGCAGCTCTTCCTCCTCTAGGTACGCATTTTCCAATCGATTCACGTGAAATTTTGTGAGAAAGTTCGATAATTATACATGCCACTAGTAATACTCGTAAAAAGACGTTTATATTTATTGTTACACAAATCCGTTGCATCCTCTCTGTAGATTCCTCCCCGTTCACGAGAAGAAGTGGGCGTGTAATAGGAAATGTTCCGCATATTGACTCTGGCGACGCGGACGTTCCGAGATCTCTAAACAATGACACACCAGCGCGGTGATCGACTACGTTTTTACCTCAGCCCCGAATAGTTCGCGAACTTCATTAAATAATAATAAATCCTAATAATTGTGTTATTTACATTTAGACATTTATAATAGATACAATGTTAAATTTGATAAACTAAATTTTAATATAAATGTGAAAGTTTGTGAAGATGTTTGGGGATTTGAAATTTGTTACTAAATAATGCGGTAACAACTTAATGAATTGAGATGATTGGCATGCAAGTAGACCAAGTCCTGAATATAAACATAGGATATACACATAGGATGTTATATCCCGGTAAAGGGTTACCTTGGAATAATAACCCAGCTGACGCTGCGGATAAATGGTAGTTTTTAATAATGTAGAATTGAGGTGATTATGCATACGAATAAAATATGTGTCAGAAAGTGCAACGACATTTAATAAGGAATAAACCGTGTACATACATATATAAAAAGTTGAATATTTACACAAAGAAATGGCGAAGCGATTATTAATTATACTTAACGAGTTTTTGAAAATGAAGTCTCACTCAAGATAATAAACAAAATAGGCCCCGTGTATAACCGTTAACACCGAAGTGTTCCGAAAGTCAACAAAACTTGATGAGTCCGTCAAAGCAAGTTTAATTCGAAAATCGCTACCGTAACCAACCAAAGTTAAAATTGGAAAATTGTCTTGATGATCTAAGAAATACCTCGAGGCGAACTTTAACTTGGGGCGCCTTTGAAACTGAAAAGCTGATCTATGCGATATAGACGCTGTTAAAACTGTTTATGTTTTTCAGTCATCGTGTTAGTGAGGCGGGGTGGCTCGCAACTTAAACAATAATGGGATCCTGAAAAGTGGAATAGTTAAACAGCTTTGCGAAATTAGGGTCGTTCTCAAAAAAAAAGATGTCCGTAGTTAGGGCTGTATTAAACAAAGAGTTAATCTTGTTCCTTTGTTACCATACAATTTATATGCTTAACTTTCGCTAGACAAAGGAAAAAGTCAACACTTTGTTTAATGAAGCCCTAACTACGGACATCTTTTTTGAGAACGACCCATTAGCTAGAATAGGCCTGATTAGATTTCCTGGGCTAGATTTTAGAATACTGGATCAAAAGCAAGTTCAACAGAGGTACGAAGGAACCGTGATTAGTTTTCAAAGCAGTCGTTAATAGTATTTTATGCAACAGTTGTATAAGTGGGTTCAAAAAATGCGAATTGCGTGAGTTGCGATACGAGCCGCGAATGCGGCGAGTATCGCAAATAGAGACGCAATGAGCGTTTTTTGACTTAATTATACAACGTTGCATACAATACTTTTTCTACGACGAGGTTTTAAATTATAAAATACAAAATTAATCATAACCTGCAAACAAGGCAAATATGACGATTGACTGACAGTACTTATGTGTCTATGGTAAAAAAAAAAAAAAATTTAAAATATACTTAAATTAAAAATACTTTTTTTATGATGGCATCAATGAATTTAGTTCAGAAAGTTTTGTTTTTCTTAAAAACCGTAGGAATTTAATTGTTTGTTAAGTTGGTAGTTGTGCATTTTTACCGTAAAGTTAAAATTGAGCGCTTAATCCTTGACCTAAGTTTAACCTAGATATAGAAGTCTGTGGCTGCTAGCAATAACGTAAAGTGACTATAACGACACTAGTGCTGTTATGGGGAATAGAGTATAGACTTCTCTGAACTCATATTATGTATGTTCTTATATTAGTGTTCGTGACCAAGTAAAAGACAGATAACAGTACAGGAGTAGAAAAAAAATCACAAAGATGATTTCTTACCTCAGGCGCGGACTTTATGACATAACACTAAGAAAACAAAAGCATAAGCTTAACCGCCAATGTTTACTAAATAATGATTTCATAAAACTCGATTTATATGTTCCTAACAAATTATTATGATAGGGTATTATCCTGTACTAAAACTAAATAATTTAACGGTAATTATCAACACACAGTCTCCAGAACTTACCCCAAATAAATCGAGATTCACTTATTTTCTTGTCTTTAACTATTTTAAAATGACAGAAAGATATAATAAAAAGACAAGTTGATGATAAGAACCATTTGTTCATATTTTCTATGAAACTGTATGCTACCTGAGCGTTTTGAAGCTTCTTAAAAAGAAGAAACTTACCTGTCTGAACCTAAACCAGTAATTAAATATGTTTACTATACATTTCACATACACGAAAATGTCAACCCGGCCAAGTTAGTACACTCTCACTGCAATTTATACTCGTAGTACATTACACAACTAGGCTGGTAATACAAAGAAAAGCCGAGATCGCAGATGTTTGCGGCCCGAGCTGCAAGCGAGGGACGTAAATATGCGATCGAGGGCTTTCTTTATTACCTCCCGTGTTGTGTACATAATTTTATGTCTACACTTGACCAGAAAGCGACTTTTGCCGTACGCGCAGCGTGCGGAAAAAGCCACTTTATGGCCAGGTGTGGCATAAAATTATTTATTAATACTCCGTCCATTTATAGCCATTTATCCCGTGCGAGTCGTCGACCCGCGAGCTCATTCCCCGTTACCGTCTCCTGTTCTCTAATACATATTCTATTCTACGTTTAAACTGCTCGCGAAAAGGATTTCCTAGGGTAAAAGTTTAAATAAGTTTAGGGTGGAGTTCCTCAAACCCCTTTTACGACTGCGAAGGGCAAAGGCAAATGTTTATTCAAACATTCTATAGATTTTGTTTAGTGAAAAAGAGTAAGTACGTAAAGTTCATAGAGCAATTGATCTGAACTGTGCCTCGGGAACGGGAAAGATAATCTTTTTTTATTTGGAATCCGTTGTTTTAAATTGGTTGCTTGGATGTTTTGGACAATACGTTAGATAATGCATGATAGTCGATGTGTACCTATGATTATAGGTATATGATATCCCGGCATAATAACTAGCTTTGTGACATAATAAATACAAATAAAAAAAAACCAACTTCAAAAAAAGATTTTGACAAACTAAGAAACTTCTCCTTTTGAAGGCAGTTAAAACATCATCACCAAATCTCGCGACTTTTTCAGCATTGCCATGATAAAATGAATCTCATTTAGTTTATTTTTGCAAAATTGTAGTTTACCTTTCTAATTAGGTAATAAATAAAAAAGTACCTCAAAATGTAGCCAAAGGTAGGTGACATTTCCTAACACATTCAATGCCATCCATCGCTACGTATGCTACACCGTCCGTAGCACGTTAATTGCCGCGTGGCCCGCGTGTAGCGAAAAACCCGCGTAGCACTTGAACCTGACTATCGGCACGGGTCGGTAGCACTCAAAGTGCTGTATACTTTTTGATTAAGTGCGGAAAGTATGTCATAGTTCACGAGTTTCGAGATATCTTGGCCCGAGCCGCCAGGCGGCGGACTATACTCGGGACGAGTGAAAATGACACTTCCGCACGTGTATCAAACGACGTTTTATAATACATTTGCGAAAAAATGTCGATGAAACAAAAACATGGCACCGGTTATCTTATCACCATTCAGCCAAATCAAAAGAAACTATTTTAGGAAGAAACATACAGAATTTAATTTAAACGTGAAAAAGCAAGAAATATATTTATTTATTACTACTGTGTAGTTTACGTATTTGCAAATAAATGTGTTATTTAGTGTTCAAAAATTAGCTGAAAAGTAAAACGCACTAGTGCGCAAAATACAACTTTCCGCACGATATACAGCTATGGCCAGGTGTGGCATAAAATAGTTTTTATGCCACACCTGGCCATGAAGTGGCTAATCTGACATAAAATACCAAACTAAAATTTAATAACAACCAAATTCAGGAGGCATTTTATTTATTGCACGTCGTGGACGTGTTCAAAACCTGATTATATAACTATATGATTTTTTACTGGGTGTCCCTCTAATCGCATAACGACTATCACCATAACATAATATCTACTGTCATAACTCTTTACGCATAAAGTTGTTGCTCATAAATGTCTTCTGGCATTAATTCTTCGACGGCATAATTGTTGCCTGCCATAAATGCACTATGTCATAATTGTTTTAACCATAATATCGATTGTCATACAATTTTTAGTCATTATACTGATGGTCATAATTATTTTTAGTCATAACAATTGTAAAACACATGCAATATGAGGTAAACATAGACAATCCGCTAGGGTTACCTTTCCTTATCCTGGCAAGGGTGGGCGAATTAGCACTTTCCCATTCAAAAAGCAATTTCCCTAATAACTTGGTTGAGCTTATCTTAACCAATTTTTCGAGTGTAACTCTCCGGATCGCAGTAGGTCTACGCTTGGGAGTCCCGGTATGTGCCCCGCACCAATGCCACTGTGGCAGTGACGTCGACCAACTGGGCCACCACGGACTTTCTTGTCAAAGAAGCGCAGGCCGCATCTCACGGCATGCCGCGCTCAACGATATTATCCGGCGGTCTCTTGCCACCGCCAACGTACCGGCAATACTTGAGCCTATCGGTATCTTCAGAGACAATGACAAGAGACCGGACGGGATGGGTGCTAGTGTGGGACGCAACATGCGTGGACACGCTGGCTCCGTCCCATCTCCACGGTACCACAAACAAAGGCGGCGCGGCAGCCGATGCGGCCGAAGCCCTCAAATGGCGGAAATACAGGGGCCTCAGCGCCAACTACCATTTTATGGCCTATGGTACTGAGACCCTTGGTCCGTGGGGCCCATCAGCACAGACTCTTTTAAAAGAAATTTCAAAGCGACTGGTCGACGCCCCGGGACGAGAGCTGGCACCTTCCTCACTCAGCGCATAAGCATCGCGATTCAGCGAGGAAATGCTGCCAGCGTTCTCGGCACAATGCCACAGGAGCCCATTTTAGAAATAGGTTTAGGTACATTTTAGTTTCAGGTATTTTAATTTTTACTTTAGGCTTTTATTTTAGGTGTAATCTTTAGATTTTTATCTTATTCATACAAATGAAATAGTATTTTCATTAGTAAAAAACCGGTCAAGTGCGAGTCGGACTCGCGCACCGAGGGTTCCGTACAAACTTGTCAGTAGATACGTGAATAATTCAAGAAAAACTGTATGGTGGGACAAACTTAACTTTGCTCTTGTGAAACTGTTGTGTCCATACATCGACATATGCCGCGGTTAGTTTAGTAGGAGCAAATAAGGTTGTCTTACGATTTTTGCGAATTTCTAAAAAACGCTGCAAGTTAGCAAAACCATTTTATTTTTCCTGTAATATTTAGGATAATATTAATAATCGGTAATTATTGCAGATTTTTCTGTTCAGTATCTTCGGAGATAATAGGGGGGAACGGTATTTTTTTTAACGGTTTTTGTCTTCAATCAAAAACTACATGTCTAAGGAAACAAAATAAAAACTGTTTTGGAATCTACATATTAAGCCCTTTTATTTGATATCCCACTCGATATATTAGCTCAACTTTCGATTTATAACATCCCATTTCGGTCCCCTTTAAAAAACAAGTAAAAAAGGTATAAGATTCTTTTTCTGTCCCATAGGCTCGGATTAGCAGTTTTTAACACTATTCCAAATTTCAAGTCGATAGCATCAGTAGATCCTGAGATATCTTGCTGTGACAGACGGACAGACAGACAGACAGACAGACAGACAGACAGACAGACAGAGTCGCACCATAGGGGTTCCTTTTTTACCTTTTTGGTACGGAACCCTAAAAAGAACGGGGAAAGGTCGATGTTAGGCCGTATCTTGGAATATATTGTGAACCTGATAGTGACGAATTACATAGTAGGTACTTTTTTCAAGTTTGTTGGTATTTGTATGAAATTTTACCATAAAACTAGCAGTCCCAGCGAACTTTATCCCGCCCCATGAAAACTCGGTCACCACGCCATCTACCGGGACCGGGTCTAATTGTATTTTCAAACCATCCAGGAAGCCACTCAAATGTTCACACAACATTTCATTCAAATGGGTACAGCCGTTCAGGAGGAGTAAGGTGACACACACGTACAGAAGATTTATAAAATATAAACTAACCTATTTCACATATTACACACTTGGGCGGACGGGCGGTAAAATAAAGAACGATCCAGATCGCCGCTGTTTGTGACCCGAGCCACAGCCGGCCGTAAATATGCAATCTAGGGCCGTCCTTATTACCGCCCGTATCCATTATGTTCACATTTTTACGCCTTCTCCTGGACAGGAAGTGAGAATTTCTACCAGCGTAGCGTGTAGAAAAGATCACTTACGGCCTGTGGTGGCTTAAATTCGTTTTTCATTCATTTATTATCACCTTTTTGGAAACCTTAATTTTATATTGTAATATACATTGTATTGTATTTAAATTGTAGGATAGACTGACGATCCATTATTGGGGACAATATAGTACTTAATTCATTGTATTTTGCTTAATTTATTTGTGGACATGACATTGCAGTAGCGTGGCGTCCGAAGAACTCGATTCCTACCGGCTTGCCCAACATCAGGCATTTGAGCACCTTATTCTACAATTCTTAAGGAAAAAGCACGCCAAATCAGCACCGGCTTGCCCAAGGATATCTTTTACGCCACGCCACTGTGACATTGTATTTAATATTTGCTTTTGACGATCATAATACAAAGTCATATAAATTGTAATGGAATGTTGTATTATGAAATAAATAAATCTATCTATAGCTCTTCATGCTTACGTTTCTATAGCCAATAGCTCTGCTCGCAAAATGAATTCAAATGAAATAATAGAACGGTATTAATTGCCTTTAATAACAGCATTCATAAAGTCTCAGGCTGCACCAGTAGTGCCAATTAGTTTTCAATACACTATTATTCTCCAAATAATGAGTCTCGGAGTTTAAGTAACGTGCTTCCCGCAGCGAACCAACTAAAACAATTAATGCATTCCAAGTTTCATGACAGAAATTACGACGGTATGTTTAATTTAATCCCGACCAAGTTCGTTGATTTCATTTTTACTTTGAATCAATTTAAAAATTCTTGTTGAAATCCAGGCAGTTATCGAAGTTGGGACGTCGAGAACTTTAACACTAGTAATTTTATCGAAGTAATTTCATGAAAATCTGACGTAACTGAGCCGGAGAATGTTAATCCGGCGCAGGTCGCTTCCCAGGGAATGTCACGATTGATGGGAGAAGTACGTTGATCGAAAAAGTGTATTCTATTCATGAAGTAAGGAAATCGTTTTCGTCGCCAGCTGGTTTATCCCCAATCCTGCAGATATGGATTCCGCTTGTTATTCAATTCGGGACCCCAGTTTCGCCGACGTTTTACACTCGCGCTTTACGGAGCAGTAATACGAAACAATATCGTAAACGTACTGTCGTTGAGAATCAAAGCTATAAACTGTAGGTCGGCAGCAAATCGGTGAGCGTGTCGCGAGCGCGGAGACTGTAAGAAGGTTTTAGGACAAGCGACGTGCGACAAAGTTTTTATTTCCCAGGGGACACACCGATCGCAGTGCCGCTCAGGTGCTCCCCGCACCGATGGAAACCTATATTATTTGTTTGAACGAAACTTTCTGGTCTCGTGTGAGAAAAGTAAATTATGTTTGTGTCCTAAACGCCACCTTGTATTCAATGTCTCGCGCGCCGCGATTCGACACACGAAAATGTAAATATGCCGTAGTCTGGGAGCGGAAGTATTCCTTTTACTTGCAAGTAGTTTGTTCTGAAATATAAGAACCTACCTTTTCTAACGCATGAGTAAGTAGGTTATTTGGGGAAATTTACAATGTTAGATTATCATACAGTTGAAAATGTACTCTGTATAACAAAGCCACAACGCTTCACGAAGTTATGCTCGCAATAAAAATTACAAACGACCCACATACGTTACTTTTATTAAACGTTGATGAAGACGCGTTTAGCAATTTCACGTGTTTTAGAAATTCAAGAAAAAATTGCTCGCATAAAATATGGACCGTAAGGGAATTGCGGAATTATGCTGGCATAAAGACTGCTGAGTGTTTAATGGGTATTCCCTATCCCTCTCCTATGCCGGATAATGGGATGAGTTAGTATAATTTTTATATTTTGCGTTTATTTTTATCGTCTTGCCGTTTCACGGCTCTAAAATTACAAAACATGACAAAAGTTGGTTTGACATTGTTCACGCACTCGTTACGAAGTCGAATCGAATTGTAGCTAGGCGAATGTCTCGTGGAAATGTGCCTGGAAGGCTGATGAATCTAATTTTTGTGTCAAGGCGCAGCGGCGCGTTACTTATGAAAATTATGCTCCATTGGAACGCTCGGGGAAGTTGAGAAGTTGAAATAAACTGTCGCGCCGTGACTCGCACACCGATCGACGCGCGGCGGCTCTTTAAAATACTTACCCAGCGATGGCAAAGGTTGTCTCACTAATAGATATCAATGTTGAAGTATAATTTATTAGGAGCACCAAATCTAAGCCGGTTCAAGTGAGTATTTACACATCTCAAATACATGTCACTGAGGTAACCGTTGCATTTGTTAAAATAGTTCCATTAATCCTAGGGCAAAGATTAAGGAGATTTAATCGCCAAAGTAATCGTTTCTAATACGAGATAACTGGCGAAAACGGCCTTTATAACTAACATAAACAAATGTATTTTAGGACAATAATTGCGCTTTAAACGTTTTGATTCGTAATTCCCTACGTGTTATGTGACCTAACAAATATTAAGATTCGGGTATTTTTTTTAATTTATGTAGAAAACAAGTTATTATTTCATATATTTCTGAATTAAAATGCATCTTTACGTAAGCTTAATACAGAAAACTACCCATATCTTCAGCAATCCGTGGCCTTAAGGAAAGGAAATCGTAGTTTAGATCTTTCTTACAAATCTAGGTTTCCTTGGCCGCTCAGAAAAGCTCTACATCTCATTTATTTACAAGAAAGGCATTGAACCCTTTGCCCGTCCTTTTCAGGGAAAGATATTTACGGAAAGTCCATCGGAGCAATTCAGCGTTTAAAATATTACAGGAAGCGATCACAGTTAAACATACTGTAGTGCAGTACCATTTTCCTTTGACTTCATGACTATATTAGCGGTTTGTTCTTTCGTAATAAAAAGGGCCTTCCTATATTTAACTCTATAAGATGAGCTATATGATGGACTAATGGTAGCTATGCTATGAAATATATATAATTTTAGTTTGAATTTGATGCATATAACTGCTTTCAGTTTTCTTATTAAGTGTGTGTGTGTGTGTGTGTCAGTTGTAGGTATAAATAATAATACGTAATTTTCAGTGATACATGACGGTAATTTCATCTAAAAGGATAAGATTCTTTAATTGCCTTAATAAGTATTGCAATAAACGTGAATTGTTTACGATTGCAGGAGCCTATACCTATGTATCGACCGCGCTAACGTGGGAAGAATACATTTATTATGTCGAGTCACGGTGCTCATTTGGGTATTAGAGATAAAATTAAAATTTACGCTTTGCCCAAAGCAATTTGTAACCGCCCGCTTTACGCCACGCGGAAAATAGGCTTTGGTTTATCCGAGTTTTACATTCATTTTCATAAGTGGCTTACATTCAACGAAACAGCTAAAGGATAGAATAGCCAGGGACAGCGACGTACAAAAGGATTGGCTAGACATCGTTTACTTTTCTTTTCGCTGTTTTCATAATGGCTCTGGCATTTGAGTGAAAAGAACCCTCAAATATTTATATTGAAAATGAGAACTTTGTCCGGCGTAAAGGAGATGATAATCGCTACGAAAATGTTCTAAGAATCGCGGCTTACTTATTTATTTATTTGAGAGTTCTTAACAATTGAACTTAGTAAGACAGGATCTTTGTTCCTTCGTTTGTCATAATTTCATGAACACTTATTTCATTTGCCATAATGGTCTCGGGCCATAATCATCATTTGCCATAGTATAAGGTGCTTTTTCAAAAAATAAAATAAGTACCCCTAATTGTACGCAGGTATATAGGTTGCGTCCCTTAGAGGGAAATAGACGTCAGCCTGGGGCTTCAGCGACATGCTCACAGTCCTCTACCATTTAAAAATAGCTGGCCAAGTGCATGTCGGATGTTATTAAAAAGAAATAGGGTGGGTGTGCCGGTTGGCGGACAGTTAACGGAGTTGCTGACTTCAACCCATTTAAAATATATGTTTTTTACGAAAAATAATGGTGATAAGTATTTAAATATGTCATGAATATAGTCTTTTTGTGAAAAAGTAATGGTACTATCCTATTCAGCATCTGAATACGAATAAAATGGGAAAACATTGAAAAATAGCCGAAATTTCAGTTGGCGTACACTTTTTTCAGTGTGCGGACAGTGGTTGCCAGTTAGCGGACACTGAGTTTTGTGCAAATAAAATCGCAAATAATACAACATAGAACATAATATATATTTTTACATTATATATATATTAACCTACTAATATCATAAGTACTTAGTAACACTTAGGCAATAAAAAATAGGCAAATGTTAATGTTTCCTTAAATAACTTGCAGAAGTTTGTTTTGGTCACACATGAGTTCAAGTTTTCGGGCTTGGACAACATTTTTCTCACAATTGTCTTTCAAGACGAGTTTAGTGGACCAAAGACACGAGCTCAGCCGGTCCAGCCTCACCAGAGGCCGCTTCACCCGGCACCCTAGGAGCTTCCTCACTGACCCAGACGACGACATCTCAGCAGAATTTGAAAGAATCATCGCTGCGATGTCGTCGGACGGAGTCCAACGCACACAGCGTCGTCCCCGTCGGCGGGGTCGACCTCCTCGCGACAACAGCACACAAGGGCCGCGTCCCGACTTACCCCAGAACCAGAATGTCCTGGATTAACTTCACTCCGGCCTTGCTCGGGCCCAGCTAAGTTTCTTGGCGGAGTCTTCTTAGCTGGGCTAGGTTTAGCATACCGGCAACTAAAACTCCCATTCGTTCGATTCACACACTCACATAAGGACAGGTTGATCCGCTTCAACCTTCCCGCTGGTCCGCTGCTCACTTTGAGCAATCAGCGTAACTTCCAGGTGGACCGGGATTAGCAACCTGGTTCGACCCCAGGCACCCCCGGCTCCCACCTAGTCTGATCCACCTGCCAGCGACCTGGTTCAACCTCAGGGAAAGCCACGGCCCCCACTGGGTCCGATTTTTGCAACAGCCAGTAAGGCTTGCAAGTTTGTCAGGCTTCAGAAAAAAAAGGACCGAAGACACTGACATCTGGCGACTGACTGCCGGCTGCAACAGAAGTTGCAGCCGGCAGTCAGTTCTCTTCTTTGTCGTTACAGTCTTGGTACAGTGGTCGTGGCTTACATGGCTTGAGTGGCAAGCTTAACCACACGGTGCCATTCTTCTCTGACAGATGCGCGCCTGGTGCTCTCGTGCAGAGGGCAGTTTGTGGCAGACTTGATTTGGTCGGGCCACCTCATGGGAGACCTACCGTACGGTTAGCACCGTCTACTTTGCCATCAGCAAAGCTTCAGGCCTTGACGCGTGTCCGAAGAAAGTGGGGACTTCACTATGGAGGATAGGGACTGTCTTGTTCTGTCTGTTTAGCTCTTGAAGAATGGACTGGTTAGTGCGAAATTCTGTCTGGGATATGCCAAGCATTTTTCTCCAGTGCCACATTTCAAGAGTATCTATCTTGCGTTTCTCGCTCTCTCTTAGAGTCCAAAGTCTCTGCGGCATATAAAAATACAGGAAACACCAAGGATCTGACTTCATTTCAGCTCCCATATAGGTTCTGGTTCTTTTGGCTGCAGAGTATCATGACGCTTTCCAGTAAGACGGTCGGGGAGCGTTGAATGAGGGATGCTAAATGCTAAACGCTTTAACGATTTCGCTTAAAGTTTAAGGGAAACATGTTTGAGGCTTAAACCTTTGCCGTATGTCTAAATTGCATTAAGTGCCTTCTTTAAATCTTTATCAGAATATTTGATTTTTGTTTTAGTTTTATCTCTATATTTTGGAGGTGGCAACTAAAATATAAATCAATAACATTAAAAAACACCCCGACTTAAAAACTTCGACCTTTTCATTTCAAATTCGGATATATCATGAACGGCTAAAGCCATTTTGATGACACATGTTTTTTCAAGAACCATCACTAAAAAGCCTGCTTTCAAATAAAAAAAAAACACATTTTAATCGGTTCACCCGTTTAAGAGCTACGGTGCCATAGACAAACACACAGGTAGACAGACAGACACACACACACACATAGCGTTCTAACTTATAATACCCCTGTTTTTGTGTCGAGGATTATAAATGGCTATGATAATCACGGCTGTCCGCATACTGAATGCATATTTACGTTGTTTCGGTCCACCGGACACCAGTTTTTTAACAAGTTTTAAAGTTAATTGTACCAAATATCAACATAGGCCACATAATTAAAAGGTTTTACCTACAAAGCGTTTTTTTTAAACCAAATTAATATATTTTGTGTCCCAATAATCACATGTGTCCGCATACTGAAAGCATATTTTTGTGGTTTTGGTTCACCGGACACCTGTTTAGTGATTAATTTCAAATCAATTTTACTATGATTCTTAAGAGAAAAAAGTGGTCGCAATCTAAATAATAACTTGTAAATCCATTAATCTTAACTTATCTTGAATGTTGAGAGAGTTTTTAGCATTACTTTTAACACAAAGTGAAAATCAAAATTCGATAAGGTATCTCGGTTGGCGACCACGTGTCCGCCAACCGGCGTACCTAACAAACCCGCACACCGGTTCTGCGGACACTTGATTTTTATTAAATTTAGTCAATATATTACAAAAATTCCATAACATTAAGTTAAAAGTTTCATAACTAACCTAACTAAACATCTAATAGCAATGCAACATTAATACTAATTGATAAACTTATAGTCAAGCCCCGAGCGCCGCGGCAATTTTTCTTGTAACTTACCGTACGTCCACTCATCACACGGTAATAGCATAAATTGACCGACCAATCCCTGCATTAGGGTTCCATCCCTTGTTTTAAATACAATGCAGTCTTATTGCCCCACTACCTAAGATCCGCGTAAGACGTATTTTTATTCAACTAATCACTTGGGAATCCTAATTTCTTGATTTTAAGAAATGTTGCCGGCCATTTGTCCGCGTACTGGCACTGTCCGCGCTACCAGCACAATGACCCTACGCTACGAATGAAAATATAGTTAAAAATTAAAACCTGACTACGAAAAAGACTTAAACAAGATTCTATCTTTCTGTTTATCGGCAATACCTCAAAAACCGTATATTCGATCATGTTGAAAACAATTTTTGTTGAATGTATTATTCAGCGTTACCTTCCTCATTTCTTTACCCGACTGCGGCGAAGCCCAAAGGAGGTATGGATGATGTATACGGCGTTTACCGGGTGTTGTAGCGTAAATAAAACAATCACTTACAGTTTCTCAATGTAATGTCCCAGAAGACACACAAACATCCAAATCAGAAGGCACAGAAGAGTTAGGAAGCACAGGCACAACACAGTAGATAGTTTATAGGCAAGACAGTTTATAAGAAAGCAGGAAATAGAAAATACAAGCAGGATACTATGAAAACAATAACAAAAGCGTAAGCAGATAGCGAGGCAAATTAGCGTGCGTTCGGCGCAGTGTCAGAGATATGACTGGTTTGACCTCTGCGCGTGAGACGATGCGCGGGCGCATGCGCAGCCAGCGCAAACGCAGGAGACGCTGCACACTAGTGCGACCGGAGTACGATAAGACTTATCGATATATCGACATGTCGATAGACACCTGAATGTGAGGTCGCACGCTGATGTAGTTGAAATATAATATTGTGTATATATTAACGTGTAAATATATTGTAAATATTATTTAGTGTATATAATAAATATAATCATGTATATAAATTAAATATATCACGTATACTAGTTATTAAGTGTATAGTTTAGTGTTTAAGGGTGAAAATATATATAAATATGGGAAATTAGGCCACACCACTCCCCTCCAGAGACCGTCAAGGGCGATAATAATCTGGAAACCTCACCTGGCGACCAGAACGGGTTATATAAGGTTGAGGAATAGGAGCAGTGGGAGCAGGAATTTCCATATCGGTGTCGACTGAAAGTATGAAAGCCGGTTTCAGCCGATCGATCGACACCGTCTTTTCCTTATTGTTGAGGAGGATTTTAAATACCTTGTCCCCACGTTCCAAGACCCTATGGGGCCCGGTGTATGCAGCCTGTAAGGAACCTCTCGATGCGTCTTCTCGAAGGAACACGAAATCGCAGGTTCTGAGCTCTTTAAAAACAAATACCTTGGGTTTACAATGGCGGGCTGCTGGGGCAGGCTTAAGTTTTTCGGCGAAGTTCCTGAGCCTTGCGGTAAATTCAGACATGTCTGTGGGACCACTCGTGGCTGGGTCGAAGAACTCACCGGGAAGCCTTAGGGGTTCTCCATAGACCAGCTCGGCTGAAGACGACTGCAAGTCCTCTTTGAAGGCAGTTCTTACACCAAGTAAGACTAAGGGAAGTGATTCCGTCCACTTCTCGTTCCCATGGCATACAATCGCCGCCTTCAGCTGCCGGTGAAACCTCTCGACGAGGCCGTTGCAGGCAGGGTGATAGGCTGTCGTCCTTTTGTGCTCGAATCCGGCTATTTTCGACAGACATTGAAACAACGCCGACTCGAATTGAGTACCACGATCCGTTGTGATGTGAGTCGGACAACCGAATCGAGCTATCCAGGAAGACAGCAAAGCCTTGGCAACGGTCTCTGCGGTGATATCAAGTATTGGTACTGCTTCTGGCCAGCGAGTGAACCTGTCCACGGCCGTTAAGCAGTACCGATAGCCGCACGAAAGGGGAAGGGGGCCCACTAGGTCTATGTGGACCTGCTTGAACCGTGCGTGTGGTAAGTTGAAGGTGCCAAGGGGGGCGGTCACGTGGCGATTGACCTTGGCCCTCTGGCACTGGATACATGCGCGTGTCCACTCCCTGCAGTCCTTTTGCACACCTGGCCATACGAACCTCTCGGCGACTAGTTTAGCCGAAGCGTT
This sequence comes from Eudemis profundana, assembly GCA_947034925.1. Taxonomy (NCBI): domain Eukaryota; kingdom Metazoa; phylum Arthropoda; class Insecta; order Lepidoptera; family Tortricidae; genus Eudemis; species Eudemis profundana. The sequence continues at coordinate 12,099,073 of OX344798.1, forward strand.
GGCACCAGGATGACTCAGAGAGTGTAGGCTTTCGAAAACTTGCCTGCGGAAGAACTTAGGTACATAAGGCCTGGATGTTGGAGTACTGACATCGCAGTACAGTGGTACGCGACTTCCAGGTACATGTAGTTTCCGCAGCTGCAACGATGAACCTTCAGCTAGGAGTTTCTGCAGCTCAGGGTCAGAAGCTTGACCTTCGGCAAGTGTCTCGAGACTTACGGGTGCTCCCAGTTCCTCAATACGCGACAAGGTATCGGCAACAACATTATCCTTGCCAGATATGTGGCGAATGTCGGTTGTGAACTGGGAGATAAAATCGAGGTGTCTATACTGCCTAGGCGAACAGTTGGTCTTTCGTTCGTGAAATGCAAAACTGATCGGCTTATGGTCAGTATAGACCACGAAGTGCCTGGCCTCGAGCATGTGCCGAAAGTACTTTATCGCCTCATAAATGGCGAGGAGCTCCCTGTCATAGGGCGAGTACTTCACCTGAGCAGGGGTAAGTTTTCGGGAGAAGAACGCTAGTGGCTCCCACGCTGTGTCCTTGAATTGCTGGAGGACTGCTCCGATGGCTTTATCTGAGGCATCAGTTACCACAGCAAGCTTTGCGGAGCAGTCGGGGTGAGCCAGCAAAGCAGCATTTGACAGGCTCTCCTTGCAGGCTTCGAAGGCAGCTAGAGTGTCCCCAGATAATGTGATGGGCTGCGTACCTTTTACTGAGCCCGTCAACAAGGCATGAAGAGGGGCTTGGGTCTGGGCTGCTTGAGGAAGAAATCTCCTGTAAAAATTGAGCATACCCAAGAAACCTCGCAGTTGACGGACATTTGTAGGAGGCGGAAAACTCTTTATGGCTTGCACCTTGGTGTCAAGTGGTCTGCAGCCGCTCTCGGAGATACGGTATCCTAAAAAAGTTACCTCCTTCTCTCCGAAGACGCACTTTGCTGTGTTGATTACCATGCCGTACTCCTTCAGCCTCCGAAAAACAGTCCTAAGATGTTCCTCATGCTCAGATTCGCTATGTGAGTATATGAGGAAATCATCTAGGTACGAGTACACAAAGTCCAGACCTCTGGTGATCTCGTCCACGAAGCGCTGGAACGATTGTCCAGCATTACGGAGGCCGAAGGTCATGTAGAGAAACTCGTATAACCCAAATGGCGTTGTGATCGCCGTCTTCGGAATATCTTCAGGGCTGACAGGTATCTGATTGTAAGCTTTTTCCAGATCCAATGTGCTAAAAATTTTACAGCCTGCAACATTGTGAGTGAAGTCATGGATGTGCTTAATCGGATACCTGTCAGGCACCGTACGAGCGTTCAACTTACGGTAATCGCCGCAAGGACGCCAGCCGTTGTTTTTCTTCGGCGCCAGGTGAAGAGGTGAAGACCACGGACTTTCCGAAGGTCTAGCTGTCCCACAGGCCAGCATAGACTGGAATTCCTTCTGCGCGATCTTCAGTTTGTCCGGAGCTAAACGGCGAGGAGTTGAGGAAACTGGGGGGCCTGGGGTCGTCCTAATGTGATGTACAGTGTTGTGTGGTGTAGTGTGGTGTCTACCGGCTGGTCGAGTGATCTCGGCGAAGTCGTTGAGAATCTGATGGTACCGAGTCTCACCAGTCATAACTTTAACGGACGACACATTACAATTGGCTGACGTGGCAATAGCTGCAATTGACGTAAGATTGTCAATTATCCTTTTGTTACGACAATCGACAATGAGGTTGTAGTAGTTTAAAAAATCTACTCCTATTATTGGCTTTGTCACGTCAGCCACTACAAAACGCCAAACAAAAGTTCTACGTAAGCTAAAATCTAGATTTAGGTTTACATAGCCATATGTAGCAATATTTGAGCCATTTGCAGCACACAAAAAATAGTCAGTTTTAGAACGACGTTCGTGAAGTGCAGACCGAGGGTAGACACAGAGGTCGCTACCGGTGTCGACCAGGAACTGGGTCTTCGAAGATCGGTCGGTTACGAACAGGCGGCCAGTTGAAGCTGTGGGGCAATCGTCCGCCGCCATTATCGACCGCCCCTGGAGTTTCCCGAAGTGAAGTCACATGGGCGGACGCATTTGGTGGCTTTGTCTCCGAACTTCCCATGGTACCAGCACAGCGGGTACTTCCTGTAATTGGAGTCGGAACGCTGCCTGGATGAGCTACGCCTGCTACGGGAGGATGGAGTACGTGATCTCGAGCTCCTCCCGGACGATGACGCCTTCAACTTCTGGAGGTCCTTCCGAAGCTCTGCAACTTCTCGCACTAGGTCGCTCAGCACGGAGCCAGGAACTGCGTTGCTCACAGCTGCAACTCTCGGCGACGACGACGCGAGATCGTTGGCTCTGTCCGCCAGATCTGCCAGGGATTCAAGTGACGCTGTGGCAGGTTGTCCAGCAAGCACCGTCTGAAGTCCATGTGGGAGACGATTAATCCACATCGTCCTCATAAACTCCTCTGTCACGCCGGCTCCTGCAAGATCCTGGAGATGACGAAGGAACTCCGACGGCTTCCGGTCTCCAAGCTCCTCATGCATCATCAGTTGCTTCACCTTTTTCTCCTTGGAGTCGCTAAGCCTCTTAATCAACTCATGTTTCAGCTTCTCATACTTGTTCGCCGCTGGTGGATTAATAATTATGTCCTTCACTGCTCTCGAATGGTGGTTGTCGAGATGACCAATGACATAATTAAATTTTGTCACATCGCTCGTAATTCCCGCAATAGCGAATTGGCCTTCAACCTGTGCGAACCAAATATCAGGTTCTTCCGGCCAGAAAGGTGGCACTCGCACTCCGACCTTATACAACTCGGCCGGGTTTATCGACATGCCCCCATCACTATTGCTTGCCTTTGTCTGTTGGCCGGCCGGGCGTTGCTCTTCTGTAGGCATGTTTTTCAAGGGGTCACCAGTATGGATGATGTATACGGCGTTTACCGGGTGTTGTAGCGTAAATAAAACAATCACTTACAGTTTCTCAATGTAATGTCCCAGAAGACACACAAACATCCAAATCAGAAGGCACAGAAGAGTTAGGAAGCACAGGCACAACACAGTAGATAGTTTATAGGCAAGACAGTTTATAAGAAAGCAGGAAATAGAAAATACAAGCAGGATACTATGAAAACAATAACAAAAGCGTAAGCAGATAGCGAGGCAAATTAGCGTGCGTTCGGCGCAGTGTCAGAGATATGACTGGTTTGACCTCTGCGCGTGAGACGATGCGCGGGCGCATGCGCAGCCAGCGCAAACGCAGGAGACGCTGCACACTAGTGCGACCGGAGTACGATAAGACTTATCGATATATCGACATGTCGATAGACACCTGAATGTGAGGTCGCACGCTGATGTAGTTGAAATATAATATTGTGTATATATTAACGTGTAAATATATTGTAAATATTATTTAGTGTATATAATAAATATAATCATGTATATAAATTAAATATATCACGTATACTAGTTATTAAGTGTATAGTTTAGTGTTTAAGGGTGAAAATATATATAAATATGGGAAATTAGGCCACAGAGGGTTATGTGTTTGACCTGTATGTATGTATGTATGTCCGTTCCTATGTCCGCTCGTAACCACTCAACGGCACAACCGATTTTGATAAATGATACATCATTAGATTCGTCTTGATGGCGCGAGTGTCACTGGGTATGAAGTTTATTAAAATAAACAAAATGGCGGATTTTATGCACTTTTAAAATGCACCGCGGTCGTGTTTTTTTTTAGTAAAAATATTTTTCATATTTTTTGGACATACGGTTTAAAAGATAGAGGGGGGGACACAATTTTTGCAATTTTTGCAAATTTGTCTTGTAATTTTTGAGTAAAATGTAGGGATGCAACGATACCGATACGATAATCGTATATCGGCGATTATCGTAAACCTTTACGATCATTCGTTATCGTAAATATTACGATACGATATTTTTACGATACATTTATTTCAAAATTTTTAAATTTTTACTGTTTCGGGTGAAACGAAACGCATAACGCGTCAATTTCTGAACGCTGCGCATCTGCACTATTGCCTAGCGTAGAATACACACAAGATACAGAAGAAATTAAAGCATAATTTTCAAAATTATTTTATATTTTTACGTACTTTACTCAAACACAAAAACAAAATCAACTTAATTATAAACTGATAAAAACACGAACGCGTGACAACAAATGGCGGGGAGATGAGGCGAACCGAGCATTTCGGATTGCACCCGAACATATAGCTAATAACTATGATGTGCAATGCCGACTAGTCGACCGATTAATCGGCAAATTGAGAACCGATTAGTCGGCCGATTAGCTAGTCGGCAAAATCCGTAGTCGGCCCATCTCTATTAAAAATGCATAACTTTTTTTTATACTTTTACTTTACTTAGTCTTACAATAATAACATACAACAAAGCTTCCAATAAATTCATCAAAATGGTATTAAACAAATATCGTAATGCATTCGTATCGTAATTCGTTATCGTATTTGGCCATTACGATGTATTCGTCATTTGTATTGGTATCGTAATAGCCGTATCGTTGCATCCCTAGTAAAATGCCTGTGACATACGGACGGACATAACGAAACTATAAGGGTTCCGTTTTTGCCATTTTGGCTACGGAACCCTAAGATCGACAAGCCAGGTACGACTGGGATAGGTTAGCTTAGGTTTTAGATTGAATAATTATTATGGAAATTGAATTTTCGGGCAAATGATTTTAGGGCTCCTGAAAACTATGGCGTATGAAAGTATGGCGTTTGAAAGATATGGATAATAAATCATTATGGATAATTAAATTATGGCAGATGAAATTCGGGAAAGTAAAATGATCTCTTATGAAATTGGGTCAAAGATAGCCAACCGACATTTTATTGAGATGATAAATAAATGTTTAACCAAATTATTACAACAATTTATGCACGTATTTGTTTTTGATCGAGTAAATTATAATAATTATACACCTACATAATTGTTTAGTTATAAATATGTATGGTTTATAAAATCATATAACTCATTTGCATATGTGTGTAAAAAACTATTAATAATTAATTAATAAAACAATCCGAGGGCCTCCCGGCCAGTCAAATACCTGTCCCAGCGTAACTGACCCACAAAACGCAATTTCCGTCGTAATAGGTATTTAAAGCATCTATTAGTCAAAAGAGGACCTGGCCCGAGAAATGCCAAGACAATTTGTAAATGAGAATTCATTGTTGTTTGGTTTAGAGTAACCCGCTAGTGAGGCAGATAAATGTCCTTTCAGGCAGCCCCGTCAGTCAAATCGCGGTTGCTTGCCCACAAGATATATTGTGGACCCAACGGTCGTCCTTGTGGAACGCCCAACCCTACGATTACTTTAAAATTAACAATTTGATGCTAATATGCCCGCCACACTAGTTGCAACATAAGCCACACATAGTTAAGAGAGCGTACGACTATTTTAATCAAACCTTGATTGTTGCATTTCAACTACATATTAAACTTGTGTAATCCGTATTCGTTTTTTATGAAATATGTCTGACAAAAAACAAATATAATATTTAAAATATATTCAGCAATAACTGGAACTGCCGTTTCAGAATTATGAACAAATGATTACAGCAAACGAAGATGGAAACTAACCTACCAATTGATTTTAGAAGACAATTCATACAGTACATTACACAACTAGGGTGGTAATACAAAGAAAGGCAGAGATCGCAGAAGTTTGCGGCCCGAGCTGCAAGTGAGGGACGTAAATATGCGGTCGAGGGCTTTCTTTATTACCTCCCGTGTTGTGTACATCATTTTATGTCGACACTTGGCCAGAAAGCGGCTTTTTCCGTACGCGCAGCGTGCGGAAAAAGCCACTTTATGGCCAGGTGTGACATAAAAGTACATTGTGTATCTAGGGCGGTAAGTAAGGAATTACAAACGAGTGTTTCTTATAAGCCCGAGGTGAAACCGAGGGCTTTAATAACACGAGTTTGTAATTCCTTTACCGCCCGTGGCACACACAATGTTATTCATCACACTTGTGAGGAAATCTTAATAAAATAACCTTACTTTTCGACCCAGTATGACAAGAAAATACTAAAACAGACAGTGACATTTGTCACATATGTCCACAGATAATGCGAACGTCAAGTCACGTTCGGAAACCATAGCGGTAACGGCCATTTTAGTTGATTTTATATTTGCAAAATAAAGAAATACATTATTTAAACATTTAATTAATGTTAGCGAAATAAGTGTTTATATGTATTTGCAATTACAGTTATCTTTAAATAAATATTTCAGTGATAAAATTTAAAAAGTAAGTTGGCGTTTCCTTTGAACATGACAAATAAGAGTAAAAAGAAAACCATTACGCCCTAGGGCGTAATAGGTCATTTACGGCCCGCAGAACCTACGTGTAATGACACCATTTTCGAGCAAGTGTGATGAAAAATAAATTATATCGTTTTGCGTCGCAGAAATATTTGATCCTGCAAATGATTCCAGATTAAAGAATCATTTATACAGTCCAATGAATAGAGTAAACTTAGGGCCCAACATTAGTATACAGATCAGACTAAACACCACTTAGCATCCCAACTTTAGATGCTCAACTTTTCTCTACTTATAAAACAACCACAAGATACCCAAACGAAGAAGGCTACACTTTAATTATCTTGTTTCGAATATAAACTATTCGCTCAGTTTGACGTGGGTTACATTTAATTTGGGAGTGCTAACAATTTTGGAAACATTTTCAACTTAGGTCGACCGCAACAGGCATCGCATCCGAACAAACAAACAAAGTAATTAAACACATCAAACGGAGAGAAATTGAAGCCGCGAGTCAAAGCGGAGCAGACCGGCGTCCGGCGTTTGTCCGCCATCCGAGGCGGTAACTACTAGCCCTAATTATTACACGAATAAGGGTAATATTACAAAGCAGCTTTAATAGTATACTGTTGGATCAAGAGTCAGATCTAAAGCGCTGCCAATTACAGCCAAGATACACGCGATTCTTTTTTTAATCCTTCTTGGATTCATTGAAAACATCGATTGACTAGGCGCAACTTTACTCAACACCAACCTCTGTTCCAGGTCCAGACGACGAGCTCAGGCGGTCCAGCCTCATCAAAGACCGCTTCACTCGGCGCCCTAAGAGCTTCCTCACTGACCCGGATGACGACATCTCAGCAGGATTCGAAAAAATCATCGCTGCGACCCCGCCGGGCGACAACAGCACACAAGGGCCGCGGCCCGACTTGCCCCAGGACCCGAAAGTCCTGGTTTAACTTCACTCCGACCTTGCTCGGGCTCAGCTAGGTTTCTTGCCGGAGTCTTCTTAGCTGGACTAGGTTTAGCGAACCGGCAACTAAAACTCCCATTCGTTCGATTCACACACTCACATAAGGACAGGTTGATCCGCTTCAATCTTCCCGCTGCACGCTGATCCGCTGCTCACTTTGAACAATAAGCGACCCCAGGCGCTTTGGCCCCCACTTAGTCCGACCCTCTCAAGGGGACCGGGACAAACGACCTAGTTCGACCCCAGGCACCCCCGGCCCCCGCTAGTCCGATCCACTCAAGGTGTTCCGGCCAGCGACCTGGTTCGCCCCTAGGGTACGCCACGGCCCCAATGGTTCGATTTTTGCTACATCCAGTAAGGATTGCAAGTTAGTAAGGCTTAAAAAAAATAACTGTACTGTGTGTATTGTTGCAACGATTTCAGAAGATGAGAAATTATATTATTTTCAATTACCGTTTGTCCCTAACAACCACGGGTGTGCGAAGTATCCACATCTGACTTTATTTGCCATGACGATACATAGCAATATTTCAATGTTCTTGACTAGTATGCAAATATGATAGATAGATAGATAGAATATAAGTATTTACGTAATGATCATCAAAATATAAAAAACCGGCGAAGTGAAAATTTCAAGTCTGCTTAATCGGGCTCAAAAGATACAGGCCCTGTGAGAAACGGACAGACGTACAGGAGGACAGACAGACAGATGGTCAGACGGACCAGAGCGTAGGCTAAGTAATAGGGTTCCGTTGGGTACGGAACCCTAAAATGAGGAAAAAGGTAATGAATATCACAAAATAAAAAAATACAGATTTAGCTAGTCTATTTGATCTTCGATATATGCCCAATTACTTAAAATTACGTATTATAAAAGCAAAAGTAAAAAGCGTAGGACTTGAAAACATAAACGATTGAAGTATCCATTAAAATAACGAACTTTGAGAGGGAATAACAGCCTAAACGCTGTATGGAATTACGTGCAAACGGCCACCAGGATACCGTATTTAGGGAACAATCGCAAGCACTTGAATTTTAAACAAAACACTTCGTTCATTAGCAAAAATTTTATTAGGTATATGTTTAAAACAACGCGTCCGTATCTCTCCTTATTAAGCGTAGTAACTTATGAGTTAAACCCGGCGTCTTCATACAGCTTTCTCTTTCATGTTCGTGTGTTTAGACAAGGATAAATCCTGTTTCACATGTGATAGGAGAGGTGTTGAGTGCTGGATCGAGTAGCTTTACAGGGCGGGATCCGTGATATGGTGAGAGTGGCCACACGGGATGGCCCGGGCCATTTATTAGGCCATTGAGGTTGCCCCGACGACGTCTTTGGTCGGACGTTGGTATGCAGAATAGCTTTGTCCATTACGTAGGTGAGTGTTAATTGTACGATACTGACCGAAACAATCTAATTTGTTGAGAACATGTTCCGTGACTGGGGCTAACGTAGTCTAGTAAAGCAATAAGCGTCAATAACCAATACCGATTGTTGCGTTTAGATACACTCCAGGCTATTTCCATAGTAATTTGATATAGTGATCAATGACATTAAAAAAATAGAACATATTTACATCCATTTATTTGCCGTAAATCTATACTCATGCTTGATATAAGGTAAACGTCCGAGTGCGAGTGTCCCAGTAGTTACCAGTGTTGAATGTTAAGTCATAAACAATAAAGGTGACAGGAGGGTGTCAATTATTAGGCATTAGCGTATCAAACACTAGGACGTTTACTTCAGCCATTGGGTGAAAAATACTATACACAGGAATGAAAATATCCCAAATGTTTTCTTTCAAACTGTTTGTAATCTATGTAAGTCTATTTCTCGACGTAAACGTTTCCCATTTTGTATTTGGACGTTTGGAGATCCTTTACACCCCCAAAAAACAATATTTTTACAACGGAAACTCTTTGCATCTCCATTAATATTACTGTAAGTATATCTATTTATTTTCCATTATTTTATTTGTCTTGTTTTGACGCCGAGAGACTCTTTACAACTCTAAAAATGTAGTTTTAAGTTTAATGTAATGTATTAATGAAATCTCATGTATGTATGACATTAACATAATTGTTGTAATACTACTTAATACTACTTATTTTTGAAAAGAGAAACTGGTGAGTTTCTTCCGGCGATTCTTCTTACCAGAAAGTCATTACCCGAAACGCCAAAAGAAAAGAATAGAATCAGACATGTAAAAGAGCCCTTGAGGGCCTACTTGCAGAAATAAGTGTTTTGAATTTGAATCTTGAGATGAAGGAAAGTGTAAAATTCACAGAAATAATGAAAAAAAACGAAAAATATAAGTGAAAATACCTACACATGAGGAAATTGGTAACGAACTCCAGTAGGGTTATGATGCAACGTTTTGTCACGCGATAAATAAATGATAAAGCATCCGTCACTCTTACACACTATTTGTCAGAACGTGACGGATGCTTTATCATTTATTTATCACGTGACAAAACGTTGTATCATAAGCCTACAGGTTCTTTCTTTAGTGGTCGAGAAGATGATATGCTGGTCCAGCAATGTAAAGGATCTGGATTAAATTCTCAGAATGCCTCAGTAGGTTTATGAGAGTTATGATGCTACGCGCGACAAATCGCGCGATAAATAAATAATAAAGCATTCGTCACTCTCACACACTATTTGTCAAAACGTGACGGATGCTTTATCATTTATCGCGCGACAAAGCGTAGCATCATATGCCTGCCGGAGTGCTTGATTTTCTTATTACTTCAATCTTTATATCTACAGATATGTTAGAATAAAAAATATAAGGAAACATTTAAATTCAGTAATTCATAAATATACATATATGCCTACAAGTAATAGGTACAAAAACCTCAAATATTCATGGGAGCTGGATTAATAACTCTTCCCCTAATAAAATGCAACGTACCCTAAACGACGTCATAATGCTCCCGTAAAAGCGAATGGTCATATCAAAAAAGCGAAGCGAAGCAATTACATGTAACGAGCGGTACGGACGGCGGAAAGTACTATATTTCACCGTATTACATACGTTATCAGGGGCCGACCCACGCGTTGCCTTGTCGATAGCTAATTAAGGCCCTACATGGTGTATCTTGACCGCTCAGGCGAGTCTTTACAAGATAAAGTTAAGTGAATTAGGGCTCTCGATAGCTGATACAAAAATCGTTAGACATTTTTTTTTTTCAAACTAGAAAGGACTTTCAACGTTTGAATGTTGTGAATGAAGTTGACGCGTTCTTATTAATATAAATCACAATATCCGATAACGATAAGATAACAAACTGAATTAAGTTTTTTTACTACTACATACTTATTACGTACTTGCACGTCTTACTGACTGTTGCAAAAACCGGACCAGGTGGTCGACCACCTTGAGAGGGTTGGGTTGGACTAGGTGGGGACCGGGGCGGTTGGGATTGAACCAGGTCGCTTGGCCCGGTACAGCATTAGGTACGTGTAATCTTATGTACGAAGTACCTATTTGAAATACGCATCCGCAAAAGTCCTTCTATTTGTTAAAACCTTGTAATCCCATTAAATACCAAACGGATTTAAATATTTACGCAACTCAAAAGAATGTTTCAAGAAAAGCCTTTACCGCCAAAATAATACAATTTTCTCTGACTTCATAGTCGAGCCGTTTGTGCGAGTTATAACGTTTCTCTCGGTACACGTTCCTTGAGACGGCTGTGCAAATGAAAGGCGGAAGCGATATACGATAGCGTAAATTTAATCGTAGTGTTATAAGTGTATTCGTAGAAATCTAAGATTTAAGTTGCATGCTAGCGCAATATAACCTCCTAAGGCCCAACCCAAAATAACGCTCACAGTGACTGTGAACCATGGTCCTACTAGTAGTACTATTGTTTCATACTAATTCAGACCCAGCTTTTAAAACACTTTTTTAATTTTATTTTACTTGTATGTATAGTTTTGGGGCGTATTTGTTATCAATGTATTGATAGCTTATCAGGCAATTGATTTTATTTGAATAAGTGCTACAGGGAAGACCATGGGCTTTCTGTAAGTCTTGAATTATATTCAATAAAAGTCCTAATGGTAGGACCATGGTACGCTATGACTACCCAACTGTTGAAGGAGCTGGGACGGAATAACAATGTTAATTAGTCCTACAGGTAGGACCTTGGGCCTTAGGAGGATAAGCTTCGGAAGAATACTCTTCGGAATTATGAAGTCTACCGCAACGCAACTGCAAGCGTTTGAGTGCTGCAATAGGTACCAAAGAAAGGTAGACAGACAGACGCGTCAAACTTGTAAAACCCATTTTATACATCGAAGCTTCGCGAAGCTAAGACAACCAATCTAAACTGAATGACGATACTGAATACACAGAATCAAAATATTATAGTTTGGCGCAGTGGTCCGATGCTAACGATTATTTATAACCCCTAGGCTTATTTTCATAGCTCTGTTAGTAAGGGTTGGCGGCTTCAAAAAAGTTCGCTTTTCGTATCTAATGTAAGTTTTCTTTCGGGTAATGAAGTTTAAAGAAAATAAATAATGTTCCCGGTTTGATTGTATTTGTTTATTTATTTTTGTTTTGTTTTAAGCGAATATACTTAAAGATCACATATCGTTTTACTAATGTAAAACGTACACATATTAGTAATACGGGCGCCTGAAAGAGCCTATCTTCCATTGCCACTCCGAATTCCTCAAACAAGGATAAAGAACATAAGCTCGCTCTTACCCTCACATTACACCATGCGACAAAATGGTAAAGCTCCCCGCGGCTACGCTTTGTACGGTGATCCCTTGATTGGCAGAAAATTCAAAAACGACTTTAGACATCAATTTAGTTAACGTTAAATATACTTTTTGTCAAGATTCTTTCATTGTTATCGACGGATGTACGGCCTATTTTTGCGGCCTACTTCTCCGTTATTACGAGATTGTATCTTAGTTTCTCAGCACTTTGGTCGAACTGTTGTGCTATGAATTTTAATGAAATAGAAAAAGAAAAATCTTTGCTGTTATTTCCGATATATTGAAAATAGAACGCACTCAGCTTTTAATCAGGAGGGCATTTGTCCTATTCAAGTTGTATAATGTTTAATTGTAAAATACTGTTTAATTTTCTTCCCAGACCTAAATATACTTTATTTCTTGTAAAAAAAGTTGGCAACCCTATATACGAGTACAACCCAACATAATTTCCAAGAGTAATCTGAATTTCTCAATTCTGAAACCCATTTTCCGCTGATTTTTTAGGGTTCCGTACCTCAAAAGGAAAAAATGGAACCCTTTGTTATACTCCTGTCTGTCCGTCTGTCTGTCGAGACCCTTTATCTCGAGAATGCGTGGAGGTATCGAGTTGAAATTAAAACCACATACTCAGCCCTATAGTCCCTTGAGTATGTGAAATTTAGGCCATTTATGCCACAAAAAACATAGTTCGACACTCTCTAGGAAACCAAAACTGATAGGGTACTTTCCGTTGACCTAGAACTATGAAATTTGGCAGGTAATACCGTCTTATACTACAAGTATAGTGAAAAATCTGAAAACTACACATTTGTAATTAAATCATAAAAAATATAGTCTTTATTTAAAGTATTTGTTGGAACCCTCGGTGGGCGAGTCCGACTCTCACTTGTCCGGTTTTTATATATTTTCCTAGTTTAACTCTAACATCAGGACTAACATGGAAAGATAGAGGGAAAAAGAGGTAGAGGAAGACCTAGACGCAGTTACATGGACCAAGTGAAGGAAAAAGTTGGTGTCGAGTCTTATCAAAATGTCAAGAAGCTGGCGTACGTCAGGCAAGATTGGAGCATTTCTTCAGAAATATGTCTGCGGGCACCTCATTCATCTGGCCCTTTTTCATACTAAATGTATGGAGACAGATGAATGAGTCGCAGACATATTTCTGAAGAATAGCCCTTGGAAGCTAATCCACCGACAAGAGTGTAACTCTTAAATTAATGATGATGATGAGAACACTAACGTAACATAATTTTATTTTCTCTTTAACCTCCGACGCAGAAAGAGGAGTGTTATAAGGTTGACCGCTATGTCTGTGTGTCTGTTTGTGGCACCGTAGCTCTTAAACTGGTGAACCGATTTGGATGTGGTTTTTTTTACTTAAAAGTAGGTTTTCTAGCAATAGTTGTTAGACATATATGTTTAATCAAAATCGGTTCAGCCGTTCATGAGTTAAGATTCTTCTAATTTAAAATCGATTAATTGGTCTGGGATTTTTTAGTCGGGGTTTTTTTAAATTTTTAGTTTAAATAAATAATAAATAAATAAATAAATATTAGGGGACAATCTTACACAAATCGAACTAGCCCCATAGTAAGCTCAATAAGGCTTGTGTTATGGATACTAGACGACGATATATTTCATAGATATAAATTCTTAAATACATAGAAAACATCCATGACTCAGAAACAAATATTCGTGCTCATCACACAAATAAATGCCCTTACCGGGATTCGAACCCAGGACCTCTTGCTTCGCAGGCAGGGTCACTACCAACTAAGCTAAAGCGGTCGTCTAGCTAGGGCGGTTTAAGTTTTATAAATCGTGTAGCGAAAAATACAGTGCGAAATAATTCCATTTTGGATTTAAGTATGATGCTTTCGGAGAAATTACTCTTCGGAGTTTATGGCTGTTCCGCATTCTTATGGCAAATGGCAGAACGTTATCTAGTAGTCGACCTAACTTAAGCTGTATAACGCAAGAAACTGCTACACTTGTGGCATTTTGTGATTTCAAAAAAAACTGGCCAAGAGCATGTCGGACCATGCTCAGTGTAGGGTTCCATAGCCGTAACTATAAGGTAAAAAATACGATGTAAAAAAGTACAACAACAAAAGAGCGTATCTTCATAGCAATTACGTCCTTTTGTTGAGAAGCGCAGTTTATCGGCAATAACTCAAAAACGGTTAATCCGATCTTGTTGAAAATAATTTTCGTTGAAAGTATTAATTGAGCGTTATCTTTGTAATTTTTTTTATATTTTTCGGATACACGGTTTAGAAGATAGAGGGGGGGGGGACACAATTTTCACAACTTTCGGAGCGATTATTTCCAAAGGTATTCACTTAATCAAAAATATTACTTAAGAATCTTATAATGTTTTCAAAAGAACTGTCGAACTATGTACTACACGTTGACATTTTGTGAAAAAAATTTTTTTTAGCTTCTGTTACATGTATGGAGTGCCCCCCCTAGATTTTTTTATTTTTATTATTTAACTACCAAACTTAGTTGCGGCATCTACAAGACATCTATATTCCAAATTTCATCAGTATAGGTCTTGTAGTTTTTGAGTAAAATGCCTGTGACATACGGACGGACGGACGGACGGACGGACATGACGAAACTATAAGGGTTCCTTTTTAGCCATTTTGGCTACGGAACCCTAAAAAGTGAAAGTATTAAATGTCGATTGCAAAACTTATGATGCTACGCTTTGTCACGCGATAAATAAATGATAAAGCATCCGTCACGTTCTGACAATATGTGTGTGAGAGTGACGGATGCTTTATCATTTATTTATCATGCGACAAAGCGTAGCATCATAAGCCTACAGGTAGATCACACCGTCCCACGCACGTTTTTAACATCAACCCCCCAATAATTTGACCGTACATTATTATTTCTCTGTAAAGCGGTTAAAATTTGACCCTTATCCCGTCATATAACCCCGGATATGTAACAGCTGTACCGACGAGTCCGCCGGAGACCGCGGACGGGCCGCTCCTGACTAATGTCCCGCATTTATAACCCTCTAATTAATTGTTTGCATGTCCGCGCAAGTCCGCTATCTTGTAAATTACGCGTTTGCTATATTTTAAAAACAAATAGCCAAACTCAGAAGCATCTCCGGAAATTAAAAACATGACAAAGGGGTGAAGAGAATCATGATGGGTAGGTTTAGGTATTCATAGGTATAATAAAACGGTATTAGTGAGAGAATGAAAATATGTAATAAGAAAGAAATAATGAATGATGCTGATAGTCCTATCGTATGCGGCACAAGACAAAAAGTGTACTATACTTATTACTTACCCATAAAATATTAGCTCGAAAGGGATTATTATATTAGGTTTATGCCATTATTGTTTCTTCCTATTCACGATTCTGCACAAAATAAATTCCACACAACTGAATTTAATCTCATGCGTAATGCTTAAATATCATTTGATACCTCATTTATCTATATCATTATTTAGATAGTATCGTGAAGTATAACGCATGTGATTAAATTCAGTTGTGTGGAATTCATATTGTGCAGAATCGCTACTAGGAAGAAACAAGATTGAGATTGCGTAGAAATAATGACTGTGAAGCATTACGCATGTGGTTAAATTCAGTTGTGTGTAATTTATTTTGTGCAGAATCGCGAATAGGAAGAAACAATAATGGCATAAACCTAATATAATCCCTCGAAAGTAATACTACATTAGATTTGTTGCTGACTCGTCATATTCCTAATTGGTCATATTCCTTATTCGACACTTTCCTAACTGGTCATATTCCTAAGTTCCTAACTCGTCATATTCCGGATTCGGCATACTCCTAACTCGTCATATCACGCACATTTGCCTGCACAAATTTACTACAGAAATCCGTTGTACAAAGTATATTTACTTAGTATAATCTGTCCCCATACTTATTAACAAGCATCGCGATTTCATTTGACTGTACAATGAGTTAGGAATATGACGAATCAGGAATATGACCAGTTAAGAAAGTGTCGAATAAGGACTATGACCAATTAGTAATATGACGAGTCAGGAATATGACCAGTTAGGAAAGTGTCGAATAAGGAATATGACCAATTAGGAATATGACGAGTCAGGAACAAATCCTACATTACGCACAAAGGGCGGTACTGTAAAGAACGACCCAGATCGCAGTTGTTTGTATATCAATATGCGATCTGGGGCTTTTTTACCGGCCATGGTGTGTACATAATTTTACGTCATTTCCTAGCCAGTAACTGGGATTTCATATATAGTGGCCGGGAAATACCACTTACGGCTCAGGGTGATATAAAATCTGGTATATAGCTAACTAGCATTTACCCGCGGCTTCATCTGCGTTATTCCCGTTACTATCCCTAGGGAACTTTTTATCGGGATATAAAGTATCCTATGTTTCAATCCAGGATTTGGTCTACTTTCATGCCAAATTTTGAGCTCAAGCAGTTGTTACTGCGTTATATATTTAGTAACAAACATCCAAACATCTTCGCAAACTTTCGCTTTTATAATATTAGTGCGATTAATGGGATTGTATTTTAAAATCTACAGTAACACTAGAGTTTGCTGTTTGAAATGTTGCGTTGCCAAAACTTTGCGACGAAAAAGCGCAGCGATAAGAATTGCATTTCTAAGTAGCTGGAACTCGTAGTCCAAGTTTAAAGTTGGTGAAAAACCGGTTTTTAGTTAGATAAAAAACATCGTAAACATGGAAAAGTTAGACGGTAGTGGGTCAACCGACGACGGAGTAATGTCAACCCTAATAAATACCCACATTTATTATAGGTTTTCACTATCTGGGAGCACGGCAGTGCCCCCGCCAAGTCGAGCAAAACAAAGGCACGATCGCACCATCCTTTTCTCGAAGCCATTCCGGCCATTTTCAACCAGTAATTTTGTGCTGGTTTAAGCGAGAACCCTGAATTTTCAGGGATATATAGGGCATAATATGACTTAGATATGTTCTCAGTAACATTTAATTTTAACCTGTAGTTTAAGTTTAAGAACTATTGCACTTCAAATTTCCTCAGTTTTGTCACTGACTCACTGACTGATGATCATCATAATTCTAATGTCAGTGGACTTGATTTAACATTACAATCTCAAAACTTTTTTGTTGTAGGAAAACTGCGTTGCGAGTTTTGCAACTTTTTACCCGACTGCGGCGAAGCCCAAAGGAGTGTATGTCCGTTCCTGTGTCCGCTCGTAACTACTCAACGGCACATCTGATTTTGATAAATAATACATCATTAGATTCGTCTTGATGGTGCGAGTGTCACTGGGTATGAAGTTCGTTAAAATAAACAAAATGGCGGATTTTATGCCGTTTCAAAGTGCACCGCGGTCGGGTTTTTTTTAGTAAAAATGTGATTATTACATGTAATGTTTTTGATGGGATAGTTTTAGTCTCAGAGTGGTTCGATAATTATTATAGACATATTTTGTATCGAATTAGTTTTTCAAAACGTCGGAGTCATGGGGATTGACAAACACGCAAGGTCTACAGCTCACAGGGCCACCAGTTCATTTTCTTTAATTTTAATGATGGTTCTAGAATCATCATTAAATTGAAAGAAAATAGGCCTCTAGTGCACAGCAGAAGAAGCGTCGACTTATCCTTTCTAGTGAACATGGTCTACATCGCGCTATAGAAGTTTACTACATCTATGTTTACTCCAGCTACCTGTGGCTCGTGTGGAGATAATAATACAATTAGATGTAATTTAAAAGCAACACGACCGGCCACTACGACTACAAATTGGCCGAGGGGCTTAATGGCACGCTCACTCATAACGGTATTTCCTTTACACGTTCATGACTGTAAAAGAAACGAACAATTGAAATTAGGACTAGTAACATTTGTTTATAGTCAAGATGGTTTATCAACAGTCTCTACCAACAGCATGAGTGCTCATGTGAATTTCGACCTCCAATTTGGGCAATTGCTATGATTCTGATAGTCAAATATAGGTACAGTACGCTCCTGGCAAAGGGCTGAATGAAAATATGTGAATAACTTTGTCACAATGACCTCTTAGATCCTGAATGAGTCAACAATATTTTTTATTACCTAACCTAAGTATTAAATAGGATGGATTACTAATAACAACAGGTTTTGATAAATCACCAACGCATATTTTTTTTAACAAAGTACATACGTTTATATGAAAACCTTACCTTAATTTTTACTACATCAAACTACCTAGTAACAAATCAAATGACGTTTTAGTTTGACTACTTACGAGCTAAACTATATAAAACAAAGTAGCCCGGTTGGTAAAACACGAAGGTAATTTTGTCCACTCGATGCGGATACTCGCCTATTACGCCAGGAAGAGCCCTCGAGCCGGATGGATCGTAAAATATACGACACTCCAATATTATATGGGTAAGAGCAGTTTACTGCCCACTTAGAAAAAATGTTGGCTTAATTCTCCCGACCCTCTACACATAAATATCTGCTCCCGATTCTACCATTTGATCGAAACACTCCAACCGAAACGATTTCTCGGATAATTAGACCCCACCTGTTCGCTTCGACTCCATGTTTGGCCCTCTCATCGTCATTCAATACCGAATCATAACCTAGTTAGCATTTATGATGCTTACGAAAGTACACGTTTCCATCTACATTAACATTAAATTTACATTTTCTTTGATATTCTTACTTTATACCAATTTGTATAATTCTCAATACAATATATAAAAAGGTAATATTTTTACATCGAATGGAAAATATTTTCTTTTCCAGTAATTTGATTATATCGTGTGTACATAATCGCAAAAAATACGTGGCGAGAGCTTGAGAAATAAATTGAAACTACTGAAGTGAGACAAAGCGAATTAGACACATCCTAGTTATCCGAGCAGTGAACAGAACAAACCAATTAGAGACAGACAATTGTGCTTCGCTGACAAAGGACAGTAAGCGAACACCTAAATAATATACCTAAAATTGCGACAAAATTACTACGCTATATTGTACCTATTTTTTCTATTTATCTTTTTTTTTCTTATATCACGGTATATTCGGCACACGTCATCCATTTCCTATCAGCGAGGGATCTGGACAATGAAAGAAAAAGAGCATGTCCCACACACCGAGGGCCGCGCACAAAGGGCGCTTACCTGCCGGTTCTGCGCGAATACCGCGTGAATCTGACCTCGGCGGGATCGCGCTTTTACCCTGTAACGCTTGCAAAAACGACCACTACACCTTTTCTCTTCTTTTTTTACGAATGTTTCACAAAAAAATACCAATTATTTGTTCAATAAACAGAATTAAACATTTGAATTCAACATACATTTTAGCTCATTTGATGTTTTCGAATATCTGCTATAAATTATTTTTCTGACGCTGTGTGATACCAAACGCCGATATTTTCCTATTTTTCAGACAGGACTAGGGATCGGCGGCGAGACTTAAAAGCCTCTGTACAAAGGGAAACACACATCCGGTCCCGGGGCTATTGTTGTGGCGACGTAGGACGTAGGCCTTAGCTGAGTGGCTGTCGCCTCTGCTACTCACACCTCCGGGCAATATTAGGGTTACTGCAATATTACGTATCACGAATCATTGTTATTCGAGTCGATCGGTTTGCCATACAAACAAAAAGAGGTCATCTTTCACTTCCACGGCATCAAATATGTTTGTAGGTAGGTAATGTGTTTTTCTCAAACATGGCATGAAATGTTGACATTACGTGCCTAAAAATAGGCCACAAAGTACCTCGTTTCCTATGCGGCTTGACACTTGGCACGGAATGGAATTTCATACTTTTTTTTTTAATTTCCATTCCACATTTTATTTGGGCCCAGCATCACGGCATTCAGCCATTAAAAAAACAAGAAACGACTTTTGCTATATTTTGCAGTTTTATTTATTTAAAATTGACATGAACATAACAAATAACACATTATAAACAATTTTCAATTATTATAAATTGCAAACTAAACCACAAGAATACACATTTAAAATATTTCATCTAAATATTCGCGGTAAAAATGTGAACTGAAACAGCTTTTGGCCGAATTTGCATTGTCTATGGATATAATGTCACTAATGTCACTTTCTGACAGCCAGTGTGTTTGTGTTATAAAATATTAAGTATGGTTAATATACCTAGTAAGTTTATTTATTTCATTGCATGTTTGAGAAAAGCACTATTCATACCTCGGCGGGAAATGGGGTTGCCGGCCTCGTAACTATCTGGCCTCGCTTCGCTCGGCCAGCTATATGTACTCGGTCGGCAATTCCTTACTTCCCGGCCTCTGCAGTAATGTACTATTGTTTTATAGCTTGATACATTTTGTTTGTCTCAAAAAAGCCAACATTTGTCTATATTTTTTTAGTAAAAAACCTTCACACACACACACACACACACCTTCAAATGATTCTGATGAACCGGCCGATTACACGTTAATCCCTGTCTTTTTGGGACTTTTCATGTTGTTTTTCGCAAACAAAAAGTAACAAGCTATAAACTGAAACACATCCATGATTGATGTCGTGAAAGCGAATGATGGCACTCTTTTTGTTTGACAGAGAACCGACCGACTCGAATCACTAACAGCACGAACCTGTGTGCAGGTAAGGACGTAATTGATAAATCAGGCGCCCAGGCAAAAGGTCTCATTATTCCAATAAAATATGAGCAGCCACGCAGAAACAAAGAACTCAATTAAACAAACATTACCTTACCAATTGAACGAGTCTACACATGTGCAAAACTCCGTCTCATTTACGAATTCAGTTCAAAGGAATTTCTAAACAACGGGTAGCTGGGTTCCCAATGGTATTTCAACAAAGCCTGGAAGTTGTAGAGGTATTCGAAATTGTTTACAAAATTCAATCCTAAAGCTTCGAGCCAGATTAAATCTAATTTCAACTTGAAGGTAAGTCTGAAATAAGTCTTCATAAAACCGGAACGGACTGATGAATCTGTCTATTTGATTTAACCCTTCCCGAAGTTGTGCCCTGCTGATTGCCCGAAAGTTGGTCCCTACTTGTATTTCGTTTTTTCGTCGTGGAAAAAACAAATCTAAAACAAGGTAGTAAGTAATGGCTCAAAAGTGAGTTCTAGGGGCTCGAATAGGCGGCAGAGGCACGTCGTCGGTACGCGACCTGCCCGCCTCTGTTAACCCAACTTTGACATCCACCAAGTTTCCTTCTACCTACCTTGTTTTAAATAAACTTCTCTAATACTGCACATATGGTTAAATTGGCTAGTCGGAGTGCGCTTCGGTTAAATTAAGATGCAAAACTTTACGTTCGTGTGCAATTTTAAATTTTTCTTGCTCGAATTATTTTGTCGGGTACCTACTTATAATCATTTGATAACCTTCAAAAATCATTTGTAATAAAATAGAATCCTTTTCCTTCAGTAACTATTGAGTTTCTCCTATTAGAATTCCTATTTCGGAACTGCTAACTTAACGCAAGATTGGTTGAAAACTTAAATGGTAATGCCGAAAAGCAAATTATTTACGAGGTTCAACTTTTTGCTTATTCTGAAAACGGCAACTTCAATCGTGCTCTAATCTGCGTTTAAATTCAGAGTAACAATAAAAATGTCCGGCGCCTCATAATTCCGAAGAGCTTAACAGAAATTTATTGCAGAGCCATAAATATTTGCTGTGAACGATCTTATTTTCAGTTCAACGCCGACCGACCAGGTTCTAAGCAGTCGAGTTATTATAAGTTCCGCCGCACACGCTATGGATCGATTAGGAATTCTTGGTTTCGCAACTTAGCCTTCCTAACGTTGATAAGATGAGAGGTTTCATGTGGCGCACTGCAAAATGCACAGATATTGCAAAAATATCGTAATAAAATGTGTATCCCAATTCAATATTTTTGTTTTTAGCACTTCAGGTAGGTAATGAAGCCGTTCTGTATATATTAAAAATAGTAACATTACTGTTGTAAAACGAAATTTATAATTCCATTGCTGTATTAATTGTGTTTCAAAAGTTATGTACCTAGTTTATTTGCAATACGACAAGAGCTTTATTTTAGAAACATTGGTTATTATTTGCTTACGACGCGGTCACGCTAGCAATTTATATTTCAATTGTATTGTTTACCATTACTTGTGCAATTTATATACAAATATCGTTGTTAAATAAGTGTTTGTTATTTAATTTACCTACAACACTGTACCACTGCTAACAGAGACTGCCCAATGCTTTGAAATTAAAGACGATAAACTTATTGAAAATATAGATTGACTAAGTGAGTCACTTTTATCCCATAATGAAGCCAGGAGGAACCCCATAAGCCTCCACACCCAATTTAAAGCACAAGGCGCTTCTTTTTGGTCGTGCGACAATCTTTTTTGGCCGTGGACGCAAAATTTCAAAATACACCCCTGGATAGAACCATGGTAACTGACATGGTACTCCCACGAAGCCGCCTACGACGCTAAAGGTCCCGTCCCGAGTTCAAATCCTGGTAAGGGCAAATATTTGTACGATGAGCACGAGTATGCTGTTCCTGAGTCTTAGGTGTTTGCTATCTATTTAAGTATATATTTATCTATACATATAAGTATGTATTACAAAGATACAAGCATTGCTTACTTTGGGACTAGGTTGATTTGTATAAAATTGCCCCCACAGTATTTATTTATTGTACTGTCAAACCTTCAAGCTCATGATCTTAATTTTCATAATCAAGTAAAATAAGTTGTCTGCAGATCCCAACTAACTTTAGGTCTCTGCCGTTTAAAAGGTATAGTGACATCTGTAACCCCGATTACACCGTAGGTCCTTAACAGGTCTCAGCACGTTCGTTAGCTTTGGTGTTCGCTGGTCTCTCAGGGATCCGTAATTGACTTCTTCCTTAAAGTTGTAGCAGTTCTAAACCGGTAGTCGCCGGCTCCGGCGAGCCGGAACAGGAAAGGATTCAGCAATTGACGCCGGTGTCCCGCAGCGCTGCAACGCCCTACTTCCAATGATATTTTTACAGCTCGAAATGTTTGCACTCTTACGTGCCCCGTACGAAAAAAACGGTACGTGCGAAAAAGTGATTGGTTGGTTACTCTAGCTTTGAAAACAGTGCAACAACAGATTCGGGTCGATTCGTTCGTATGTGAATCATTGTCTGCATAGTGCCTAATAATTTATTTTAAAACATAATATAAGGAACAAATCCAGAAGTTAAATCCGCAACGCAGGCTGCGTCGGGTGGGTACGAGTACAAACTAGCAACAGGGTTCGTCATCTTTATCTAAACCTACATACATTAAAAAGGTATAAAGCCACTCCGAACCGTAGCCGGTTCAAACGGTCCTATCACACTAGCCGCATTTCCGTGTTATATGGTCAACAAAATCTGTTGCACAAGATATGATCCGAAGTGAGCTATGCAGCCCTTATCCCTAAGTCGATGACCCCACTCCATAATAAGGACAACAATTATAAGTCCACGATACAGTCCGTAACTGGTTGACAGGCAGGCATAGCATAATAGCACACAAGTTTGTTATACTCAGGTACCTACGACGCCGCAGGTGAGTGCATTGAAGGCACTTTGAAGTATTTTCGTTAGAAGGATTCAGACGAGTAAAAAACTTTGTGCAGCAATTCCAGGACACACGGCAAACAATATAATATTCCGTGATTTTATTTCCAGCTACCTCTTAACGCATTCATTGGCCATATCACTGTTTCGATAATTCAATTTATAAATAATAAACGTTCTTTCCGTGTCCCCACTGAGATAAAAGCACGTATACTCAGTCGCAAAAAACGCTACAAAGAATATAAACTTGCAGTTCAAACTCCCGGTTAGCCGGTTAGCAATACTTTAAATGGATGAAATTGGAACCATTTCTCGACTTAACGTTGGCTTTACGTGCATCTACAATAGGCGATTTAATACTCATAGCTGCTTTCAGATGCAGAAAAAGGTTCATTATAATGAGAAATGTAACGGCGCTTTGCTACGTATATAACTATCGGAAACGCTTTGTATAATAGTTAATGATACATATTTATTTATTTTTATAAGGGAGTTATGCCTCGGTTAGAAGCTTAAATAATTTTTAACAGATAGATAACCTTCCATTCTCTAGTATAAACTACATGAAACTTGCATCACAGGCTGAGTCGGCACTTATTTTATATGCGTCGGACCCTGCCCCTTGTAGATAGATGAAGCAATCAGTCGGACCCTGGCGGCCTGCTGACGCGCATTTTAGAGCAAGGCCTAACCCCGCCAGAGGATTTATTGATCACATGCTCTAAATCTGTTCGACTTGTTTACTTAATGCGTGTCCGAACCCATGCTAAACCCTTTACTATAGTAGTTTTCTAAACGTTGTAGCAACATTGTTAAAGTTTTCTTTAAGACTGTAGGTATATTTTAAACTTGATGCCATGTGGCATTGTCAACCAGTAAATTATAGAGCCAAACCAAACAGATAGGCTATCTTACATTAAGTACAAAGTTTAATTCTTTCTTTTTTATTTGTGCACTGTTTACGCATAGAGGGAATTGAAATAAAATAGGTAACAAACTTATTACTGGCGTTTAATTACCATTACAATTACAGTTGTTTGTATTTTACGTTAAGTATCTATATAGACGTGTGCGCAAGTCGGTGGTGGTTAGAAGAGAGAGTGATGTCGCCGCCGCGTCCTAGGCACGTACCCGTGGCGCTGTTGTCGCGCCTTCTCACTGCGCATGCGTGAGGACGCGTTCCGTTTTTATGACTTATGGTTGCGTTCTGAGTTCGCTGCGCGAACATACTCCGGGCCGCTGAAAGACTGACTTTCAGGACTCTTCATCCATTGGTAGGGGGCAGATCCGGTTGAGGGCCCGTCTGATGATACCCCTGGACGTGGTTATGTCGGCGACACGAGGCACGTTATCTTTGCCTGTGTACAGCTTTGCGACTCTACCCATGCGCCAGAGTAGAGGCTGTAATCCTTCGTCTTTGATGAGTACGAGCTCTCCCAGCTGCAGGTCGCGTCGTCGCTCGCGCCATTTGTAGCGTTGTTGTAGCTCGGAGATGTACTCGGTCGACCAGCGGCTCCAGAAGTGCTGGCGAAGCTGCTCCAGGCGTTGGTAGCGATCCAGGCGGGTCGGGTTGTGATCTTGCAGTGATGGAGCCGGCGTCGACGTCAGCGGCCTGCCAACCAGAAAGTGCCCGGGAGTAAGGGGGGAATAATCAGTGGGGGAGGAAGATAGAGGACAAAGTGGCCGGCTGTTTAATATAGCCTCTACCTGGCTGAATAAAGTGGAAAGCTCTTCGAAAGTGAGATGGCTATTGCCGAGAACCCTTTTGAGGTGAAATTTAGCATTTTTAATAGCGGCCTCGACGTAGCCGTTGAAGTTGGGAGCGTAAGCCGGCGAAAATATGAAACGTATGTTTTGATCAGCTGCAAATTCTGACATACTATTTTTATTGAGCTCTACAAATTCATTTATTTCTTTGGCGGCTGCAACAAAGTTGCGTCCGTTATCACAAAACAGCTCCGCGGGCTTAGCGCGTCGTGCGATAAACCTGCGGAGTGCTAATATGAATGCATCTTTAGAAAGTTCGCTTACGGCTTCCAAGTGAACACATTTATATCTTAAGCATATAAATAGACACAGATAACATTTGGTGATTTTGCATCCGCGGCCACGTCGATCAGTTATTAAGTAGGGCCCGGCCATATCGACCGCCGTCGCCGCGTATGGAAAATCAGCCCTCATGCGCTGCGCTGGCAGATTGCCCATTATATTTTTTAAAGTTCGACCAGCGGCGCGACTACACGTGACACAAGAGCGGGCCGTGCTGCGGGCGAGGTTCCGGCCTCCAACCGGCCATATTGTGTCGCGGATCGACGCCAACAGAAGCTGCGGTCCTGCATGTAAGAGACGTACATGTTCGTGTCTGAATAAGAGTTTAGTGAGTGGATGTTTAGCACGCAATAGCATGGGATGCTTCTTATCATAGCTGTAATCAGAAGCATCTAGCCTCCCCCCGACTCTCAAGATGCCTTGAGAGTCTATAAATGGCGTGGGTTATTCCCACCTGTTACCACCAATTTGTTACCAGTGGTAACAGATGGGAATTTTTTTCCCATCTTTCACCACTGGTAACAGATGGGAATTTAAATTCCCATCTGTTACCACTAAAATAAATGGTGGTAACAAATGGGAATTTTATTCCCAGTAGTTACCACCAATTTTTTTAGCTTATTTAATGCTATTGATGAAGTCTGGAGATATATGTACATACATACTTACACCTGTATCCCATTTGGGCAGGCAGAGACGACAGACTACGATTCCTACACAACTCGTCGTTTTTGCCTTTAAAAAATGTTTAATTCATAACTATGGGTTTATTCACATTTTTTACTTTATAACTTTAAAAGAATATTTCATTTGAAAACATTTGAGCTCACTAATAGCTCTGTAAAATTAATCGTTTTTGAGATAGGTATGAGGCTTCAAAGCCAGATATTTGAGCTAACAAAACTCATCTAAATGAAACGTGATTCTGTCACAAATATTGGCATTGGCAGCGGCCGTAGCCTACATACAATTCTTAACGAATGTTGGAAATAACATCCTTTAGCTGTCGCTGGTGCCACGAAAAAAAAGTGATAGTACCTATAATATAAGTTAACCTGCGCAGCAGGTGGCTTGTATGGAAGTTTCTTTGGAGTGGGCTTCTGCGCAGCTTTAGAATGGTGAAATCAGCAGCCGAGAAAAAAATATCATCCACTCTAGGTACTTCTTATGATACTGAGGAAATATCCGTCATTTCCACCTGATCATTTCTTGCGAAATATCAATTCAGTCATTCCTAATTCTTTAACACTTCGCACCGTTAGAATGAAAGCGACCGAATTAAAAAAATTTGATGATTTAGTTTCAATCTTAAAACGACTTAAAACGGTTTTAACTTCATTGTAATTTTTTTTTGGATTAGGCCGCTTTCATTCTAACGGTGCGACTTTCACTGTCAAGAACGCCCCTAGCGAGTTCTCAGTAACTTTGCTCACATGTCACCCGACTCCCGAGGGGAGTTCGTACTATACAATTATAGATGGCCAAAGGCAATGTCATCCGACTCCTCTAGCGAGTTCTTACGAAACGGCCGATTTTTCAGGGTTGTCACTATATCTCGTTTTTTGAGGATTAGTTATTAATCTTCTATTCTGTTTATATCAGTAACATATAAAAATGCATTAATAAGGTTTTTAGGAACGTCGTTACTTTAAAACTTTGATAAACCACAGGCCGGCTAGCGCGAAGATCGCGCATTTCGATTTTTTTTATCTCCTACTATTTCTTTCAAATATGTCAGTGCGATAGAGATTTCTCGAAATTTGGTGATGGGTGATGAACTCCAGATTTGACGCCCCGCAGGTAATTTGGTACAAGTATGTGTATTTGTCATGCCGAGAGAACCCATACACATGAAGTGGGGGTGAATTTTTTTTTCGCTTCAATCCTGTTGTGTGGGGTGTCGGATAGGTCTTTAAAAAACAATAGGGGTCTTCAAACATCATTTTGTGATAGAAGTAACATTTTCGTAAATAATTACTCCGAAAGTTAAAAAATGAGCGTCCCCCCCCCCCCCCCTTTAACTTTTGAACCGCTGATCAAAAAATTATGAAAAAAATCACAATAGTGAGGCTTAAAAAACACTTTCAATGAAAACTATATTGAACAAATTTGGTTCAGCCGTTTTTGAGATATAGCTGAAAAACTTCTCGTCAAGAACGACGTAAGTGCCCGTGAAAAAGACGTAAGTGCTCACGCTCTTTGCTATTTAATTAAACGTAGAGCACTTTTTTGAATGAATAGCTACGGAACCCTACACTGAGCATGGCCCGACATGCTCTTGGCCGGTTTTAAAAAGCTAAGGACTTTGCAAATACATTACACCTATTAAAAAATGAAAAAGGTGATTTCACCATTTTTCATAATTAATCCTCTTAGAGGGTGTAATTTGAGTTAAGATATAGCATACTTTTTAAATTTGCATAATATATATTATTATAGACTACTCACTACAAACCAGAAATGGTCTCCTTCTGAAATCTACATATACTTTTTATCCTTCTGCGCGGACGAAGTCGTGAGCATAAGCCAGTAAAATATATTATTGTTACCACTAAAGATTTTTTTCCCACTAGTTACCACCAATTGTTTTAGTGGTAACAGATGGGAAAAAAATTCCCACTTGTTACCACTAAACCGCTTAGTGGTAACTAGTGGGAATTTTTTTCCCATCTGTTACCACTGGTAACAACTTGGTGGTAAAAGGTGGGAATAACCCAATGGCGTCAGAGACGCGAGATGTGATTTAGAGCTTAAAGCTTTACCTTTACTTAAATTTTCTATTTCCTCAGCGAATAATTGCTGTTGTGAAAGCTTCACCAATGTGTGCAAGGATTCAGTAAGCTCTTGTGAGGTTAATGTGCCTGTTAGTTTAGGTAAGCTAGGCCTACAATTATTTATGAATCGTCGCACAAAGGCTACTGTACGTTGTAGAGTCCTAAATTTAGAAAATCTACCGAACTCTACTACACATGAATCGGGCTCTACATTTGTAACCATTGAAGTGAGCTTGACTTCAGGCAATATTTCAGGTGCTGTAGAGTCTAAAATAGGCCAGTTAGATTCGGGCTCGAGAAGAAACTCGGGGCCTTGCCACCACAGAGAGGCACTGGACACGTGCTGCGGGTCCACGCCTCGCGTAGCGAGATCTGCGGGATTTTGTGTCGTCGGCACGTGTCTCCAGGCCGCTGCTGGGGTGAGCTCGGCTATAGCAGCGACTCTGTTAGCTACAAATGTCTTAAGTTGTGAGACATCAGTTTTCAACCAAGCGAGAACAACTGTAGAGTCAGTCCAAAAAACAGTGCGAGATATAGGTTTTCTCAAAGCTTTAGCTACAGTGTTATAAGTTTTTGCTGCTAATAGAGCCCCTGCTAGTTCCAAGCGTGGAATAGAAGTGGGTTTGATTGGGGCTAGCCTATTTTTTGCACAAAACAAATTGACACGTTGCTCCCCGGAGCTTGAAATTGACTTTATATAAATGCAGGCAGCTACGGCTTGCTGTGAAGCATCTGAGAAGCAGTGCACTTCAATTGTAGACGGTGTATCGCTAAATATATATCTAGGTATTCTAAGATTTTTAATGTGATGCAAGTTACGAACAAAGCGAGACCAGCTTCGTTGAATTTCAGGAGGAGCGGGGTCGTCCCACCCTGCCTTAGCAATCCACAATTTTTGCATAAGAATCTTAGGCTTCACCGTACATAAAGTTAAGAGGCCCAACGGATCAAACACTTGGAATGTTTTAGATAATATTGATCTTTTGGTAGCCGTTTTACCAGCGTCATCTACTTTAATAGAGAAGTTCAATGTGTCTTGACTAGGATTCCATCCCAGTCCAAGTGTTTGACAAGCTTGACTCAGTGCTAAATTATTCTGTGAATTAATAGAAGCAGATCTTAAAAGCTCATTTGAATTTGAGCGGTATTTACGCAAGTTAAAGCAGCCTGAGGCTAGAGTCTGTGAGACTTCAGTTTGTATGTGAAGCAATTCAGTTTCTGAATCTGCTCCCGTTAATAAATCATCACAGTAAAAATCGTTTTGTATTATAGTTCTAACAGTCGGGTCATTGCACTCTGTCCCTAACTGCCACAAACATCTAGCTGCTAGAAAGCTTGCAGACGCAAATCCGTACGTAACGGTGTTTAAAGTGAGCGAGCGAACAGGTAATTGTTCGTCTTCGCGCCATAAAATGACCTGCAAGTCTCTGTCAGCTTCATTCATTAAAATTTGCCTATATTGTTTCTCTATGTCTCCTGACAATACATATTTGTAGTGACGGAATCTAAGCAGTATGTTAAATAGCGAGTCTTGGATGTTAGGTCCTACCATCTGAATATCATTAATAGAATATCCAGATGAGGAGGGGCAATTTGCCTGGAATACTGTACGCAAACGAGAACTTTCACTATCCTCCTTCATCACGGCGTGATGAGGGAGGTAGTTGGCTCGATATGGAAAGTTAGATTCCGTCAGATGACCTAGATCTCTATATTCATCTATAAAGTCCGTATACATTGATTTAAGTTCAGGCTGTTTACTAAAACGTTTTTCTAAATTAAGGAGACGCCTTTTTGCTATATTAAAAGTATTTCCTAGACAGTCTGGTGTGTCCTTGAGAGGCAATCGCACAACAAATCTGCCATCTGGCTGACGTTGGGTATTTTCCACAAAATGTGTTTCTATGGGGTGTGGCTCGAACACACCGCCGGAGCCCTTATCATGAGGTAGCTCCTCTGTCTCCCAAAACCTTGTCATTTGGTCAGACAGATCAGACAAGGAGAGGTTGCTGCGTGTAGTTACTGAATTTACATGAACAGCAGCACTCGTTACCATTCCTGCTAACAACCACCCAAGTTTGGATTCAATCAGCCTGGCTTGTTTATTAGAGGTCAATGACCTATTGTCACCGCCCACAATATGCCAAAAAATATCAGCTCCGAGCAAGATATCAATGTGGGACGGGATGTTAAAGGTTGGATCTGCAAGCTTTATAGATGCAGGAATATTTAGGTGGCTTACGTCAAAATATCTCTTAGGCAAGTGATCAGTTATTTGATTTAAGACCAAAAAATCAACATCGGCATTGAAATCACTTACTTTAGACTGTATTTGTGCCCTACAACGACCCGGCTGGCAATCCAGCGGGACGTTACCTATTCCTAGGATCTTTGTGGCAATCAGGGGCTGAGATGCGATACCTAATCGTTCTCTCAGACCCTCAGTCATGTAGGAGGATTGTGATCCACAATCCAAGAGACATTTAACAGTGTCTTTCCTATTGTTGCAAGGATTAATTACTTCAATTAAAGCCGTTGATAATAAAACTTCACTGCTCGAAAGTGAAGAGTTAGCAGTGGAGGTGTGACTCACCTCTGCACTGTCAGAAGCCATCATAGTAGAGGAGGACGTAGGCTCCGCCTTACCCATACTGGTAGGCTGAATGCTCTCATCCATGCTAGCCCCACTAGATGAAGGATTAGGAGGGTTTGTTTGTGTAGTGTGTAGGTATGTGTTGTGACGTCTCTTACATACACGACAGCCGCTCAGTTTGCACCGACGCGTCTCATGGTCCGGACGTAGGCAGACATGGCACAGCTGGAGGCCGGAAACCCGTGACCACCGCTCGTCGACAGACATCTGCCTGAAGGCGGGACAGTCGTATACTCTGTGGTCAGCACGGCACACAAAGCACAGCCGACCCCTGTTGTCACTTTGTTTATCTGAAACCACAAATGTTTTTATGTTTTTATCATGTTTAAATAAGGGTTTATTAATTGTGACTTCAGGTTTATTAATAGTTTGTTTATCCCTTTTGTTTCGATGCAGATTTTCTAATATATCTGCTCGATTTTTCAAAAACTCCTTGAAATCATTAAGAGTGGGCCACTCCTTAAGAGTGTTCCGATACTCTTCCCATTTAGTGGTGGAATTTGAATCTAATTTAGCTGACAATAAATGAACAAGCATTGTATCCCAGTGCTCTGTAGGCTGGCCAAGTGTTTTCAGAGCCCTGAGATTCTTAGTCACATGATCACTTAGAAATCGTAAAGACTTATCTGACTCCCGCTGTAAAGAATCAATATTAAATAATGAATTCAAATGATTAGTGATAAGCTGCCGTTTATTGTTAAACCTGTCGCACAGGAGTTTCCAAGCTTCAGTATAGTTGACGGAGGAAACTTCCAAATTAGAAATCACCCGAGCCGCTTCACCTTCCAGATATGAATTTAAGTAATGGAATTTATGGATTGCTTGTATTCGGTCATTGTTATGAATCATAGATTCATACAAGTCCCTAAATTCCATCCATTTATAGTAGGATCCGTCAAACTTGAAGATTCTGATTTGTGGTAGCTGGAAACTGAGCGTCTCCGCCTGACAATGCGAGGAGCAAGTCTGCAGTGAAGATGCAGGAATTTCCTTGGCACCTTGAGCCTTCTCAAGTATGCTCTGAGCAGTAGCGATAGCCATATTGATATTATCTTCAAATGATTCACGTTCCGCTAGCTCGCTGTCAAGTTGGTCCCCATTAGCGACCTCAATCAAAGTTTGCAGCTCATCAAAACGCGTGGATAACTCTATTAATTTGTTTAATCTTAAAGTTAAATCGTTACACTTTATAGTAGACAACACCTCGCTGTCATCAATCCCATCAAGGTAATTTATGAAGCGAGTGACCTGCCCTTTCATTGAACTACGCTTAATTCTCAATTCTACAAGTTGTGCTTCTTTCTTTGCATCAGCCATATTGAATTATATTGTTAACTGTGCAAAATCAAATCACTATATCACTGTTTATTGTCACTAAAGTTATCCACGTGTCTCACGTTTAAGTTAAATTGGCAAAACAGCTTACGCCCCTTGTACTTCAGCAGCTACACCGCGGCCACGATGCCCGACGTGACGTGGCAACGCCAGCAAACCACTTCCGCCACGGATACCGCGCCCACCGACACGTTGATGCGTAGATGGTAACTGAAATTGTGCAAAGCAAGAATGTGCATATGCGAACACAAAGGATGCAGCAGTGCAAGGGGAAGACGCTTGAAGTCAATAGTAAAGTCAAATGCAACAAAAAACCGAAAATGCCAGACGCTTAATATGAATTCGCAAATGAAACAGTGCTAAATCTGTAAAGAAAGTTATATAGTTTGACACATGTGCAAAGATTGAGGTTATGTTTAAGCTAAATTTGAAGTTTTTAATACTAAATTGGGATATTAAATTGCTTTATTTTGCCAGGTTTTTAAGTTATAAGTGAAGTTAAGTTAATAAAAGAAACCGAAGCGGCATTTAACAATGAAAAACACGTACACACAAAATGGCCGCTCAGGTTGTAAGCAGTCGCGAAGCACCCGACGCCCTGCCCTGCAATTTATACCACACAAGCACGGCCACTTTATGGGTTAGAATGAGGTTGGGATTGGGAGAATAGTAGTTTTAATGGGATATTATTGGGCTCACGGCACTCCCCTGGTTGGCTCCGCGTGACGCCGACGACACCCGTAGCGTAGCGTGGTGCTCCGGCGCGGCGCGGCGGCCCCCAAGGCTCCCACGAGGTCTTCACAGCGCGCCTACGGCCTGCTGGACTGCGAAGCCTGCGGTCGTTGGTAGGCCTTTTCTTCTTCCGGTACTGCCAACGCGGCACCGAAGCCTCAAGCTGCCGGTTTCGCTTCTGGGAAGTGAGGTGAGCCGATTCGCGCACGTCCTGTCCGGTCGCCACTCTCTATGTTTACGCATAGAGGGAATTGAAATAAAATAGGTAACAAACTTATTACTGGCGTTTAATTACCATTACAATTACAGTTGTTTGTATTTTACGTTAAGTATCTATATAGACGTGTGCGCAAGTCGGTGGTGGTTAGAAGAGAGAGTGATGTCGCCGCCGCGTCCTAGGCACGTACCCGTGGCGCTGTTGTCGCGCCTTCTCACTGCGCATGCGTGAGGACGCGTTCCGTTTTTATGACTTATGGTTGCGTTCTGAGTTCGCTGCGCGAACATGCACTATGAATACTACAATCTTTGTGATAGGAGAAAGTATACAGTAAAAGTTGTTGAATAATTTCATTAGTCTATCAAACTCTGTGTTCAGTGTCACTATATTCACCACAAGTTAGTAACTTAGTACAAAATTAAATATTTATAATAACCAACATCAAGTGAATTTATTTTTAATAACCGGGCAAGTGCAAGAAGGAGTCGGCCACCGAGGGTTCCGTACAAATACTTTAAATAAAGACTATATTTTTATGATTTCGATAGTTTTCAGATTTTTCCCTATACTTGTTGTAGTATAAGACGCTATTAGGTACTTGCCAAATTTCATAGTTCTAGGTCCACGGAAAGTATTAATTTTGGTTTCCTTGAGTCGAAATGTACGTTTGTACGTCTTTTGCGGTATAAACGGCCATATTATTTTTACGTTAACTCAGAAGTGTGATTTTTTGACAGCTTCAAGGCATCATAGACCTGAGTATATGGTTTTAATTTCAACTCGATATCTCCACGCATTCCCAAGATAAAGGATCTTGACAGACGGATAGACAGACAAACGGACAACAAAGTGATCTTAAAAGGGTTCTGTTTTTATTCTTTTAAGATACGGAGTAAGTTAAGTTTGCACCTCGTTTCCTTAGCAGTACATACCAACTAGGTGCAAATTTAACTTAATTTTTTTATTAATCATATTCTGGACTGAATTTTTTTAGGCAACCCACTTGCAATATATTTATTAACATATTTAATTTAATATAAAATACTTTTCATCCATTAACCAGTTCGGTGAAGATCGTTCTATACTGGGATCCTGTACTAGAATGTTTACTCATCTTATCGATTGGTCCTTCGCTTTACTGACATGAAATCGGAGACTTTCTGCCCCGAGGGACTTCCCATAATAACACTGTCTGTCTCTGCTGTGACTAGGGTTATTTAGATTATGGAACCCGTATAAGGAAGGTTTCCCATTTTGTATTTAGAATGTGTTTTTAAAGTAAGTACTACGAGTGCGACTACGATAACAGAGCGGAACATGTCAACACTTCCGTTTATCTCTAAAATATAATAACTGGCCAAGAGCATGTCGGAGTGTAGGGTTCCATAGCCGTAACTAAAAAATACGATGTAAAAAAAGTACAACAACAAAAGAGCGTATCTTCATAGCAATTACGTCCTTTTGTTGAGAAGCGCAGTTTATCGGCAATAACTCAAAAACGGTACATTCGATCTTGTTGAAAATAATTTTCGTTGAAAGTATTAATTAAGCGTTACCTTCGTGATTTTTTTCATATTTTTCGGACGCACGGTTTAGAAAATAGAGGGGGGGGGGGGGATACAATTTACACAACTTTCGGAGCGATTATTTCCAAATACATTCACTTAATCAAAAGCATTACTTAGGAACTTTATAGTGTTTTTTAAAGAGCTATCGAACTATGTACCCCACGTTGATATTCGCTGAAAAAATTTTTTTTTACTGTCTTTAACATGTATGGAGTGCCCCCCTTAAAAATATTTATTTTAATTATTTATATACCAAACTAAGTAGCGGCTCATAAAACACACCTATATTCCAAATTTCATCAATATCCATCATGTAGTTTCTGAGTAAAATGCCTGTGACATACGGACAGACAGACAGACAGACGGACGGACATGACGAAACTATAAGGGTTCCGTTTTTGCCATTTTGGCTACGGAACCCTAAAAATGTGACTTTTAAATGGAGGTGTTGCCATGTTTTGCTCTGCGAAGTCATCGTAGTCGCACTATTTATAAGCGACTTCAAAACGCAAACACTTCCACGGTCCGTATTTTATTAGTTACGTACGGATTTCTTTTCTCAGCTACGAGAATGTAGAGAAAGTCCCAAAGTTTTACATGTATGGAGTGCACCACCTAGAAAATAATATTTTAGCTATTTAACTACCAAACTGAGTAGCGGCTCATACAACACACCTATATTCCAAATTTCATCAATATACGTCATTTAGTTTTTGAGTGAAATGCCTGTGATATACGGTCGGACGGACGGACATGACGTAACTACAATGGTTCCGTTTTGTCTTTTCGGCTACGGAACCCCAAATAATACACAATTATACTATAACTATATCACTAATTTCTTTCGCCTGGACTAAAGCAGAATTAAAAACTGCTTCACTTATATAATTTCCAACGTGTTACCGCAAACACATATTCGTTTCATTTTAGATAAGAGAAATCGTGTGCCTTATATATCGGATAAGGCACAATTTCACTTATCTTCGATTTCAAGGAACCTTCTTGAAACCGGATAATGTGTTATACATCTGTAAAATGTACATAATAGGGTACTGAAACAAGTGAACTTAATATTACCCTCTGATATCCTACAAAAAGGAAGAAACGTGGCCAAAAATAACGGACAAATTCCTATTTTAGGGTGCTATTAAAATTTAGACGTGGCGAGAACTCCTAGCGAGTTTCATTAAATTGTGGGCTTCCTAGGTACAATGAGTTCATTCGATCGATTAAACGCCGCAATGAAATGAAACTCGCATACGAGTTCTCGCCTCGTCTAAATGGGGCCTGAAACGAAGTATAATAATATAGAGGTACGTATCAGTGGCGTGGCGTCCAAAGAATTCGATTGCCTAATATCAGGCATTTGACCACCTTATTCTATAGAATAAGAAAAAAACAGAAAAAGAGCTCTTAAGGAAAATGTACGCCAAATCTGCACCGGCTTGCTCAAGGATGCCGGCTTACGCCACGCCACTGGTACGTATGCTAATACCATCACTCAGTACCTAGTTCACATGTTTGTAAAAATAAGGACAGCGATTACGGAAAAGGTTATCATAAAGAATATCCGACATCGATGCCACTCTTCGAAGCATCGGTAAATCTCCGATGAGCATCGGGATCAACAGCGTCGACAGTTTTCAGCCCATTTGGAGCATCCCACTGTTTACTTTCATAATCTCCTATCTTACCCGATCAAATTATCCTAAAAACCACCTTAATAGGTGACGAATAAAGTCAACTTTACAACTCATGTGACGCTGTTATATGAGTATTTTAAAGTGTACGTCGGGTTTTTACGGCGTCCTCGACATTCGACCCCTCGCGACAACAAACATGAGCCCAACGAACACGCCTGCATATGCCCTCAAATGATTTTCGTACGTGACTTTATAGATGGTATTTCTTATTGTTTATTGTGCTTGGAGAGGGTTGCGCGAATAGATTTGCCATCCTAGAAATAAACGCCAATAAGGTAAGGCTAGTTGAAATATATGAGGACTAGAACCTTTGTTAGGTACGCTACGTTAGCTTTAACACGTTTCACAACTAAATTTCACTGTTTATTAGGTTTACTTTTTTGATAACAATCCCTGAAAGAGTAGCAGAACTGGCTAAGATTTCCCTTATCGCACGACATACAATCTCCCTTCTCTCTCGTACCAACAGTAGGTGATGTTAAGGGTTATACTCATATTTACCGCGTGGAATGAGGGTGTTTAGAAATCATAAACCCACCAGCTGGCAGCAGGGTGGCGAAAGGTCCTTTTGACAGTAGGCGTCAAGATCCACCAATCACACCACTTGATTTTGACATCTAGGTACTGCCAAATACCACCTTTCGCCACCCTGCTGCCAGCTGGTGGATTTCTGATTTCTAAACACCCTCATAGAGTCGCGTGACCGGTCTGTGTTAGCCTTTCTGCAGAACTGGACAAAAGAAACTGCTCAAAACATTGTATGGATTAAAAACTTGACTAATAGATTTTCAAACTTGTAATTTTCTGTTACTATACAAATAATAATTTCCATACCTATATTTAATTCCTATTCTACTGGCTGTAACGCCATTGAATAATATGTATGTACCTATGTGCAAGGTGGTGGTACAGTCAACGAGCTCAGCGCACGCCGCGATAAAAAAAAAGTAACTTAGGAATACTGAAGTCGTACTGAAGTGATTCTCATTGTCTCATTGTCTGAAGTGGTTCTAATTACCTACGTTCATGTTTCTTCACGGTTGGCAGTCCTCTCTAGTTAGGTACACACGCTAGGTGACTTTGCAGTGGCGTACATAGCCAATAGTTTTCAAAGAAATTTCTAAACACTTTAATTATTCGTCATGTATTTTATACAAACAAGTAAATGAATAAAAACTTTATATATTAATTATTTGGTCTATGTTTTAATTTCGCTACTCCTTTCGCTAAGTCGTTTATGTTAGTGAGACATCATAATAATGAGTCCAACCCGCGGTTTAACTACACATGTTGGTACATTTGTTTTAAAGCTTTCCGGCACTACTAGCTAAAGAATGGTAAATTTCGCTTGCGCTCTGAGCTCTTAAAGAGGTAGTAAACTTTTGGTTGTACCCTTTAGAGCACAAACGACTAACGTTAAGAAGCGTATGTATTTGCTAAACGGATTTTTCTCTTGAAGAAACATTCTTGACAATAATTTTCTGTATTTTAAGGAAACCTACTCATAAGAGTCCGTTAAAAGCAGCTTTTAATACTTCCTTGTGAAGCTTTTTGCTCTTAACGATCGTTTTACTTAGCAAATGGCAATGAAAGGAAATAATCGATGGAAATATCGTCGCCGTAAATGCTGACTGCGTTATTTATTCGCGGCTTTTGAATCGGTGCCTTTTAACGGTAGTTTTAAGTGCCATACAGTCCGGTGGGGATCACTGAATGGTGTAGTTATATTATATGTAGCTACCTACCCCTAGTAGGTACTTACCTAACTAAAACTTCACTACTTGAAAAGTTATTTTTTGACATACCTATAATGTTCTAAATATAGGTATCTTAACTGTGCACTGAGGGGCTAGTATTACATTTTATCTTGAAGGTCATAAGTGATGCCATAGGGAAAGATTTATGACAAAATTCAAAAGAGAAACTGTTTGCAACCAACTATATCATGTACCTATATTATTGACGTTAATAATATTATTTATATTGATAATAAAATGCTTCATAGCGTCAACATTCTGAATCTATATCGTCACAATGTAACCTCCAAAAATCATGTCTGTATCATATTGTTTTGGTGTTTATCTGTACCTATCTTTATGCGCGGAATAATAATTATTTTTCTCCATTGTAATTAGCTTTCTGTTACCCTCACCGCCATCGCCAGTGCAATTCGGACGAAAAGCGAAGCCTGGTGAAGACGCCAAGTTGGCAGTTTCATAAAATTCCCAGCAGATTGTTTAAGAGTGTGGGTAACATATGTGCCGGGAGTCCCATCGGTCGCCGCCGCTCGGGACACAGTTCCACTAGTGTCCGACAAACTCGTTAAAAGTTGGCGAAACAACGGAAGAGCTGTTACTCCGAGACACTTGCAGCTACGACGTTAAGCACAAAAGTACTACACGACAATAATATGAAGCATTTTGTTTCGAGACAAAATAAGTTTGATGTTTAAGCTGATACATCGCATCTCTGGCTCAAAGGGAAACTTGGTCCCGATTTTTCACATGCCGTTGCGGCAAACTTGCAAGTGTTGCAGCGCGTTGCAGGATTATATTCCGTTATTATAAAAGTTGCTCTAATTTCAACAAAACTTGATAGCAACTTTCGTCTGAAAGTATAGTAAGTATTCGTTTAATTAGGAGAATGGTATTTTAAGCTTAATATGGATAGTGTTGTGTGGTTTTTAAATATTAGACACCTCATGATCGAAGTAGCATCACATTAATAATATATTTGGGTGGATTTTCGTACGCGACATTTGTATGCCGAACTAAATATATGGCATACAAATTTGTATGGCGATAATCCACCCATTTGTATTAAAAAGCTTTCATTGTAGACTGCGGGACTGAAAAAAAAGTTGACTTTGAAGAGACTACTGAACAGACAAAAATCTTGTAAAACTATGGTCAATTAGGTTTATAACTAAGTGTTGATGGGTTCAATTTCATCCGTATATATATATTATGCCTTTATTTGGCACGCGAGTCTGCTCTCTTACCGCATATGAGGATAATTTCCCAAGAACTTGTCGGTTTCTAGAGAAGGCCTGGTTATACTTAGGTACTGCAATCTAAAGCAGAATAATTAATTTCAACGGCTCCTTATTGCGCCGCTTGTCTTTATTCAGATCGAGAACAGATTACGCCAACAACAATTCACAAGTAATCTAAAGAACAATAGCGGTTTAGTGGGGGTCGTTAAAATTATAAATATCCGGGGGGCCACTAACTGCCCCAGTATTCCGTTAAGAGGATTCCCAAAGCTGTAAATTGCGTACGCGAAATATTTACGAGACAGGCTTTCGCGGCATTACAACGACCATGTGCAGAGCACACATTTGCGCATTGGATGGCATGCTGCAAAAATGCAACATGCAGCTATTCCACCCCGCTAAGCCGAGAAAGTCTATAAATGTTTGTCGTGCCGACGCTCGTCCGCCTATTCGGTTTTGCGCAACAATATTGCATTAACACACTGCCAACTATATGACTGCGCTCGTGCTAACAGCATTATGGCGAGATGAAACTATCCGGGAAAATGTTCTTATAATCGCTCGTACTCTAGATTCACTTCCAGTTTAATATACCTAGGAACTTTGAAACTGTAATTCTCAGTTTCAAATTTTGATAATGAAGTTAAGTGTGTATTAAAGAAAACACATCATGTAAT
Organism: Eudemis profundana; assembly: GCA_947034925.1. Classification (NCBI taxonomy): domain Eukaryota; kingdom Metazoa; phylum Arthropoda; class Insecta; order Lepidoptera; family Tortricidae; genus Eudemis; species Eudemis profundana. The sequence goes on from OX344798.1 coordinate 12,139,324, forward strand.
AACCAAATTTCTTATAGCTAATTTGTCTAATTTTCATGAAGTAACACACTCAAATCAAAATACATATGTACATAGAAAAATTTAATTGCGCTCACCCATATGATAGTCCACACCCGGAATCGAACGCGGTACCTCTTTTTTTCGGCCCACGTTTTTGGCGCTGGGCTGGCTCAAAGTCGCTGGTCCGGAAGTCCAGAGGTACCGGGTTCCATTCTTGGTGTAGACCATGAGTGCGCGCAATTTAAATTTTCCATTTACTTAGATTTCTTTTATCTCCACATAAGGGCTTTTTTATTTAAAGTGCGTTCTTAACTGACAGTTAGCAGGTCGTCACAGGACTGACGATTAGTGTCAAACTCCATACATTGCGTCACGGACTGACAGGTTAGACGGTATTTGAATATAGCTTAAGTTTCGCCTAACCGTAGACTTTAAAATAAAAATGCCCATAAAGGCTACAAGTGTCAAGCACAACACGTCTTGTAACAGGTCCAGATTTGCATAGTTTTATATTTTATTATTTGGTGACGATCTATTTTCCGATCTTGAAATGTAGGTATGAAATAAGTATATTTATAGATAAGTTACACATTTATATTTTACCTTAGAAATTGATCGCAACTTTGATGGCAATAAGGTAAACAATGTTGAATTTTAGAAATAAATAAATTGGTAACTAAACGAGAAAAGTAATTAAACGTACCTAATGTACGTTAGAGTTATTAAGTTATGGGATCTCGACGTTTTACAAATTATAGATATTGTTATCGTCCAAAAGGAAAATAGGTAAAAGTAATTCTCTGAAAGTTTTAATTCAACATATCAATAAATAAATGGAATAGCATAGCAGCTATGGGGTTCTTCAAAATAGTTATGTGAAAAGTATGCTACCAAAATACATTTGCTCTATACCTATGTATTTATTTGGTACCTACCTACTTACAATACAATACAATCATACTTTATTGCACACCAAAAGATAAATTACTATGCAAACTTAGACAAAAACAGTGGTAAACAATAGGCAGTCTTATCGCTAAACATCGATCTCTTCTAGACAACCTTTGCGTAGCGGAGTTGATGCTTATTGTAATATGTATTTTATCTGAGACAGTTCTGTTTTATTTATTTTACAGCCATCCTTTAAAATCGGAATACTTTTCCATTTTCAACTTGTTAAGTGTTTATTACTAATTTAAACCTAAAACAGTTCCCGCTGTTCAGTGGAAAACTTGGCAAAATCTGCAAAAAGAAACGGCGTTTAAATAAAACAAAAACTTGCAATTTCTTTGTTTTTACGTTGTCCACGCTGCAGGGAGTCGGACAGTAAAAAGGGGGAACAAAAACGGTTCGGCTAACCGCCAAGCGTTAATAAATTCTTGGAATTTGCGGACTAAAGCCGCGTCACACAACGCGCGGTGGTCAGCACATCCCGCCATGAACCCTACAGCCAGCGCTGTATTTACACTAGGGGCACTAGCTTATTCCCAGGGCTTGAAAGAAATCCTTTTTTGCATTATCAAAAATCTTATGAAATCATAACTTACAAAGGAGGACCGGACAAAACGGTCCTAAGAACCAATAGCGACGTGACATATATCATTAGAAAGGTGTTTCAATATACTACAATAGTTACTATGGGAGCTCATTTCAAATCACTGTGGGAAAGAAGTTATGGCAATATAAAAAAACTTATTTTTATATACGATTTTAAGCAATAAAAATGAATTATTTCGTATTCCTTGACGTTACAGTCCACCTATCAGGCCTCCCCGGCCGCTCAGGCTCCCCCGGCCCCTCCGGCCCCCCAGGCTGCCGCTAGCAGGGCACCGAAGGCCCTTAAGGCACCCCCCGCACCGTTGACGGGACTTGAGCTGCATGCCAGCAAGGCGAAAGCCCGAAAGGCCCAAAGCAAACACGCCACTTTTTTTTTTTTAAACTAACAAACTCGCAACCCATCCTGGGCGTAGCGATTGTCGGACCGGGTGGTTGGCCGTGGCGTTCCCTGGGGTCGAACCAGGTCGGTAGCCAGACCACCCTGAGTTGGTCAGACTGGGTGGGTGCCGAGAGTGCCTGGGGTCGAACCACACGCCACTAAGGCAACCCCCGCCCACCCCGCCCCTCCGGCCGCGGATTCATTTAAGAAGCCGCCAGTCCCCGTAAAGGCGGCCGCGTCTGTCTCAGCCACCCCGGCCTCTACTGAGGCCCGCTCTCGCTGCCGTTCGGGTCCCCGTAAGTCTCGCCCACGCTCTGCGTGCAGCGACGCTGACGGGGACAGGAAAAGGAGTCGGTCCCCGGTACGGGTAAAAACGCCGGTGCCCACCTTGCGATCGCCTCCTGCAGCCATCTGCGTAAGAGTGTGTTAATTGGGGGCAAATATACTGACGCGATCGTTACCGGGTCGTGACCCGATCATGGTGGAAGCTACGGCGGAAGAAAATCGCAGTTCCTCCCGTGGGCCTATCTACCCTATCGTTACTAACCATTTCGTAGCCCGGGATTCGGAAAATTCTGTGTAACGGTTTGTAAAAGGTCTCTTGGACCAATAGAATATCGACCGCGTGTTCCCTAATGCACTCGACTAACTCTTTCTTTTCGCCTCGTAGGCCATTAGCGTTTCAAAAGCCTAAGATAAGCGAGCGTGGTTTGATCTTGAGACTAGTACTATCCATATTAGTTAGAGATCAAACCGCTCTGAGAAGCGACTAACTGTCCTATTTCGCGCATGATGAGCGGGGCGGAAATGTTGCACGCGGTAGCAAGAGCTCCGTTTAGAGCAGCAAGGCGTTCACTATACGAACGCACTTGCCTCTCAAAACGTTGTCTGTTTACCAAGGCAGCGAGAAGCGGGAGGGGGGCGGCCCGGGCTGCGGAGGCGATAGTGGCGTACGATGCCGCTGCCTGGAGACTGGGCGTTGAGGACGCCGGGCGCGCAGATTGCGCGGGGGACGTGGAAGACACGGGAGCAGGCGAAGCGACCGCCGCAGACGGTGGCAGGTATTTCCCCTTTTGCGGGGCTGATGCAATGGCCGGGAAGTTGCGCGAATTGCGCTCGGGGGCCACTTGGCCCTTGTTGCGGTTGTCAAGACCTCCTTAGTCTTAGCAATCTGCTTTGGGGCCTTAAGGTAACCCTGCTAGTTGGCAGTGTGGCCAGTAAGACCGCTAACCACGCAAGATGGCGGCACATCTTTCAACTTTTTGCAATCGCGGGTCAAGTGGTTGCCCGTGCATTTCACGCAACGAGGGCGCAGGAAACAGCCCGTTTGGCTGTGACCGTAATACTGGCAGTTGTGACACTGCCTCGTGTATTCTAGGCGACGCAGTTTTTCGACCCGGAAACCCGTCAGCAAGCAGATCTCCTTCAACTTCCAAATCGTGTGGGCTGACGGGTGATTCGAGTCGATTTTGACCAGGACAATATCGAACTTTTTGCCACCGTTTTTGCGATAGCAGCGGTGAACTTCGCGAACTGCTATCCCCTGTCTAACCAGGTCCTCCTTGACCTCTGATTCGGCGAACTTCTTCGGAATTCCCCGGATCATAAGGCGCAGAGACTTCTCATCGTCGAACTGGTTCCACTTATAGCCTTAGTGGCGTGTTTGCTTCGGGCCTTTCGGGCTTTCGCCTTGCTGGCCTCCTCAGCTCAAGTCCCGTCAATGGTGCGGGGGGTGCCTTCGGTGCCCTGCTAGCGGCAGCCTGGGGGGCCGGAGGGGCTGGGGGAGCCTGAGGGGCCGGGGAGGCCTGACAGGTGGACTGTAACGTCATGGAATACGAATATTGCTTAAAATCGTATATAAAAATAAGTTTTTTTATATTGCCATAACTTCCTTCACACAGTGATTTGAAATGAGCTCCCATAGTAACTATTGTAGTATATTGAAACACCTTTCTAATGATATATGTCACGTCGCTATTGGTTCTTGGACCAGCCTCCATACATTTTTGCCGGTTCTCCTTTTTAGAAATTAGTGGTGTTTATAGCGGAGAGTCAAAAAGTACTCAGAATCCCATTTCCATGACCATTTTCTGCAGAATATGGGTAATAGCTCAAGCTCTTCCTGCAGTAAATATCTAAGTAGGTACCTATGAAGACTAGCTGAAGATATGAGTGGGAGGTGGTGGGTTGTTCTTCAGAAATATGTCTGCGGTCACCTTATTCCTCTGGCCCTTATTCTTACTACATGTATGGAGACAGAGGAATAAGTCGGAGATTTCTCAAGAATAACCCTGGTACAAATGAGCGTCCAAATGGTTAAATAATATCCTTAGGTTGCTGAATTCCTGTGTTATGTACCTACCCATTTTAATAAGGAAGCGTTTACAGACCCTGTGATAGCAACATACTCGTATGCACGGCGAGAATATTTTTTACACCCTGCCTGACAGCACTGAAAGAATCGATGTTTGTACCTGCAGCATAGCGCTGATTCGAATTTACCATAATAACGCTCATTCTTACAATTAAATAAGATGCTCGAAATAAGTAACAACTAGACTTTTTTCGACGAACTAGGTATGCGTATGTCTTCCTCTTAAAATCATGCCTTCTAATTGACGTTAACTTCCTATTATGGCGTATAGCCCTCTATACGTCAGTGGCACAGTACAATAGGGATCATCCATATGTGGATGGTGTGGCGTCCATAGAACTCGATTCCCATCGGCTTGCCTAATATTAGAGAGTTCAGCACTTAATTCAAGTGCTCTTAAAGAAAAGTGAAGCCAGAGCTGCTCCGGCTTGCACAGCCTATACTAACAAGGTCAAATATGTTAGGAAAAAGTGTGACATGGGGGAGGGGTCTAAAAGCCTGAAAAATCGTGTGACGTACTTTGTGGATGTCCCCATACCAGTAATTTTTGGTTCTACGTCGCGCGCTTGTACCTACCTAAGTGTGCGCAGCGTGAACGAACGCACTACAGGCAAAGTTTTACGAATACATAAGAATACTCCATTACGGATTGCACTGTCTGCGCCTGAACCTTGAATATGTATCGCGCGCTCGGCCGAAGCTTGACTAGGTACTTGTATGTATTTATACTTTATCTGTAGTCTGAGGCGTTTAAGACATAGTCTGCGCAAGATCTGTCTACTGCCAAAACGTCGCGATAGTTCCCTCTCTGGCTGACAATGTTCAGCAACTAACTGCAACTGTTTTCAACAATCAAATAAACAAAAGCAACAACGCATCATGTGTGGTGTGGAGTAGTCTTTAGGAAAAACATGGTGGGCGCAACGCGATGGAACCGGCCCGCTGTGGAGTGACACTCGTAACCACTGCACCAGTTTTGGAGTAAGGATGAATGCGCTCCAGCTTTATGTGCTTAGGACCACTTTTGGGCCGAAAATGTTTGTAAAAAACTGCGTTAGATACTGGTGAATAAACTCAACCAAAACGCGTTTCAGTCTACTCCCGAGATCACTTGGTGGTGATGACTTAAGTAGTTAGAGAAGGAATGATAAGCCACGACCAAAGCTTTCCACCACGACTGTCCACATGGTATGTTATGATAATATACCTTTATGCCACACCTGGCCATAAAGTGTATTTTTACCGCTAGCTACGCGTACGGAATAAGCCGCTTTCTGGCCAAGTGTAGACATAAAATGATGTACACAACACAGGAAGTAATAAAGAAAGCCCTCGATTGCATATTTACGTCCCTCGCTTGCAGCTCGGCCCGCAAACATATTCTTTATTTTACCACCCTAGTTGTGTAATGTACCATACCTAGTGCTATCTAGATGACACATTACCTAAAACATGTTAGAACTAAAACCCGCAGACGCAAACTAGATTTATCCGTCAATTATTGTCAAATGTTTTAATATCATTTTGTAATTTTCTAAATTTTATGTGTAAGTAATCCAATCAAGCAAAGAGCACAAAACCCTGCCAGTTTCTCATTATCAAACTCAAATGGATCTTTCGCATTATACCTAGTCATAACAGCGTCAAAACGATCATAACTTACGATTTTACTTCACCATTAAAGGCTGTCTCAACTTTAATGAAACTGTCAATTTTATGCCGCAAGTTTTCTCTGCGTCGAAAGATCTGATTTTATGCAGAAACCTTTGACACCACTTTTCATAGGATGAGTGCTAGGTATATATATGTATTTAAAACGAATGAAATACCTAGGTTTATTCTGTCACGACAAAGTTAAAAATGTAACAACACATACAGTGCACTACCTATATGTTAGGTACAGTTAGCAGCAATAGTAGGTAACCTACCTAATAAACGGAGTGTCCGATATATACACACGTTCTTATTGGTCATGAAAACAGGGATGTTACTGAGATCATTATTAATAAATTTAATAATTATCAACATTTATTAGTGATAGTACCTGGGCGACCGAGCTTTACTCGGAGAAAAACACAATGATAACTCGAAAACACGCCTTTTCCCAGAAATAAGACAAAATTAGATCGATTGTTCGTACCCGCAAAGAGACCACATCGCAAATCTCATCGAAATCATTGGAGCAGTTTCAGAGATCCCCGAAATAAATAATTTTACAAAAATAGCTCGTCGGATAGTAATAAATTAAATAGATAGATACTAGCTCCTGTATACCTTTAGGACAGCGGTTCTTAAACTTTTTTTGGTCACGGACCCCCTACATTATTTCTAAAACCTTACGGACCCTTTCCGAATAGGTATAATCAGACAAAAAGAAAATCAAAGGCACATGAAAGTTTGTGTTGAAGACATAGCCACGGACCCCTGGCTCTCGTACCACGGACCCCTAAGGGGTCCATGGACCACAGTTTAAGAAACCCTGCTTTAGGAAGACTTTGGCGCATTTTTATACTGTCAACCTCGTAGCTGATTCACAGGGCCGCATTTGGAGGTGTGAAGGCCCTGGGGCAACGAAGGAGCGGAGGCCCCTAACGGACTAGTGGAGGCCCCTACATATTAAGGAAGTGTTGTGGAGGCCCGGGGCAGTAGCCCCGCCTGTCCTTCCCCAAATACGACCCTGCTGATTCACATCTACATGGCTAGCACAAGACGACCGCAACAAGTGTCGCGCGCAACTCGATTTTACGCATACAGTGCACTGCGTTAGGCCGGTACACCTGTAAGTTTTACTTAGGTAGGTACGTAAGTAAAGTAAGGATGCAGCTATGCGTTAGACTGAGATGGTCAGTCTAACGCAGTGGTGGGCAAAGTACGGCCCGCAGGCCATGTCCGGCCCGCCGCCCGCCGGCGGTCCTTCGAAATAAGTAGTACTTATATGGCCCCTGATAAAACAAAATTAATTTTTGCTATAGTTTTGGCCCTCCTCTGAAATTTGTTATATTTTCTGGCCCGCCATGAAAAAACTTTGCCCACCACTGGTCTAACGTATCGTATCGTGTCTAACGTATAGCTGCGTCCTTACTTACGTAAGTAAAACTTACACGTGTAAATCCGGCCTTATAGATGCGCGTGGCAATAGCCATTAGGTATGTACATGTCGTGTCGGGCGCGAGAAATGTCACAATAAGTCTTGATATCCGCGTTCGTCGAGTGGTGTGGTGGAAGATCAGATGTGAATGATCTTTTATTGTTCTTCTGCACTCTGTCGTACCAATTTCGCAACCGCGTAGCCGATAACAAGGCAAATGCCGTATTTAGCCGTAGACGCTACGAGTCTAGCACCCGTGCAGCAGTTTCCCGGTGTTGAAAGTTACTCTCAACCTCAACGCTCTAGTTTACAATGATGATGATGATTAGGACAGCGGATCTATCAACGATAATTCCCTACAGGGTCTATCTATTGGTTAATTACACTATTGAATCAAAAACCTACTTTTAAAGTTCCGTACCCAAGGGTGACAACCACAGTGCCAGCGGAGCCCTATTACTATGCCTCCGCTCTCTGTCTGTCCGTGAGTCACAGGGCTCTAGCTTTTGAACCGTAATAGGTAGGTAGGGGCTTGTAAGTTTTACAGAATATGAAATTGTATTTCTATTGCCGCTATAGCAACATATTAATAAAAACATAATAAAATGAAAAAAGAAAAGGGGGTCCCCTCCCCATACAAGAAACGTGTTTGTGTCAATCAGTCACACGAGTGTAGCTTTTGAACCGTAATATGTAGATACGACTTGTAATTTTTACAAATGTTTATTGTGACTAAAATATCAATATAAAAAATTAAATCAAAAACAAGAATAAAGGGGGCCTCTATACAAGAAACGTGTTTATTTGGCGTTTTTTTGTTTGATTTTAATAATGGTAATAGTTGATACGTTCACAGAATGTGTATTTCCACTGCCACTATGACAACAAATAATAAACACAAAATAATAAAGTTTAAAATAAAAAGAGGTCACCCACAGGGGTCGCTATAAAATAAACGTGTTTTTGGTGTCTTTTTGCTCGACGGTGGTACGGAATCGTTCGTGTGCGAATCCGACTCGCACTTGGCCGATTTTTCTTATTTTATTGTAGGTAGGTATGTTTATATTATATAGCTCCTGACGAATGTAATGTTTGATACAAGGCGCAGACATCTAACCTCATCTAACCATCTGGCTGTACGAGGCCAGGCGAGACACATATGTCAGACTTCTTACAACGTAAAAAAATCGGTCAAGTGCGAGTCTGATTCGCACACGAAGGGCTCCGTACCACCGTCGAGAAAGAGACTCTAAAAAGCACGTTTATTGTATGGGGACCCCTTATTATACTCTATTTTATTTATATTATTTGTCGATAACGACAAACCCACTATAAGCCACTATAGTGCCACTATAGCATTCTATGAACATGTCAAGCATATATAAACCTAATACCATTATTAAAATCAAGCAAAAAACGCCAAAAAAAACGTTTCTTGTATGGGGACCCCCCTTTATTGTTAACATTATTTTATTTTTACTATTTGCTGTTACAGCAGCAATAGAAATACACTTCTGTAAATATATCAAGCATCTGAGCGTTTTCCAAAAAAAATACCGGGGTAGCTACTTTCTCAAAATTCTTTCTTGAGGTTTTTTTGGCTCAGAATCGTTAGTACTTTCGAACCTTATACGTAAAAAAAGTAGGGATGTAACGATACACAGTTTTGCCGATACGATACCGATACCGATATATAGTAGTTAATATCGGCGATACCGATACCGATACCGATACCTTAGCTTAATAATGAAGTATGAACTTCAGATATTTTTGTATCCTTATTATAACTAATGGCAATGACTACTGGCTATATTTACCAGAGAGTCAACCTTGAAAGTGTAAAGTAAAAATAATAAATTGTCAACTCAAAATTCATTTTTTTTATTAAGAACCAAAGATTTAATTAACATAGTAATTATCATTGCACAAGGTAATAGAATAGACCAGTACATAAATTAAGTCAGAAATTGAAATTATTTTTTGCAGATTTTTTTTCATACAGAAAATTCTTCAAATATCGGTTGTATAATATCGGCGATACCGATATATCGGCGATACCGATATATCGGCCGATATATCGGTATCGGTATCGTTACATCCCTAAAAAAAAGTGTCACAATTTTTTTTTCCATTACGTCACCATTTTGCACAGTGTTTGTATGAACGTGACGTAGTGGAAAGACAAAAATCCCATACAAATTTTGAGACACTTTTTTTTACGTATAAGGTTCGAATGTACTAACGATTCTGAGCCAGAAAAACCTCAAAAGTCCATATTTTGAGAAAGTAGCTACCCCGGTTTTTTTTTTGGAAAACGCTCATCTACCTGTTACCATTAAATCGAGCAAAAAAACGCCATAAAAACACGGTAATAATTGATCTTTCAGCAACAATTAAAATACACCATTATGTAAAATTTCCAAGTCTCTATCTATATTGGTTCAAAAGATAGATACATTACACAACTAGGGTGGTAATACAAAGGCCGAGATCGCAGATTGCGGCCCGAGCAGCAAGCGAGGGACGTAAATATGCGATCGAGGGGTGACCGTCAACATGGCGTACACCGTAAAGATATTTAAAATCTGATGCTGCCAATAAATAGTACCCAAATAGTACCGACGAAATATCTACGTGAAAAAAATAGTACCCTTAAACTTTTCGAAATATAAGGCCTGTTCACGGTGTACGCTACCGGGGCGTCAAGCTGGCGTACACCGCTTGTATCTTTGGAACGGCTTCGTTTTCGGAAACGCTTTACATGTCAAAAAATAGTACCCAAATAGTACCCTAGGGCCCTAAAATTTCATTTCTCTAGCTATCGTAGAAGCCGAGATATTCGATAGCTTAACGGTGTACAAAATTTCGCACCGTCAAGCTGGCGTACCCGGGAATTTTATATAGAAAGACTTCAAATTCGGAAATGAGGTATATACCAATAAATAGTACTACAAATAGTACCCCTTTTTCATTAATAATAATATACAAAATGTATATAGAAAACTGAAAAAAATCAAGGCAAACTTCTACATAGTAAAAGTACAGGCACGCGAAAAAGTCTTTGGTATTTTAATCACTTTATGCTTTTTTGTTCATAAGGGGCGTAAAGTAGAGGTATAGGTCAAAATGTACATGCTCTATGATTGTAGGTAGGTGACCATCCTTTATAAATCCTATAACTTACTAATGCTTATCGTTATGAAATACGCACCGTATAGGTGCTTCCAGTGGCGGATTTACCAGCAGGCTGAGTAGGCTGGAGCCTAGGGCGGCAGATTTTTAGGGGCGGCAAATCTGGGGCTAATATATTTTTTTTCTTACAAAAATTAAATAGATTTATATAAATATACCTACTAGGCTAGTCTAGTACTAGCCTAGTAAGTAGAAATCGACACTACAAATGCGGAGCATGATATAGTTCTGATTTATTGTATGTTATATAGAACAGTCAGCGTAGTGTGAATATATAAAGCCTTTTAGAGCAAAAAGTGAAAAATGTCACAAAATTTTACATTTTTCCGCAAAGCGCGCAGCGAGCATAAGTTTTTTGAAGTCGCAAATATGGGTTCTTGTATTCACACACACTTAACAACACACAACTGCACACAACTAATCCAATCCACTTTTGTTATAGTCTTCATTGAAAAAATTTCAAGTTTTCCAAGGTATTTCTAAGTTATTAGTGACGTATAATAAATAGCACTTATACGTCACTAATAAGTAAGTCCGCATAAACAATTTTTCAACACACTTGCTCATAAAGTGGCTCTTATTTCATTGTTCTTACGCGCGGAACGCAGCTTATTACACACGCGTGCTTTTTACTTTACATTACTGCACTAGTGTTTTTACGGCAAATCATCTAAATATAATGTATGGAACGATAACGTCTAACGAAATTGACGTTGAAACTTGCCCCACAACGCCCACTTCTTAAAATCAACACGTTCTATGTATCAAGTGCTATGTGTGAGTCTAAAATCAGTTATGACAAATATTAGTATTAAGTTTGAGAAGTCATTTTTGGATTGGTTGCATATCGTTTAAAAAACAAAAATCTGTGATTGCTTACAAAGCTACCGACGTGATAATTTCATTTGCTGCTACGGCTTTTTCTTCAGTAGGTACTAACAAGGAAAGGTACCCAACTCTCCGACTCCGATTTGATTCATTTTGATATATGTTATAAAGTAGTCTAAAATAATAGACACGAATTTTTTTTAGCTGCCCAAATTCAACCTGTTAGGAGAAATTGTCCTTCAAAGTACTGAAAAGTGACTAAACCCTCCCACTTCTACAGAAAAAAAAATCAAGCAAGTTGCTATTTAATTACTGGTTTGATATTATGTTTGAGAACATGAAAAAATAATACGCACGTGTTTCGTTATATCGGCTGAAACTCATATTTTCTTAAAAAAAATACCTTCAAAGTTTGAGCCATTTGAGGGTGTTTTTTTAGGAAAATATGAGTTTGAGGTGAAATGACAAAACACATGTCTATTCTTTTTTCATGTTCTCCATCATATAATGAAACCAGTAATTAACTAGCAACTTAGGACATATGTCGGTGTCTAACCTGGACTGGCGTACGGTTGAACACTACTTCCTGCCTCACCACGCCGTCCTGAAGTCCCCGGATTCCAAGATTCGGGTGGTCTTCGATGGCTCCGCGGCCACTTCGACGGGCGTGTCCTTGAACCAGTGCTTGCATGCAGGTCCGAAGCTGCACAAGGACATAACGGACATCCTAACGAATTTTAGGAAGCACCAGGTGGTGTTTGTCGCTGACATCCGGATGATGTGATCCATCCTGAAGACCGTCGGTATCAGCTGATCTTGTGGCGTGAGAGCCCTGATGAACCGATGTTGGTGTACGAGCTGAATACGAACACGTACGGCCTGAATAGCAGCCCGTACATCTCAATTCGTACTTTGATTGAATTGGCGGCCCGAGCAACTTGCTTGATTTTTTTTTCTGTAGAAGTGGGAAGGTTTAGTCACTAACAGGTTGCATTTGGGCAGCTAAAAAAAAATACGTGTCTGCTATTTTAGACTACTCTATAACATATATCAAAATGAATCAAATCGGAGTCGGACAGTTGGGTACCTTTCCTTGTAAGTTACGTGGGGCCGATATTGAGCTTCAGTTACGCTTCTATACTTATTATATTTCGATGCCGCAAATTGACCAATGAGAGCACGCCGTGGGGCTCGGCCGGCGGATATTATACCCGCGCTGGCAGCGCCGAGATCGACTTCATCGGCGCGCGCCCCGCACTACACCATGTCGTTAAATAACCCATAAAATACGAAAACAAAAGTTCTAAATTATAAGTTTTAGTTTTTATTCGCAAGTGTGTGGAAAAACGTCGTATGACATTCGTGGGCATTGGTCATTATAGTCTCGGCTCGGCCGTTACAGTCCTCGCCTGCCGGCTCGGGCTGGGCAATACAGCCTCGACTGTAATAACCAATGTAGCCCACTCGTATCATAATGTATTATACCAAGTATTTTGCCGCATGAATTCATATAGGTGGTGTAATTAGGACGATAATGCTAATATCATAAATCAAAACATAACTTCATGATTGGTCAGCCGGTATAGGGGCGGCAAAATTTGAATAGCCTTCTGGCGGCAGATCTGTAAATCCGCCACTGGGTGCTTCTAGTACGTAATCAGAATTTGATTTTTATTTATTTCTATACAAGGACGTTATCGATTCTATTCGTAGATGTTTGTAATATTATTTATTATCGAGCGTAAGGACAAAAACAAGTTTGCCGGCCGGCGATGCTGGCAGGTACCTATATAAAAAAAGGTTTCCGGCTGCATAGCCAAACGTTAAGTAAATTTATGCTCACTTCAAACCCGATAAGAACTAGTTTTGCTTAATCTTAACAGAAACGAGTATTCGGTATGAGAAAAGTTAGAGCTCTATCGATGACTGTACTAAGATGCATTTGTATGGAGAAGTTTGCCTTGATTTTTTTCAGTTTTCTATATACTTTTTGTATATTATTATTAATGAAAAAGGGGTACTATTTATGGTACTATTTATTGGTATATACCTCATTTCGGAATTTGAAGTCTTTCTACGTGAAATTCCCGGGTACGCCAGCTTGACGGTGCGAAATTTTGTACACCGTTAAGTCATGAAATATCTCGGCTTCTACGATAGCTAGAGAAGTGAAATTTTAGGGCCCTAGGGTACTATTTGGGTACTATTTTTTGACATATAAAGCGTTTCCAAAAACGATGCCGTTTCAAAAATACAAGCGGTGTACGCCAGCTTGACGCCCCGGTAGCGTACACCGTGAACAGGCCTTATATTTCGAAAAGTTTAAGGGTACTATTTTTTTCACCTAGGTATTTCGTCGGTACTATTTGGGTACTATTTATTGGCTGCATCAGATTCTGAATATCTTTACGGTGTACGCTATCTTGACGGACACGATCGAGGGCTTTCTTTATTACCTCCCGTGTTGTGTACATCATTTTATGTCTATACTTTTCCAGAAAGCGGCGTGCGGAAAGCCACTTTATGGCCAGGTGTGGTATAAAACCTTTTATTTTCACCTCTATTTTGTTGTTATTATTTGTTGTTATAATGGCAATAGAAAATATGATGCTTTCTACCAGACTACTATTTACTAGTAGCAAATTATATTAATAATATAAATCACTCCTTCCCTAAATCCCGCATTCCTAAAATACCAGATTTTTCAAAATACCAGATTCTCGACTTATCAGATTCCTGTTTTACCACATTCCCGTTGCACTACATTATAAAATCGTAAGTTACTCAAAGATCTAAATCATTTTGGTGTACGTATTATTTTGGGAATCTGGTATACGGAGAATCTGACATATCGAGAATCTGGTATTTTTAAAATCTGGTATTTTACGAATGCGGTATTTTGGGAATGAGTGATATAAATATATAAATATTGTTATAAAACAAGTAAAAACTTCACTGTAAAACATACTTTATTGTTAACAAATTACACCGTAATATATTCTAATCACAGGTCAATCAAAATTACATTTCCAGTTTCAAAACACTATTAGATTAAAATGTTACATTTTGGTCTAAAAGTTTTAACACCCCGTATGCCTAGGTACGGGTCCGTACCGAGCGATTCGTACCTTATAATTGACGTTCTAAGTCACATGACACTCTGGCTGTATACACTCGGCGAGACAACCCGAAACTTGCAGAGTACAAGTGTAGTTGCAAGTAACGAACGTGCGAAAAAATATACGGCATTAAGTAACTAGGTGATATACAGATTCTGTATTGTTCTGTATTACAAAAACGACTTATTGAATTTGAATGAAGTAATAAAGTATAAAAACAAAGGGTATCCAATTTAGCTCGTGTTGAATGACTCCAAGTGTTACCAAGATTCGTGTTGGTGGAAAAGCCTCTCGTCGTGGTTCTCAGGAGAGACATCTCTCAATGTGACGCGAGTGTGCACAGCCGAACTTGCAACATTTTGACAACTTATGCATCCGAAGGGTTAAAGTCCTAATTGTATTATATCAATATACCTAAATACAAATAATAATAATATATTACTAACTTAGAATATCACGTTAGTATTCTAAGATTTAACAAGTTAGTATGTGAATTTCGAATGAGGTTTAATGAAACCCCTTAAAACAAACTGAAGAAGGTCATTATCAATACAAGTATATTACAAAAGATAAAATTATTCCAAAATAATCACATACCTAAAAGCATTCTATAGAAATCGAATATCTAACACCAGACCAAACATGTCAGTGTTATATTTCCATGTCAATTAAAGTCAAGCCTAAAAATCTAGTCCTAAACAAACACAGGTACATAAACAAATCTTAAAAATGTCAGTCCATCATAATCTTACAACATTAATCCTCGCACAATTACAGCTAAGTCATCTAGATTCAATACATACTTACTCCTAAATACTTATCACACCTATAGATTGGTTGTCGAAGGTATATTGACTAATTCTTGAATGGTTTCGTCCTGTAGTTCGGGGAGTGCTGATACCCTAGCTAGCTTGGGATCCAAATATCTGTTGTATACAGCCTTGTATTTCGAATTCTTCACGTTGACAACGATTTTTGCAATTTTCCGCATTATAGGATCAATATGTTCCAAAGTATATTCAGAGTAGTATGTCATGGTTGGGGTCCATACTTCTTCGAGACTCTTTTTAGATAGCAAGTAGAGGGAAAGGCAGATAGCGGCGGCGGCCAATTCTGATGGCCGGTAGTGCGCCGTGCTGTATTCTACCAAACTGAGATCCACGAAGTATTTCGCCAAGTGGTGATTTTTCGATGTCCCGTGAGCGGCTTTAACAAACCTAATGAAAATAGAAAGACACATAACGTAACTATCTTCATACATATCTCTAAGACTACGCGTTAGTCGCAAATTTATTATAACTGAAATGATTTTATTTGTTCAGTGACTGGGGCTATACACCGTGGGCCCGTACAACCCGACCAACTTTAACCACGTATTCCTGATGGTATTACAAGTAAATAACGTTATATCAACATAGGTCGAATTTTGTCATTTTACATTAACCTTTCGTCTGTGTTTGATAAGGATCCTGATCACAAATTTAGATGGTATTTTTGCATTTTTTTGACAGATAGAATTTTTTGCTCAATGCGGCGCAAATGAGGCTTGATTCCGCGATTTTTTACCAATCACACAGACGAAAGGTTAATAGTCTTATGGAACAAAAAAAAATATTAAAAAGGAAAAAAAAGATGAAATGGAAACGAAAGGTTAATATTTTGGCTTTGTAATCGCTTATCATCTAAAACTGCGAAGGTTAATTGCTGTTTAGTTAAAGGATTTTAAAAAATCAGTAAAAGTATCTTAGTCACATTTATTAGGGCTTGTTACAAACTTGGGAGTTTTTATTTTAAAAATTATGAATATCTCGCAAGTAAGCGTTAATCGACTATACGTCACATAACTTTTTTTTACTTCTAATAGTTATTAGAATCTATGGTTAAAGTTGGTCGGGTTATACGGGCCCACGGTGTATAATGGGCATCAAAACGACGATCGGCCTCTCATTCAAATTAGTTGAAGGCACATTTTAGTGCCATGGCTGCCTCTTCCACAAACTAAGAATCCATAGAAGCTAGCTTCTCAGGTAAAATTATGTATGTATGTATAATACATAAATTATAAACTTTGAAGTCTTGAAATGCGAGACTGAAGATAAGTACATGAGAAACGAAATTCCAGCCTTTGCGAACTAGGCCTTCTTTAGCGATATTTTCATAACGTGTTAGTAGACAACAATAAACGTATGCAGAACGTAGATTCTACCGCAGATAATATTAAATAAGTGACGCAAAGGTAACCCTTTTTTATCAAAATCTTCTGGATTCCATTTCAGACTGGCTTCAGGAAATAAAACTTTTATGCCACACCTGGCCATAGTGGCTTTTTCGCTGCGCGTACGGAAAAAGCCGCTTTCTGGCCAAGTGTAGACATAAAATGATGTACACAACAAGGGAGGTAATAAAGAAAGCCCTCGATCGCATATTTACGTCCCTCGCTTGCAGCTCGGGCCGCAAACATCTGCGTCTCGGCCTTTCTTTGTTTTACCAGTTGTGCAATGAACTTATAATTAAATAAAATCATACCTTCTCAAAAAGCTCAACGGTATCGGCCTCGCGAGACAAAAGCCCAGCTTGGCCATGATGTCCCGTTCGCACTGGAACACGTCGGCTTTACTGTACGTGTTGTCCGTGACGTAGATGAAGTCGCTGACCTCGGGCGCGTAGATCTCTTCATATTTACTGGCTAGGAACATCGCCGTCACGCCCACTAGCTGCAGCTGAGTACGTTGCACGTTAGGAACAGCCTGGAAATTTAAATGAACGATGCTATATTTGGAATTAAGAAACATTACATGTAAAAAGATGCAATTCTTGCAACGCAGTTCTCCTACAACAAAAAAGTTTTGAGATGTAAAGTTAAACCAAGTCAGTACCGGGGGGGGGGGGGGGGGGGTATCAACAGAACTCGATTTCCACCGACTTGCCTATTATTAGATCTATAAAATGTGTTTCTCCACGGTTAAATAATAGGCAAGTCGGTGGAGATCTAGTTCTGTTGATACCCCCCGGTACTGACTTGGTTTAACTTTACATCTCAAAACTTTTGTTGTTGTAGGAGAACTGCGTTGCGAGACTTGCATCTTTTTACATGTAATGTTTTTCATGGGATCTCATTTCTTTTTGTAAGTGGTCTTCCTTTATTTATTACATTATAATCCATTCTTTTCAATTTGAACTGCAAAACTAAATTTGTAATCGCATGTATTTGTATAGGATTACAAACTTACGTATACAGTTGTGACTGAAATTACAACATATTTAGATTTTTAAGGACTTGATTGATAGGCTAAAAACTAACTATGTTTAAAATTTGGAGTTTGTAGGTCTGCTATAAGTACCTTAGAATTATGATGATCATCAGTCAGTCAGTCAGTCAGTCAGTCAGTGACAAAACTAAGGAACTTTGACATGTAATAGTTCTTAAACTACACGTTCAAATTCTTATTGTGCCCTATATATCCCTGAAATTTCAGGGTTCTAGCTTTAGCCAGTACAAAATTACGGGAGGCTGAAAATGGCCTGAATGGCTTCGAGAAAAGGATGGTACGGCCGTGCCTTTGTTTTGCTCGACTTGGCGGGGGCACTGCCGTGCCCCCAGATAAATATTACCAATATGAGAGTATTTCTAAAAAAAATGCCATTTTCTTCGTTGTGGAGTTTACTGCCAATTTAATGTTATTTCTACTGAGAATTAAGAGTCCATTTTCCATACATTGATGAAACTTTCCTTTGCGTTAGGGCTCGTCCAGAAATCATGTGATCAAATATGGCCTATTTTCGGTATTTACAATATAGGGGCGTACTAGACCTCATCCCTTACGCCGCGACTGCATTTAAATCGCACTTTATCTCTTAGTAATTAGTTTAGAGAAATTGAGGATGTTTACCTGCAAATACCGGTCAATGATGCCAACAGTCAGGTGGAATGTTTCTAAGACTAAGGAGAACTGGCGCTGAACTTCCACCAACCAGTCAATCAGGGTGGCCCTCATCTTTCCAGTGATCACAGCCTGAAAATAATAATAATATTATATGTAAGCTAGGGGAAGACGTAAAATTACGTATACACCACGGTCAGTAATAAAGCCGCAGATCGCATGGTTATAGAAACACTGCCAATTTACCGCTGTTAACTATCATGGTGCTATTGTTTTTATTTATTGCTATATAGCTCTTTTTCATGTTAATTTTAATACAATAAAGGACCAATCTATGGCGATTATGGTCATACACTTTAAACCTATGCTACCAGAGCATTTCACCATTTCATAAAAAAACTGTTTGGTCTGTTAGGAACAAAACTTTATTCTGCAAGTATGCCTCAAAGGTAGAGATGAGAAGATTACTGTTCAAGGGTTATTTTAAGGGTCTGAGTACTAGTGGCTTCAAAAACATTACATAAGGTAAAAAGAAAATAAAGAACCTACCTGCTTTCTCAGATGATCAGGCTCGATAGGATACTGCAGCTCCAGGTCAGTCAAATAATGGTAAATATCCATAATATAGCATGACATAAGCAGGGGACTTTTGTTGTCTCCTGCATCAATGTCTTCTACATAAGCAGGCAAATCCGGATGTTCCTTCTCAAGCGGTAAAGCGGGTTCAGCAACGGGCTCAAGTTTTAGTTTGTCCAATGATTCTATTGGTTCTTTCAGAACAGGTTTTGATTCTTCAGTTACCAATGAAAGTCTTGATGATTTCTTTGAGCCCGTAGACTGTCTTCTTGGTTTAGATACGTTTTCATCATTGGTCTTGTATTGTTGAGACTCTTTAACAACCGCCTGGATACAACATAAACAATAAAATTAAACAATTTTTATTATTTAAATTATCAAAATTTCGCACTTATAAACTAAAATGCTATAAAATTTACAAAAGTTAAAGTTAAAGACTAAATTTCACCTTTGTCCTAGCATGGGCCCGAGCAGCATGCCCGGCGGTGCTTTCTTCCCGTCGCAATGGTGGCCTCGAAGATGGTTGAATAACTGGTTTGCTAGCTGCCAATCCAGTGTCAATTTTGGAACGCACATGGCTATAGTTGCTGCAAATAAAATAAATGGCATGAGAATATTTGAAATACGAGCACAACATGAAAATTAATAAATAAAAGTTAGAACATGTAAGCAGACCCGACCAAGCCTATCGTGGGGAATAACCATAGTCAGGAGGTATGTAACCTGCTACACAAACATTAAGAGTTGGCATCTTTTCTCCGTTGCAGACTTGTATACCCCAATTGAACAAATTTTTCATCTAGCATCGGAGCCACTGCATACAAATAAGGTGCCAAGTTAACATAACTCTGTAGTATGTTCAAACCATGGCTCCATTCCCTGTATGCCACCACAAAGAGATGCAAAATTCTCTCAAATCCCAACTTTTAGCTTATACATAATAACTATTTAAATATATCCGACATCAAAATAAACGGAAACGAATATTCGCAAATCGAAATTCTGCAAATCATTGGCAGAATTAGAAACATGAGGGTAGATCTTTATTCTTACCTTTTAACAGTAGCGCGATTTAAAGTAGCTTTTTTCTCGTATTCTGCAGCTGCTACTGCCACTTTCCCAATCGTGATCTCCCGCTGGGCTTGAGCATTAGTGTTCAGATCACCCAAAGCCCCGCGAACAGCCAAACCTTGTCTTTTGATAGGCAGAACAGCATTGCTTTTACCTTTGAAGACATTCGCGTTTTCTTGATCAAGAAGGTTGACCTGTACAATTATTTGATATTAAAATCAAATTGAATAATGAATATCAACTAATTAAATTACAGTTATCGCAACAGTCAAGTTGTGACTTACCAATCGTGGCCTCCTCACTTGGATCTCCATTTCTGTCTGAAACTTGACGTAGCGTTTATATTCGAGTGATTTAGATGTTTACAATGCACGTAAATTGACGCTGAAAAGGTACAGCGGCAATCCTTTAAAACATCACGGCTACATCAAAATTCTAACACACTGAATGTTGTAGCCTTCTTGCTTGACGGCAGGCTTAAAATTAACGGAAAAGATTTGATTTCGGCTATCCAGCTGTGACGCGACCCTCTGATTGGTGGTTGAGAGAATAGGAATATCAAGTACAAAACTTTTAAAACGGAATATTGTTTTGTGTTTTAAATAAATACATAATAATACTATTTCATATAAAAAAACATTTTATAATATTTTCCTGGGCTTGTAATCTTGCAATACAATCGTAACTATGTTTATTACAAATAAAAGGTAGCGATTTGAGTATAAATTCATAGACAATAATCAGCTGTCGCTGTCGATGGATGAAGCAAATTTTTTTTTAAATGTGATTTCTTTATTGGAGTCTTGATTTCAAAATTATATATAGAAAAAAAATGATATGAAGCGTATAAAACATGATAGCAAAAGTTTTATAAAAATGCAACATATTCTTTTACTACTTTCAGACGTTAGTCTATGGAAATCGATCGAGATTGTCTATGGTAGTCAGTGCTGCCAAGTTATACATTTTGCGCAGTGTGAAATATTTATTGTACTTTAGAACGCAAATGCACTTGTAAATAATATTCCAATGTCTATTTTATACAGATTGACCCATTTCGATCGGTCAGTATGGGGAAGTCTCGGTCAGTATAAGACATACGAAGATCTTGTTCTTAGGAACCATGTCATCGATTTTAGGGACAAGGAAAACTGCATACATACTGCGTATTTATTTTAAAACATACAAACGATTTGCATGTACAAACGAAGCCACTGTAAAAAACTGATCACCCACAGACTTCAACACGTTGCAATAAAGTTGGCATTCGTTTACAAGTTTACGGTTAACACTTAACAGTGTAACACTTATACTATACTGATGTGCAAGTTGCGGAAACTTTCCAAAAAAATTTTTTGTTATAGCTTAAAAAAATCTAATAAGACTTTTTAGATGTTTTTAAGTTATATCAAGAAAAATTTTTGGAAATTTTCCGCAACTTGCACATCAGTAAACGGGTAAGGCTCAAAAATTGGGCTTATGTAACATAAAAGTAACTAAAAATATATGCTACTGAGTAACTTAAAAGTTACATAAAAGTATTCTAAAGGGATATTCACAATGTCTACAATACAAACACTTTTTGTACTAAGTGTTTATTTAAGAGATCAAATAGGTATATAGGGGCAAGTGCTGTACGTGTGGACGGTTTTACCTGTGGACACTACTCATACAGAGAAAACGAATAACCATAGTCAAATACCAATCACTTATTTGAAAAGTATTTTTTTCATATGGCAACACTAGCTAATCGCCATCTTTACTGATTACAGAAACTGTGTGTTTTGAGGCTGCCGAAAGTTTTTGTGACAAAAAGTAATTTTTTACCTTCTTTTAAAGCATGTTTTATGTAAAATCTCTAAATGTTGCGGGTGTCTTTGCAATGGCATATTAATTTATATGATGTAAACGTTATTTCTACAAGATTTCGTTAATCGTAGGTAGCATTTATAGTGACCGGTATGAATTCAAAATAAAAACCGCCGAAATTGTACCTGTGGATACCTCCGTGAATGTACCTGTGGACTGTCCATAGGTACAGTTATACTGAATGTTCCTGTGGACAGTAAAATTAATATACAATATTTTTGTTTGTTTTAGTGCCTCGTAGTAAAGCTGGGAAAAATAGAGACAAGATATGCCTAGACACTCTGACTGCAGCTGTTTGGGAAGTAGAAAATGGAAGTTCAGTAAGGAAAGCCGCAGAGAAGTTTAAAATCCCAAAATCGACAATCTTTAAAAACATAAAATTAAATCACTGTCAAAATATTGGTGAAGAAGGCTTAGAACTCCTAAAAAATGATGTGAGGAGGATATTTAGCGATACTGAGGAGCAACAGATATATGATTACTTAAAAAAGCAGCATTACTACACACAGCATATTCTTCTGCTGACAATGGAGGCATTTTAAAATCCCATAATTATACTTGAGATTTTGCTAAGAATATTAGATTTCAAGAAGAAAAAAAGTAACTGTGATATGCAGAGCAACATATAATTACATGTTGTTTAATTGTATGTTGTTAATTACGTTATTCTAGAAGTTTATTCTGTTTAAAAGTATGTTGTTGATTAATGTCCGTAGGTACGTTACCGTCCATAGGTACGTTTTTGGAGTCCATAGGTACAGACAGTAGATGTACCTATGGACAAAATGAGTGTTTTTTTTAAAATGCTTCTATCCGCCATCTGCGGATAGCTAGCGTAGAAAACATATGTGGACTTTGAAGATTGTTTAATTGTGATTAAAACAAAATAAAGAATTCATTTATAATACGCGTAGTTTTTGTCTAACAACTGATTAAAAGTCAAATTCTGGAAAGTGTCCACAGGTTGAGCACTTGCCCCTAAGGTCCTAATTTATTAGTTTCAGATATTTTTACAGCTGATAGTACTCGGTCTCTGGAGTATATTAAAGCATGAATCATTATAGCTTTTACGATGTTTTTTTGGAGAAAAAGGAAAAACAAATTTGCTACGTAATAACACCCTGTTAATGTGATTACTAAATGAAAACTCATTGAAAAGATTCTAGTAGCTCTTTTACGTACCACTTAACTGTAACTGGCCACTTCACGTAGATAAATTAAAAGACATTTGCAGTTTTCCCGCTGAACCGTTACGACATTTACGACAACAAATTGTTGATATGACAGATAGTGTTATTGTGACATGTGATAATGCACATGATGATTTATTTAGACGAAATTATAATAAATTTTATTGTTAGGTAAATGAAATCAGAAAAGTTATATGAAAAGATTTCTGAATTTCTATTTAAAGTTAATTATTTTAATGTAAAGTATAATGTGTTAAAATATCTGCAACTAATAAATTAGGACCTTATATACTTTGGTACATTTTTGAACAAAGATGAATAAGTAATTAAAGGCTGATAAACAAAAGCTGTCTTCACAAATAAAATTAAATCATAATTTTTCCCCGGATTACTTGTTATAATCATTGTAATTATGTAAAATAAAATAAAAAACACGTTACTCTTCTTTGTGTTGCGCAGTTGGGTATAAAAATTAAAACAAACCAAATATTTTAAACTCAAAAACCCGACTGCAAGAACTTGTAACTGAAAAGAAAGCGTGAACAAAGCTTTACTTTACTTTTATGTTACGTAACTTAAAAATAAATTAAAATGGTAACATATGTAACTTAAAAGTAACATAAAAGTTAACCTCTATTCACTTTCATTTGCATTATATAGAACAATAACAAACATATTAATTCGAACACGACACCTAGCTATAAACTAATATGAAGATTATATTAATAATGTATTACGTAATACAAAACAGAACAAATTTACCATGAAATTCACTCGTAACTTTTAAATTCCATAAAAAATCCTCGGCACAAGTTGAATCGTCGCACTGAACTACCCACAAAATGGCCGACCAGTGAGAGGTATACCAAGACTAAAGAATAAATAGTGTTGCCGTTATAATGAAATCAAATTCCGCAAATCAACTGCTAAAATAGCAAGACAGAACGGTTACTTAAATTAAGTAACTTAAAAGCTTCAATATGTTGACTTGTCTTATGTTACACGTAAATTATTATTTTAAATGGGCAATGCTAATGTTAAAGCTCGAAAAACGTTGCATTAATATATGACAGTTATAAAAAAAACTCCAACATATCAGTATAATATCACAAAACTAAAAAACGATACTTACAATCTTTCAGGAACATTTTTGGGACATTTTTATTTGTATGGAAATCGATGTAATTGCATAAAAGAAAAAAAAATTGGAATACAAACACAGAGATTTACATTTGTTAGTGGACTAGAACTAGTAGAAAAAGTTTTGTATTTTGCACGGAAAATTAAAAAAGTAAAATTTTGTAATTACTTTTCGTAAAAACAATGCCGGACGCTTACAACTCACGAAATCATCCCTTTTTTACGGCCTTACCCAAACACTTAACAGTTATTATTCCACTTGCTTGTTTTTAAGTATGAATTAAACTACGATTTTATAATTCGAACTTTTCCTCAACGCGACATGATGCATAAATTTTATTAAAAAATATTATTTCTGAACCTGAAATTCTGAATCTGAAAACTTTATTCTGAGATTTTTATAGGCTGTTATAGCCATTTTTATACATATAAAAACGAAAAACGAAGAGACGAGAGAGGTTTTTATAAAAATTTGCAACTTAATCTTAATAAAGATGTAAATCTTTGATATTTTCAGGCAAAAAAGTATTTATCGCTTGTTTTGATAATACATAACATAACAACAGATAACAGCTAGGTAGTTAGATTATTTTTTGCCTCAGAGTGATAAGATTTTTCCAAATTGACAAACTTGAAACTCTTGAAAGCGTAATTTAAGTAGGTATCCAAGATTCTGAGAGGAGTGCTGTGGCAACACAAATAGCATAGACATCACTTACCCAGTGAAGTAAAAAAATGAAAACGTCAAACGTCAGTCGTCAGTTTGTGAGTGAAGTGAAAGACCAAATAGTTTTGTATGAAATATCGATATCCGTACTATTTTCGAATTTTACTCAGTTATTCTCTTGCTAAGCAGAAAAGCAGTTCCAGAAGATAAGATCGTTACCAGAAGTAACCACGAATTTTGTTAAATGTAATATTCATTCATTCAATTTAAGCGTGTAATTCTTAACCTAGGTTACGACACGGCGTCATTCTAATAATCTAATTCAATTTGTCTCCAGTTTTTGCTACAATGGTGCAGAAGGGGCCTCGTCCTTTGGTACTGTGCGGTCCATCGGGATCTGGGAAAAGCACTCTGTTGAAGCGTCTACTCAAAGAATTTCCTGATAAGTTTGGGTTCAGCGTTTCGCACACCACGAGAGGTCCCCGGCCGGGTGAGAAGAATGGGGTCCATTACCATTTCACGACTAAAGATGACATGCTGGCCGCTATAGAAAAAGGTGAATTTATAGAAACAGCAACATTCAGTGGGAATACTTATGGTACAAGGTAAGTTTCCAGTGCTTTTGAAAACGCAGGCCATGTGCTTCGGCATAATAATTGCGGGAATGAACCTTGGCAAGGTGCCAAAAGTTCATTGTTCCTATTTTGAAGCCAATGTTTACTCGACTGCAACCAACCAGAATTGACACACTTGCTTGTAAACAGACTATTAATACAACTTATGGGTTTTAGAAATAACATTTTGAGGTGATGAGTCACTATTTGTGCTTAGTATAAATACATTTTATTGACATAGGGCAGTAAATGTGCTCACAGCTTAGGGATTTTCTAGGTGGCTTTCTTTGACTTACTTTCCATCAAAGATATTGTCAGTTATAAGGCAAAATTATCTAAGCGCCAATAGATTCTACTGTTATATGTTTTCTACTCTTTATTAATTATGAAATAACTCGTCTAATGGTCAAGTGGTTGTTAAACATAAATTAACTGATTATTAATTATTGCACCACAAGGTATGGAGCTGGCAGTTTCGTGTTGGCTGCCTATAGTGACATTGCTGTTATTCAATGTTTGAAAGTTGTACTGTGTTCATTAAATAGATTTTTTTTATATACTGAACTTCATTTCAATATTAATCAAAACTGTACCTATCAGTGTTCACTGTCAATGAGTAAGCTGACTATATAATTTTGCTCTTTTTTTTGTAATTTAATCTCATCCTTCAGTTTATTAGTACCAGGGCTCGAAACCGGTATTTCGCAAAGCTTTTTTATTGCCGGCTGTACACTTTTTTGTATAATCGCAAACTGAGTGTCAAGACTAATCAAATGAGGCCAAACACGGAGGATATATTTTACAATATTTAGATGTTCCTATAGCCACCCTTTGGCTCTATCATCAGAACAGTTCCACGTCATAATATTATTGCATTTGTCATGTGAGTTAAATATACAAGCAACATTTCAGCTTAATCAGAAACCAGGAAGTGGGTCAAATTTAACTTACTATATTTGATTACAGACAGACACCAGTAGACGTAGGATGCTATGTTTTGTCACGCAATAAATAAATGATCCAGTATCTGTTACATTCTGACAATATGTGTGTGAGAGTGACGGATGCATACCATTTATTTATTTCACATTTAATGATGAGTATTGCAAGGCGTTATGAGAATTCTGTTTGGGTAGTGTACATGATACCCTGAGGGGCATTACAATTTAATCATATACTATCTTAAAACTATTTATCGCACATAAGCACAGCATCATAAGCCTAGGACAGACAAAACTATGTAAAAGCTTGTAAAAATACACTGCAAAAATGGGGCAATTATCTCCAAGAATAGATAAGTGAGTTTATCAGAATATACAATCCTAAATGCTATGGTTATTATTATGCTTATGATAAACTATGCAAAACAGTACTGCAAATGTGATATACCTGAAGCATATGTACTATGTTATCATAATCGCTTTCATTTGTTATTGCCTATTGTTAATTATTCATAGCCTAGAGTAAAATCACATTAATCACATATTTTTGTTGATAATGAAAATGTAAATTTCTAATTTGTGCACTAACAAACAAATTACAGGACCTTTTTTCTCATAAATACTATGTATGATAGTGGCACAGGATGGAGCTATATCATGAAATGCAAATCAGTCTTTCTTGACTGTCTTGTTGACTTAAATGACACGAAAGTCATAAAAAATCAGTGCACGACAATTTTCGCGCGTTAATTTCATCTTAACTTGAAACAGTCAAGAGTTCAGTGAGAGAGTGACCATAAACAATAACTCTGATAATTTAATATAAATATTACAGTAATATTTATTATATATTTTCAGCAAGAAGGCTGTTGAAGATGTCCGTCGCACCGGCAAGATCTGCGTGCTGGATATCGAGATTGAAGGTGTGAAACAAGTGAAGCGCTCAGACCTGGACCCCCTGCTGGTGTTCGTGATGCCGCCATCTGTTGAGGAGCTGGAGAGACGGCTGCGTGGTCGCAACACGGAGTCTGAAGACGCTTTGAAGTTGAGGCTTGTTACAGCCAAGAAGGAAATCGAATTTGGTAATTACAAGCATTTATTTAACTTGCAATGTATGTGGAGAATTACATGAAAACATCTACTTTTTGCCCCTTACGAAATGGTATGGTAGCTACTGTAACTTTTTAGCTGCTAAGAAACACTACCCATTTTAAAGCCAAATTATAATATTATTTTATTATACTGACATTCAGCTTCCTAATTTTATATGTCAAAAGTATTAAAAAGGTAGTGTCCTTTACGAAACGTTTTCGTGGAATGCTCCTATGTAAGTTATGTTATGTAACTATGTTTGGGGTGGAATCTTGCAACTCAATTTTGAAGCAGATATCTTCAAGCAATGACAACGCAATATTATTACGACATGCAGCTGATCTGATGATGGAGCCGGATGGTAGCCATAGGATCATCTAAACTACGAGTACATACGATAAATTCATCGTGTTTGGGTTAATTTGATTGGCTGTGAACTTGTGACGCGCAGTTGGCGATTATACAAAAAAGTACAGTCGGCAATAAAAGTTTGTCTCATTTTTTGACAGAAACTTTTTTTACTTCATCTAACTCAGAAAGTGACATGGCTGACAAATATAAAATTGCCATTGACAATAGGAGCCACTCGTGAAAAACCGTTATTTTTAACGATGTGTGTTGTTACTTTTGTTCCATGATTATTGTTACAAAACTTTATGAAATGCATAAGTTCCGCCTAGACGCACATTTTAAAACAAAAATGCCCCCATAATAGCCACATGTGTTGTCATAGGGCAGTGAGATTACTTTCACTTTTACTGGCGATTTTCCACAAGCGTCTTGACTTCTTTGGCATCTTGGCAATCCTAAATTATAAATCATGCTCAGGTGCCATTTCAGAAAAACTGGGGTCTTATACGAATCATGTTTTTGTATGTTTGTCAAACGACATTTTCGCCATTTACGAATTCATAGTAACCCTTGTTTTTTTATGAAATACTTGATGGGTATCATTTAAATTTGGCGAGAGTTATTTGGGAAAGGCGCTTATATTTTATTCACGTATATACACGTATGTACGTTTCATAGTAGGCTTCCATGCATAGTATAAAGGTTATTTTCTTCGAAATCTTTTAATTGGTTATAAGTGCTTCTTTATTTTATTACTCTTGTGTTTTCATTCGTTCATTTAGGTATTTCCCTGTTCTATTTATAGACGGTTTGAGGAACCCGAGCGACGAGTTCCTCATACGTTCCAGCGGAACAAAGTAAAGTCAATGACACGACTGTTTTCGTCACTAACAGTCACTTATGAATATTTCAGGTCAGGAACAAGGAAATTTTCACATCATCATTATGAACGACAACTTGGACAAGGCATACTCGGAGCTGCGTGAATTCATTGCGCAAAATGTCAAAAACAGCGACCAAGGTACTTACTGAGTAGACTGTTGCTTATTTTGTCGATGTTTTTATTTCTTGCGGCTCAACCCTTCTTTTCTTAGTACGGCAGGGAAAAATCATTCCTGTTTTTTTTCAAGTTTTACAGGTTGCTACCGCTTAGTGTAATCCTGACCAAAACAAGGTCATAATAATTATGACCTTGTTTTTAGAATTATTCTGTTCTTATTATATTTTTTCTTGATGGTGAACAGTAGCTTTGGTTTATAAACTACTTAAATGTAACAATCTGTATATTCGTTAACTGCACTTTTTATTTTATTTTAAGATAACTTTTTCCATTTTCTTATTTTATTTTAATAAAATACTATTATTTTAATATAACATAAAATATGCTAATTGTACTTTTTTATGACATATTGAAAAAAAAAAGAATTATTGATGCCTTTTTCGAAACTTTCCTTAAGCGGTAGCGACCTCTAAACCATGAATAAATAATAAAAAAATAAATACAGGAATGCTTTTTTATACCCTACAATGAAATCAAAGGGTGAGCAAAAAATCGACAAAATAAGCAACACCCTATTACTGAGTTTTCATATTGAATGACTTCACTACACGTAGGACTTGTTTTTGAGAGCATTGAAATCACAGAATGTCATGATTAGTTCATTTCATTGAATGCACTAATCTCTTCATGAATCAGCATCTTAGTTATGATAACTACTAAGCTATATGCCTGGTTCTTGAAGCTATATGCCTAATTAACACCGGGATATTTACCATGTATGTTTGTTTTTATGAGTTCCCGATATTTCTGCACTGTTGCCAGCGCCATCATCACCGAGTAACTGAATGACGGTATGGTGTGTGGGAAAACTACAACTAAAAACTCGCAGCACGTCACTTACTCCGTGATGATGGCGCTTGCAACAGTGCCGAAAAATCGGGAACTCATAAAAACAAACATACACGGTAATTAGTTGTAGTTATTATGTGAATGACCATGCTAGCTTAAAATCGTATATATGCCTAGTCCACAGTGGCGTGGCGTTGGAACAACTCGATTCCTACCGGCTTGCCTAATATCAGGCATTTGAGCACCTTATTCTACAGCTCTTAAGGAAAATGTACGCAAAATCTGCACCGGCTTCCCAACGATATCTTTTATGCCACGCCACTATAAGGCATTTTATTCTATAAAATAATTCTTGGAAACTTGGCGTTTGTATGCCGATTGGCCGAACATAGTGATACCTCATTAATATCTGTACCACCTTTGTAACCTATGCTTCAAAAATAAAATATACTTTACTGCTAGCCCATTCAACTTTATAAGTGGCAGCTATGTTAGTCGCACGGCCTCGTTATTTACTCCTTCTAGCTAAAAATACATTTCTTGAAATTTGAGTTGCATGCTATATATTATTTGTAGTTTTAATTTACAAAACTATGATGATAACGTGATGTCAGACGGTTCACCCAGAGGACTGTTCACTCAAGTGAATATTCATTTTTACTTAATTTCTTCTTCACATTCATGTTCAGAGGCGTTGGGTTTTGTTAAATTTTCTTTCAGTCCGAGGCGAAAAACGAAAGAAAGTAACTGACAGATAGTGAAACATCTGATATTTCTTTACTTCATGGTGTATAAGATATTTATAAAATAATACCAAAAACCAAAAGCAGAGTACATTGTCATAATTAACCTCTGGGATGATATATAA
The DNA here is from genome assembly GCA_947034925.1 of Eudemis profundana. Classification (NCBI taxonomy): domain Eukaryota; kingdom Metazoa; phylum Arthropoda; class Insecta; order Lepidoptera; family Tortricidae; genus Eudemis; species Eudemis profundana. Next base: position 12,169,970 of record OX344798.1, read on the forward strand.
GGTGTAACCTCCGAGTAAAACACAGTTTCTCATAGATCGTAGTTACTGATTTAAATACTAATATCTCAGTTTTGCAATTAAATTAAACTGGGCGCCCATAAGACGGCAATATTTTTCTGTAATTTGTAGCCAGCAAGTCTTGCTATTTTTCTCTTATTCCGTATGCACAAGATGCACACAGTTGCTGTTTCAATTTCAGTTTCAATTTCAGAAAAATATTGCCCGTTTAGTCGCGCCTATAGAACTAAATGAAGTATATAAAGACCTATTTAATGACCTAACTCTCAGACCTGTTGGTTTTTGGACCAAGTGTCATAAAAAGTTGCCCATATTCCTTTACTTAACAATAATATGATGCATTTTGGTGTGCGTGTGTGTATACTAACACAGAGTTAAGTGTGGCCCCTTGTTTTCCAGCTTGCGAGTGCAGCGGCCCTACTGCCACCGAGTAGTGTCGCGTATTCACCGCATGGAGTGGTTTGATTGTTTTAGGGAAATTGTTCGGCCGTTTGAACCGTCTTTTTACTGTCACCGTCGTGACGAAATAGACTATACAAAGCACTTAAAGAAAAGAAGCCGTTAAACTGTAGCCATGTTAGTTAACTTTCATATACGATGCAAATAGGACGCGGATGGTTTGTGAATAAACATGTCTGCAGGATAAAACTAGACTTCTGCACTGGCCTGTCACCACCCTCGTAATTACACCATCAAATTTGCTTGGATTGTTTTGGTGTGAAGTTAGGAGTAGTAATATTGCATATGAATAAATAGATATGAATATGTATGTAGCTATCCGGGAAGACAGAACTGAGCAAGAATTACCTGTTCAACTGCTATGTATCCATGCTTATTCACTTTAAAGGAATTACCTGGTACTGAACCAGCGAACTATATATTTAGCTCGCAGTATCATACCATTAGGTGATACAAGAGTTATATGGCATTTAATAAAAATACCAAATAATCTTAATCAGGTTACAAAGGTGTATACCCTAGTAGAACCTCATTACGAGGGGCGGGTCTAAGCGTAAGAAGAGGCACAGAAAATGTACAAACGACAGGAAATATAAGAACTCGGTAGTTCTCAAAAATAACTCTATGTTTTTATCTATAAAATACTATTGGCATATAAATATACCTTCTAATAACTGCACCTGTACGTCTAGCATAACTGGCCGCGACTTCGTTTCTCGCGCGACAGCATCACCTGTCACTGTCACACTATATTGAATGGATAGTGATAGGTAGCATTTGTCGCGCGACAAAGAGTCGCGTGTCACAGTTGTGCTAGAGGCACTGTAGATGCAAATTGGTGTTGGGCTTTCATTCGAAAGAGGAGTCAGAAGGATTAGCAAACATGTACGCAATACAGGGTGATTTGAAATTCGACGTATTCCTTGAAATGGGTTATTGTATAGCTTATTTGCAATGATTTAAGTCCAATCAACCAGGGGTCAAAACTCAATGGTTATCAAGTTATTTGAGTTTTAACTTTTTTTTAAAGATCTAAACCTATTAATTGTGAAAAAACTACTTAAATTAGAATTCGAATTTCAAATCACCCTGTATATTTATTTCGCCAATGTAAAGTGTACAGTAAACAGAGGTTAAAACGCCGAACAATTCCCTTTAGCGTTTATTTTGTGAACACTTAACAGTACTGTATTGGTGTATTAGTACAAGCTAGGAAATGCTGATTTTTAGTTAAATTAGTACCTACTTTAATTGATATTTATTTCTTTACCGGTAAGTCGTGTTTATTTATTTATATAGTTATTTAATCACCATTAGCTTTAAGTAAACAAGAATATCAGTATTGTTTTGTTAAAGGCAATGGTGAATTATTTGAGTTTATAGGAATTACAATCAGCATTTACCTGCTAACGTCTTATTTCTGTTACTTAGCTTGTTGGGGATATAAATTCAATATGAGGTATTATTGATAAGGAAAATGAAAAATTTATTGATAACATTGGGTTACAGTTCATAGTTATTATTATACGTGTTTACATGTCTTTACCATTTTATACTTAAAGGTAAATACTTAAAGGTTACATTACATATTTACCTGTGAGTAAATGGATTTAGTTAAAGGTAATGGTTATTTATTTACATTTTGTTATTTATTAGTAATTACAATCAGCATTGATCTTGCTAATATGTGTTATTTTTCTTACTTAGTACGAATTAAATATGGAATTAGGGATATGGATTCAGTATGACATATTATTCAACTTAAATGTTACATACGCACGTGTAACAGCATAAAAAAAAATATTCTGAACTTAATATCTCACATTCCTTTGGGTGGTAGACGAGACACTATTTTCACAAAACTTTATATCCCGCAAAGCGATTATATATTGGTTTAATGCATTTCAACGACATGCAACGAAATAACGATAGGTTCATTGTAAGAAAAAGGTCGTTATTTTTACAAAAGAAATGTATCTTAACTTTAAATCTCTGCCCTCTGAAATTCAAAGAAATACGAGGCCCAGAAACACGCTAAGTAACTGAAATAGGTCTCGTAAGGTAAGGTTACTTTGCCCACCCATAAAACCCCATTTTACTGAATTAATAAAGAATAATTCCTAAAAATGACACTAAACGATTACACAAAAGCGGATTAATTAATTACATGATGTCGTTTTCGGGAATTTATTTTTTCAATAAAATGGGTGTGGGTGGGCAAAGTAACCTAATAAGGTCAAACTACCCCGACCTTACGGTATTTAGAAAATCAGTAAGATTGATGTAAAAACTGATAAGTCAATTTAATATTCGGTGTGTACGGCATCGTCTTAACATTCAATTGACTTATTATGTTCTTCCGTTTTTTAGAGTATAATGTGTTTTCCCAAATGTTTGCCCCAAAATTTATAGATTAGATTATTGTTAGTTAAAGTAGAAACGTCTGAGCTTTTTTGTAACTGAACCCTTCATTTCTCTTTGGAACAGCTTGCGGTAGAACTAGGTGTGTTTGATGTTAAGAAACATATGTCTCAGACACATTTTAATAGCAAGAATACAGGTTAATATACAAAGAAATACCATGTGACATTTTACTCTTAAAGACCTTAATATGCTAGAATCTTAAACGACATTAAAATGCCGTATTGGGTACTATCTATCGGCAAAGCTAAAAACTTGATATAATACAGACAGACAGTGGAAATTTAAAATATTAGGGATGTAACGATACACAGTTTTGCCGATACGATACCGATATATAGTAGTTAATATCGGCGATACCGATACCGATATCTTAGCTAAATAATGAAGTACGAATTTCAGATATTTTTATGTCCTTATTATAACTAATGGCAATGACTACTGGTTATATTTACCAGAGAGTCAACCTTGAAAGTGTAAAGTAAAAATAATAAATTGTCAACTCAAAATTCTTTTTTTTTTATTAAGAACCAAAGATTTAATTAACATAGTAATTATCATTGCACAGGGTAATAGAATAGACCAATACATAAATTAAGTCAGAAATTGAAATTACTTTTTGCAGATTTTTTTTCATACAGCAAATTCTTCAAATATCGGTTGTATAATATCGGCGATACCGATATATCGGCGATACCGATATATCGGCCGATATATCGGTATCGGTATCGTTACATCCCTATAAAATATAGTAATGTCCTAATCCTAAGTTTATGTCGAACTTTTACAGTGCAATCACTGTACATTCCTTACGCCATTAGTAATTTCCACTGTAAATATGAATATCATAGAGAGATACGCTTTTTTGGCTTAGAATGGTTATAACGGAAGATTCCGTTCGAAATGGATGATCTTAAAGTAATAATGATTCCGCTAACTACCTCTAAACTACCATGAGCTAATAAAAATTTACATTTACGACTTCAAGATACACTAATTTGTATTTTAGAATAAGATTGAAACGTGACATTGTAATTACACAACTCCACTCTCATTGTAAGTTGTAACGTTGTCTAAAACCTGAAAAAAATTGTTATAATAAATGGTCTAGTTCTAAAACATGCTAAAAGCTGTTAATGTGTAGAACGTGAGTCTGACTCACGAGTAAACGTTAGTAACATCAATGTGTAATGCCTAAAGAAATCGTAGTTGTTGCGTTAGTCGTTAAATTTAAGTAAAATGTGCATTCCTTTTACGAAATTAATGAAATAGCCTTAAGAGTTAAAAAGTAAAAATAAATTCACATTTTACCAGAATAGAATACGATCTGAATAGTGCAATTTAATTTAATTTCTGAAGTGTACAGTCAGCGCCAAAAATACCCATCTCTTTGCAATATTATTTCAAGAGATATTAGTTGAAGTTATTTTTGATGTAATCCTATATAAACTCTCCTGAAAAACAATCCTAAGTTGCCTAAAATTCTCATAGATATATATTTACATGGCAACTCATTAGAAGTGACAAATGTATAGATATTTTTGTAGCCAACTGTACTTTAATTTAGTAAATTTTTAACGTCGTAACGGTATTTAATTTCACAAAAATGCGTGAATAGAATTGTCAATTGACAACTGTTAAATAATAAGAACCAAGACCAATGTCATCGTGTTATTAATTATCCACTTATACCTAACGTTATTATTGCTGAGCAGAAACATCTCAGGAGCTAGGACCGATATAAGTGCCAAATATTTAACAAATGGCTTCAACTTATTTACTTACACTTTTTTTGCCTCGCTGAAACAATACATATAGGTACCTGTATGGGGAAAATGTATGGATACTATATATATTAAATTTGATCGACGGGACAGAAAACGTTTTAATATATATTTTTTTTATTTCGCGTTTAAGTCATTGAACATTCCACTATATACTTTTAAAATATTAGGGGCAATCATATGAAGTGCAATCTTATGATAATAATTTACAACTTTTCATCCATAGACTTACGTGGCCTGTATGGAGGAAACTGCAAGGAATTTGTTGCTGCTTCGTAATTTAAGAAAGTATGTAATTTATTGAAAAAGTATATGATTTATTCATTTGGGCATTGAATTTCTAAACCATTCCATGAAAGAAAATACTGTGCCGTATCTATGTGATCATTATATAGGCATATTTTTTGTTTTTCTTTATGTATTATTTAATGTGATGAACACTTTATGTTTGTATTTATTGTTATGTAATATACCTCTAAGATAAAATAATGCTATATCATCCGCACATTCTATATTAATTTCAGTTGCTATCTATAGAATGAATATAACATTGATTTCATGAATAACGTTTTAATACATCACCAAGTCAAACTTTTTAAAAAAAATTAATAATTCTGGATGCATCATCTCATACTTGGGTTGAAACACAATTCTGATGTTTATTGTTGCTAACCCTGTAGGCATTTGTCGTTGTCTTGTGAATGTTGTTAAATACAGGATGAAAATGATTTCATTGTTTTTTTTTTCACAGAGCCCCCGATTTGTCCCGAAAGGAGACTTGAGTTTTATGTTAATAGTACATTACACAACTAGGGTGGTAATACAAAGAAAGGCCGAGATCGCAGATGTTTGTGGCTCGAGCTGCAAGCGTGGGACGTAATTATGCGATCGAGGACTTTCTTTATTATCTCCCGTGTTGTGTACATCATTTTATGTCTACACTACGCGCAGCGTGCGGAAAAAGCCACTTTATGGCCAGGTGTGGGATAAAAAAAGTATGAGGTGCGTGGGTGGTGCAGTTTAGCCATAATGTTGTTTTTAGGGTTCCGTACCAAAATGGTAAAAAAGGAACCCTTATGGTGCGACTCTGTCTGTCTGTCACAGCAAGATATCTCAAGATCTACTGATGCTATCGACTTGAAATTTGGAATAGTGTTAAAAACCACTAACCCGAGCCTATTGAATGGAAAAAAAATCTTATGCCTTTTTATTAAAGGGGTCCGTAATGGGACTCTGAAAATTGAAAGTAGGGCTATTATATCGAGTGGGGTATCAAATGAAAGGGCTTGATTTGTAAATTTAAATGCTGTTATAGTAGTTTTTGATTTATGACGAAAAACGTCAAAAAAATACTATTCCCCCTATTATCTTCGAAGTTACTGAACAGAAAAATCTGTAATAATTACCAATTATTAATGTCATCTTTGCTCGTGTCCTAAAATTTCACTTCTCTAGCTATCGTAGAAGCCGAGATATTCCATGACTTAACGGTGTACAAAATTTCGCAGCGTCAAGCTGGCGTACCCGGGAATTGTATGGAGAAGTTTGGCTTGATTTTTTTCAGTTTTCTATATAGTTTTTGTATATTATTATTAATGAAAAAGGGGTACTATTTATTGGTATACACCTCATTTCGGAATTTTAAGACTTTCTATATGAAATTCCCGGGTACGCCAGCTTTTGACGCTGCGAAATTTTGCACACGTAAAGTCATGGAATATCTCGGCTTCTACGATAGCTAGAGAAGTAAAATTTTAGGGCCCTAGGGTACTATTTGGGTACTATTTTTTGACATATAAAACGTTCCCGAAAACAAAGCCGTTCCAGAGATACAAGCGGTGTACGCCAGCTTGACGGCCCGGTAGCGTACACCGTGAACAGGCCTTATATTTCGGAAAGTTTAAGGGTACTATTTTTTTCACCTAGGTATTTCGTCGGTACTATTTGGGTACTATTTATTGGCTACATCAGATTCTGAATATCTTTACGGTGTACGCTGTCTTGACGGACACCTTTGCTCCTACTAAACTAATCGCCATAGTTTTTCTTGAACTATTCATGTATCTACTTATGGGTTTGTACGGAACCCTCGGTGCGCGAGTTCGACTCGCACTTAACCGGATTTTTTATTATGGGTTGCGATTTAACCTGATGGAAAGTGAAGATGAGGTCTACATCTCTAAGAAAAAGTAGGTACGCTTACTCAAACCAGTCATGTTCATTAACAAAAAAACAGACACAGGCCTGGCAAATCAGCGCGTTAGTAATCTTAACCTCATAATTTTGTTGGTAGAAAAATGGTTGACCAAATATAACTAGTCATCACATTTCAGTCATATTTTGGGTGACTGCCAACAACAACAACCTTGAGGACTTCTTTTATAAAATCCAGTTCTGACGATGGGTTCAATGAGGAGTTGAGGGAACACCTCAAATGTAAGTAAATGTTTGAAGTCAGTAACTTTTTTCTAGATAAGATTCATTATTGTAAAATTCTATTAAATTGCCATGTACGTGTGTAAGTTGTGCATTTGAAAACTTTCCAAAGCGACCTAATTCAATTGTTAAAATCATTGAATTAGGTCGTTTTCATTCTAACGGTGCGACATATCGTCACACATCTTTGTGCCTGTAGAAATAAAGGTGTTTCGCGGTAATGGCGCTTTGGATGTTACAGACTATTTGATGCTGACTGTAGTACCTCTGTACAATCTTACCATTCTAATTAAATAAAGGCAAAACAACATGATTAAGATATTTTGTTTATTAAAGAAAATTGAAATTAACATACATTGGTCCATTAATATTTCAATCTATAAAACTACAAAGTTATTACCAGTCAATAAACCAAAGTCAAGAAAGTTGAAACCAAATACTTTCCCCATAATGACAAAATATTTGATTTCCAAAAAGTGCTCAGAAATTAATGTTATGACATTACTTTAAACATTACGAGTTATAGAAAAAAGGAATTTGAATAGGTATACAAATTTAACATTAAATTTAAAGTACAATACTGGTATCTTTATCCCATTTGTCACGATGGGAGTGAGGGGGGGTATTCTCACAGTCTCCAATTATACCAACTTTAGAAATGTTTCTCAACGAAGTGCTACTAGCCGCAGGAATGAATTTATTAGGTTTAGACAGAGACTTCAGTCTAGGAATGTGTGACACCTTTTTCGATGTTATGTTTAGACATTTAGGATCATATAAAATGTTTGCTGATTTGGATCGACTATGGGATGTATCACCCTTATTCTTCATACATGACAAAGGCGTTCTTGGACCACCATTCCCTGTTGATCTGGACTTCCTAGGGGTTTCACTTCGTGTCTCAACATCATCCTCATAAATGAGTATTCCGTCAGTATTATTTCCTGATTGTTTTGACATACCGTGAAGGAGCTCAGCATTCGTGTTTTGAAGTACTTTAATCAGTGTATCATCAGACATTTCTTCAACATTGTCATCAGACTTGTCTTCAAGTTTAGCAACCACAATTGGAGTCCTTTCAATTCCATTGCTAGGGGATCTTGGGTCTTCTGGCAGAACCTTGAATTTGGCAATGTTAGCAATTACTAATCCATCCTCAGTGTCATTATCTATAGGTTCTTCTTCACCTTCTGGATTTTCTTCAATACTTTCCACACTCTCTTCGATTTTTTCATCAAAGTCAAAGTTGGTTTCTAATAACTTTGTTGGTTTTTTCATTGAGTCATTATTAGCATTTTGCTCAATGCTGTCACTAGAAGCTGTGGATGAGCCTAATGGCTCCTCAATGTCCTTAATAGTATCATTGAATGTCAAGTTCAGGAATCCATTGCACAGATTTTTAGGTACAATGTCTGGAATGCATGGTTCTGGGGCAAAACTATCATCGGCACTGCTATTGTGTAAGCAAGGACTGCTGGAATTATCAATTGCGTGAGATCTTAAAACATTTTTGTCTTTTATTAATTCTTCAGTGTTTTTTCCTATAACTATAGGTGTTCGTTCAAAGTCCTGGGTTGGTGAGCGGGGATCATAAGACTGCAAATGATTTTTTATTACAGCTGATAGAATAGGATTGTTGTGTATAAGCTTTTCTTCACCTTGGCCATTTTCAAAGGTCTTCCGTAAGTCAACATTTTTCGTAATATTATGCTTAGATCCACCTTTACCCTGAAACAAAGCAAAAATATGATTATGCATTGAATTTTTTTTAGCTGTCTGCATCCTGTTTGGTCAATAAAATGGCCACTTGAACACAAGTGAGAGTAGTGCCATTCTCCTTCGGAGAGACCCAATATCCAACGGAGAGAGGCACAGTATGCATTGCATTATGATGCTCTTGAATATTTATACCGAGGTAAGAAGTGTGGTATACAGAACACTATTGATAAATGGGCTTAATTCGTATATTCTTTAGAATGGCTAAAAGCTACAACAGTAGTAGATAAACTAGAGGGTGCCCGAAATATCTTGCGCAGGGATGAAATAAGTTGCCTCACCATTTTGCTTAACCATAGTGAAGCTTGAAAGGGGGTAAAAAGCTTATTACTTCTCTTTACATTTTCCAGTTACTTTTAGGAAAAATATTTAATTTAAAAACACACTGATACGATTTTATTAAACTTAAGTATGTTGAATAGATACATAACAAGTATAACAACAAATTTAACGGCGGGAAAATGATTATTATTACCATTGTGATATCTATGATAATATAACTAAAATGTCAATCAACTCAATACGAGGAAATTACCTGTAAAGGCGTCCGTGAAATCTCAGGTGTGGGAGACCTTGGGTCAGAATTGATATCAGAGTCGCTTTTTTGGACTTGAACAGCTGCTTCGTTGGTTACTTTGCTGGTGTTGCTTCCCATTGTCTTACAAGTTGAATAAAGTTTTAAAACTAATTGCACTAGGCCACATTAAACATTATCATATGATCTTTTCTTCCACTGTTTATATCACTATCACTAAATAAATTCCAATGCAATGTAGGACAAAAAAATTAAAATAGTAACGGTTGGAACTGTCAAATCTGTTTCCTATTTCAAACGTTTGCTTGACAAGAATATCAATGCTGCCAACCGTACAAATAAAATTTTATAACAGCTTTGTTACACTCTGTTGCAATTAAAACATAATTTTGGTGCTATGTTTGCGCTCTAATAATCAAATTCACAATGTAATTATTACAGCGACCACAGAAAAAAAATATTTTTTCTGTAGAGTAAGAAACGAGAGTTATTTAACAATTATGTTGTGTACTTTAATATCTATGGCTGATACAGATATCATAAAGATTAGATAACACCTAGTACTAGGGTTCCGTTTGCACCCTTTGGGTACGGAACCCTAAAAAATAGTACTATTTCTTTCTCTTTCTCGTCGTTCCTTAATCACTGTGGAAATAGTGGTTTCCATCGAAAATAAGAGGCGGCGTTAAGCGTAAGCGACGTGGGCCACCGCTTAAGACTTCGGCCTCGCGGTTCAAATGGCTTTGCGCCTGGAAGGCTCAACGAAAACAAAAGATAAAAAACTTCGTCGGCGTCTTCATGCGTCATCAGAGGGCCTCGCAAAACGTCTCTAGTCTAGTCCAATCTCTAGCCCACTTTTTTGGGTCTTGCTCCGCTATTGTTTAAATACCTACCTACTTGTGGCCCGTTTTACGAAGTCATTAGGGTCATTCATTATTATTAATTTTGCTTCTAACTTGAACTAGGAGGAATACGAGTCTTTTGCTTCTGGTTGGAGACCAGCCTCGAGTTCGTTTGCCATTTGTGTTCCCAAGTAAGATCAACTTTTTGAGAATTTCATTTCTCCTGGGCGATTCTCCGAGCATTTTTTATCATTTTTAACCGGCTTTCAAAAGAAGGACGGTTCTTTATTCATCTGAAGGTTTTTAAGTCATTATTGTTTCACGATTTTTTAAGCTACAACGGTGAGACACATCGTGACAACTTTTATGACGTCAAAAAACTCGGATGAATCGCCCAGCACCGTCCTTCCTTATGGTTAGCGAGAAAGTGGTTGGCATCCTTGAAGGGACGTTCCCAGACAAAGGATTTATTTACCTGGGAACGTCCCATTTTTTTTTTTCAGAGGATTGAGGTGAAAATTAAAATGAGAAACCTAGACATGTAGATACACATTTTACATCAATAAGTACATAGTTTTTAATATTAATTACATTCACAGTCGAATACTTGTAATTATAACTAATCCCAGTACAACGTTGTGTAATACGAGTGAGCCCTTAATCACGAGTAACCAAGTCGCAAATTCGTTCTGCGGGGGCTACAAAAGTAATCGGAGCCAATTAATCTCAATTTATATAACCGGTATCTCAGTACCCTACTTATTGAACTACTGCTTGGTTATCGTGTCTGTGCACAGGCTTGCAGACGAGGGCGTGCGTCCACGCGCCACGACGGCACACTTGGGTCGCGCGTAGGGCTCGGAAACCCCGCGCGCACTTGACGCGGCAGCGTGAGCCCTCGGCGAGGCCGGTGCTAACGGCGGCTCCTTGGCAGCTGACGCGCCCGTGATCGGTCGCCGGGGGCAGCTCGCACCACGTTCGGACTGCGAAATTGATATTAGAAAAGTTGTAGGCGCTTGGTAATTAAAATAGGTACTAGATGATACAAGTACAAGTTTTTTTTCTGTTTATTGTGCAATTTTTTATGCTCAATAAAAATGATAATCACACGACAATATTTGTATTATCGGTGTTTTAGCTGTAGTTTTTCTTCTACTATCACAATTTAACCTATTATCTTACGGTCGTAATGCATTATGCATATCAAATTTCGTTCATGAAAAATAACGATATTATATTCTTAGAGTGGATTCACAAGTCTGAATCCTCCACGGAATTCATCATCTGAATTCAGATTCTTAATTCGGAACGCATGGAATTGCATAAGGTCAATGTGGCTAATTCCGTCTGGGGGGGGGGGGGGGGGGGGCAATTCCGTACAGCGGTTTTTGCGGCCAAACCAACAATAGTATGCACTTGATGACTCGACTGGCACAGGAAAACTTTTCACACTAACTGACGAAATTAGAAGTTTGTTAGAATGATAGTTTAGCCGTAAAAACCGCTGTACGGAATTGCCACACCAGACGGAATTAGCCACATTAACCTTACCTACTTTTCAACGACTCTCTCCACACACAGTTTGATTTTTTCAGATTGACCTGACAAAACGCACCTTTTTCTATATCATTATAATTATATGAAGTGAGCATATTCGCGTCGGAATTTAGAATGTCCAGCCAGATTATGAAATTCAGATCGTGTGTACCCAGTCTTAATCGCACTATTATTAAAGTACCTTTGCAAACAGGAAGGTCTCCTTTCCACCTCATATCTTCACCACAGACCTGAGTTGATGGCCCACTCAACTCAAATTGTTTGTTTGTACAAGTAAAGTTGCATTGCCTGTTCTGGTCCCAGCAGTGGGCTGCCAAATATTTCGGCGTCGCACAACCCTGAGTGACGACGTGCACTTGCATCTTACATAATTGAAGATTCTGAAGAACAATAATACAATAAGATAGGTAGCTAATAACTAATAAGACAGCTAATAAGTAGATAGCTAGGGGTTATCCACAAATTACGTCACACGATTTTTCAGCAGTTTAGACCCCCCATGTCACAGTTTTTCCAAACATATTCCATCTTTTTAATCTAGTTTGTCACATTTGTCTAGACCTCTTCCCCCACCCCCTATACTTGTGACGTAATATATGGATGGCCCCTGATAGCTTGATAGCAATAAGGAGCCTTAGAAAATTTGAACTGTTTCCAATCAAAATTAAGACAAAAGTATTAATTGAGTGTAGATTTTAAGTGGAAAAATGCAATTTCAATTTGAATTTTAGCAATTCGGAGTGATGTTTCACATAATATTTCCCTAAGAAACATTAATAAAGCACTTCTCAACTGCTGGCTTTTAGACCACAATACATAGTCCTAATCAAGTATCAGGGCCTTCTATATGCGTCTTATTGTACCTACTAACCCGCGCATTCACAAAATTCAATTAGTACGATATTTTGACTTGTAAATAATATTAAAACTCACCTTGTTTTTGTTAATTATTTGACCAATGACCATGTGAGAACCTTGTTCCAGTAAGGAGCCAATCTTCGGTCCGTACATGTGCACGAATCTAACGCTTCGTGGCGCTTTTCGTCCTGAACACGTTCGAAGTACGGGATTTTGTAACACGACTCGTCCCAATGATGCTTTTGCTACCAGTGTTCGGTCGTGTGGGCATTTTACACACATTTTAAAGTCTGTAATCAAGTTTATGAGGTGTATAAGCTTCGTTTAGTTAAGACCATATAGAAATTATGAACTTCTTGATTAGTTTATGAGCACTAAGTGGCACTAACGAGAACTGGAATAAGAAAAAAAACGCGCATCTAAAATACCAATGCCCGTGTACTTTATTTCGATGCCATTGGAAACATATCCAGTTAATATTTTTCAGATTTTACCATACGTCCGTGGCACCCGCCACTACACTGCAAATAAAAAGGTTAGTAAATAAAACTAAACGATATTCCATACCTTCAGGACTAGCACTAAAGGTCTCTACTTCGTTTGACCGTATTCGAGAATAAGTCCCTGCTTGGTTCTCGCCAGCCGGCACAACAAGTCCACCAGGATACACGAACGTAACTTGCTGATTTACATTTTTTTCACCAAGTTCTTTAAGATACGCATCAGATTGGTAGTAGAGACGTGGGTCTTCGCGCGGCTGGTGGATTTGGACTGGAGTCTTTGGGTTGGAGGTTTCCTTGGGACGATAAGGGGGCAACGGCGCGCGCGGGTGTTGGTACCAGCCGCTATGATCGTCATAATCATTGCTCCTTATTATTAGTCTATCGTTCTTGTCTTGAGTTTGTCCAGGATACGGGTAAGTCGAAACTTGGTTTGGAATTTGTTTGATTCTGAAACAAATTCAATTTAGTTCGGCTGGTTCACTCTCCATCGACACCACTTCAATAATACTGTAAATATTTATGAGAAGGTAAGTTTGTTTTCCATCGTGGAATGTTCTTATGCGCAGTTCAGTTTACCTATGTAGTATTGAGCACTGACGCACGCAGGAACTATTTCGGTCAAGTCGAAATGCTCTTATCGGTGAAATATTTCACTGATTTACGATCCCATTTATTTACAGTACATTTCATCGGCAGTGCACTGAGCTGTAGGTATAAATAAACAAGCATGATATCTAAGTGGTAATTAAAGAGAAACTAATATATTTTTAGTGAGCATAAGAGAACACTAACTCTCAAACCGAGAAAATAAACCAAAGGATTCTAGAAATCAATACCTAATGTCTTATTTTTAATTTTATTTTGTGTTAAAATATCGGGGGACAATCTTCCACAAATCGAGCTAGTCCCAAACTAAGCAATGCTTGTACTATGGGTAGGGTGGTTGTGCCGGTTGGCGGACAGTTAACGGAGTTGCTGACTTCAACCCCTTTAAAATATATGTTTTTTACGAAAAATAATGGTGATAAGTATTGAAATATGTCAAGAATATAGTCTTTTTGTGAAAAAGTAATGGTACTATCCTATTCAGCATCTGAATAAGAATAAAATGGGAAAAAATTGAAAAATAGCCGAAATTTCAGTTGCTGTACACTTTTTTCAGTGTGCGGACAGTGGTTGCCAGTTAGCGGACACTGAGTTTTATGCAAATAAAATCCCAAATAATACAACATAGAACATAATATATATTTTTATATTGTATATTCTAATATCATATGTACTTAGTAGCACTTAGATAATAAAAAATAGGCAAATTTTAATGTTTCCTTAAATAACTTGCAGAAGTTTGTTTTGGTCACACATGAGTTCAAGTTTTCGGGCTTGGACAACATTTTTCTCACAATTGTCTTCCAAGACGAGTTTAGTGGACCAAAGACACGAGCTCAGCCGGTCCAGCCTCACCAGAGGCCGCTTCACCCGGCGCCCTAGGAGCTTCCTCACTGACCCAGACGACGACATCTCAGCAGAATTTGAAAGAATCGACGCACACAGGGTCGTCCCCGTCGGCGGGGTCAACCTCCTTGCGACAACAGCACACAAGGGCCGCGTCCCGACTTGCCCCAGAACCAGAATGTCCTGGATTAACTTCACTCCGACCTTGCTCGGGCCCAGCTAGGCAGCAGTTTCTTGGCGGAGTCTTCTTAGCTGGGCTAGGTTTAGCGAACCGGCAACTAAAACGCCCATTCGTTCGATTCACACACTCACATAAGGACAGGTTGATCCGCTTCAACCTTCCCGCTGGTCCGCTGCTCACTTTAAGCAATCAGCGTAACTTTAAGGTGGACCGGGATTAGCAACCTGCTTCGACCCCAGGCACCCCCGGCTCCCACCTAGTCTGATCCACTCAAGGTAGTCCGGCCAGCAACCTGGTTCGACGTCAGGGAAAGCCACGGCCCCCACTGGGTCCGATTTTTGCAACAGCCAGTAAGGCTAGCAAGTTTGTCAGGCTTCAAAAAAAAGGACCGAAGACACTGACATCTGGCGACTGACTGCCGGCTACAACAGAAGTTGCAGCCGGCAGTCAGTTCTCTTCTTTGTCGTTACAGTCTTGGTACAGTGGTGGTGGCTTTCATGGCTTGAGTGGCAAGCTTAACCACACGGTGCCATTCTTCTCTGACAGATGCGCGCCTGGTGCTCTCGTGCAGAGGGCAGTTTGTGGCAGACTTGATTTGGTCGGTCCACCTCATGGGAGACCTACCGTACGGTTAGCGCCGTCTATTTTGCCATGAGCAAAGATTCAGGACTTGGCGCGTGTCCGAAGAAAGTGAGGGCTTCACTGTGGAGGATAGGGGCTGTCTTGTTCTGTCTGTTTAGCTCTTGAAGAATGGACTGGTTAGTGCGAAATTCTGTCCGGGATATGCTAAGCATTCTTCTCCAGTGCCACATTTCAAGCGTATCTATCTTGCGTTTCTCGCTCTCTCTTAGAGTCCAAGTCTCTGCGGCATATAAAAATACGGGAAACACCAAGGATCTGACTTCATTTCAGCTCCCATATAGGTTCTGGTTCTTTTGGCTGCAGAGTATCATGACGCTTTCCAGTAAGACGGTCGTGGAGCGTTGAATGAGGGATGCTAAACGCTTTAACGATTTCGTTTAAAGTTTAAGGGAAACATGTTTAAGGCTTAAACCTTTGCCGTGTGTCTAAATTGCATTAAGTGCCTTCTTTAAATCTTTATCAGAATATTTTACTTTTGTTTTAGTTTTATTTCTATATTTTGGAGGTGGCATCTAAAATATAAATCAATAGCATTAAAAAACACCCCGACTTAAAAACTTCGACCTTTTCATTTCAAATTCGGATATCTCATGAACGGCTAAAACCATTTTGATGACACATGTTTTTTCAAGAACTATCACTAGAAAACCTGCTTTCAAATAAAAAAAACGCATCTTAATCGGTTCACCCGTTTAAGAGCTACAGTGCCATAGACAAACACACCGATAGACAGACAGACACACACACACACATAGCGTTCTAACTTATAATACCCCTCTTTTTGTGTCGGGGGCTATAAATGGCTATAATAATCACGGCTGTCCGCATACTGAAAGCATATTTACGTTGTTTCGGTCCACCGGACACCAGTTTTTTAACAAATTTTAAAGTTAATTGTACCAAATATCAACACAGGCCACATAATTAAAAGGTTTTACCGACAAAGCGTTTTTTTTTAAACCAAATTAATATATTTTGTGTCCCAATAATCACATGTGTCCGCATACTGAAAGCATATTTTCGTTGTTTTGGTTCACCGGACACCTGTTTAGTGATTAATTTCAAATCAATTTTTCTATGATTCTTAAAAGTGGTCGCAATCTAAATAATAACTTGTAAATGCATTAATCTTAACATATCTTTAATGTTGACAGAATTTTTAACATTACTTTTAACACAAAGTGAAAATCAAAATTCGATTAGGTATCTCGGTTGGCGACCACGTGTCCGCCAACCGGTATACCTAACAAACCCGCACACTGGTTCTGCGGACACTTAATTTTTATTAAATTGAGTCAATATATTACAAAAATTCCATAACATTAAGTTAAAAGTTTCATAATTAACCTAACTAAACATCTAATAGCAATGCAACATTAATACTAATTGATAAACTTACAGTCAAGCCCCGAGCGCCGCGGCAATTTTTCTTGTAACTTACCGTACGTCCACTCACCACACGGTAATAGCATAAATTGACTGGCCAATCCCTGCATTAGGGTAGCATCCCTTATTTTAAATACAATGCAGTCTCATTGCCCCACTACCTAAGATCCGCATAAGACGTATTTTTATACAGCTAATCACTTGGGAATCCTATTTTCTTGATTTTAAGAAATGTTGCCGGTCATTTGTCCGCGTACTGGCACTGTCCGCGCTACCGGCACAGTGACCCTACTAGATGACGATATACATACTTAGATAGAAAACATCCATGACTCAGGAACAAATACTCGTGCTCATTACACAAATATTTGCCCTTACCAGGATTTGAACCCGGGACCTCTATATAGCTTCGTAGACTGTGGCACTCTCACCGAGCTAAACGTGACGTCGTGTGTTATTTTGTTATAGCGGTAATAAAAATAAGTATTCTGTGAAAATTTCAAGTCTCTACCTATTATGATTCAGAAACTTCAGAAAATACAGTCCTGTGACAGACAGACAGCCCAGGAATAGGGTTGGCACCGTTTGGATACGGAACCCTAAAAACACCAACTATAACTATTATACCGGTCGAAAGAGGCATAAAAAAAACTGTAAGGAATTTGAGGGAGTAAGATTAAATCAATGGATGTAAGATTGGTACCTAACCTCTTTGGGTACATGCTTAGTGCATGCGTAGGTAAATTGTAAGAAATGTGCTGAGAAAGAGTTACATGGGTGCAATATCAAATTTTGTGTTGTCTATTGATTAGAAACAATATCGTGCTGAAAAAACACAAGAGCAAGACACGTGTTATAACAATATTATTTTAGAGATGATGGAAGCGCTGGGATCGGATTATTGTAACAGATGTGCAAAATGCGAGTACTTGCGACTGTCGCGATCGGTGCCAAGCAAAGTGCGTCACAAAACTAACCTGTTGATGTCTATGTCGGCACGACGGCCAAAAGCGCCTGAAAGTTGTTACACCAATTTACAACGAATTTATAATCTGCATAGAATATTATATTTTGAAAATGTGCAATAAATATTAGAGCACACGCAATAAATAGTCCCAGCCCCAAACTGTAATTTTAGAGTACATATTAGGTATATTATGTATAACCTACATGGGTTTATTCGTGTCCTAATCTTCAAAAGTTCCATATTAATGTATAGCGAAGCGATATACTACATTTTCAGTTTTATAGCGACAGGTATATCGAAGTCTAAAAAATCGTAACGGCCCAAATGGTAAAATTTAAAACAGTGTTTTTAAATTGCTTTGGTAGATTTAGATTATATGCGTTTACAATTACACAGCAGGCAGGAATACGCGCGTTAATTTTTTTTGCGTAACATTCGTATTACTACGGTTGTCTTTATACTTTGTTACTACTGACGACTCTACAATAGGTATCCAGTTCTTACGATATTATAATAAAATAGCAATAATATCCATCATTTTTATTTCTTTCAATGGTAAGTGTCTAAGTTACTGATATGCTTATGAAATTGGGTGCCGTTCAATTGTCATACAAACATTCTGCATAATTTCATTCAACTACGTTGGAACAACATAATGCACGTTTAGCATACAAACAAAATGAATATTTTTTTTGCATAATTTTCAAGTAGCATAATACTCATTTACCATAACAACATTTGCTATAACGTTAAAAAACCGAATGACATTTGATATCAAGTGTAAGAAGTATAATGATCATATGGTCTAATAATATTTGATATAATGTACATTTAGCATAATTGTTAAGTAGTATAAAACATTAATTATAATAATCAAGTGATATAATGCCATTGGACATAATGTTCATTCAGTATAACGATGAACCAATAACATTTAACATCTAGCAATTTTAACCTAACTTAGTAGGTTAGGTTAGAACTTTGATCCCTCACAAATCTCATAATAAGGAACTGTTGCTAAAAAAGTTAGGTAAGATTTAGAACTGTGTCCTTACAAAATAAACAATTGATATGATGATAGGGCTTAGATTAGGTTAAAACATTTAAGCAAGTAGAGTTTTGCACGAGTTCTCAGCTATGGAAAAGCCAAAAAAGGGAGGCTCGGGGGGCGAAGCCCGCAGCATGAAAAAAAGATTAGACAGAAAAAGTAGGTTAGGTTAGGTTTGAACTGCGTCCCCCAACAATAACGAACTGCTGGCAGAAAAAGTAGGTTAGGTTAGGTTTAGATTAGGTTTGAACTGCATCCCCTAACAAAAAAGAACTGCTGGAAGAAAAAGTAGGTTAGGTCAGGTTTAGTGACTATTATCAAATTAGTTTATTATGAAAATTGCTCGTTAAATGAATTTATTATGCTTTTTAAATATTATACAGGGTGACTATTATATAGTTATTTGGTAATTATAAAAAAATACATTATGAGTATTGTCTATTATGTTTAATGAAATTATGCAATTTGTTTTTATTCATTTTATTTATATACTACTTAACTACTTATACACGTTGAAATTATGCAGTCCGTGTTATGCAAAATGAAACTTCGCAAATTGTTTGTATGCAAATCATTACACACCCGTAAAAGTTGCATAGGTAAAGTTGGCAAAATGTTTGTAGAAAATCGAAAATTTCTGGCAACTTTCACCACTTTTAAAAAGTTTCCATTTTCACTATCTATAGGTATAGTAGTATAGGAATTTTTAAGGTTTAATCGAGGGCTTACCTACCTAACTTAGCTATGGAGGAGGAAAGTTTCGCAATGTCATCGGGTGTGTAATGATTTGCATACAAACAATTTGCGAAGTTGCATCTGTAATCTAATTACTTAGGTAAGGTAGGTACTTAATTTGTCGTTATAAACGATAAAACTTACCAACAACACTGAAAATTAATAACGTAGATAAAAGCTTCATTATGACCCGGTGGCGTTCATTTGCGTTTCCAATATAACAGTAACCGTTAATCAAGAAATATTTTCGAAGTATAAAAATCAAAATATAAATATTTGAAATGTCTCGTAACCAGCCAACGTTTGCAAAAAGCGCGCGGAAACTACTTGTAATAAGTCGGAAGCTTTGTGCATAGAGCCGACCCTGAATCTCGAATCCAAACATTTGCCTTATCTCGCTCGCTCTTCAATAAGAAACGTGTCGAGTGAAAGAGACTCTCGTATTTCAAACTTGGGAAAATACGTATTTACGTGGGCGGCCGCAGTACGCTTGCCAGGATTTTTTATGTAATAAATAATGTAATAATATGAAATGTGGTGCGGCGTTTGTAAAATGTCGTCAAATAGATTAAAGAGCTGTGACGATATTCCTCTCATCATTGAGGTAACGAACGACATCATAACATCTTTTTCATCACACTTGCTCGAAAATGGTGTCATTACACGTAGGTTCTGCGGGCCGTAAATGGCCTATTACGCCCTAGGGCGTAATGGTTTTCTTTTTAAATTTGAAACGCTGGTTCTGTTTTACTCTTATTTGTCATGTTCAAAGGAAACGCCAACTTACTTTTTTAACTTTTACACTGAAATATTTATTTAAAGATAACTGTTATTGCAAATACATGTTAACACATATTTCGGTAACATTAATTAAATGTTTAAATAATGTACCTATTTCTTTATTTTGCAAATATAAAATCAACTAAAATGGCCGTTCCCGCTATGGTTTCCGAACGTGACTTGACTTTGTCTATGACTTTGACATATGTCACTAATGTCACTGTCTGTTTTAATATTTTCTTGTCATACTGGGGCGATTAGTAAGGTTATTTTATTAAGATTTCCTCACAAGTGTGATGAAAAACATTGTGTGTGCCACGGGCGGTAAAGGAATTACAAACTCGTGTTATTAAAGCCCTCGGTTTCACCTCGGGCTTATAACAAATACTCGTTTGTAATTCCTTACTTACCGCCCTAGATACACAATGTACTATTCCGTAATGTGCCCTGTGAATAAGGCCCCATTTAGACGGGACGAGAACTCGTATGCAATTTTCATTTCATTGTCGCGATTAATCGATCAACTGTACTCATCGTACCCCGCAATGTAATCAAACTCGCATACGAGTTCTCGCCCCGTCTAAATGGGGCCTAACGCTCATTTCGAGGTTTATAGACTCGAATCCTAAAGACCCCCGAGGCTTAAAGACTCGATTATATTTGGACGTAGTTTAGCGAAAAGGATCCAATCCACAACACAGGTTTGGATCCTTTTCGCTAAACTACGCCCATTTGAGAATCGTGTTGGCTTATTTTACGCATATGAATGCAAGAAATTGTCATTTCGTCATTTGAGTCTGTAAGCCTCGGGAGTCTTTAGGGTTCTAGTCTCTTTAAGCCTCAAAATGAGCGTTATTCACAACACTACTTATGTTCATTTCATTTGGATGGTAGGTGAACTAAGTATACTTACGTACTTATAGGTTCAAGGATGGTCTTAATCATTTAGCACAAATTTGGCTTACCTACTTTTTTACCCGACTGCGGCGAAGCCCAAAGGAGGATTATGTGTTTGGCCTGTATGTATGTATTTCCGTTCCTGTGTCCGCTCGTAACTACTCAACGACACATCCGATTTTGATAAATGATACATCATTAGATTCGTCTTGATGGTGCGAGTGTAGTGATGGGTCGCTACCGGTAACTTACTAAAGGCGGGAATATTCCCAGTAACATTACCAGTAATATTACCCACGATCGGTAAGATTGGGTAATATTGAAAATATTGTTAGAAAGTAGATGTTTTATTCGTGTTAAGTACTAACAGAGTTTACATTGCACCGATTTTTAATGATAAAAGTTACGAATCTTTTTTAAGTTAGTAAATTACCAATCTTACCAGTAACATTCTCAATGTTACTGGGTATTTTCCCAATGCTACCGGTAATATTACCGGGTAAGATACGAAACTACAGTGTTACTTGAAATTTATTGATCAATTACTTAGTTCAAGGAGCAATATATGAATATCTGGAGGCACGGTAGTCGAGCAAAACAAAGGCACGGCCGTACCATCTTTTTTTCAAAGCCATTCAAGCCATTTTCAGCCTCCTGTAGTTGTGCTGGCTAAAGCTAGAAACCTTGAATTTATAGGGATATATAGAGCATAATTTTAAGAACTATTGCACGTTAAAGTTCCTTAGTTTTGTCACAGACTGACTGACTGATGATCATCATAATTCTAAGGTACTTCTAGCAGACCCACAAGCTCCAAATTTTTAGCTGTTAGGCTATCATGTCATGCAAAACCTAAAAATATTGCAATTTCATAATCATCAATATAAACTGCATAAGTAAGTTTGTAATCCTATATAAATACAGGCGATTACAAAGATACTTTGGTAGTTCAAATAGGAAATAGAATGGATAGACTGCATTGCAAAACTTACACCTTTTTACATGTAATGTTTTTGATGAGATCATTTCTTTTTGTAAGTAGTCTTCCTTTATTATTACATTACAATCCATTCTATTCCCATATTTGAACTGCAAAAGTAACTTTGTAATCGCATGTATTTGTATAGGATTACAAACTTACTTATGCAGTTTATATTGATGATTATGAAATTGGAATATTTTTAGGTCTTGCATGACATGATAGCCTAACAGCTAAAAATTTGGAGCTTGTGTGTCTGCCGTCTGCTAGAAGTACCTTAGAATTATGGTGATCATCAGTAAGTCAGTCAGTCAGTCAGTCAGTGACAAAACTAAAGAACTTTGACGTGTCAAATTAAATGTTATTGAAAATATATTTAAGTCTTAATATGCTCTATATATCCCTGTAAATTCATGGTTTCTAGCTTTAGCCAGCACAAAACTACAGGAGGCTGAAAATAGCTTGAATGGCTTTGAAAACAAGATGCCTTTGTTTTGCTCGACTTGGCGGGGCACTACCGTGCCTCCAGATATTCATATATTGCACCTTGAACTAAGTAATTGATCAATAAATTTCAAGTAACACTGTAGTTTCGCATCTTACCTGGTAATATTACCGGTAGCATTGGGAAAATACCCAGTAACATTGAGAATGTTACTGGTAAGATTGGTAATTTACTAACTTAAAAAAGATTTGTAACTTTTATCATTATAAATCGGTGCAATGTAAACTCTGTTAGTACTTAACATGAATAAAACATCTACTTTCTAACAATATTTTCAATATTACCCAATCTTACCGATCGTGGGTAACTTACCGGTAAGTTACTAGTAATATTCCAGTTGGAAATTTACTGGTAACGGGAATGTTACCGCCGACCCATCACTATGCGAGTGTCACTGGGTATGAACTTCGTTAAAATAAACAAAATGGCGGATTTAATGCAGTTTCAAAGTGCACCGCTGTCGGGTTTTTTTTATAATTTAATTATTACTTGTTGTGAGTTGTGCAATAGGATAGCTTGGTAATCCCGTTCGTTCCACACGACACCACCAGAACGACACCACCGGTGGTGTCGTTTGGAATCACTATTCCGATCGACACTACCCTAGTGATGTGTTGAATAGCTAGCTCCAAGTTACATCAAGTATGTTAATCATAGTTTTTGTGTTTGGGAGGTAGGTATATTTAATTAAACAAATTAAAATGAATTGTGTTTATTTATTTCCATTAAATGCCTCAAAACAGAACTTTCCATATTTTCGAAAACGTAAAATAGGTATATGAAACGGGTAAAATAAACCTCAACTCAACTCATTGGTTTATCAAAATCGGAGAGGTGAACTAAATTGTATATTTGAATGGCTCATGCGTATTTTTTCCGTTCGAAACCTGTAGAAGTTACGAGTATGCCTTAATTGTAAAAAGCAAGGACCTTCAAATAAATAGCCGGACAGAGCATCACTAACAAAGAACTGAAGCACGTCTAATCGGCCGGCTACCTATCTGTGTGTGCTGCACGCAATAGAAAAAAACTAGTTGATGTGTGCGTGCGGCGCGTACGTACAAGCAGCCGGCGCATTCGAAATGGCTTCATTTCTCTGTTGGCGAGCCTCCGTCTGGCTATTTATTTTAAGGTCCTTGGTAAAAAGTGTATTTGTCAATTTATTGCAATCATGAGACGGAAGTTGTCTAGTTCCCGGCAAAATTTCACGATGACGGAGTAACAGGCAACAGTTGTAGGTATTTAATACCTATATTATCGCAGGGACATCACTAATAGTCGGTGGTATCAAACGGAATACCTAGGAATCATATATAAAGTCAGTTTCTTTTTAGAATGTACGTAGGTATAGGCATGAGGGATACTTAATAAGGTCAGTAGATTTTATTGAAGGTTTGCAAAGCAGTAACGATACTCATTCTATGAAAGACACATGCAATTCTGATGTTAATATATTATGCATAGATATATAAATATGTTTGAATGTAGGTAGTCACTAATTAGCATAACTGGAATCGTTGCTCTTTATTTCGGTTAACTCAGTGATATTACCATGGTACGATCTGGAAGTGACGGGTG
Source organism: Eudemis profundana (assembly GCA_947034925.1). Classification (NCBI taxonomy): domain Eukaryota; kingdom Metazoa; phylum Arthropoda; class Insecta; order Lepidoptera; family Tortricidae; genus Eudemis; species Eudemis profundana. The sequence continues at coordinate 12,194,309 of OX344798.1, forward strand.
TTATCATTATTTCATTGAAGCTGAAACAAAAAGAAAACATTGGTTGTTTAACTTGTTTGTATGTTCACATTGTTCAGGGATGACTTGAAAAAGTACTTATTTTTTAATTCGACTTCATACAATTTTTCAAAAAACTATCGTATAAATATTAAATTGTGTGCGTGTGGATTGAGTGAGCACCCTTCTGAAATAAAAAAAAACATCCTGTTCATTTAGTAAAAGTTCTAAAACAATTGTAAAACTAAATCTCTGTATTTGTAAAAAGATAAATCAAAAGATATAACCTTTAACGTGTGCTCACTCAGTTCTCACAAACTACCAACAAAATCAGGGAATGTATTCATTTAACATATAATATTTATATACGAATTTTTAGTAAAACCTGTGCTAACTTACCTTTATAATTTGTAGATCACCTAGTAACGTATTTAAGATTTTACAAATAATTTCTTATGCTCACTCAATCCGCACACTTTCGAAAACCCGATTTCTGATGAAAAAACTGAAAATTTAAACTGCTATATATATGTATAGTTTAGTAAAACTAATCTGGGAATTTGTAAAATACAAAACGAACCACTAACGTGGCAGGTTTTTGGATAATAAATGTTTGTTAATGCTCACTCAGTCCACACGTTACAAGTAAGTTAAAAATGTAAATATCTCAGTATTTGTAGTATTACATAAACTATAAATTACTTCAGATTTTAGTAAATTTTTTTACTAAATATCCACCATCTAATATTTTATATTCGTTGTCTGTTTTTAAAGATATTCGATTGCAATTTTTCTAATGTAAGTAGATCGATTAGGTTGACCACACTTTATTATATTATGGTCATATCCATGAATTAAATTTTAAAGTAAACAATTGTTTTGATTAGGTTAGTACATACTTATTACAATTAAGAGTTACCTGATCCGTAATTATTACCTTTCATTTACTGTAAAAGATTTAATCCGAGATCAAAAAATAAAAATAAAACATCTTTCAATGTCAAAGTGACGTACCACCTTTTTGATCTCATATATTTTTTAAATGAACTGTATTTTGGATATGACCATAATATAATGAAGTGTGGTCAATCTAATCGACCTACTTACACTAGAAAAATTGCAATTGAATATCTTTAAAAACAGACAACGAATATCAAATATTAGATGGTGGATATTTAGTAAAAATTTTTACTAAAAGTTGAAGTAATTTATAGTTTATGTAATACTACAAATATTGAGATATTTACATTTTTAACTTACTTGAAACGTGTGGACTGAGTGAGCATTCACAAACATTTATTACTTATTCAAAAACCTGCCACGTTAGTGGTTCGTTTTGTATTTTACAAATTCCCAGATTAGTTTTACTAAACTATACACATATATAGCAGTTTAAATCTTCAGTTTTTTCATCAGAAATCGGGTTTTCGAAAGCGTGCGGATTGAGTGAGCATAAGAAATTATTTGTAAAATCTTAAATACGTTACTAAGTGATCTACAAATTATAAAGGTAAGTTTACATAGGTTTTACTAAAGATTCGTATATAAATATTATATGTTAAATGAATACATTCCCTGATTTCGTTGGTAGTTTGTGAGAACTGAGTGAGCACACGTTAAAGGTTATATCTTTTGATTTATCTTTTTACAAATACAGAGATTTAGTTTTACAATTGTTTTAGAACTTTTACTAAATGAACAGGATGTTTTTTTTTATTTCAGAAGGGTGCTCACTCAATCCACACGCACACATTAAATTTATTTTTATTCTAATATGTATATATAAATCAGGGCCATTTTTTTTTTCAAATAAATATTAGGGGACAATCTTACACAAATCGAACTAGTCCCATAGTAAGCTCAATAAGGATACTAGAAGAAGACATATTTAATAGATACAAATACTTAAATACATAGAAAATATCCGAGACTCGGAAACAAATGTTATCACACAAAATGACACAAATATTTGCTCATACCGGGATTCGAACCCAGGGCCGTCAGCTTCGTAGGCAGAGTCACTATAGGCTAAACCGGTCGTCAACTCCCATATGTATACCGGTCATCAAAGCCATTTTTGAACAGCCCGAAAATATGACACTGCCGATCTTACTGTTCTTAATTTTTCTTCAACTGATCAGCCCACATAGTCAAGAATCTACGTGCTGTTCTCCCTTCTATGTATTTCATTAGTACTTATGGATTCTGTACTCACGACATTCGTTCGGCGGGACACACGCGTTGGCTTCATTCCTCCAATAACCTTTAACGCAATAGCACCTGCATTCATCGGGTTTTCCAGAGCCGACGAACGGAGGGGAGGTGTATCTGTCCTCGCACTTCTCGTATTCATCCGGCGACCGGCATTCATACACCTGATTGGCTCCCAGGCACCTTATTGTAGCTGTAAAGACACACAAGCTGAACAGTGTTGCGTTACGGAGACGCGAATCGCTAAACGCAATCTATCCCAAAAAATCCCAGTAGCACAGTCGGCCTCAAAAATAGCTGGACACTTTAGTACTACGCCACGATACAAATGTGTTCAGTAACTTTTGAGGCCGGCCGTACCTACTACGAATGGTACAGCTGGGAAAGAGGGAATCTATTACAGCACACATGCATTTTGTTTATTCAATGCTCTAAAACGACTTATGTTCCTGATAAATAAATAAATAATAGGCAGCAAAGTTGCTCGTTATGGATGGCCCCGTAACTTTGTGACAACAATATGATAATGGGATTTATATGGATCATTCATTCCCGCCCTAACGCCGCTAAAGTGATCGTCAACTGATATAGCAAAGTAATCCGATAATGGTTCTGTACCTTTTGAGGTACGGAACTCTAATTACTCTTACTCTCTCTATTACTATTATGTGAAAAAAATCTGGCATTGTGCGAATGCGGCAATCAGCGAATCTGGCGTTCCGCAAATCTGTCGTTCTGCGAATCTGGCATTCTGCGAATCTGAAATCTGGCATCGTGCGAATCTGGCATTATGACAATCTGGCGTTTATCAAAACTGGCACAAAGCGTCAGAACAGTATCGTTTTGCGACATAACGACACAAGTGTTGTTATGGGGAATAGAGTATTTAGACTTTTCTGAACTCATATTATAAAAGGTTATATTTTAGTAAGCGCAAATATTTTACGGACAGGTTCAGCAACATAAATAAAATATTTTTGTGAAAAAACTTTAAAAATTCATACGCTAGTTTTCAAGAAAAACTCCAAAAACCATTTGTAGAGATAGTAAAATAAAACACCCTGTGTATCGCGGGGCGCGGGAGCGGCCGGTCTTAGCCAAAATGTGATGTCCGGTGAACAGGAAGTGCTCCTCGCGGTTCGGAGGCATAGCATCGATCGTGCTTGGATGTGTGCGCGTGAACAGGGACGTCACATCCAACATTGTAATGTAGGTAATTCGTGCAATGAATGGAAATGATTGGCAGGGTGTTCAAATTTTTTTTAGGAAAAGTTGAAAAAAAAAACTAGCCTGTATTTTTGTTTTTAATGGTTGGGTCTTGTTTCTCTGATATTATTAGATGTTCTGTTAAAATATTTGCACTTTACTAAAATATAATCTTATAAAACGTGTTGCCTGTACTAGGAACAAATAATTAAAACTAAGGTTGTACTCTTCAGACTGAACAACATTTGTTCAGTGACATTTGAAAATAACCAGGGAGCGTAAGTTTCGTGTCGATGACAGGCAAATGACGTCAACCTACATACAGGCTGATTTATGCTGTACATTGATTTACCGTTACCGTAAATTACCGGTATCGTTTAAGTTATGAATTAAACATATTATACTTATCCGAATGTATTATATTCATGCGGTCCCTTCTATATCAAAATGCGTTTCTGATTTCTTTTCGAATTTCCCGTTTCTATAAATAAGATAACTCAGGCTGACATATCTCGATTTATAAAATGGCCTCTACCATTAACACCAACTAATTAAGGTAGTGATAAAATGAATTCATAGCTTTTACGATACCGGTAATTTCCGGTAACGATAAATCAATCTAAAACCTAAAGTGAATCATGCTGTATGTACCTTAACTTCATTTTTACGTCATCGGCACGAAACTTACGCTCCCTGAAAATAACTTATGTTTTGGTTTTTAGTACACTTTAAAGTTTATTTGAAGTCGCAATGTATTGCGATGTTAATTATGTTTGTAGCGTGACAAGCGACGTCAATTAGACTGATGTTAACGTACACTGAAAATACTATTTAATTTGTATGAAAAAGATAAAATCTTTAGATTACATAATTTTTAAAAGTTGTTGAACGAAAGTTTTATTGTTGGATGAGTACAATCTACGTTTTAATTATTTTGCTACTGTTATAGGCAACACCCGGTATAATGTTCTTATATTGGTGTTCGTGACCAAATAAAAGACAGATAAAAGTACAGGAGTAGAAAAAGTATAGTTACCTACATTTACATGGATCCGATGGCGTGGCCGACACGAAAACAAAGGTAAATAAAAGACAGATGAATAAAACAATCGAGAAACGCGCCATGATGACGAGGAAGCGACCGGTAAAGTGGACGGCTGAGACAATTATACGAGGAAAATAATACCAAATATATAATTATTGACTTAACAAAGTAAATAAAATAATGTCCATATGTACACTTTTCGCCCTTATTTCATTGGAATAAGGTCGAAAAGTGTAAACATTTGGGCCGACGACTAAAACACGTGCCTTGTAAAAGGAGATGTATTTTGTCAATATTTTGTAGCCTTCCATCACATAAGTAATACCTACTTAAACACTTACATGAAGTCTGGTATGGACACCTTTTACCCGTGGTCCCACCAACATGTCCCCCTGGTAAAAGGGGGGTATGGAAGGCAGACCTGAGCAGAGTATTTTGATTTTTCAATCGTAAATCCTCATCGAGGCGATTAGATATTTTTGTCTCCATATTAGATGTTGATGAACTAGATTGTACAAGGCCAATATATTATATGCAAAGGATATCACAGAAACTACTAAATCAAATTTGTATATTTATTATACGAACACATATTACAGTTCCAAATTAAGGTTGTCAAGGGGGCTCAAACTAAACGGGAATACTGAACTTTCGTATTATATTCGTTTACAATAAAAAAAAAGTAAATTTTTAAAACAAAAAATAAAAACCGACTTCCAAAAACTTAAACTAAAAACCAAAAAATAATATGTTAATCACCCCAAAGAAATGGATAATCAACGATTCATATATACATATACAGATATTTATAGTTTTTAACCTGTTGTTTTTTTCTGCCAGCAGTTCGTTTTTGTTGGGAGTAATATGTGGGGATGGTATGGGTGGTTTTAACCAAAATAACTCAATATACTTGGACATGCTTGTAATCAGGCTCACTCCACTATACTCTAGTTATGTTCTAGTTCTATCCCCCTAAGATACAATACTATACTATATATATGAATAATCTACGTGCTCTTGAGAGGAAAGCCCTTATCGATGGATAGCACTGTATCTCTCTTAAATCGGGCAATCTACGTACGTGCAGATTACAGTGTTTGCCTATCACATAGGGGACGCAGTTCAAACCCTAACCTAACAACCTACTCTTCTTTCCAAATACTGTGTATTAATTTGACCTATTATTAGATTTATTAATAAACGAAACACTTGTCAAATAATACATTGTACCAAACGTTTTTAGACCAAGAGTAGTTTTGTCTGATAACTCAGTTGCTAAATGTTCATTTTGTTAAATAATTATTTATAAAATGTAAATTTAACTGTTGATCATTTGGTAAAGTGACTCATTTGTAAAATGAGTAGTAGTAAAATGATCAATTGGCGAAACATTTTTTTGCAAAACTTTGTTTGTCAAGTGTAATTTTGCCAAATGACATTTGGTCAAACGGCAGGATACCCTTTTATTGTTCTGGCATAAAGACAGTTGAATGTGCGAGGATAAAAAAACATACGTACACGGCGTACTTATACATCATTATTTTTTTATTACAGACTACTTAAGTGCTTTTATTTACACACCTGTTTTGAACAGCTAATTACTTACTACAAAAGTCCCCTATGTTTAACAAATAATAAAGGTTGTTATTGTATAGCGGGAACACCACCTGTATTTATAAATTTATAATACACACATATTTACCATACAATACAATCATACTTTATTTCACACCAAAAAAATAAATAACAATGTAAAGGTACTCATACAAAAAATTGTGGTAAACAATAGGCGGTCTTATCGCTAAAGAGCGATCTCTTCCAGACGACCTTTGTATAGCGGATATTTATGTTACCTATTTATAGATATAGGTATATAATTATGACTAGGACGGGGATTTATTCACAAGCTACATTTTAATATTGCAAAACCCAACCCAACAATTATAATTATGTTCTAATTAGGGGTCATCCATAAAGTCCGTCACACGTTAAGGGGAGGAAGGGGGTCGACGAAGTCTGATATTGTGTGTAGTGATGGGTCGTTACCGGTAACTTACTAAAGGCGGGAATATTCCCAGTAACATTACCAGTGATATTACGCACGATCGGTAAGATTGGGTAATATTGAAATAGTACATTCGTCGAAGTTTGAAGGGTGTCGTGTTTCGACGGTTCCGGGGCAACCTGCCGAATCCTACACCGGAGACGACGATGCAACGGGGCCACGCCGTTTCGTCGCCTAAATAGATATTTTATTTCTACGTTTCATGACGCATTGGTTTTTTTTACTGTAATGTCATGTTAACATGTATTAATAAATAAATAAATAAAATAAATTACACAACTAGGGTGGTAATACAAAGAAAGGCCGAGATCGCAGATGTTTGCGGCCCGAGCTGCAAGCGAGGGACGTAAATATGCGATCGAGGGCTTTCTTTATTACCTCCCGTGTTGTGTACAGCATTTTATGTCTACACTTGGCCAGGTGTGGCATAAATATATAAACTTCCCTACATGTTATTTTCCTCCAACTTTATGGTGTAGGGTGTCGTTGGATAGGTTTTTATAAAACAATACTGATTATTAAAAATAATTTTTTATTAGGTGAATATTTACGAAAATAATCGTTCCGAAAGTATACAAAAATGTGTTCCCCTTCCCTCTAAGTTTTTATCAGAGGATCCAAAAGATATGAAAAAAATATTAATAGTTAAGACCTACTATTAATATATTTTTTATATCTTTTGTGAACGATGTGAACATATTTTCGTCCAAATTCCTATAGAAATAGAAAATGATTTCAAAATCATACTTATGGATAAGTGTATGCAGTAGGTGATCTTACTATAGTTACACCTTTGAAATAACATTTTTTTACTGATGATAAAAGTAAAAGGGAACTTACCAGCTCTGCACAGCCCCAAAAAGGCTAGCAATATTACTAGCCATGATCTTCCCATGTTGTCTCCACTGCCACTAGAGCTGTATTAACGCTATTGTCCTATGTCGGTTTATTTTATTACCTATTTTCCTCGACGTAGCTGTGTACAGTTGGCTTTGTATTTAAAAACGGGTATGCCCCCCGTAAATAGTGGAACATAATAGGTTAGTAGATTAAGGGTGGGTTGCACCATCTAACTTTTGCTATGACCAAACGGTTAAATGAGCGTTTTTACTACTGACGACCTGTCATTTAACCGTTTGGTCATAGTAAAAGTTAGATGGTGCAACCCACCCTTATTCAATGAGGTTAAAACTTGGCAACAATTAGGTGCTTCTAACCGTGGCGCCATCTGCAATAAGCGACGTTTTTAATCTCATTAAGTAGGTAATATTAGTACATACTCATAGTTTTCGAATGGCAACCACGCTCCGGAAAAAGCAGTGTGGGCCTTTCAGAAGGTGCACCGATAACTCACCGGTCTCTCCGGGCCGCCATAGGGGGGTTTTTAGGGGAGGCCTATGTCCACGGTACGGCGGTACCGAAATGTCAACGTAACTGTCAACGAGCGTTTAACGTGAGTGTGTTTGCATTACATTGCGGGCTGAATTATTTTGTATGGACAAAATTATTGTTGCAACTTTAAGTAAATGTTATCTAATTACCTTCACTTTGTCCTATACTAACCACCGTTAAGAGATTCGCCCGTATTAGACTTACACACTGTATAGATTTTGGTTTGTTTCATTCATTCATTACTTTCCACACGCAATAGCAGTAAGTTACTCATTCATTACGGATCACCAGCAGCAAAATATCAATGAATGTTTTTTATCAATATTTCAACTGGCTGTACCTGCAAAACAACATATCGTCGACCGTAGGCTGAATTACGGTAAGGGACAGGCAAAACAATGTCCTTTACGCTAATTCAGCCTACGGTCGACGATATTATGTGTGATGTGCCACCATCTGTGTAAACTTTTTTATTAAATTGATACAAGGTTGATACACGATGTTTATTCTAGCTGTGCGCACATTTAATTAACCCTTTAAGAAAGATTATTCCATTATTTGCAATCTTGTGCAGATAAAATAAATTAATTAGCGTATAAATATTACTTGAAATATCAGGTTTTTTTACTAGTCTGTTCTTTTAGGTACTTAAAAAAAGGTAATCAATTAAAACAAAAAATAAATACCGACTTCCAAAAACTTAAACTAAAAACCAAAAAATAATATGTTAATTACCCCAAAGAAATGGATAGTCAACGATTCATATACAGATATTTATACTTTTTAACCTGTTATTTTTGAAGTTGGTGCCTGCCACGTAATGCTGGCTGTGTTGAGCTCCTTAGCTGGCACCGACTTCAAAAATAACAGGTTAAAAAGTATAAATATCTGTATATGAATCGTTGATTATCCATTTCTTTGGGGTAATTAACATATTATTTTTTGGTTTTTAGTTTAAGTTTTTGGAAGTCGGTATTTATTTTTTGTTTTAAAAATTTACTTTATTTTTAAATTTTTAGTGGCGCTGGTAAAATATTGGCTGGATAAATTCCAAATTGGCCTAGACGTTTTCAAGTAACCGAGGAACAAGCCTACATAAAAATTGCTCTTTGTTTTGAAGTCGGTTAAGACTGGGAACTTATTTCTAATAAGAAATGCACGAGAAAGTAAGAAAAATACCAAAATCGCATATGTGTGCCTATGATATTTGAAGAGTTCCCTCGATTTCTCCAAGATCCCATCATCAGATCCTGATTTGGTTGCAATGAGTCCACCTCGGAGGTATACCCTTTTAAACAAAAAAAGAATTTTCCAAATAGGTTCAGCCGTCTTCAAGTAATCGGTGAAGAAACCTAGATACAAATTTACTCTTTGTTTTGAAGTCGGTTAACACTAAAAACTTGTTGCTAATAAGAAATGGACGAGAAATTACGAAAAATACCGAAATCGCTATATGTGTGCCTATAATATTTGAAGAGTTCCCTCGATTTCTCCAAGATTCCATCATCAGATCCTGACTTGGTTGCAATGGGACCACCTCGAAAGTCTACCCTTTCAAACAAAAAAGGAATTTTCCAAATCGGTCCAGCCGTCTTCAAGTAATCGGTGAAGAAACCTAGATACAAATTTACTCTTTGTTTTGAAGTCGGTTAACACTAAAAACTTGTTGCTAATAAGAAATGGACGAGAAATTACGAAAAATACCGAAATCGCTATATGTGTGCCTATAATATTTGAAGAGTTCCCTCGATTTCTCCAAGATTCCATCATCAGATCCTGACTTGGTTGCAATGGGACCACCTCGAAAGTCTACCCTTTCAAACAAAAAAGGAATTTTCCAAATCGGTCCAGCCGTCTTCAAGTAATCGGTGAACAAACACACAAAAAAAAAAAAATAAAAAAAATAAAAAACATACAGACGAATTGAGAACCGTCCTTCTTTTGGAAGTCGGTTAAAAAACCGTCACCGTCAGCAATACATACGAAGCATCGGGACGAATTAAACCGAGCGAAAACGGTATACATATGTACTCGTATCAATTCTGTTTATTCAATTCTGTTTGTTGCTTGTTTGAATTTAGAAAGCCGCTTGCTTGCTTGTTTACAGCTTGGTTCTTGCGTAGTTGCAGCTCAAATGATGTTAGGTATCATAATGCTGATATCTCGTCGTAAAGGACGGGATCAAATTCAAAGCCTTGAGCCTTTTTAGCTCTATTTATTGCATGTTTGGATGGGGCATGTCCACTTGTGCAGGTCTAGCAGGGGGTCAGGCGAGGCAACACGGTCCTTTCACGAGTAGTGACTGCTGCCCTACTTAGCGTATCACATTGTCGATGGTTACTAAGACTCAGTACAAAACGTAAACGCTTCGATATACATTAAAACAGTTCTAAGACTCTTTTAGCTCTGTTTGTTGCATGTCTGGAAACAGCATGGATGGAAGGGAGGGTTAGGGCACGTGAAGGTCTGGCATGGGGGGCAGACAGGGCAACACTCGCCGGGGTACCACACGGTTCTTGCGTAGCGACCGCTTGGGCGCGTACAAGCGTTGTGGCTGAAGCAGTCCGCCTTACACGGCAAGTCGTAACAACATGGTCTGTAAAGAGTACAAGGTTTTGTTAATTGGTTGTTATTGACTACAGTAGTGTGTAAAATAATAGCAGTGAAGCCAAAGTACAGATTCTAGATGTAAATATATAGTTATATATTTAAAATAATGCAGATATTCTACTATTATTTATATGGGACGTGATTTTTTATTCATAAATTACAGGGTTGAAATTAAAAATATTTATTGTTTCAGTGGCCAATATACGTAAGCATTTTCTAGATAAAAGTTTCTTAATATAACCTAGGACGTCTTTTGAGCACGTCCTATTTTAGAAAATAGTATAGCCAGGTACATATCTATGCTGCTATTATTTTGCATACAACTGTACCTACGTGTCTGGATGGAGAAGAGGTTTGGCTACTCTCAGAGTATGTAACTACACATTTAAATGTATTTATGAGGACATTAACAAAAATTGTGACCAATATAACTAAAGTATATTAAATTTTCATCTTAAGTAAGTGCTCAGGTACAAACTTACCTTTCCATTGGTGCGTTACTCGGGCCGCTGCAATAGCAAGCGCACTCTCTTTGAAACGGCTGCGGCCTGGGCTGTCCGTAGCGTGGCCTCTTGTGGTAGATGCTGTACTCTCCGCGTACACAACCGTACCTATACGTGTAAATGCATATTAGTATTACACGTGCTTTCCCTTCGGCCGTGTACGAAACTGGTGATCGACGACTTTTTAGTCCTTTTACAAAACCGTATACGTTACGTCGAGTTACGGTTGAGGATTTTTTCTTCCTTATAGGAAACCCCTTGCGATTGCAAAACACTAGGTAAGGTTTATTAGGTAGTTTCAGATGCCCCGAGGGCAAACCGCCTAAAAATAGAAGCCCCGGCGCTCCGTCGAAACCGCAGAATAACGAATAACATTGTTTCAACTGGTTTCGTACAAAGAATAAAGATTCTTCGATCGCAACTGTTTTCGTACAAGGACTAAAAAGTTTTCGATTGTAACTGGTTACGAATCACCGCTTTTGTACACGGCCGAAGGGTGTGCTGTATATAACAAATGACCGACTTCAATCGGCTTCGACGTGAAAACTTTGAGATGCCTAATGTGCTTTGAGCTTAACCGACTATGGCTGGTCGTGGGCTTCGAATCCACCCACTATTACCGGATTAATATTTGCGTGCCAATAAATATATAAGAGACCAGATAATAGTCTGGCACTCTTTGGAAGCTATGGAACTAAAGCTTTAGCATGTAGGGCTTTAAAGTGAATAAAAAAAAAGTAAATACCTAGGGCACGGACGGCAGCATTCTGAACCCCGGAGCAGCACAGACATTTGGTTGATTGGCTGATGAGAGCGTTGGGTGAACCCGACTAGAAAATACTATTTAATTTAACAAAAATACATAAAAAAACATACCCATATTTTTTTCATTTATTTACACATTTTTAGATTCTGCGTACTTACTTGATGATTTTTAATATTTCTTAATAATATTTTCCAATTTTTATAACATTAACAAATATTTAATTAATTTTTTTGTAGTTTTGGGGTCGTTTCTTTACAAAACTTCAAGTCTGACAAACATATATTTCAAAAAACTGTACATGCCGTAATTTTTTTTGTGCCAGTAATACCTAAATAAGTACATTTAATTAAACAAAGGTTGTATACTTCTACTTTGGGCTATAGCAATTTTAGTTTTTTTATTATGTGAAAGAAAGAGATGAAGCTTAAATGAATTAGATCTAAAGCAGCCCTCACACAATATGAATCCTTTGTGGAATATTTTTTATGCCTCACCTGGCTCTTTCCGCACGCTGCGCGTACGGGAAAAGACGCTTTCTGGCCAAGTTTAGACATAAAATTATGTACACAACACGGGAGGTAGGGTGACGGCACCAATCATGGACATGTTAAGCGCACTAAGTTAGAATTTCGTTTAAAAATGGGATGTTTTTTGACGATACAAAAATGGTGATTTTTTTTTTCGGCACTCAGATACATGAGGAACATTTAAACAAAACCAAAAATCCTGTATGTTTAATATATAACTAATAAAAAATATATAAACTAAAATTTACGAAATCACCATTGATGGACATCAAAAATTCAGTAATGGACACCCAGTCATGGACATGGACCCAATTATGAACACCCATTAATGGACACTTTTGTGTTGAACACATAAATGAAACAAATGATGTCTTAAATCAACTTTTATTAACGCTATTTGAACTTTCAACATGATCAGTCTTAGATTTCCAAGTCATACCATCAGACTTTCAATCAACCATCTGGTTTTCAGTCATTTCTTTTTCTTTCTGAGGATTGTGACCCAATGCAACTGCCCTCCATGCAGTCCGGTTCTTAGTTTTATGGACCGCCTGATAGAGGCTGCACTTAGCAGCCCTCTTGATCGCATCGCAACAACGCGCTGGAACTCTTCCTCTGGTGCGTTTGCTCTCCACAGATCCAAGAATAATCTGTTTCTCTAGTGCATGTCTTGGTGAGCGCATGTTGTGCCCAAAAAAACAGATTGTCCTCTGTCGGCAGATATCTGAGAGTCGTTCTGTGATGCCAAGTTCCTCTAAAATGGAGTCATTGGCCCTCATGGCCGTCCACGGAATCCTCAATAGTCTCCTCCAGCACCACATCTCAAAGGCGTTGATTCTGCTGCGTTCGCGGCTCTTTATGCACCAGGTTTCAGCCCCATACAGAAAAATGGAAAACACTAGTGCTCAGACCAACCGAGACAGGATACATCCTTGACGCACGCCTGAGACAGGCGAGACAGGGTATGTGAAACGATTCGGATTGTGCATCTTCTAGTCTCACAAAGCTTGCACCATCAAGGTATAAGTTCTGTATCAAGAACGTGAGGTGTGTAGGTACGCCCATTTCATTTAGAATCTCAAACATTGTGCTCCAATCCACGCAATCGAAGGCTTTGGCGTAATCAATGAAGCACAAGACAAGTGGCTTATTAAATTCTCTACACTTTTTGACTAGTAATCGCACCGCACGTTCAGAATTTGTTCCCGAGTCCCCTTGCCAGGAACAAGTCCGGCCTGTTCATTCGGTATCTGACTGTCGATAAAGTGGCCAAGCCTGTTGTTGAGTATTCGTAGCAGGATTTTGCTGGCATGCGACATCAAGGAAATGGTTCGGTAATTTTCACATTTCCCTATGAATCCTTTCTTGTGCAGTGGTATGACCACGGATAGTGTCCAGTCTCTAGGCCACTGTCCGGTTTTCCATATTTTCATGCACAGTCGATGGATTATCTTACTACCCTCAGGACCCAGGTGTTGGAGCATTGCTGCCTATATCCCATCGGGGCCTACTGTATTATGTTTCAGCTTGCTTATTGCATCCTCTACTTCCAAAATCAATACGTTAGGCTCCTCCTCATATTCATCCCATCTCCTATCGGTTAAAAGGCTTTTCCCGTCACGATAAAGGTCGTGGCAGTAAGATCTCCATCTATCGAGGACTTGTTCTAGTTCCGTCAATGTGTTTCCTTTACTGTCTTCCATGATCCATGTTTTGGGCTTGAACGATTTGGTGATTTCTTTCACTTTCGTTTAAGGTCTTTTGTTTGGGTTGTATTAGTGTGTTGCTCAATTTCTTCGCATATATTGTTCAAATGGGCGTCCTTGTCCTTTCTAGTGCATCTCTGCACTTCTCCGTGAAGTTGATTATACTTGTTTACGTACTCTTCCATTGATAGATCACTACCTTTTAATGCTCTCCTCTTCAGTCATTTATTAAGCATTAATTAAGGCTTTGCCTCTTTGCCAGCAGCTGCAGCTTAGAATTGGTAACATAATAATCATTGCCTGTCACCTCGTTGTGCAAGGTTATTCGAGGAACCCCAAACCGGAGGGCAGCTGTGCTTATCTTTTCTCTCATCATTACAGCATCCAATGCTCTCGCCATTTGTTCGGGGGTGTAATTTTTCTTTGGTGCCATCTAAGACAAAATAAAGAACCCAATTATGGACAACTAAAAATACCCAGTAATGGACATCGTCCATTATTGGAAAATAAAGAGCAATCACAAAATCAACTCAACTCAAATGCTTAGTGTAACAAATTCAATAATTTAATACAATAAACTAAAAAAGTAATAAAAAACTTAAGCATGGACACTTGTCCATTACTGAATTTCATAAAATATCGAATCCAGTAATGAACAAACCCCACAAAAACCTTATTGCTGTGATTGGACATATTCAACTTAGCTCAATTTACTTGCAATATAGTATTATTCAATAAAAATAACATCAAATCTCATTACAACACAACACAAGATAACACCATGCACAAATATGTACTCACCTCCTTAACGATTTCAACAAGAAAAACGGATTTTTATGACCACCGTGCGCAACGAGATTTCACTTCGCAGCCATCTTAGAACGAAATGGCCAATTTTGGTGACGTGTGTCAAAATGACAGCTCAAACGTCTATTGGTTATGCTTTAGTGTTGCCAGTTGAAAAATGTTGGGACAGTTGCTTAATAAATTCGATCAACGACAAAAATGTCCATAATTGGTGCCGTGTCCATTACTGGTGCCGTCACCCTAATAAAGAAACCCCTCGATCGCATATTTACATCTGCGATCTCGGCCTTTCTTTGTATTACACCCTAGTTGTGTAATGTACTATAAACTACCCTCTACAGTCAGATTTTTTTAAATTATGTTATTTTTCAGGTCAAGAATGGGGCCTTACGCAGTTCCAGTGCGGATGGGGACTTCCCATACTACCTACTTTGAATTTCTTCGCGTATCCGCGTTTCTTCAAGAATACAGTACCTACATTTGTGACATATTGACGATTTGAAGTTTTACAACAATGAAACAAACATGCAATTAGAGTTTTTATTTGTGTATAAAGTGATAACATAGTTTAGTTTAGACGCAATTAAAAGGTACATCATAAAAATAATTATTATGGTAATAAGTAACTACATTTTTACTTAAAAAACCCGACGGCGGTATACTTTTAAAGTGCATAAAATCCGATTTTAACGAACTTCCCAGTGACATCGCGCCATCAAGACGAATTCGCAAAATCGGTTGAGCCATTGAGTAGTTACGAGCGGTCAAGGTCGCCGCAGTCGGGTAAAAATGGATATGATTAGCATCATCAGAATATGTTTCTTTACACAATTTTATTAACATTTCTCTGTCAGATATTAATAGAAACACGAAATGAAGTTCATTATCGTGCAGTTATTCGGCTGAAACAAATAAAAATAAAATGTTTAGTTAATGAATACATATAAATAAAAAAAAACTGACTTCCAACAACTTTAACGAATAAATACAAGAGTAGGTACTATAAGATACTCAAATCACTATAGGTGTGCCTCTAATATTTGAAGCGTTTCCTTGATTTCTCCAAGATTCCATCATCAAATCCTGACTTGATGACAATGGGACCACCTGGGAGAAATACCCGCTTAAAGAAAAAATAATTTAGGACTAGGTTGAATACCTTTAGCATCTTTGATATTTAAAATTTTAAATGCAAAATTTTCATCCAATATCAGGGATCTATCTTGCTATTTTTTTCACAGCGACATACGCATTTAGACATACCTACGAGAGCTCGAGCCAACTTTCGTAACAAATCAGGGATCATAGTCTAGGGCGCGGCCACATGTCCACGTCACGACGCCGTCAACGGGCAACGGCACGTTGTACGACGCGACGACGGAGAAATCCACGTTGCCGCGACGTGGAAATTTACGACGCCGCACCGCGAAAAGTCACGTCGCACGGTGCGTCGTACACGGCGCGGCAACGTGGATTTCTCCGTTGCGGCAACGTGGATTTCTCCGTCGTCGCGACGTGGAATTTCACGTTGGCCTGAACCACAGTACATAAATAGAGCAGTATGGAAGCTAGGCTTATTGACGTGATAACGTCTTATAATTCGATGGAGCCGGCTGCACGCACGAAAAAGAGTAACGTCATTTGCCGTTCGTTACCTTGCGGGGCCGTTACCTTGCGGGGCCGTTACCTTATCAACTCGAAAAAACAGTAAGCGCTGCAGGATTTCATACATCTGATACATCTTACGCGTTTTTGCGCAAACTAACTTTATCAACTCGAAAAAACAGTAAGCGCCGCAGGATTTCATACATCTTACGCGTTTTTGCGCAAACTAACTTTATCAACTCGAAAAAACAGTAAGCGCCGCAGGATTTCATACATCTTACGCGTTTTTGCGCAAAATAGGTACTTTATATTATTCTGCCGCCATAACGTAAAAGGGCACAACTAACATTTTTTGCGAAATTGAGTTAGATACATACTTATTCGGAAAGAGGAGAACACGGCGCTTCTGTCTAATTTTTTGTAAAATTTTCTCATTCATGTCTTAGGAGATACCATACGCACCAAAGGCACAACTACTGTAAATATTTATATTTACTATAGTTAAAAGGCATATTTGACTATGTTTAAAAATAAAAGGCATAATTTCTCACGTATGACTTAAAACACCATTTGATTTTTTACAAACGCTTAGGTAAAAAGGCACATTTATAGTGATGTAAGAGAAAAGGGCATAATATGTGGTAAAATGTGCCGTTTTACTTTAGCATTCAATATTTTTAAGCCGCTTACCGCTTTTAAAATAAAAGGCATAACCAACCAAATGTTCTTATTATCACGGTATCCACGAAACGAATCGCGTCAGTTGTGTATTAGAACTCAGAGCGTTTTCCAAAAAAATACCGGGGTAGCTACTTTCTCAAAATATGGACTTTTGAGGTTTTTCTGGCTCAGAATCGTTAGTACTTTCGAACCTTATACGTAAAAAAAAGTGTCCTAATAGTATATTATTATAATATAGTACATAAGAAATTTTTGGATAGTAATCTTTTCTTTCTTAATTATTGTTAGAACAATTACCACTATTATTTTGTCCGATATCAAAGCTTACCTAAAAGCATGCAATTTTTTTCTAAGAGGCCAAAACCTTGAATTAAAATATTACCATATTTACACAAGTATTTTTATTAACTACCTACTACACGATATAACCTAACAACACGAGATAAAAACCTAATTGGTATTTCTTATATTATATCAATAAGGAAAGTTCTTACTTAGTTAATAGATACGTACCAATTATTCATTATTTTTATTAAATATTTTTGAGAAATTTTAAAACAGAAGGGCATAAATAATGAAATATGCCTTTTTTTCCTAACATTGTATTCACTTTGTCTAAAACTTTAGAATAAAAAGGCATATTCGGTTGGTTATGCCTTTCATACGATGCAATAATATTTTTACTTTATTTAATTTACTAAGTATAAAGAATTAATTTCATTTATCTTGATAATATTAAATATAAATAAAAAAGTATATATTCAGTGTTATAGGTATATTGATTGTGAAAATATCCTCATCTAAAAATTCATAATAATTGAACAGTTGTATATATATATTTACTAAGAAACCAAAAATCATTCAATCTCCATTTTTGCGAGTTTATCGAAATGTTAAATGTGCCCTTTTACGTTATGGCGGCAGAATTCCAGCACTAAAGTCGTTAAGGCGATAGTTTCTTACAAATTGTTAAAAAATTAGGCCTTATTCCCTAAGATACGGCTGTCAAAATCAAAGTCAACGTTATCACGTTCGACAATCGTCAGTAAACCGACTTTACAGACAACTGATTTTTTTTTTTAAATAAATACCTACGCTCCTATAGAGCGTTAGGGTTGTCGATTTAATTTTTGTAAAAGCACACGTAACTTATTGCAATCATTCTCTTAGGATCCATTCATTAGATCCATGATGTATCTAATGATATTTTTTTTTCTAACTAGATCCATTACTCAAAAGTATGGATCTAACGATTTTTTTTTCTCTTCTGATACATTTTGGTACCCTGTCGCAAGAAATGGATCTATGGACAATGTTTTTCTCAGTAGATACATTGCCTATCTTCGGAATAGATCTAGGGAGTGTAGTTTCTCCATAGATCCATTTATTCATTTGTTCATGTATCTAATGAGATCACTTTTCTCGCTAGATACATTTTATAAGATCCATTATGGACCTGGTGAGACTTTTTTCTCATTAGATCCATTGATGCTCTCGATAGTGGATCTACTAAGAACATAATCTCGATAGATCCATTTGCTCTGACCGCATATGGATCTGGTGAGACTTTTTTCTTACTAGATCTATTACTTCGCTAGATTATGGATCTGTTGAAAATATTTTCCTACTAGATCTATTAGTGCGCTAGATAATGGATCTGTTGAGAATATTTTGCCATTAGATCCATTACTTCGCTAGATAATGGATCTGTTGAAAATATTTTCCCACTGGATCCATTACTTCTCGAAATACTGGATCTGTTGAGAATATTTTCTCATTAGATCCATTACTTCGCTAGATAGTGGATCTGTTGATAATATTTTCCCACTAGATCCATTACTTCTCGAAATACTGGATCTGTTGAGAATATTTTCCCATTAGATCCATTTGCTCTGACCGCATATGGATCTGGTGAGACTTTTTTCTTACTAGATCCATTACTTCGCTAGATAATGGATCTGTTGATAATATTTTCCCACTAGATCCATTACTTCTCGAAATACTGGATCTGTTGAGAATATTTTCCCATTAGATCCATTTGCTCTGACCGCATATGGATCTGGTGAGACTTTTTTCTTACTAGATCCATTACTTCGCTAGATAATGGATCTGTTGATAATATTTTCCCACTAGATCCATTACTTCTCGAAATACTGGATCTGTTGAGAATATTTTCCCATTAGATCCATTTGCTCTGACCGCATATGGATCTGGTGAGACTTTTTTCTTACTAGATCCATTACTTCGCTAGATAATGGATCTGTTGAGAATATTTTGCCATTAGATCTATTACTTCGCTAGATCATGGATCTGTTGAGAATATTTTCCTATTAGATCCATTACTTCTCGAAATACTGGATCTGTTGAGAATATTTTCCCATTAAATCCATTTGCTCTGACCGCATATAGATCTGGTGAGACTTTTTTCTTAATAGTTCCACCTCCAAAAATTTAATTATAAGAGTTCGGCACCTAAACGTCGCAAAGTCGTCAGAGACAATGATGATCGAAGTTTGATGGCACAAATACAATTAATCAATGGAGAAATTAGTATTGGACATTTCCTGGAAAAACGGAGATAATGTGGCTAAAGTGGCTTTTACCGCACGCTACGCGTACAGAAATAGCCGCTTTCTGGCCGAATGTAGACATAAAATGTTGTACACAACCCGGGAGGCAATAAAGAAAGCCTTCGATCGCATATTTACATCCCTCGCTTGCAGCTCGGACCGCAAACATCTGCGATCTCTGCCTTTCTTTTGTTTTACCACCCTAGTTGCGTAATGTACTATTATCATTAAAAGTTGTATATCCAGTATATCTATTAGTCATATTTAATAACGTTATGAAAATTCCCGTAAAAAATCCTTGTACAAACAACCCAATTTTTTAACCGGCTTTCAAAAGAAGGACGGTTCTCTATTCGTCTGTATGTTTTTTTTTGTGTTTGTTCACCGATTACTCGAAGACAGCTGAACCGATTTTGAAAATTCTTTTTTTTTTGAAAGGGTACACCTCTGAGGTTGTCCCATTTGAACCAATTCAATTAAGTAGTCAAGGTAAAAATATGTATACATTGAGTTTATTACTGTAGTAATAAGATTTGTACTTATACATATTTTTACATTTTTGTGGTGTATACATATTGGTGACCTTGACTGTACTTCAAAATTATTATGATAAGTAATCATTTGCAAATATAATTTTGTAACCTTAGAACAATAGGTACTTTATTTACAAGTTAGGGACAAAGGAAAAATTAGGGTGGTCAATACATTCGGCTAAGGCTGTACGTGATTATGTAAACAAAAAAAGTTGTGTTAAATGTAAATTAATAAGCTTGTTTTAATTTAATAAATATTTTTTTACAAATACGTTGTTTTACGTAAAATGAAAAAGAAAATTACTAAGTAGGTAGATTGGTTATGATTATGACGGCGATGATTGAATATAAATATAATCTCTATTAACTCATTTCACTACATTTAATTCATGGACAACAACAGATTATCCTCGAGTACATTTTGTACAACTTCTCATTAGATCCATAACAACTTGTAAGATCTACTGAGGAAAACATTATCCATAGATCCATTTCTTGCGACAGCGTACCAAAATGTATCAGAAGAGAAAAAAAAAATCGTTAGATCCATACTTTCGAGTAATGGATCTAGTTAGAAAAAAAAATATCATTAGATACATCATGGATCTAATGAATGGATCCTGAGAGAAGGGTCATATCTTTCCGTTATGAATCATGATGGGACTCATTTCATAAGGAAGTACGAGGCGTTAAAAATAAGTGATCACAAGTTTTATGATTATTTAAGAATGTCTGTGTCAAGTTTTGAAGAACTATTATGGAAAATATCACCTCGTTTAAAAAGGCAACACGTATTTAGGAAACCAGTTGGACCTCTGGAGATGTTGGGATTAACGATAAGGTAAGAATTAAAAAAAAAATAGTATCGTTTATTGTCACTCAAACAAAAATGTTTAGATATTAAATCAGCTTAATCAAAATTATAACTATTTGGATATAATTAACACTATAAATTAACAACTTTTATATATTAATGATTAATGAACAACTACCTATAATTATAAATGTGCGTCCCATTGAGGGTCCACGTTGGAATTTCGAGCTTTTGAATGTGTCAGTCTTTAGTAAAAGTTCTCAAACGATTGTAAATTCAACCACTAATTTGTAAAAGTCGGCACTCAAAAGTTACAATCGATTAAAGGTGGTCCCTCAATTGAAACGTTTGTCATAGAAATAAATCAATTTACGTATCATTTGGTTGTTAAATAGACAATGGCTCTATAGTCTATTCGTTAGTTAAAAAAAAAATCGGTTGTCTGTAAAGTCGGTTTACTGACGATAGTCGAACGTGATAACGTTGACTTTGACTTTGACATTGGACATTGGACATTCACCTAATAAACTCCCACTCTGCATCAAGCCCGATCCAAAAGTCCACTTCCCCCCACTCTCCCCCTTCCCCACTCTCCCCTTCCCCACTCTCCCCCTTCCCCCCCTCCACATCCCCTCCCCACTCCCCCCACTCCCCTCCCCACTCAAGACAAAACAAATGAGCCCAAACACGATGGGGTTCCGACGCTTTATTACGGAGTTCCCATGCCCACCTTCCGGCTCCATCATCAGACCCTGGATATCATTTCGGTTCAGAGTACTCGTCAAGACAAAACAAATGAGCCCAAACACGATGGGGTTCCGACGCTTTATTACGGAGTTCCCATGCCCACCTTCCGGCTCCATCATCAGACCCTGGATATCATTTCGGTTCAGAGTACTCGTCAAGACAAAACAAATGAGCCCAAACACGATGGGGTTCCGACGCTTTATTACGGAGTTCCCATGCCCACCTTCCGGCTCCATCATCAGACCCCCTGGATATCATTTCGGTTCAGAGTACTCGTCAAGACAAATTAAGATGTATGAAATCCTGCGGCGCTTACTGTTTTTTCGAGTTGATAAAGTTAGGTAGGGCATTTCTCCAGAAATTCATACTAAATGTATGGAGACAGATGAATGAGTCGCAGACATTTCTGGAGATATGCGTCAGATAACGACGCATACGTCAGATAACGACGCATACGTCAGGGAACGACGCATACGTCAGATAACGACGCATACGTGAGGGAACGACGCATACGTCATCTTTTTTCGTCCGGGCAGCCGGCTTCATCGATTTATAAGACGTTATCACGTCAAAAAATACTAACTATTGCTCCACCGAACAGTATAAACAAATGTTCTGTTTTTCATGAAATAATAATCAAACGCCTGCGAAGAAATACTACGGTCCAGGTGACCACATACCTATTAGGATTTTGTAGGATAAGTAAATAAAAATAATTACTGTTTGTTGACGTTATTTATTTTTTATTTTTAAGTTTCACATATCTTGGTTAATCATCAGTTGAGATCGGATTTGAAGTAGCAATATCTCTCTCTATATTATTATGGATATGACTAGTGCAATTTGTTAAATACATGTCATGTTGGTTATATAAGGCCTTAATTTTTACTGTGCATTGTGCAGAAGAAATATTAAAGAAGAAGAACTTAAAAAAATGAACCATTTAAAAAGTTAACAAACAATGTTTTTATTTATTATCACCATAATTTTTGCCCAATATTTACAAAAGCTTCCAAAAAAGGTTTTGACTTTTTTGTTCCAATAAGTACCTAACATTATTTTTGTGTGTAGAATAAATAATAAATTATACCAGTCATATCCATATTAAATATTAATATTGAGATCGCTACTTCAAATCCGTCCTCTAGTGATTATTAGCCAAGATATGTCAAACTTAAAAATAAAAAATAAATAACGTCAGTATTTATTTTTTTTACTCATCCTACAAAATCCTAATATGTGGTCACCGACCGTAGCATAGGCAATTTCACGAGAGTTGAGGTGAATGATTACACACACAGCTATACAGTATGTAAACTAACGAAAACCATTTACTTAAATCCGGGCACGTTGGTATATAAATTATTGAAATACTAACACTTTTTAAAATTTATAATTGATATACAAAAAATAAAATTTTACGAAAACAACCACCGTCGCTTGGTTCAAATAACGACTAACGGCGGACGCCACATTGAGTTACGTCGTATTTAATCGTAAGTGTGCACATTGCCTTATTTCAACTGACATTGCATTTGTCATTTGACTTGACAACCAGAAAACGAATGTTACAATTGTAAACAAATAATACAGGATATATTTAATAGAATCATTAACTAATTAAATTATGCCTATGCCTGGCTGCGGTACGGAATTATTTTATGGGGAGATAGCACCGACGTCCATGACTTATTTATACTGCAAAAAAAATGTGTACGCATAATAGTTAATATCCGCCAAAGAGAAAGTTGTAGACCGCATTTTATCGATAAAACATTACTAACGTTACCCTGCATCTATATACTGGAAATCGGACTATTTGTTAAGAAACATCTAGACACCTTTGAATTTGTTAAAAGCACGCGTCGTAACCATGTCCTAGTACTTCCAACCCCAAAGTTGAAAATGTACAAATGTGGTCCATATTACAGATGCATAAAAATATATAATAAGTTACCGAATGACATAAAAATCGAAGAAAAATATAGCGTCTATCACAATAAGCTGAAACAATTTCTTATAAATAAGGCCTATTATTCGGTACAGGAATTTATGACTGATGACTCAATTTAATAGCATACCCACACGCAAGGCATAGGTACGAGTTAATGTAATTAATAAGTAATTCTCTAATAATGATTAATTAATTTTGTTTTATTTGTAATTATTTTTTGTATTATTATTTTTTTATTATTTTTTGTAATGTTATGAATCTAATTATTGCATAATTTAAGAAATGTGACTTAGCTGATTATTTTTTATTTGTGACGTTTGGAAGAAACCTAGCTTTTAAGATTAGCACCTAAGACATTGCCACACCCTAACAGGGTAGCCATTGTACTTAAAATATTTGTAACACCTTATTGTAAACATGGTACTGCAATAAAATGAATATGAATATGAATATGAAATTATATTTTTTGTATTTCAATTATAAATTTTAAAAAGTGTTAAGTTATTCAAAAATTTATATACCACAATGTTATTTATCGCCTAGACATGCCAGGATTTAAGTAAATGGTTTTCGTTGGTTTACATACTGTATGAAGTACTCATTGCAAAAAAAGGGAATGAATGTAATGAATGAGTGAGTAATAAACACAAGGCTATAGTTTAAACAAACTTTTTGGTTTATCTTGCAATTCACTGTTGAACCTGCTATCGGTACGAAAAAAGAACAGTAATTTCAAAATCCCGCTGTCATTACATGACAGTATTGTTGTGTGCGTGACCTCAACTTTCGAGAAATTACCTATATTTCTTCGCAGGCGTTTGATTATCATTTCATGCAAAACGGTACATTTGTTTATACTGTTCGGTGGAGCAATAGTTAGTAATTTTTTTTTACTAACGAATAGACTATAGCAATTGTCTATTTAACAACCACGTACGTATACGTAAATTGATTTATTTCTATGACAAACTTTTCAATTGAGGGACCACCTTTAATCGACTGTAACTTTTGAGTGCCGACTTCTACAAATTAGTGGTTGAATTTACAATCGTTTGAGAACTTTTACTAAAGACTGACGCATTCAAAAGTTCGAAATTCCAACGTGGACCCTCAATGGGAACGCACATTAATAATTATAGGTAGTTGTTCATTTATCATTAATATATAAAAGTTGTTAATTATATCCAAATAGTTATAATTTTGATTAAGCTGATTTAATATCTAAACATTTTTATTTGAGTGACAATAAACGATACTATTTTTTTTTAATTCTTACCTTATCGTTAATCCCAACATCTCCAGAGGTCCAACTGGTTTCCTAAATACGTGTTGCCTTTTTAAACGAGGTGATATTTTCCATAATAGTTCTTCAAAACTTGACACAGACATTTCAAAATAATCATAAAACGTGTGATCACTTATTTTTAACGCCTCGTACTTCCTTAAGGTCTTCGCACATTACAACAACTCAACGGCGACTCGACTCATGCCTAGTATTGAAATAGTGCACAACGCGTAGACCACTCGTCGTACACTACTTTAATATCATTTTTTGAAATTCAACCTACAACATATGACATAGGGCTTAAATTTCAATATTAGGCATAGAGTCGAGTCGCCGTTGAGTTGTTGTAATGTGCGAAGACCTTTATGAAATGAGTCCCATCATGATTCATAACGGAAAGATATGGTTTTATCCAATATTTTCGTTTTCTTTGCTTTTTCTTCATGCTTCTTCTTAAAATCAACAAGAGCAAAATACGTGTGATTTTACAAAAATTAAATCGACAACCCTAACGCTCTATTGGAGCGTAGGTATTTATTTCAAAAAATAAGCCTAGCTTCCATACTGCTCTATTTATGTACTGTGGCTCAGGGCAACGTGAACATGCGCGGCGCGGCGTCGTGAAATTCCACGACGCGACGACGGAGAAATCTACGGTGCCGCAACGTGGAATTTCACGTTGCGCGACGTGACTTTACGCGGCGCGGCGTCGTTAATTTCCACGTCGCGGCAACGGGGATTTCTCCGTCGTCGCGTCGTGCAACGTGCCGTTGCCCGTTGACGGCGTCGTGCCGTGGACATGTGGCCGCGCTCTAGCGTACATCACGAACATCCGAAAATGAAACATGAAAAAGCGCAAGTGTGATGATGATTTTAGACTTACGGCATTCCTCTGGTGGAACACACTTGTTCGAGCTATTCCGCCAGGTTCCTTTGACGCAGTAGCACCTACAGATGTTGGGTCTTCCAGGGTTGAAGGGAGGGGAGTTGAATCGGTCCTCGCATTTTCCCACTCGTACTCGTAGCGGCATTCATAAACCTCGTTTCGTCCGCGGCATCTCGGTTTAGCTGTAAAGACAACAAAAAAACCGGTTAAGTGCGAGTTGGGTTATAGGGTAGGTATCTTTTTTGGTAGGTAGATTCGAGTGGGACTGTAGTTGGGTGGACCAGTCTTTAGTTGAGGAGCTTTACGGTATTAAGATTTTTCCCAAGACTTATTATAGTCTCAAACTTTTGTTCTCATTACCTCACATCAAGCGTCTGAATTGTTTGCAATGAGATATATTGTCTTTTGGTAAAGTCAGGGACGCTTCGACAGTTATGATATGTAAACTTATGGAAAATAAGATTAGTACAAATTAAATTATGGCATAGGTACATTAGAGACCCATCTTTTTTTGTTAGACTGTACGTACGTAGGTACCACTACAATAAGTAGGTTTTATTCTCGACCTGATTGCAAGTGGTCATCTCATCGACGTCCATGGATATTATATTTGCAACGGTAGAAGAGCTGTCAATACATTGCAGGGCTATTCTTCAGAAATATGTCTGCGGTCACCTCATTCATCTGGCCGTTTTTCATACTAAATTTTTCATCATTTCTCTGAAGAATAGCCTGCAGATCGTTAAGAGGCCTATTTACACGCGTTTTGAAGGCGTTTCATAGCGGAAGCCGGAAACAGAATACTAAATCTGCTCATAAATGTACCTATCCAGTTACTTTTAAATTTATTCATTTATTTATTTAATCTTTATTGCACAATTGGAGGACTTAATGCATTACGGCATTCTTTACCAGTCAACCAATGGACTAAACAGAAACATGTATGGTGTCTTTATTGCTTTTTATTTATTTATATAAGAACATAAATTAAAACACGTCGTTTGATACACGTGCAGAAGTGTCATTTCCCACAAGTCCCGTGGTGAAACATACTTTCTGCACTTATATCAAAAAGTACTATTATGGTAGTGTTATTAATAATAAAATCAACAAACACTTACAGTCATCCGCCGGTGAGGCGTAGGCAAAAGCAAATAAAAGGCAGACAAAGAAAATAAAAGATAAATGAACCATGTTGGCAGAAAATCAACCAGCTACGTGGATGGCTGCAGCAGTAATCTATATTATATATATAAAAGAAGAAGTCCTGACTGACTTACTGGCTCATCAACGCACAGCCGAAACTACTGAAGCTAGAAACTTGAATTTTTTACAGTAGGGTGGTTGTATAACGTAAGTAAGGGATAAGAAGGGAATTTTTTGAAATTCGTCCCCAAAGGGGGTTAAAAGGGGGTTGAAACTTTGTATGGGGACCAAACGATTTTTGAAGTTGGAAATCTGAAACTTTGAATATAGACTCTTTAATATAAGTTAGGAAAATTAATTTCACCGTTTTTTGAAATTCATCCCTAAAAGGGGTTAAAAGGGGGTTGAAACTTTGTACAGGCACCACACGATTTTTAAAGTAGGAGATCAGAGACTTCGCATATAGATCCTTGAATATAAGTACAGAAAAGTAATTTTACAGTTTTTTGAAATTCATCCCTGAAAGGGGTTAACTGTGGGTTGAAAGTTTATATGGGGTCCACACGATTTTTAAAGTAGGAGATCTCAGACTTCGCACATAGACCTTTCAATATGAGTACAGGAAATTTATTTCACGGTTTTTCGAAATTCATCCCCGAAAGGGGTTAACTGGGGGTTGAATGTTTATATGGGGACCACACGATTTTTAAAGTAGGAGATCTCAGACTTCGCACATAGACCTTTCAATATGAGTACAGGAAATTTATTTCACGGTTTTTCGAAATTCATCCCCGAAAGGGGTTAACTGGGGGTTGAATGTTTATATGGGGACCACACGATTTTTAAAGTAGGAGATCTCAGACTTCGCACATAGACCCTTCAATATGAGTATAGGAAAGTAATTTCACGGTTTTTCGAAAGTCATCCCCGAAAGGGGTTAAACGGGGGTTGAAATATTGTATAGGGACAAAATTATTTTTAAGTTACAGATCTGAGACTTCGTATATAGAATCTTCAATAAAGGTCTAAGAAAGTAGTTTTAGCGTTTCTCGAAATTCATCCCTAACAGGGGTAAATGGGTGTTATAAACGATTTTTTAAGTTGGAGCTCTGAGACATCGTATATAGACTCCTCAATAAGAGTAAAAAAAGTAGTTTTACCGTTTTTCGAAATTCATCCCTAAAAAGGGGTCAAACGGTGGTTGAAACGTTGTATGAGGATCAAACGGTATTTGTAGTATATCTTAAACTTCTTACATAGACTCATCCATAAGAGTAAAGAAAAGTGATTGCTGGTTTTTGGAATTCATCCCCAAAGGGGCTTAAATGGGGGTTGAATCTTTGACCAGGGACCAAACGTTTTAGCTCTAAGTTGGAGCTCTGAGTCGTACATAGACTCTTCAATAAGAGTAAAAAAAAGTAGTTTTATCGTTTTTCGAAATTCATCCCTAAAAGGGCTCAAACGGTGGTTGAAATTTTGTATAGGGACTAAACGATCTTTGCAGTAGATCTTGAACTTCGTACATAGACTCATCCATAAGAGTAGGTAAAGAAAAGCGATTGCTGTTTTTTGGAATTCGTCCCCAAATGGGTTTAAATGGGGGTTGGAACTTTGTATAGACTCTAAACGATTTTTGAAGTTGGAGCTCTGAGACATCGTACATAGACTCCTCAATAAGAGTAAAAAAAAGCGATTTTCCGTTTTTCAAAATTCATCCCTAAAAAGGGGTCAAACGGGGGTCGAAACTTGGTATGGGGACCAAACGGTATTTGTAGTAGATCTTAAACTTCTTACATAGACTCATCCATAAGAGTAAAGAAAAGTCATTGCTGTTTTTTTGGAATTCATCCCCAAAGCGGTTTAATTGGGGGTTGAAATACTTTGTACATATATCCTTCAATAAGGGTACAGAAAAAAAGTTGAACCATTTTTTGAATTTCATCTCCAAAAGGGGGTTAAAACTTTGTAAAGGGACCAAACGATTTTTTAAGTAGGGTATCTGAAACTGATTAAACTGAATAGAACCCAAATGATCTCATTGTTCATTAAAATTTATCTCGAAAACGGGTTGAGTATGTAGGGGTTGAAAGTTTGTTTAGGGACTGTACAATTTTTAAAGTAAAAGGTTTCAAACTCCATGCATTGCATATAGCAATTAGTAGTTTTTTTTTGTGTAAGTAACATGTGGTTTAGGAAGTGCATTTAAATATTTGGAAATAATCCTTAAATGGACTAAAGAATTGATTTTCGCGGTAAATGTGCATTGTGCAGTTTTGGGCCCAATATTTGAGGGTTTTGTTTAATTACAACCAAGTTTATGAACAGATATCATAAACTATTTATAAAGATTAATTGCCTAATTATAATTTACACCGCAGACGAAGTCGCGGGCATAAGCTAGTAAAATTATATAATGGACTGCTACAAGACCCGTTCAAATAATGATTCAACATTGCTACGCATAGGTATTTTTTAGGGTTCGGTCACAGTTTCTAAACTTCATAATTATTTATTCAATTTTTTTTATTTAATGATGTTGTACCTACACACAAATCGGTTAAGTAATTTATTCTTACCGAACAATTTATTTATAATAAACTTCATAGCATATACTTACCGCTGACCAAACCCGTATGCCACAGTTTCTATGATATCGTTCATTTAGGAGTCTGCATTTTTTATACACATATGTACCTACACACCTCCTGTGTGTACAAATTTCTCATGCAAAAAATAAGTGCGTTGTTATAATAAGGTATAATTTATTTATTTATTGCACAAAAGAAAACTTATCATTCTATAATAATAATAATAATAATAATTTCACGATCACCATCTCAAGAGACTCTCGCTAGATGGCTGGATCAAGGGTCAGATACAGAAAGCGGTTCTTCTGGACACGGCGCGCATCGTCAGGAGGTTCCTCTCTCTGCGGCCCTAACCACCGGTAGCCTGGGCCCCGCCCCGCTGCCGGCGGCACCCTAGGTTAGGTTTTTTATAATATGTTTATGTTTTGTAATTTCATTTTGTATTTTACTTTTTATATATATATTGTAAAAAACCTAACCTAAGCAAATAAAGATATACGGAGAATAATAATTTATTTGATAAAAACACCAGATTTGATACCAGTTAACTTTATAAATAATATATCGTTGAATTATTTATTTTGTATTATTTTCCTCACTTATTACAGTTTTGACAATCCTTAAGATAACTTTTGTATATGAAACATAATAGTATATTATAATTTATTTTTTTTATTAACATTGTCTTTTTTCTTGTCATTGAGGAAAATATGTAGGTACCTATATATGTGGCGAGGCGACTGCAGAAACCGATTCATTTTACTGATTTTGTTACTTTAAAACAAACGGTAGGTACTTCCTATACGCGAAGACAACTTTCGGCCTACCCAAGTATATGCCTCGCCATCGCTATTGGTGTAGGCAGGTATATTTAACTAGCTGATGCCCGCGACTTCGCGTGAAATTCGAATACCCATGTGGGTGGTTAAAGTTGCATATACCTATTTTACCGCAGGCTAATAGTAGTACCACTTTCTACATGACTAAAACCACGTAAACCTGGCCGTGAGCGGAGCAGTAACTACCCCCTAAGAAGCAACCCCTTTTATCCCCCTGGGGATGAGTTTCGAAAAACGGTGAATTCACGTTTCTTTTATTGAAGAAACGTGATAAGTCAGGAGAACGACTTTTTTAGAATTTTCTTGGCTTTTAGTAAATAGGATTTTTATGTAACATTATACCTCTAACTGTAAGAACCATTCTCTATACAAACCTTAATACCTTTAAAATATGAATTTCCAAAAAAGCATTTTCTTATTCTTTTTACGTTGTATATAAATGATGTACTCAGCATATTTCAAGTTTATAGGTTTAGTAGTTAATGACTCTGTCCAAATTCAAAATTTTCACCCCCATTTAATTCCATTTAATTGAGTATGAATTTCGAAAACCGGCAAAGTTACTTTTCTTGACATATAATGAAGGGTTTACATATCAAGTCGCAGATCTCCTACTTTGAAAATCATGTCCCAAGTATACAAATTTAAACTCCGACTTTAGTCCCTTAGGGAATGAATTTTGAAAAACTGTGGAATCACTTTTTTTTAAATTTAATTAACAGTCTATACATAAAGTTTCAAACCTTCCCATGCAAATATTCAACCCTTTTAAACCCCTCAAGGGAAATAAGAACTTCTGCACATGTAAAGTTTCTAGATCTATAAGTTTTTGTTCTGTCTTTCAAACTTTCAACCTCTATTTAATTCCTAAATTAGATGAATTTCGGAAAACGGTAATAACAGCTTTTCTTGGCTCATTATAAAACGTATATCTATGATGTCGTAGATCTCCTATTGTAAAAATCATATATTCCCGATACAAACTCTCAAACCCTATTTAAGCTTTTCGGGGATGAATTTCAAAAGACGGTGAAAATACTCTTCTTTTAAAACAATGAAGAATTTAAAGATGATCCCGATTCGGGACTTTACGATCTTTTTAAGTAAGAGGTACGAAACTTCATCTTTAAATTCTTCATTGTTTTAAAAGAAGAGTATTTTCACCGTCTTTTGAAATTCATCCCCGAAGGGGTTGAAAAATTGTATCGGGACTCCCGATACAATTTTTCAACCCCTTCGGGGATGAATTTCGGAAAATGGTGAAATCAGTTTTCTTTTATATTCTAATAAAGAGTCTAAACATGACGTTTTAAACCTCTTAAAAAGATCCTAGAGTCCCGATACAAACTTTCCACCCCCATTTAAATCCCTTAGAGAATGAATTTCAAAACACGGTGAAATTACTTTTCATTGATTTAAATGAAGAATCTAAACATGAAGTTGCAAACCTCTTACTTAAAAATATCGTGGAGTCCCGATACCAACTTTCAACCCCCATTTAAATCCCTTGGAGGATGAATTTCGGAAAACGGTGAAAACATTTTTCTTTTATTCTAATGAAGAATCTACCCATGAAGTTTCAAACCGCTTACTTAAAAAGATCGTAGAATACCGATACAAACTTTCAACCCCCATTTTAACCCCTCAGGGGATGAATTTCGAAAAAACGGTGAAACTACTTTTGTTTCATTCTAATGAAGAATCTAAGCATGAAGTTTCAAACCCCTTACGTTAAAAATCGCAGACTCTCCAAACAAACTTTCAACCCCCATTTTAACCCCCCAGAGGATGAATTTCAAAAAACGGTGAAATCACTTTTCGTTTATTCTAATGAAGAATCTAAACACGAACTTTCAAATCTCTTACTTAAAAAATCGTAGTCTCTCCATACAAATTTTGAACCCCTATTTGAACCCCTTAGGGGATGAATTTCGAAAAATCCGTTCTTATCTCTCACCTACGTCATATGAAAATTCTACCATGAAAGTTTCAAGTTCTTCGCTTCAGTAGTTTCGGCTGTGCGTTGATAAGTCAGTCAGGACTTTGCCTTTTATATATATACTAGCTGTTGCCCGCGACTTCGTCCGCGTGAAATTCGAATACCCATGTGGGTGGTTAAAGGTGCACATACCTATTTTACCGCAGGCTAATAGTAGTACCGCTTTTCTACATTACCTACCAAAACCACGTAAAACTGGCTGTGCGCGAAGCAGTAACTACCCCCTAAGAAGCACCCCCTTTTATCCCCCTGGGGATGAGTTTCGAAAAACGGTGAATTCACGTTTCTTTTATTGAAGAAACGTGATAAGTCAGGAGAACGACTTTTTAAGAATGTGTGGATATATTTTCTTGGATTTTAGTAAATAGGACTTTAATGTAACATTATACCTCTAACTGTAAGAACCATTCTCTGTACAAACTTTAACACCTTTAAAATATGAATTTTTTACAACACTTTTTTATTCTTTTTACGTTGTATATAAATAATGTACTCCGCATATTTCAAGTTTCTAGGTTTATTAGTTAATGGCTCTGTCCAAATTCAAATTTTCCAACCCCATTTAATCCTATTTAATTGGGTATGAATTTCGAAAACCGGCAAAGTTAATTTTCTTGGCACATAATGAAGGGTTTACATATCAAGTCGCAGATCTCCTACTTTAAAGATCATGTCCCATGTATACAAATTTCAACTCCGACTTTAGTCCCTTAGGGAATGAATTATGAAAAACTGTGGAATCACTTTTCTTTACATTTAATAAACAGTGTATAAATAAAGTTTCAAACCTTTCCATGCAAATATTCAACCCTTTTAAACCCCTCAAGGGAAATAAGAACCTCTGCACATGTAAAGTTTCTAGATCTATAAGTTTTTGTTCTGTCTTTCAAACTTTCAACCTCTATTTATTTTAATTGCTAAATTAGATGAATTTCAGGTAATAATGGCTTTTCTTGGCTCATTATAAAAAGTCCTATGATGTCTTAGATCTCCTAATGTAAAAATCATATATTCCCGATACAAACTCTCAAACCCTATTTAAGCTTTTCAGGGATGAATTTTAAAAGACGGTGAAAATACTCTTCTTTTAAAACAATGAAAAATTTAAACATGAAGTTTCATACCTCTTACTTAAAAAGATCGTAAAGTCCCGATACAATTTTTCAACCCCTATTTATACACCTTCGAGGATGAATTTCGAAAAATGGTGGAATCAGTTTTCTTTTATCCTAATAAAGAGTCTAAACATGAAGTTTTAAACCTCTTACTTAAAAAGATTGTAGAGTCCCGGTACAAACTTTCAACCCCCAATTAAACCCCTTAGAGAATGAAATTCAAAAAACAGTGAAATTACTTTTTATTGATCTAAATGAAGAATATATACATGAAGTTTCAAATCTCTTACATAAAAATATCGTAGAGTCCCGATACCAACTTTCAACCCCCATTTAAACCCCTTAGAGCATGAATTTCAAAAAACGGTGAAATCACTTTTCTTTTATTCTAATGAAGAGCCTAAACATGATCTTTCAAACCACTTACTTTAAAAATCGCAGACTCTCCATACAAACTTTCAACCCCCATTTTAACCCCTCAGGGGATTATTTTCGGAAAACGGTAAAACTCTTTTCTTTCATTCTAATGAAGAATCTAAGCACGAAGTTTCAAACCTCTTACTTTAAAAATCGCAGACTATCGATAAAAAATTTTCAACCCCCATTTTAACCCCTCAGGGGATGAATTTCAAAAAACGGTGAAACCACTTTTCTTTCATTCTAATGAAGAATCTAAGCATGAAGTTTCAAACCTTTTACTTAAAAAGATCGTAGAATCTCGATACAAACTTTCAACCCCCATTTTAACCCCTCAGGGGATGAATTTCGGAAAAAGGTGAAATTATTTTTCTTTCATTCTAATGAAGAAACTAAACACGAAGTTTCAAAACCTCTTACTTTAAAAATCGCATACTTTCCATACAAACTTTCAACCCCCATTTTAACCCTTCAGGGGATGAATTGCAAAAAACGGTGAAACTACTTTTATTTTATTTTAATGAAGAATCTAAGCACGAAGTTTCAAACCTCTTACTTAAAAAATCGTAGTCTCTCCATACAACTTTTGAACCCCTATTTGAACCCCTTAGGGGATGAATTTCGAAAAATCCGTTCTTATCTCTCACCTACGTCATATGAACATTCTACTGTAAAAGTTTCAAGTTCTTCGCTTCAGTAGTTTCGGCTGTGCGTTGATGAGTCAGTCAGGACTTTGCCTTTTATATACAGGGTGGTCCAAAACCTGACGTCTAAAAAAAAAAATTAGATAGCTTGCGTCTAGGGCTATCAGAATATACCCCATGTATGTTAACCGATTTCTTGTAGTTTACGAGTTATTCATTTTTTAACGTTTTTTTTTTAAGAATTCTTCGGGTGTGCACTTCAAGTCATGTAACTTTTTTTCGGTAGGTTATTTTTGCGTTTTTGTTTTTGTGACATTATCCTTACTAACTGAACTTTCTCTCATAAAATATTCAGCTTCCTAACTTTTAGTTACTGGGAACTTACCACCTCAGTACCTTTGCAGGGC
Organism: Eudemis profundana; assembly: GCA_947034925.1. NCBI lineage: Eukaryota > Metazoa > Arthropoda > Insecta > Lepidoptera > Tortricidae > Eudemis > Eudemis profundana. The sequence goes on from OX344798.1 coordinate 12,229,374, forward strand.
GGTCTCGACAAATATTGACCAATCAATTACCTCTTTTTTTTGTATTTTCTTGAAAGCTTAGCGTCTCATGAAGTTTTTAAAATTACATAAATTCATTAAAACCAGTTTTTTTTTAATTTTAAATCTAGTGCGAAAATTTAACTGCGACTTACTTGAACAGAAAACTTTCACTTTTGATATTGTTTTGTGTAACTTAACTAAAAGTTAGGAAGCTGAATATTTTATGAGAGAAAGTACAGTTAGTAAGGATAATGTCACAAAAACAAAAACGCAAAAATAACCTACCAAAAAAAAGTTACATGACTTGAAGTGCACACCCGAAGAATTCTTAAAAAAAAAACGTTAAAATATTAATAACTCGTAAACTACAAGAAATCGGTTAACATACATGGGGTATATTCTGATAGCCCTAGACGCAAGCTATCTAATTTTTTTTTTTAGACGTCAGGTTTTGGACCACCCTGTATATAGATAGATTATCGTACCACGTTGGCTCAGCCGCCCAAATAGACACGTTCTCTGTCCCGTGACCCTACATATTGGTCACGGCAAGGCGCATTAAAAAGATGTAAGGTTTACAATTTAAATTGGGACTGCCCCCTGCATACGTTCTCTTTGCTGCGCGATAGTTCGCATCCTTTCCAAGTGATCTTTGTGTGTAAAAGACTAAAACTTAACGACATTGTTCCTGTTTAATACATCTTCCTTTAGAATTTCTTAAGTAACCTTCTTCGCAAACACACCCTCCAGCCTCCAGGGCAAGGTGGCTTTATTCTTGGACATGGAGATGGAGATATCAAGTCCTTGCAAGTTTTTGGGTTACATTGTCCGGCTGGACAGTCGATATACTTCTCATTCGGCCCGCTGCATTGTGGGCCTGAAAAGTAGACTTTGTTTCCCTGATCTTACCTTACCTATAAGCTGAGCAAAGTTTGTCATAGTATTCTTGACTTAGTGGGGGGCTTACAGTCCTACCAGGAGGTTTGTCAGTCACAAACAGCAATCATTTGAAGAGAAGGGAGAAATTCGTGATTTGATTCGAAAAATGGAGACAATCGAAATAATTTAGGCACCGAATGTTTAAATAGTACCTACAATGGCCAAGTATGTAAAAATGGACTACGGCCGCGGCCTATTCACAGTTCTACTTACTTTGGTTTAATTGGGCCATTAGCGTAAACGCGAACAGACAAATAGTCAACCAGCACTGACTGAAAAAGCGCTTAAAATAAAATTAAATAATAGTAAGGGAATTCCTTGACCATTAAAAACTTAAATAAAAACAAAAATATTGCTTTGCTAATCCTAACGTGTTAGATGGAGTGGAGCTGCTGGAGAACCAGCAGTTCCTGAGGATGCATCGTAGAGAGGCGAAACACGTGTCGAGTATTGTATTTTTGGTGGTGGTTTGTTATATTTATTTGCATGTTTTTCGTTGTGCATGTAAGTGCATGAAGAAATACGCAAGTATTTATAACGGGCTAGCACTACTTATCTAACACGTTATCATATCGCGGATTAGCAAAGCAATATTTTTGTTTTTATTGAACATGGACTTCCGCAAAGTAACTCCTGATTCAATGAATCATTAAAAACTTTCTGCGGCCTACTATACCTATTATAGGGTTAATTCGAAATCGGTTTTGAACTTTTATATGTTGTTCCAATTTCAAAAACACAAACAGTGCTCTTGGTCGCAGGAGGTTAGAGGTAAATACAAGTACATTTTCAAAATACATGCAATGCAGTATAGTCCCAAAATATTCTCTAGAACTTTTGAGAAATTTTACACAGTACGAATTACAAAGAAATTTAAGAATTTCTCATCGGTACATTGCTAGTCTAAAATACGTACTACTTACCATTACACGGTGGTGAAGGGGCCACAAAAATAATGGCCACGCAAAAAACTAAAATAAACGTAAAATTAACCATGCCAGCACACGACCAGCAAGGCTGACAGTTTGTAGGTAATTTACATTAAATACTCATAACGACCTAAAACGGATGCATTTTGTTAATTATACCTATGTTTACGACACTAAGGTATCGTGATCGTGACTAAATGTCGTAGGTACACTTTTTGGTATGAAATAAAGATAACAATTTCAAGCATACAGGGTGAAATTTTTTTCACCGCCCAAATTTTGACAGTGAATTCTTTAGTGAAAAATTTGTAGATACCGCCCGCAGTGATATTTTCTAGAGACGGATACAATACAGTACAATACAATCATACTTTATTGCACACCAAAACATAAATGTTTATGTGCAAAAGACAGATGTTTTTAAAAGAAATATCAGGCAAATATTTTATAAGTAAATATTTGTTCCACCTGTTTCCAGGTGGGTAAAAACATGTTTTTCATACCTACTTAGAGGTATGAAAAACATGTTTTTAACCTCGTTGCTAATACTACTTTAAGGCCAGTATGTATCCTTAAGTGATCGATGATAATTGCCCAACATCGTGAAAGCAATCCGGACGGTGAAATGTGTTGAAGGTATCCGTTATCGTACAGTCACCTGTAATAATATCGAGGGTTTCAGGCCAAAGGGGCGTATACGCAATAGTCCTACTATTGCGTATACGCCCCTTTGGCCTGAAACCCTCGATATGATGAAACGGGGCTTGCAAAAATATCTGACGATTTACTGGCGAAGGTTTATAAATATACTATTTTTTCTGTTCGACGGAGCCAGAAAGCGGCATCTGCGTTTAGCGCAACGGCCGACAAGGTGACGCTATCCGGCCGGAGGGCAGAAAATATTATTGCCGGCGACTTTAGGCACTTGTCCCACCAAGAGCGAGGAAGCGATTAGCTATCGGCGATTTTCTCGCCCAAGAAACGAACAAAAGATAAGGATCCTGTGTTAGTAAAAGAGACGCATACATTAATAGTTCATCGCTGGCTGTTCACACTGCCGGCGAGTAAATTTTCTAAGAGAATTCACTCGCCCGCGAAGAAAAAACTCGCCAATCGCTACTCGCTGCTCGTTGGTCGCCGCTGGTGGGACTAGTGCCTTACACCTGTAACGTATTTTAAATTTTAACAGAAACATGCTGCAAGCTTTTCATTTTTTTTATGCAGCAGGGAATGAATTGAAGCGGTTTGAGCTTATTCGAGAAGTGAAAAAAAAATAACTACTCAAGTGCGAGTCGGACTCGCGCACCGAGGGTCTGTACAAACTCATAAGTAGATACATGAATAGTTCAAGAAAAACTGTATGGCGATTAGTTTAGTAGGTAGGAGCAAATATGTATGTGTTATGATTTTTGCAAATTTCTCAAAAACGGTGCAAGTTAGGAAAACCGTTATATTTTTCCTGTAATATTTAGGATGACATTAATAATTGGTAATTATTACAGATTTTTTTATTCAGTAAATTCGAAGATAATAGGGGAATGGTATTTTTTTAACGTTTATCGTAATAAATCAAAAACTACTTATTTAAGAAAAATAATATTATTATTAATTTACAAATCAAGCCCTTTTATTTGATATCCCACTCGATATAATAGCCCTACTTTCAACTTTCAAAGTCCCATTAGGAACCCCTTTAAAAAAAAAAAAAATTACAAGATTTTTTTACATCAAAGAGGTTCGGGTTAGTTACTTTTAATACTATTCCAAATTTCGATAGCAGCAGTATTTTCTGAGATATCTGGCTGTGACAGACGGACAGAGAGACAGAGTCGCACCATAAGGGTTCCTTGCTTACCATTTTGGTACGGAACCCTAATAAGAAAAGCATGCAGCATTTTTCAGTTAAAAACCCTCTTTGCTGTAGGACCACCGGTTTAGAGTCCGTCTAAGCTAAGTTTGCAGAGGTCAAAAAGAGATTTCAATAAAAAAAACCGGTCAAGTGCGAGTCGGACTCGCGCACCGAGGGTTCCGTACAAACTCATAAGTAGATACGCGAATAGTTCAAGAAAAACTGTATGTCGATTTGTTTAGTAGAAGTAAATAAGTATATGTTATGATTTTTGCAAATTTCTAAAAATCAGTGCAAGTTAGGAAAACAGTTATATTTTCCCTGTAATATTTAGAACCTGACGTGTAATGATTCTATTTAATAGCAAGGACCATTAAAGGAGACTGTTATTCTCCATACAAAAAGCTGTTCCCCGAATTTACAACGCCATCTATGTATAAGCTTGGTAAAATAATTATAATATTATTTACAATTATTTAACTTTGCAAACGTGACACAGTATTTAAATGTATTTAAATTTATTTATTATTAGCTGTTTACGAACTAATTGTTACTATACTATGTTTCTTTGTTCAATTATAACATCGTTAAATGTTTAGTGTTTTAGCGCCATCTAGTTTTTTCCCGGAAATCCCCTAGCGTGAAACAGGCCATCGCTTAGTTTTGCTACTCTCCGCTAGATGGATTAAGTTTTTGTAAATTTCTAAAAAAGTATTAAAGTTAGGAAGACCGTTCTATTTTTCCTGTAATGTTCAGGTTGATATTGATAATCAGTAATTATGATACATTTTTCTGATCAGTAACTTCGGAGATAATAGGGGGGGAATGGTACATAAACATTTATAAATTAAAAACTACTTATTTAAGAAAAAAAATAAAAATGGTGTTTTAATCTACAAATTAAGCCCTTTCATTTGATACCCCACTCAATATAATAGCCCTACTTTCAATTTTCAAAGTCCCATTACGGAGCCTTTTAAAAAAAAAGTAAAAAAGGTAAAAGATTTTTTTTATGTCCAATAAGCTCGGGTTAGCTACTTTTAACACTATTCCAAATTTCAAATCGATAGCATCAGTAGTTCCTGAGATATCTGGCTGTGACAGACGGACAGACAGACAGACAGACAGACAGAGTCGCACCATAAGGGTTCCTTTTTTACCATTTTGGTACGGAACCCTAAAAATACATTTTTTTTTTTTTTTTTTTATTTATTCAGAAACAAACGGTCATTTGCAGATACAAAATACGTACTTAAAGTTATTATATTATTCAGACCTACAGTTCCCTTTATTGATATAATAAGGATTTAGTGTTAATTGTTAGTGCATGTATCGTTTTAACTATAAACAGTAATTTGCCCGGCCGAGTTTTCAATATCCAGTTAACATCATCTATTAGATAAAAGTTAGGTCTACCCGGTTAAAAAAAATAAAAATAAAAAAGCATGAGAAAATCAAAGTGTTAACTATATAACTATAAGAGAAGGGTTTTTTAACAGGAGATTGGAAACTCGCCCTTTATAATATCATTAAAAACTAAACACCACAATATGGTGCTTATCTATTTGTAATTAAGTGTAATGACAAAAACATTCAAACTTACTTAGGTAGTCGCACTGTTATTTGAAAGCTTTTTTTAGAGCGCCTAAGGTACAGTTAAAAATATCAACATTTTCAAGTTTGGAATTTTCATTGAATAATCTACACGCACGCCTTATAAACATATTTCGTGCATAGCACGAATTGTGACCAAAAATTGCGAACAATTCTTTTTTACGACATTGACGGACACATCTTTTCGGAACCTTTAAATATATATTGTGAAGTAAGGAAGGGGTATCTAATTGACAATGTAATATTTTATACAGAATAACTGAATCAACACAATCACGCCGATCTGCGAGGGATTGAATCTTATGGTGTTTCAGGGAGCTATCGTAATCTACATAAGTGTGACCTGTTCTGAAGTCCAGTGCCTTAACAAATTTTTTTTTGAACCCTTTCTATCCTATTAATATGTACGGCATGATAGGGCTTCCACACAGCACATGCAAATTCAAGGTGACTTCGGACAAAACTATTATATAAAATTTTGTAAGTCAATGGACTTCGGAAGGGCTTACCTACTCTTAAAATGAATCCAAGTTGCTTGAAAGATTTGTTCAGAACATTGTCGATATGAGGAATAAAACTCAATTTAGAATCCATTATGACGCCGAGGTCTCGGATTTGCGTTACTCTATTCAGATTTTTGTTTGATAAACTATAATTGAAACTAATACAACTTTTTTTCTTTGAAAAGGTTATTACTTTACATTTGTCAAGGTTAAGGAATAATTTATTTGTGTTACAGTAATTATCAAAGTTATTTAAATCTTCTTGTAGTAATTCGCAGTATCTTATATTCTTAATCTTTTTAAAGATTTTTGTGTCATCTGCGTAGAGTAACACTTCCGAATGTCGAATAACCTTAGTTATGTCATTAATATAAAGCTGAAACAGCAATGGTCCAAAATGGGACCCCTGGGGCACCCCAGAACTGACATGCTTGTATTGAGATATGTAACCCGACAACGCCACAGCCTGACTCCTGTTTTCGACATAAGACTTGATCCAACGGAGGAGATCGCCATGTATACCGAGTTGCCAGAGCTTAAACAATAATGTATTATGGCAAATTTTGTCAAAAGCTTTAGCAAAATCGGTATACACAGCGTCAACACTACACCTATCATCCATTGCATCTTTTACACTTTCAGTAAAGGTCAACAAGTTAGTATCCACTGATCGACCCTTGAAAAATCCATGCTGGTTTGGAATAATATGGCCACGAACAACGCTAGAAATATGTCCAGTAACAATTTTTTCCAACACCTTGCTAAACTGACATAATTTAGAGATTGGTCTGTAATTTTCAATTTCTCGACTAACAGCACCCTTAGGTATCGGGGTTATACAAGCTTTTTTCCAAATAGCCGGAACGCAGCCTTCTGTAACTGATTTATTAAATAGTATACTTATAGGCAAAGCTAGATAGGAGGCACATTTTTTTATTAGCAGTGGGTGCACTCCATCAGGACCAGCACCCTTAGAAATATTTACAGAATTTAAAAGTTTAAAAACTATATTAGCATCAATTTCAATCGTAGATATGTCAATCAGTGGAGCAGTAGGAGGATTTAACGTAAAGTCATTAAAGTTATTATTGGGACCAGATTTTATAAAAACAGATTGAAAATGTTCGTTAAAAAGATCACAAATTTGTTCTCCGTCAGAGGTGATGATTCCCCTGTAATGCATAGCTTGTGGAAGGTTAGATTTAGAAAATATTGACTTTATATATGTCCAAAAGTAATTAGGTTGTGATTTAATTTTTTGTTCTGAATATGCTATATAGTTTCTATAACATTCCGATTCCATTTTTTCCGCACGTTTACGTAAAATCTTAAAACTGTTGTAATCTAGGGGATTATTGTAAGTTTTCCATAACTTATGGTATTTTTCTTTTTCTTTAAGAACCTTCCTCAAAGATTTACTATGCCATGCTGGTCTTGATGTAGATGGTCCTGACCGACGACGGGGGACATAGGATTCAATCAAAACCCACAGTGTAGTATAAAACTTGGCGACACTATCTTCAATATTTAAGCCAACAAAGAATTGACACCAATCAATTTTAGATAGTTCTATATTAATATTTTTGTAATCTGCCAAATGGAAATTGTATATGAGGTTGCTAACAGGTTTAAGAAACGGCTCGTAATCCGATTTTAACTCAATTATAAGTGATTTATGGTGCGCGTCCTCAGGTATAAGTGGTCTATCACAAGCGGCAACCATACAGCTGCAATTGCAAAAAATTAAATCAAGAAGACGACTATTAATATTTAAATTATGATTATACTGTGTTATCTGAGTAAATGATAGAAAATCCTTTAGTAACTGAACACTATTACTGCTGCCTGATAACAAACTCATTCCTTGAGAAGGTCTAGTCACCCAACTAGCTTCCGGTATATTAAAATCACCAGTAATCAAAAACAAGTCATTTGGCCGATCCATAATAATTTCACCGGCAATATCAAAAAAAGAACCTAATGCCTCTTTATAGCCCGGTCCTTGAGGTATATAAATGCATGCAATATTTAAGTAACGTTGTTGTTTATCATTAATAGTCGCGCTAAGAGAGTCGAGATAAGGCAAGGATACCCACACACATTCGCAATAGGCGCGCGGGGGCGACGGCCAGTCCCGGCGCATGGGCCGGAAAGCCTCGCGCACCGCCACCAGCACGCCGCCGCCGCGCTTTGCACCTGTCTCGGATGCAGATCGATCACATCGAAACACAACAAAACTGTTATCAAAATATTCTCGATCGTAGAAATCTGGTGATAGCCATGTTTCGGTTAAAGAAATGAAATCATAATTTGCTAGAGTAACCTTCGATAAAAAATCATGTGATTTGGTTCGCAGACCCCTCACATTTTGGTAATAACCGTTAAAAGTCCAGGCCATTGGAAATACAGTAACTTGTAATTATTTTAACGTGATATATTGTATGGGCCCGTATATATTTGTGCAATAAATAAACAGATGTCCTTCTAATACAAAGATAAGCATTTAATTTATACATATGGCAGTTACATAGCGAAAGGATTAAAGCCTCTTCTTTGTTGTTCCCTTATAGACTGAGGATCGTGAGATTTGTGAGTATTGGGACGGGACAAAGTCTAATGTCCCTATACTCAGTGGCGTAGCAAGGGTGGTGCTGGCAGGGCACGTGCCCTGGGCGCCAACAAGGAGGGATGGCCCAAATCGCATGCAACCCCCCCCCCCCCCCCCCCCCCCGCAATTTCACAAGGATTATCCGCCCCGGGTGACGCTAAGAAACAAAGGGACGCAATTTGTATGGACGCGTGCCCTAGGCGCCATTTTACGTCGCTACGCCTCTGCCTGCACTTGTTGCCGTTGCGAACTTTATCGAATGTCCTCTGCAAGGATTTGTCCTCTGGTGCGCTCTTTGATCCTCAAGTAGCCTATACAATGATTGTTGCTATATATAGTTTTTATAAATGCGTATAGAAATATAGAATCACTAAAATAGGTTGGGACAATGGGGAAAATGTCACCTCGTAATTCTTGATAAAAAAAAATCTAAGTTTATTTATTTTGTATTATTTATTTGAATGTTACAGATAACAATATTATTGAATACATATACCACACTAAAATACAGACATTTATTTGACAATGTGAAATACAAATAATAAATAATTATTAGGGCTGCATGAAACGACTCCACGAGCGTGTTCGTTCATCCATTTATTGGGGCTGAAACATAATAATTAATTTACTATTCTGAGATCAATCTAAATTCTCATATATACTTAACTAATTGGTAGGTAGTTTCCTTCCAAAGATATTTGATGTAAGTACAATCAAACACACTGTTAACTGTAATATTTATAAACGAACGTCAACTTTATTGCAACGTGTTAAAGACTATGGGCCTCTCCAGAAATCATGTGGCCTATTGGTTGGCTTGGTGATATTTGGTGATTGTATTTTTGAAAATTGAAAATATTGTTAAGTAATTTCGTAGTTTTTGGCTTTCCCGTTGTGTAAAATAATTACACGTGATCTCTTTTCGGACCCCCCTCCTCCCCCATCGTGATCATTCGTGATATTTTTCTGACCCCCCCCCATAGACGATCACATGATTTCTGGTCGAGCCCTATGGGTGGTCAGTTAACAGTGGCTTCGTTTGTACAATAGAATATAGCAGACTTTAAGATTCAGTTACTAAAAATCTCTCCACTTACGACATTCCTTTTCCGGAACGCACTCGTTCGAGTTATTCCTCCAGAATCCTTTCTTGCAAACACATTTTGGTGTGCAGTCATCTGGATTATCATGGACGAATGGAGGAGAGTTGTATCTCTCGTCACATGTCTCCCACTGAGACGGCAGGTGGCAGGATGTCCACTCCTCGTTTGGTCTCGTACATTGAACAGGAGCTGAAATAATGGGAGACTATTTGAACATTTTGTGAATCGATCAATTTACTGCACACTATAAAAACAATAAAACTATAAAAAAAATACCTAACAGTAAAACGATTATTGGATAGGTTAATAGGGTACTTTCCTATTTTTTGTAAAGTATGTAAAGTTGATTGCAGGACAATTATAAGCTACAAAAATATTTTTTGCATTAATAATAACCGAATTACAATGATAAAACACAAAAATAGTATTTACGTTTAAATTTTGCCGCTGAAACACCATACGTCGTCACGTGGTCTGTATGACGTCATTGTGCTCAAACAAAACGAAACGCAATTTTGAGGTTATAACTTCTGTCATCCTTTGAGTTATTTTAAAAAGAGTTTAAAGTTATTTTACCAGTATTGTGTAATTTGTGTAGTGCCATTTTGTTACAATAACATGAAAAGAACGAAATTATTTATTCCTGTGCCACATAAACCAGAAATACGACAACAATGGTTAGACCTGGCAAAGAGACTGGAAAAAACTATCATTAAAAACAACAATGATGTACTTTTGTGAAGATCATTTTCAATGTAAGTATACATATAATTACGTACAGAATATTTAAAAAAAAATGTGTTTCTCTTGAAGTACGGATATTTTTAATGTTATTATCAGTGGCGGATTTGCCCTAACACGAAGTATGCCCGGGCCTAGGGCGATCTGATATTAGGGGCGGGGCGGTCAATCGTGACAAAAAATGACTGTTGCTGCTGAGAAAGCGGCGGCTGGTACTTACTACATGACCTAGGGCCTAGGGCGGCCAAGACTGCAAATCCTCCACTGAGTACTATTGTGGTGAAGATAGTGTACAATGGTTAATAGAATGTCCACCTAAAAGTGTATTTTGTACCTACATTACCACAAATATTTTAAAGATCTTGAGTCAAACAAACACCAATATTAAACAAACACCAATAACTCTATATTTGTTTCAGCTGCCTGATGATATGGAAAACTATATCCAGTATATCATACCTACAGGATCATGTTAAGAGAATTAGGATGAAAAAGGGTTGTTTACCATCAAAATTCGATTGCCTGCCTGACAGAATAAGGAAATTTTCTAGTATCTCATCATCTGATGATATCGAAAAGCGAAAATAATTAATCGAAGAGGCTTTGGAAGAGTATGAATCCAAAATCACAGAAATGTCGGAGTCTAGTGACTCAAAAAGAAGTGGTGTATATTTCTTTGCTTTGTTAACTTAGATTTAGGATGATACATATATATCTTCAGCTGTGGATGGGCTTTGGCTGATAGATATACACTTGAGTTACTGTAATTAATATACTGGAGAGCAAATATTCCGGGTTATAAACAAAAATGTAATATCTTGAAAACTAATGCAGCTAGCTTGTTATATATAAAAAATGAAGTTCAAGAAACTAATAAATTATTATTTATGTTACATTTTAATCATGTATGTTAAACAAGATATTACATTTTATGTTAGTGACTCGGAATATTTGCTCTGAAGTATATTTTATCTTTTATGATAAGGTACAAAAGTGCAATAGTAGATATGATGTAGTGTATTTTTACAAGCTTTTATTTAACTTGCAAAGCTTGTATGTAAGTTGTGGTTTCAAAAATTTTACACCTTTTTTCGACCACTTCATGGTATCCAATTGAGCTGAAATTTGGCATGCTTATGTACATTCGGTGACAATATAAGATTATAGTACCATCAAGCTGATTCGACGATGAAACAAGATGACCATCTAAATTTCATAAGATAAATCCACCATGTTTGGACTAATGAAATTTAATTTTGACACCCCGTTAGGACTAATTCATTAGTTTTCCCGCCGCGCCCTGGGCCTAATAAAACTAATTAAGTTTTTTTCTTGAATTACAATACAAGTGACTTATTTTGAACATTTTATTGATTTGTAGATACTCTGCAAGGATTAGATTAGATTAGACTCAAGATTTTGTGTCACTGAATTATGCTAGTAAAATATTTTTGAAAATGTTCCTATTATTGCAAAAGTTTATTGTTAATCTGCCCCTGCTTTCAGGCATAGATATTACAATGTTTCTTGTATTATAGACTGCCTGGAGATAGATACAAAAACCTGCAAAATTTGCTACGAGTAGTGGATGAAGCTATCACAATAGCTTTTGCTTTTATTTATTTACAGGACAGTATTATAAAATAAACACTTTTTATTTAGTTCTGTGTTTTTTTTATGGATGGTGAGAGCTCAGCCCCACTTGCTATTTCCCTTACGCTTCCGTAAGATGTAAAGAAGGTGTGTTAGGGGACGCATGCAATATTTACGATTCTCACTGACTGGGTTGGGTCGGAGCACAGCGCAGATCTGTCCTAATTTGTATGGCATAAAGGTGTTTCCACCGGCTGGGCAAGACGAACGCGACGCGGATTGAATTGAAATTTGTAAGAGATTTTCATTCCTCTCCGGCCAGATTGGATTGAAAATTTCATACAAATTTTAATTCAATCCGCGTCGCGCCTCGTCTCGCCTTGCCGGTGGAAAACCACCTTAATGGCAGCCGAACGACGCCGCGAGGAGCCGACCGGCTTACCTTACCATGTGCAAATATGAACTTTAATTTTTGTATACACGCTTCAATTTACTTTAACAGATTTTAAAATGCCCTTCGGCCCAGCCTGGTTAGTGATAATCGTACGTTACTTGGCTAAATTAAGAACAGCTACAAGTGGCTCAACATTCCTGTGTGGTGACTGTATAGTCAAGGACAATATAAGTAAATATCACAAAATCTCATAATATCTTTGCCCTTGACTGTATCAGTTGCACATTCTACTATTATTGTAATGATTAATTAAAATGAAACAAAAAGTTTGTTGTAATGGTTTTCTATTCACCTTATTCTACTACAGTGCTTCGATAAAGTAATGGATATATAGCATAATAGCAGTTACTCAAAAATGCAAAAATATATTAACAATGTCTTTAGTTTTTGCTCCGTCATACACCACTTTCAAAATCTCAACAGTTTGGTTTTATACAAACTGTGCCCACATTAGAAACACCACCACATGCTTGCTTACACGTCCTTGACTCGCAAAACAGTCATGCCACTTTACACTGTTCACTTGTTCGGCCTTTTTATCTACAGTCATAGTGAGACTGTATTGTTTGTTTATGCACTTTATGTTTCGGACACATCTTACACTTCACTATGCACAAATTGTTTTCGCGGCTCAAATGCACATATCCAATAGCGTCGTCTCCATAAATCTCTCTTGACGACCTAAAAGAATAAAAATGTATGGTTTTATAACAGAAAATTTTGGTTATAAGTATCATAACATAACAACATAAGTCATAACCTCAATATAATATTACAAGGCCTATTTTCCTAGACTAAGTTGCTTGTCGTCTTTTCCAAGATTTTCTTTAAAGAAATTATTGGCTATTATACTTGATCATACTTACATAGAAGTCTTCATATTTCTGAATTTTGCGGAACAGAAATCAGGATTCGCAGCAAAAGATCTTGCCACCATTATTGAGTCGACTCGCGGCAAATTGGAACTATCCGCTTTGACAAAACGTTTCATCATGGTTAGACGATAGCGTTCTATTATATTATAAAGAAATGACATAGATATTATATATTTTTTATTAGCAAAAATCTGCAAATAACGAATTCCGAATAACACAATAAATCGTCAAGTTGACACGTCTGTCATCTTTGTTTAAGCACAGTGACGTCACACTTTGTGATTGGTGTTTGCGGTCACGTGACATACAGATTAAAAATCATAATTTTATTTTGTAAAAATATTAAAAATGTGGGATTAATTATAGAAATAAAAATATTATAAAAAATTCTCGGCATCTAAACTAACTACATGTAAAATATCTTTGGTGTTTAGTACTACAGGCAAATACCCTATTGGATTTTAAGAAGTTTAAAGTACTGTATTGTTTCTCTATTTCCATGAGAATAAAAATTGTTGTACAAGAACTATATATCTTGTCTGCATAGATTTGGATTTTTAGTAATTAAATTACTTATCTTTTGATAACTTACTTTTTTTCTGCTCTAGGTACTCCCAAAGTCCTAATACAACTTATTATACTAAAATAAACACTAATAAGGGCTCATGTGCCATGTGGGTATCTCTGGATTGAAATATCGATTCAAATACATTTTACTTATAAAAACTTGCTGTTCATGAGTACTTACGACAATCAGATGACTTGACGCAATCTCCAGTAGCATTGTACCTATAGTAGGGTTTGCAGCCACACCCTCCTGGGCAATCCCGTGGTGGTTTGCATAATATCGTTTGGTCCGATTCTGGGCACATTACTTGAGGGCATCTAAACGTGCAATCCACGAATGTCTGGTTAGCACCACATTCGGCGTAATCTAAAAATTAATTATTAAAGTAAGTAAAGCTTAAGCTACGAACAAATCTACAACAAACTTCCAAAAAATATACTAACTTTAAGTGATTACAATCAGTTTACTTACAACTAACTTTTAACACCCTGTTTCCCAAATAAAGTATTTGTATTTGACAAAATAACTATAGAAATATATTAATCTTTACCTGCACATGTTTCGACTTTAACGCATTTTCCTCCAACCTTGGAAAGAACGTAGCCGTCATTACATTGACATCCAGGAGAACACATTTTATTCACGCATGAGGGTCTAGTGTTCTCGCATGTGGCGGGACAGGCGTCTTTGCAATCCTTCCACGACGCATTGGGATCCTTACACACGGATGCTGCAAAAAATGTGTACGTCGTTACATAATTTGGAATTTACAGTGTTGCGCGGTTGTAACTTTATTAAAACATGAACTAAGTCATACTTACGACATTCTTTAGCTGGGACGCAAACTCCATCTTTGTTCCTGAAATGCCCTTTCTTGCAAACGCACCGAGGTTGACAATTAAACAGCAAAGTATTGCACACTGCAGGCTGCGAGTCAGCGTCCTCACATTGCTCAGCTAAGCAGGCCGAAGGGCATGAATCAAATTCCGTGTTTTGTCCCGTACAATTCACTGGTGCTGTTAAATAAAAGGATAAGTAAGAGTTTTATGGAATACTTAAAACAAACCACATAGTTACAAGCCAGTACTTACGGCATTCGGAAGCAAGTATGCACTTTCCAGACTGATCATATCTATAATTGATTTTGCAAGTGCACCCTGGTGGGCAATCTCTGGGTGGATCACATACTGGTTGCGGCCGATCATCTTTTGGGCAGTACTTATCAGGACAGTTAATATTACAATTTACATAAGTTTGGTTAGCACTGCAAGAAACTTCAGCTGAAAAAATTAACCCTTGTTTTACTCCACATTCCATGCCTGCTCTAAGAACTCTTTAGCTAATAGCTATATGTTTTGATTAAAGTGGAACTTACGACATTGTTCTTTCTTTATACAAATTCCCTTTGAATTTCTTAGATAGCCTTCTTCACAAATACAGCCTCCTGGGCATGGAGGCCTTATTCTTGGACACGGAGGTGGAGTTATCAAGTCCTTACACGTTTTGGCGTTGCATTGTCCGGCTGGACAATCGATGTATCTTTCATGTGGTCCTTTGCATTGTGGAGCTGAAGAGGGAACAGCGAGTGTATGTGACTGTTAGTGTCCCCGCATACTACAGCCTTTTTATCGGCCGATAGTTTAATCGGGCTGTTAATTAGTATGAATACCGAATCGGTATAATGTGCGTACTTTCTAACATGTTCATATTGATTAATAACCCGATTAAACTATCGGCCGATACAAAGTCTTGGAGCCTGCGGGAATTCTAATTGACCAAGTAAGCGAGGCGTCCCCGTTTCAGCTTGTGCAAATATGATTTTGTATGCCCGGCAAATATCTGTCTGTTCTCCTCTACAGGTGGCATTCTCCAAACGATCCTCGTGAAGATTTTTATGTAGTTATAATTATTAGATTTTTTTTGTCGACTCAGTATTTGATTTCTTTCTTTTAAATCGCGGAGCCATGGGGGTTGATAGATTCGCGAGCTCTACAGCTGACATAGCCGCTAAGTAAATACATTTATCTTAATGTTATTAATAATAATATCAATAAACACTTACAGTCATTCGCCGGTGACCCGTAGGCAAAAGTAAATAAAAGACAGACTAAAAAACTAAAAGATAAATGAGCCATGTTGGCAAATAACTGGCAAAGAGCATGTCGGACCATGCTCAGTGTAGGGTTCCATAGCCGTAACTATAAGGTAAAATATACGATGTAAAAAAAGTACAACAACAAAAGAGCGTATCTTCATAGCAATTACGTCCTTTTGTTGAGAAGCGCAGTTTATCGGCAATAACTGAAAAACGGTTAATCCGATCTTGTTGAAAATAATTTTGATTGAAAGTATTAATAAAGCGTTATCTTTGTAATTTTTTTTATATTTTTCGGACACACGGTTTAGAAGATAGAGGGAGGGGGACACAATTTTCACAACATTCGGAGCGATTATTTCCAAAGGTATTCACTTAATCAAAAACATTACTTAAGAACCTTAAAATGTTTTCAAAAGAGCTGTCGAACTATGTACCACATGTTGACATTTTGTGAAAAAAAAAATTTTTAGCTTCTGTTACATGTATGGAGTGCCCCCCCCTAGATTTTTTTATTTTTATTATTTAACTATCAAACTTAGTTGCGGCATCTACAAGACATCTATATTCCAAATTTCATCAGTATAGGTCTTGTAGTTTTTGAGTAAAATGCCTGTGACATACGGACGGACGGACGGACGGACGGACGGACGGACATGACGAAACTATAAGGGTTCCTTTTTAGCCATTTTGGCTACGGAACCCTAAAAACCGACTGGCTAGGTCGATGGTCCCAACAATAATAAAATTATACGCTACTTCAAGGTCAGTTCATGTCTGATTCAATATCGCTACGCATATTTTTTGGTTTGGCCACATTATTTAATCGATTTAGTTGATTGGGCGACCGAAGCTCTGAAACGGAGACTTCAGATGTTTTTTTTTCATTTTTTACTCACGAGGTTTACAGCTTACAGAGCCACTAGTAACAAAGCTAAAAATGAAGTCAAACACATACGGCATTTGTTAACAGGGACGCATTTGTTGTTGGCGTCTCTCACGAATCCTTTCTTGCAGAAGCAAGCTAGTTTGCATTTCTTATTGACGCATGTTGACGGCGAGGGGTTTGCACAGCTGGCTTCAGGACAAGAAGTACCACAGTAGTATTGTTCATTTTCACCGCATTGTTGAGGTGCTGGATAAACAAAATGAAAATTATATACTTAACGATTTATTAGTTGTCTTATGATTATAACGTCTATGTGTTGAAAGAAACTTACGTTTAGGGCATTCGCTTTCAGGAATGCATTTCTTAGAATCTGAGTCGGTGGTGTTGAGACGATAGCCAGGTTTGCAGTCGCAGCCGTTGTATTCGCAATATTGTGGACAGATTAAGTCAGATGTATTCGCATAGAGGCTCGCGCAGGTTTTTCCGCAAGGATTTCCGCAACCGCTTACCGCGTTGGGATCACCTCCACAACAAGCTGGAAGCGACAGAAAAAAGTTAGTCTACACTCTACAGCCATGACGTATCATATACCTACTATATGGTACATACGACATTTTTTCATTTCAATGCAGTCGCCATTGCAGTTTCGGACGTAGCCTTCTTCGCACGTACAGCCGCCCGCGCAGGGAC
Organism: Eudemis profundana; assembly: GCA_947034925.1. Classification (NCBI taxonomy): domain Eukaryota; kingdom Metazoa; phylum Arthropoda; class Insecta; order Lepidoptera; family Tortricidae; genus Eudemis; species Eudemis profundana. Next base: position 12,246,824 of record OX344798.1, read on the forward strand.
CGATTATATCCGGGCAGGCAACAGGGTACCCTACCTGAACACAAGTCTTTGGTACGCACTCTCCAATCAAACAACTTGAATAGCGCTCGTGGGGTTTCTTGCATTGTTTGGCTAAAAATATAGTTATAAAGGTACAATACGCCCTATAGGTAAGTAGCAAGAAAGGTGTGTAATTTTTCGTTCAATACTCACTACACTGCTTTGGCTTTACGCATTTGTTTATGTTCTCGTCGTACACAAATCCATCTTGGCATTCGCATCCATATAATTTGCATACGTTATTGTTGCACACCTTGTTTGTGTCGTTATAATCTGCGCAGGTTTTCTTGCATCGGTTTCCACATCCTCTTTTAGCGTTGGGATCATCAGCGCATTCGGCTGTAGAAATAAATATTCTATTAGGAATCAAATTGCTGGAAAACATCCCTATAAAAACTCAATTTGTTTATTTTCGTAAATGTAAGATGACGTCGACATTAAATTAGGAAAAAAGGCTTCGAAATCTTCAAGGTAGTTAAATGAATGAATGAATAATGTTTATTTCAGATTTGTTTAAATCCATATTTTTGTTAGTAGGTTACACGGTTTATATTGGTTAGTAAACAATTTTATTTAAATAATACATAATTATCATAATAACTAGCCTATAGTAATATTTTCGGGGTGAAGCGACTTAAATAATGCGACGTGTGTGTCTTCACCCAGAAAAACAGGATAGGGTTAGGGTTGTCCCATCTCTCGGCAATGAACTGCTTCAATTACGATACGGTAAATAAAGAGTACAAATGCGTCACGTAAGTATCTATCAAATACATACAAAATATTATCTTCAACCATGTCACACCATGTTATTTACCCAACAAAAGTTCAAACTTACATGCTGCATCTGATTGGCACCTTGTTTTTTTTAATCATTAGTTATTTATCAAATATCATTCAACCTTAGTCGCATAAAAAACGTTGAGAAGGTTATTCCCCACATTTTCCTTATGTTTATTATACTACAAACTCATCGCATTCGAGGCCGTAATAGAGTTGTCATCATCGCGAACCAAAGATATCATATCGTTTCAAAATAAATCTTGTAATGCAAATTTGATCTATCAATTTTTTTCGTAAGCAAATAGTTGATGACACATCTGCGAGTATGGCCATAAAACAAAGAATGACCCAGATCGCTGGTATTTGCGGCTTGAACCGTAGGTGAAGGCCATAAACATGCGATCTAGGGCTTTCTTTATTACCGTCCGTCCGATTATTTCTCCGCATAACAGGCAAAAAAATGCCACATATGGCTTGGGGCGACGTAAACAAAATATTAAATACTTACGTGGAAGACACCTATCTTCCGGTACACAGACGCCTGATGCAGTAGAGTTGGTTCTCCTGTACCCATCTTTGCAAGTACATACTACTGTCTCAGTTTGATTTGCAATGCACAAAAATGACAGGTAGATTGTGTCACAAGTATCAGGAGGACATGGGAGCTTGGCCTTCAAGACCTCATTTGGTGGACATCGTCGAGGAACGCTCACAGGTTTTGAGATTGGAACCGAGTCGCCATCTGTGCCTGTTTGATAAAAAAATTAATTATCTGGTAAAGATATTAATTGAAGGGATACTTACAAAATCAAACATAACTGACTAGACTTATTGATACTTATAGAGAAACATTTTTAATGACAGTTGGTGTCAACCAGTTTATATAGTTAGTTATGCTGTTTCTGTAAACACCCCTTCAATTACTTGAAAGTCGTATAATTATTAGAGATGCAGCGAATATTCGGCCACTATTCGGTATTCGGCCTATTCGGCCACATTTTGACTATTCGGCCGAAGCCGAATAATGGCATAGTATTCGGCCGAATACCGAATAGTAAATTAACACAAAGTCGAAGGAAAAAGAAGGATGAATAAATATTTTATGCCACACCTGGCCATAAAGTGGCTTTTTCCGCACGCTGCGCGTACGGAAAAAGCTGCTTTCTGGCCAAGTGTAGACATAAAATGATGTACACAACACGGGAGATAGTAAGTAAACTTCTGCGATCTCGGCCTTTCTTTGTATTACCGCCCTAGTTGTGTAATGTACTATTACATTAATAATAACAAATTATAAACAGTAATCAATATTAAATATTAGGTTAATCATCTTTCACATCAATTTCAAACATATATAGAACAGTAGCATAAACAACGAATTAGAAATTAAACTACAAATGAAATTAAATTTTTCAATGGCGCATTTTTCTATCATAGGCTGCCTACGACGAGTAACAAGTTGCAACCTGTACAGAGATTCACGGCGCCGCTCACCCGGGCGTTCGAATTTACTTCATTTTAGGTAAAACCATTGGCCGAATATTCGGCCGCCGAATATTCGGCTATTCGGCCGTCGACTCCGCCGAATATTCGGTATTCGGCCAAATTACTATTCGCTGCATCTCTAATAATTATGACCAAAGTAATGAACTGAAAGAAATGTCGCATCACAAAAGTGATGATAAAATGGAAATAATGAAAGAAAATTAAAACAAACTTTCGCATGTATTATTCATTATCACTTTATCTAATTAAGAACAGCTCTCAGTTTTTTGTATTCGTAATCAAACAGTACATTACATACCACGTAAACACACTAAGCATAAAAGCCCGGTTAAAACATAGGATACTTTTTACCCGACTACAGCGAAAAAAAAAGAGACATTTTACATATTTCATATATGAAAAAATTACAAAATTACCTTGGTGCAAGAAAATCAGGTATGTACTTCCTGATAATGTTGCCATTGATTGAGAACTCCAATAATTGAAGAAAATGTATCACCGATAGTCAAATTCGAAATAAATTACCGGGCTGCGAAATCATTTGTTTTTACGTGATATCGGTTTATTTGGGTGAAAATTAGTACATTACACAACTAGGGTGGTAAAACAAAGAAAGGCCGAGATCGCAGACGTTTGCGGCCCGAGCTGCAAGCGAGGGACGTAAATATGCGATCGAGGGCTTTCTTTATTACCTCCCGTGTTGTGTACATCATTTTATGTCTACACTTGCGCGAAAGCAGCTTTCAAAGCGGCTTTTTCGCGTAGCGTGCGATATACCTAAGCTACTTTATAGCCAGGTGTGGCATAAAATAATATTTAATGTTACTAGCTCAACATTCCATTTTTTAGAAGCAAATGATTGAAGAATTGCTCGGATAATTTATTTTCTCAAAGTGGCAACAAATCAAGCTTGTGTTGTGACGTCAGCATGGTCATCATTAAAGCTTGGCAACTTCGTTACCAAGTTACCGCCAACACGAACGGCCTCCAGAGGCTGCTTCCATCGGTCGTCATTCATGTTGGCGGTAACTTGTGTGAGGGCGTTAAGTTAAGGCTGCACATAACAAAAAGCACACATGTGAGTGTCACCAACGAAGTTGCCGAGCTATAGCAGTCTCGGGAAGAACATACTTGGTTCTCTTGTACCACAGAAATAACAAGGTGCAAAACGAGTGCTTACCATTTAAAACTGGTGTCGTTGCAGAGACAGTAGCAACTATAAAAACAAGCAAAATAAACAAAGCCATGTTGGCCGACACGACTTGCGTGTCTAAAGTACAGTACTGTAATGGCAAAGATAAATTCTTTTATTACTAATTAATAGTTATACACCTTACACCTTATTTAATTAGGTACAATCTATACAAATATTTGCAGTAAGGCTGCATATGTTTTTTATACTACCTACTTGGATGGTAAACAAGCGTTCCGCCTGCCTTATGTAGCCATCATTCGCAATCGCGGTGTTAGAGGTCTGATTCTGATAGCTTACTTGTTATTTAATTAATTAGTAGTGTTTACTTTATATTTCACTAGCGACCCGCCCCGGCTTCGCACGGTGTTTCTCTATTATATTATGCATGTATTATACATATAAACCTTCCTCTTCAATCACCCTATCTATTAAAAAAAACCGCATCAAAATCAGTTGCGTAGTTTTAAAGATTTAAGCATACATAGGGACAGAGAAAGCGACTTTGTTTTATACTATGTACCTAGTGATGTAGAGAACCTGCCGACCAGCCGAACAAGGCGGGCACGGGCGGCGAAGCCCCCCGCATGGAAAAAGTGAACAAAACAAACTCCTTTTTTAGGTTAGGTTTGTTAGTCAGTTTGTGTCCCTCAGAGCAGAAATAGACGAAGCCCCACGCGGGGCTTCGTCCACCTGCTGGCGGGTCATAGTTGTTTAGAACTAAAGCCCTAATCAAAGCCCATTTTCATTTAGTAGGGCAAGTTCATAGTTGCCCTACTAAACGAACGGCCTAAGCATTGGCCAGCGATATCGTTAATTGATACATTGAGGCATTGGCTAAATTTCACACAGACAGTTAACTAAATGGCGCCGTTTAGTGAAAAGGCTAAGCAATTAACCAAATGGCTAATTAAACCAGTTGGCTGCGACATATCCACCATTTAATCATGTTCATAGAATAGAATAGAATAGCGTTTATTTCGTCATCATAGGTAAGAAATAAGGTGACAAAAGTACAACGTTAAAGTAGCATAGACATGATGCGGCTTTTTGGCATACGAATTATACAATTTATGAATTTAAATAATAATAATGAATGACATAGTCGGACTACACTAAGTTTTCAGAGGTCGATAAAAGGTTTTATTTAAAAATATATATATGGCAATATGAGGAAACTACAGCAAGAGGAGTTTTTAATCTTGGTACTTGGCAATAATTCTTTCCGTTATTACAAAATATGTCTACATACCTACTGTAATAAATATTATATTATCGATCTAGTTCCAACCAAACTAATTGATTTGTTCCAGGTTCTTGGATAATTCCTATGTATTTAATTTTTATGTAATATATTTAACTATGTACATGTATACAAGCATTCCTTAGTTTGGTTGGGACTAGATCGATTTGTGCAAGACTGTCCTAAATATTTATTTCAGTAGGTATGTAGACACAGTATACTTATTAAACGGGAACATATTTGCCTAGTATCAAGACTAATTAATTAATCCTCTTTCTTGTGATGTTCCAATATGATTCTTTTTAAATAAAACCTTTTTTTGACCTCTGCAAACTTAAACGTAGTAGCACCTAGTCTGAGCAGCATCGGGGTAATTTTGAATATTAGGAATTTCTACTAAACCATGCAAGATTTTTAAAGTGTGCAATTAGTTGAAGCATAATTGACGTGTCTAGTAAAGGGTTAGCTTGTTACAGTAAATATAAATTTAAGAATTTCTCGTAACTACCTCCATGATCGAATTTACCCTAATGCAACTTAATGTTACTACAATGTTACCTACTGATTTTTCATTATAAGAGTCCAGACTCTTATGACGTTTTGTTATGACATGGAGGGGTTTTCGTTTGGCGTCACTTTGTGCACATTTCCATTCTGTTTACTTAATTCCTATTAATTTCATCTACGTTCCCATTTCGTCCACCTACTGGCTACTGTTCTCGTATAAACCCAGTTCGTCCAGATTCCCGATTCGTCTAGATTTCCAAATTAATGAGTTAGAAAAACATGCTTATTTATGCATAAGTTTTGTTAAGGACCATTATCAATTGTTTTCGAAGAAATGTATACCTCGTGACTTTTTTACTAAACAATTTAACAATCTGTACAAATATTTGTAGTTTTGCTTGCGTTAATGCGTACGTGTTCGCCGAAACCAAATGTTTCCAAAGTTTTACCGACAGATTGCCTTTTTTGGAAATTTGATATTCTAGGAATTAGGCATTCAGGGAATTGGACTAAGAAGACCGGATCTATTAGGAATATTAGATTCATTGCATTAAGAAAATTGGACCTAAAGAACTTGACTGATTTCAGTTCATGCTGAAGCCACACCGGTAAATAAACTGTCACACTATTGGGACAGCTGCTATTAATCTTTAGGTACAAATGATTACCATTCATTATGAGTAAATCAAATATGTTTTATTTAATCAGGCTGCGCTGATGACGTCCTAAAAGTTGTTTTTTAAGTTAAAAAAGTGTAGGTATAACTGGTACAAGTTGTCAATAACAAGTTTGTTATCATGGGACCTGCCATCGCCAGAGAAGAGATATAGCGGCAGCGTCGTACCAGGGGAGGGGCCGTGGCAAAGGTATAACTCCTTTGGCACGGCCCCTATAGTCTGTTGAAAACTACACGAATTGTCACGGCTTTCCTAGGCTGTCAAGGTAAAGGCACTAAGAATCCCCGGGTCTAAGGGGGTGAGCTAACGTCAGGATTGTCATTTAAGTGACACTTTTTGCAGGCTTTTGCTTTTATCTCGAAACTACAAGATATTGGAATAGTTATAGGAATGGAATAGTTGTAAGAATACTCGTAGTTTAACCATTAGCTTTAGGAATAGGTTAAGTTTGTATCTTCATTTGTAAGGCATAATAGTAATTTTTGGTGCAAAATAAATGTGTCCTCTTCTTGTTCAAGTAGTCCCAAATCTATGCGGTAAAAAAGTTATCGTAACATAAAGACAATGCGAGTTAAAATGTAATTAAAGTAAACGTCCTAGCGTTTGACACGCTAATGCCCAATAGTTGTAGTAGCTCTCACTTTGCTCACATTGCTAACGATTTAATATTCAAGATGGCATATACTGGGACTGTATCAAGAACTGGTAAATCTACCATATATAGGCGATATTAAATCCCTGTGTGGCAGATTGTGAAGGTTTTGTAATCATTGAGGGATTTGTGTTTTGATATAGATCTTCTATCTATATTATATTTGGTGCCAAACGGTCGATGTCAGAAAACAGGTTAGATAATAAACACATTTTAATTGAATTATTTCTTCGAAGATCTGGGATGTATTATATCCAGACATAGGAATCCGTGGGGAAAATTTTCTTGATAGGTAGGACTTCCTGTATCGATAAACTGAATTATCGATGCTTGTTCTATATACTGGTGATCGCCCCCAACATTGTCTGTGTTTTGTTTTTTGTAACTATTGTTCAACACAGCAACCCCTATAATCTCCACAGAAATTGAAAAGTAATTTAGCCACCTGAAATGGATTTATCAGCCAAGACAAAGACGCTTAACGCCCGAAAATATGGAACATTCATGAAGAAAAAAATCGTGACGAATAATATTTTAGAATCGTTTTGAAAAAAGAAGAAGAGAATTGAGTTATTATTTAATTTGATTTTTAAACTTTTAATAAAACCATATTTTTACAAGCAAACCTTTGACTGATCATTAGTATATAGAACTAGCATCGATAATTGAGTTTATCGATATAGGAAGTCCCTACCTGTCAAGAAAATTTGCCCCGCGGATTTCTATGTCTGATTATATAACAAACACGTTTGAATGATTAAAAACGACCAAACACTTTTAAATAACAAATAAGTGAACACGGTACTTAAATGTGAAAAAAGTATGGATTCATTTGTAATTCACCATGCTGATAATTTGTAATTAATAGAGACCGGATTTGAAGTAGCGATCTCAATATTAATATGGATATATGACTAGTGCAATTTGTTAAATACATGTCATGTTGGTTATATAAGGTCTTAATTTTTTCTGCACAAAAAAAAATTATACCAGTCATATCCATATTAATATTGAGATCGCTACTTCAAATCCGGTCTCTAGTAATTAAAATTGTGTTTTAATAATAAGAATGACATATGAATGAATATTGGAGTACTTTAATTTTGAAATATAATTCACTAATAACTTAAATAAGTAACAAATCGTTGCTGCTTAAGAGCTTAGTTAGACGAGGCCGCATTACAAGCTGAAACAAATAAAACAATAATATTATCAGAATTGTGTAGCTTATTTTGTGCTATAAATAAGAAAATATTGTGCTATGTTATTTACAAAGTTTCGTCTGTAGATCAGTTTGAAGACGTAGTAGGGTACTTTCCTGACAGATCAAATCAGTTACTGAAACTGTTAAGTATGAACTGTCAAAACACTTAGATATTATGAAGTTTCTACAGGAAAAAGTAATATTACGTCATTTTTATAATCGAATAAATCATCACCTTATTTAAAGTTTTTAATCTTTTAAAAATCTTTGGTAACCCTAAATAGGTGACGATTAATTAATTTCGGCTTATTTTCGAAAGCAGATTTACAGGCTAGAGTGAAATAATTGGTATTGACTACAGGCAAGTACCCTATTGCAGTAGGTTGAACTATTTCGAATTCTTTATTCGCATTTTAGGTTACAAACGCACTAAGAAATTACAAGGCACCGTTTACAATTGCGCAAAATGGACTATTTTATTACCAAACGGGATAAAGGAAAAAAAAAAGGTTTGCGGCACAGATCTGCTATCGCGGATTTCATAGATAATCAATATCATCATATTAAATTATAAAAGCACTCAATCGTTCGGAGGCGTGGTGGCAAGCCTCTATCACTCTATCTCAGTGTATTATTCAGTGTGAAAAGTGATCTAACGTATAATAATGTGTAGGTACTTACGACAATTTTCCTTCTTTATACAGTCTCCCGCTGCGTTCCTGACGTAACCCTCGACGCAGATACAACCTCCTGGGCATGGGGGCTTTACTCTAGGGCAGGGCGCGGGAGTGATCAGCTCATCACAGGTCTTGGGCTTGCATTGGCCCGCCAGGCAATCTATATACTGTTCGTTGGGTTTCGTACATTTTGTAGCAGCTAAAAAATCCAAGTATCAAGATTATCCTCGTCCTGCCCAATGTTCTCAATTAAGAACAAATTAGATTTGATAGTTCCTGCCCAAGCTTTTTTATTTATACTTCCGAATTCTGCCCAGTGTTCTCAATTAATCACATATTCAAATTTCCCACTCAGCGGCCAAATGTTTCGCACTTTGGGATTTTATTTGCTTGTTTCTGATTGGTTGGAGTATTAGCCAATACTTAATCAAGCCCTTGTGGTGAAATTCCTTGGACTCGCCGATCAGTGTCACGCCACGTGTCAAGGATGGTGCAGTTTCGCTGGAGAGGCAACTTCTATCCCTCTTTACCTTGATAATCAACCATGCGTTTTTAATGAGTACCATATCGATGTAAAGCTATATAGTTATAATATGTTACGGTAGCTTTATTTTTGGAAAAGTGTTTATTTTAGATTTTTCAAGGTAACTCATCGAAAAGTGTGATTTATTGAGGACATTGGGCAGAATTGACTACCAATACCGCTTAACTCAAGTTCTATCTACGAAACAGTTAGACATGTCAGAGGTGGATGTGGTCGCAGATTTCACGGTCAACATGGTGGTAGACGAGGTGGTGACAGAGAGGTAGTTGAAGTAGAGACTTACAAGCTGGATCAACCAGAGACTCTTTGCCATTGCAGTCGTCGCCAGTTCCAACTCCTGCGTGGCGTGATGACTCATTTGCACCTAACTTGCCAGAACAGGTATCAGCCCCTAATTTGTTGCCCAACCTCACTGAACGTCTGTCAATTCTGGACTACTTTACTGAACGTTTAAATTATGATATTTTGACTGTATGCGTTGAAAAAACTAACCCGACTGCGGTGCAAAAAACAGGAAATAGCATAGACCTGAAATGTGTGTAATTGAAAAGGTGTAATGGGGTAACTTTAATCATGGCCTGTGTGGACTACCAAGTTCTGTATACGTATTATTTTCCATGATAAAAAAGTAATTAAAATCTAAGCTGTTTAATTAATTTTCCTGTAATTGCTCAATAAATACTATATTTCAATTATGAAGTTCATGCCCAATGTTCTCAATAAATGACAAATGAAAGACAATAAATTTATAAAAATCTGCCCAATGTTCTTAAAAAAGAACATAATATATCGACGAAATATCTAGCTCAGTCTATTTAATATGTAACCCCTATAACCTAAAAAATAATATAAAAAATCCTACTTAATTTTTACACACAAATTTCAGCAAATAATGTCTTGGGCAGAACCCATCAAAATTAACTTGTGCTTAATTAAGAACATTGGGCAGAAACTGAAAGTCTATTTAAATATGTTTGGGCAGGACGAGGTTATATAAGGAATAATTATGAAAACTTAGGCAAAATATTATATTTTATTTTTTTACATACGGCATTGCGAGGCAGGAATGCACAAGCCATCCTTATTTCTGAAATGTCCCTTCTTGCAAACACATCTGGGCGAGCAAAGCCAGATAAGAGTATTGCATGTTTTAGGCTGATTGTTGACATCCTCACAGCCTTCAGCCAGGCAAGCGGAGGGACATCCATCCCATACTTCATTTTGTCGAGTACACTTTACTGGTGCTACAAAAGTAACAGTAAGCAAACATACACCAACTTTAGCTTCATCGTTACATTTATATAAATTATATAAATCTAAATTTCTATAGGTATGTATGTACCTATAACATATAATTGCGTGAATACTGTGAAAAAGGAGTGTTAATACTCTTGTATAGCAAGAAAGAAAAAATGAAGTTTATATGTTCTACACGTTATAAAAACAAATATTAACCTTCCTACCGTTTAAAGGTAACACAAAACCATCATATACCTCAATCAATTGGCAGAAATTATCAATACTTTTGTAGTTTTGTCACATTGAAAACATTAAAAAAATTTAAGACCTCATAATAATCCGTTTATATTTTACTTACGACAATCCGGAGCTAGGATGCAATGCCCAGTGGAGTTTCTTAAGTAATTCAGTTTGCACTGGCAACCAGGGTAGCAGGGCTGCAGGACTTCGCACGGCGGAGGCGGCTTGTCATCTCTGGGACACCGGGTATTGGGACATGGGAAGTTACACGGAGATACCCAAGTTTGGTTCCCTTCGCAGGGTTTTGGAGCTATAAATGTATGTGTAAATTAAATAAATGTATCTATTGTATATGGATTATGGAATATTATATGGGCCACTAGATTTTTGCCCGAACCAGGAAACGATTGAGTAAGCTATCAATTTCCCTCTTTGTTTTGTGATAAGGTTCTTTGGTGGCATTAAGTTTAAATTAGCGACTGTAATTAAATTGATTGTAATTAAAAAGAAATATAAAAATGATTGTAATTAACAGTACAGTAGATTATAAACATAAATAAAATAGATTTCTAGTTCACTAGATTTTGGTCTCCGTGCCTCCCGATTGGCTAAATTCAAAGTCAACACGCATAATTTTAATGGCGGTTATCATCAGATGTAGGCCTGGCTCAAGAGGTTTTAGTCGGACTACGCTAAGTTTGCAGAGGTCAAAAAATGTTTTATTAAGAAATATATATGTGGCAACATGCGGAAACTACAGCAAGAAGATTATTTAATCTTGGTCCTTGGCAATAATTCTTTCCTTTATTACAAAATGGGCCTACTTACCTGCTGAAACAAATATCTGGGTCAATCTTGCACACATCGATCTAGTTTCAACCAAACTAAGACATTTGTTCCAGGGTCTTGTACAATTTCCATGGATTTAAATATTATATTTGAATATGTGCATGTACACAAGTATTGCTTAGTTTGATTGGAACTAGATCAATTTGTCCAAGCATGTGAATGTTTATTTCAATAGGTATGTAAACTTATTAAATGGAAAGATATTTGCCAAGTATCAAGACTAATTAATCATCTTGCTTGTGATGTTGCCATGAGTGTTTTTTTGAAATAAAACCTTTTTTCGACCTCTGCAGACGTAGCGTAGTCGGACTCTACTCATACGTAGACCACTAAGATGATAAAGTCTATAGCTAGGAGAAAAACTATATATAAGTAAAGTAATATTAGCGAATGGTACATACGGCATTCTTCCAGTTTGATGCAGTCTCCTTTAGAGTCCCTTAGGTATCCGTCTTCGCACATGCAGCCACCAGGGCAGGGACCCACGATGAACGGGCATGGAAGCGATTTCCCCAAGTCAGCGCAACTTTTAGGAAGGCACTGGCCAGCTAAACAATCAATGTACCTATCGTGGGGCTTAGTGCAGTTCATAGCTGAAAAAAAACATGTTCCATTCTATTATTGCTTATTCAACAAAAAGTGTGAATGAACACTGTGGGAGTTACAGAACCCATTTAAATTCAATTACATACGCTTATTACAATCTTCTGGAAGAACGCATCTCGGCGGATTAACATCAGTGTTTAAAATGTATCCCTTTTTACAGTCGCAGCCATTGACTTTACAGTATGTTGCGCACGCCGCTGCAGCAGTATCTCTTTTCTTCCTAGAGTTTAATTTGAGGCTTGCACAAGTCCGTCCACAAGGATTGCCGCAACCAGCTTGTGCATTTGGATCTCCTCCACAGCTTGCTAAAATACATTGTGGTTTACTACATTTTTATCGGTTGCTGTTCGACTTCGTACAGAGTAGCGAGTGGGTTGCTACAGTAGGTATTTTACAGTGGTTGCTCAAATATAATTTGTAGATTTTGTATCAAGATATATTTCAGCTAACTTGAAATTCTACGGGATCGAAGCACGTAATAAAATACTCACGACATGTCTTAGCATCAATGCAATTTCCGTCCTTATCCTTCACATAGCCCGTTTCACAAATGCAGCCGCCGGCGCAAGGTGGAGCTATATCTGGACAAGCCAGCGACATGCCCACATCGTCGCATGTTTCGGGCACACATTCACCGAGCACGCAGTTTGAATACCTCTCATGGGGCTTAGTGCATTGTTTTGCTGAAAGAATAATTAATTATGTAAGTTGCGTCTGCAAATAATTTGAATTGCAACGAAGAAAATCGATGTACAAGCATACATGCTTGTACATCGATTTTTTTGTAACGAACAGCGAGCTATTATTTAATTAAGAACATTTTAATGAAATAAAAAAGAAGTACGTAATGTTTCACTCTCAAAATAAATAAAAATACAGCTTATTCTGCTCCAAACAGTGTTCTAATTTTTTCATAAACTTTTTCAATTTGTCCCTGGGATATTTTTTTATTCACTTAAAGAAATAATGCTCTAATCTGATCAAAAATACCGCAAAATTTCAATACTATTGTCATAAAACACTTTTTGGTATTTTCTAGAAATTCCTCCGTTACACTGAAAAAGTAATTCATGAAAAGGAGGAATGGCGCCGGATTATATAAACCGATCAGCGCGAAATCGGCTGAGACCAGTCGGGCAATAATTCAACGATTTTTGTTATTAAACGCACTAAATACTCACGGCATTTGTCGGTAGGGATGCATGCGTTGTTAGCATCTCTCACGAAGCCTTTCTTGCAAAAGCATTTGAAATCACATTTCTCTTTGAAGCAAGTAGGCGGGTTGGGGTTCGCGCAACTGGCCTCGCTGTCCGGACAGGACGGTCCGCAGTAGTACACTTCGTTTTTTCCACAATTATTTGTCGCTGTCGTTTAATAATGGAAATAATTATGCGAGGACGTTAAATGTCTTATTAATTCCAGTGTAAACATCAAGTATATGGAAAAAACTTAATAATAAAAATATAGGTAAACTATAATTATTACTTACGCTTCGGACAATTTTTAACAAGAACACATTTGGGTGGTTTAGTATCCGTGTTTAAAAGGTATCCCTCTTTGCAGTCGCAGCCATTACTCTCACAGTATTGTGGACAAATTAAATCTGATTTATTGGTATTTAGACTTGCACATGTCTTTCCACAAGGATTGCCACAGCCAAATTGTGCATTCGGATCGCCACCACAGCTAGCTAGAATATGTTTTAAAGTTATAAATTCACTCGAACAGCAGGATAACCTTACATTACACAAACGATAAAAACATGAGAATGGTTATGCAGATTTTTTAGTTGGTTTGGTTGTGAGAACACGTTTTTCCAAAGATGCAAAAATAACAAAACTCAACCTGGCGCTGGAAAGTCATTTTAAAAGATCCACTTTAGAGGAGTCAGTGACCCTGGTCCTATCAAATAGGGTTTAATGCGGTTTGGGATATCTTCCCGAATGCGTGCAAGAATATATTAAGTAGCAATACTTACGGCATGAGTGTACCCGAACCTTATTTATTAGTTTACGTAATAGCTACCACTATTGAACGAATGCTACGACTGTTTAATGGTTGTTTATAGTTTTGTGCACAACTTGTTCGTGAACTTTATATTTTATTTGGCCTGGAAATGTGTTTAAATTGGAAAATAAAATACAGCGGTGATAGACGCCATTTTTGGTTGGGGAAACTAATACCGTGGTATACCACGGTAATAGGTAAGATGGTAATTTGATTCTTTTTGCTTTATCTTTTCTTTATGTTGACGGTTACATGCTCTCTTACAGTTATTTAAATTTTGATCTATTGAAGCTTTTAAAAAACTATTTCCGTGTTATGGAATATATTAAAGAAACCCTTAATTTTTAAACAAAACTTCAGTACTGAATCTGCAGTTTCTATGGAAACCCTGATTTTGTCATGTCGTTTAAATATTGTAATAATTAACTATATTTACATACCAGCTTTTTCATTTTGGTTTTATAGCAAGCTTGTTAAAACGATGTTTGATTTGTAATGAAATTGCAATTGTACCCAAAAGTTTTTATGGGTCGAAATTAGATTTTACAAAAATCCAAATGAAGTCTATTACCGATGGTACGATCACATGACACTCGGTAATAGAATGTATGGGAATCTTTTAGCGACCCATTCAATATTTGTTTGGGTCGGTGATAGATATAACAGAAGGATCTATTACCGAGTGACATTTCAATCTTCTCTTAAAATAAATCATAACATAACATTTTGTTTTGATTTCCAAAAACCTTGATGTACTTACTTACAAATAGGTATAATAATAATGTACGGAACCAAACTCATAAATATTATTTAACCCTCGGTATTGGGTGCCGAATTGTGTATCAGTTTACTATTACCGATGGTAAAAAATGCTGCTTTTTGTACCCTCGGTATTAGAAGCTAAATTCGCGGTAATAGAATTACATCCTATCCATTACCACGGTAATAGAAGATTCTCCCTTTCTGGTTTCAATAATTATTTTGTCAAACATAATAAAATAAAATAAGTTCAAAAAGTAGCGATTCGGAAAATTTAATAGACACTCTAAAATAAAAAAAATAATCTCGGGCGTTAAGGAGCTCTCATACCCATCATTTATTGGAATCATTTGAAAACTACCTAAATACCACGGTAATAGGCGCCGTTACCTTAACTACCCCCATGATCGAATTTACCCTAATGCAACTTAGTCTATTTGGCCAATGTTACCTACTGATTTTTCATCATAAGAGTCCAGACTCCTACTATGACGTTTTGTTATGACATGGAGGGGTTTTCGTTTGGCGTCACTTTGTGCACATTTCCATTCTGTTTACTTAATTCCTATTAATTTCATCTACGTTCCCATTTCGTCCACCTACTGGCTACTGTTCTCGTATAAACCCAGTTCGTCCAGATTCCCGATTCGTCTAGATTTCCAAATTAATGAGTTAGAAAAACATGCTTATTTATGCTTAAGTTTTGTTAAGGACCATTATCAATTGTTTTCGAAGAAATGTATACCTCGTGACTTTTTTACTAAACAATTTAACAATCTGTACAAATATTTGTAGTTTTGCTTGCGTTAATGCGTACGTGTTCGCCGAAACCAAATGTTTCCAAAGTTTTACCGACAGATTGCCTTTTTTGGAAATTTGATATTCTAGGAATTAGGCATTCAGGGAATTGGACTAAGAAGACCGGATCTATTAGGAATATTAGATTCATTGCATTAAGAAAATTGGACCTAAAGAACTTGACTGATTTCAGTTCATGCTGAAGCCACACCGGTAAATAAACTGTCACACTATTGGGACAGCTGCTATTAATCTTTAGGTACAAATGATTACCATTCATTATGAGTAAATCAAATATGTTTTATTTAATCAGGCTGCGCTGATGACGTCCTAAAAGTTGTTTTTTAAGTTAAAAAAATGTAGGTATAACTGGTACAAGTTGTCAATAACAAGTTTGTTATCATGGCACCTGCCATCGCCAGAGAAGAGATATAGCGGCAGCGTCGTACCAGGGGAGGGGCCGTGGCAAAGGTATAACTCCTTTGGCACGGCCCCTATAGTCTGTTGAAAACTACATGAATTGTCACGGCTTTCTTAGGCTGTCAAGGTAAAGGCACTAAGAATCCCCGGGTCTAAGGGGGTGAGCTAACGTCAGGATTGTCATTTAAATGACACTTTTTGCAGGCTTTTGCTTTTATCTCGAAACTACAAGATATTGGAATAATAGTTATAGGAATGGAATAGTTGTAAGAATAGTTTAACCATTAGCTTTAGGAATAGGTTAAGTTTGTATCTTAATTTGTAAGGAATAATAGTAATTTTTGGTGCAAAATAAATGCACCAAAAATGCTCTTCTTGTTCAAGTAGTCCCAAATCTATGCGGTAAAAAAGTTATCGTAACATAAAGACAATGCGAGTTAAAATGTAATTAAAGTAAACGTCCTAGCGTTTGACACGCTAATGCCCAATAGTTGTAGTAGCTCTCACTTCCATTGCTATGCTAACGATTTAATATTCAAGATGGCATATACTGGGACTGTATCAAGAACTGGTACATCTACCTTATATAGGTTTTAGGCGATACTAAATCCCTGTGTGGCAGATTGTGAAGGTTTTGTAATCATTGAGGGATTTGTGTTTTTATATAGATCTATCTATATATTTGGTGCAAAACGGTCGATGTGAGAAAACAGGTTAGATAATAAACACATTTTAATTGAATTACAGTTTATTTCTTCGAAGATCTGGGATGTATTATATCATATCCAGACATAGGATTCCGTGGGGAAAATTTTCTTGATAGGTAGGACTTCCTGTATCGATAAACTGAATTATCGATGCTTGTTCTATATACTGGTGATCGCCCCCAACATTGTCTGTGTTTTGTTTTTTGTAACTATTGTTCAACACAGCAACCCCTATAACCTCCACAGAAATTTAAAAGTAATTTAGCCACCTGAAATGGATTTATCAG
Organism: Eudemis profundana; assembly: GCA_947034925.1. Classification (NCBI taxonomy): domain Eukaryota; kingdom Metazoa; phylum Arthropoda; class Insecta; order Lepidoptera; family Tortricidae; genus Eudemis; species Eudemis profundana. The sequence continues at coordinate 12,263,760 of OX344798.1, forward strand.
CCAAGACAAAGACGCTTAACGCCCGAAAATATGGAACATTCATGAAGAAAAAAATCGTGACGAATAATATTTTAGAATCGTTTTGAAAAAAGAAGAAGAGAATTGAGTTATTATTTAATTTGATTTTTACACTTTTAATAAAACCATATTTTTACAAGCAAACCTTTGAGTGATCATTAGTATATAGAACTAGCATCGATAATTGAGTTTATCGATATAGGAAGTCCCTACCTGTCAAGAAAATTTGCCCCGCGGATTTCTATGTCTGATTATATAACAAACACGTTTGAATGATTAAAAACGACCAAACACTTTTAAATAACAAATAAGTGAACACGGTACTTAAATGTGAAAAAAGTATGGATTCATTTGTAATTTGTAATTAATAGAGACCGGATTTGAAGTAGCGATCTCAATATTAATATGGATATATGACTAGTGCAATTTGTTAAATACATGTCATGTTGGTTATATAAGGTCTTAATTTTTTCTGCACAAAAAAAAATTATACCAGTCATATCCATATTAATAAAATAAAAAAAATAAAAAAATAACAAAACTCAACCTGGCGCTGGAAAGTCATTTTAAAAGATCCACTTTAGAGGAGTCAGTGACCCTGGTCCTATCAAATAGGGTTTAATGCGGTTTGGGATATCTTCCCGAATGCGTGCAAGAATATATTAAGTAGCAATACTTACGGCATGTCTTGGCATCTATGCAATAGCCGTCCTTATCTTTCACGTAGCCGTAGTCGCAAATGCAGCCGCCCGGGCAAGGATCTGCGGCTATGGCTGGACACGCCAGCCCTTTGCCCAGATCGTCACAAGTTTTAGCCACACACTCACTGAGCAGGCAGGTTGAATATCTTTCGTGGGCTTTACATGGCTTGGCTAAAAGATCATAAATATTATATTTAAAATATTAAGTACCAATATATTTTTTTTATGATTTGTGCATAACAATTAATTATTTTTGTATGATTTTTTTTCTTGTAATAGTGATAAATTCATCGCAAATGAGAACTCGGTGCTAGTTGAAAACGTTCAAATACTTACTGCAGTCTTTAGGCTTAACACACAAGTTCAAATTTGTATCGTAGACGTATCCGTCTTTGCAATCGCAAGAGTCCTTTTTGCAGGGCGCTGTGGGGCAAATTTTCTTCTTGTTGTAATCTGCACATGTCTTGCCACATTTGTCTCCACAGCCTCGCTGGGCGTTGGGATCGTTGACACATTCCACTGAAATATTTAAAAAAATGAGTTTATTTTTCCACTAGGTGGAAAAATGCATTACTAATACGTGATTTTACCTCATGCGCGTCGACAACTCAATGCATTGCAAGGTAATGAGGAAAATACTCGCTTATAGAATAAAATACCTACTTATACCAACAATCCAAGTAAGTGATAGTCCGAACCTTTATGCGATACGACAACTTTGTGTAAAAACTATGGGTTTTGATTTTAAAAGGTAAGAGCGTTTTCCAAAAAAAATACCGGGGTAGCTACTTTCTCAAAATATGTACTTTCAAACCTTATACGTAAAAAAAAGTGTCCCAATTTTTTTTTCCATTACGTCACCATTTTGCATTGTGTTTGTATGAACGTGACGTAGTGGAAAGAAAAAAATCCCATACAAATTTTGGGACACTTTTTTTTACGTACCTATAAGGTTCGAATGTACTAACGATTCTGAGCCAGAAAAACCTCAAAAGTCCACATTTTGAAAAAGTAGCTAGCCCGGTATTTTTTTTGGAAAACGCTGAAAGATTTCCATGAACATGAGAATTGTTCAGATCGTTATTTTATCGTTAATTTTAAAACTAAGTATAGTATTTATGAGACTTACGTGGGTTGCATTGATCTCGTGGAACGCATGGACCCTTTTGACCAACCCTCAGAAAACCTTTCTTACAGTAACACCCGTCCACACAAGTTTGGTTCTCTATACATAAAAAGGATGCATATAAAGTAATACAGGTTTCTGGTGGGCAGGGGTTTCGGCAGCGCCGCTCCTCATTTTTTGGACAAAGCCGAGGCATCGGTTTTATTGAAGAATCTGAAATTTTGAATCGTATGACTGTAGGCTTAATTGAGACCCATTTCGTCAACTGCGTATGTTCAATTGGGGTAAGGGACAGGCAAATCAATGTCCCTTACACTATTTTGCAACAACGATCGACGATATGTGTAAGGTGCTCAATGAAGTTATTATTTAAAAAATCGGTCAAGTGCGAGTCGGACTCGTCCAGCGAGGGTTCCGTATAAATTTGTAGGTACATATATTAAAGTACCCTATACATTTTCATGTCCTTAGTAAAGGCTATATTATCTTTATTTATAAAAAAAAAACAACGTAACGCAATAAAATACAATGTTCGCAAAATGTTCCAGCATATAAATGAATCAAAAAATAAAAGAAACATAACTATCAAGAAGCACCTAAATGGATCGCCATTAAAGATAGACACAATTTAAAAATAATAACCACATTTTTACTAAAAAAAACCCGACCGCGGTGCACTTTGAAACTGCATAAAATCCGCCATTTTGTTTATTTTAACGAACTTCATACCTAGTGACACTCGCATCATTTATCGTATCATTTATCAAAATCGGATGTGCCGTTGAGTAGTTACGAGCGGACACAGGAACGGACATACATACATACATACAGGTCAAAGACATAACCCTCCTTTGGGCTTCGCCGCAGTCGGGTAATTATATGCCTTGACTATTAGAGTGCGACTACTTACGCTAAGTTTACAGAAGTGAAAAAAAGGTTTTATTAAAAAAAATGCATATGGCAACATCACAAGAAAGAGGATTAATTAGCCGTGATACTTGGCAAATATCTTTCCGTTTAATAAGTATATAATGTGTCTACATACCTACTGAATTATATATTCAGGAAAGTCTTGCGCGAATCGATATAGTCCCATCAAACTAAGCAATGCTTTATACATGTAAATATTTTAATATAATACCTAAATACATAGAAATTATCCAAGACCCTAAAACAGACTTAGTTTGGTTGGAACTAGATCGATGTGTGCAAGACTCACCCAGATATTTATTTCAGTAGGTACGTGGACACATTTTGTAATAAAGGAAAGAATTATTGCCAAGTACCAAGATTGAAATAATCCTCTTGCTGTAGTTTCTCCATGTTGCCATTTATATACTTTTTAATAAAACCTTTTTTCGACTTCTGCAAACTTAGCGAAGTCCGCTGTCCGACTATATTACACGAAGCATAAAATATAATAATATTGTCTTCGGTTTCCGCGATAGTAATAAAATAATCACAATGATCACCTCTGCTGAGTATAAAGGATCTAATAATTTAACTAAAGGGCGTAAAAGCACTTACCGTCAACCGCTGGTGATTCAGCTGAAACCACAGATAGAACCAGTGAAATAAATAAGATAAACATGGCCATTGCGCTCTTCGCACCCATCGTGAGAGCGTCTCTGAATTGTTATATTAAATAGTCATCCAACACGAGTATATATACATTTTTGTTATGCGTCGTGACTTTGTTTTTTATTGCGTTATTTGAGTTGAAACAACATGTATAAATATTTGTGAAGAAATGATTAAATCAGGTGTAAACAGGTGCAGGTCACTTTATATTGTACTGTCGTTATGCAGCGTTGGAAGTAAAATGGACGATGCGTGTTGTTGCAAATATGAAAATAATTATGTTATTGTAAGCTACTGCAAACAACCATCGCTATTATCAAACCGCGATTAGAATACGTTTCAGTATCGTTAGCACAAAAGTACATACAAACAATGAATAAATCTAATTACAAGTCAATCTATTATATCTTCATAGCTTAAAAGTGCAGACACTTATATTAATAGATTTACAATATGCTTCATCATAAATATAAGTAAATAAATTCACATATTTTTAATAATTTTTGATGGTCTTTCGGAATATAAATATTTCTATTTTATTCAAGTATGTAATTTATGTTTTTTTCCCCAAGCTTTAGAACTTTTTCGTACTGAAATAAGTATTTTCATTTATCTGCACACTCTAACATTGACAATGTAATTTAATGTATTAATGCAAAAACGACATAAAGTGCTCAATCGTATTCTAATCGCGGTTTAATAATAACATACAACAGTGTTATTATATTTTCTAGTTTTACAAGCTAATTGAATAACAAGTCTTCGGCATTTCAGAAAAAACCGGCCAAGTGCAAGTCGAATTCGTTTACGAAGAGTTCCGTACCACCGCACCGCCGGAGAGCAAAAATGCTAAAAAAACACTTTCTTGTATGGAGGCCCTCTTTAACTTTTTATTATTTAGGCGAAGAACACACTGAAATCGCCCGTCGCCGCGATTTTTTCCGTGTAGCTGCGCATAGTAGTTGCGAGTCGCCGCGATTTACGCGCCAGTGTGCGCCACCCCGCGATTTTTCTATACAAATCGACGATTCTACATACAAAGTTGAAAATCGCTGAGTCGCGTGTCGCCGCGATTCGCGCTGCAGTGTGAGATCCGCCTTATTGTTATAGTGCCAACATATACATATTCTGTGAATATTTCCATTTTCTGTCTATAACGGATCAAAGGTACACGGACGGCTGTGATAGACGGACAGAGGCTTAGTAATAGGGTTCCGTGGACACCTCTTTATTTAGCTCGTCATCATATCATGTCAATAGGCAGTCTTATCGCTATAGAGCAATCTCTTCCAGACACATACCCTCGTCACCATTTTTTTAATCTCCTTGCCATGCCTAAAATTCTCATTAGTCTCACTACCATTGCTATAATAGGTACTCCTAAACTCCTAACCACCTGTATAATTTCTCTCTACCATTCGACCAAAAAGTTAAAAGGCTTATAACTACCTCATTTTTGCTTTAATTAGGGTGCCTCACCATTTTTTAATCAATAAAAATCCTAATTTGAACAAATATTTAAAAAAAAAATTGAGCTCAAATATGTACAACTTCAAATATTCACCCTAAAATGAATTGTTGACCCTTTGCACGTCAATTTGAGTTACGTACTCTTATTTGAAGAATTTGACGTCTATAGTTGTAGGAGAAGCCTGGGAATATCCTGCCATTTGGGATCTTAGTCGGCGTAAACTGCTGAAATCGTTAGTTACGCGTAAAAAAATATGGTGGGGTTCACACAAATATATCGAGGTACAAGGAAAAAGTGTATGTACCTCGCGTGCTAAAAAGAAATGGCGGCGACCTACTTTGCACTCCGTAAACTTCAGTTGCCATCAATATGTCAGTAATATTATCAGAATTGAAAATCTGACAATGCTACCTATAATTAATTGTTCAAACACCACCGAATGAAATTATTGTTTTTTTGTTTTTAATCACTAAATTACACTTTTGGCATCAAACGCCAAGAGAAAAACGTTAGACGCTTAGCTATACAAATCGACAAACTATTTCCTTCTATTTCTATATATATATCTGTGGTGGGGTTAGAGTGAACCAAAATACCTATTATTTAAGATGACGCTCTATTTAAAACGCACATTTTTAGGGTTCCGTAGCTAAAATGGCAAAAACGGAACCCTTATAGTTTCGTCATGTCCGTCCGTCTGTCTGTCTGTCCGTATGTCACAGGCATTTTACTCAGAAACTGCATGATGGATATTGATGAAATTTGGAATATAGGTGTGTTTTATGAGCCGCTACTTAGTTTGGTATATAAATAATTAAAATAAATATTTTTAGGGGAGGCACTCCATACATGTTAAAGACAGTACAAAATTTTTTTTTCAGCAAATATCAACATGTGGTACATAGTTCGACAGCTCTTTAAAAAATACTATAAGGTTCCTAAGTAATGTTTTTGATTAAGTGAATGTATTTGAAAATAATCGCTCCGAAAGTTGCGTAAATTGTGTCCCCCCCCCCTATTTTCTAAACCGTGCGACCGAAAAATATGAAAAAAATCACGAAGGTTAATTAATACTTTCAACGAAAATTATTTACAACAAGATCGAATTAACCGTTTTTGAGTTATTGCCTATAAACTGCGCTTCTCAACAAAAGGACGTAATTGCTATGAAGATACGCTCTTTTGTTGTTGTACTTCTTTTACATCGTATTTTTTACCTTATAGTTAAGGCTATGGAACCCTACACTGAGCATGGTCCGACATGCTCTTGGCCACTTATTTTTGTATTCAATTGAGACTTAGGTAAAGTCAATACATACAGGGGCGGGGCGCTGGTGTCATATAAAGAGATAAAAATAAATATTTTATTTCAACATAGAGTCAGGTCAAACAGAAGGACTACAATATGAATAACTATTAATATTGTAAATAGTAAATACATTTTGAATAAAACGAGCTGCTACAATTAGAGACTTGTTTTCAGTGCACCAAACTGTTGCTAAATTAAATAATGCATTTATTACATAAACGACAATAAGTCTTACATAATACATAAATTCAAACATAGTATATTTAATTTGAATAAACCAACGTGGATCTGAATAGTTAAAATTGAAAGTAAATAACAAACTGCTGCTTAGCCAGATGAGTCCGTGTCAGAAGCTGAAATGCAAAATAATAATAATGAAAAATAAACATTTTCAATATCACCGAATTCAATACAATAAAAATACTTTGGTAGTATTTATTGCACACCTCAAATGTCAAAATATAGAACATTAAACTAATTACATGAAAATAACGAGTAGATAGAGGTAAGCTTATTTCAGTGAATAAATGGGTTAAAGGAATTGTTGTTCGGATTAAATGTTGATATTTTACTGTCATTGTACTTATACAAGGTGTTTCATTGAACGTCATACAACTCATGTTTTTTAAACTCCTCTCCCTGGTGCCAAAACCCTGTGCTAGGTCTCGTGTTGTTAAAGTTGCTTAATTAATTAATATCACTGTTTTAATTATTCATATTTTATTGGTCTCATCGTGGTTACCCTACTTAGAGTTAAAAGAAAAAAGTTTGAATCTAATTTTGTAGTGAAAACTTGCCTTTTTACTTAACTAGGTCGATAATTTATGAATAAAATGCATGCAATCTGACACATTATTGAAGTTATTATGTCATAACAAACAAACATGTCACGTAACCGTGACGTCATGAGGGGTGCCCACACTACGAGATTGTAATTTCTTAATTCTGTTAGCAAACTAGGAAAAGTTAATTATGACGAATTTTAATAAATCAATTAGTGCATTTTGTTCTCGGTCGTTAACTGAGCCGGAATTGCTTAAGTTGTATTACGTTCAATGAAACACCTTGTATAAAGTTGATTGCTTAATCAAGCTCCTTTATTTTTCTACAGTTTTCACAGTGATCACAATATAAACATCCAGAAACGGAAAAACAATTTGCTAACTAATAAATATATAAATAAAAACGAGCTCTCGGGATTAGTTCCTTTTGTGAAATAAATACTTACAACACTCGCATTTCGGGACGCATGTACCATTGGCATTCTGGTAAAAACCTTCCTTGCATATGCACGCCGGGTTGCAGATCTTTGAACCTGTATTAGTAACAGGCGTGGTACCTAGCAGTGCACATGAGGTTATGCGATCTGGGCATGAATCGTACTCCTCGTTATGCCTGGTACAAGGAACCGCAGCTGCAATAAAGTAGGTAAAGTACACATAGAAAAATGTAATGCTAGTGATAGCCCGAGAAGAATAAAAGATAAAGGTGAGGTTTGTTGGTCAAATCCGTTGAAGATTAGACTGATGCGACTGTTGACGAGACGATCGGACTGGTAGAATTTGATCTAATTTAACCACACCTATATCGTATGTCACGAATCGTCAGCTACAGTATGCAGATGTTAGATAATCTGTTCTCTATTTCCTTTTTATTACTACTATTTTTACTGTATAAGCTACTTCAAAAATACAGGCACGTTTTCGAACTTATAAATAAAGATTGGAGGGACAATCCTACATAAATCGACTTATTTAGTCTCAAACTAAGTAATGCTTATACTGTGCGTTCTGGACAATGACCTACATCCTTGTACCTGTAGATAAATCTCAAGCATCTCAGACATCTAAGACTCAGCAACAAATAGTCGTGCCCATCACACAAATAGTTGCCCTTCCCAGGATTTGGATCCGGGACCTCTAGCTTCGTCAACAATGTCACTCCGCCTAGCCTAAAAGTCTCGTCGTTATGATAGTAAAGTGCACTTACGACAGTCACGCGCTGGGATGCACTTGTTGTTCTTATCAATCCTGAAGTTCGGCTTGCACTTGCATCCAGGGAAGCAGACGCCGGCGGGGAGGAAGCAGATCGGCTGCGGCTGATCGTCTTTAGGGCAGTATGCATTTGCGCAGTTAACCGCGCATTGTACCCAAGCTTGATTGGGGTCGGAGCATGAACCAGCTTCCGCTGTAACGACAGATAACATCAGTGAAACAAATGCTTCCTGTATCGGTCCATGTGCGGCTTAAAGGGCCTTAGAGACTTATTTTTATTTTACTTTGTTTTATTTGAAACGCTCATCTATTTTTCGACATTACGTTATGTAATAGCTGTAGTTAACATGTCATTTATTTATTCATTTTACAGAGAGCCATAGGAGACGCAGGTTCGAATCCTGTCCGAGGCATAAATTTTTATTTTTTTCTTTTCTAATAAGATATTTATGTAATTTTAATTTATATTTATGTTTCATTGTGAAATGTTGTGTACTCACATCATTACTTCAAATTGCCAAAATTCGAGTCTCGTGTTCATAAATTAGTCTCACTGCCACTGCCACACGGCAACAAAACTAAATATAAGCTCCCCTGACCATTAAAAACTCACACAAAACTATCATAATACTTCAATAATTCGACTTATGTTAACAATATTTTATTCATTTGTAATTTTCTAAGGCTTCTTAAGTTGGATTTTTTTAATCATGTAACAATAACCACTAGCTTTGTAACAATAACCATCAAACAAACGCTACAAAGTGATCAATTGTCTTAGAAATTTCCGAAATATCTGTAAATTTAAATATGTATATATAGATTAGAATAACACACTCACGGCAATCATTAATTGCTATACAAGTTCCGTTATCGCTCCTCACGAATCCTGTCTTGCAAATGCAACCTCCTGAGCAAGGCTTTGTAGTTGTTGGACAAATGGGCATTTTATTCACATCCTTGCAAGTTGTCGGTCTGCATTGCCCCTGTACGCAGTCAGTGTATTGTTCATTAGCTCCAGTGCAATTTTGAGCTGAAACAAATAGTATATTTCTGAATTACTCGATGGAAGGTCTTGTGCAGGCCGCCTATATAAGGTTTGGCGTACCACCTCCCGAGTTACGTCTGCCACTAAACAGCAATCCTTGTTGTGTTCTTCTTCTATAAGATACTGCGAGTATTACTCGTTTCTAAAGTAGCCGTCGCTGTGATGATGATAGAGCTGTAATATAGACGGTGAATGACATAATAAACAGAAGGCCTGAAGAGGCTTTGAACCTAAAAAATGTACTAACGTTTATTACAATCTTTAGGAAGCACACATCTCGGTGGTTTAAGATCTGTATTTAAAATGTATCCCTCCTTGCAGTCGCAGCCATTGGCCAGACAGAATGTTGCGCACGCTGGTGCAGCAGTATCTCTCATCTTCCTTGAATTTGTTTTAAGGTTTGCACAAGTTCGTCCACAGGGATTGCCGCAACCAGCTTCAGCATTTGGATCGCCGCCGCAACTCGCTATAATATTGAGACATCGCGTTAGAAAAATAGAAGAGGGATCACAGCAATTTTACTACATGGCGTAGTGTAAGAATTATCTAAGGTGTCCGAATGTCCGTAAAGTATTTTTTCTTTGTGTTTTCTTGTATATTTTTTCAATTTTTTGTAACTTTCTGCTGTCATAAATAAATGTATTTTCTTTCTTTCTTTCTTTCTTAAAGAGAATCAACAAACAATCGGACACCTTTGATAATTCTTACAATACTGAGATTATTTTACTCTTTATTTATTTAAAAATTTACATACGCCACTCTCATATTAGGGTACCTTTACCCTTAAAACGTTACAATTCTCCTTCCTATCACATCACACTAATATTATAAATGTGAAAGTTTGTGAAGATGTTTGTTACTATTTAAATAACGGGGTAACAACTATTGGACGGATTGAGCTGAAATTTGGCATGCAAGTAGACCAAGTCCTGGATTGAAACAAAGGATACTTTATATCCCGGTGAAGAGTTCCCTTGGGACAGTAACAGGAAAAACGCGGGCGAAGCCGCAGGTAAATGCTAATGGGTTATTCTTCAGAAATATGTCTGCGGTCACCTTACTCTTCTGGCCCTTTTTCATACTAAATGTATGGAGACAGAGGAATAAGTCGCAGACATATTTCTGAAGAATCACCCTAATAGTAAATTAAACTACGAATTGTATGTGGAATTTTAAAATCAAAGTGGGGTTCCATATATTCAACGAAATGATAAAAGTATTTCAATATTGATCGTTGGAATATAACAGTACATATAATAAAATACTCACGGCATGTCTTGGCATCTATACAATTTCCTTTCTTGTCCCTCACATAGCCCTCTTCGCAAATGCAGCCTCCCGCGCAAGGTGGCATCACCCTTGGACACGGCAGCGGCATTCCCAGATCGCCGCATGTTTTAGGCACACATTCACCGAGCAAGCAACTGGAGTACCTTTCATGCGGCTTAGTACATTGTTTAGCTAAAAAAAATTAGATATCTAAATATATAAAAGAAGAAGTCCTGACTGACTGACTGACTTACTGATCAACGCACAGCCGAAACTACTGAAGTTAGGAACTTGAAATTTTCACAGTAGGGTGGTTATATAACGTAAGTAAGGGATAAGAAGGGATTTTTTGAAATTCATCCCCAAAGGGGGTTAAATGGGGGTTGAAAGTTTATATGGGGACCATACGATTTTTAAAGTAGGAGATCTGAGACTTCGAACATAGACTCTTTAATACAATTTAAAAAAAGTAATTTCACCGTTTTTGGAAATTCATCCCCAAAGAGGGTTAAATGGGGGTTGAAAGTTTATATGAAGACCACACGATTTTTAAAGTAGGAGATCTGAGACTTCGCATATAGACCCATCAAGATGAGTACAGGAAAGTAATTTCACGGTTTTTTGAAATTCATCCCCAAAAGGGGTTAAATGGGGGTTGAAACTTTGTATAGGCACCAAACGGTTTTTGACGTTAGAGATCTGAGAGTTTGCACATAGATCCTTCAATATGACATGAGAAAAGTAATTCCACCCTTTTTTGAGATTCATCCCTAAAAGGGGTTAAACGGGGGTTGAAATGTTGTATAGGGACCAAATTATTTTTAAGTTACAGATCTGAGACTTCGTATATAGACTCCTCGATAGAGGTCTAAGAAAGTAGTTTTACCTTTTTTCAAAATTCATCCCCAACAGGGGTTAAATGGGGGTTAAAACGATTTTTGAAGTTGGAGCTCTGAGACATTGTACATAGGCTCCACAATATGAGTGTAGGAAAGTAATTTCACGGTTTTTCGAAATTCATCCCCAAAAGGGGTTAAACGGGGGTTGAAATTTTGTATAGGCACCAACGATTTTTGAAGTTGGAGATCTCAGAGTTCGCACATAGATCCTTCAATATAAGTAGAGAAAAGTAATTTCACCCTTTTTCGAAATTCATCCCTAAAAGGGGTAAAACGGGGGTTGAAAGTTTAAATGGGGACCACACGATTTTTAAACTAGGAGATTAGTTGCAAAAAGTAATTTCACCGTTTTTCAAAATTCATCCCCAACGGGGGTTAAATGGGGCTTGAAACGATTTTTGAAGTTGGAGCTCTGAGATATCGTACATAGTCTCCACAATATGAGTACAGGAAAGTCATTTCACGGTTTTTTGAAATTCATCCCCAAAAGGGGTTAGATGGGGGTTGAAAATTTGAACTTTGAAGTTAGAGCTCTGAGAAATCGTACATAAACTCCTCAATAAGAATAAAGAAAAGTAGTTTTACCATTTTTCGAAATTCATTCCTAAAAAGGGGTCAAACGGGGGTTGAAACTTTGTATGGGGACCAAACGATTTTTGTAGTAAATCTTGAACTTCGTTCATAGACTCATCCATAAGAGTAAAGAAAAGTGATTGCTGTTTTTTGGAATTCATCCCCAAAGGGGTTAAAATGGGGGTTGAAACTTTGTGTAGGGTACAAACGATTTTTGAAGTTGGAGCTCTAAGACATCGTATATAAACTCCTCAATAAGAGTAGAAAAAGTGATTTTTCGTTTTTCTAAATTCATCCCTAAGAAGGGGTCAAACGGGGGTCAAAACTTTGTATGGAGACCAAACGGTATTTATAGTAGATCTTAAACTTCTTACATAAACTCATCCATGAGAGTAAAGAAAAGTGATTGCTGTTTTTTTGAAATTCATCCCCAAAGGGGTTTAAATGAGGGTCGAAACTTTGTATACGGACCAAAAGATTTTTGAAGTTGGCGATCTGGGACATCGTACATAGACTCCTTAATAAGAAAAAAGAAATGTGGTTTTACCGTTTTTTCATCCCTAAAAAGGGATCAAAAGGGGGTTGAAACTTTGTAAAGGGACCAAACGATTTTTGTAGTAGATCTTGAACTCATCTAAAAAAGAAAAGAAAAGTGATTGCAGTTTTTTGAAATTTATCCCCAAAGGGGTTTAAATGGGGGTTGAAACTCTGTATAGGGTCCAAAGGATTTTTGAAGTAGGAAATCTGACACTTCGTACATAGATCCTTCAATAAGGGTACAGAAAAAATGTTAAACCATTTTTTGAAATTCATCTCCAAGGGTTATAAATGGGGACCAAAACTTTATAAAGGGACCAAATGATTTTTAAAGTAGGGTATCTAAAACTGATTAAACTGAATAGAACTCAAATGATTTCACGGTTCATTAAAATTTATCTCGAAGACGGGTTGAGTAAGTAGGGGTTGAAAGTTTTTTTAGGGACCCGTACAATTTTTAAAGTAAAAGGTTTTTAACTCCATGCATAGCATATAGCAATTAGTAGATTGTTTTTTTGTGTAAGTAACAAGCGGTTTATTAAGTGCATTTAATTTTTTGGTAATAATCCTTAAATGGACTTAAGAATTGATTTTCACGGTAAATGTGCATTGTGCAGTTTTGGGCCCAATATTTGAGGGTTTTGTTTAATTACAACAAAGTTTATGAACAAATATCAGAAACTATTAATTGCCTATTAAGATTAATTGCCTAATTATAATTTACACCGCAGACGAAGTCGCGGGCATCAGCTAGTGTATTTATATCTTGTTTCGATATCTGTCTCCAGTTGAAATGAACTCCATTCGCTTTTGTTGGTACGGAGACATAAAAAACTGTTCTTGTGACAGGGAAACTAGATCGAATTCCTTCTCTTATGACTGTTTGTTATTGAAGAACAGTAGGGACGCTGGTAATGTTAGTAAATCTCTATTGTACGTTTATATACTGGACGTGGATGAACGCTGAGGTTTGACCGCGGTTCTTTGCGATCGATTGCGATGAGTTTGTACAGCCTGCCTATCCACAATGTCACCAACGCTTTAAAGAATTACGGAAATCTAGATGGCTTCAATTTTATTTTCACCTCTTATTCACCCTCTTCGGGGTTGAACTTCGAAAAATCCATTCTTAGTGCATATATCTCTACCCTAACAACATGCGGTTCAAAATTTATTCCGCTACCAGCAGGCCTAAACCAGGCTGCACGTTGTCTATCAGTACCTTAATCACGAAACTGTTTTATATGGAGCATTCCATGAAAACATCAACTTTTTGTCCTTTACGAAACGCTATGGCAGCTACCCTAATAAAACTTATTAGCTGCTAACAAACACTACGCATCTTAAAGCCAAGTTATAATATTAGTATACCGACAGACATTCAGCTTCGTGGAATGCTCCATGTACAGGTCGATTCACATTTGGATTTTTTATGCAGCCAGTAGGTACTTGTCTCATCCGCGCCAGCGCTTATGAATCGACCTACAGGTATATAGGTATTATTTTTATCTAATAAGATTTTTTTACATACGGCATTGCGAAGCAGCAACGCACAGGCCATCTTTGTTCCTGAAATGACCCTTCTTACAAACACATCTAGGCGAACAAATGGTAGTATTGCATTTCGTAGGTTGATTATTGACGTCATCACAGCTTTCAGCTAGGCAGGCAGAGGAACAGCTGTTCCACACTTCGTTTTGACGAGTACAATTTACCGGGGCTTTAAACAAAAATGTAAGTTTGAAATTAAATCGTGTAAGTACGCGTAATTTTGTATTGTGAAGTTTATTCCTTTTTGAAGACCCACATTGCCAATTTTGACGCTTTAACGGAATTAATTGCATTCTACTTATTTCGTTGTATATTCCTTAAATGCACGAAGTAACCGTATATCGTGACGTATAAGCTTTTACTATGAAAAGAGTAGAAAAGAAGAATGTCATTTCGCGCAAGTAATATGTATCGAGTTATTAAATAAAACCGACTTTAAATCTAATTAATGCCATGGAAGCGGACAATTACCCTCTTTTGGTTTGTGTAGAACGCTCGTACCCAAAATATCGCATTCCCTAAATACCTACCAGATTCTCGATTTATCAGATTCCTGTTTTACCACATTCCCGTTACACTAGATTATAAAACCGGTCAAGTGCGAGTCGGACTCGCGCACCGAGGGTTCCGTACAAAATCGTCAGTAGATACGTGAATAATTCAAGAAAAATTGTATGGTGGGACAAACTTAACTTTGCTCTTGTAAAACTGTTATCCCCATACATCTGCATATGCCGCGGTTAGTTTAGTAGGAGCAAATAAGGTTGTCTTACGATTTTTGCGAATTTCTAAAAAAACGCTGCAAGTTAGGAAAACCGTTTTATTTTTCCTGTAATATTTAGAATAATATTAATAATCGGTAATTATTACAGATTTTTCTGTTCAGTAACTTCGGAGATAATAGGGGGGAAATGGTATTTTTTTAAACGTTCAAAAACTACACGTCTAATAAAAAAAAAACGGTTTTAAAATCTTGATTTTCAACATCCCATTTCGGTCCCCTTTAAAAAAAAAGTAAAAAAGGTATAGGATTTTTTTTCTGTTCCATAGGCTCGAATTAGCGGTTTTTAACATTATTCCAAATTTCAAGTCGATAGCATCAGTAGATCCTGAGATATCTTGCTGTGACAGACGGACAGACAGATAGACAGAGTCGCACCATAAGGGTTCCTTTTTTACCATTTTGGTACGGAACCCTAAAAATGGTAGGTATCTCAAGAAAGAAAATGATTTTGTAGAGTGTACTATTGTAGGAATCTGGTATACGGGGAATCTGATAAATCGAGAGTCTGGTGTTGTGAAAAATGTGGTATTCTGGGAATGCGGTATTTTGGGTACGAGGGGTATGGAAAACCGACCAACTCGAATCACCTTCAGTAACAAAATATAAAATTTGCCAAATTAGTTACGAAGTACTTACGACAATCTGAAGCTAGGATGCAATGTCCAGGATAATCTCTCAAGTAATTCGGTTTGCACTGACAACCAGGATAGCATGGTTTTACAGGGATGCATGGTGGAGGCGGCTGATCGTCTTTGGGACAGCGTGGTTCGGGACATGGGTCGTTACATGGAGACATCCAAGTTAGATTCCCGGTGCAAGGCTTTGGTGCTGTAAATACATGATCACAACTTCATATTTATGTACAATAACTAGGTAATTTCACGAGAGTTGAGGTGAATGATAACACACAGCAACATGAAGTACTCATTGCAAAAAAAGTGAATGAATGAAATGAATGAGTGAGTAAATAAACAAAGCTATA
This sequence comes from Eudemis profundana, assembly GCA_947034925.1. Lineage (NCBI taxonomy): Eukaryota > Metazoa > Arthropoda > Insecta > Lepidoptera > Tortricidae > Eudemis > Eudemis profundana. The sequence continues at coordinate 12,279,603 of OX344798.1, forward strand.
GTTTAACCAAACTTTTTTTGAAATTTTTGAGTTAATTTCACTCAAAAGTATTGTGACATCAAGTACAATTATTGCTGATTTATCAGATAATAGGTAAAAATGGCGAAATATGTATGTGTAACCATAACGTGTGTACATACGGCATTCTTCCAGTTTGATACACGTTCCTTCAGAGTTCCGTACATAGTCTCGTTCACATATGCAACCGCCTGCGCAGGCACCAGGGGGGAGGAATGGGCATGATATTGATTTACCCAAATCATCGCAGGTTTTTGGCACACATTCATTGAGCAAGCAGTCCGAGAATCGTTCATGAGGCGCATTGCATTTCTTAGCTGAAATGAAAGTGCACATGTTGTTGAATTGAGTTTTATTTTATGGCTGGGAACATTTTGTCTGCGCGAAATGACATGAGAATTCGCAAAAAGCTAAAAAAATATAAGTTTTGAGCAAAAAAAGTCTGGTTTTAAATGATGATAATAAATGGCGCTGGCATTAAACGGAAGATTGCACGTAAATTCTTTCTCGGGTCATTTCGCGCAGACAAAATGTATCAAACTATCATGTCATGTAAGCAAAGGATGACCCTCTTTGAGTTTGTATGGAGAACCGACCAACTCAATTCACCTAAAGTATTGTCTATATGCCATTAGACGTTTATCAATAAAAATAAAATAAAGTTTATTTCATGTAACTGTAACAATATAATTCAAACAAAAAATACTCACGGCATTTGTCTGCAGGAATACATGTGTTATTGGCATCCCTCACGAAGCCTTTCTTGCAGAAGCATTTGAGTTCACATTTCTTGTTGATGCAGGTAGGCGGGTTAGGGTTGGCGCAACTGGCCTCGCTGTCCGGGCAGGACGGTCCGCAATAGAATTCTTCGTTCTTTCCACATTTATTAGGCGCTAAAAGTAAAAATACATAGAGAAACTAGAACTAACTCCCAAAGTTACTTCTTGCTCCCATCTTTATCCGGCAAGTTAAAAAAAAGTAATAACTGTCTCTCTGTTTTGATTAACACAATGATTTCTTTTTAACTTAGTTTCACCTGTCCCGGTGTCTGTATGTCTGTATATCTGTGTGTCTGTAATCAAATGTTGCAAGTTAAAGGACCATGCGTCAAAATGGACCCAAAACCAACAGAGCTGAGAGTTATGTCATTAAAAAGGTCTTGACATGTACTTCATTTCATTATATGGGCACCAAGTTCAATTCCATTGCAAAACTGAGATATTCAAATTCAAAATTGTATGAGCAGCGCTAAGTGAAGCGGGCGCAGGTGCCATATTTTTGCCCGCCGCGTGCGCCCGCTCCGTGCACCCGCGTCAGCTCAGCTAGCGTAGGCGTAGGCGTTCCTCATAGATACTAATGAATATCTCAGTTCTGCAATGGAATTGAGCTTGGTGCCCGTATAATGAAATGAAGAACACGTAAAGACCTTTTTAATGACATAACTCTCAGCTCTGTTGGTTTTGGGTCCACTTCCCATACAAATTTGCCCATGGTCCTTTGATCCACTTACGCCGGTTTCTAATTGAGCATTTTATTCATACACATTTTATTTTTCGAATTCCACCGATTTAGTTCGCTGACTGTCAGCAATTGTTAAATATAGCAGATACTCACGCTTAGGGCAGTCCTTAACGAGAACACATTTTGGTGGCTTAACATCCGTGTTCAAGAGGTATCCTTCTTTACAGTCGCAGCCATTGTCCTCGCAGTATTGTGGACATACTAAATCAGACTTGTTGGCATTCAGACTTGCGCATGTCTTTCCACAAGGATTTCCGCAGCCAGCTTGCGCATTGGGATCACCACCACAGCTAGCTAAAATATGTAATTTAATTACCTTTTAAATATTATCAAACCCTCAAATAAAAAACCGGACAAGTGCGAGTCAGACTTGCCCACCGAGGGTTCCGTACAAATACTTTAAATAAAGACTATGTTTTTTTTTCCGATTTAATTATAACATGTACCTATTATATTGTATAGTTTTCAGATTTCTCCCTATACTTGTAGTATAATATAAGATATGTATAAGATAGTATTACTTGCCAAATTTCATAGTTCTAGGTCAACGGACAGTACCACTATAAATTTTGACACCCTCGAGACTCTTGTCGACAGTGTCGAAATATACGTTTTTTGTGGCATACACGGCCATATCTTTTTTACGTTAACTTAGAGAAGTCTAATTTTTTCACAGCTTCAAGGGACCGTAAATTTGAGTTATATGATTTTATTTTCAACTCGATACCTCCACGCGTTCCCGAGATAAAGGTTCTTGACCGACGGACGGACGGACGGATGGACGGACCGATAGACCGACGGACAACAAAGTGATCCTAAAAGGGTTCCGCTTTTTCCTTTTGACGTATAGAACCCTAAAAAGAGATTAATAAACATCATCGCTTTCTAATAAGTGACATTTCTTAACAATTTACCAAAAATCCATCCAATCCATCACACTATCACATCACATTACATTACACTATAATATTATAAATGTAAAAGTTTGTGAAGATGTTTGGATGTTTAGATGTTTGGATATTTGGATGTTTGTTACTAAATAACGGGGTAACAACTGGATGGATTGAACTGAAATTTGGCATGCAAGTCCAGGTCCTGGATTGAAACATAGGATACTTTATATCCCGCTAAAAAATCCATTGGGACAGTAACGCTAGTGCGATATAAAATACAAAAATACTTACGGCATGTCTTGGAATCAATGCAATTGCCGTCTTTATCCTTCACGTAGCCGTAGTCGCAAACGCAGCCGCCCGGGCAAGGATCCGCGGCTATGGTCGGACACGCTAACGCTTTACCCAGATCATCGCAGGTTTTTGGCCCACACTCACTAATCAAGCACGTGGAATATCTTTCGTTAGGTTTGCATGGTTTAGCTGGAAAATTACTACAGTTAAAACCGCACGTTTGTGTGGTAGAATAAAACCGCAAATGCCGTATTTGCAACCCATCGCCTTTGCAAAGTATAAAGACAAACAAGTAGTCTGATTTCTGCTGTTTAAGAGCGCGCGACACGTATTCAAATTTCAAGTTCGCGGCACAGGGCTGCCGCCCGTCGGTTCTATAAAATACCTATTCAGGTCCTAGTTGCGCAAAGGAACGGCGCGCGCTGAACGGTGCGTAGGTACACAACAAAAAAACTAATTCCAAATATAATTAAGTTATAGTTTTCTTCATTGTTATTTGTGTAAGTAGGTTTAATAAATTTTAATTACCTATTGGTGATCAATAAACATATACTGTATGAGCGTTTTCCAAAAAAAATACCGGGGTAGCTACTTTCTCAAAACATGGACTTGTGAGGTTTTATTGGCTCAGAATCGTTAGTACTTTCGAACCTTATACGTAAAAAAAGTCCAATTTTTTTTTTCCATTACGTCACCATTTTGCATTGTGTTTGTATGACCGTGACGTAGTGGAAAGAAAAAATCCCATACAAATTTTGGGACACTTTTTTTTACGTACAGTCGCCATCAGATATATCTGAGCTGTCAGTGTACTCATAAATATCTGAACACGGCTCTAATGCTATGAAAATAGAGCCGTGTTCAAATATTTATGAGTACACTGACAGTTCAGATATGTCTGATAGCGACTGTATAAGGTTCGAAAGTACTAACGATTCTGAGCCAAATAAACCTCACAAGTCCATGTTTTCAGAAAGTAGCTACCCCGGTATTTTTTTTGGAAAACGCTCGTATCACAATATTATAAGAACTATGTTTTATCAGATGTAGGTATAAGTAGTCTATCCGACATTAAATATTATTGAAATACAATATTGCATGAGTATTTCAAACAAAATTGTTTGAAATCCTGCCTCTTGCCTCACTATCCCATTTTCATACCTTGACGAACGTACACAAACACAAAACTATGAAACATTCTACAAACGACTTAAAAAATAACATTTATATACTATTCACAAACTCTAAGATAAATACGATAAAGAAATACGATAGTTCTGGATTTTCCGCACTGTTTTTTAAACATCCGAACACACTGCAGTATAGACGTTTTCGATACACTTTGTGAAAGCGAGCGCTCGTGGTGATGGCGTAGCCTTAACTTAAGCATTCCTACGGATTGCTAAATGTTTGCATGTGGTGCGTTCGTACACGGCGCGCAAACATACTAGCGCCCGATGTACCTTTTGTCGAAGAAAAATTACTGCTTTTATACTTTGGCCTCTGTGTCGTACACGGTTAATGTGGCTTTTTTCTATAAAATGAATACAAAACTGAAAGAAGTAATTTGGTGGCAGTACGAGTAATTATAAGTCTGAAACTTAAACAGATTCAGTGAGCACTCAATAGGGACATACCTACGGCAGAAAAGTGGATCAACTTTTGGTCTTAATGTGAAAGAAACATTATGCACCATCCATACTTACTACAATCTTTAGGCTTCACACACAAGTTCACGTTTGGGTCGTAGACGTATCCGTCCTTGCATTCGCATCCGTCCTTTTTGCAGGGCGCTTTGGGGCAAACTTTCTTCTTGTCGTTGTAGTCTGCACATGACTTGCCGCATTTGTCTCCACAACCTCGCTGGGCGTTGGGATCGTTGACGCATTCGACTAAAAATTAAAAGAAAAAACTGGTCAAGTGCGAGTCGGACTCGCGCACAGAGGGTTCCGTACAAAATCGTAAGTAGATACGTGAATCGTTCAAGAGAAACGGTATGGCGGGACAAACTTTGCTGTTGAAAAACTGTTGTCCCCATACGTCGACATGGTGGGTCGCGGTTAGTTTATAGTAGCGGCAAATAGGTTATGTTACGACTTTTGCGAATTTCTAAAAAACTATGCAGGTTAGGGAAACCGTTACATTTTTCCTGTAATATTTACTATTATATTAATAATTGGTAATTACTACAGATTTTTCTGTTCAGTATCTTCGAAGATAATATTTTTTACTTTACTTACTATGTTTTTATCTGGAGTCAGTGTCAGATACGTGTTTTCTTAAAAGTATTGACGATATTTCCTGCATTTGACCCATATATTTATTCAATTCCATATTACTCTTTAACGGTTCTCTGAATTTGATTGTGCTTCATACATGTGGAAGCACATTGCGAGCACTAACCTTAGGCAGAACCTACTTTACCCTTGAGTAGGCAGCCATTAGCCAGAACTGGAAATGCACCCGCCAACCTGACGTCAGAATTGCGGGCTCCATTTATTTCTTAAATATCTCTGGAGTTTAAGGGTGTATTTTCGCTGGCGTAATTTATCTGGCCACCAATATTTAAAAGATTCCTCCTCACTAGACTGGCATTCGTTGGTTACTTGTTAGAACTTGACTGATTCTACATTGTAACCAAAAGTCCAATTCTAATAAAGCAGAATCTTCTCAGTATTCGCCAATATGTCATGACAGCGAAATTACGTTTTTGAAAATACACCCTTAAAGAGCACATTGCTCCAATTTTGGCGCACATTTGGCACATTGCTAGCACTAACTCCGGATGTATGCCACAGCTCCATTTTTTGATGTACACCCGCCATCCTGACACTCACCTGTTCGTGCCTGCTTTTGCGTAGTGGAATTGTATATGTACCTTATTTTTACGAGTACTTACATGGGTTACATTGGTCCCGTGGCACACACGGGCCTTTCTGACCAATTCTCAGATAACCTTCTTTACAGTAACAGCCGTCAACACAAGTTTGGTTACGTATGCAGTCTATGGCCGCATATAAAGTAAAACAGGTGTCTGGTGGGCATCGATATTGGCAGCGTCGCACCTCATTCTTCGGACATGCTGGAGGCATCGGTTTGCCATCATAGGAATCTGGGATTTTAAAGCGTGACTAAGGTAACATTTATCATAAAAGTTATAGAACAGGAGTTTATAATTTATCACTTATGTTTTAAAGTTCCAAATAGTATTATAACCGGCGGCAGGCAGCGGCTATATTCGGTTGCTGGAATAAAACTCACTAGAACAGGCTGGCTTCGTTTACTGCTGTAACTTAAAATCGCTTTCCGTTACACCGCCATACGCATCGATCGATACTACTCCTCTATGACATTTTACAACCCTTCCGTTTCCGTACAATTAAGTGAAATACAAATTAAAACAATGCAAACTATTATCCATTGAGAAACAGTATTACTGGACGTATTAATTAACATTAAGCCTATCTAAAATAATATTAACACTAGCATTTCAATCAACAATTAAACAAAACCATAAAAGTACTTCAACTACTAAACACCAAACCGAACAGAGTTACCATTTGCAAAATAAATTAGAACAATACTTCCAAGCCGCGAAGGGTTGCCATTATATAGACCCACCAAGGAGTACAAGCATGTACCTAAACCCAAATATCGTGTAACACTCGGCCGTCCTGACTACAGCCGTGTCCCACGGCGATCTTTGAAGGAGTCCGTCGCCGGCATCGTCGAAGTTTTATGAGTGCCTGCGCCTGCCACGGCGGCGCCTCCACCCCGCCAGGAGCCCAGCCCAGATGTTGTAGCCGCAGCTGCGATGGGGCCAGGACGCGCTTCACGTGCCCCATGATTCTCCAACTGAAATAAACAAAGAGTACTGGGAAAATCCTGTTACAGAGTCACTGACGTATCCTATATAAGTAGTTCCACCCAAAGCCCGACTACAGCACACAGCACATAGCAAAATAGATTTGGGAGTAGGCAGGTCTTTAAGAATTAACATTTTCTGCCGGTTTGCACACAGTAAACAAGGCCTGACGTAAACACCGCCAATTATATAGGTAGCATGCTCGAACACGCAGCATAGGTATGGGCTTACCCATGTGAGACCAATCACCGAAGGCACATAGCTAATTTATCGTAGGCACATAGCAAATCCGTGGTAAGCACATAGCGTTTGAGCACACAGCATTTGAGCACATAGCATGGGAGCACATAGCATTGGAGCACATAGCAGCACATAGCATTTGAGCACATAGCATTTGAACACAACGCCCAATTATATGTCAGCACAAAGCAACCCCGATATATACAATTTTCCTAAAATAGTCAGCCTCTCACATCAAAAGATTTATAAGTGTACATCACCTGCATCGGCAGCCAACACGTAGCCACCTCGTGACCTCGCCGTTGACAGTTGCTGCAAACCAGCAGGCTCCGGCAGTCCTTTCCTTCGTGCCCGGACTTACGACAGATGTAGCACAGCTTTACGGACGGAGTCCCGGAGGACCGCCGCCACGTACCACCGGCAGCCTCCTCATTTCTGATAGCACCGCTCTCTATACGCTTGTAATTCTCTAGCGAGGACAAGTACCCGTAGTACAGTTCCTCTGCAGTGTCGCACTTGAAAGCTTTAGCATTCGCTCGTAACTCTTGCGGTAAGCCCCTGATTATGCATGAAGTAGTCCCCTCGTCGTCCAGCCTACACTTCTTGATGAGAGATAATTTATCATGAAAATATGACGTCATCGTTTCATTATCGGCCTTCTTACGATTTAACATGACTTCCAATTTATCGACAAAATCGGTCGCCATAGGGAAAGCCCGCATCAAAACATTCTTCCAATCGTCCCAGGACAAATCATATTCGTCGAGATCATCGTACCAATCACGTGCAGAACCACGTAGCCTCATGTGCATCACATATGACTTGTCAGCATCGCCCCAATTGTAAATGTGCCCTAACTGATCTATCTTATTAAGCCATGCTTTAACGCACAGAGTTTTGGAGCCCGGGTCGAATTTCGGAATCAATTCGGCATCCTGATGCGTAGTCTTCCTCCTTTTACCTGCGCAGCTCGTCTCGAAGTCAGAAAAAAAATTCCACATTTTCTCTTTCACCTTGTCAGTTTCGTATTCACCGGTCTTACGTTTACCTAGGCCGCCGATGTACGGACCCCAACCTGTCATATTTTAGGTCTCCTGGGCGTGCCGCTAGTAATCCCACTTCTGATCTATAACCGGCGGCAGGCAGCGGCTATATTCGGTTGCTGGAATAAAACTCACTAGAACAGGCTGGCTTCGTTTACTGCTGTAACTTAAAATCGCTTTCCGTTACACCGCCATACGCATCGATCGATACTACTCCTCTATGACATTTTACAACCCTTCCGTTTCCGTACAATTAAGTGAAATACAAATTAAAACAATGCAAACTATTATCCATTGAGAAACAGTATTACTGGACGTATTAATTAACATTAAGCCTATCTAAAATAATATTAACACTAGCATTTCAATCAACAATTAAACAAAACCATAAAAGTACTTCAACTACTAAACACCAAACCGAACAGAGTTACCATTTGCAAAATAAATTAGAACAATACTTCCAAGCCGCGAAGGGTTGCCATTATATAGACCCACCAAGGAGTACAAGCATGTACCTAAACCCAAATATCGTGTAACAGTATGTTAAAATGCCTATATTTTCCAATAGTTGATGCTATATTGGGATATGCCCTTGATTGCTATGGACTCACATTTAGTTCATATATCCATAAGCTAGAGGCACTACCTACTAATTAGATTCCTTCAATTACTGGTTAATAACAAAACAAAAATAGTTGCAAAGGCGATTACTTAAACTTAATTAATATCTGTAAAATACTCCCGGTTAGTTTAAAACATAAATACCTTTTAGTAGTTAACAACCATGGCAATCAAGAGCATAACCCAATAATAATAGAACATAAGTACGGAACAAGGCGTCCCAGGGCAAATTTGAAGTACCAAGAGTATACAACTACTTTGGTGATAGTACACTACATTAAAGACTCCCATACCTACTTTACAGTTTGCCCGAGAACATCCGACACGAAGCTAACCAAAATACATTTAAAAAGTTGTTAATAAAACATTTATTGGAGACAATAGTGATGTTTAATGTTAATTAAGGAATTAAATTAACACTACAATATAATATAGGTACCTAAATATAGAAAAGATCATGCGGCCAAAGTGTTTATACAGTTTAGCAGGAAACTTCCATAGAATTAAGAATAAATATGTGTTTAATAAAGAAATAATAATAACTGCACCGCAAGAAAAAAATGCACTTACCGTTTACCGGGGGTGATTCAGCTAAAACTGCAGTTAAAACTAGTGATATATACAGGATAAACTGAGCCATTGTGGTTTTCTCTCCCATCTTGAGTGAGGAGCTGTACCGTAATATTAAATAGTCACGCGACACGTAGGTATATTTATGCACATTTTATAAACTGTGTAATTCTGTTTTTTATAACAATATATGAGCAAAGGCAACCTGTGTAAATATTTGTGATTAAATGATTGGTATAAACAGCTGTAGGTAATTTTATATTACTGTATAGCATAGGTTCCCAAAGTGGTCCCTACCGCCCCCCAGTGGGATGGTAGGAGCAGTGGAAGAAAATCGGGGGCGTTGTACTATCCAGAGCGGCGCTATCGCTTTAGAAAATAAAAACCTAAATTTCAATATCGACTACAATACAAGAATATATCTACATGATTAATTCGATTGTAGCATCATAAACAATAGTCATATTGTATAATTCAATCAGTCTTAACAAGATACTATCCCCAAATAACGCATCGTTTTACGCCAGCAAGGGCCTCTCCAATCTACGTCAGCCCGATACCCCCCTCCCCGTCGAAAAAAATCCACAACTTGTGGTTGCTTTTTTGGCGTGGGGGGCGCTGAAAGTTTTTTTATCATGCCTAAGTGGGCGGCAAGTCAAAAAAGTTTGGGAACCTATGCTGTATAGCTATGCCGCGTTGGAGGCAAACTGGATGACGCACGCTTACATTTATGTATAACTAGCGACCCGCCCCGGCTTCGCACGGTGTTTCTCTATTATATTATGCATGTTTTATACGTATAAACCTACCTCTTCAATCACTCTATCTATTAAAAAAAACTGCATCAAAATCCGTTGCGTAGTTTTAAAGATTTAAGCATACATAGGGACATAGGGACATAGGGATAGAGAAAGCGACTTTGTTTTATACTATGTAGTGATGAAGATAATTATAAATTGTTGGGTCACTGTAATAAACCATCACAAGCCGTAGAGTATGTCGTTTCAAATTACTAGAAATATAATAATTTAAGCGATTTGAAAAACCTGTTACGCATATTTACAAATATGTTTCGCAGCTGAGATCTTTTCACTAATCAAAATATTTGTCGATGACTTTCGAATCGACTGACCACTCCAAAATTATACTCACATACTAGTGGAAAAAATTAAAAGCAACGTATATTTACCATATCGCGATGTATATTTACCAAATTAATCAAAACGTTTATTTGTGAGGAAAGTTTAGGCTATGACTATAATTTGCATAACTTTAGAAAAAACTAAAGTAGCATGGACATGGTATTATGGGATTTAAATGAACAAAGGCACAGCAATGTTAAATTAATACGAATTGCTGTAGCTTATCCAGATGACAGCACTGAAACAGACAAAAATTATTTATTAAGATTTTCAGAAAGTAGGGCTGAATAGAGGGAAATTACTGGACAAATTGGTATTTTTAGGAACTGACCAGTAATTGTTTTCAAGAGTAGTTAAGACAATCTAGATTAGAGGCTCTTGCTCAACACATGCTGGCCTCTGGGTTTTGATTCAAATTCGATACTGTTGTAGGATTATCATTATCAATTATCAATGATAATTTTACGTAGCTACCGCCTTGGCGTTGCGCTGTCGCCAAAATAGAGTTTGTTGACAGATAGTACTTTAGACAAAAAAAACGAGAGAAATATTATGTTCCATAGATATTCTACAGTTTCTGAACTAATAATAGATTGTATACTTACGCTAGTTACAATCCTCTGGAAGCACACATCGGGGAGGTTTGAGGTCTGTATTTAATATATATCCTTTCTTGCAGTCACACTCATTGAATGGACAGTATGTACTGCATTGAGATGCCGTTTTATTATAACCAATTTTAAGACTGTTACAAGTTTTCCCGCAGGGATTTCCACAGCCAGTTTGTGCATTTGGGTCACCGCCACAGCTCGCTTAAATTAGAAGCAGAATGTTTTATGATAATGATATTAATTTGTTACTGAAGCATAATTAATTAACGTCAACGTTAATAATGAAATAATGTAGTATATTCTTATTCATGATAATGATAATTCGTGAAAGAACCTCGAAATAATGATAACAAATCAGTTTATATAGTATGGAATAATTGTTACCGTGGACTGGGGTTACTCTGATTCACGGGGTAGCATTGATCATCGATTTTTAAACCCATATACCTTTGATTTTGAACACGTTTATTAAGTATGTTTAATAGCCTACCTTAATAATAAATTGTTCTGAATGCATTCAAAAACCAACTTCTTATAGTTGAAAAATCGATGATCGATGCTACCCCGTGAATCAGAGTAACCCCAGTTTACCGTAAACCATTAACGTACTATCAACGTTTGAGTTAGGTATGCTTATAGCAACTCTATTATTTGACTTTTATCGTAGCATTAAGGGCGTATCGCACGGTGACCCGGGGCAGAATTGCTCAGAGATGGCGCTGTCTTGGTCACGTGACCAAATGTTCAAGACTATAATTATAATATCTGCTTATTTTACCAGCATGAGAATCAGTTGGCCCAATATTTTGAGTCTCTTTCGATGATTTCTAATTCATAATAATTTATGTACGTGCTTACCAAGCGCAGGAATGTGTATGAAACTCGAGTAGTACTTTGACAGGTAAATATACACGCACACTAAAGCAAAATCATTGATAAAAGTGACATCTATTGACAGAGATTCTAACTTGTAAGTTCGCCTATTGTGCTCCGGTGCTCCGGCTATTGTGTAAACCCGTATAAGCAGAAACTCGGGTAATAGTCATGAAAATTCGAAGGTAAAATAAAGAAAAGTGTAGGTACTCGAGCAACAATATTCTCGAGTTACCATCGAACAAACGAACGCCGATTTTCCCCCTTGTCTACCCCACACAGCGTGTAGTATTCGATAAAAACGAAAAAAAAAAGAAAAATAAAATTATTTCGGGATTAGAACCCACAACCAAACGTATCCATAAGTGAAGGCTTTAGACCACTCGGCTACGGATGCACACTGAAAAGGTGCGTAAATTAAGATCCGTTTTGAAATATCAATAGATAAGTCACACACACGCCCATACACCATTTGCCTGTGTTTGCGTGAGTTGTGTTACCCACCTGTAGGTGATTCGCACACAGTGATAGAATATCCAAGTTTTTCATCGGTGAAATATGGTATTTAGCGTGAAAATATACCATTTTTTATGCATTTGCCCAAAATAAAACGTAAATTAATTGATATTTGTCAAATTAGTTTCTTAATATACCCTGCCGTTAGCCCGTGAAGGTGCACCAACTTTTGTATGGGAACGCAACCACCTTAATGACTGCCAACGAATTCTAAATATTTTATTAGACGAGAATTTTTTTAAAATGATATGTCTCGGGCAGGATTCGAACCCGCATCTCCTCGGCTATTCGGGCCTAACACAGGCGCGCTACCAACTACGCTGCCGAAACTCATGTTTTTATTTTTTTCTCTTCCAATAAAATATTTGGAACTCTAATATTTGTTTTGGTTAAATTCGCATTATGTTTGTGTCATACAAGTAGGGTCACTAGACATCAGGAGTTTTGACCAGTCTGTACTTTTATATGCCGGGAGCGGCAAGTTAGGACTCTCTCTAATCTCAGGCAAGTTGAATACGAATTCGACACTTTGAAGATGTGAGATTGTGGACACTTAAAACGTTCCAAAATGGCAAATTGGATCAAGCCGTTTAGTCAACTAATCGTGATTATTTATTAAAAATACTTACGACATGTCTTGGCATCTATACAATTTCCTTCGTTATCCCACACGTAACCTTTTTCGCAAAGACAGCCGTCGGCCATGCATGGTGGTATTACGGAGGCACAAGTCACCGGAAAACCCAGATCCAAACATGATTTCGGCATACAGTGAGTGACCACGCAGTCTGAGTACATTTCATGAGGCTTATTACATTGTTTAACTGAAATAATAGAGATACACAAAGAATGTCTCAGATCGCAGGTGTTTGACGCCCGAGCCCAAGCCAAGGGCGATAAATATGCTATCTGAGGCTGTCTTTATTACCTCCCGTGGTAAGTACACGTCTCCCCCAGGCCAGGAAATGGGATTTTCCGCACGCGTGGCGTGCGGTAATTGTCACTTTATGTCCAGGTGTGACGTAAATTATACATCTACATAAGTATCTATATTGAGGTATTAGTTAAAACGGCCCACCACGGCTTCTGCGGACGAAATTAAATTGCAATTTTTATTGAGATATCCGTACATGAACTCCATGGAAATTTCTAACTTTCTCGGTAGATTTTCCAAATATTTTCGTTCATATAAACCGTGTCCTAACAATTACAAACACAATAAAAACCGATCAAGTGCGTAATGCCATCAGGAATACGTGGTTAAAATTTGTCGGGTCCCTCGTTTCCCACCGTGTATAGTTAGTTATATCCTAAGAAGACCATTACGTGGGCAAAATTAACCGTTTAAATTTTATAGGTACTAATCTGGCAAATTGATGTATTGTGCGGTCACAATGTCCCAATTTGCCCGGTTATACATGAATCTTGATTGAACGTTTTACCTTGGGCAAAAATGTTTCTGCGTTCTGAATGTTATCTTCTACAGGTTGGATATCTCTAACGATTTTCGTGAGCAGGCTCGATAATTGCATAGAATATTTTGTCCATTCAGTCACTAGTCTAGTCTATAAATAGCGAGATATCCGTGCTACAAGTTTCTACAATGATCTGGAATTCTAATTAGATCACTGTACATAACGATAACCTATCAGATACCCTAATATAGATACCAAGATTTGACCTACACAATCATACAATACTACGGCAATCCTATTCTACTAATCCTACTAATATTATAAATATGTACAAGTTTGTTACGATGTTTGTTACTAAATAACGCAGTAACTAGTGAATGGATTGAGCTGAACTGTTACATGCAAGTAGACTAAATCCTCAATTGAACCATAGCATCCAGGTAAGCAGTTCACTTTGGATAATAATGGGAATAATGCAGACGAAACCGCGGGTAAAAGCTACCTTAGCAAAGCTAGTTTCTGATCAGTAACTTCGGAGATAATAGGGGGGGAATGGTATTTTTTTTAAATTTTTTCGCCATAAATCAAAAACTATTTATTTAAGAAAAAAAATAAAAACGGTATTTTAATCTACAAATTAAGTTCTTTTATTTGATACCCCACTCGATATATTAGCCCTACTTTCAATTTTCAAAATCCCATTACGGAGCCCTTTAAAAAAAAGTAAAAAAGGTACAAGATTTTTTTTATGTCCAATAAGCTCGGGTTAGCTACTTTTAACACTATTTTAAATTTCAAACCGATAGCAGCAGTAGTTCCTGAGATATCTGGCTGTGACAGACGGACAGACAGACAGACAGACAGAGTCGCACCATAAGGGTTCCTTTTTTACCATTTTGGTACGGAACCCTAAAAATGAATAAAAATAAATGGAATAAAATCCGAGTAAATGTTGCTCAATTTACTTACCACCTATAAGGGCGAGTGATTCTGATGAAAACACAGCTAAGATTCGTGAAAGATAGAGGATAAATCCAACCATTGCGCTCTACGCTCCTTTTTTGAATGAGTTAAATAACCGCCGGTAGCGAATTTTATTCTTGTCAGAATTAGGAGTGGATGGTCCTTGGCGCAAAACGTCCGCATTGAGAAAAAACCTTAACTTATCAAGTCATGGGAAGAGATGGTCCTCAAAGCAAAATAGTCCTCCGGGTGCCCGCTATCCAAAAATGACCTTAGGACAAAAAGGCCTGTAAATAAAAGTGTCCTGAAATTTTCATCTATCGGATATTCTGTTCGTCTTCCTTCTTACGTCTAGTAGTACGCGGTTTGTTGCACGCGCTAAAAAAATGTGGTGTCGAAACTTCGACTAACATAGAATTTCCATAGATTTTTTTGATACCATACGTATGCGTATATTATGAGTAGTTATCGAAAAATATCATGGTTGTTATGCTGGGGGGATGCTTCCCAGGAGGACCACCTTGCAATCAAATTTATGGCGAAACTATTGAGATAGATTTTTTTATTGGTACTAGAATTAAATAGATTTTGTATAGAAATGTTCGTGTCATACTTTCTAGCGGTGACATGGCATCGTAGGGAATTCAGAATCGCATCAAAAAAATGTACGAGAAATGCACGAAATTGTACGCTAATTAAACAAAAATACACTACTCATACTTAAGAGAATACAATGATTAATATGTCACCGCTAGAAAGCATACTTCCACCCCTATTTTAATCCCTTTAGTTTTGAAAAACATTAAACTGCATATTAAAGTACAAATGTAGTAATTATTTTTAGATTAATAATAACATTTATCAATATGTTCATGGTACAATTTTGTACATTTCTCGTACATATTTACTGATACATAAGAAAGATGAAAACTCGACTGTTACATACTAAAGTAGATAGCGCCTGCCAGAAAGTAGGTATGCTTCCTAGCGGTGACAGATTGATCGTTGTTTTCTCGTAAGTATGTGTGTAGTCCAGTTTTTTTTAATTACCGTACAATATAGTACATTTTTCGTACATTTTATTGATGTGGTTTTGAATTCCCTGCGACGCCATGTCACCGCTAGGAAATATGACACCAATTTTCCTATATTATGTTAAAAATTCATCAAAGTCAAGGTAGTTCTGCGGGGAGTATGACACTGACGCATTTATTATTTGTAAAATTGAAATTATAAGTGATCATTTTAATATCGATAACAGGAGAAAAGAGTAAATAATGTAAACAACAATTAGTATTGCATATTATATTGAGAAAATGTTATTACAAGCAATTTAGGTTATTGATATTTGTGGTACATATTCATGTCGTATTTTAATATACGTAGATAAGTAGTTTATCTCATTCTCATTGGTGAGACACAAGCTAATGTTTAGTTGTTTGCCCAGGTGACGCCTCTGAAACCAAAGTTGTATATTAAAATAAAAAAAAATGGGGATTATGTGTTGTCAATAATGTCGCTGTTTTTATAACTTGGATTAACAGCAGATTAATACCTGACTGTTGGGAGAGTTCAAAATTAGTATCCAAGGGCCTCTGCCCTCCAGTCTCTACTGGACGTAAAAGAACTTAAATATACAATTTAGGAAACCCTCGACTCAAAAAAGAAACTATATCACATAGGGCTAAACTGATTTTGGTGAAATCTAGTTACGAACACTCTCGGTCAAGTCACCTTTCAAACATTGAAGACATCTCATGGAAATCGCTCCATTAGTTTTCCAGGAAAATGGTAACAGACATGTATACATAAGCAACCTTTAACTCCTAACGGATATATCGCCGTTCCGTTTCGTCAGTCGTGGGTACAGGTACAGGTCGATTCACAAGAGCTGGCACGAATGGATTGAACGAAAATAATGCCATTTGTCACTGTTGAGTGACGTTCTTATATGGAGGGATCCGAATATTTTGTAAACAACTACATAACACTTCTTCATTAATTAAGAAAAAAAAAATCGTCAGTGTGCATACAAAGTTGCGATTGTGTAGGTAGATATTTTTTTGTTGTTCATGAAATACACAATGCAGACTGGGTTACGAAGTTGAGACGATATAGTCTAAAAACACAATTATCGCTTATTGAATCAACCTGTATTTTATCATTTAGTGATACACACTTAAACATTATCATTCACTCGTTCAATCAATTTGTGCCAGCTCTTGTGAATCATCCTGTACAGACATTGTGAGCGCTCACAACTCTATTTGGGCTTACAAGTTAAATCAGTGTCACACTTACGCTTATTACAATCCTTAGGGAGAACGCATCGCGGTGGTCTAAGATCTGTGTTTAAAATGTATCCCTCCTTACATTTACAGCCTGGTGCACAGCTTTTGTTGCAACTCGTTTTAGGACCACCTTTGAGGCTGGCACAAGTTTTTACACAGTTTCCACAGCCTGCTTCCGCATTGGGGTCTCCGCCACAGCTGGCTAAAGTGATTATAATATGTTTTGTAATCCGCATTGTAATTTTGTCAAAAAATATGAGGATCTTATCTGTAAGTAATAATTCAACCACAGATCGGCACACGAAAAAGTAAATCTTGCGCCAATTTGTACTAATATTTGTTTGCTTACTATAACGCTGGTTTGTGATTGTGCAAAAACTTGCGAGTACGGTGACTAAGAATAATTAAATTTGACGCCGCCTGATATAAATAAAGCTATAAAATGCTAGTGATAGTTTGTTGCCGCCGAAATCAAAAGAAAAATGCGTAAGTCAGCAGCCTATGAAAATTTCATTCAATAGAAACAACAAAAACCTCAGCCGATCCTATAAAACATAATTTGGCGTACTTCAACGAGCTGGCCAGTAAATAATAAATGTATTAGCTGAGCTCGATGTGAGTGATGCATTATTATTGTAGTACAACAGTACTACAATAATAATGCATCACTCACAGCGAGCTTGAAAATTGTTTGATCCGAACCGTACTTTTAACAAAAAGTACGGTTCGGTCCAAACAATTTTTTCAATAATTATTCTAATCATTTAATATGTTATGTTTTTTCCTCGCATTGTGTATTGGTCATTACAGTCTCGGCTATTACAGTCCTCGCCTCAGGCTCGACTGTAATAACCTAATAACTAATGACCAACAAAGCCCACTCGTATCATAATCTACTATAACGTCTGTCCAGGGAGACTGTCAATGTTTGGTTTGGGGCAAAATAATACTTACGGCATGTTTGCTCATCTATACATTGTCCATCCTTGTCTCTCACGTAGCCATATTCGCAAGTACAGCCAGCCTCACAAGGAGGTATTATGCTTGCGCAGCTCACCGGGTAACCCAGACCGTCGCATGTTTTGACTTTGCATTCACCAAGCAAACAGCTTGAATACCTTTCATGAGGTTTTGTACATAGTTTAGCTAAAACAATATACATCAGATCTGCTATTAAAATTGTTTGAATACATTAGGTAATATTAATGTGAATGGTTGTGAAAATGTATGTTTGTTTCTACGGCTTACCAATAGACAAAATACCGCATTCCTATAATACCTACCTTTTAAAATACCAGATTCTCGATATATCAGATTCTCCGTATACCAGATTCCCAAAATAATACATCCAAAAAATCATTTAGATCCCTGAGTAACCTACGATTTTATAATCTAGTGTAACGGGAATGTGGTAAGACAGGAATCTGATAAATCGAGAATCTGGTATTTTAAAAATCTGGCATTCTGAGAATGCGGTATTTTCGGCACGAGCGATTGAAACATAGGATACTTTATTTCACGGTATGGCGATCACATGGGATAATAACGGGAATAACGCAGGCGAAGCCGCGGGTATATGCTAGTTTGTTATAAAAAGCAACTAACTAGGTACATTATTATTACACATTAAATACTTACAGCATTGATCGATTGGAATGCATGCGTTGTGAGCATCCCTCACGAAACCTTTCTTACAAAAGCATTTGTGTTCACATTTATTGCTCAAGCGTTGAGCGGGCTCGGGATAGGTGCAGCTGGACTCATCGACTGGATATCCGCAGTAAAACACTTCATTTTTTCCACATTGATGTGTTGCTAGAGAAGAAATAAAAGAAGAAAGCCCGTTATGTATCATAATCATAATTACCAAGAAGTAGCGCACAACTTGAATGGAAAGGAAATGAACATTATGTTTTCATAAACAGAAATCGAGTACATAAACAATACATTTCCCATATTAGGTACTGTTTAACCCTCTCAACGCTTGTTCGAAAGTTAAAAGTTGCAAATCATACGCCATGCCATGACATAACATTGTCAAAACCGAAATTGAACTTTAAACTTGTGCATGTAGTGATGTACTTAGATTTATATGGCTCCGCGGCTTGTAACACCTTTAGGCTTCGTTGGCGTGATAGGCACGACAGCACAATGACAACTTTAGGCGTTCGTGGCGTTCAAAGGGTTAAATGGAATGAATAAAAACAAGAACAAATAATCCGTGTAAAGAATAAAATATTTAGCTTCATGAGTATAGTTAACAACTGTTTATAGTTTACGTTAATAGAATTGAGCGATATACAGGGTGGCCTATTTCGATCGGTCAGTATGGGAAAGTCTGAAACTATAAGACATACGAAGATCTGTTCTTTGGAACCATGTCTTCGATTTTAGGGAGAACTGCATACATAGATTTGAAAAAAAAAAACTTGTACTTTAACCGGGAATTAAACCCGGTCGTTGTGAAAAATAAAACTTACATTATTTCTATTTACATATCGATTGTGTAGGTCATAAGCAGTAAATGTTACCAGGAAACACGATATTTAAAACGAATTAATATCTTTAAATCAATTAAGTTTTATTTTCCAAAACGACCGGGTTCGATTCCTGGTTAAAGAACAAGTTTTTTTTTCAAATCTATATAGTTATGCAGTTTTTCTTGTCCCTAAAATTGATGACATGGTTCCTAAGAACAGATCTTCGTATGTCTTATAGTTACGGACTTTCCTATACTGACCGATCGAAATGGGCCAGCCTGTATATTTATTTAGTACTTATTGAAAAATTAAGTTCTGATGCGATTAAACATACCAAACTGCAAAACTAACAATTTATCTTTATTATTATAAGTAACTTACGCTTAGGGCAGTCTTTAGCAAGAACACATTTGTGTGGTTTAACGTCTATGTTCAAAAGGTATCCTTCATTGCAATCGCAGCCATTACTTTCGCAATATTGTGGACATCTTAAGTCAGATTGGTTGACATTCGGACTTGCACAAGTCTTCCCACAAGGATTCCCGCATCCAATTCGTGCATTTGGATCGCTACCACAAACGTCTAAAAAATGCAATTACACTAATAAACCCAATATAAATCAGACAAAATTTAACAAGTCCTAACTGTAACCAAGCTGCAACAACGTAAGCAAACCAACTCGATAGAAATATTCTATACAAAATGTTAGGATTGGTTAATTGGATACCTATTAAATGTCAAAATAACTAAGGAAAGCAATTTACCATTCCTACTATTTGCCTAAAATACCGCATTCTCAGAATACCAGATTTAAAAAAATATCAGATTACTGATTTATCAGATTCCGGTTACACTAAATAACATGATCGTAGGTTACTCAAGAAACTATATGGTTTTGTACAATGTATTATTTCGGGAATCTGGTATATGAAGAATTTGATGAATTGGGAATCCAGTGTTTTGAAACATCTGGTATTCTGGGATGCGGTATTTTGAGCACGAGAGTTTATATTTACCCTGTAAATACGCATTCAAGAAGTAACTAGGTAGTAGGTAAATACTTAAAAACTAAATATTTTTACTAAATAAAAAACCCGACCGCGGTGCAGTTTAAAAGTGCATAAAATCCGCCATTTTGTTTATTTTAACAAACTTCATACCCAGTGACACTCGCGCCATCAAGACGAATATAATGATGTATAATTTATCAATATCGGTTGTGCCGTTGAGTAGTTACGAGCGGACATAGGAACGGACATACATACATACATACATACACGTCAAACACATAACCCTCCTTTGGGCTTCGCCGCAGTCGTGTAAAAATCTGAGGCGGAACGAAGTTAAGTACGTAGTATCGAATAAATAAATAATCATTATTCCTTAACTACTCAGCAGAAAACATGCTCTTAATTGTATGATGATCATGAATTATCAACACTCACTATAAGAATAAGAATTCATTTTCGAAAACATACCCAAATAATGAAAATCAAAAATGCTCTTACCATCTATGACGTGAGATTTAGTCCAAACCACGCATAAAACCAGAGAAGTAAACAAAATAAACCCGGCCATTGCGCTCCTTGCACCCGTCCTGAGTGAGTCGATATTAAATAGTCACCCGAGAATATATATATGCACAAGTTGTTAACACCGTCCTGATTTTTAGTGTTCCGTACGAATATTATCAAAACTCATGAAATCATATTTAATCCAGCGGTTATGTCATTTCACCTGGAAAGCATTCCGAAGTAAAAGGAACTTTTTACTGGTTGTTTACCTAACCCTTCGTATGTTATTTCAAAAATTTGCTTATCAAATTGAAGCTTAAAGACATTTTAACATAAGCTTCAAAGGCTCCGCGCTGATCAGTGCTTCAACAAACGCGGGGTTAAGGGTACACTAGGAAGACTATCCTTAAATTTTCGACCTCGAGGACCCTGTGCTAACATCAGGATTGACATTTAAATGTAATTTTTTGCAGATATCTGCTTGTATCTTGAAAACGCCTGGAAATATTGATATAGTTCTTATGGCACAAATTTACTAAATTAAATTTGGTATAAATTAGGTTCTACTAAGTTTTACTGTAGTTATCATAGTTACAGAGAATAGGGATGACGACTGGGTTAAAACTATATAATTCTATTTAATCTGTCAGATAATAGAAAAATATGGGACACGTATTTTTTGGTTTATCAAAATATTAAAAATCGACAAAGTTATAGATCATCAAACTTCTGGAGTGGGGGCTTGTGACGTCACTGCTAGGTGAAAATTGTACCAAGGAGTGACGTCACACGAAACTTCTAAGCACTTTATCCTCGTCATTTATTGTTTGTCAAACAAAAGAAAAAAAAAATACGTGTACAATATTTCTTAATAATCTAACTGACGGACTAAACAGTTTTTTTAGTCTTCTAGCCCATTAAGATGTTGGGTTTCTTTCATCTTTGTATTTACCTTGCCCGTTTCATTGCTTTCTTTGTAACTAATTAGGTACTTGGGCAATACATATTGTCGTATTCAGTACGACTGTGAGAACACTAATAGCCCAAATCCCGACTCACACTTAACTGTTTTTTTCTTTTCTACTTCGAAGAACGCAGTCATCCTAAATCAAGTCAAATCTGAAATAATGAATTGTCTTGTAAAGATAAGATTTTCCTTACTGTTCTGAGTATCGGAGACTAGTGGTGTGTAGGTATTAGGTAATTCCGATCGATTTTTTTTATAAGATGAAATGTACCTACCTACGTAATTACTCAAAGTAAAATCCCTTTTTTATTCGATTTTTGTAGACTGAACTAGCTTCACATTTATATTCCTTAGTTATACCAGATTAGGTATAGTCGGTACTGGTATTTTTTTTACTTTCAACGTTTTTTTTTAAACTTCGGAAGTTCGGAATCACTGCAGCCCACATGAAGGCTATTTTATCATGGTTCTAAATAACTCCATTGTGCAGATAATAATATTCTTTAAATTATTAAAATAATTTATCAATATACCTAGTAGGTACCTACTTAAATAAGTGCAATTTATATAAGAAGTAAACAACAGTCTCTTTTCTTGATTATTATATACTTATTCGTCATTTTTCCTCATAAATACCAAAGTCACAAAAACGTTATAATACAGACACTCGACACAACATAGACACGACAGTACAGACTTACGTAGATTTTGACTCCTACCTGATGAAGTGATGAGCGTCCTTCCACCGCTTCTGGCTGGTACCCCAGGGTGTTGCTGCGCTTCGGCTGACAGCACCCAGGTCCAATACAACTATAGCAGAAGCGGTGGTAGCAGTGGTTGACAACTGACGGGCAATTCCGATTTCTACCAAATGGGCAGTAGAGTTCTTAGCAACTGCAACAGACTAGGGTAGCAGCAGCGCTTCAGCTGGTAGCACCCAAGCTCGATACAGCTGTAGCAGAGGCAGGGTTAGGCCGGCAGCGAGATCTAGCGACTGACGGGCAATTCCGTTTGCTACCAAACGGGCATGCATGGTCCTTTGCAGCCACAGCAGACTGGGGTGCTAGGGTAGCTACAGCGCTTCGGCTGGCAGCATCCAGACTCGATGCAGCTGTAGCATGAGCAGGGTTTGCAGCGGTTGGGCCGGCAGCAGGGTATGGCGACTGACGGGCAGACTTGCGGTGGTACTGGAACGAGCGGCCGTATCTGGAGAAAATATATAATCATGGATGAATAAGTGAATCCACAATACACATCGTATAGCAACTTAGTATCTAGCAAATGAAATCTGTGAGATAACATGTTGGTTATTCGTTGTACCTATATGTATTTTTGAGTTTTCCGAGTCAATTGCTGCTCTAAAATTAGTTAGTTAATTCTATTCTAATTTACGATATTTTTTTACATTTTTAAATAACGTAGGCGGTAGGTACTAGGTACCTAGGTAAATGAAATACAAAAGTTAGGGAAAGTCAAATGGTTCATGAGGTCATGAGATGTTGTGTTTGGGAAATACCACGGGGTACACGACCGTTTTAGTAATAAGTGTAACCATTAATTCAATACCATCCAAAAAATGCAAGTGTGTGAGTACAGTACAGTCAGCTTCAAAGTAAGTCGGTCATATTCTCAGTTCGTTGAATTTGATTTTTTTTATGTTATGTTTCCTGATTATGATTCGAAGACGGTTAAAACCCATTTATAAAGAAGTAAGCTGATAGAAGCCTAGACAATGTCAGTACCCATGTCTTCCAGTGGCTCACCAGTCTAACTAGTAGCAATACAATTGACCGGAGGCAGTGCAGCCGGTACTTTTTTATATACCTACTACAATAAAACTGGCTTGAGACGATTTTGAAGGGACCCAGTCAAAAACGCGTCATAAGCGGGAAAGCGTAAAAAAAAAGATAAAAATATGAAAAAATGCCTCAAGTTGCAGGAACGTGTGGCGTATTATGCAAGAAATCATAACGTGATCGTATTAAGCGGGTTCTACTATAATTCCAAGATGCAATAGACCTTGGGCTCATTTTTAGGGTTCCGTAGCCAAAATGGCTAAAAAGGAACCCTTATAGTTTCGTCATGTCCGTCCGTCCGTCCGTCCGTATGTCATGTCACATGCATTTTACTCAAAAAATACAAAACGTATACTGATGAAATTTGGAATATAGATGTCTTGTAGATGCCGCTCTAAGTTTGCTAGTTAAATAATAAAAATAAAAAAATCTAGGGGGGGCACTCCATACATTGTAACAGAAGCTAAAAAAATTTTTTTTCAGCAAACGTCAACTTGAGTTACATAATTCGATAGTTCTTTTAAAAACATTATAAGGCTTTTATGGACTTTTTAGGGTTCCGTAGCCAAAATGGCTAAAAAGGAACCCTTATAGTTTCGTCATGTCAGTCCAGCAGCATTAGAAAGTTTTTATGTACTTTTTTTTGATTAAGTGAATACTTTCGGAAATAATCGCCCCTAAAGTTGCATAAATTGTCCCTTTAACTTTTGAACCGTAAATCCAAAAAATATAAAAAAAATCAGGAAGGTAACGCTTAATAAATACATTCAACGAAAATTATTTTTATATTATTGGGTACGGAACCCTTCGTATGCGAGTCCGACTCGCACTTGGCCGATTTTTTGATTGTTTTGTAGTGGGTTACACGGTCGGTTTATGTTATGTAATTTCGAAAATTCTTCACAAATTCATACGTAACATAGCTGAAGTTTATGTTAATAATGATATACCTACCTACTTATTTGTTTAACATTTATGCACAAAAGAAACATTATTAGTATTGTTATATTGGACAAAAGGCACTACTAGTAAAAACATAAATGTATTATCAACCACATAACTGTTATTTTTTTTTTCTATTCAATGTTATACATTGAAAGAGAATTTGACATAAATATTTAAAAAGAATATGTTTATGTACAATCGAACCAACTGAATCATGACCCACTTGCCTGATAATTCGTGTGAAACTTTCAAACTTGTAAGATCTATCGCGTATAATGCACTTACGACGTTTTAGGTACTAATAAAATTACGTCAATACAGGTCGCAGACCTATGCAATTTTAACCTTTGTTATCATTGCCATAAAACCACATTTCACACATATACAGTCATTGTTTGAATTTCGAGCTAGTTCTCGCTTATTTAACCTAAACTTTTTGATGATGGAAAAAATAAATTAAAATAACTGGCCAAGAGCATGTCGGACCATGCTCAGTGTAGGGTTCCATAGCCGTAACTTTAATATAAGGTAAAAAATACGATGTAAAAAAGTACAACAACGAAAGAGCGTATCTTCATAGCAATTACGTCCTTTTGTTGAGAAGCGCAGTTTATTGGCAATAACTCAAAAACGGCTAATTCGACCTTGTTGAAAATAATTTTCGTTGAAAGCATTAATTAAGCGTTACCTTCGTGATTTTTTTCATATTTTTCGGACACACGGTTTAGAAGTTAGAGGGGGGGGGACACAATTTTCACAACTTTCGGAGCGATTATTTCCAAAGGTATTCACTTAATCAAAAACATTACTTAAAAACCTTAAAATGTTTTTGGAAGAGCTGTCGAACTATGTACCACACGTTGATATTTTCTGAAAAAATTTTTTTTTAGCTTCCGTAACATGTATGGAGTGCCCCCCCTAAAAATATTTATTTTAATTATTTATATACCAAACTAAGTAGCGGCTCATAAAACACACCTATATTCCAAATTTCATCAATATCCATCATGTAGTTTCTGAGTAAAATGCCTGTGACATACGGACAGACAGACAGACAGACGGACGGACATGACGAAACTATAAGGGTTCCGTTTTTGCCATTTTGGCTACGGAACCCTAAAAATGGGGTGTTCTACAAGTGTGTCATATTATCAAAGAGTAAAGTAATATATAGGGTAAAGAGAGCCATCTTGCGGGAATGACTGGTACCAAGGCGACACAAGTGCTCCCAGTGGTTTTAGGCAGTAAACATTTCGCCGCCACCCCCCCCCCCCCCCCACACGCCACCACATACGTATCCATTCTTTGAGATTTTCTTCAGTCAATGCTAGGGAATGCAATGTAATGTAACCGAAATCAAAATTATTTGGTATGGAATTTCCAACACAAAATTTAATTTCGGTTAAGTGGCATTCCCAAGCATTGACTGAACAAAATCTGCCCAGGGTAAAAACATAAGAGGAGGAATAAAATCAAGTTTTCTCTGACGTTATCATGATTTATTTATGTCTGGGTACGTGCTTATTTCGAAGTTGGGAATAAGTGCTGTCTTTAATTCACTGAACACGTCGTAATGTTGTTAAACAGAAGATCTTTCTTCATATCGTCAGCTTCCTCCACTCCGACGATTGCGCACTTTGCTTCGAAGAGGTCTATGTAGTCGCTCATTCGAAAATGGTTAGGATTGTACTTATCCATGTTGAAGGCTTTGTGTAACTGTTCTATCACGAGATCATTCCTATGATGTGGTGGCGCTCGTCACGTTGCCGTCCGTTATTGTGTAATGTAGCTCACTGCCGCTGGTGTCGCGGTGTGCGCGCGTGCTACCCTGAGAAGTTTTTATATTTGTTCTTGTTGCGTTTTTTGAACACTGAGGAATTGTGCAAATGGTACGGCATACATTTCGTCGTCAATTAAATAAAGTCACTTAATACCGTAAATTTTCATTTTATTTTGACACAAGCAAAATATTGACAGTAAAATTGAAAAAAAACAAAATTACTCAGTAACCATAGAGTTCACTAAGAAGTTTCGTTTATAACAGCTGGAACGTTTCATTCCACGTACGTATCACATTTGTAGTAATGTATAATTAATAAATCTGTTGTTAATTTTAACTAATTATAATTATAATAGATATTTATTAATGAAACTATTAAAACATGTCATCAGTGTCAAAGAAAACATAATGTAAAACGTGCTCTGCTTATAACGGAAAAACACAAAAGTAGGTTCCAACGCCATCTAGGGTACTTAGTCAGTCAACGTTTGACGCAACAAAAACCGAGTTGTTCTAAGTTTCATAGCCCTGCATATTATGTCAAGTTGTCAGTCAATGTGAAAAAATAGAAATTAAATGCTTAATAATTTTGAATAATGGCTAATTTAGAAGAACAAAGAGCTCGGATTATAGTCTTAAGTGAGGAAGGCTATGGCATACGGGAAATATCACGCGAATTGAATATTTCTCGGAATACAGTGAGGACCTGGATCAGACGGCACGCCGAAGAGGGCATCCTCGAGGACAGACGACGCCATAACCACGGCGTTCGCCGACTCACGAACGAACAAAGAGTGGACATGCAACACCATTACGAAGAACATCCTTTTACTCCCACCCGATATTTTGCGGCACAACATGACGTCTGTCTACAAACTATTAGAAATTATTTGCACGGCACTGGACTGCATTACAGACATTATGCTGAGAAAGTAGCCTTAACGGATGATCATAAAACAGCGAGAAGGAATTTTGCAAATGCTTATTTAGACCACGACTGGACTAACACTATATTTACAGACGAAAAAACATTTCGATCTTCTCAACACGGTCGCTTAACTTTGTGGCGTTACGATAACACCCGGTACACAGAAGATCACGTCGTGCCTAATCAGTTATCCGGTCGAATTTCAGCGAATATGTGGGCGTGGATGGGTATCGGAGGAGTAGGTGAGCTTGTCCATATTTCTTCTCGGCAAAACGCAATGAAGTATGTCGATCTATTAGAAGAATCTATGTTACCGACAGTGCGAACAGTTTACCCGCGTGAAGATGTGCCAGTATTTTCCTACGTTCATGACAACTGTCGAGTGCATACTGCCAGGGTAGTCTCAAATTGGTTTGATCTGCATAATGATGAAGTTACTTTGATTCCATGGCCGAGTAGATCCCCAGACCTCAACCCAATAGAAAATTTGTAGGGTTTGATGGTCCAAATGTGGGATAACAGAAACGAGAGAACAAAGGAAGCAATTGAGCAACATTGTAACGAAATTTGGGATTACTTGAGAGACAGCGACATTTGCAGTCGTCTAATAGGGTCAATGCGTGACCGATTACAAGCCGTTATCGATAACCATGGTGCACACACTAGGTTTTAGATACTGAATTTTATAATTTAAATTAGATCTGTTAAAGATTAAATAAAGTTTTTTTTCATTTCACAAATTTTATTACTCTTTTTACTTATATAGCTTGAAAGGCCAACAATGGCAAGTTTCTATCCTTAAAATAGTTATAGGAATGACGTGATTGAAACCTGTAATCTAAAGTTTATGCTGGCACTTCACTTGGCCGTATTTGCCCAAACATGACTGCATTATTTTTGATTTTATATTCTAGAGAAATAAATGCGACTAATAGTTGAGCAAATTTAATACGGCCAAGTGAAGTGGCACCATTACGTTCGTAGAAAACTTCCTATACTTACCTACGTAATACAGATAAAGACAGTACCATCATCTCTTCTTTTTCATATACGAGCTTAGTCGATATTGTCCGATTTATTTAACAATGCACTCAGTAAATGTCAGTGTCTAATCAAATGATAACAAGTTCGTTACCAAGGAAATAATTCTT
Source organism: Eudemis profundana (assembly GCA_947034925.1). Lineage (NCBI taxonomy): Eukaryota > Metazoa > Arthropoda > Insecta > Lepidoptera > Tortricidae > Eudemis > Eudemis profundana. The sequence continues at coordinate 12,308,040 of OX344798.1, forward strand.
CAAGCGGATTTCGACCTACTTGCATTTAAGGGGTTTAGCAAAATAAGCTTATGGTGGGTCATGATTCAGTTGGTTCGATTGTACCTAGTTATAGGTAAAAAACTTAACTAATAAAGTAGGTAACTTAACACGTTCCTTGTCCTGGTGCCCCCAATGTGGGGTCATGGAGGTTTTTTCATGAGTCCGTGCTTCCACTATGAGGTCACGTCCCGATACTGATTGCAGAGTTGGGTGGGACATTGTCCGATAGTTTTGTATGGGACAGTGAACGTGTTAATTTATATGGAGCTTATGTCCTTTTTCTAAAATGGAACGTCCTACTGTTTATATGGACAGGTTACTTCTACTAATTTTTAATGTAGGTAATGTTTGTAAACGAGGTGAGATTCCGTAGATTAGAATTTAAATTTGGCACCCACACTATTAATAGACAAATAATCAAGTTCATAAGCTAGACACAAAATAAAGGACCTACTGTAAAACTGCCCAACTACATATAAGTAGTCCAATCAACCAACTATGTTCCAAAATAAAAGTCATTCATTTCTATCAATATTCATTTTCTATCAGTGGTTTTGTATGTTTTTAATTAAATTTGTTTAATTAGATGGCTCGTCTTAGAGTTTATCCGTAATAATTGTCATACATTAACGAGTAAGGTTCGAGTAAATTGGACCATAGTTGGGTGGACCGGACTATACATAGTTATGGAGTTTTACGGTACATATAATATGAAGAAGTAGTAGGGATGATAGAGCTGGCTAGGTGCTCTGTGAGCTGTAGACCTCGCGTATCAATCAAATCAAACCAATGGCTCCGCCTTTTTTGAAATAAAAAATACAAAACTGAATCGACAAAAAAATCTATATGCTACTTGTCAGGAGAGTAGGGGTCGTCAGGATGTTCATTAGACTGCTGTTAATTTGCAGTCGAGCGTAGGTTTCCATCAGTTGGATCTCGAAAGTAACAACTGGAGTCATAATAAACGAGGGAATATAGTGAGTTTAACTGCGATACTGAGTGGGCGGCCAGCTCAACCATTACTGGCTCCAATTCTTTGTCCAGCACTATTCACCATTCTTCTGACATGCAAAAGATTGATAGATCAATATCAGAACTCAAAGTCAATTTTGAATAAACGTAATTGTATCGGAGCTAAAGACACTCAAGGATAGACAAACTTGACATTCCTTCGCGGGCAGAACTCCGACATACCTACCTATATATAGGGTCATTGTGCCGGTAGCGCGGACAGTGCCAGTTCGCGGACAAATGGCCGGCAACATTTCTTAAAATCAAGAAAATAGGATTCCCAAGTGATTAGTTGAATAAAAATACGTCTTACGCGGATCTTAGGTAGTGGGGCAATAAGTCTGCATTGTATTTAAAACAAGGGATGGAACCCTAATGCAGGGATTGGCCGGTCAATTTATGCTATTACCGTGTGATGAGAAGACGTACGGTAAGTTACAAGAAAAATTTCCGGGGCGCTCGGGGCTTGACTGTAACTTTATCAATTAGTATTAATGTTGCATTGCTATTAGATGTTTAGTTAGGTTAATTATGAAACTTTTAACTTGATGTTATGGAATTTTCGTAATATATTGACTCAATGGAATAAAAATTAAGTGTCCGCAGAACCGGTATGCGGGTTTGTTAGGTACACCGGTTGGCGGACACGTGGTCGCCAACCGAGATACCTTATCGAATTTTGATTTTCACTTAGTGTTAAAAGTAATGCTAAAAACTCTCTCAACATTCAAAATATGTTAAGATTAATGGATTTACAAGTTATTATTTAGATTGCGACCACTTTTTTCTTTTAAGAATCATAGTAAAATTGATTTGAAATTAATCACTAAACAGGTGTCCGGTGAACCAAAACAACGAAAATATGCTTTCAGTATGCGGACACATGTGATTATTGGGACACAAAATATATTAATTTGGTTTAAAAAAAACGCTTTGTAGGTAAAACCTTTTAATTATGTGGCCTATGTTGATATTTGGTACAATTAACTGTAAAATTTGTTAAAAAACTGGTGTCCGGTGAACCGACACAACGTAAATATGCTTTCAGTATGCGGACAGCCGTGATTATTATAGACATTTATAACCCCCGACACAAAAAGAGGGGTATTATAAGTTAGAACGCTATGTGTGTGTGTCTCTGTCTACCTGTGTGTTTATCTATGGCACCGTAGCTCTTAAACGGGTGAACCGATTAAGATGTGTTTTTTTTTTATTTGAAAGCAGGTTTTCTAGTGATGGTTCTTGAAAAAACATGTGTCATCAAAATGGCTTTAGCCGTTCATGAGATATCCGAATTTGAAATGAAAAGATCGAAGTTTTTAAGTCGGGGTGTTTTTTAATGCTATTGATTTATATTTTAGAAGCCATCTCCAAAATATAGAGATAAAACTAAAAGAAAAGTAAAATATTCTGATAAAGATTTATAGAAGGCACTTAATGCAATTTAGACACGGCAAAGGTTTAAGCCTTAAACATGTTTCCCTTAAACTTTAAGCGAAATCGTTAAAGCATTCAGCATCCCTCATTCAACGCTCCACGACCGTCTTACTGGAAAGCGTCATGATCAGGGATGATACGGAGTTCTGGTTCTGGTTCCGTTACGTCGGAACTTCCGCTTGGTATTAAACATCCGTTTCTGTTCCGTTTCCGTTACTTTTGAAGCGGAAGTTATAACGGATGTCAAAGCAGCGCGGCGGGGGAACATGAGTGACGCACTTTAAAAACAAACAGGTTTATACCTGTCATTGGCTCATCTCTCCGCTTGCCACGTGCTGCAATTATTAGTTGTCTTGTTTTAAAAATGTTTTTCAATTGAAATTCGCTTTTATTGTGTGGTATAATGGTGAACTGTCTGTGTGTGACTATTGATATTATTGACAGTGAGTAGTAAATGTAAGTGAACCAAAAAAATTACTTAAGCTCTGGTTCTGGTTCTGGTTCTGTTTCCGGTTCCGTTTCCGTTTCTGGTTCCGATATACTAAAGTCAAAACATCTGATTCCGCTTTCGTTTCCGATAAAACCACATCTGTTACATCCCTGGTCATGATACTCTGCAGCCAAAAGAATCAGAACCTATATGGGAGCTGAAATGAAGTCAGATGGAGAATGGACTCTAAGAGAGTGCGAGAAACGCAAGATAGATACGCTTGAAATGTGGCACTGGAGTAGAATGCTTGGCATATCAGAATTTCGCACTAACCAGTCCATTCTTCAAGAGCTAAACAGACAGAACAAGACAGCCCCTATCCTCCATAGTGAAGTCCTCACATCCTTCGGACACGCGTCAAGGCCTGAAGCTTTGCTAATGGCAAAGTAGACGGTGCTAACCGTACGGTAGGTCTCCCATGAGGTGGACCGACCAAATCAAGTCTGCCACAAACTGCCTTCTGCACGAGAGCACTAGGCGCGCATCTGTCAGAGAAGAATGGCACCGTGTGGTTAAGCTTGCCACTCAAGCCATGAAAGCCACGACCACTGTACCAAGACTGTAACGACAAAGAAGAGAACTGACTGCCGGCTGCAACTTCTGTTGCAGCCGGCAGTCAGTCGCCAGATGTCAGTGTCTTCGGTCCTTTTTTTGAAGCCTGACAAACTTGCAAGCCTTACTGGCTGTTGCAAGAATCGGAGCCGTGGCTTTCCCTGAGGTCGAACCAGGTCGCTGGCCGGACTACCTTGAGCGGATCAGACTAGGTGGGAGTCGGGGGTGCCTGGGGTCGAACCAGGTTGCTAATCCCGGTCCACCTTGAAGTTACGCTGATTGCTCAAAGTGAGCAGCGGACCAGCTGTTGTCGCGAGGAGGTCGACCCCGCCGACGGGGACGACGCTGCGTGCGTCGGACTCCGTCGACGACATCGCAGCGATGAGTCTTTCGAATCCTGCTGAGATGTCGTCGTCCGGGTCAGTGAGGAAGCTCTTAGGGCGCCGAGTGAAGCGACCTCTGGTGAGGCTGGACCGGTTGAGCTCGTGTCTTTGGTCCACTAAACTCGTCTTGAAAGACAATTGTGAGAAAAATGTTGTCCAAGCCCGAAAACTTGAACTCATGTGTGACCAAAACAAACTTCCGCAAGTTATTTAAGGAAACATTAAAATTTGCCTATTTTTTATTATCTAAGTGCTACTAAGTACTTATGATATTAGTAGGATAATATATATATATACAATATAAAAATATATATATTATGTTCTATGTTGTATTATTTGCGATTTTATTTGCATAAAACTCAGTGTCCGCTAACTGGCAACCATTGTCCGCACACTGAAAAAAGTGTACGCCAACTGAAATTTCGGCTATTTTTCAATTTTTTCCCATTTTATTCGTATTCACATGCTGAATAGGATAGTACCATTACTTTTTCACAAAAAGACTATATTCTTGACATATTTAAATACTTATCACCATTATTTTTCGTATAAAACATATATTTTAAAGAGGTTGAAGTCAGCAACTCCGTTAACTGTCCGCCAACCGGCACACCCACCCTATATTGAACCTGCTGCAAACTTAGAGAGATATAAACACGTCATACCTTGTCACACGGTGGGCATGGAGGCAGACACGGCAGGACCGGCGGCGGGGGGCACGGCGCGGGGCAGGGCCGCACCGGCGCGGGGCACGGCGAGCACCCTCCGCCGGGGCACACCGAGCAGGGCCTGATATCATTTCGCGACGTCACGCAAGGTTTCGTAGAATACGGATAGCAGGCGCCGCAAGGCCTGCCTGTGCACACGCACGGGTCGAAACTGTAGAAAGGAGCACTCATTTTGCAATTTTTATGTATTTTTTACAAAATAAAATTTATTAAGTATAGGCTGATGATGTTTATGACGTAACAATTTTGTTTTCTGACGCAAAGTTTTTTTTATCTGATAGAATTTTAGTTGGACCATCAAAAAGTTTTTCGTCGTAATGCGTAATATGTATATCAATGATTCAAATGCTAGAAATAAGGCTCTTACACATAAACATGATACGACGTCGTGTCGTGGAAAACATTCAATAAAAAAACAACTTTATGTCAGTGTAGAAGGATTAAAAATTAAAATATCATTCTGCACGACACGATGTCGTATCGTAGCACGACGCTATCGTGTCGTAACACGTTGCGATATCGTGTCGAGAATTTTTACGTTGCTCGTCATAGATTTCCACGACACGACGTCGCAACCTGAAACGATGTCATGTCGTAGCACGACGTGATATCATATCGTGTTTATGTGTAAGAGCCCACACACATCGGACATTTTTTGGCGTTCGTGCCATATCCGATAATATAACCTTTTTTCGACCTCTGAAAACTTAGCGTAGTCCGACCATAGTACGACAGTCAGGTCGAAGGTCGGAGTCTAAAAAAGTGCTGCAACTTTTACAGCTAGGAATACACGTCAGATAATAATCGTTATGACTATGAGATACACAATATACAATAATATTTCATCATCCATCTTCTATTTCTGTTCTGTGCCTAAGCATTACTGGATTACTGAAAGTGGGAGTACTAAGAGGATAGCTTTGGAATAGAACAAAAGAGTTCAGAAAAGGCAAACGCAATAATTCTATAGCGAATGGAGTGGATCGACTATCAAACCTGAAACCGAACATATAATTAAATTAAATTAAATTAAATTAAAATCATTTATTCTCGACCAACATGGATCACACATTGTTAGTAAATATGTAAGTTCTTAAAGCTATTGCCTGCCTAATAATACCTACTGGCACACATATTTCGATAACTTTTTAATTGTTTATTGGTTCTGTTTTGACAAAACAAATAATTTAACAGAAAATCATAAAACATGACATCAACTTAAAAAATATTTTAAAAATACAGTAAATCAAAATCTAAAGATAAGTGTAATTTATAAATAACAAAAACAAGAAAGAGTAAATTACTAGTATAAAAGACTACAATTTATTTGTGAAATGTGTGCTTGTTCATTTTGCCCAACATGCCCCGCGATTCTGCCGTGCGGCACGGGGTGCTGTCGCTATACGTGTCCTCCCCCTCCTCAGTGTTGTCAGCCGTGCTGTCCTCCCCCCGTCCCATGTACTCCGAGTCCTCCTTGCAACTGCTGCCCTAGGTTTCGTCCCTGTCCGGCACCGATCTTACCTGACATAGTCCCGCCTATCGTTCCCATCTTGCCCCCGTGCAAGCCCCGTCGGAGGCCATATCCTGACCCGCCGCCGCCCGGTCCTATAAGACCACCCTACAGTCCTCCTGTATTACCCTGCTGTTTCCCTCCCGAACCATGCGATCCTCCACCGGTAAGTAGAAAACACTAACCTTATCCTTAGAAGATTTACATTGCTTCTAAAAGCGGAAGTGTTTGCAAGTTTACCCATCTTTCAATCTGCGTACCTAAATAGTTTAGCTTGCTACGCGTTGGATGCGGTAGACAAAATATGTATGGAAAATGGGCCATTTAATCAAGAAAACGCCGCTGGATAACGCAAGTCTCTAAACTCATAATTCATAATCACAGGCAGCTTTGTCCTTACTGTCTGATACTTTAGTCAAATAATCTTATTGTTTCAGGTTTGCCCATGTCCAGAGCCAATACCGTGCTACCAACCAGTGCTGCCTTGTTGTAACCCGCAGTGCCCCCCTCCTATCCTACCTAAGCAAAGGCCCATCTGCCCCCGCGCTCCGCCGTGCCCCTACCCTTGCTTGCCAGTGGGTCGCAGCTGTTGCCCCGAAATATGCGGATTAGACCCCGTTACCCGACGCCGCCCTCTGATAGTCCACAACAGTGTAGTGCAAAGGGATATCGATAATAGAAAACAGGTCTGTAAAAGTACACTTTTCAATCCTTATTTAGCTTAATTGATTTTAATATTTTTAATTCAAGGCGGTACAGGTCGATTCATGAAAGCTGGCGCGAGATTTGACAGAATTTCTATGAAAATAGCTGTCACTCAGTGCAAATCTCGCGCCAGCTTTCGTGAATCGACCTGTAGGTACTCTTCTGCATTGGTTATGCGAGCAGCCAAAGTGTGGAACTCCCAGCCAGCATGCATGTTTGGAGTCATGAAACCGATTCAATGTTAGAACAAAAAACCTTTGCGTAAAAAAGGTGTTATAAGTTTGAGTTAATTTTTCAGTCCGTCTGTCGCATCGTAACTCTTAAAATGGAGGAAGTCCTCAGTTCGCCGGAATATATTTTATGTAGGCGTGGTCCCTGATTAATCTAAAATAGTGGGATCGATTAAACATCAACTGGGATTCCTCTTGTTGCCACGTCAGGATCTGAGGATATTGGAGAGTTTGAGGGAACTATTCAAATTTCGTGTTTTAGGGTTCCGTACCAAAATGGTAAAAAAGAAACCCTTGCGACTCTGTCTGTCTGTCCGTCTGTCCATCTGTCACAGCAAGATATCTCAGGAGCTACTGATCCTATCGACTTGAAATTTGGAATAGTGTTAAAAACCGCTAGCCCGAGCCTATTGGACGGAAAAAAATCTTATGCCTTTTTTACTTTTTTTTAAAGGGGTCCGTAATGGGACTTTGAAAACTGAAAGTGGGGTATCAAATGAAAGGGCTTAATTTGTAGATTAAAATGCCGTTATTTTTTTTTTCTTAAATAAGTAGTTTTTGATTTATGACGAAAAACGTCAAAAAAATACCATTCCCCCCCCTATTACCAATTATTAATGTCATCCTCAATATTACAGGAAAAATATAATGATTTTCCTAACTTGCACAGTTTTTGAGAAATTTGCAAATATCGTAATACATAGTTATTTGCTCCTACTAAACTAATCGCCATAGAGTTTTTCTTGAACTATTCATGTATCTACTTATGAGTTTGTACGGAACCCTCGGTGCGCGAGTTCGACTCGCACTTGACCGGGTTTTTTAATTGACTAGATTTGTTTAAATTCGCTTATTATAAAGTGTTTTATTAGTTATACTTAAGTACTTATAACTTGTCCTCAGCCCATTCCCTGCTGCGTCAACCAC